>CM046877.1:170558799-172958799 GCA_025667525.1 Glebionis coronaria | reverse complement strand
TAAAAATCATATCATCCTATATTTAGAACACAAAAAGTAAACCACCCTACAATTAGCTGTACTTTCAACAATCATCCTACTTTAAGAATTGATTCTTCTATTTCTGGCAACAAGTTTGATGGGAAACTTTCAGATTTTTTGAAAACCTTGTCTGTATGCTCATCCGCGGCTACTTTAGATATTTTGTATGCTTCAAATAGCCAATTCACAGGGTCATTGTCTATTGTCTGATGTGATCCTAAACTTTTCATCCATAGAAAGATTGAACCTATCCTTAAATCATTTAGATGGAACTATAAGTGAAAAACTATGGCAAATACCCGCACTTCAAGAACTAGATCTATCTTCCAATTCTCTTAGAGGTGCTATCTCTGAAAACATTGGAAAATCGAATCTTTGGTATATAGATCTTTCAACCAACTCACTCCAAGGAGTTCCTTTCAATGCTGACATCTCAAACCTTTCCAAGAATGTAGAATATATTGATTTTAGTTCTAACAATCTCGGGCCTCGTTTCCCGAGATGGATACAAAAACTGGAAACTCTCACCCATCTTGATCTTTCCAAGAATAACATTTCAGAAAAAGTTTCTACAAAGTACTACAACCAGTGGCGATCTTCTCAGTTGAACTATTTGGATCTCTCTTTCAACAACATAAGTGGGACATTGCCAGATTCTTTTAGTTACAACTTTTATGGTTCTATACCTGCTTTTTCGGGAAGTTTAAGTTTTTTAGATCTATCCAGAAACAAATTCCACGGGGATAATTTGCTTAGTTATTTTTGCTGTATAAACATGTATATAACCTTAAGTACTTATTATTATTATGTAATAGGCTAGAAATAAAACAGGCCAATAGCATGGACTTTGTAAAAGCCTGCTATGAAGGAATGACTGGGCCAACGGCCAACAGTCATGACAAACGGCCAACAGGTACCATTTACAGTTATTTGACAGTTAAAATTGTTAATAACTGTTAAACATGAAAGGACACAACCCTTCATTGTGCCTGTTCTATAGATATTTATAGGGAACTCTTGTACAGCAATATTCAATTCAATATATACGAATTACATATTATCTTTGCTTCATTTTATCCTACTACCACTTATATACAATCACATATAACCCTGCACAATTTACTACAATATGATAAATACCAACACCTTTTTGGAGAAAAATTTGAACGCTTGGAAATCAAGCATTCCCGGCCAAAAGTGGTACCAGAGCATAAACGTTGGGATATCTCCAAAAAAGGTCTCAGCAAAGGAATTTTTACAAAGGCAAATTAAGAGGGAATGTGAAGAAAAAGTTGGCAGATGCATCAAACAGATATCTGATGAGTGCAAGACCATGCTGAGAAAAAAACTCCAAGATAATGAAATCTATAACTCGTCAGTATCTATCAACAAACATAAGGAGTATGTTTGTTTGAATTGCAACAAAAAAGGGCATGTTTATAAAGCATGTCCTGACAACACGAAGGGGAAAGCAATACAAAGGCACTCATGGGTATCCACAGGAACAAACAAAACAGGAGAAAACATAAGGAAGAACAAGAGCGTTGTCAAGTGCTTCAAATGTCACAACAATGGTCACTTCGCAAACCAGTGTCCAAACAAACGCGTGAACCAACCCTCAGTAAGTTTAAAATACCCTTAATTCATTCATTATACTACTATAGGTATTTTAAAAGGCACAAATTCAGGAAACTAGGATAATTACTGGTATGTTAGTGATACTACTAACAAACATATGACATCAAGTCTTAGTTTCTTCATAAATATCAAAGAGGAGTTTCATGTTGAAAAACTTGAAACACAAAAGAAACTCTTATTTACTTATGGGATTGGGGAAATTATTGTGAATAATGAAAGCACAGAATATATGATCCCAGGGGTGCACTATGCCCAGAAGTAACCCTCAATATATTATCTAAAGACCTTCTTAATCAACAAGGTTTTGAGATAATATTCGAAGGAAACACTTGCCACCTTGAATATATGTTCAAGGATCAAAAGGGAAACAAAATGGATGTTAACAAAATGAGAAATATGCATAATGAATATTTGGAAGATTACTTCAAATCTCTACACAAAGAACGCATCCAGGTAAGGGAGAAAGAGACACAAATGGTGGAAGCACAAGATCCATCAGAAATTCAATCCTTTCAAGATCTTATTTCCTTTCTAAACCTATGCAAAGACGACGACGTGACAAGCAGGAGTTGGGATATATTTAGAGGCAGATTCGACAAGGTCTTAACGTGGTTCTATAACCACTACCTAAAGAAACCAGTCCCTGGCCCTCTACCACCAAACATTCAGGGTGTCCAAATATATCTTTTTGATCTCTATAAACTAATAGAAGTATCAGGAGGATATCTAAGTGTACAATTTTGCCAACAATTTGGATCTATTGCAGAAATTCTAGGCCTCTCAACATGTGATGGCGAAGCCATTAGAGAATGCTATCTAACATACTTGGATGCTCTTATTTCTACTTACAAAACAGCAAGAGTACCCCCTTCCATAAAGATGGAAGATGACAAGGAAAGCCTTGATTCCTATGATTGGATTTGTACTCCAGAAACTGCTAATAAGGGAAAGAGAGCAATGGAGCATTTTGGGATAATACTTGAAGAGGAGGACTGCAAAAATCAAAATGCACACTATAGAGCACCAGTCATACGTCCAGGATACAAAGAAGATGAACACAACAAGAGCAGAAATCAAGATATCAATACATCCTACAGGGCAAGCACTTCACATATTGGGACATCAACAAGACAACAAAAACTGGAAGAACAAGATGAAGAAACAAGTGATGACATAACTGTCATTGCTTAAAAGGAAGTAAAACAAGATGAAAAGCAGACAGAAGAACGCTACATTCTCAAAAGCACTCACAAATTATAGGGGTGATGTTGGGGATAATTTGCTTAGTTCTTTTTGTTGTATAAACATGTATATAACCTTAAGTACTTATTATTATTATTATGTAATAGGCTAGAAATAAAACAGGCCAATAGCATGGACTTTGTAAAAGCCTGCTATGAAGGAATGACTGGGCCAACGGCCAACAGTCATGACCAACGGCCAACAGGTACCATTTACAGTTATTTGACAGTTAAAATTGTTAATAACTGTTAAACATGAAAGGACACAACCTTTCATTGTACCTATTCTATAGATATTTATAGGGAACTCTTGTACAGCAATATTCAATTCAATATATACGAATTACATATTATCTTTGCTTCATTTTATCCTACTGCCACTTATATACAATCACATATAACCCTACACAATTTACTACAATATGGTAAATACCAACACCTTTTTGGAGAAAAATTGGAACGCTTGGAAATCAAGCATTCCAGGCCAAAAAAATCCACAGAGGAATCTCTATCTTGGGGCAAATCTATGAAAAAATTGAATTTGTTGATCTATCACGTAACTCATTGACCGGGAAACTTCCGAACTCCTTGAAGAAGTTCACGTATATAAAAGTTCTTAATTTAGGACACAACGCTCTGTCAGGAAGTATTCCTTCTGTAGGATGTTTGGATCAACTCGAGACTCTGAGTTTATACAACAACAACTTCTCTGGAGCATTGCCCGTGTCTTTGAAGAATTGCACCAACTTAAGCCTTTTGGACTTGGTGGCCAACAATTTATATGGTAATATTCCTGTTTGGATTGGAACTAACTTGTCAAGATTGTATACCCTTAGCTTAAAATCAAACAACTTTTTCGGAACCATCCCTTCACAAATATGTCAGTTAGTAAGTCTTCAGATATTAGACTTGTCATATAACAAGCTCTATGGAACAATCCCATCGTGTGTGAATAACTTTACTTCCTTGGTACAAAAGGGATTACTTTTGGAACAAAATGTACATCATTATCTTTGTTTTTTCAATTTGAAAACTAATAATGGTAATTACCCTAGTACTAGTCTTACTAATAGCTATATTGATCATCTAATGATCAAATGGCAAGGAAAGGTAAATGAGTTTAGTAGCATTCTGGGATTGCTGATCTATTTGTCAAGCAACAACCTGACAGGACAAATCCCAGATGAAGTTACGAATCTGCATGGATTGCTAGTACTAGACTTTTCAAAAAACTATCTAGTTGGAGAGATTCCGCGTGACATTGGTCAAATGATACAGCTTTTAACTTTGAATTTATCTAGAAACATGTTTTCAGGAGAGATACCACTAAGCATGTCAGAGATAACTTTACTAAATAATTTAGACATGTCATTTAATTACCTTTCTGGGAGAATACCATTGGGCACTCAACTCTAAGCTTTTGATGCTTCAACATACATTGGGAATGCGGGGCTATGTGGACGTCCCCTGGCCCGAAAATGCTCTTGAGATGAACATCTGGGAGTACCACCTGTCGGTGAGAGTGATGGTGATGGGGAAAGTACGAATGAATTTCGAAGATGGTTATATATTGGAGGGGCCACAGGTTTTGCAACTGGATTTTGGATAGCATGTAGCGCTTTACTTCTTAATCGCCGTCTTAGACATGCTTTTTTCCACTTTCATAATTGGTTGAAGGATTGGGTGTACGTAAAGGTGGCAGTGTTCATCGCAAAACTGCAAAGGGTTGCAAGTGCATAGTCTTATATGTTTCAAAATTTCTTTCTTTAGTACTTATAGTCGTCCGCTTTGTGTGTGCTTTTTCTTTACTTATTATTGTTCTTATTACGTTGGTAGAGATAATGTATTGTAATATCATGCTTCACACTTGTATTTATAAAGGGGTTTTAAAGGCCCCGTTATTAATAAAAGTACCACTAACACCATGGGTGGCCATTTCTCCGTGTTCTGTAAAATGCATTAACAATTACTAAACCATGAATGTTACCCTGTTGTTATGGACAGCAGTCAGCAGGAGTCTGATGATCACAAACACAATAACAAAAGAGGGCTCTAAACAATGAATCTTCCAAACATTTCTTTTTGCGTGTGGCTAAATGTCCATTGTTGTATTGATTAAAGTTGGCATAATGACTTAAAAATGTATCTAACTTGACACTTTTTACTTTTATGTGTAGCCATCTTTTTTTTTACCTATATTATTATTAAACTTTGTGATTTCGTACATTGTGTGTACCCAGTGACATGCTTGACTGGTTAGCAGGTTGCCTTAACGACCGTTAAATTTTTTATTACAATGTTAGTCCTTTATATTAACGGCCATTAACATAAACACTTAAAATTTTTGATTTTTTTAAAATAAAACGTAAAATCTTAAATAAATATTTAGGAAATAATTTTTTTTTTAAATTGTTATGGGATAATTTTTTTACCGTAAAACTTTTTAGAAAACTTTTTTACGAAATAATTTTTTTAAATAAAATGTAAAACCTTGAAAAAAAGTATGTAACTTTACATAAAATATTTTTAAGAATATGATTTACGCATGTTTGAATAATAAATCTTAATTTTTTGAAGAAAATCATACGAATTTTTTCTAAACTTAAAATTTTCAAAAGTAAAAGTCGTACTTTTTTTTACAAAAAAAAATTGAAATTTTTGAAATTCTTTTTTTACAAATAATTGTACGTTTTTACAAAATTTTAAACTTTTGTTATTTTATCTTATATAAATTGTGTGTATATATAACCTTTTTTATAAAAAAAAATTCTACGAAATAATTTTTTTTTGTGATCTTAAAATTTTCAAAGCGAAAAACCGCACTTTTTTTACAAAAAGTTTTTGGAACCTTCGAAATTTATTTTGCAGAAAAGCATACTATTATTTAAAATTTTTAAAAAGTTTTCAAAACTAAAAGTCGTACTTTTTCCAAAAAAATTGAAGATTTTGAAATTCCTTTTTACAAAAAATCGTACATCTTTACAAAATTTTAAACTTTTAACTTTTTTTATTTTATATAAATTGTGTGTATATATAAAAACTTTTAAAAGAAATTTACGAAATAAAAAAACGTTTGTCTTTTGCAAAAATTTGACTTTTCTTTCAATTTGTTTGTAAAAAAGTATGACATTTAGTTTTGAAAACATTAATTTTTTTAAAAAATAGCATGATTATATGTATAAACCTTGAAAATTGCGTTTTTTTACTTTGAGAACTTTAAGATTACAAAAAGAAAAATATTTTTTTTGCAAAAAAAAATTATTTCGTAAAAAAGTTTCTAAAAAGTTTAACGGTAAAAAAATTATTCCGTAACAAAAATTTTAAAACAAAATTATTTCGTAAATTATTTTTTAAGATTTTACGTTCTATTCAAAAAAAAATCAAATTTTAAGTGTTTATGTTAATGGCCGTTAATATAAAGGACTAACGTTGTAATAAAAACTTACCGGTCATTAAGGCAACCTGCTAACCAGTCAAGCAGGTCACCGGGTACATACAATGTATGAAATTATAAAGTTTAATGATAATATAGGAAAAAGAAATGACTACATAGAACGGTAAAAAATATCAAGTTAGATGCATTTTTAAAGTTATTAGCCCATTAAAGTTTGAATGGTTGATGAGCCACAGAATGGTAAAAAAGTGGACGTTGAAGTTGAGATTTTAATAAGATTTTGATCGATCATTTCTGATCAGTTAAACTTGAATTGTAATTCAGAATTACCCTCTGCAAAACTATTAGCATGTGCGGATAATGGTATACAATTTGAGCTAATAAGCATATTACTCTTTAGATGATGATTTTGTATACTTTGATTTGTTAAGTCAATTTGTGGTTGTATATACTGCCATACATATGCTTGGTAGCACATATAGTTGTTTTAACTTGTTGCATATTTATGTTGTTTTCAACAACTCAGTTGTACTTGGCCACAAGTAGGTTGTATTCAGTATCCATGTAATGTATAAGCACAAGATTATAACGCACTAAATGTTATATCTTTTTGTGAAAGAGAGCTAATCTTGAGTATGTGAAACAGAGGTATTCTGCTGTTGATTCAAACCATTTGCCTTATATCAATTCGAACCGTTTTCACTTTGTCACTCCCACACCGCCACACAGTCCATCGCCAAAACCCTAACTCCTTCACACTTCATCATCTTAGATCACCAAAACCATGGACGGAACCGTCACCAATCGCTGTCACCGTAACCGGAATACTCTTCGGCCATCATTTTATCAGTTTAGGTATAATACAATGATTCCTCTACATATTTATTTGTTTTTTTGTGCTAGCTATGTTTTATCATATAAATGTATAGATCTCTTGTTCACAATTCGTGATCATTTGTTAACTTAGTTAATGTATAGTTATCTGTTGGACCGATTTAATGTCTTGGACACCAAAAAAAAAGGATAAAGCCTGCAAGTCATTAGGAAGAAAAAATAGGAAGAACAGAATCGGGCTCTTAGGCCCAGACCTATACCCATTAGATAAGAAATATGACATTTATTAGGAAGAGAAGGCGAATTGAGGTGAATAGGTAAATTGTCTAGCGAAGCACAAATAAAGTACTAGCCGAACGTACATGCTACATGTGCATATATATATGCCACATGCAAGCGAACATAAAATTAAATCTTCATCGGTATATCTTGAACCAAAGGGAAACTTAGCTAAACACCCATCATTTTGCTAGCTTGGTTGGAGCACTCAACAATGACTTCATTCTCTTTTTCTCAGCTTCAGTAGGTAACTTAACATCTGTTGCTAATCCAACAAGCTCAAGAATCTTTATCACCTCCCATGTCAAGTCGAACTGCCACCTTTCTAATCCATGTCGAGCAGAATTTGGGAATGCGTGGTGATTGTTATGCCATCCTTCCCCCAGAGCAAACATACCGGTCCACCTATTTCATTAGTCGTTCGTCAATGTGATTTATTTTCAGCTTTTACATAAAGCTTACTAGGATTTTATTTCTAACCACTATATACAGTTTTGTCTAATTGCTTTATCTATACGCACTTGGCACTTAGCTTATGCTTGTGAAAAAAAATGTTTCGTCTAAATGCTTGTATACCATTTTCTGTTGTATACAATTACAGATTTACAGAAGTGGCAGAACTTTTAAGAATTCTTCTACATTTTTTTCGTATAAGTGTAACCATTTTTTACACTTTACATATGCATAAAACGTAGGAGAAATGTGAAAGTCGCAGTTTTTTGTAGTGTTTGCCGTAGTAACTAACCTGTTATTGGTAGAAGTATCACGAGTGTTCCAAGTCCTCTCGCCCCATATATGACCAACCGATTGTACAACAAATGCAATCTGACAAACAACCACTATTCGCATACCCTGATATCATGTAATTTACATCGTTAATTAAAGAGATAGTGTAAGTATGATGCCCAACTATTCGACTTTTCTTAGTAATATCACCTACATTTGAAACTCCTGATTTGGAGAGTAGTTACATTTTACTCGCACAACAGTGTACAATACAGAAAAGTAGTCATTCGTTTTACTGTTTCTCAAAATTATATGCTATATCATCATCATCCACCAGTTTCGACAGATTTGGTATGAACATAACGGGATACACAAAGTAGCACCAATAGTTGATTGACAACTTTAATAAAAAGAAGTACTAAATAACAAATTAAATAATGTTCTGAAAGTGTTTTGATTGTTATTAAAAAAAATTTTAACATATAGAAGTCGCCAAGTTTTCAAGTTTATAGGAGATGATCGATCCGCCAGTTTTTATGAGATTTGGTATATATAAAACGAGATAGATCATAAGTTGATCAAGACATCCGTATGTATTATCGCTTTATAAATCATCCATTTTGCAGAGATAATCCAATCAAACAATATTATATATGACAATTAAGTTCATACCATCCCCCAAGCCAAGTAGGGAAAGCCTCCATAGTGATATAGTAGCACTGCAAGTGCACTTGGATGCCAAAAGTATGTGGCGTGAAGAAACCTATAGAACCATTGCACTTTTAGCTCGGGTACATTCGAGCTTTCTCCACACTAATTTGATCGAGTTCATGTCAAAGGTTAGGACAACAGTATTCAGAAATAGTAATGATATATATACATATACGATGTAATTAAACAAATTATATCTATGGAAACATGTAAACACCTTTGCAACAATGTAGTCGTTGTAGCACAACCAGCCCATATGACTAAACCAAAAACCTTCGTTTGGCGAATGAGGGTCTCTATCAGTTTCAGTATACTTATGGTGCTTCCTGTGTATGCTCACCCAAGATATTGGGTCTTTCTGCAAAAGTTCAGAAAAGTAATAAGTAAAAGTGAAAGAAATTTGAACGAGATGATTAGTCATTGGAATGGTTAAAAGTTACAGAAATATATGAGTGATTATAGTGTAGGGCAGTTTGGATTAGTTTCGAAGAGTGACATTTAAACACAGCAATGACAAATGTGTTCACTTTGATAATAGAGAGATCATCATAAAATACGTGTGCAGAATTTCTTCAACTTCCGTTCAAAGGCCGGGCGTGCTAGATGATAGTAAGGTATGCGATTCCATCAGAATTAAGAATGGATTCTTGAAAACTAATAAGAAATGGTTAAAATTGTGTTGTAACCCGATAGGAGCCTGTTTCTCGTTAGGTTCTGTTGATCAATGATCAACGGTTGGAATATTTTTATCTACGGCTAGAAAAAGCTAAAATCTGTACGTTGTTTAGGAACTCTTATAAACTTTGTACTAAACATGCATATAGTGATATAGCTAGCCACAATACCTGACATGCGTGAAGACCACAATAAACTAAGAAATATGCCAGCCATTTTTGTGTCTTGAAACTCTGGTGGGTTAGAAGTCTATGATAACCTAGAGTAATACCAATTCCTGTCCAAAACCCTAAGCCTGTAGCAACAAGGATTGAACCCCAATCAAACACGAGAAGTGCACTAGCAGCTAACACATGTATGCCAACCATCCAGCAAAGCGTAGTCATGTCGACTAAACTCCATTTCCGGAACCAAAAACCCCCTCTCCTCATCTTCTCCAACTCTGACATCCGGACCTTCTTTTCATCGACAGGACTAGTACTAGCGCCATCGCTGGTCTTCCATATCTGGTTAGTCACCAATGACATGGTTTTAAATGAGTTATGGTGAGTTTTCTTAAGATGTGTAGACCAGTATATATAAGGTGATATTTCGTTAGTTGTGTAACTTTAGATTTTGGACATGCAAATATTGTTAGTAGTTGATAGGAGTGATTTGGTTTGGTCCAAAACATGTTTTTAAGCTAATTCATTTATTTTACTTTTGAGGTAGTTATCACGCCAAGCATGCAATTAAGACTAAATTTTAGGGTATATTTTCAAAAACAATTGGTCTCCTATATGTTTGTTTGACCATGGATGGTATTTCAAAAGTATACAATTTACTAAAAAAGCACAAAAAATTAAATTCATCTAACAAATCAAATCCAAAGTAAATCTCCCTCTCGTAAATGTAACACCCTTTCAATGAAACGCATGCGTCTTACGAAAAAACTTAATACTGTAGCAACTAGCATGTAGCATCATCGTACACATGCAATACGACGATAAATACATGATAATAATTCTTTTGGCCCGACAATGCTACTTTATTATCCACTAGGTTTTTATACACATTAACTAAGTCGTAATAAATCGAATTACCTTTAAAATAAACTCGTTAAAAAAAATTAAAATTAATAAAAATATATTAAAATAGATATTGAATTACAGAGAATAAAATTTTATAAATATAATAAAATTAAATTATAAAAATAATAAATAAATAAATAAAAATAAAGAAAATTCTAATTAAATATTAAAAATATTATTTTAATAAATGTATAAAAATTAAAATATAAAATATATTTACAAATAGTCATGTTATATAACTGAGGTAACCCTATAATTGTGAGAAAAAACTAACTTTGTTATTTTAAAAAAGTCTTAAATGTTTTATAAGTTAGCTAAAGATATTAGTTTTATACTGCCAAGAACATCTATCATGAATAAATTCTTTTCATGTATTTGAATTTTCGGTTCGACAGTGTGGGCAAAAACTGTGTCAAAATTGAGTGTCCATCGCGCATATTGTATAATGTAGTCACGATTTTACATGTCGTGAGTGAGATCCATATAAATAATGTTTTTTTGTAAAGATTAGAATATCAGATCATCATATTACACTGAGCTAATTATTTAATAACTCACTTTACTTACCAAAACTGGAAAAAAAAAATTCCAAAAGATAACTCTTTATTTTTTGTATTTTATAGATATTTTGTGACATTTTTGTCGTTCAAAATCTTATAGAATCCTATTATATAACAACAAAAATGTCACAAAATACCATAATAGAAAAAATAATGAAAAATTAAGTCTATGAAAGGACAATTTTTTATTTTAGTGCAAGGATGAGAGTAACAGTAATTACATAGACGATCGTCATCTCAGCACTCCTAAATCACATTAAAATCAAATGCACGTAGCAAAAAGACCACACACAACAAAAAATAACGGCACAAAAATAAATTTAAAAAAAATACAGACAAACTTTTCCATTTACTCCGTCTCTCAGACGACCAAGTTAATGAAATAGCCTATAGAAGACGTGTTGTTTTTTTGCTTCGTAATGGTGGAAACGCGTATGTTTGTTGCAAAATAGAGGGGAACGATCGAACATTTGACCCTCACTCTCAGTCTAATAAAACTATATTGAAGTAAAAGTATAGTGGATAAACATTTGATAGATGGAAATATATGCTTGTGAGTAATGATGGTAAAAAGTTAGAAAAATGGTGACTTGAAGGCTGATAATAACAGTGATGATGAAGTTACATAAGTTGATAATAATATGACAGAATTTTCTAGCGACTAAAATATCGGGTTGATATGGTAGTACAAGCTTTCTGTAACATGGATGGATACTTACAATAATGTGAATCTCGATTACCACTCATACAATAATGATATGCATGATGGTCGAGATATGCATAATCATATTAGTCTATTGCTAACAATTTAGATATCAAGATTTGAAGGCGTTCGAAGAAACATGTTACTTAATGTTATTAAGTTGTTATTGTCTAGTCAATATACGTAACTTCTTTTAAAAATGATAGATTCCTTATGTCACAGTTAAAATGTGAAAATCTTTGGGAGTGATTAATTTTACTAGACAAACATTATCTCAAATAGAAGTATATTAAGGTAACTACACCGATTTAAAAAAAATAGCCCTATGTCATTCCACTTTTATCGGTGACTTGAGTCCTCAAGTTTGCAAGTCTCGACGCATATCATTTTAATTTCTATCGAATAATTAGTGTTTTACATCAGTTCTCGAGTTTTACATGAAAAGTAAAAGAAAAGAATACGAAGAAAAAGAAATGGAAAACTAAATAAAGTATTATTTATATGTTTTTGAGACAAAAAAAAAAGTAAACAAGAATCGTGTTCTTAAATTGGAGGAAAAGAAAAAGAACTTGTAAAGTTACATCTATACCTTTTAATTCTTATGACCAAATATTGTAAAAAAAGCATTTGTCTTTATACAACTTATTTTAAGATTTTATTTTTATTTCTTTACAAAAATGAAAAGAAAGTTTATAAAAATACTTCCTCTTATCTTCCTCTTTAATTCCTTTTTATGTCTTAAAAAAGTAAAGAACACAAAAAACTTCCTATTTCCTTTCATTTGTCTTAAAATATTAAATCAAGAATACAACGTTAACTTTCACAAGCACACACATAAACACGCAATCAAAATTAGACATCAATTCGATTTCAAAGACATTTAGTTTTTTCGGACTTCATTATAAATCATGGTAAGAACACGGGATACAGTAGCCCATGGCTCAAGCTGTCAAGAAAATAAGACACGAAAATGCCAGATGTCGTACCCATGCTGGCGTTTTCATGCCAGCTAGAATGATGTGGGTGGGGGATGTGAGCCCACAACGTGAGGACCTGTTCGCATTATGGTTATCTTCCCATACACACAAGACTTGCATTTGTCATTGAAAGATTTAACATCAGTGGGATTCAAAATCCCATCCCGTTGAAGTTTCTCAATGGTTTCTTGTTTGCATGACCAAGACGATAATGCCATAGATAAGTCGAGTTCAACGCATGTTTGGATCTTTTCCTGTTAAAATTTAATATATAACCATATTTTGAATAAAGACCAAGCACATCTATTTCGTAAATGCCCTCATGTGGTATTAATACACTATATATAGAAACGAAGATAAAAATATTCGTAATAACATATGTAAAACCGACATCATTCAAATGGGAAAAAGAAACAACACTATTTGGGGGCGGCCATGGAGGTTCACCTGTGATGACTCTAAGTTATCCAAAAGGGTAGTCGCCCTGAGATCTGTGTCTTGCAATGTCGAATCGGAAACCCATGTATACCCAAAAACACTTCTAGTAGTTGTAGGTGCAAAGTGACAATTATTCAAAACAATAATTCATCCATTTGAAAGTAATAAATCAAAAACATCCAATTGCTTCGACGTTTGCACGCGTGTCATTTCTCATTCACAAGCTCAAAGCACCTTGCTCTAGTTTCCTGTTATCTCTAAGTTCATGTGATGTATTGCAAATATGAGTTTCCCAGCCCATATCATACATCATTGACTTATTATTAGAAACAACATAAAGTTATTTCATGAAGATACCTGAACCACTAGCTCTACTAGTGTTCTTATGTTTCTTCAAATCAGCGAGATACTCTGGACAATTTATTTTCCAATGTCCTACCTCCTTGTAGTGGTGGCATTCTGAGTCCTTTGTCGGATTATCTTTCTTAGATGGCAATGTAAATTTTTTCTTTGGAAAATAAACAAGCTTATTCTTTCAAACATTCTTTCCTTTCGCTACATGTGGTTTATTACCCTTATCTTTCTGGATTCTTCCTGTTCAGAACGTCTTCCCCATGCAATGCAAATTATAAGTTTGAACAAGTGATTCAAAATCCTTATTGAGAGAATCCAAGATAAATCTCACAACAAGTTCTCTTAGCATGAGATAACACAAGCGTTCTAGACTATCCAAATAGCCTTTCATTTTCGGAAAAATAAGTACTAACGAATTGTCCAGTTTCCTGGTTACCATCATTTTGAGTTCACTAATAATGTCATATGCATTTAAGTCCTCTACCTTTATTTGTAATTATGGAATTACACTTGCCAACATGAGACATGTCACATCCTTATGTCCTTATCATATCAAATTGTATGCATCATGGATGACAGGTAAAACAACAAGTTCAAGAATTGGAATCATAGGTTGTTCCGATAAGACATACCGTCCTCAGCCCTAAGATAAATTTTTAGGTTTCGGTACCTTATGGAGAAGTTTGATACACTCAACTTATCCTTAAACAAGTTTGATTTGAGTGCGGAATCCTTATTTTGGGTCGCAACCATCTACAAAACAAATTTCAAAAAATATTGTAGAAACCAGAAGGGGGGGGGGGGGGTTGAATAGTTTCTTATATTTACTTTTTAAAATGTGGTTTCCAAAAATCCTTTTTCAAAAACTTAGGCTTGAGGAAATATGTGAAATCTTCTTATGCACAATATGAACAATGATAGTGTAACTAAGCTAATACTAACAAATATATATGCACAAAGAATAAAGAATGTAGAGAGTTAAGGGTAAAGAAAGATCAAACCGAACACCAAGGGTTTATAGTGGTTTGGCAACGAAGCTCACTCCTCGTTCCTACTCCACTCCTCGAGTACTCCTTACTCGAGAGTTCACTACACAACAAGCTCCTTATGGTGGAGAAAACTGTACACGTGCTTAACCAATTTCTGACTCTAAGCTAAAAGTCGAGCCCTAATCGTAGCTAGGACCAATCTACACAACTATATTTAGTACATACACAACTTACAAATAGACACAACTACTTGGATCTTCACAACTATGACACAACTACAAATGTATAAAATTAGATCTTCAATGGATCTTTGGTGGTGGACTCAACACTTCACAAGGATAGTGTTCTTCTCATGGGTCCAAAATTGTTAGTTCCAAACATCCCTTGCATTTGGTTGGGATGCATGAATGAAGGAGGGGTTCCCCATGGAGAATAAAATGGAGGAGGGTAGTAATTCATGTAACCATTTGTTGTTCATTATTTCTCCTAGGTGTATTTGATTTAGGTTTATAGTTATGATCATTTCTTCTAGGTGTTGGGGTTTTACTTCTAGATCGTGAATTGTTTTGATTATCTCTTCTAGGCGTTGTCGTTCTACTTCTAGGCTTAGACTCATTCCGTACTCTTGGTGGAGTAGAAGATGGTCTAGATAAACTTCTATTTCCCATGAGAGGTTTACTCAATGGATTGTAGAACTTATCAATAGCATTGTCGTCAAGTATGGGTAATTTTACTTTATTAACAATAAGATGCTTTGTTTTTTCATCTAACTTAGATTTTTCAGAAAGTTCAGGATTTTCACCAAAATCATCCTCTGCCCGCGGTACCTTATCTATGGCGGCGGTTCCATAGTGATAAGGAACCGCCCCATACAATCTGGAACCGCGTACAGTGGGCGTTTTTTGTGAAAACCTGACTTGTTTTGGTTCACTAGTTGAGGCTTCATTTGAGTTAAAACCTAGACCAAGTCTTTCCTTAGAATGAACTTTTTTGTTTAACATATCATCAAGAGCACTAGTACCTTTCACGAACTTTTCCAATTTAATAGAGGTGCTCTTGAGATCTTCATTCTCTAATCTAAGTTTCTCACAACTTAAGCAACCTAAATCTACTTCTTTATTTTTCTCAAGTATTGCCAATTTCTCCCTAAGTTCATTGATCTCATTTTCAAGCTTAGTTTTGGTTGATTTTAAGGTTTTATTCTTTTCTATGAATTTAAGACTAAGTTTGTGTAAACTATCATATTTGCCTTCAAATTCAATATTATCAAAAGTGGAGCTCTCATTGCTATAATATTCGGTTTTGGAATGTACCCTTTTAGAAGTGTGAGCCATAAGACATTTCTCCTCTTTGGGGTTGTCATCGTCATCTTCACCGCTATCGCTCCAAGCGCCACTAACGAATGCCGTGTGGTTCTTATCGCGAGCGGGCTTTGGACAATCACCAATGAAGTGATTTGGATCACCACATCTAAAGCAACTCCTATCACCCTTTTCGTTCTTGGCAAACCGATTCTTTGAGAATGGTTTCTTGTCATTGTTGGGTTGCCTAACGTGTTGACCTCGTCTCTTGAAGAACTTCTTGAAATCTCACACCGCCAATGCATACTCCTCGTCATCGCTTTCCGAGGAACTATCATGGTCGCTTTGTGCCTTCTTGGCTTTAAGTGCAAGAGATTTCCTTTCACTCTTGGTTTTCACTAATTCCGAGTCCTTCAAAATTATCATCTCATGAACCTTCAAGTTGCCTATGAGTTCATCGAGTGATAAAGTTGAGAGATCTTTCGATTCTTCAATCACCGTGACTTTTGCTCTCTACTTTGGATGTAAAGCCCTTAGAAACTTCCTAACATTGTTCTTGCTAGAAAAACCTTCATCAAGTGCTTTTAGACTAGTAATAATGGTGTTAAACCTAGCAAATGTACTATCAATAGTTTGATCTTCTAAGATGACAAATTGTTCATATTGTTAGACAAGAAGATCGATTTTTCTTTCTTTGACTTGGCTATTACCTTGGTGGGTTACTAAAAGAGTTTTCCAAATATCTTTAGCGGTTTCACACATAAAAATCCTTTCATACTCTTTCTTAGGTAAAGCATTATAAATCACCATTTTAGCCTCATTATTTTTTGAAAGTTTCTTTTAAGTATCGTCATTAGCTTTGTCAAAAGTGACCAATTCTTTTGTTTTAGAAACTTCATTAAATTGATAAGGTAAAAAATCACCATTGGTAATAACATGCCAAAGATCTAAATCTTTTGATTTCACATAAGTTTCAAATCTATTTTTCCAATAAATAAAACTATCGGTTTCAAAAAGTGGTGGTCTTTGCATAGATTGCCCTTCTAGGTATTTGTTGGAATCCATAGATCGATTCAAGTTTTAAAATACAATATACTTTAAAAATTCTTGAGCAACCCGCTCAGATACCAATTGTAGAAACTAGAAGGGGGGGGGGTTGAATAGTTTCTTATATTTACTTTTTAAAATGTGGTTTCTAAAAATCATTTTTCAAAAACTTAGGCTTGAGGAAATATGTGAAATCTTCTTATGCACAATATGAACAATGATAGTGTAACTAAGCTAATACTAACAAATATATATGCACAAAGAATAAAGAATGTAAAGAGTTAAGGGTAAAGAAAGATCAAACCGAACACCAAGGATTTATAGTGGTTCGGCAACGAAGCTCACTCCTCGTTCCTACTCCACTCCTCGAGTACTCCTTACTCGAGAGTTCACTACACAACAAGCTCCTTATGGTGGAGAAAACCGTACACGTCTCTTAACTAATTTCCAACTCTAAGCTAAAAGTCGAGCCCTAATCGTAGCTAGGACCAATCTACACAACTATACTTAGTACATACACAACTTCCAAATAGACACAACTACTTGGATCTTCACAACAATGACACAACTACAAATGTATATAATTAGATCTTCAATGGATCTTTGGTGGTTGACTCAACACTTCACAAGGATAGTGTTCTTCTCTTTGCACTTGGAGAGGAAGGGATGGAAGAACAAGATTCACTTCTTAAACAAGTAGTAATCAAACAAATGATCAAAGATTTGAGTGATTAAAGAAGAGTGTTTGAATCTGGAAATAGATGTGCAAAAGAGGTGAGTTGAAAAGCTGAGAATGGTCCACTATTTATAGGACAAAGGGCCAACGGCTATATTTGCCCGCGGTATCTTATCTTAGCCCGCGGTACCTTATCGATAAGGAACTGCCTAGGGGCTAAGGTACCGCCGGACTAGACTCCGCTCCCTTTTTGTCCTTTAGTGGTGGAGGTCATATCTGGCTTAAAAAATATCCTGATAGAATAT
Organism: Glebionis coronaria; assembly: GCA_025667525.1. Taxonomy (NCBI): domain Eukaryota; kingdom Viridiplantae; phylum Streptophyta; class Magnoliopsida; order Asterales; family Asteraceae; genus Glebionis; species Glebionis coronaria. Next base: position 172,940,860 of record CM046877.1, on the reverse strand, counting down.
TCCTAACCAAATAAGAATATGCCATTTTCAAATTTTCAAATAATTAATTTAATAAAACGTTTTCTTAAAAAGAAAGTTTAATAAAAACTTGTCACACTTAATAAAAAGTGAGTTTTAAGAAAAGATTAAATCACTTGATCACTTGATTAAGGTTAGTACTTGTTTATCCATACCATAAGTGAAAATGGGTAAAATGAAAAATACTTGAACTCAAGAATTCGTTTTTCGTTGTTTTCGTAAATGCTTGTTTTTACATATTGTCGTAATCAAAACAAAGCGAGACCGAAAAATGCAAGTAATGTTTTTAGGCATTATTGCATTAACAATCTCCCCTTTTTTGGTTCCGACAATACATAAACTCAATCACACAAAAAACAAGATTTTCGAAGACGAGTTTATTCATTTCTCCCCCTTTGTTGAAGCAAAAAGGTCGCACAAGTCGGTGTTTGATAGGTGTGAAAACACCCATCCTTTTACCACTTATTTTTGGCTAAAACAAGACCAAAACACGTATTTAATATCATTTGTTTGGAATTATGCGTGGTTTTTGTGTTTATTGTGTTTTCAGAGTCAACCGGATGAATATTGAAGAAAAACATGGGATTGCACGGGTTTTATCGAAGAAAAAGACTCAATACGAAGTCTATTGTCCAAGAGATGCAAAAGATTTGAAGTCATTGTGCCTATTTAAAGATTTATCGAAGAATAGAGCCAAAGATGGAAGATTCATATATGTCGAAGAACTCGAGTCTATTAAACAAAAGATTATAAGACGAATTGGAATTATTCACCGGCACTTCTCAAAATCCAAAGTCAGAAACGTTATTTTGAAAGAAACGTAAAGACTAAAGAAGGAAGAAGAAAAGAAGCCCAAACAAAAGCCCACATCACACGCCTATATATATGATTCTACTTCACAAATTTGGAACACTTAGTTAGTCTTAGTTTTAGTTTTTCATTTCTCTAGTTTTAGAGGGAGAAAGTTCCAAACTTTCTCTCACTAGATTTTTCTTTGTTTTCATCTTTCAATTTTAAGCTTTTCATTAATCTTTGTACTTTGAGTTCTTTTAATTAAAAGTTTAAGTTTAAGTTTGTGTTCGTCAATCTTCTTCTTCATTTCTTAGTTTCACTTTGCTTTTGATCCAAAAACCATAATCCATACGGATTGATTTCGTTTGGTGTTTAAAGGTTGAAAGGGTAGTCTTTTTACTCCTTGTTAAGCTCTTACGTGTATAGGCTATAAGCTCTTAATGCTTAGTAGCTTATTTCAAGTTTAGCTTATTACTTTTCGGATTTCACAAGGGTTTTAATCATTTTTAAGTTCGTTTCATACGGTTTATAATTGTTTACGTTTTACAAGTTGTCGAATTTAAGCTTTTTAAGTTATTTAAGTTTCGGATAACTTAGCTTATTGATTTTGCTTATTGAGTTTTTTAAGTTGCCACCAATTTCGGAATTACATTCCTTCCATCGCAATATCAGGGTTTAAACACATTCCGACGGGTACTTATTTTGATCGCAATAACCCTTTGTGGTTTTACTTAGCGATCGGTTGTCATTCCCCCTTATTCCGATCTGGGATTGCGATCGCTTATTGCGATCGCACATTCCGACGGGATTAAGGTCCTTTTTAAGTCGAAACTCTGGCCAATTTTTATTTACCTTATTCCGATCTGACATTGCGACGAAGGGTTCTTAGACATTCCGATCTGACTTTCCGATTTAGACATCATTCCGACAGCTTGATCTTAATTATTCCGATGGTAACAAACATGAACATTCCGATAGACTCCACTTTGACATTCCGATGGTTGTTGTAGTTATATTCCGATGCTTATTTCTTTGATGCATTCCGATATGAATTATTTTCAATATTCCGATAGAACAAGTTTTTAAGTATTAGTTCAATTAAGTTTTCAAAGTATTTGTCAAATCTTTTCTTTACGTTTTCAAGCATTTACTTTTAACTTGTCAATCTAGTTTAATCTTTCAAACTTTAATTTTACTCTTCGACACTTACTTATTTGTCATTAGTTTAAAATAGATAAACAAACCAACACCCTTTTTTATTAACCAAGAACAAATCATTCCACTTAGAGCCGTGATCAATTCGAGGAGAAACCGAGAGAAATCTAGAACCCCAATGAAAACAAATGTACTAAATGGCGCCGCTGCCGGCTCTTCTCGTTAAGATCAACAGTTTTTTGTGAGAACTTAGATTTTGGGATCCGTTCCCCGTGAACGTTACTTTTTCATAAAAAATTTCAAAAACACAAAAAATATAAAATTTTCAAAAATACAAAAAAAAATTAAAAAATTAAAAAAAAACATAAAAACCAAAAATATTCCTTGCTTTCTTTGTTAGTTCTTTTGCAGGTGCATGCGTACATGATCCACGCCATTTTCATTTAATACATTTGTTTTCATTGGGGTTCTAGATTTCTCTCGGTTTCTCCTCGAATTGATCACGGCTCTAAGTGGAATGATTTGTTCTTGGTTAATAAAAAAGGGTGTTGGTTTGTTTATCTATTTTAAACTAATGACAAATAAGTAAGTGTCGAAGAGTAAAATTAAAGTTTGAAAGATTAAACTAGATTGACAAGTTAAAAGTAAATGCTTGAAAACGTAAAGAAAAGATTTGACAAATACTTTGAAAACTTAATTGAACTAATACTTAAAAACTTGTTCTATCGGAATATTGAAAATAATTCATATCGGAATGCATCAAAGACATAAGCATCGGAATATAACTACAACAACCATCGGAATGTCAAAGTGGAGTCCATCGGAATGTTCATGTTTGTTACCATCGGAATAATTAAGATCAAGCTGTCGGAATGATGTCTAAATCGGAAAGTCAGGTCGGAATGTCTAAGAACCCTTCGTCGCAATGTCAGATCGGAATAAGGTAAATAAAAATTGGCCAGAGTTTCGACTTAAAAAGGACCTTAATCCCGTCGGAATGTGCGATCGCAATAAGCGATCGCAATCCCAGATCGGAATAAGGAGGAATGACAACCGATCGCAAAGTAAAACCACAAAGGGTTATTGCGATCAAAATAAGTACCCGTCGGAATGTGTGTAAACCCTGATATTGCGATGGAAGGAATGTAATTCCGAAATTGGTGGCAACTTAAAAAACTCAATAAGCAAAATCAATAAGCTAAGTAATCCGAAACTTAAATAACTTAAAAAGCTTAAATTCGACAACTTGTAAAACGTAAACAATTATAAACCGTATGAAACGAACTTAAAAATGATTAAAACCCTTGTGAAATCCGAAAAGTAATAAGCTAAACTTGAAATAAGCTACTAAGCATTAAGAGCTTATAGCCTATACACGTAAGAGCTTAACAAGGAGTAAAAAGACTACCCTTTCAACCTTTAAACACCAAACGAAATCAATCCGTATGGATTATGGTTTTCAGATCAAAAGCAAAGTGAAACCAAGAAATGAAGAAGAAGATTGACGAACACAAACTTAAACTTAAACTTTTAATTAAAAGAACTCAAAGTACAAAGATTAATGAAAAGCTTAAAATTGAAAGATGAAAACAAAGAAAAATCTAGTGAGAGAAAGTTTGGAACTTTCTCCCTCTAAAACTAGAGAAATGAAAAACTAAAACTAAGACTAACTAAGTGTTCCAAATTTGTGAAGTAGAATCATATATATAGGCGTGTGATGTGGGCTTTGTGAATGGGCTTTTGTTTGGGCTTCTTTTCTTCTTCCTTCTTTAGTCTTTACGTTTCTTTCAAATTAACGTTTCTGACTTTGGATTTTGAGAAGTGCCGGTGAATAATTCCAACTCGTCTTATAATCTTTTGTTTAATAGACTCGAGTTCTTCGACATATATGAATCTTCCATCTTTGGCTCTATTCTTCGATAAATCTTTAAATAGGCACAATGACTTCAAATCTTTTGCATCTCTTGGAGAATAGACTTCGTATTGAGTCTTTTTCTTCGATAAAACCCGTGCAATCCCATGTTTTCTTCAATATTCATCCGATTGACTCTGAAAACACAATAAACACAAAAACCACGCATAATTCCAAACAAATGATATTAAATACGTGTTTTGGTCTTGTTTTAGCCTGAAATAAGTGGTAAAAGGATGGGTGTTTTCACACCTATCAAATCCCCTACACTTAACCATTGCCATGCCCTCATGCAATGCTTAGCGATAAAGCAAGTTTACACTTTTCTCATAATCAATCAACCTTGGTCTTATTAAAATACTACTAAACAAAAATTAAAGTACTAAGAGAAATTAAAACTTTAAAGTAAACAAAAGGATAGAAAATAGCTATGTGGAAATAACTTGCAAAGGGATCTAAGACTTACATTAGGGCTTCGGTGCTGCGACGATTCATCACCCTCAAGTTTCACGTTCCCGAAACTAAGCTTAAAAACGAAATCATTGTTATTATAAGTTAGCAAATCAAACACTTACTCACATGGCTTAATTATATGCTTAAACTCCCTTATTCCTAGGGGTATCTCTTATATTTTATTTTTGTCTTAGAATGATCATGAAGATGCATTTTTGGACTTATTTCGATAGTTTATTAGGCTGAAAGCAAAGTAGGACGATTTGATCAATAGTTAGCTAAAGGACAAAATCTCTTAAAACTGCTTCTCGGGATATCAAAAAGTTCATATCTTGGCATAACTTGGTTCACAATTTGAGACCTTTCTCTGGCCGATATTTGGCATGTACTTCATACTTCATATCTTGAGAGACGTTCTTGAGATAATGGTCTTCTCATCGTTAATAGAGTTTCTTCACTTGGAGACTTTTAAGGGGTACTCCAACTTTGTTGACCACGACTTCATGATTATTCTTCAATCTCTAATTGGGATTTTGAGATACAACGATCCGTCTCCTTTTCGGACTTGGATCTATTTATCCTCATACCTTGTTAGGGTCTTTTCGGATAGACTTCTCCATGATCTTTATGGGAGTTGATTGCTTTTCGTTGTGAATCTTGATTCTTCATATTGATTTTGGGAATAATTCTTTTCACATCACTTTGGATCTTCAGCAATAAAATGGAATCCTCATGCCTTGTTAGGGCCTTTTCGGACTCGCCAATCTTCGTGCCCCGCTTCATAAGTTATGCCTTGGCTATGAACTCTTATCATTACCGAGCAACTTTTAAACGATCTTGGGCTAGAAGCTAAGTAACTTTTCAAATCGTACGACCTTACTTATTGCAGATAATATATTAGCAAGTGATGGGAGAATAGACAAATAATTACACCAAGTGAGCTTGTGCAGGAATACCGACTTATAATTGACTCTATCATCTCTCGTTCTCCACAATTTAAAATCTCAAGTAATGAGACTCGTGGATACTTAGCCTAATAAACCAATTAAGGTCTACATGGTTAAGGATACTAGCTAGAATAAACTTGGATAAGTCTATTCGGGTTGAGTCAAAATAATCGCAACGTGCCTAATATGTCAAAGACTTCTAAACTAGCTACACCACTTTATTAATATTTTTGACTTTATTGTGGGATATATACATATGAAAGCAACGATAAAAATTTAAAAATTACGACTAAATAGCCAAAGTTAATAAAAAATTTGAAAAATGCTGAAAAAGATGATTTTCTGGTTAAATGAAGGCATTTTAATGGAAAAGTCCACTTAAAACTTCGATAGAAGTCCCCCTACACTTAATATAAACATTGTCCTCAATGTTTAAGCATGTGGGAGTAAACTCCCCTACACTTATGACATTGTGCACGTTGGTTAACTCAAGTCCAGGAAGAGACGACTAAAGTGATCAATTTCAAATGTGAGTATGAAGAAAATTGAATCACGATAGTTGAGAGATAGAACCGGATTTCGGATAACACGGGAGCACGGTTCTTCAAAGGTTCCAAAAGTGCATTCATCCCTGTAATCACATCACCACACAAACACAAAGAACCTATAGAGGTCCCCCTACACTTAGGAGGTTAAACGGAAAAGGATAGATACTCGGGCTGCCTCCCGAGGAGCGCTTGTTTTTGATAACCGAGTCACGAGCCTGACTCGACCCAAAATTAGTTCATGGGAAACGTGGTGAGGGATGGAATCATCTCATGAGAGATGTCCTCACCAAAGTACAACTTCACTCGTTGGCCATTCACCTTGAAATTAGGTCCATTAGGTTGAGCGAGCTCGAGAGTACCATATGGAAAAATTTGGGCAATAGTGAATGGGCCGGACCAACGAGATTTCAGCTTGCCCGAAAAGATTTTCAACCGAGAGTTAAAGAGTAAAACTTTGTCTCCAACTTGGAACTCTCGGTTCTTAATCTTAGAGTCGTGAATGAGCTTAGTCTTTTCCTTATAGATCAAATAATTTTCATAAGCCTCATTCCGGAGTTCATTCAGCTCATTGAGTTGGATCTTGCGTAGGTCACCGGCTTTGTTGATGTCGAAATTAGCCCACTTCAAGGCCCAGTAAGCCTTGTGCTCCAACTCAATGTGGAGGTGGCATGCTTTCCCGTACACGAGACGATATGGCGTACAACCAATCGGAGTCTTGTAGGCGGTACGGAAAGCCCACAAAGCATCATCAAGTTTATCAGCCCATGAGGCACGATGCTCTCCCACGGTTCTTTCCAGAATTCGCTTTAATCCTTGGTTAGAGATTTCAACCTGGCCATTAGTTTGTGGGTGGTAGGCGGTGGAAAGACGATGATTTACACCGTACTTAGAAATGACTCTAGCAAATTGGTCATTGCAAAAATGAGTCCCGCGATCACTAATAATGGCACGAGGCACACCGAATCTAGCGAATAGCGACTTCAAAAAATTACAAACCACCCTTGCGTCATTAGTGGGTAAAGCTTTGGCTTCAACCCGTTTGGAGACGTAGTCAACAGCTACAAGGATGTATTTGCTTCCTTTAGATGAAGGGAATGGCCCCATAAAGTCGATACCCCAAACATCAAAGATTTCACATTCATGTATGAAATTCTGAGGCATCTCGTCTTTATGTGTGATCTTGCCTTGTTTTTGGCAAGCATCACAACGTTTAACCATCTCGTGAGCGTCACGATAGATGGTGGGCCAATAAAATCCCGAGTCAAACACTTTTTTGGCGGTGTAGTTGGGACCAAAGTGACCACCGGTGGGTCCTTTGTGGAAAGCGTCAAGGATTTCTAAGGCTGCCGGTCCATCAACACATCGGCGAATAATCAAATCAGCACATTGTTTGAATAGATACGGGTCATCCCAGAAGTAAGTCTTAATATCTTTGAAGAACTTCTTCTTTTGTTGGGATGTTAACCCGTCAACGAGAATTCCACCCGCCAAGTAGTTTGCAATGTCCACAAACCACGGGGTTTCATCAGAATTCGAGTTGATAGACATTAAGGTCTCCAGGGGAAAAGAATCATTGATTTATTTGTTCGGATGATCCCCTTGGTAAGGATCCTCAAGTCTACTGAGATGATCCGCGGCTAGGTTTTTAGCTCCTTTTTTATCGCGAATTTCGATTTTAAATTCTTGGAGTAGCAAAACCCAGCGAAGAAGTCTTGGTTTGGAATCTTGCTTAGTCAACAAGTACTTCAACGCGGAATGATCGGTGTAAGCGATTGTGGTGGAAAGGACAAGATAGGGGCGAAATTTTTCAAAGGCATAGACAACAGCTAAAAGCTCTTTTTCGGTTGTCGTGTAATGCAATTGGGCCCCCGTCATTGTCTTGCTAGCGTAATGGATCGGTTGGAAGTGTTTGTTCACTCTTTGGCCCAAAACCGCTCCAATAGCAAAGTCGCTAGCATCGCACATCATCTCGAAAGGCAGCTCCCAATTAGGGGTAACCAAGACCGGTGCCTTAGTAAGCTTATCCTTAAGCAAGTTGAAGGCTTCAAGACACTCGTTAGAAAAGATAAAAGGAGTATCTTTTTCCAAGAGGTGGGTCTTCGGGCGAGCGATTTTAGAAAACTCTTTGATAAAGCGACGGTAGAAGCCCGCATGACCGAGGAAACTTCTCACACCCTTCACGGTTGAAGGTGGAGGCAACTTAGAAATAACATCGACTTTAGCACGGTCCACTTCAAGACCGGCTTTGGAAATTTTGTGTCCTAGCACGATGCCCTCTTTTACCATGAAATGGCATTTTTCCCAATTAAGAACAAGGCGAGTGTCTTCACACCGCTTAAGCATACGTTTTAAATTGGCAAGGCAAGCAGAGAAAGAATCGCCATAAACCGGGAAATCATCCATGAATACTTCCATAGTTTCTTCAACCATGTCATGGAAGATAGCCATCATACACCTTTGGAACTTCCCAGGAGCATTGCATAAACCAAAAGGCATGCGTTTGTAAGCAAATGTTCCATAGGGACAAGTGAATGTGGTCTTTTCTTGGTCCTTGGGATCGATGGGAATTTGAAAATACCCGGAGAAACCGTCTTAGAAGCAGTAATAGTCAACCCGCAAGACGCTCGAGCATTTGATCCATGAAAGGAAGAGGAAAGTGATCTTTTCTCGTGGCATCATTGAGCTTGCGATAATCAATACAAACTCTCCACCCAGTAACGAGACGAGTGGGAATCAACTCGTTGTGTTCATAGAAAACAACGGTTATTTCGCCCTTCTTGGGCACACAATGGACGGGACTTACTCACGGCGAATCCGAAATAGGGTAAATCAAGCCGGCATCTAGAAGTTTGATAACCTCTTGTTTGATGACGTCATGAATTTTAGGATTAACCCTTCTTTGGCTCTGGATTGCGGGTTTAAAGTCATCTTCCATGAGAATCTTGTGAGTACAAAAGTTCGGATCAATTCCGCGGATGTCGGAAATTTTCCAAGCAGTTGCCTTCTTATGATCTTTAAGCACGGCGATGATGCGAGATTTCTCTTCTTCTTTCAAGTCCTTCGCGATGATGACAGGCGACTTCTTGTTTTCTTCAAGGAACACGTACTCGAGATGGGGCGGCAACTCCTTAAGTTCTAAATCCGGAGGATTTTCGATGGGAGGCGTTTTCAAAGTCGGAGCATCGATAGCAATAACCGTGGGAGATGGTGGAGAAAGATTGTCTTCTTTAAGAAGGTTCTCAATGAGGCGGAGATCTTCATCCCAATTGGTGGTAGAATCGTCATTAGCTAAGTTCACATCTCCCATGGTGGCTTCCAAATCTTTCCAAAGGAAATCACTTTCTCCAAATAGAGATAGTGATGAATCGATAGAGGAAACGGTCTCAAAATTGGGAAGAGAGGTAGGAATACTCTTACAAGCATCTTTGAAGTGTTCTTCACAAGCCTCATCAAGAACGTCAATACAATTAACACTCTCGTTGGAATAAGGCTGTTTAGACAACTTTCCCATGTTGAAGACGATTTTATCGTCACCCACTCTCATGATAAGCTCATCAGCTTCAACATCGATGAGAGTGCGACCGGTCCTCAAGAATGGACGACCAACAATTAATGGCACACGAGGGTCCATATCGTAGTTAACAACGACGAAATCGGCAGGAAAAGTGAATTTGTCGACTCCTACAAAGACGTCTTCGGCTATCCCTACTGGATAAGCAACCGTACGGTTAGCTAATTCCAAAGTCATTTTGGTGGGGACTAGCTCAGGGAGAGATAATTGCTTCCAAACGCTTAAGGGCATTAAGTTAATACTGGCACCTAGATCGGCTAGAGCCACGCAATTCTCTACTCCTGGGAAGTTACAAGGGATTAAGAAACGACCCGGATCACCAAGCTTGATTGGCAATTTCCTTAAGAGCACTGCAGAGCAATTCTCATTAAGTTGGGTGTTAGCAATATAAAGAAGCTTCTCCTTGTCGCTAAGAAGATCTTTGAACATTTTTGCGTACTTAGGCATGTGAGCGAGAGCCTCAGCGAAGGAGATGTTAAAATTCAAATGTTTAAACATTTTTAGAAAGTTTGAAACCTGAATATCATCCTTGCTTTTGAGCTTCTCTTTCCTCAACCTGGATGGATAAGGTATATCGGAAGAAGAGAAAGGCTTTGGCAGAATAGGATCACTCACATCCTTGGGTGGAGGAGGGGTAGAAGTAAGAGGCGGAGAAATTGGGGAAGTAGAAGGATGAGGAATAGGAGCAGGTGACTCGTTTTCCTTAGTCACAATCACCGGTGGAGGTATAGGAAGCTCGGGTTCCTTGGTACCTTTGCCACTGCGAGTGGTGATTGCTTTCATCTCCCCTCTTGGATTCGCAACGGTGTTACTCGGAAGAGTACCCGAAGAAGAGGGTTGATTACCTTGGAAGAAACTAGCCATCATGTTTTTAAGTCATTCGTTTGACTATCCAAAGTGTTTCTCATATCAGCTCTCAGATCGTTCCCTTGTTTCACCAGGTCTGCTTTCAAGTTGAGCACTTCCCGCTGAAGATTTCCCACGATCACATCGTTAGTCCTCATGTAGGTTTCCACTTCTTGGTGTAAAGCGGTGGGTTGGTTGGGAGGAGCATTGTATGCGGGTGGTTGATAAGCAAGTTGCTGGTAAACTTGGTTGTTTCTTTGAGGTGGATGTTGTTGTTTGTGAGGTGGTATGTATGGTCCACGCGATTTTTGTTGTTGTTGAGGAGGGCGGTTGAGGTTTTGTTGTTAGTTTAGATTGTTAGGAGTAAAACCAGGTGGTGAGAGATAGTTGTTCGAACGGTAGCTAAGCAGGTTGCGGTCACCTTGAGGACGAGCTTGATAAGCGGGTTGAGGATAGGTGCCATATGCTGCATTCACATTCTCAGAAGGGTAGTCTTGGGTGGCGGTACAAGTGGTGTAAGAGTGAGGACCCCCGCATATTTCACATGGTTGGCTGACAGCATTGACTTGAGCATTTTTAGCATTGATGCTGTTGGTGTTGCTGGCGGTTTGGGTAGCAAGCGATTCAAGAAGCGCAGTGATTTTGTCAAGTCGCTTATCGCTGTCACTAGTACTAGCACTAGCGACATTGGTCCGAACACTCTTGGTTTGCACACGAGACTTATTCTCAATGATATCCTAAGCAGCATTGGAAGTCTTAGCCAAAAGATTACCCCCCGAGGCACTATTTAGTAAATCTTGGTCATTCATGCTTAAACCATTATAAAAAGTGTTAATTTGATGCACTTTGGTAAAACCATGTTGTGGGAATTTTCTTAAAAGATCTTTGAAACGGTCCCAAGATTCACTAAAAGACTCGTCGTACTTTTGTTCAAAATTAATGATATCATTCCGCAAAGCGGTAGTACGAGAGGGTGGGAAAAAGTAGTTGATAAACTTGGTCTCCAAATCCGTCCACGTAAGAATACTCTGTGGCGGTTCCTTAGCAAGCCAATGTCGGGCTTGTCCCTCTAAAGAAAAGGGAAAAAGTTGTAAACGGATTACCTCTTGTGGAACACCATTGAATTTGACCGTATTGGTGAGTTGTAAGAATCTCTTGATGTGGTCATGTGGATCATCAATGGTACGTCCCAAGAATGGTTGAGCAGAGACCATCTGGATGAAGCCGGATTTTAGCTCAAAGTTGTTGGCTGCAATCGCGGGTATGACAATTGGATCATTGTTACCATCTACATGTGCTTGCAGAAGTTCAATCATCGGGCGATTATCCGGTAGAGGCTCATTGTTGTTGTTATTATTGGTGTTGAAGAAACGGACTTAGCAAAGACTCCCCCTTGGTGCTTACTCCCCCTAGCTTGGGGCACCGAGGAATCGAGATATGGTGACAAGCTACATAGAAGGGTTAGTTGAACAAAAGAAACAACCAACAATATATAGCAATAGGTCACATAAAAATAAAAGAGAAGAAAACAAAAAGACAAAGATCCAAGATAGGTTACTAAAAGAACATCATACAAAGAAGTATGGAAAAAGAAACAAGCGAAAAGCATAAATCTAATCCTAGTTATTCTAGAATTCTAAGATTTGCTTGAAGTTGGTGTCTTGTGGATAAGCAACCAATGCTTATATGAAAGACAAGGTAATGGCGGAGGGTGGTGGTGGTGGCTTGTTGGAGATCTCATAATCATAGTGAAGAGGAGGCTTGATTAAGAGACTCTTGATGTAGCTCAACTCCTCATAGATGTGTGCCATAACAAGATGTTGATATTGACAACATTGACAATATGTTCCATGGTGCATGACATTATCATGAGAAGGAGGAATAACACTAAAGGGTGGTGGTGGAAGAAAAGATGGTCCACAATCAACATTCTTGGTAGGAGAGATGTGATTAAGAGTGTTCTTGGGTGGGTTTGGATTGTAATGATTTTTGGGTGAGTTGGGATTGAAAGCAATTGGAGAAAATGGAGGAGATTCAAGGCTTTCATTGGGACAATAAGACATTTTGGGATGTGAAGTAATGCAAAATGCTTATGGTTTAAATAGGGAAGGCTTAGGGTATTTTTGGGGTGGTCAAAGGGTTTGAAACAAAGATTCTCAAAAATGTTGGAGCAAATCTGGAGTTTCAGACAAAAACCCGAAAAAGGAAGGCACTGTATGCGGTTCCTTAGCTAGGATGGCGGTACCTTATCAATAAGGTACCGTGGTTCACATATGGAACCGCCTGCAGAGGCAGTGATTGGAGGAAGATTTTTCAGCAAATCTTATTTTTCTAGTCTAACTTATCATAGGGATATGCTTAAAAGCAAAGATAGACAAAGAAAACATATGCAAACTTACCAAATAGAGATTTGACCAAAATACATGGATTAAAAATCGATGTAGGAGGTGTGTAAGACAAGGCCTTAAGTCATGACACAATGATCCTCCATGATTCTATCTTGTTCTTGCTATGTTTGAGAGAATCATACATATGAATTATGTAAGCTCTAGATTAATAGCGAGAATCTATGAAAAATCGTTTTTAGATTGAATTAACAATGTCAAACGAATTTCTCAATCATTTTCGAAAGAGACTTTGAGAATTTTGAAAAGGAGAAGATATGTTTTTTCAAAAAGAGTTTGGAAGACTCAATGACTCAAAGTGGTAAAAGAAAACACACAAAAAGAAAGGAAATTAAGGAAGATGTTCCATTAATCCTAGACCTAGACGCAAGTAATTAAAAGGTTCCCTCTTAAGTGGCTTAGTGAAGATGTCGGCTAAGTTGTCCTCGGATGGTACCTTCTCAATTGAAATGTTCCCCTTTTGAACATTATCCCTAAGGAAATGATGTCTAATTTCTATGTGTTTGGTTCGCGAATGTTGCACGGGGTTCTTGCTAAGGTCTATAGCGCCTTTATTATCGCACATGATGGGAACATCATCAAGAGAAATCCCGTAATCAACAAGCGCTTGCTTCATCCATAGAGCTTGTTGGCATGCTTTTCCGGCACTCACATACTCGGCTTCCGTGGTGGATATGGCAAGAGCGGTTTGTTTCTTGGAGAACCAAGAAGTTAAACAACAACCCATGAAGGTACAAACTCCACTAGTGCTTTTCCGGTCCACATACTCTCCCGTATGATCCGAGTCTGCGTAGACAATGGTTTCTACGTCGGTCCCTTTAGGATACCATAATCCTAAATGTATAGTGCCTTTTATGTATCGGAAGATACGCTTAACCGCTTCAAGGTGAGAGGTTTTGGGAGCCTCTTGGAAGCGAGCACAAAGACAAACACTAAACATTATATCCGGTCGACTTGCCGTTAGGTACAACAAACTACGAATCATACCTCTATATTTGGTGTTGTCTACCGACTCACAATCATCATCTACGGTGAGTTTAGTATCCGAGGCCATAGGGGTCTTCATTGGTCTAGATTCTTCTAATCCAAATTTCTTTAGCATTTCTTTAGCGTACTTAGATTGACTAAAGAAAATACCATCGTCCATTTGTTTAATTTGGAGTCCTAAAAAGAAGTTAAGTTCTCCCATCATACTCATTTCAAACTCATCATGCATGATTTTGGCAAAGTCATCACACAATTCTTGACAAGTTGAGCCAAATATAATGTCATCAACATATATTTGTACGATTATGAGGTGAGGACCTTTCTTCTTTGTAAAGAGTGTATTGTCTACCATTCCCATGGTATACTCATGTTTAACAAGAAACGCTTTAAGTCTATCATACCAAGCTTTGGGTGCTTGTTTGAGTCCATAAAGTGCTTTCTTAAGCTTGTAAACATGATCCGGTTTCTCAAAATCAATGAAGCTGGGAGGTTGAGCCACATATACCTCCTCATTGATCAAACCGTTAAGAAATGCACTCTTTACATCCATTTGTTGAAGCTTAAAATCTAAGGCACAAGCGTAGGCTAAAAGGATTCTAATTGATTCTAATCTAGCTACCGGTGCATATGTCTCGTCATAATCAATCCCTTCTTGTTGATTATAGCCTTGTGCTACAAGTCTAGCCTTGTTACGAGACATAACACCATTCTCATCTAACTTATTCCTAAATACCCATTTGGTTCCTATAACGGTAGAACTTCTAGGTGGAGGAACAAGTTCCCAAACATCACTGGCAACGAATTGATTCAATTCTGCCTGCATCGCAATGACCCAACTCTCATCCGTTAAAGCTTCTTTAACATTCTTTGGTTCAATCAAGGAGACGAAACAAAAGAAGTTGCTTTGGTTTTAGACTTGAGATCTTAGGGTCCTTTGATTTAAGTCACCAATGACATTATTGAGAGTATGATCCCTAGACTCCTTAATATTTACTTCCTTTTCAACACTAAGGTCTTCAACTCCTATTTTTCTAACCTCTTTGGCGTTAACTACTTCTAATTCATCCAAGTCATCATCAACCAATGGTGGTGTCTTGGGTGAAGGAGGGGTTTCATCAAAGGTTACGTTGAGTGATTCTTCAATAACCCCCGAGGTTCTATTTAGGACTATGTAGGCTTTGCTAGTTTGGGAATAACCAAAAAGGATACCTTCGTAAGACTTTGGGTCAAACTTGGTAAGGTAGTCTTTGGTGTTGAGGATAAAGCACTTGCTTCCAAACACCCTAAAGTATTCCAATGAGGGTTTCTTACCTTTAAGAATCTCATAGGGGGTCTTTCCTAGGAAAGGTCGAATAAGAATTCGGTTGAGAATATAAGTCGATGTGTCTACGGCATTGCACCAAAACTTTTGAGGCAAAGATTGCTCGTTTAACATCATCCTACTCATCTCTTGGAGAGTCCTATTCTTCCTTTCAGCTACCCCATTTGATTGTGGAGTGCGAGGAGCCGAGAAGTTATGGGTAATACCATGAGCTTCACAAAAGGCACCAAATTGAACTTCATTATCAAATTCCCTACCATGATCCGTCCTAATAGAGACAATTGAACATCCTAGTTGATTTTGAATTCTTCGACTAAAGATTTCGAAGTGATCGAAAGCTTCTTTCTTAGATGCCAAAAATCTAGTCCAAGTGAATCTAGAATAGTCATCAACTATAACTAGGGTATAAAGGTTACCTCCATAACTCCGTATGGCGGAATGTCCAAAAAGATCCATATGTAGGAGCTCTAAGAACCGAGAGGTCGAAACCAAATTCTTGGCTTTGTGATTTGAGTGAACTTGCTTTCCAACTTTGCAAGCATCACAAAAGTGACTATCAAACTTAATCTTGGGGAGGTGTCTTACCAACTCCTTAGAGACTAAAGATTGAATTAGACGCATATTAGCGTGACCTAATCTCCTATGCCAAAGAGTAGAACTATCATCTATAGTCGCAAGACATATGTTGTCTTTTGACTTCTTATTGACCTTCATAACATAAAGCCCATGCTTTCTAATACCTTTTCCAATGACCTTTCCATCCTTTACGATTTCACTGTCATGTTCCGAAAAGATGACCTTACACTTATTATCACAAATTTGACCTATACTTAAAAGGTTAAATCCTAAGTTATCTACGTGCTCAACATTTTCAATGGTCATGGAGTCAAGAGAAACCGTACCTTTGCTAATGATATTACCACGTAGACTACTAGCGAATGTGACGTTACCTCCATCATATGCTTTGTAATGCGAGAACAAACTTCGATTACCCGTCATGTGTTTAGAACATCCACTATCCTTAATCCACTCATCGGGCTCCAAATCAATTCCCAAACATATCTAGGTAACAACACACAAGATCAAACATTTGGTCCCCAATATCTCATGGGTCCAAAATTGTTAGTTCCAAACATCCCTTGCATTTGGTTGGGATGCATGAATGAAGGAGGGGTTCCCCATGGAGAACAAAATGGAGGAGGGTAGTAATTCATGTAACCATTTTGTTGTTCATTATTTCTCCTAGGTGTATTTGATCTAGGTTTAGAGTTATGATCATTTCTTCTAGGTGTTGTGGTTTTACTTCTAGATCGTGAATTGTTTTGATTATCTCTTCTAGGCGTTGTCGCTCTACTTCTATGCCTAGACTCATTCCGTACTCTTGGTGGAGTAGAAGATGGTCTAGATAAACTTCTATTTCCCATGAGAGGTTTACTCAATGGCTTGTAGAACTTATCAATAGCATTGTCGTCAAGTATGGGTAATTTTACTTTATTAACAATAAGATGCTTTGGTTTTTCATATAACTTAGACTTTTCAGAAAGTTCAGGATTTTCACCAAAATCATCCTCTGCCCGCGGTATCTTATCTATGGTGGCGGTTCCATAGTGATAAGGAACCGCCCCATTCAATCTGGAACCGCGTACAGTGGGCGTTTTTTGTGAAAACCTGACTTGTTTTGGTTCACTAGTTGAGGCTTCATTTGAGTTAAAACCTAGACCAAGTCTTTCCTTAGAATGAACTTGTTTGTTTAACATATCATCAAGAGCACTAGTACCTTTCATGAACTTTTCCAATTTAATAGAGGTGCTCTTGAGATCTTCATTCTCTAATCTAAGTTTCTCACAACTTAAGCAACCTAAATCTACTTCTTTATTTTTCTCAAGTATTGCCAATTTCTCCCTAAGTTCATTGATCTCTTTTTCAAGCTTAGTTTTGGTTGATTTTAAGGTTTTATTCTTTTCTATGAATTTAAGACTAAGTTTGTGTAAACTATCATATTTGCCTTCAAATTCAATATTAAAAGTGGAGCTATCATTGCTATAATATTCGGTTTTGGAATGTACCTCTTTAGAAGTGTGAGCCATAAGACATTTCTCCTCTTTGGGGTTGTCATCGTCATCTTCACCGCTATCGCTCCAAGCGCCACTAACGAACGCCGTGTGGTTCTTATCGCGAGCGGGCTTTGGACAATCACCAATGAAGTGATTTGAATCACCACATCTAAAGCAATTCCTATCACCCTTTTCGTTCTTGGCAAACCAATTCTTTGAGAATGGTTTCTTGTCATTGTTGGGTTGCCTAACGTGTTGACCTCGTCTCTTGAAGAACTTCTTGAAATCTCTCACCGCCAATGCATACTCCTCGTCATCGCTTTCCGAGGAACTATCATGGTCGCTTTGTGTCTTCTTGGCTTTAAGTGCAAGAAATTTCCTTTCACTCTTGGTTTTCACTAATTCCGAGTCCTTCAAAATTATCATCTCATGAACCTTCAATTTGCCTATGAGTTCATCGAGTGATAAAGTTGAGAGATCTTTCGATTCTTCAATCGCCGTGACTTTTGCTCTCCACTTTGGATGTAAAGCCCTTAGAAACTTCCTAACATTGTTCTTGCTAGAAAAATCTTCATCAAGTGCTTTTAGACTAGTAATAATGGTGTTAAACCTAGCAAATGCACTATAATTAGTTTCATCTTCTAAGATGACAAATTGTTCATATTGTTGGACAAGAAGATCGATTTTGCTTTCTTTGACTTGGATATTACCTTGGTGGGTTACTAAAAGAGTGTTCCAAATATCTTTAGCGGTTTCACACATAAAAATCCTTTCATACTCTTTCTTAGGTAAAGCATTATAAATCACCATTTTAGCCTCATTATTTTTTGAAAGTTTCTTTTAAGTATCATCATTAGCTTTGTCAAAAGTGACCAATTATTTTGTTTTAGAAACTTCATTAAATTGATAAGGTAAAAAATCACCATTGGTAATAACATGCCAAAGATCTAAATCTCATGATTTCACATAAGTTTCAAATCTATTTTTCCAATAAATAAAACTATCGGTTTCAAAAAGTGACGGTCTTTGCATAGATTGCCCTTCTAGGTATTTGTTGGAATCCATAGATCGATTCAAGTTTTAAAATACAATATACTTTAAAAAAAATTTAGCAACCCGCTCTGATACCAATTGTAGAAACTAGAAGGGGGGGGGGGGGGGGGGGTGAATAGTTTCTTATATTTACTTTTTAAAATGTGGTTTCCAAAAATCCTTTTTCAAAAACTTAGGCTTGAGGAAATATGTGAAATCTTCTTATGCACAATATGAACAATGATAGTGTAACTAAGCTAATACTAACAAATATATATGCACAAAGAATAAAGAATGTAAAGAGTTAAGGGTAAAGAAAGATCAAACCGAACACCAAGGATTTATAGTGGTTCAGCAACGAAGCTCACTCCTCGTTCCTACTCCACTCCTCGAGTACTCCTTACTTGAGAGTTCACTACACAACAAGCTCCTTATGGTGGAGAAAACCATACACGTCGCTTAACCAATTTCCGACTCTAAGCTAAAAGTCGAGCCCTAATCGTAGCTAGGACCAATCTACACAACTATACTTAGTACATACACAACTTCCAAATAGACACAACTACTTGGATCTTCACAACTATGACACAACTACAAATGTATAAAATTAGATCTCCAATGGATCTTTGGTGGTGGACTCAACACTTCACAAGGATAGTGTTCTTCTCTTTGCACTTGGAGAGGAAGGGATGGAAGAACCAGATTCACTTCTTAAACAAGTAGTAATCAAACAAATGATCAAAGATTTGAGTGATTAAAGAAGAGTGTTTGAATCTGGAAATAGATGTGCAAAAGAGGTGAGTTGAAAAGATAAGAATTGTCCACTATTTATAGGACAAAGGGCCAACGGCTATATTTGCCCGCGGTACCTTATCTTAGCCTACGGTACCTTATCGATAAGGAACCGCCTAGGGGCTAAGGTACCGCCGGACTAGACTTCGCTCCCTTTTTGTCCTTTAGTGGTGGAGGTCATATCTGACTTAAAAAATATCCTGATAGAATATTCCTAACCAAATAAGAATATGCCATTTTCAAATTTTCAAATAATTAATTTAATAAAACATTTTCTTAAAAAGAAAGTTTAATAAAAACTTGTCACACTTAATAAAAAGTGAGTTTTAAGAAAAGATTAAATCACTTGATCACTTGATTAAGGTTAGTATTTGTTTATCCATACCTTAAGTGAAAATGGGTAAAATGAAAAATACTTGAACTCAAGAATTCGTTTTTCGTTGTTTTCGTAAATGCTTGTTTTTACATATTGTCGTAATCAAAACAAAGCGAGACCGAAAAATGAAAGTAATGTTTTTAGGCATTATTGCATTAACAAATATAAATATTTTCAACAATGAAATGTCTTATATAATTAACTATCCATTTTATGAATAACAAAATAATATTATCAAGAGTCTAAGACCCAACTTGAATTTACTTCAATAATGTAGTTGATCTACTAGAAATATTGTCGTTAGTGCAACTCTAAGCTTTTATGAGGCCATGGCTACATTATCCAGTGTAATCGTAGTCATGTTATGTTTTGCCTCATCTAGTACTACGCGCAAGTGGTCTGACCATAAATAGACGATGTAAGTCTTCCAACACTTAATCTTCAATTATATAATCTCGGGTCTGATCCTTTAACTATTGTATTGCCTTGTCTTAATCATGACTTAAGAATCTCTTTGATGAAATGATCAAGCTTAGGTGATACATTGGATAGTAC
The DNA here is from genome assembly GCA_025667525.1 of Glebionis coronaria. NCBI lineage: Eukaryota > Viridiplantae > Streptophyta > Magnoliopsida > Asterales > Asteraceae > Glebionis > Glebionis coronaria. The sequence goes on along the minus strand of CM046877.1, from coordinate 172,921,096 downwards.
ACAATTTACTTTAGTCGGTATTTAAAATTTTAGAAATTTAAAGACAAAATTTTGTATAAAAGGAACCATGTAAACATTCTTTTATATAAAATTTATAAAAAAACAATTTCTTTATTTATATCATATAAAAACTTGTGCACTGGTACTTGAATCCACTAGTGATCAAAACTGAGGTTACCCAGTGTCTAAAAATGGTTATATGAGTTTTTTATTGTGCCTTAGGTTTGGTCAATCGGATTTTAAATCCACCTCTTACGTGGAGAGGACCATTGAAAAACTCACATGGAATATGCACAAAAGAAGCATAGAAGCGGGTCATCACGAAGCTTATTAAAACCTTCTTCTTAATGAAAGCATAGCGATCTACCGTTTTCTGTTAGCTTGTCTATCTAATAATTTTTTAGCAATCAAATAAAAACTCGGTTTTTATTGTATTCTAAGTTAAGATAAGCATCAAGTCGAGAGACAAGATTAGTTTCAACTTAAAATTCTAAACAACTTAGGGTAAAAAATTAAACTAAATAATATACTAGATCATGACCAAATAACTAAAAGATTACATTAATCATTTATATCATTTATACCAAATAAACATAATATTTAAGCATATATTGAAAATCAAAGTTTAAGATAACTAGTTGTGACTGACGTGTAACCCTAAAAATGACAGGAATAAGTCTTTCCCAGCTTTTGGCTAAAACTAAAAAGTTGTTTAAAAACATGTTTTTAGTATCACTTATAGGAATCAAAGGCTGAAACCATGCCAATTATTTTACAAAAATTATTTTGTGGTCAATTGTCCCAAATTCAAACCCATAACACATTTATAAAATGAATCATGAACATGCATATGCCAATCCGATTGGTATTAATCAAGTTCAAATTGTAATTAACAACAAGTTAAACATTAGATTCATGATTAATTTACATGATAAAACATGAATTAGCAATTTAAACAATTTAAACATGCATAACATATCATAAAAAAATTCAACAACTAATTGCAATTCATATTTTGCTATCATTTAAAAAACATGTAATATCATTTTTCATATTATTATGGATCTAATCATATATATATATATATATATATATATATATATATATATATATATATATATATATATATAGAATCTAGATCAAATGAGAACTTTTTAAACTATTAAAAATAAGAACTCAATATACTATTGACAAGTGGAATTCTAGCTATTAAAAAACTGAAAATTAATTGTATAGCTAAAAGGGTATTATAGGTATATCTTAAATCTAACCCTATATACTCTTTCTCTCTCAAAGTTACTACCAGCCGATATTTAATTTTTATCCCTCCCAATCTCCCATCTCTACTCCTTCACATCTTTATTTTCCGGCGACTGTACACACCATCATACGAAATTAATTTCACACAAATCTAATTTACACATAAAGATTGGATTTCTTTTTACATATTAAAAAAATCTACGAGTGTCTCTCATATGCTTGATTCATTTATTTGTAGTTCATATATAAAACAACAAAACGTAGCACAATGTTCTCCATTCATTATATCTTTATATACGTCCTTTTATATATGTGTGACTTTTGAAGGTTTTTTATTTCTTTCTTTAATCTATTTTTTTACAGATCTAAGTTGCTGGAATCTTCCACCATCAATGCCACTTTTGCCCGAGTTTAAAATTGCGCTACTGATTGAAAATGAGGCTAATTTGCCGCTCGTGTAACCGGATCTGGAAACGTCGTCGCTGTTGCCGGAGTTCGCGACACCACTGATGTTGCCGGAGTTCACAACACCGTTGCTTGCTGCTACCAGAATCAGCTGTTGTCGTGATACATCTAGTCTGCCAGAATATGCTACTGGTTGGTTTCGATTTGTGTATCATGAACTAGTCGGTTTTTCCGACAAGGCTTCATTACAAATCCGTTGTAGTTTTTTTTTATATTTTGCACCACAAGGCACAAGTTATTTCGAGTTAATGTACCATAATGCATAGTTAGTTATTTTCGGAGTTAATGTACCATGACGTATAATTTATTTTCGAGTTAACGTACCATGACGCATCAGTTATTTGAGATGATGCACCTCGATGCATCGGTGATGTATCCATAACATTTGGTGACGCATTTGTTGGTTTCAGTCATGTATCAGCGGGGTGTATGTAAATTCTCGCGATGTGTCACTAAATTTTGGTGACAATATGTAGCTTTTCTTATAAAAATAGTGTAAATATATCTATGATGTAGGTGTATTATATGGTCGGTTTATGTTTAAAAAAACAGTTAGTGAAGTGTATTGCAAAAAAACTGAATATTCATTATAAAATAGTTTTTTGTAAATGAGGTTTATGTATTAAAAATGCACCAGCTTCTTATATACGATAGCAAAAAATTTGAAAAAAACCTTCTCCGCGCCCGCTCACGCTTCGCTGACCATTGACTAGATTGAACAAGAATTCTCCAAATTATCCGTGAAAATATATTTAATTACTTTAATGTCAATCATTTAATGTTAATCTCATTTGGTACCAATTAATAGATCTAACGGTGTAGATTAGTTCTTACTTTTCTAACTTTAAATTTTCTCTCACATTAACCTCCCTATATATATATATATATATATATATATATATATATATTAAGAAATATTATAACCCTAATTAAATCATAATTAAACATTAAGAAAAACCATGATTTTCACATCATTTTTAGCATTTTATGTAATTACAAAGTATATTATTTGGCTCGTGATGCCACTTGAGTCTAAAAAATGGTGAAGAACAAGAACAACAAATCAAGAATCTCCTTGTGTACCGTACACGAATACCAGCTTCCAAAACCCAAATCAAAAGGTTACCTCTTTAAGTGTATCCACATAACACTTCAAGCAACTAACCTTGATTTCTAGATCTTACCACTTGAAATAATTGAACCAAAAAGCGAGAACTCTCTTGTTATTCTTATTGATATACACGACCAAAAGAAGGAGAAACAAATGTATTCTAGGTTTTTAATTGCAAGAAATGAAGCCTAAAACCTTTGGTACTTATAGGGGATAAATGAGGCCAAGTCTTAAATTTTATTTCCTAGATAATACTATATTTTTCTTCTCCCTCCTTGTCTCCTATACCAATCGTCCACCAAGGGACATGTTTATCCTTTGGTGTTGATGTTTTGACTTATAAATTAAGTAATGATAATTACACTAATTACCTTAAAGTATTAAATTCTTCCTAGCAAGTCCTTAGTTAAACCTTCTAACTTTTAACTAACTAACCTTAAGTATTCATTAATAAAAAATTAAGTATACACAATGAATATACACATATATTATTGTATATCTTAATAAAGACTAGTATAAATGTTTAAGTATGACCCTTTAGACCCACGTAATTTTAGCCGCATAAAATATCACTTATAACTTACACGGAAATGAGACGTTGTTTGTCATTTTCAAGAAAACATACAAATGCGAGTTTATGATAGTCAGTTGCAATAATACCATTAAAAGAATCACAAAATTAATTTTTTATTTATTTTTGATAATACTCATTTTTAAATAAATTAAATACCCAAAGTTTATATAAGTAAGACATCATTTTTCCAAAATGTTAGCATCCACCATGATATATCATCACCACATCAGTTCATCTGCTGGTTATGGCGTATTCAAAAGGTAACTGACGTTTGATTATTGTAATCATATGCAATTCCTAAATCATTACAAGACTTATTTTGTGTTCATCACTTGCGATAAAACATAAGTGAAAAGTAAGCATGTTTATCACATCAATGCTTCGGGTTAAGGTCTCACATATCAGAAACACGATAAAGTCTTTCAATAAAAATATGTGCTTATACAACATCAATGTCTCACAATTGAGTGTATAGTATCACCTTTGGTTACAAAACCAGTAACATATCACAAATAATGAAAAAGTAATTGCAAGTATTTTCTCAAATTAGATGACAAATAACTTATTATAAAAAGTATAATTTGATGTTAATTGTGTCAAACATGTACTAACAGCATGCAACTTCTTCGTATCATAAATTAGATACAAAAAAGTTTAACTCAGTTAAGGTAATTATTTTAAATATCATTATTTTATATACAAATCTTGTGTATAAATAGTGATACCTTTAAAACTTGATGATTCAACATGTTTTCAAACTTAAGAAGTAATTTTATCGTGAGAAAATATTAAAGAAAGATTATAAATCATTCAAAACCTAGACAATTTACAGCTTCTTAAGTAGTATGCAATGTAAGGAAATTACAACGCAGTCATGTATAATAGAATAATAGTATCACCGAAGTGAGTCTCCTAGAACATTATCCTTGCAACTAAGTAGTACTTTTAGAAACTATGCTATTGATACTATTTTAAATCTTTTGTTAAGAAAACACAAATATTATTTCATATACTTTTTGTCAGGTTTATTATTTTATTTTCTAAAAAATCATTTGCTCTCCGCAATGATTCTCAACAATATTATTAAAGCAAAAAAATAACGACTATAACTTGTAACAGTTAACAACTAATATCATGCATACTTAATAGATTATAATCTAATCTAATAAAATCAACTAAATAATTATACATATACACAAAATAAAACTTCCACTTTTTACTAGAAGCAAGCAACATCCATCGAGATAAATCGATTGCGTAATTCGTATTCAAAAGCTGATAAAAAATTTAGACTGACTTCGAGCCCCATCAAATTATAGCTAGGATCTTCCCCAACGTAAGCATAAAAGTACAAAGTTGAAGCTAACTGGGTCTTGGACCTCCCCCGAAAATTTTAGAATTTTGTCGACATCGTATGGATTTATTACCAATTTCTTAGTGACGGGGTGTTAAATATAAACACTTAAAAAACATATTAGATTATATTTTATCATCTATTAGCATGTAAAACCGATTATCTAATAATCAAGATTCAAAATATCATATTCAAACAACATAATCTATTATCAACATTCATGTGTTTATCATGAACAATCAAAATAAACTAGAATCGTGATAAGTAACTTTAAAAAAATTATACAATGATATTTATCCATTAAGATTCATATAATCCTAAGGTTTTGTCTAATAAATTTTATTAACTCTAATTAGGGTTGGGTTCAAGAACCCTAATTCAATCAAATAAAATTAAAGAACACATCAAAATCATGTATTAGCAATTTATGGTTCTTGTATACGGGTTTTAAGTAATTAAAAATTTATATGAACGACTCGTGATGCCACTATAGAACTTTAGAAACGATAAACCACTTTAGCACATAAAGATCACGAATAATGCAGATCACATTTAGGACAAGGGATTAACAAAAGATATAGAACTTGTATATTTTAGCTATATGATCAAATCACCGAAAGAGTTAAATAAACAACCAAGAACTACCAAAAATGATCTCTGTATATCGACACACAAAATACGTTAATAGCAAATAATAACGTATGCTAGTACACATGTATTAAACCAACCTCATAACACCAGAACTTGAATCAAATCAATACCAAGAAACTCAAGGTTTCTTTGTTTTGGTCGAATACCCCAAACCGAACACTCTTGGGGTGTGTTCGGACGATGATCGCGACACAAAATAGCGAAGAAGATGTGTTTTTATGCTTTAGGCATAATCTTTACATTAGTAGTAAGATTCTCTTAAACCTTTTTATATAGCCTTCTTGCAAGTTAAGCAAACACAAACTTTTTGAATTTAGGCTTTCGGGTCACTACGCCAACAAGGAATCCCCTCGTTTCTTTTTCTTTGTTTTTTTTAGCTCTTAATATTTGTTTTATTCAACATTAATTAATATATAATATATATATATATATATATATATATATATATATATATATATATATATATATATATATATATATATATATATATATATATATATATATATATATATATATATATATATATATTAATTTTTATAGTTTTAGCCTACACTAGGGCTTTTGCCCGCGCTTCGCTGCGGAGAAGGGGCGGGCGTTGTTGGCAAGGGTTTTAGTGTGTTTTTATCTTGCATCCGATGTAGACCTCGGACTTTGAATGATGTCTTCAAAAAATTGAAGCAAGTATGCCAGAAAACTGATGACAATGAGTTTTGATTTAAGATTTTGTTGAAGAAAATGAATGTTGGATTTGATATGGTATACCACAAAACAAGTTTGCAACATTTAAGTTAAGGCAGTTTGGATATCATTATCCACTTTTTCATAAAATCTTGCAGCTCAGTCAGCATATGCAGCAGTGAATACTGCTCTCGTTTTGGGAGTAAATTTATGACACCCTTCAACATCTTTCTGTATCGCTAATAACAAATGAACGTTGCAAGCTTGGTTTATTGGTCTTGACATTGAGCTCCTCTTCCGTTCGTCACTCCTCAGCAACCTTTGTAAACTGAGAAATCCAAATGCCATCATCAGTCAATAAGTTCTTGCTATTGAATATTCAAAAATTTGATGCACTCTTTCACTTTATTAGTCGACATGTGACCATCATATCTCATATCTTTGTCATGACTTTATCACCAAACTCAACAAACCTATCTCAAGTGTAAGCCTTTATCTATATGCGTTTGCCTTGCCATCTTCGGACAACTATAACACGATCATGCTTTTCCTAACTTCTCTTTTACAAAATCTTATTTTACGTATGTTATTCTTTTCCACATGGGTTGATAGCTAATAAATAAAGCATTTAAAAACAACTAGCCTAAATCCAACTCATATCCTTAAAGACTACAACCAAAAGCAACAAAGTGCAAGTACGTAATTGAAAAATAACAAACTGAAAGTACCTAATCCTAGCTCCAAACGATTAAGAAAGATAATTAACACAAGTAAATACTTTTTAAACGTAAGACTTTATTATTGTATAACAAGTATTACATGTGTTATGGATAACACAGTTTGATGACAATGTGTTGTGTACACTTTGGACAAATAAAGCTAACTTAAGAACACATGCACATATGTTCGTTCAATAAGTTCTAAAGAGTTAATGTGTGAAATCTAACAAAGTGAACAACGTTAACTCTATCCTACATATCCTATTTATAGTGGTACGAGGTTGACTTTAATAGCTGGTTGATGGTGACTGAATGAAACAGACAATGTCAGACATGTGTCACAAGATGCTCTTCTATTCTTGGTAGTCTGCCACAACGATTTAGGGAAACAAAGCTGACACAGTTTCCCTTTTCTTCATACCTTGTACTTTAGGCTGCATAACTTCCCGCCTAAACACTTAGGTATGTCCAAAGTGTACTGAGTGTTAATAGGGTATTGCCACCCATGTTAACACTCAACCACTCAGAGTCCCTGATACATCTTGGCTGTTATCCATCACAACCAATGAGTATGTCTTCAGGTAATCTTCGACTTCCTTGACAATGTCTCTGACATGGATAATAAGTGTGAAAACACTTATCCTTTTACCACTTAATTATAATAATAACCAAGCCAAAACGTGTATTTTATGTCGTAAATGTCGGAATTATGCGTGGTTTGTGTTTTTGTTGTGATTTAGGACCAAAATGTGAAAAGTGAAGAAAACATGGGCTTTCACGGGCTTTAATCAAAGAAAAAGACAAAAGACAAAGTCAAAAGATCAAGAGTGCAAAAAGAACGGAAGTCCAAGGCCTATTCTGAAGATATATCGAAGAAAAAGTCTAAAGACGGAAGTTTAATGAAGTCGAAGAACTCAAGTCTAATAAATGAAGAAATTATAAGACGAGTTCAATTAATCCCGAGACAAAGTCGAAAAAGTCGAAAAAGTCAAAAAATTTAAAGACGAGAAAAGGAAGAAAAGATCAACACATGCTAACCTCCCTAATCTCCCTATAAATACCCTCCTAATGACACATTAGGAGGTGTTGGCTATTTGACACATAGTTCTTCCAACTTTAATTACATGCACTTTCATACTGTCTTTTACTTAATTGTCATTTAAATTCTTGCCTCTAATTTTCAAGTAAGTTTTAATTTTGTGTTGTTTAATCTTTTATCTTCAAGCTTTTTAATCATCTCCTTCTACCTTTCTTGTTTTAATCTTAATCTTTTTCATAATCTTTGTTTGTTTTGATTTAGTGTTCTTAATCTTAATCTTTTTCGTCCACTTTTTACATAAAGTTTATAGATATTTACTTTTCTTGGCTTGTTTTTAAAGTTTTTATAAGTTTTATCATTCATCTATTAGTTTTGGTTAGCTTATTGGTGTTTTTCTTGGCTTATTTTCCTTAAAAAGTTGAGTTTTTAGTGCTTATTTTCGTACTTTTACGATTTTCAATTTTTTAGGAAAAGCTGATTCGATTTCGCAATACCTTGTGTATTGCGACATTGAATATTTCCTGATAATTGCGAAATCTTGCTTTTTCCTTATTGCAAAATCTTCATTCAGCTTATTGCGACATTGTGCCTTAATTTTGCAATTATTGCGAAATTGAACTTCTGCTATTGCGAATTTGTTCACATTTCAGAATTGCGAAATCATGCCGATAATTGCGAAATCTTGGTTTCAAGATTGCGGATTTGTGCAATTTCAGAATTGCGAAATCTTGTTGTTCTAAACATTGCGAAATCTTGGTTCTTTTCTGTGATTGCGAAATTAGTTCATCATTGCGGATTTAGTACATGATTTTGCAATTATTGCGAAATCTTTGTTATTCCTTTATTGCGAAATTATTTCATTTTTTTGTATTGCGAAATTAATTGTTTTTATTTAAACTTAATTTTCAAATTTATTTTCCCGCCATTTTTACTTAGCTTTATTTTAATTGTTTTGTCTTATTTTTACCTACCTTTATTTTTACTTGTTCGTCTTAGTTCAATTTCCGAGTATTTTAATTTTTCAAGTTTTCATTTTACTTAAGTTTTCAAATTTACTTTTCGTCAAGCTTTAATTTTACGTCATTTAATTAATTTACTTTTAAAGTGTTAAATTTATTGCCATTTACGTTTTAATTAGTCTTAGCTTTATTTACCGTGTCATTTATTTTAAAGTTTTGCAATTTAATTTTACTACAACGACCAAACTATTTCTTTTCACCAAAAGATGACTGAGTCGCACGTTAACCAGTAGTCAATTCGAATTGAGACGAGACAATAACTTTTCATACTTGGCAAAAACCTTGTATTAAAATGGCACCGTTGCCGGCTCTTTTCTTGAAGATTAACGGTTTTCTATAAGAGACGCGTTGAATTTTGGGATCCGTTCACTCGTGAACGTTATTTTTCTTGCTTAAAAATTTTCAAAAATCCATAAAAATTAAAAATTTTCAAAAATACAAAAACATTAAAAAACTTATAAAAACATTTCTTTTTAAAAGTTTTGCACCAAAAAGATTTTATTTTTACAAGTACATATATATTCTCTATTTCTTTGGTATCTTTTTCTTTTTCTTTTACAGGTGTATGCGTACTAGATCTTCAACTTATTCTGAGCCCGAGACTCGTGAAGATTTACATATGGCTGGTGTGCACAACAATAATAACCCACCTCACCTCAACATGAATAATAACAACAATGGTCCTCAACCAGACCTTCGAACGATGGATGAGCTATGTCAACCTACGATGAATGGACGCGGAGGACCGATTGAGTCGATGCAAATCACGGCTCCAGAGTTTTCGTTGAAGCATCACATGATCCAACAAGTTCAAAACACTTGTCCATTTCGCGGATTACCGGATGATGATGCCAACAAACATCTCGACAAATTCATTACTGTTACTCAAAGCATGAAGTTGCCCGGTGTTACTATGGATTTTCTTCGCCTTCACCTATTTCCACACACCTTATCCCACCATGCCGAAAAATGGTTTGATCGTCTTCCGAAGAATTCAATTCATACTTGGGACGAGATGACTCAACGATTTTTGTCGCGCTACTTTCCACCATCCATGGTCACGAGCCTTCGCAATCAAATCAGTGGATTTACACAAGAACCTGATGAATCACTTTTTGATGCTTGGGAACGATATAATGTTTTGATCGATCGATGTCCAAACCACAACATGCTCCCAGTCACCTTAATTGATACTTTCTACAACGGTTAAACTTTTCGTGATCGTGATACGATTAATGCAGCCGTCGGTGGCACATTTATGAAAAGAAGACCCGAGGAGTGTAGAGAGCTTATCGAGAACATGACTACTCATCACAAAAATTGGGATTCATCCGCATCTTCAAGGAATAACCCAAGAGTCAATGTTTCTTCTACCTTATCACACACCGAGATGACTGAATTCACCCGCATGATGGCTGAAATGACCAAAAGTATCCAACTCTTGGCTACAAATCAACATGTTGGGAATAAATTAAGGCCAGATCACTTGAACGCTGACAAGAACAACTCAAGCGTTGACAAGAGCAAAGTGAGCGCTGACAGCTTAAGCGTTGACAAGTTAAAGTCAAGCGTTGACAGATTGAAGACAAGCACTGATGGAAGATGTGAGCTACACGTTTATTATGTTCTAGAATACTTCTAGTAAGGATAGAAACGACAATGTATTTTCTATGTTTATCTTTACCTAGAATAGTTGATACGTAGCTTATTGTACAAGGCTTCTTAGTCTATAAAAGAAGGCCTTTAGGTTAATGTTTTGTATCAAGTTTTCATTAAGTTTTCATTCGTAAACATCTTTCATTGTAAGCAAGTTCAACATTGATAATCAAAGTGAAAGTATTGTTTACATCTTGTGTTCTTGTTTAAGTATTAAATTCCGCATAATACTTAGATTTACAAAGCATACAACAAAGGTTTCTCTACGTGTTATACTTGATCTAATCTCGTATACACAAAGCTAATCGATCTAAGTTTGGGATCAACAAGTGGTATCAGATCTTGTTGAGGAACTTTTGATCTTTGAAGAACACCAGAACGATATACGAACACCAAAACCCTAATTTTCTCAAAACCCTAAAAACATCATGTCTGAAGCAAACATCATGTCCTCCTCTTCATCCTTACCAAACATCAAGATTCCCATGCTTGATGCAACCAACTTTGACTTATGGAGGTTCAACTTTGAACAATACCTGGGGATCTTTGACTACACACTCTGGGACATTATTGAATATGGAAACTCATTTAATAAAGCTCAAAAGATTCTGAATGCCATTGCGACAAGAACAGCTGTTGAAGGATGTCCTGATGAAGATAAGAAAGAAAAACCTGGAGATGGTAGAGCTGTAAGTGCTGAAGATATTGCAAAGAAAAGGGCTGACATGAAAGCCCTAAATATTCTGAAAGTGTCTCTGGGACAAGAAAATCAGCACAAATATAGAAGCTATGAATCTGCTAAGGATCTTTGGGAAGCAATTGAAGTTGCATATGGTGGTAATGCAGAAACTAAGGAAGAAAAGAAAAAGCAACTTCTGCATGATTATGCTGTCTTCAAAGCTCAGCCCAATGAGAAACTGAGCAGTGTGAGAAGTAGATTGCTTGACATCACAAGCAAATTGTCCTTCATGGGGACACAAGTTGGTGATATTGACATCAATGCTACTTTTCTGAAAAGTCTTGGTGAGACATGGAAGATTGAGGCAAGATCTATTCTTGCCAATAATACTCACAAGAGCTCTTCGTTTGATGACATCTACAACAAACTAAGATTGTTGGAAGATGAAACTCTTTCAAGCAAAGCTAGCACCAGCAACATGGCCTTCTTTTCTCATAGTGAAGGTCAATTCAATCAGCAGGACTCTTTTATGCATCCAGTTACTGGATCTCCATTTGTCAGCGCTGGAACAAGTCCTGTCAACGTCTCCTTTTCAGACGCTGACACATTCATGAATGACTCACCAAGAGTTAAACCTGCTGGTTTGGATTTGGATACTGTTTGTGCTTACATTGCTTCTTTGCCCAATGGTTCAGTGATTACATATGAGGACCTTGAGCAGATAAGTGATGAACACTTGGAAGAGATGGACATCAAGTGGAACATGGCTCTTGCTAGTATAAGAGCAAATAGGTGGAATAGGAGGTTCAAGAAGAAGATGACCTTCAATGCTAAAGACACTGCTGGATTTGATAAATCCAAAGTTGAGTGCTACAACTGTCATCGCATGGGGCATTTCATGAGGGAATGCAGATCTCCTAGAAGATCTGATGCTGGTAAACCCTCAAGTCAGGTTGTTAAAGCTCAAGACTCCAAAGCCATGGTTGCAGTTCAAGGAATTGATGGTACTGGATGGGATTGGAGCTATCTGGCTAAGGATGTTGAAGAGGACAAAGCTTTGATTGCTGATATTGAAGAAGAAGAGCATGTTGAATATGCTCTCATGGCACACTCCTCCTCTTCATCTGATAATGAGGTATATGATGATGCTTTTTGTAGCAAAGGTTGTAGGTTAAACACTGACAGACTTAACAAAGAAGTGTTAAAACTAAAAGAGGATATGAGCACTAAAAGGTGTAAATTATCCAATTACCAACTAGCTCTTACTGAAACTGAGAAAACCGTTTCTGAATACAAGAAAATGGAATTTGATTTAAAAGATAAGATAAATGTCTTAAAACATGAGCTAGAGGGTAGTATGGATATTAGAAATATCATGTCAAAGGTCAATAAAGACCTACAGGCTAAGTTAGATGAGGCCATTAAGAATAAAGATAATGTTGACCTCAAGATTCAAAGGTTTGATAGAGCCACCCAAGCCCTAGGAGACTGTGTAGCTAAACAAAGAGATCCTAAGGATATGACTGGGCTTGGGATGAATGAGAATGATCACTCTCTGGTTCCACCACCAGCTGGTGACTTCTATGGTGTCCTTAGAAAGGATTTATCTTGGACTGGTATACCAGAATGCCAAGAAGAGGAATTCATTCCTCCACCAAGAGTTGTCACCCCAGTTGAAGAGTATCAACAAAAACTGACTGACCTAAATGAGTGGAAGAAAGCTAACCCTACTTTATTTGTTAAGGGAGGTTTGCTATGTGAAAGTCCCAATGAATCCCTACCCATTAAGGTTACTCACCCAGTTACTGGTGAAGCTGTTGACCTAGGCTCCAACACTGTTAGAAGACCTTCCATTAAATATGCAGAGATGTATAGAAATAATAGGTCACCCAAGAGCCAAGTTAACAATCATGGAACAGGTTTCTTTGCTACTAGACCTAAGAATGTGTCTAAGAAAGCCTGTTATACTTGTGGTAGCTTTTCACATTTGGCATACAAGTGTGTCAACGCTCCCAAAGCCAGCGCTGATAGGAACAATTTCAGCGCTGATAGGAAGAAAGTCAACGTTGTTAGGAAGTCAAACGTTGTCAGACCCAGACCTTGTGTGCAGCAAAGTCCACAAGTGATTAGACCAGCCCCATTCTTTACTAGAAGGTCTAACACTCATGGACAAAGACCTTTTCAAAAGACAAATACCTGGTCAAATAGGCAATGGGTTCCTGTAGCAAACCCTAGGTTCAACGCTGATAAGGGTAAATTCAGCGTTGACAGGACAAAATCCAACGCTGACAGAAACGTGACCAGACCTAAGTATTTGCAGCCACAAGGTAAGGGGTCTAAAGCTTCTTCAAGCTTAACATGGAGACCCAAGAAAGATCAAAACCCTAATAATAATGGAATTTCAATGACTTGCAACAGGTTTAACTATATTTAAAAAGTCATTACAAAACCAATTGGGGTTAACTGGGTATTTTATCCTAAAAGGGATGAGAATGGGGTTGTTGTGAGAACTAAGTCTGTTCTTATTGAACAACCAGATGAATCCAAGTCTTCTGAGACTTGGGTTCCCAAAGAAAACTAATTTGTTTTCTTTATGTGCAGGGCATTCAAAAGAAGATCAATGATTATGGATATTGGGATAGTGGATGCTCAAGGCACATGACAGGAAAGGAAGACTATCTGAAAAACTTCACTCCTATTCAAGATGGTGATAAGGTATACTTTGGAGGGGGCTATGGCACCATCACAGGAAAAGGAACCCTTATCACCAATAATCTACGTTTTGAGAATGTCTTCCTGGTAAAAGAACTGGATTATAATTTGTTTAGTGTATCACAAGTGTGTGATAACAAAAATAAGGTTCTTTTCACTGATACTGAGTGTTTGGTGTTAGGCAAGGATTTTAAGATCCCTGATGAGAAGTATATTGAGTATAGAACACCTAGGCATAAGGACATATACAATGTGAATTTAAATGGGATTAAAGTGAATGCAAATATGTCTTGTTTTTATGCTAAGGCCTCAGTAGATGAAAGTAATTTGTGGCACAGGAGACTAGGGCACATAAACTTTAAAAATATAAATAGACTTGTGAGGCTTGGTTTAGTTGATGGTTTGCCTGAGAAGGCCTTCCACAATGACCACTCTTGTGTTGCATGTCTTAAAGGCAAGCAGCACAAGGTCTCATTCAAGTCCAAGCAGGTGCATACTAATTCCAGACCTCTTCATATGCTTCACATGGACCTCTTTGGTCCAACTAATATAGAAAGTTTGAATGGCAAGTCATATTGTTTTGTTCTCACTGATGAATTTTCTAGGTTTACTTGGACATTCTTTCTAGCTATGAAGAGTGACACAGCTGATGTTCTTATTGAATTTATCACTCAAATTGAGAAAAGGTCTGGCAATGAGGTTAAGATGCTTAGGAGTGATAATGGTGGAGAATTTAGGAACAAGAAGCAAGATGATTTTTGTGCCAGGAAGGGAATTACTAGACAGTTTAGTATTGCTAGAACCCCACAACAAAATGGGGTTGCTGAAAGGAAGAATAGAACCCTAATTGAAGCAGCCAGAACAATGTTGGCTGATGCTCACTTTCCCATAGCCTTTTGGGCTGAGGCTGTTAATACAGCATGTTATGTGCAAAATAGAGCATTGGTTAACAAAATTCAGAACAAGACACCTTATGAGTTACTTTGGGGAAGAAAACCTAATATTGGTTATCTCAGACCTTTTGGATGTCATGTAGTAGTCTTAGACACTAGTGATGCCTTAGGGAAATTTAGTGCAAAAGCTGATGAAGGTTACTTCATGGGGTATTCAGTGCAGAGCAAGGGTTATAGGGTTTATCTTAAGGAGGACAAACGTATTGTTGAAAGAGTACATGTTAGGTTCTTAGAGAATAAACCTAGTGATCCTGAAAGTGGTCCTAATTGGTTGTTTGATTTGGAACCCTTATCTAGAACTTTAAATTATATGCCTGTCACTAATCCAGACATTATGAAGGTAACTTCAAATGTTGTGGAGGAACAAGTTGTTCATGTTTCAGGTACACAGGTTGATGAAAGGGTTGGATCACAAGCAGAAAAGGCATCTCCTACATTTGAATATGTCATAATTCCCATTTGGACTGATGCTTTTGCTGCTGCTACTGCTGCTGGACAAGATAATGATGGTTTCCAAATACCACCAGATACAAACATTCATGGTTCTTCAGGCGCTGACAAAGGCAAATCAAACGCTGACAAGACCAATTCAGACGTTGATGGCTCAGACGTTGACAATAACAGTTCAAGCGTTGTTAGCCCAAGCGCTGACAAACAAGGTTCAGACGTTGACAACACCTTTGCACATCTTTTCTCTTCCAATTTTGAACAAGGTGGACCTTCCAATGTCCATGAAGAGATTCCTGTTGCTCAAAGAGAGTCTGATGAAGAAGATATTGGCAACATGGAGCGTGAAGTTGAGGACACCAGATTTTTTGAAGGAGGAGTTCTCACTTCCACAATGAAGAATCACCCCCCATCTCAGATCATTGGTGATGTTATGACTCCAGTTCAGACAAGAAGATCCCATCAAAGTCTTGGTGGATTTATTGCCAATATACACAAGAAGGTTGATACCCCTCTTGTACAAGCATGTTTGTTTGCATGTTTTCTGTCACAAGAAAAACCCAAGAAGATATTTGATGCTCTCAAAGAACCAAGTTGGGTGGAAGCAATGCAGGATGAGCTTCACCAATTTGCTATTCAGGATGTTTGGGAGCTGGTTGACTGTCCTAGATATGTCAGACCAATTGGGACAAGATGGGTTCTCAGGAACAAAAGAGATGAAAGAGGTATTGTGGTCAGAAACAAGGCAAGGTTAGTGGCTCAAGGTTATACACAAGAGGAGGGGATAGACTATGAAGAAGTCTTTGCACCAGTTGCAAGGATTGAAGCTATTAGGATTTTTCTAGCCTATGCATCTTGCATGGGCTTTACAGTCTATCAAATGGATGTAAAGAGTGCATTCTTGTATGGCACCATTATTGAAGAAGTTTATGTCAGGCAACCTCCTGGTTTTGAGGATCCTAAGCATCCAGACAAAGTGTATAGAGTCAAAAAGGCTATGTATGGCCTTCATCAAGCCCCTAGAGCATGGTATGGTACTTTGTCTACCTATTTGGTGGACAATGGATTCAAGAGGGGCACCATAGATCAGACACTATTTACAAAGAAGAAAGGCAAAGATGTGTTGCTTGTGCAGGTCTATGTTGATGATATCATTTTTGGGTCTACTGATCCAAAGATGAGTGAGGATTTCTCCAAGCTCATGACAGACAAATTCAAGATGAGTGCTATGGGGGAGATGAACTTCTTTCTTGGTTTACAAGTTCAGCAGAAAGAAGAGGGTATCTTCATCTCCCAAGACAAATATGTTGCTGAAATCTTGAAGAAGTTTGGCTTTTCTCCACATGAAAAGAGGGCTTCTACTCCTATGGATAGAGAACACCCTTGGGGAAAGATTGGAGATGGGAAAGATGTTGATGTCAGGCATTATAGATCCATGATTGGATCCTTGATGTATCTTACTGCTTCCAGACCTGATATCATGTTTGCTGTGTGTGCATGTGCACGCCATCAAGTGACTCCCAAAGAATGTCACCTTTATGCTGTGAAGAGGATCTTTAGGTACCTAAGATGTTTTCCTACTCTTGGTTTGTGGTACCCAAAGGATTCACCATTGGAGCTGATTGCATATTCAGATAGTGATTATGGTGGTGACAAGTTTGATAGGAAATCCACAACTGGTGGATGTCAATTTCTTGGGAGCAGATTAATATCTTGGCAATGCAAGAAACAAACAGTGGTGGCTAACTCTACAACTGAAGCAGAATATGTGGCTGCAGCAGCATGTTGTGGTCAAGTGTTGTGGATTCAGAACCAGCTGTTGGATTATGGGTATAACTTCATGCATACTA
This sequence comes from Glebionis coronaria, assembly GCA_025667525.1. NCBI lineage: Eukaryota > Viridiplantae > Streptophyta > Magnoliopsida > Asterales > Asteraceae > Glebionis > Glebionis coronaria. Next base: position 172,903,929 of record CM046877.1, on the reverse strand, counting down.
AGATATTTGTTGACAATAATAGTACTTTATGCATCATTAAGAATCCTGTGCATCATTCTAAAACTAAACACATAGAAATTAGACACCATTTTATAAGAGATTGCTTTGAGAAAGGTTTAATACATCCAGATAGGGTTGACACTGAGGAAAATGTGTCAGATTTATTAACTAAACCTTTTGATACTGGAAGATTTCAGTACTTGGTAACAAGTATTGGAATGGTTAATCTCACTTAAGTATGTGTTTTGGATTCTTTTTGTAAAAGTATGTACAGGATGATGCATTATTATTATTGGTCTTATTGATAATTTAGATTTTCCACTATATTTTTATAACACTGACAAAGGTTGTTTGAACACTGATAAGTGTTTTTGCAACGTTGTCATCAATATAATTGTCTAACGCTGACAAAGCTTCCTTCAACGCTGTTATGTGTTATCGGGGCGTTGTCAGCAACCATGTTAGTTTTGTGGTTTTCAATCTAAATGTGCAGATGGTGTTAGAAGTATACCATTGGATACAGAGTTGCTTATGGATCAAAGGAGAAGCATTTGGACATGTTTTTGTTTATGGATGATGGTTGGAATGTTTCATTCCTATGTTGACATAAATTTTTTATGTTCATGCATATTTTTGGCAAACTCTTTGTATCTTTGTTTAAGGGGAGGTTTTAGGAACCTTTAGGATTTTTGGGTATCCATATGATACTCTTATCACAATTCTAGATTGTGTCCACAGGTGAGTATGGGTTAGTTTTACTAAACCATGAGGCACTGTAGCATGCATAGTATATCAACTTTGCATGCTGCCAAGACATTTTTGGCCTAGAATTGGTTGTGGTCTGTTGGGAGACTTGGGAATCACTTTGTTATGGGTTTTACCTGGGAGTAACAAGGATTTTATAAGGTAACTTGGTTGTTAAGAATTTTGGTTAGCAAGGGACACTAGAGGACTGTTATGTCTATCTTGCTTATGCAAGTGTGCATAACTGGACAGTGCTTGCCGCCATATGATAATTATCAGCTTTTGGTTATCTTCTCTAGGATAAATTACTTGTTAAGGTCATTTTTCACTTTTTAAAACAATTTTATTTTTGGACGCTGACAAGATTTTTCCAAGCGTTGTTGTGACCAAATTGGACGCTGAGATGGCTTTAGGCGAACGTTGACAAGATTATACCGTTGGGCGTTGATGGGTTATTTTTGACCGTTGACAATCAATGGGACCTACCCAGTTGTTACTTTTTGACATATTTTCAAGCCGTAATTTTAGGAGTTGTTACTTTCATTAAATGCATGAGATAACTTATAACTTTTTCAATATTTTCATGATTAGTTTTTGAAAATCTTTGCCTATTTTTGGGCCAATCACATGCATTCATCCACTCCTATAAATTTGGCTCCTATTTTTAAACAGGGTATCTATAATTCTTGTCTAACACTTTTCTCTTATCAACCTTCATCTTCTATACTTCAAATTAACAGCTTTCATCAATGGCACCAAGATTTAACTCAGCAGAATTGGATTTGGGGTTCAAGTCTCAACACAACATGATTGCTTATCTTGTTGCTGATAATACTTTGTTCCCTCAATACATACAAATGGTGGCGTATTTGAACGCATCCCCATTAAGGTATGCTCTTTCTCATGCACCACTCATTCCAGTCACACACATTAAACAGTTTTGGAACACTGTAAGTTCCTCAACAGTTAATGGAGTGACCACATTAACTTCTATTGTTCATGGGAGATCTTGGGTGGTTACTGAGGCCTTGGTACGCCAGGCTTTGCATCTTGATGATGTTGATGGTATAACCATTCTTCCCATAAATGAAATAGAACAAGGGCTTAGGGCTTTGGGATACCCTATTCCTGATGAAGGTACTCTTAATAAGTACCATAAGCAGGAATTTCCCCCAGCCTGGAAGTACCTCATTCACATTCTCCTTCAATGTTTGAGTCCCAAATGTACTGCACACAATGAGATCAATAGATCCATTGCAACTGCTATTGTGTGTATTGCAACAGGGCAAAAATATAACTGGTCTAAAATGATTTTTGAAGGAATGTGTAAAAATAAGGGGACAAAAATGACTTTAGCTTATCCCCGTTTTCTGCAAATGATTTTTGATGATCAAAGATATTGTTCAAGGGATCACAATGATTTTTATAAAATCCCTGAACAAAAGAAAGCTATTTTTACCAAGATGAATTCACCTCCTCATAGAGACCTACCTTTAACCCCAGCCATGCTTGCTATTATTGCAGCAGCACAACCCCAACCAGACCCTCAACCTCATATTGACCCTCACCCACAACTTGAACCTATCCCTGAACCTTTACCCTCACCTGACTAAATGCAAATAGACTCAGAACCCTTTGACGCTGACACATCTAATGTGGGCGTTGATGTGTCTATTTCCATCACTGACACCCAACCATCACAATCCCAAACACCCCTTAACCAACCCACATCTACCCATTCTTCCACACCATCTTCCACACCACCTGAATATAGGTTGATCAAACGCCAAAGGACTGCTGGAGAGTTCTCCTCTGGTGGTCCTAGCCATGAAGCAGAGAGAACCACCACCACAAGTGTGGCTGGTGACCTGGACGAGGCTGGGACTATTGGTTCTGGCTTAGCAGCTGGCCAAGGCAGTCCCACTATAATTAAGTCCTCATCCATGCCCAATGAACCTGACTTGGGAGGTCAAATCCCCATTTTGGAAGAGGGCAGACTGGAACCAATGACTCTTTTGGAATTGACGGCTGTCTGCATTAGCTTGCAAAAGCAGAATGCAGACTTAGTACAAATTGTCAGCAACCAAGGCCTTGAACTCAAGGAATTGAGGGAGAGGATTGTTGTTTTGGAGAGTGCTCAAGCAAAGGGAGGTATGGAGGAGTCTTCCAAAGGGGAGGAAGATCAAAGAAATCTGAGTGATAAGAGCAGTCAAGATGGTCAATCATTGGATGTTGCTGAAGCTCTTACTACTTTGAAGGAACAAACAGGTTTTGATACGTCCTTGATCTCTCCAACCAATTTAAATTTATCATTTACAGATATGTTGAGAGAGGTTACACAAGGCGCTGAGGGAAAATATTTGAGCGTTGACAAGACAAGTTTGGACGCTGATAGAAGTATTTTGGGCGCTGATAGAGGAAATTTGGGCGTTGACAGATCTGCATATGGAGGTGATGTATTCCAGTCATCATCTATCATCAAGGATGTTCCTACTCAGGTATTACCATCTACCTTACCAACCATTGCACCATCAGATAAGGGTAAGGGTAAGTTGGTAGAAGAAATTGTTCCAAATAATGCAGCTCAGGTTGAATTTGATAGAAGATTGGCTGAGCAAATGATGGAACAAGGTGAAAAGGAAAAGTCACCATTTGTTGTGACTTCTGAAGAAGAAAGTGATGGAGCTAGCTCAGATTCAAGTGTGATGATTATTGAACCAGAAAGACTTGAGTATGGTGATGAGCTTGCTAGGGAAAAGCTGAGAGATTTAAAGTTGCAGATTGATTTTGATATGCCAGAGGTGGTTCAGATGCACAATTATTGGGAAGAAAGCTGTATGGATAATCCAGACTTGACCATTTCAGATCAGATATGGGTTTTGGAGATTCTTCTTAGAGTTCAGAAGGATTGTAAGGTGATTTTGAAGCACAAGGCAAGCAACATTCTTTCAGAGTTGAAAAGGGATAGAAGGAAGCTCTACTTTATGTTGCTCAAATGTCATGGAGTTGGATGGACACATCAGAAGCTGAAGGCTTTGACATTTGATGAATTGGAACATAGGGCTTATCCCATTTGGGTGAAAGTGCAAGAAGAAAACACTTTCAGACTTCTTTCAGATGAAAGAAAGGAGCAACTTGCAGAAGAGATGGCAATCAAGAAAGCTATGATAGTTCCCAGACCAGTGAAGAAGGGATTTACAATTGAGTTTCCAAAAGATATGAATCAACTATATCCAAGTGAAGCAGTTATTAGAAAGAGCCTCAAGCTCTCCCCATTAGAAGCTTCAGATATGGTGCATGTGTTACCACTAGATTCCAGGAATCCAATTGTGAGTTATGATGAAGATGAATGTGGATTCTGGAAGATTGGAAGATTTGGCAAGGAGGTACACACTTTTACCACTCTCATATCTTTATTTGCAAGTTGTGATAGAGAAGACTTGGTGGACCTTTGGAGGTTGCTAGAGACCAAGTATGAGGCTGAAGCACCAACTTCAGCCAATGGAATAAGACTTTGGACCATATTCAAAAGAATGTGTGGGACAAATGAAGAAGATCCTGAAATATGGAAGGATCTTGAAGATGATCTCAGTGGTCTTCAATGGAGGTTATATTCAGCTGTTGGTGTATACCATTTGAGTTCTACAAAGTTTGCTGAGTATTTACTTGTAGATGCTCAGTATTTCATATCCAAGGCTGTTTTGGAAAAGATGAAGGACACCCAGTTGGATATAGATTACACAAGTGACTTGGCAAAGAATTTGATCAGATTTATTTATTACCAATATTATAAGGTTTGTCAGCCTCCTCCAAGTTCTTAATGTTTATTCAGAAACTTGATCATAAGAGTGGATATCAAGTTTAGGGGAGGATTGTTGGGAATAAATTAAGGCCAGATCACTTGAACGCTGACAAGAACAACTCAAGCGTTGACAAGAGCAAAGTGAGTGCTGACAGCTTAAGCGTTGACAAGTTAAAGTCAAGCGTTGACAGATTGAAGACACGCACTGATGGAAGATGTGAGCTACACGTTTATTATGTTCTAGAATACTTCTAGTAAGGATAGAAACGACAATGTATTTTCTATGTTTATCTTTACCTAGAATAGTTGATACGTAGCTTATTGTACAAGGCTTCTTAGTCTATAAAAGAAGGCCTTTAGGTTAATGTTTTGTATCAAGTTTTCATTAAGTTTTCATTCGTAAACATCTTTCATTGTAAGCAAGTTCGACATTGATAATCAAAGTGAAAGTATTGTTTACATCTTGTGTTCTTGTTTAAGTATTAAATTCCGCATAATACTTAGATTTACAAAGCATACAACAAAGGTTTCTCTACGTGTTATACTTGATCTAATCTCGTATACACAAAGCTAATCGATCTAAGTTTGGGATCAACACAACAACAACAAGTTAAAGCTGTAGCACTTTCTTGTGAGATCTGCGGCGGTCCTCATTCATACACTGATTGTCCTTCTACTCAGACAATCCGGTAAACGTGTATGCGGCTCATGGTAACTATTCAACGGAAAGCTATCAAGCCCGACCTCAAGGTGATCGTAACTTGCTAAGTTACGGTTCTAACAACTTTCTTTCACCCGGTTTTTCTCCTCAAAACCACAACCCCAACAACTATAATAGAAGAAATCCAAACCCACCTCAAGCTTCTAATCCTTATCACCCACCCGCTCAACAAGCACCACCCATTAATAAAGATGTTGAAACTTTCATGAGGACCCAAGGAGAGCTAGTTAAGAATCTTCAAAGCCAAATCATGAATTTGAATAGAGATATCACTAAGCAAGGGAATGATACTCGATCTGAGCTTCGACATGATATGAAAACCTCTTTCAGCAATCAAACGAATGATTTAAAGAATATGTTGGCTAGTTTCTTCCCAACTACTCAACCCTCTACTTCAGTCTCTCTTCCTTCCAATACCGTCACCAACCCAAGAGCGAATGTGAGTGCTATTACTACACACAGTGGAACAACCTTAGTAGGACCATATACCCCTCCCCCAGTTACTCCATCTACACCTCCTCCACCACCATTTATCCCGCCTACTACCACGCCTAGTACGAGTTCTCCATTACCGTCTCCACCTATGCATGAAGAAGTGCCCAAGAAAAACCCTTCACCAACCCCACCTTCCACCTATAAACCCAACATCCCTTATCCTTCTCGCTTAGACAAGTGCAAATTGCTCACCAAGGATGACATTCAAGTGTCAAACTATTTGAAGATGATCTCTCAAATGAATTTCAACATTAGCCTTGTTGAAGCACTTGTCCACATGCCGAAATTCATCAAAGCATTCAAGGAATTGCTTAACAAGAAGGAAAAGTTGGCTGAGCTTGTCAACACACGCTTAAATGAAAACTGTTCTACATTCATTCTTAAAGAACTTCCGGAAAAACTTGGAGATCTCGGTCGTTTTGTGTTGCCTTGCATTTTTAACAAAACCGAAGAATTTACTGCCTTAGCCGATCTCGGGGAAAGTATTAATCTGATGCCTTTAAGTGTTTGGAAAACACTATTATTACCCGATCTTACTCCAACAAAGATGACTCTTGAGCTAGCAAATCGCACTCTCGCTTACCCCGTTGGTATTGCCGAAGATGTGTTTATTAAAGTTGTCACCTTCACTTTTCCGGTCGATTTTGTTGTTGTTGATTATGAAATGGACCCTCGTATTCCGTTAATACTTGGTCGGCCATTTTTTAGAACCGGAAAAGCTTTAGTCGATGTTGTCGAAGGTGAACTCATTTTAAGGGTCGGGAATGATACACAAGTTTTTAAAATGGGAAAGATCACAACCAAACCCAATGGAGAGAATCAGCGAATATGATTAATGTGCTTCTAGAGGAGCTTGATACAACTACTTGTGAAAGTACAAAGCTTGATGATTTTGTCGTCTACAACAATCCTCTTTTCGATTCTTGCTACGATAATCCACTTTTTCCAAGATGATGTGGATGATTCTCTCTCCACTTTGGATGCCCCACCAATTCATGAGTCTCCACCAACCTCTGATGATTTTTCTTCTGAGTATAAAGATATGCCAACTTATGATGACTTTGATGATGTCGATAATCTTTCAAGTGATTCTTCACATGATGACCTTGTTCCTACTTTTGATGAAGATCCTCCACCAACAATGCTTGATCCTACTTTGGATGACTACTCCTTTGAGGAAGATTTTGCTACTTTTCTCAATACTTACTTCCCCAATGAGAATGATTCTCCTCCTTTGGACCTTGATTATGGTCTTTATCCTCCTTCGGATATGAAGAAACCCGTTTCAAAGGAGAAAAAGCCGGAAGACACCGATATCCGCAGTACTTATGTCTTGACACCTCTTTATCCACATTCTGAGGATGAGATTGTGACCTTTATGAGCGGATCATCTTCAAGGTCTACTAAGCGTGAGTGTTATTTTCCCCTAAAGGAAAAGGTGTTCGATCCCGGTATTGCAATTTTTAAGCCATCTCAGTATCCATCTAATGAAATAAAAGGAAAGATTTTTGGAACTTATGGAGATATGCTTGCACCTCATCACACTTGCTACCACCGTGCTTAACAACTGCTTAAGGGAACCTTGCCTACTCTTCTTTAGCTTGCCTTGTTCGCCTTAAGCTTGTGCTACTTGATGGATGAAAACCATGTCTTTGATCCCGGTGGATATTTTTCAAGGTTCTTACCATGCTAACCAAGGTCGAGTCAGGCTCACGACTCGGTTAACAAAAACAAGCGCTTCTCGGGAGGCAACCCGCAGTATCCATCCTTTTTCTTCCGTTTTTATAATAAGTGTAGGGGGAGACCCTAGTATGTGTTTGTTCTTTTCTTTCTTATCATCTACAAGGATTCGAGCTTTCAAAGATCCATTCTTGATGACTTTTGACAACCCGTGATTCCGTCTACCCGTCTTCCCGGTTCTATCCTAAACTCTTTTGATTCACTATTTTTTATTCTTCAATATTAAAATAGGAATCACTTTAGTTGTCTCTTCCTTAGCAAGATTTAAACAAAGTGCACAATGTCCTAAGTGTAGGGGAGTTTACTCCCACATCCTTAAACATTAAGGACAATGTTTATATTAAGTGTAGGGTGACTTCTATCGAAGTTAAGTGGGTTTTTCCTTGTATTTGTCCTTATTTTAACCGGAAAATTGGTTTTTTGACATTTTTCAAAATTTTTGATCTATTTTGGCCTATTCTGTAACACCCCAAAATGTGATATGCGGAAGCGGTGAAGCTCGGGGGCTGTTACGTCATTGTATCATAGTTCAAGGTACAAGAGAACGACTCTAAATGAGACGTTTTATTAAAATACCTCGTTGAATTTAAATAAAAGCATCACATTACAAAAGGTCTCAGTTTCAAAAGATAGTGCAGCGGAATGTAAAAGTTTTAAACATCAACGAGATAATAGTTCAAAAGCATAAGTAAACAAATGTCCGAAGATAGCCAAGAAATGCATGTGGAATCCAAGTACTTCACACAGCAGATACAACTCATCATCAATTACCTGAGATAAATGCTAAATTGGGTCAACATAAAGTTGGTGAGAATATAGGTTTCAAGTAAAAGTTCATAGTAATTCAATTTCAGATTTCATTTCATGTACACGTGCAACTATAGGAGATATAGTGCCAAGTGTAGGATAAATTGGATGTTCACAATATTTATGATAGCTAAGCTCGTGACATCGAAACTAGTGATCCAGTGCATACAATAGATTGCATACATAAATTTTGCCCCAATGGAGTACCTAGCCAAGATAACTCCGTTCATACAAATGGTACACACTCGTCCGGCGTCAGAATGCCCGAGTGGAGGTTGTCAACCCTCAATAGATCTATCCGTAACATAAGAGCTTACTCCAGCAGAGTAACTAACGATTCACGATAGTGGGGACTATGGCTAAAGCAACTTAAGATATCTCATAAATAGTGTTCACAAAGCGTTCACAGAAATCAAGTTTTACTTGCGTCCAGAAGCAAGAATCAAAGCATTTATCACATCCCAAAACATTAAACATAGAAAGCAGTTTAATAGGATCTATAAACTCAACTCAAGCAACGATTCAAACCGCACAAGTATAATCAAATAGTAGCGACCAACTCTAGCAACAACCTAAATATAATACTATAGTTTAGGCGCTAGCAAATAAGTCACAATAGTTCGTCATGTACGTTACTCATCAATCATACATATATATCTTGTTGTTAAAATCGTGACTTGTAAATGTTATATCGTTATAAACATTATAGTATATATATACTTAGGCAAAAATATTTATTTTTGACTCGACGAAATTTCGACAGCCTTTCGGCGTAAATTTTAATTTACCAAAATTTATCTTAACAAATTTTCCTACACGATTTCCAACGAAAATTCGGCAGCCTTTCGGCGTCACGTAAAAATTTGCCATTTTTAGTAAGTACTCAAATCTCGTCCTAAAACCCCTATTTTCAACATTTTCTCAATCGCCAATATTTCAACAAGTCATTTTCCGCAATAGTATCAATTTCCACTTCCAACGTTCAAACTTTTAACGTTACACCAAGTATTCACATTTCGAGCTAATACGCTTTTACAAAACAAGTCCAACATTTATACATACAATTTAGTAACCATTTCGACACTTAAAACAACTCCGTTTAACTCGAAAATGTCGTTTCGACCACTTTAAAAATCTGGACAGCAACCACTTATAGTGTTTTTCACAAAAATTAAGTTTTCCGACAATGAAATTTAAACGACCATATCTTACTCATTTTAGCTCCGTTTTTAGCCCATAATATATCGAAACGAAGGTATTAACTTATATTTTTATAATATCGTAGTAAACTAGTGTCAAAACAATTTTTACGGCCCTCTACACCTCCTATAAAAATCGGACAGATTGTATGTTTTTCGTAAAAACTCGTTTTCGACCATTTTCAAGCGTAACCACTAGTAGTAACACTACTAGTTCCCTCCAATTATTCATAAACACCAACAAAATCAAAGATTTTTCTTCAAGTTCACAAATCCAAAATATACATACTTATATTTTTCACAAGTCTTTCAATTAAACCAATTTCATGTATGGATCTAATAGATCCACACATAATTTCCATAGATCTTAAAATATTTCATGACCAAAATAGTTTTTATCATTTTATTTCAAGAAAATACTTGATGAGTAACATGCATGCATAGATCTACAAAGATTATGCATGGAAAATGAAAAGATGAAAAAGGTTTAAGAAGTAACCTTGAGTAACGATTCTACGTAATCACAACGACCCGATCTACGCTCTAACCCACTAATAATCAATAAGAACTCTACTCTACAACTTCAACCCAAAAACTACTCAAATCAACAAACCAAGAAAGACCATTCTTCTTTATGCTTGTCCAAACTCTAGGGTGATTTTGTTTTGTGTTAATTCTTGTTAAAATGAAGCTTTAACAAATCAACAATGGTGGAAAATATGTATGTGCTTGTGCCGTGTGTTTTGAGAGAGAAAGAGAGGTATGTGTGTTTTTTTTGAAGTGAAATGAAGTGAATAAGTGAATTATTTGAGGTGGTTTTGGTTAGTAAGTTAAAGAGTGTAAGATATGTAACCTTAAGCTAAATATGGCAAAGTGTAAGATTTTGCTGCATCATGCACATGGTGCTTGTTTTTGGCCGGTTATGGGGTCCCATATGGGGGTAAATTATTCAAAATTTTTACTATGGTAACTAGTTAAAAGGTTTAAGGTAAAAAGGTTAGTTAGTTTTAGGTAAATATCAAAAAGTATATAGTTAAGTTAAAAATTACGTAAAACTTAAAAATTTGACGAAATATATTAAATTTACGATTTTTCGACGAAAACTCACATTTTATGATTGGTAAAGTATTTTATGTACGCTAACGACGGTTAAACGTAAAAACGACGTAAAATACGAAAACGCGATACGTTAATTAAATATTCACAGTAAATACGATTTATTAATATAAATAGCAAACATATTAAAATACAGGCATATATAAGCATATACAGAAATATTTAAATACGCTGCTCATGAAAATACGATCACACTGTTAAAAACTAAACAGTTAAGCACATAATTCACAGATAACGAATAATCTCATGGATTATCGTCAATTCATTGACCGTCTCAGCACTTTGGTCAGTTTCACAGAAAATGTTCAGAATAATGACTGAGCTCAGTGTCAGGTCATTACTCGTCAGCAAACAGTTTTTCAGAAAACGCGGGATAACTTCCCGGTTTCAACACAGTTAAATCACATAGTTGACTAAATAAAAAGTCAAAGGGTAAAATAGTCATTTTAAAAAGTAGGGAAAATTACCAGGTGTTACATCATCCCCTTGATAGAGAAGCTTTGTCCTCAAAGCTTAGGAGTGTCACGGTTTCTAGAGTTGTCAAAGAGTTGCGGATATTTCTTACGAAATTGATCCTCACGCTCCCAAGTGAATTCAGGTCCACGTTTAGAATTCCACCTCACCTTGATGATAGGAATACGACTCTGTTTCAATCGTTTGACCTCACGGTCCATGATTTCAACAGGTTCTTCGACAAATTGCATCTTGTCGTCAATTCGGAGTTCCTCAAATGGTATAACGAGTGTCTCATCAGAAAGGCACTTCTTCAAGTTCGACACATGAAAAGTGTTGTGCACACGGCTCAACGCTTACGGTAATTCGAGACGATAGGCTACGGTTCCAACCTTTGCCAGAATTTTGAAAGGTCCAATATAACGGGGGTTCAGCTTTCCTCGCTTGCCAAAACGTACCACACCTTCCCAAGGTGATACTTTTAGCATCACTTTGTCTCCCACTTGAAATTCGAGAGGCTTACGTCGAACGTCGGCGTAACTCTTCTGACAATCGCGGGCTGCTTGAATTCGGCTCTTGATTTGAACAATCTTCTCAGTCGTTTCACGGATGAGTTCAGGGCCAGTGAGTTGACTATCCCCAACCTCACTCCAACACACAGGCGAGCGACATTTACGACCATACAACGCTTCAAACGGTGCAGCTTTAATACTGGTATGATAACTATTGTTGTAAGAGAATTCCACTAGAGGCAAATGTTTGTCCCATTGCTTCCCAAAGTCAAGCACACAAGCACGCAGCATGTCCTCCAGCGTTTGAATAGTTCTCTCACTCTGTCCGTTAGTCTGCGGGTGATAAGCAGTACTCATGTCCAATTGCGTACCCAACGCTTTCTGAAGTGATTTCCAGAATTCCGAAGTAAATCTACCATCTCTATCAGAAATTATCGAGATCGGTATCCCATGTTTTGCGACTACTTCCTTCAGATAAAGTCTCGTAAGCTTATCCATTGAATCATCTTCCTTCATAGCCAAAAAGTGTGCAGATTTCGTAAGTCGATCCACAATTACCCAAATTGTGTCGTATCCGTTGGTCGTTTTAGGTAGCTTAGTTATGAAGTCCATGGTTATATTTTCCCACTTCCACATAGGAATTATAGGTTGAACCAACAATCCAGATGGTTTTTGGTGTTCTGTTTCCACTCTAGCACAAGTCAGACACTTCCCTACATAAGTAGCGATTTCAGCTTTCATATTTGGCCACCAATATAGCTTCTTCATATCCTGATACATTTTGTCCGATCCTGGGTGAATCGAATACTCAGATTTATGCGACTCGTGCATAATCACGTCCCTTAGTCCTCCAAACCGTGGTAACCAACTTCTACCATTCAGACATAGCGTTCCATTAGTGCTAGTCTCCAATTTCTTTGTAACCATTCCCCCTAATTTCTTAACTTCAACATGTTCAGGCTTAAGAGCTTCGGTTTGTGCTTCACGAATTTGCATAGGTAAGTTCGGATTGATAACCATAGCTAACGATCTAACTCAACGTGTCATCAGTTGTTCCTTTCTACTTAGCGCATCCGCCACTACATTGGCCTTCCCAGGGTGGTAGCGGATTTCACAGTCATAATCGCTGAGCAACTCGATCCATCGACGTTGTCTCATGTTCAGTTCCTTCTGATCAAGAATATGTTGTAAAATCTTGTGATCGGTATAGACGACACACTTGGTTCCATACAAGTAGTGTCTCCACAGCTTCAAGGCAAATACTACCGCTCCTAGCTCCAAGTCGTGCGTAGTATAGTTTTTCTCATGCGTTTTCAATTGTCGTGACGCGTAGGCGATAACTTTCTTCCTTTGCATCAACACAGCTCCATATCCTTTTGCTGATGCATCATAGTAGACTACAAAGTCTTCCGATCCTTCTGGTAACGATAGAATAGGCGCACTACACAACATTTGTTTCAACTTTTGGAATGCTAATTCCTCCTTATCTCCCCATTCGTTTTTCACCTTCTTTTGAGTCAACTTCGTCAGTGGTTTTGCGATCTTCGAGAATCCCTCGATGAATCTTTGGTAGTATCCGACGAGTCCTAAGAATTGACGAATTTCAGTCGGTGTCGTAGGAGCAGTCCACTCCCTAATTGATTCAATCTTGGAAGGATCAACATGAATCCCCTTGCTATCAATAACGTAACCTAGAAATTGTACTCTTGGCAACCAAAAATCACACTTCGAGAACTTAGCGTACAATTCCTCCTTCTTAAGTAATTCCAATATTATCTTAAGATGTTCCTCATGTTCCTTCTCATTCCTTGAGTAAATCAGTATGTCATCGATGAACACAATGACAAACTTGTCCAAATACGGTTTACACATCCGGTTCATGAGGTCCATAAACACAGCAGGTGCGTTTGTCAAACCGAACGGCATCACTTGGAACTCATAGTGTCCATACCTAGTCCTAAAAGCAGTCTTTGCAACATCTTCCTCACGGACTCTCAATTGGTGATAACCAGACCTAAGGACAATCTTCGAGTAAACGCTCGATCCTTGCAACTGATCAAACAGATCATCGATCCTAGGTAACGGGTAACAGTTCTTGATGGTAAGTTTGTTCAACTGATGATAGTCGATACACATCCGAAAACTTCCATCCTTCTTCTTTACAAATAAGACTGGAGCTCCCCAGGGTGAAGAACTCGGTCTTATGAATCCTTTATCAGGCAACTCTTGTAGTTGCGTCGCTTGTTCTTGCAATTCCGACGGTGCTAAACGGTAAGGCGCTCGAGCAACAGGTGCAGCTCCCGGTATTAAATCGATCTGGAATTCAACTTGTCTAGCCGGCGGTAATCCAGGCAAATCTTCAGGAAAGACATCCGGAAAATCCCGTACGATAGGTACATCTTCCAACCGTTTTTCTTCCGTCTGCTTTTCAGTAACACAGGCTAAAAATACATGGCAACCTTCCGACAACAACTTCTGAGCCTTGACACGCGAGATAATGTTCAGTCGTGACTTCCCTTTTCCGTTACTTGTATCCCCTTGTACCTCCAAAACTTCATCACCAAATGGTAAACGAACGATCTTCTCGTCACATACAATCGTAGCATGATATCTCGACAACCAATCCATTCCGACAATCACGTCAAAACTCCCTAACTCAACAGGCATAAGGTCTATTACGAAGGGATGACCTAGAAGATTTAAAGTGCATCCACGAAGTATAGTGTCGGCTTCTATCAACTTCCCATTAGCTAACTCAATAGTGTACTTAGTGTCTAAGGGCGAAGGGGTCACATCAAGTAAAACACTAAAAGCAGTCGACACAAAACTCCTATCGGCTCTAGTATCAAATAAAATAGAAGCATAACGACCATTGAGAAGAAACGTACCCGTCACGACATCGGGGTTTTGTTGCGCTTCTCCTCCTCCTATCACATAGACCCTTCCACGAGCTTCCCCAGCTTTAGCAATCTTTCCTTGGTCCTTGTTCTTTTTCTTTGGGCACTCATTGCTGTAGTGTCCCTTCTGCTGACATTCAAAGCAAGTGACGTTCGATTTCGTGTTGATACAAGGCTTTTGACACCCCGTATAAAAATTAAAGTTCTAATTCTCGATATCTTAACGAATTGATTATTGGTTTTAAGTACGACTCAGTTGATTTTGGTGAAACAAATATTTTTGGTTGATTTTAAATAAAATGTGCAAAGACTTAAAATTAAACGACGTTAAAGTAAAATGGCGTTAAAATTAAATCTAAGTCTAATTAAAAGAAGGGGTGTTAAAGTAAAGGGTGCAATATTTAAAAACGTGACGGAAAGTAAAATAATTAAATGGCTTAAAATTAAAGCGTGACGAGAATTAAAATTAGACAAAGTATAAAAACATAAACTAAAAATTAAACAAGACAAATTAGTAAAATAAATCCAATCGGAATATATTCCGATCTTACCTCGTCGGAATATCACCAAACCTGTCGGAATGTCGATCGGAAAACTCTGACGGAATAACTGTCACTTACCTGATCGGAATAACCAAACAAAACACCCCTGATCGGAATGTGATCGGAACACCGGATCAGAATGAGGAAAACACTCCTGATCGGAATACTGTCACTTACCCAGATCGGAATAAAGAGTGGGTACTGATCGGAATGCTATCACCACTTACCTGATCGGAATACCACTAACCTCTGATCGGAATGTACACAATCCCTCCAATCGGAAAATTGTAAACCCTTTTCCGACCAAGCCAAGGAGCTATGGTCGGAATATGTAAACCCTTTTCCGATCAACCCAATCGGAATACAGTTAAGGAGAATGAAAATAAGCTAGAAAAATAAGCTATGATTCTAATAAGCACAAGACGAAAATCCTAAGGCAAATCGTATAAAAATAAGCTACTAAACTAAAATTTAAAGACTTTTTAAACACGAAATGAAAAAGGTTTATGAAAAACAACTTTTATACGAAAATAACTTTTATAAAAATTTTATAAAACTTAAAAATAACACAAATAAGCTATAAGAATCAATGATCTAAAACAATCAAAAGCATAAAAACACAATTTTTAATCAAATAAGCAAGATAATAAGCAAGTAAGCATAAAGATCAAGCAAGAAAGAAAGGTAGAATGAGAAATTTAACAAGAAAAGTAAAGGTGCAATAAAGATAAAATTAACTTACTTGAAAATTAAAGTGCAAGACAAGGTAAATAAATGTGCAATAAAGTAAATGTGCAAGTAATTAAAAGGTGGAAGACTAATTGTCACCTTAGCCAACAAAAACTAATGAAATGAAAATGAAGGCTATATATAGGAGATTAGGAAGGTGTTTAGAGGAAGCTTCCTCCCCTCTTCCTTTCTTCTTAATTGCAAGATCAAGTCCTTAAGCTTCTTTAATCTTCTTAAATCTTCTTAATACTTGGACTTTGTTTTGGGATTCATTCGAACTCGTCTTTTAATTCTTCAATAAATAAGACTCGAGTTCTTCGGCTTTTAAGTAAACTTCCGTCTTTTGACTTTTTCTTCGATAAATCTTCAGAATTGGTCTTGGACTTCCGTTCTTTTCGCACTCTTGACTTCTTGACTTCATATTTCGTCTTTTTCTTCAATATTAGCCCGTGAATGTCGTGTTTTCTCCACTTTTCACAATTTCGTCCTAAATCACAACAAAAACACAAACCACGCATAATTCCGACATAAAAGACATAAAATACACGTTTTGGCTAGGTTATTATTGTAATTAAGTGGTAAAAAGGATGGGTGTTTATACACCTATCAAATCCCCTACACTTGACCATTGCAATGTCCTCATGCAATGCATTAGTTACAAAGCACGTTTTCATTTTTCATCATAATCAATCCATGTTGGCCTTTATTAAAGAGATAGAAAATTATAAACATTAAAAGTAAAGAAATCAAAAAGCATACCTTGGGTTTTGGAAATGTCGTGAATGATCATCATCCTCAAGTTTTCACTTTCTCCAAGCCAAGCTTAAAAACGAGATCATTGTTATTATAAGTTAGCAAACTAACACGAACTCATGTGGGCCAATTATTCACTTAGACTCCCTTATTCCTAGGGGTATCTCTTATATTTTATTGTTGTCTTGAATGATCACGAGGATGCATTGTTGACTTATTTCGATAGTTATTTAATCCGAAAATAAGGTGAACGATTTAATCAATAGTTAGCTAAAGGAAAAAATCTTTTAAAACTGCTTCTCGGGACCTCATAAAGTTCATATCTTGGCATAACTCGCTTCGCGATTTGAGACCTTTCTCGGACCGATATTTGGCAGCGACTTCATACTTCAAACCTTGAGAGACGTTCATGAAATAATGGTCTTCTCTTCATATAGTAATTCTTCACTTGAAGTTTTGAGAGATTCATACTTGGACCATGACATCTTCATTTTTCTCCAATCTTTATTTTGGACTTTGATATACAACGATCCACCTCCTTTTATGACTTGGATCTATTTATCCTCATACCTTGCTAGGGTCTTTTCGGATACACTTCTCCATGACTTTTGGGGAGTATTTGCTTTTCGTCGTGTGTCTCGATCCTTCATATTGATTTTTGATAAATGATTCTTCACATCACTTTGGATCTTTAGCAACAAAATATAGCCCTCATGCCTTGTTAGGGCCTTTTTGGACTCGCCAATCTTCGCATCCCGCTTCAATAAGTTATGCCTTGGCTATGAACTCTAATCCATACCGAGCAACTTTTAAACGATCTTGGGCTAGAAGCTAAGTAACTTTTCAAATCGTACAACCTTATTTATTGCAGATAAATTTATTAGCAAACGATGGGAGAATAGGCTCATAATTAACTCACATAAATTCCCGAAAGAATACTAAACTTATAATTGGCTCTATCATCTCTCATTCTCCACAATTTAAAATCTCAAGGAATGAGACTCGTGGATGCTTAGCCTATTAAATCAAAGTTTTGGGTTTTCGAGTCGCCTATAGGATCTTGCAAACTCTTAGACTTTTTCAAGTTTAGAAATCACGTTTTAAAGTTCCCTTGATAAACGACTCTCTAGGATCAATTATAGGAACTTGCGAAAAGTTCTTGTTCTTAACCCGTGAGAGTTAAGACTTTCGCGTTTTATAGCTCCCTATATAAAATCCTAGCAAAACTTGACCTAAACACTTTAAGGATACTAGCTAGAGTAAACTTAGATAAGTAAACTCGGGTTGAGTCAAAAGATTCACAACATTTGAAAATTAAAACCACTTTATTAAACTTTTATTCAAATAAGGAAAGGAAATAACTATACAAAAGAAAAAACTAATGGGCCAAAATAGATCAAAAATTTTGAAAAATGTCGAAAAATTGATTTTCCGGTTAAACTGAAGTCAAATACAAGGAAAAGAGCCACTTAACTTCGATAGAAGTCCCCCTACACTTAAGATAAACATTGTCCTCAATGTTTAAGCATGTGGGAGTAAACTCCCCTACACTTAGGACATTGTGCACTTTGTTTAAATCTCGCTAAGGAAGAGACAACTAAAGAGATTCCTATTTTAATATTGAGAAAATATAAAATAGTGAATCGAAAAGAGTTTAGGACAGAACCAGGAAGAAGTGAACACGGAATCACGGGTCGTCAAGAATCATCAAGAGTGGATCATTGAAGCTCGAATCCCTGATTAAGAGAGGAGAGGAAATAGCAAACCATCGGGTCCCCCTACACTTATGATAAAGAAAGCTAAAAGATAGATGCATGGGTTGCCTCCCAAGAAGAGCTTGATTTTTGATTACCGAGTCGTGAGCCTGACTCGACCTTTATCATCATAGGAAGAAGCATGAAACATATCCACCAGGATCGAAGACATAGTTTTCATCCATCAAGTAGCACAAGCTTAAGGCGAACAAGGCAAGCCAAAGAAGAGTAGGCAAGGTTCCCTTAAGCAGTGATGGAGCACGGTGGAAGTAAGGGTGAAGTTGTGCAAGCAGATTTCCATAAGTTCCAAAGATATTTCCTTTTATTGCATCAGGTGGATACTGAGATGGCTGCAGAATATCGATACCGGGGTCGAACACCTTTTCCTTTAGGGGAAAATAGCACTCAGGCTCAGCAGAATGGGAAGAAGATCCGCGAAGAAGCACAACCTCGTCCTCAGAAGGGGGACAAAGAGGTGTTAACTCATACGTGCTGCGGATATTGGTGTCGACCGGTTTCTTCTCCTTAGAAAGAATGTTCTTCAAATCCAAAGTAGGATCAAGAGATAATCTTCAAAATCATAAGGAGGAGCATCACTCTCATGAGGGAAGTATGTGTTGAGAAACGTAGAGAAGTCTTCCTCAAATGAGTAATCGTCCAAAGTAGGATCGAGTGATGGCGGAGGATCTTCATTATGTGAAGAATCACTAGAAAGAGTATCAGCCTCATCGAAATCATCATATGTGGGCAGCTCGGGATACGCGTAAGTACAATCATCAAAATCATCCGAATATGAGCTAGAATCATCATCATCATAAGCATCAAAGATCGGTGGAGAATCATAAATGGGAGAAGGGTCCAAATTGGAGCGAGAATTATCCACATCATCATGAAAAAGTAGATTATCGATGCAAGAATCGAATAGAGGATTGTTGTAAACGACAAAATCATCCAGCACATTAATCATATTCACTGATTCTCGGCCTCCAAAGGATTTACTTGTGAGCTTTCCCATTTTGAAAACTTGTGCATCATCCCCGACTCTTAAGATTAACTCACCTTCGGCCACATCCACTAAAGCTCGTCCGGTTCTCAAGAATGCCGACCAAGTATTAAAGGAATACGAGGGTCCATTTCATAATCAACAACGACAAAATCGACCAGGAAAGTAAGTGTGCCAACTTTAATAAACACGTCTTCGGCTATACCAACAGGGTAAGCGAGAGTGCGATTTGCACGTTCAAGAGTCATCTTTGTTGGAGTGAGGTCGGGTAATGATAGTTTTTTCCAAACACTCAGTGGCATCAAATTAATACTGGCCCAGAGATCAGCAAGGGCAGTAAATTCCTCAGTTTTGTTGAAAACGCAAGGCAACACAAAACGACCGGGATCTCCAAGCTTTTCCAGAAGTTGTTTAAGAATAACTGTAGAGCAGTTTTCATTTAAGCATGTGTTGGCGAGTTCAATCAGCTTCTCCTTCTTGTTAAGCAATTCCTTAAATGCTTTGACAAATTTCGGCATATGGACAAGTGCTTCAAGAAAGCTAATGTTGAAGTTCATTTGAGAGATCATCTTCACATAGCGTGACACTTCAGAGTCATCCTTGGTTAGAATTTTGGTCTTGCCTAAACGAGAGGGATAAGGGATATTGGGTTTGGGTGGTGAAGGTGAAGGTGTAGCAGGTAAAGGTTGAGATGTTGAAGGGTCCTTCCTAGGTACATCGTCATGACAAGGCGGAGACGGTAATGGTGCACTAATACTAGGTGTAGGAGGAGTAGGGATAAATGGTGATGGAGGAGGTGTAGATGATGGAGGTGGGATTGGTGGATCGACAATGGTAATTCCACTACGAGTAGTAATAGCACTCACATTTGCTCGCGGACTGGTGACGGTGTTTGAAGGTAGAGAACTTAAAGTAGAAGGTTGAGCTGCGGGCAAGAAACTAGCAAGCATATTCTTCAAATCAGTCGTTTGATTGCTGAAGGATGATTGAATATTATCTCGAAGCTCGGATCTAATCTCATTTCCTTGCTTGGTAATATCTCCTTTAAGATTGATAATTTGGCTCTGTAGATTCTTGATTTTCTCACCTTGGGTTCTCATGATGGCTTCAACATCGTGGTTAATGGGTGGGGCTTGTTGAGCGGGTGGGTGATAAGGATTAGAAGCTCTTGGTGGGATTTGGTTGCTTCTATTGTAGTTGTTGGCGGGGTTTGGTTTTAAGGAGAAAAACCGGGTGAAAGGTAGTTGTTTGATCGGTACCTCAGCAAATTTCTATCCCCTTGAGGTCGAGCTTGGTAATTTTCCGGTGAATAATTACCATAAGCTGCATACACAGTTTCTGGATTTCCTTGTGTTGAAGGACAATCGGTGTATGAGTGAGGACCGCCGCATGTTTCACAAGAAGGTGCAATCGCTTTAACTTGTTGTTGTTGTTGCTTTGAAGCGAGAAGCGTGATACTTTTGCTCATTTCAGTCATCATGCGGGTGAGTTCGGTCATATCAGGGTTTGCTGAGGTGGAAGAGACATTGACTCTCGGGTTGTTCCTTGAAGAAGCAGAGGAATCCCAATTTTTGTGGTGAGTAGTCATGTTCTCAATTAGCTCTCTACACTCCTCGGGTCTCCTTTTCATAAATGTGCCACCGGCGGCTGCATTAATCGTATCACGATCACGAAAAGTCAAACCGTTGTAGAAAGTATCTATTAAGGTCACAGGGAGCATGTTGTGGTTTGGACAACGATCAATCAAGACATTATATCTTTCCCAAGCATCAAAAAGAGATTCATCGGGATCTTGCATGAAACCGCTGATTTTATTGCGAAGGCTCGTGACCATGGATGGTGGAAAGTAGCGCGACAAAAAGCGTTGAGTCATGTCATCCCAAGTGTGAATAGAATTCTTCGGGAGACGATCAAACCATTTCTCGGCATGATGTGATAAAGTATGTGGAAAGAGTTGTAGGCGAAGAACATCCATTGTGGCACCAGGCAACTTCAAGCTTTGGGTGATTGTAATGAACTTGTCGAGGTGTTTGTTGGCATCATCATCAGGCATTCCGGCGAATGGATTAGTTTGCACTTGCTGAATCATGTGGTGCTTCAACGAAAACTCAGGAGCGTTGATTTGCATTTGCGCAATCGGTCCTCCTCGTCCAAACATGGTAGGTTGACAAAGCTCCTCCATTGTCCGAAGATCGGGCTGTGGAAGAACATTTTTGTTATTGTTGAGGTGCGGTGGATTATTATTGTTGTTAACACCTGACATACTTAAATCTTCTTTAGTCTCGGGCTCTTGATAATTAGAAGATCTAGTACGCATACACCTGAAAATGCAAAAGTAAAAGAAACCAAACACAAAGACAATATATATACACAATAAAGATAAAATCTTTTTGGATTTTTGAAAATTTTAATTTTTATGGATTTTTATCAATTTTTAATTTTTATGATTTTTTGAATTTTTTTTATGCAAGAAAAATAACGCTCACGAATGAACGGATCCCAAAAAGCAACGCGTCTCTCACATAAAACCGTTAATCTTTACGAAAAGAGCCGGCAGCGGCGCCATTTGATACAAGACTTTTGACACCCCGTATAAAAATTAAAGTTCTAATTCTCGATATCTTAACGAATTGATTATTGATTTTAAGTACGACTCAGTTGATTTTGGTGAAACAAATATTTTTGGTTGATTTTAAATAAAAAGTGCAAAGACTTAAAATTAAAGGGTGTTAAAGTAAAGGGTGCAATATTTAAAAACGTGACGGAAAGTAAAATAATTAAATCGCTTAAAATTAAAGCGTGACGAGAATTAAAATTAGACAAAGTATAAAAACATAAACTAAAAATTAAACGAGACAAATTAGTAAAATAAATCCAATCGGAATATATTCCGATCTTACCTCGTCGGAATATCACCAAACCTGTCAGAATGTCGATCGGAAAACTCTGATCGGAATAACTGTCACTTACCTGATCGGAATAACCAAACAAAACACCCCTGATCGGAATGTGATCGGAACACCAGATCGGAATGAGGAAAACACTCCTGATCGGAATACTGTCACTTACCCAGATCGGAATAAAGATTGGGTACTGATCGGAATGCTGTCACCACTTACCTGATCGGAATACCACTAACCTCTGATCGGAATGTACACAATCCCTCCAATCGGAAAATCGTAAACCCTTTTCCGACCAAGCCAAGGAGCTATGGTCGGAATATGTAAACCCTTTTCCGATCAACCCAATCGGAATACAGTTAAGGAGAATGAAAATAAGCTAGAAAAATAAGCTATGATTCTAATAAGCACAAGACGAAAATCCTAAGGCAAACCGTATGAAAATAATCTACTAAACTGAAATTTAAAGACTTTTTAAACACAAAATGAAAAAGGTTTATGAAAAACAACTTTTATACGAAAATAAATAAAAACTTTATAAAACTTAAAAATAACACAAATAAGCTATAAGAATCAATGATCTAAAAAAATCAAAAGCATAAAAACACAATCTTTAATCAAATAAGCAAGATAATAAGCATGTAAGCATAAAGATCAAGCAAGAAAGAAAGGTAGAATGAGAAATTTAACAAGAAAAGTAAAGGTGCAATAAAGATAAAATTAACTTACTTGAAAATTAAAGTGCAAGACAAGGTAAATAAATGTGCAAGTAATTAAAAGGTGGAAGACTAATTGTCACTTAGCCAACAAAAACTAATGAAATGAAAATGAAGGCTATATATAGGAGATTAGGAAGGTGTTTAGAGGAAGCTTCCTCCCCTCCTTCTTTTCTTCTTAATTGCAAGATCAAGTCCTTAAGCTTCTTTAATCTTCTTAAATCTTCTTAAATCTTCTTAATACTTGGACTTTGTTTTGGGATTCATTCGAACTCGTCTTTTAATTCTTCAATAAATAAGACTCGAGTTCTTCGGCTTTTAAGTAAACTTCCGTCTTTTGACTTTTTCTTCGATAAATCTTCAGAATTGGTCTTGGACTTCCGTTCTTTTCGCACTCTTGACTTCTCGACTTCATATTTCGTCTTTTTCTTCAATATTAGCCCGTGAATGCCGTGTTTTCTCCACTTTTCACAATTTCGTCCTAAATCACAACAAAAACACAAACCACACATAATTCCGACATAAAAGACATAAAATACACGTTTTGGCTCGGTTATTATTGTAATTAAGTGGTAAAGAGGATGGGTGTTTACACACCTATCAGGTGGTGACTTACAATCTCTAGCAATGTGTCCAGTTTTCTTGCAGTTGTGACATTGTACATTGCATTGTCCATTATAGTGACGCTTGCATCGATTGCACAGAGGTAACGTCCTATTGTACACTCCCTTTTCCCCAGTACCAGCAGTGTACGCTTTCACGGTGTCTTGCCTCTTATTAGGATAGTTCCCATGGTTGTTCCTTTGGTTATTCCCCCATTTTCTCTTGTTGTCCGCGGCATTCCCAGCATTTGCTCGAACAACTTGGTCCATCAGACTGTGAGCCATCCTTATAGCATCACTAACTTTTGTCGGTCCAGACGATGTCACATTCCCTTGAACTCTACCAGGTAAACCCCAAATATAGCGCTCAACCTTCTTTTCTTCATCCGGAACCATTCCAGGACATAGCAAACACAATTCTTGGAACCTCCTAGTGTACGTACCAATGTCATTGTTCTTCACAGTCAGGTTCCACAGTTCAATTTCCATTTTCTGAATATCATTACGAGGACAGTACTCCTTAGTCAACAACTTCTTAAGTTCCTCCCAACTCATTCCATACGCCTCCTCGGCTCCAGCCGTCTGCACATGGGTGTTCCACCATGTCAACGCTCCAGTAGCTAAAGTACAAGTAGAATAAGTCACTTGGTTTTCAACAGCACATCCACTAACACGGAACGCAGCTTCCATCTTTTCGAGCCAGCGAGCTAATCCGACAGCTCCTTCAGTACCATTAAAAGTCAAAGGGTCACAGCTCCTAAAGTCCTTGTAAGTACACGTCTTAGGCGGTCGATTGTCAACATTGTTCGGTGGTGCTTCGTTCACGTTGTTGTTAGCTTGAACGTTTGCCAGTGCAGCAGTCACTCGTTGCGTAATCAGTGCTTCCAACTGTGCGTCAGTCATTCGGTTACGTGTGTTCACGATTGTTTCTCTGCGTTAAGACAACAATGCAAATAAGGTTCAAGCACGAATATACACGTTATATATTTCTTATGCTAAAATAGAATGCAGAATTTAATAGTACAACAACATAAAAAGGATAGTCACTGGTCAAGGTCATAAAGTTAAATTCCCATTCATAATCAAAATATCGAGTACATAGTCATAAAATAAGAGTTTTGATTAAATACCAAAGATCAAAACAAAACCAAAAATAACACCGCAAATGGTGATTCGATTAAAATCAGACTATAGATGTAATCGAAATGATACGTGATAGTATGCGATGACATATCCTGCAACAACCAAAATGCGTATTAAAGCAGTTGTAGGGTATGCATGAAATAATCATGTATAGAAATTAAAGTATGCAAATCAGCGAAATGCATATGTATATAATACATATTACGTATTACATAATATATATTACATATTACTTATATAGTGTTATCTTACGTAATACCTTATGTAGTACATATATGTATACAGAGTAACAAGTAGCCACATCGGTTATAGTCTAGGCCTAAGATGCAAACCTAGTTCTCTATAACCAAGGCTCTGATTACCAATTCTGTAACACCCCAAAATGTGATATGCGGAAGCGGTGAAGCTCGGGGGCTGTTACGTCATTGTATCATAGTTCAAGGTACAAGAGAACGACTCTAAATGAGGCGTTTTATTAAAATACCTCGTTGAATTTAAATAAAAGCATCACATTACAAAAGGTCTCAGTTTCAAAAGATAGTGCAGCGGAATGTAAAAGTTTTAAACATCAACGAGATAATAGTTCAAAAGCATAAGTAAACAAATGTCCGAAGATAGCCAAGAAATGCATGTGGACTCCATGTACTTCACACAACAGATACAACTCATCATCAACTACCTGAGATAAATGTTAAATTGGGTCAACATAAAGTTGGTGAGAATATAGGTTTCAAGTAAAAGTTCATAGTAATTCAATTTCAGATTTCATTTCATGTACACGTGCAACTATAGGAGATATAGTGCCAAGTGTAGGATAAATTGGGTGTTCACAATATTTATGATAGCTAAGCTCGTGACATCGAAACTAGTGATCCAGTGCATACAATAGATTGCATACATAAATTTTGCCCCAATGGAGTACCTAGCCAAGATAACTCCGTTCATACAAATGGTACACACTCGTCCGGCGTCAGAATGCCCGAGTGGAGGTTGTCAACCCTCAATAGATCTATCCGTAACATAAGAGCTTACTCCAGCAGAGTAACTAACGATTCACGATAGTGGGGACTATGGCTAAAGCAACTTAAGCTATCTCATAAATAGTGTTCACAAAGCGTTCACAGAAATCAAGTTTTACTTGCGTCCAGAAGCAAGAATCAAAGCATTTATCACATCCCAAAACATTAAACATAGAAAGCAGTTTAATAGGGATCTATAAACTCACCTCAAGCAACGATTCAAACCGCACAAGTATGATCAAATAGTAGCGAGCAACTCTAGCAACAACCTAAATATAATACTATAGTTTAGGCGCTAGAAAATAAGTCACAATAGTTCGTCATGTATGTTACTCATCAATCATACATATATATCTTGTTAAAATCGTGACTTGTAAATGTTATATCGTTATAAACATTATAGTATATATATACTTAGGCAAAAATATTTATTTTTGACTCGACGAAATTTCGACAGCCTTTCGGCGTAAATTTTAATTTACCAAAATTTATCTTAACAAATTTTCCTACACGAAAATTCGGCAGCCTTTCGGCGTCACGTAAAAATTTGCCATTTTTAGTAAGTACTCAAATCTCGTCCTAAAACCCCTATTTTCAACATTTTCTCAATCGCCAATATTTCAACAAGTCATTTTCTGCAATAGTATCAATTTCCACTTCCAACGTTCAAACTTTTAACGTTTCACCAAGTATTCACATTTCGAGCTAATACGCTTTTACCAAACAAGTCCAACATTTATACATACCATTTAGTAACCATTTAGACACTTAAAACAACTCCGTTTAACTCGAAAATGTCGTTTCGACCACTTTAAAAATCTGGACAGCAACCACTTATAGTGTTTTTCACAAAAATTAAGTTTTCCGACAACGAAATTTAAACAACCATATCTTACTCATTTTAGCTCCGTTTTTAGCCCATAATATATCGAAACGAAGGTATTAACTTATATTTTTATAATATCGTAGTAAACTAGTGTCAAAACAATTTTTACGGCCCTCTACGCCTCCTATAAAAATCGGACAGATTGTATGTTTTTCGTAAAAACTCGTTTTCGACCATTTTCAAGCGTAACCACTAGTAGTAACACTACTAGTTCCCTCCAATTATTCATAAACACCAACAAAATCAAAGATTTTTCTTCAAGTTCACAAATCCAAAATATACATACTTATATTTTTCACAAGTCTTTCAATTAAACCATTTTCATGTATGGATCTAATAGATCGACACATAATTTCCATAGATCTTAAAATATTTCATGACCAAAATAGTTTTTATCATTTTATTTCAAGAAAATACTTGATGAGTAACATGCATGCATAGATCTACAAAGATTATGCATGGAAAATGAAAAGATGAAAAAGGTTTAAGAAGTAACCTTGAGTAACGATTCTACGTAATCACAACGACCCGATCTACGCTCTAACCCACTAATAATCAACAAGAACTCTACTCTACAACTTCAACCCAAAAACTACTCAAATCAACAAACCAAGAAAGACCATTCTTCTTTATGCTTGTACAAACTCTAGGGTGATTTTGTTTTGTGTTAATTCTTGTTAAAATGAAGCTTTATGAAATCAACAATGATGGAAAATATGTATGTGTTTGTGCCGTGTGTTTTGAGAGAGAAAGAGAGGTATGTGTGTTTTTTTTTTGAAGTGAAATGAAGTGAATAAGTGAATTATTTGAGGTGGTTTTGGTTAGTAAGTTAAAGAGTGTAAGATATGTAACCTTAAGCTAAATATGGCAAAGTGTAAGATTTTGGTGCATCATGCACATGGTGCTTGTTTTTGGCCGGTTATGGGGTCCCATATGGGGGTAAATTATTCAAAATTTTTACTATGGTAACTAGTTAAAAGGTTTAAGGTAAAAAGGTTAGTTAGTTTTAGGTAAATATCAAAAAGTATATAGTTAAGTTAAAAATTACGTAAAACTTAAAAATTTGACGAAATATATTAAATTTACGATTTTTCGACGAAAACTCACATTTTATGATTGGTAAAGTATTTTATGTACGCTAACGACGGTTAAACGTAAAAACGACGTAAAATACGAAAACGCGATACGTTAATTAAATATTCACAGTAAATACGATTTATTACTATAAATAGTAAAAATATTAAAATACAGGCATATATAAACATATACAGAAATATTTAAATACGCTGCTCATGAAAATACGATCACACTGTTAAAAACTAAACAGTTAAGCACATAATTCACAGATAACGAATAATCTCATGGATTATCGTCAATTCATTGACCGTCTCAGCACTTCGGTCAGGTTCACAGAAAATGTTCAGAATAATGACTGAGCTCAGTGTCAGGTCATTACTCGCCAGCAAACAGTTTTTCAGAAAACGCGGGATAACTTCCCGGTTCCAACACAGTTAAATCACATAGTTGACTAAATAAAAAGTCAAAGGGTAAAATAGTCATTTTACAAAGTAGGGAAAATTACCAGGTGTTACATCATCCCCTTGATAGAGAAGCTTTGTCCTCAAAGCTTAGGAGTGTCACGGTTTCTAGAGTTGTCAAAGAGTTGCGGATATTTCTTGCGAAATTGATCCTCACGCTCCCAAGTGAATTCAGGTCCACGTTTAGAATTCCACCTCACCTTGATTATAGGAATACGACTATGTTTCAATCGTTTGACCTCACGGTCCATGATTTCAACAGGTTCTTCGACAAATTGCATCTTGTCGTCAATTCGGAGTTCCTCCAATGGTATAACGAGTGTCTCATCAGAAAGGCACTTCTTCAAGTTCGACACATGAAAAGTATTGTGCACACGGCTCAACGCTTGCGGTAATTCGAGACGATAGGCTACTGTTCCAACCTTTGCCAGAATTTTGAAAGGTCCAATATAACGGGGGTTCAACTTTCCTCGCTTGCCAAAACGTACCACACCTTTCCAAGGTGATACTTTTAGCATCACTTTGTCTCCCATTTGAAATTCGAGAGGCTTACGTCGAACGTCAGCGTAACTCTTCTGACGATCGCGGGCTGCTTGAATTCGGCTCTTGATTTGAACAATCTTCTCAGTCGTTTCACGAATGAGTTCAGGGCCAGTGAGTTGACTATCCCCAACCTCACTCCAACACACAGGCGAGCGACATTTACGACCATACAACGCTTCAAACGGTGCAGCTTTAATACTGGTATGATAACTATTGTTGTAAGAGAATTCCACTAGAGGCAAATGTTTGTCCCATTGCTTCCCAAAGTCAAGCACACAAGCACGCAACATGTCCTCCAGCGTTTGAATAGTTCTCTCACTCTGTCCGTCAGTCTGCGGGTGATAAGCAGTACTCATGTCCAATTGCGTGCCCAACGCTTTCTGAAGTGATTTCCAGAATTCTGAAGTAAATCTACCATCTCTATCAGAAATTATCGAGATCGTTATCCCATGTTTTGCGACTACTTCCTTAAGATAAAGTCTCGTAAGCTTATCC
Source organism: Glebionis coronaria (assembly GCA_025667525.1). NCBI lineage: Eukaryota > Viridiplantae > Streptophyta > Magnoliopsida > Asterales > Asteraceae > Glebionis > Glebionis coronaria. Next base: position 172,874,820 of record CM046877.1, on the reverse strand, counting down.
ATTGAATCATCTTCCTTCATAGCCAAAAAGTATGTAGATTTCGTAAGTCGATCCACAATTACCCAAATTGTGTCGTATCTGTTGGTCGTTTTAGGTAGCTTAGTTATGAAGTATATGGTTATATTTTCCCACTTCCACATAGGAATTATAGGTTGAACCAACAATCCATATGGTTTTTGGTGTTCTGTTTTCACTCTAGCACAAGTCAGACACTTCCCTACATAAGTAGCGATTTCAGCTTTCATATTTGGCCACCAATATAGCTTCTTCATATCCTGATACATTTTGTTAGATCCTGGGTGAATCGAATACTTAGATTTATGCGACTCGTGCATAATCACGTCCCTTAGTCCTCCAAACCGTGGTAACCAACTTCTACCATTCAGACATAGTGTTCCATTAGTGTTAGTCTCCAATTTCTTTGTAACCATTCCCCCTAATTTCTCAACTTCAACATGTTCAGGATTAAGAGCTTCGGTTTGTGCTTCACGGATTTGCACAGGTAAGTTCGGATTGATAACCATAGCTAACGATCTAACTCTACGTGTCATCAGTTGTTCCTTTCTACTTAGCGCATCGCCACTACACTGGCCTTCCCAGGGTGGTAGCGGATTTCACAATCTAATCGCCGAGCAACTCAATCCATCAACGTTGTCTCATGTTCAGTTCCTTTTGATCAAGAATATGTTGTAAACTCTTGTGATCGGTATAGACGACACACTTGGTTCCATACAAGTAGTGTCTCCACGCTTCAAGGTAAATACTACCGCTCCTAGCTCCAAGTCATGCGTAGTATAGTTTTTCTCATGCGTTTTCAATTGTCGTGACGCGTAGGCGATAACTTTCTTCCTTTGCATTAACACAGCTCCATATCCTTTTGCTGATGCATCACAGTAGACCACAAAGTCTTCCGATCCTTCTGGTAACGATAGAATAGGCGCACTACACAACATTTGTTTCAACTTTTGGAATGCTAATTCCTCCTTATCTCCCCATTCGTTTTTCACCTTCTTTTGAGTCAACTTCGTCAGTGGTTTCGCGATCTTCGAGAATCCCTCGATGAATCTTTGGTAGTATCCGACGAGTCCTAAGAATTGGCGAATTTCAGTCGGTGTCGTAGGAGCAGTCCACTCCCTAATTGATTCAATCTTGGCAGGATCAACATGAATCCCCTTGCTATCAATAACGTAACCTAGAAATTGTACTCTTGGCAAACCAAAAATCACACTTCGAGAACTTAACGTACAATTCCTCCTTTTTAAGTAATTCCAATATTATCTTAAGATGTTCCTCATGTTCCTTCTCATTCCTTGAGTAAATCAGTATGTCATCGATGAACACAATGACAAACTTGTCCAAATACGGTTTACACATCCGGTTCATGAGGTCCATAAACACAGCAGGTGCGTTTGTCAAACCGAACGGCATCACTTGGAACTCATAGTGTCCATACCTAGTCCTAAAAGCAGTCTTTGCAACATCTTCCTCACGGACTCTCAGTTGGTGATAACCAGACCTAAGGACAATCTTCGAGTAAACGCTCGATCCTTGCAACTGATCAAACAGATCATCGATCCTAGGTAACGGGTAACGGTTCTTGATGGTAAGTTTGTTCAACTCACGATAGTCGATACACATCCGAAAACTTCCATCCTTCTTCTTTACAAATAAGACTGGAGCTCCACAGGGTGAAGAACTCGGTCTTATGAATCCTTTATCAGTCAACTCTTGTAGTTGCGTCGCTAGTTCTTGCAATTCCGACGGTGCTAAACGGTAAGGCGCTCGAGCAACAGGTGCAGCTCCCGGTATTAAATCGATCTGGAATTCAACTTGTCTAGCCGGCGGTAATCCAGACAAATCTTCAGGAAAGACTTCCGGAAAATCCCGTACGATAGGTACATCTTCCAACCGTTTTTCTTCCGTCTGCTTTTCAGTAACACGGGCTAAAAATACGTGGCAACCTTTCGACAACAACTTCTGAGCCTTGACACGCGAGATAATGTTCAGTCGTGACTTCCCTTTTCCGTTACTTGTATCCCCTTGTACCTCCAAAACTTCATCACCAAATGGTAAACGAACGATCTTCTCGTCGCATACAATCGTAGCATGATATCTCGACAACCAATCCATTCCGACAATCACGTCAAAACTCCCTAACTCAACAGGCATAAGGTCTATTACGAAGGGATGACCTAGAAGATTTAAAGTGCATCCACGAAGCATAGTGTCGGCTTCTATCAACTTCCCATTAGCTAACTCAGTAGTGTACTTAGTGTCTAAGGGCAAAGGGGTCACATCAAGTAAAACACTAAAAGCAGTCGACACAAGTACAAAAAAAATTCATTATAAATTTATTAATTCTTACACATAACAGATCTAACAAACAACTTAATAATTCATTAATACTTAAAAAAATTACAAGTACAAAATATGAGTAAAACAAAATTATGAGAGTGAAAACTCAGCTGTGAAAATTTCAATAATCATCATTCTTTATTCTTTCTTCAGCTTCAGCTATGTCATTCCTTGTATCCAATTCAGCTTGCAAAGCTTAGGCAAACACTTTGGAATACTCAGAGTTGATTTTAAGCACCCTTTAAAACACTAAAAGCTGAATAGTTGAAGCCAGCCCCAGCTCACATTCCATTTGAAAGACATATTGGCATCCCCTGTTCATGAATGCCATTCCTTTTTCAGGCTCAGTATAAGTCTGTCCATCAACAGGTCTAACAATTCTATTTGGTAAGACAAGATCCCTATGCATTCCATCCACTTGAATGTCGTCTGTGACGAAGGTTTCTTTAATGAATTGAGTCATCCTTTTCCTTTTCTTCTCAGCCTTTGTTGGTTCTGGTTCAAATATTTGTGGGGAAGGATCAACTTTGAGTTTGGCAGCTGTTTCTTTCAACCAATTAAACTTAGCTTTTAGAGTCTTTAAGAGTAAGAAATTTTCCTGTCCAGACTTATTTTCAGCTAGAGCTTCTAGTTCAAACCATTCAGACAGACTAAGTGTCTTAAGTTTGAAGTCTTCAAATATGTCCATGTTGGCCATTTGGTTGTCTCTCCATATGATCATCTGTGGGGTATGAGTTGACTTCTTAATGGTATATTTGAACTTGGTGATTTTACCTGGAGCATATTTTGAGTTTACGCAGGCATCATAATAAGTGTGAAAACACTTATCTTTTTACCACTTATTTCCAATAATAACAAGACCAAAACGTGTATTTTATGTTGTAAAAGTCGGAATTATGCGTGGTTTGTGTTTTTATTGTGTTTTAGGACCAAAAGGTGAAAAGGGAAGAAAACACGGGCTTTCAGGGGCTTTATCGAAGAAAACGAGAAAAGACAAAGTCAAAAGATCAAGAGTGCTTAAAAGACGGATGTCCAAGACCTATTCTGAAGATTTATCAAAGAACAAGTCTAAACACGGAAGTTTAATGAAGTCGAAGAACTCGAGTCTAAATAAATGAAGAAATGTTAAGACGAGTTTAATTAATCCCGAGACGACATCGAGAAAGACAAATGAATTAAATCGAGTCGAGAAGAAAAAGAAAGAAGGAAGCACCACACATGCACTTCCCACTTCCCTATAAATACCCTCCTAATCACATTAGGAGGGTAGTTAGCTAGTTTTATTTTCAAGTTTTCTTTCTAGTTTTTAGAGAGAGAATGTTCTAAACTTTCTCTCACTAAGTTTTTCATCTTTCCTTTAAGCTTTCATTAATCTTTGTATTTGAGTTTCTTTAATCAAAAGTTTAAGTTTAAGCTTTGTGTTCTTTAATCTCCTTCTACATTTCTTGAAGTTGCTTATTACTTAATTCGAAACCTTACTTTTATCCGAATCCTTAATGATTCGTGATTAAATTTGAGGTTGTATGGTTAGAAGGTTCATTCCCTTTGTTCCTACATAAGCTCCTACATGTATAAGTTGTAAGCTCTTAATGCTTATTGGCTTATTACAAGTTTTAGCTTATTGGTTTTCGGATTTCTCAAAGGTTTTAGTAATTTTAAAGTTCATTTCATAAAGTTTATAATTTTTTCATGTTTTAGAAGTGGTCGAATCTAAGCTTTTTGAGTTGTTTAACATTCGGATTAGATAGCTTATTACACTTGCTTATTGAGTTTTAGGTTCTCCACCAATTTCGGATTAAGTATTGCATTCCATCACAATACAAGGGATTCTACACATTCATTGTTTTGATCGCAATAACCCATTAGGGTTCTACTTTGCGATCGGTTGGTCACTTCCCCCTTATTCCGATCTGGGATTGTGATCGCTCATTGCGATCGCATATTCCGACGGGACTAAGGTTCCTTGTTAAGACGAAACTCTGCCTAATTTTACTTTACAACATCCTGACAGAATTGAAACTTTCCGATTTGAAACATTGCGACAAAAGTATTTGATTATTCCGATCTGACATTGCGATCTAGGACATTCCGATAAGCATCATTCTGACAGAGTTGCATTTTACATTCCGATGGGTATTAAGATTGGTATTCCGATGGACAAGTGCATTGATTATTCCGATGGCTTATTTTAGTTATATTCCGATGGTTATGATTTGGTGCATTCCGACAGAAATGAATTGCAATATTACGATAGAACATGTTTTTAAGTTTTAAAGTTTTACTTGAAGTTTTTTTTCTAAATAGCTTTTAGTTTAATTCTTAAACACTTTAATTTTACTCAACGACATTTTCGTACTTGCTTTTAGTTAAAATTAGATGAACGAAACCAAACCATTCTCTTGTTCACCAAAAGACGATTGAGTCGCACTCTTAACTTGTAATCAATTCGAAAGACTTGGGACTACGAATTTTGATACTAGAGGTAAAAACCAAGTATTAAATGGCACCGCTGCCGGCTCTTTTCGTTAAGATTAACGGTTTCTAGTGAGAGACGCATTGAATTTTGGGACCCGTTCTTTGAACGTTATTTTCCTTGCTTCAAAAATCTTCAAAATCCATAAAAAATATAAAATTCTTCAAAAATACAAAAACATTGAAAAATCATTAAAAGCAATTCTTTTCCAAAAGGTTTTGCACCAAAAAGATTATATAGATATTCTCTGTGTATATTTTTCTTCTGCAGGTGTATGCGTACTAGATCTTCGAACTATTCTGAGCCCGAGACTCGTGAAGATCTAGATATGGCTGGTGTTAATAATAGCAATAATAACCCACCTCTACCCAATTTGAATAACAATAACAACAACAACAATGTCCACCTACCTGATTTACGAACAATGGGGGAATTGTGTCAACCCACCATGAACGGACGGGAGGCCCGATTGCGCCGATGCATGTCACGGCTCAGGAGTTTTCGTTGAAGCATCACATGATCCAACAAGTGCAAACTAACCCATTTCGCGGAATTCCGGATGATGATGCCAACAAACACCTCGACAAATTCATTACCATCACCCAAAGCATGAGTCCCCCAGTGTTTCTATGGATGACCTTCGCCTTCAATTATTTCCCCACTCGCTTTCTCACCATGCCGAAAAATGGTTTGACCGTCTCCCAAAGAATTCTATTCATACTTGGAATTACATGACTCAACGCTTTTTGTCGCGCTACTTCCCACCATCCATGGTCACAAGCCTTCGTAACCAAATTAGTGGATTCATGCAAGACAATGATGAATCGCTCTTTGATGCTTGGGAACGATACAATGATTTGATCGACCGTTGTCCAAATCACAACATGCTCCCCGTCACTCTCATTGATACCTTCTACAATGGTCTCACTTTTCGTGATCGTGACACGATCAACGTCGCCGCCGGTGGTACTTTTATGAAAAGGAGACCGTAGGAATGTAGAGAGTTGAATGAAAACATGACTACTCACCACATGAATTGGGATTCATCCGCATCCTCAAGATCTAACCCGAGAGTCAATGTTTCTTCTACTACTTCCAATCCCGAGATGACTGAAATTTCTCGACAACTCGCTGAGATGAACAAGAATTTCATGACCATGGCCACAAACCACTTTTAACAAGCTAAAGCCGTTGCTATTTCTTGTGACACATGTGGTGGTCCTCATTCTTACAATGATTGTCCTTCTACCCAAGGCAATTTTTCGGAAAACGTTAACGCGGCATACGGTACTTATCCCACGGGAGGCTATCAAGCTCGTCCTCAAGGAGACCGTAGCTTGCTAAGTTATCGTTCAAACAACTATCTTGCTCCACCCGGTTTCCCTCCTCCAAACCAAAACCAACAACAAAGCTATAATCGAAACAACCAATCCCAACCTCGTGCTAACAATCAATATCAATCCCAAAGAAACCCATACCCAACTCAAGGAAATTCTCAAGCTTACCAAGCTCCACCTCTCAATCAACCGATGGTAGTGAATCAAGACGTCGAGACGTTCATGAAGACTAATCGAGAGATGGTGACGAATCTTCAGAGTCAATTCATCAACTTGAAGGGCGAAATGGCAAAACAAGGGAACGATATTCGAGCCGAGCTAAGGAATGACATGGCAAAACAAAGCAATGAAATTCGTGCAGACATCAGAGACTCTTTCAGCACTCAAGCGCTTAACATACGTGATATGATCGGTTCGCTCATCAAAGGTAATCAAACCTCTTCTTCGGGTACTCTTCCGAGTAACACCGTTGCGAATCCAAGAGGAAAAATGAAAGCAATCACCACTCGTAGTGGAAAAGGTTATACGGAACCCGAGCTTCCTACACCTCCGCCCGTGATTGTGAACAAGGAAAAAGAGCAACTTTCCTCACCTTCTTCACCTTCAATCCCCATTTCCCCACCACCCGTGGTTGTGAGTGATCCTACTCCCCTAAAGCCTTCTTCATCCAATTTACCTTATCCTTCAAGGTTGAGGAAAGAGAAGCAAAAGAGCAAGGATGATATTCAAGTTTCAAACTTTCTAAAAATGTTTAAACAATTGAATTTTAACATCTCCTTTGCCGAGGCTCTCGCTCACATGCCTAAATACGCTAAGATGTTTAAAGATCTTCTAAGTGACAAGGAGAAGCTTCTTGACATTGCTCAGACCCAACTTAATGAGAATTGCTCCGCCGTTCTCTTAAGGAAATTGCCCACCAAACATGGTGATCCGGGTCGCTTCTTGATTCCTTGCAACTTCCCGGGAGTAGAGAATTGAATGGCCCTAGCCGATCTAGGTGCCAGTATAAACTTAATGCCTTTAAGTGTCTGGAAGCAATTATCTATCCCCGAGCTAGTCCCCACCAAAATGACTTTGGAATTAGCCAACCGTACGGTTGCTTATCCAGTGGGGATAGCCGAAGACGTTTTCGTTGGCGTTAACAAATTCACCTTCCAGGCGGATTTTGTCGTCGTTGACTACGAGATGGACCCCCGTGTTCCATTAATCGTTGGACGTCCCTTCTTGAGGAACGGTTGCACTCTCATTGATGTAGCCGCGGGCGAAATAATCATGAGAGTTGGTGACGATAAAATTGTCTTCAACATGGGTAAGATTTCTAAGCAACCTTATTCATATGAGAGTGTTAATGCTATTGATGTTCTCGATGAGGCTTGTGAAGAACATTTTCATGATGCTTGCAAAAGTACTCTCTCTTCTCTACCCAATGTTGAGACCGTTGCCTCAATTGCTCCATCATTGACTCCTTTTGGAGAAAGTGACTTGGATGATTTCGAAGCTAGCTTGGGTCCTCTCGATATTAAGTATGATAATTCGTCCACCGATTGGGATGAAGACATTCGTACTATTGAGAGACTTCTCAATGAAGACCCGTTTTCTCCTCCTTCTCCTAAAGAGGTGACTAATGATGATCCATCGTTAGTTACACCATCTATTGAGGATCCTCCTACTCTTGAGCTTAAGGACCTACCTCCTCATCTTGAGTACGTTTTCCTTGATGACAACGAGAAGTTACCGGTCATCATCGCAAAGGACCTGAAAGAAGAAGAAAAATCCCGACTTATCGCCGTGTTGAAGAAGCATAAAAGAGCTATCGCTTGGAAAATCTCCGTTATTCGCGGAATTGATCCTCAATTTTGCACACATAAAATTCTCATGGAGGACGACTTTAAGCCCACAATTCAAAGCCAACGAATGGTGAATCCTAAAATCCATGTAGTCATCAAAAAAGAGGTTATCAAACTTCTTGATGCGGGTATGATTTACCCTATTTCGGATTCACCATGGGTTAGTCCATTCCATTGTGTGCCTAAGAAAGGCGGAATCACCGTTGTGCCTAATCAAAACAACGAGTTGATTCCTACCCGTCTCGTTACTGGGTGGAGAGTTTGTATAGACTAACGCAAACTCAATGATGCCACGAGAAAGGATCATTTCCCTCTTCCCTTTATGGACCAAATGCTTGAACGTTTAGCGGGTAATGAATATTACTGCTTTCTTGATGGTTTCTCGGGTTATTTCCAAATACCCATCGATCCCCAAGATCAAGAGAAGACAACATTCACTTGTCCCTATGGCACATTTGCTTACAAAAGAATGCCTTTTGGCTTATGCAATGCCCCCGGGACTTTCCAAAGGTGCATGTTGGCTATCTTCCATGACATGGTTGAGCAAACCATGGAAGTCTTCATGGATGATTTCTCGGTCTTTGGGGATTCCTTCTCTTCTTGCCTTGCCAATTTGGAACGTATGCTTAAGCGGTGCGAAGACACTCGCCTTGTTCTGAATTGGGAAAAATGCCATTTTATGGTAAAAGAAGGCATTGTGCTAGGACACAAAATCTCTAAAGCCGGTCTTGAAGTCGACCGTGCTAAAGTAGATGTCATAGCCAAATTACCTCCACCTTCAACCGTGAAGGGTGTGAGAAGTTTTCTGGGTCATGCGGGCTTCTATCGTCGATTCATTCAGGATTTCTCTAAAATCGCTCGCCCGATGACCCACCTCTTGGAAAAAGATACTCCTTTTAACTAAGGCACCGGTCTTGGTTACCCCTAATTGGGAGCTACCCTTTGAGTTGATGTGCGATGCTAGCGACTTTGCTATTGGTGCGGTTTTGGGACAAAGGATCAACAAACACTTCCAACCAATCCACTATGCTAGCAAAACAATGATGGGGGCTCAATTGCATTATACGACAACCGAAAAAGAGCTTTTAGCTGTTGTCTATGCTTTTGAAAAATTTCGCCCCTATCTTGTTTTATCCACCACCATCGTATACACGGACCATTCCGCGTTGAAGTACTTGATGACTAAGCATGACTCTATGCCAAGACTTCTTCGCTGGGTTTTACTCCTTCAAGAATTCAACATTGAAATTCGTGACAAGAAGGGTGCCGAAAACCTAGCCGCGAATCATCTTAGTAGACTTGAGGATCCATATCAAGGGGATCATCCGAACAAAGAGATCAATGACTCTTTTCCCCTTGAGACCTTAATGTCTATTAATCTCAATCTGGATGACACCCCGTGGTTTGCCGACATTGCAAACTACTTAGCGGGTGGTGTTCTAATCAAAGGGTGTAAAACCTGCATGCTTTTACCATGAATATTACCCTTAGGATCGTACGTACTAGATTAAAACTTTCCTTATATAGCATGATTACGACTACGTGTTAGGAGTTTACGTATTACGTACGTGTTAGAACACGATAAGTATTTTATATGCACGATCACGTAATAATTAATTAGCAATAATTAATCACGAACATACGATCATGAAATCACGAACGTAATTAAAACACGAGTTAATAATTAATTACGTATATATATTTATTACGAGCGTAATTAAATATATTAGATTATGGTATTTACGTAACGAGAACACACGAGAACACACCAATATTTTAGACACGGAAAAACATTCGGGTTACCCCTTGTGGGCCCCATTACCACGAAATAGAGAGGGAGGATGGGCCTAGCCCATCAAATTTTACTAAATTAATTGTTTTTATTTAAACTTAATTTCAAATTTATTTTCCCGCCATTTTTACTTAGCTTTATTTTAATTGTCTTGTCTTATTTTTACCTAGCTTTATTTTTACTTGTTCGTCTTAGTTCAATTTCCGAGTATTTTAATTTTTCAAGTTTTCATTTTACTTAAGTTTTCAAATTTACTTTTCGTCAAGCTTTAATTTTACGTAATTTAATTAATTTACTTTTAAAGTGTTAAATTTATTGCCATTTACGTTTTAATTAGTTTTAGCTTTATTTACCGTGTCATTTATTTTGAAAGTTTTGCAATTTAATTTTACTACAACGACCAAACTATTTCTTTTCACCAAAAGACGACTGAGTCGCACGTTAACCAGTAGTCAATTCGAATTGAGACGAGACGATAACTTTTCATACTTGGCAAAAACCTTGTATTAAAATGGCACCGTTGCCAGCTCTTTTCTTGAAGATTAACGGTTTTCTGTGAGAGACGCGTTGATTTTTGGGATCCGTTCACTCGTGAACGTTATTTTTCTTGCTTAAAAATTTTCAAAAATCCATAAAAATGAAAAATTTTCAAAAATACAAAAACATTAAAAAACTTATAAAAAACATTTCTTTTTAAAAGTTTTGCACCAAAAAGATTTTATTTTTACAAGTACATATATATTCTCTATTTCTTTGGTATCTTTTTCTTTTTCTTTTACAGGTGTATGCGTACTAGATCTTCAACTTATTCTGAGCCCGAGACTCGTGAAGATTTAGATATGGCTGGTGTGCACAACAATAATAACCCACCTCACCTCAACATGAATAATAACAACAATGGTCCTCAACCAGACCTTCGAACGATGGATGAGCTATGTCAACCTACGATGAATGGACGCGGAGGACCGATTGAGCCGATGCAAATCACGGCTCCAGAGTTTTCGTTGAAGCATCACATGATCCAACAAGTTCAAAACACTTGTCCATTTCGCGGATTACCGGATGATGATGCCAACAAACATCTCGACAAATTCATTACTGTTACTCAAAGCATGAAGTTGCCCGGTGTTACTATGGATTTTCTTCGCCTTCACCTATTTCCACACACCTTATCCCACCTTGCCGAAAAATGGTTTGATCGTCTTCCGAAGAATTCAATTCATACTTGGGACGAGATGACTCAACGATTTTTGTCGCGCTACATTCCACCATCCATGGTCACGAGCCTTCGGAATCAAATCAGTGGATTTACACAAGAACCTGATGAATCACTTTTTGATGCTTGGGAACGATATAATGTTTTGATCGATCGATGTCCAAACCACAACATGCTCCCAGTCACCTTAATTGATACTTTCTACAACGGTTTAACTTTTCGTGACCGTGATACGATTAATGCAGCCGTCGGTGGCACATTTATGAAAAGAAGACCCGAGGAGTGTAGAGAGCTTATCGAGAACATGACTACTCATCACAAAAATTGGGATTCATCCGCATCTTCAAGGAATAACCCAAGAGTCAATGTTTCTTCTACCTTATCACACACCGAGATGACTGAATTCACCCGCATGATGGCTGAAATGACCAAAAGTATCCAACTCTTGGCTACAAATCAACAACAACAAGTTAAAGCTATAGCACTTTCTTGTGAGATCTGCGGCGGTCCTCATTCATACACTGATTGTCTTTCTACTCAGACAATCCGGTAAACGTGTATGCGGCTCATGGTAACTATTCAACGGAAAGCTATCAAGCCCGACCTCAAGGTGATCGTAACTTGCTAAGTTACGGTTCTAACAACTTTCTTTCACCCGGTTTTTCTCCTCAAAACCACAACCCCAACAACTATAATAGAAGAAATCCAAACCCACCTCAAGCTTCTAATCCTTATCACCCACCCGCTCAACAAGCACCACCCATTAATCAAGATGTTGAAACTTTCATGAGGACCCAAGGAGAGCTAGTTAAGAATCTTCAAAGCCAAATCATGAATTTGAATAGAGATATCACTAAGCAAGGGAATGATATTCGATCTGAGCTTCGACATGATATGCAAACCTCTTTCAGCAATCAAACGAATGATTTAAAGAATATGTTGGCTAGTTTCTTCCCACCTACTCAACCCTCTACTTCGGTCTCTCTTCCTTCTAATACCGTCACCAACCCAAGAGCGAATGTGAGTGCTATTACTACACGCAGTGGAACAACCTTAGTAGGACCATATACCCCTCCCCCAGTTACTCCATCTACACCTCCTCCACCACCATTTATCCCGCCTACTACCACGCCTAGTACGAGTTCTCCATTACCGTCTCCACCTATGCATGAAGAAGTGCCCAAGAAAAACCCTTCACCAACCCCACCTTCCACCTATAAACCCAACATCCCTTATCCTTCTCGCTTAGACAAGTGAAAATTTCTCACCAAGGATGGCATTCAAATGTCAAACTATTTGAAGATGATCTCTCAAATGAATTTCAACATTAGCCTTGTTGAAGCACTTGTCCACATGCCGAAATTCGTCAAAGCATTCAAGGAATTGCTTAACAAGAAGGAAAAGCTGGCTGAGCTTGTCAACACACGCTTAAATGAAAACTGTTCTACATTCATTCTTAAAGAACTTCCGGAAAAACTTGGAGATCTCGGTCGTTTTGTGTTGCCTTGCATTTTTAACAAAACCGAAGAATTTACTGCCTTAGCCGATCTCGGGGAAAGTATTAATCTGATTCCTTTAAGTGTTTGGAAAACACTATTATTGCCCGATCTTACTCCAACAAAGATGACTCTTGAGCTAGCAAATCGCACTCTCGCTTACCCCGTTGGTATTGCTGAAGATGTGTTTATTAAAGTTGTCACCTTCACTTTTCCGGTCGATTTTGTTGTTGTTGATTATGAAATGGACCCTCGTATTCCGTTAATACTTGGTCGGCCATTTATTAGAACCAGAAAAGCTTTAGTCGATGTTGTCGAAGGTGAACTCATTTTAAGGGTCGGGAATGATTCACAAGTGTTTAAAATGGGAAAGATCACAACCAAACCCAATGGAGAGAATCAGCGAATATGATTAATGTGCTTCTAGAGGAGCTTGATACAACTACTTGTGAAAGTACAAAGCTTGATGATTTTGTCGTCTACAACAATCCTCTTTTCGATTCTTGCTACGATAATCCACTTTTCCAAGATGATGTGGATGATTCTCTCTCCAATTTGGATGCCCCACCAATTCATGAGTCTCCACCAACCTATGATGACTATGATGATGATTCTAGTTCTGACATGGATGATTCTGATGATTTTTCTTCTGAGTATAAAGATATGCCAACTTATGATGACTTTGATGATGTCGGTAATCTTTCAAGTGATTCTTCACATGATGACCTTGTTCCTACTTTTGATGAAGATCCTCCACCAACAATGCTTGATCCTACTTTGGATGACTACTCATTTGAGGAAGATTTTGCTACTTTTCTCAATACTTACTTCCCCAATGAGAATGATTCTCCTCCTTTGGACTTTGATTATGGTCTTTATCCTCCTTCGGATATGAAGAAACCCGTTTCAAAGGAGAAAAAGCCGGAAGACACCGATATCCGCAGTACTTATGTCTTGACACCTCTTTATCCACCTTCTGAGGATGAGATTGTGACCTTTATGAGCGGATCATCTTCAAGGTCTACTAAGCGTGAGTGTTATTTTCCCCTAAAGGAAAAGGTGTTCGATCCCGGTATTGCAATTTTTAAGCCATCTCAGTATCCATCTAATGAAATAAAAGGAAAGATTTTTGGAACTTATGGAGATATGCTTGCACCTCATCACACTTCCTACCACCGTGCTCAACAACTGCTTAAGGGAACCTTGCCTACTCTTCTTTAGCTTGCCTTGTTCGCCTTAAGCTTATGCTGCTTGATGGATGAAAACCATGTCTTTGATCTCGGTGGATATTTTCAAGGTTCTTACCATGCTAATCAAGGTCGAGTCAGGCTCACGACTCGGTTAACATAAACAAGCGCTTCTCGGGAGGCAACCCGCAGTATCCATCCTTTTTCTTCCGTTTTTATAATAAGTGTAGGGGGAGACCCTAATATGTGTTTGTTCTTTTCTTTCTTATCATCTACAAGGATTCGAGCTTTCAAAGATCCATTCTTAATGACTTTTGACAACCCGTGATTCCGTATACCCGTCTTCCCGGTTCTATCCTAAACTCTTTTGATTCACTATTTTTTATTCTTCAATATTAAAATAGGAATCACTTTAGTTGTCTCTTCCTTAGCAAGATTTAAACAAAGTGCACAATGTCCTAAGTGTAGGGGAGTTTACTCCCACATCCTTAAACATTAAGGACAATGTTTATATTAAGTGTAGGGTGACTTCTATCGAAGTTAAGTGGGTTTTTCCTTGTATTTGTCCTCATTTTAACCGGAAAATTGGTTTTTTGACATTTTTCAAATTTTTTGATCTATTTTGGCCTATTCTGTAACACCCCAAAATGTGATATGCGGAAGCGGTGAAGCTCGGGGGCTGTTACGTCATTGTATCATAGTTCAAGGTACAAGAGAACGACTCTAAATGAGACGTTTTATTAAAATACCTCGTTGAATTTAAATAAAAGCATCACATTACAAAAGGTCTCAGTTTCAAAAGATAGTGCAGCGGAATGTAAAAGTTTTAAACATCAACGAGATAATAGTTCAAAAGCATAAGTAAACAAATGTCCGAAGATAGCCAAGAAATGCATGCGGACTCCAAGTACTTCACACAGCAGATACAACTCATCATCAATTACCTGAGATAAATGCTAAATTGGGTCAACATAAAGTTGGTGAGAATATAGGTTTCAAGTAAAAGTTCATAGTAATTCAATTTCAGATTTCATTTCATGTACACGTGCAACTATAGGAGATATAGTGCCAAGTGTAGGATAAATTGGGTGTTCACAATATTTATGATAGCTAAGCTCGTGACATCGAAACTAGTGATCCAGTGCATACAATAGATTGCATACATAAATTTTGCCCCAATGGAGTACCTAGCCAAGATAACTCCGTTCATACAAATGGTACACACTCATCCGGCGTCAGAATGCCCGAGTGGAGGTTGTCAACCCTCAATAGATCTATCCGTAACATAAGAGCTTACTCCATCAGAGTAACTAACGATTCACGATAGTGGGGACTATGGCTAAAGCAACTTAAGCTATCTCATAAATAGTGTTCACAAAGCGTTCACAGAAATCAGGTTTTACTTGCGTCCAGAAGCAAGCATCAAAGCATTTATCACATCCCAAAACATTAAACATAGAAAGCAGTTTAATAGGTATCTAAAAACTCACCTCAAGCAACGATTCAAACCGCACAAGTATGATCAAATAGTAGCGACCAACTCTAGCAACAACCTAAATATAATACTATAGTTTAGGCGCTAGCAAATAAGTCACAATAGTTCGTCATGTACGTTACTCATCAATCATACATATATATCTTGTTGTTAAAATCGTGACTTGTAAATGTTATATCGTTATAAACATTATAGTATATATATACTTAGGCAAAAATATTTATTTTTGACTCGACGAAATTTCGACAGCCTTTCGGCGTAAATTTTAATTTACCAAAATTTATCTTAACAAATTTTCCTACACGATTTCCAACGAAAATTCGGCAGCCTTTCGGCGTCACGTAAAAATTTGCCATTTTTAGTAAGTACTCAAATCTCGTCCTAAAACCCCTATTTTCAACATTTTCTCAATCGCCAATATTTCAACAAGTCATTTTCCGCAATAGTATCAATTTCCACTTCCAACGTTCAAACTTTTAACGTTACACCAAGTATTCACATTTCGAGCTAATACGCTTTTACAAAACAAGTCCAACATTTATACATACCATTTAGTAACCATTTTGACACTTAAAACAACTCCGTTTAACTCGAAAATGTCGTTTCGACCACTTTAAAAATCTGGACAGCAACCACTTATAGTGTTTTTCACAAAAATTAAGTTTTCCGACAATGAAATTTAAACGACCATATCTTACTCATTTTAGCTCCGTTTTTAGCCCATAATATATCGAAACGAAGGTATTAACTTATATTTTCATAATATCGTAGTAAACTAGTGTCAAAACAATTTTTACGACCCTCTACGCCTCTTATAAAAATCGGACAGATTGTATGTTTTTCGTAAAAACTCGTTTTCGACCATTTTCAAGCGTAACCACTAGTAGTAACACTACTAGTTCCCTCCAATTATTCATAAACACCAACAAAATCAAAGATTTTTCTTCAAGTTCACAAATCCAAAATATACATACTTATATTTTTCACAAGTCTTTCAATTAAACCATTTTCATGTATGGATCTAATAGATCCACACATAATTTCCATAGATCTTAAAATATTTCATGACCAAAATAGTTTTTATCATTTTATTTCAAGAAAATACTCGATGAGTAACATGCATGCATAGATCTACAAAGATTATGCATGGAAAATGAAAAGATGAAAAAGGTTTAAGAAGTAACCTTGAGTAACGATTCTACGTAATCACAACGACCCGATCTACGCTCTAACCCACTAATAATCAACAAGAACTCTACTCTACAACTTCAACCCAAAACCTACTCAAATCAACAAACCAAGAAAGACCATTCTTCTTTATGCTTGTCCAAACTCTAGGGTGATTTTGTTTTGTGTTAATTCTTGTTAAAATGAAGCTTTAAGAAATCAACAATGGTGGAAAATATGTATGTGCTTGTGCCGTGTGTTTTGAGAGAGAAAGAGAGGTATGTGTGTTTTTTTTTGAAGTGAAATGAAGTGAATAAGTGAATTATTTGAGGTGGTTTTGGTTAGTAAGTTAAAGAGTGTAAGATATGTAACCTTAAGCTAAATATGGCAAAGTGTAAGATTTTGGTGCATCATGCACATGGTGCTTGTTTTTGGCCGGTTATGGGGTCCCATATGGGGGTAAATTATTCAAAATTTTTACTATGGTAACTAGTTAAAAGGTTTAAGGTAAAAAGGTTAGTTAGTTTTAGGTAAATATCAAAAAGTATATAGTTAAGTTAAAAATTACGTAAAACTTAAAAATTTGACGAAATATATTAAATATACGATTTTTCGACGAAAACTCACATTTTATGATTGGTAAAGTATTTTATGTACGCTAACGACGGTTAAACGTAAAAACGACGTAAAATACGAAAACGCGATACGTTAATTAAATATTCACAGTAAATACGATTTATTACTATAAATAGCAAAAATATTAAAATACAGGCATATATAAACATATACAGAAATATTTAAATACGCTGCTCATGAAAATACGATCACGCTGTTAAAAACTAAACAGTTAAGCACATAATTCACAGATAACGAATAATCTCATGGATTATCGTCAATTCATTGACCGTCTCAGCACTTTGGTCAGTTTCACAGAAAATGTTCATAATAATGACTGAGCTCAGTGTCAGGTCATTACTCGTCATCAAACAGTTTTTCAGAAAACGCGGGATAACTTCCCGGTTCCAACACAGTTAAATCACATAGTTGACTAAATAAAAAGTCAAAGGGTAAAATAGTCATTTTAAAAAGTAGGGAAAATTACCAGGTGTTACATCATCCCCTTGATAGAGAAGCTTTGTCCTCAAAGCTTAGGAGTGTCACGGTTTCTAGAGTTGTCAAAGAGTTGCGGATATTTCTTGCGAAATTGATCCTCACGCTCCCAAGTGAATTCAGGTCCACGTTTAGAATTCCACCTCACCTTGATGATAGGAATACGACTCTGTTTCAATCGTTTGACCTCACGGTCCATGATTTCAACAGGTTCTTCGACAAATTGCATCTTGTCGTCAATTCGGAGTTCCTCCAATGGTATAACGAGTGTCTCATCAGAAAGGCACTTCTTCAAGTTCGACACATGAAAAGTGTTGTGCACACGGCGTAACTCTTCTGACGATCGCGGGCTGCTTGAATTCGGCTCTTGATTTGAACAATCTTCTCAGTCGTTTCACGGATGAGTTCAGGGCCAGTGAGTTGACTATCCCCAACCTCACTCCAACACATAGGCGAGCGACATTTACGACCATACAACGCTTCAAACGGTGCAGCTTTAATACTGGTATGATAACTATTGTTGTAAGAGAATTCCACTAGAGGCAAATGTTTGTCCCATTGCTTCCCAAAGTCAAGCACACAAGCACGCAGCATGTCCTCCAGCGTTTGAATAGTTCTCTCACTCTGTCCGTCAGTCTGCGGGTGATAAGCAGTACTCATGTCCAATTGCGTACCCAACGCTTTCTGAAGTGATTTCCATAATTCCGAAGTAAATCTACCATCTCTATCAGAAATTATCGAGATCGGTATCCCATGTTTTGCGACTACTTCCTTCAGATAAAGTCTCGTAAGCTTATCCATTGAATCATTTTCCTTCATAGCCAAAAAGTGTGCAGATTTCGTAAGTCGATCCACAATTACCCAAATTGTGTCGTATCCGTTGGTCTTTTTAGGTAGCTTAGTTATGAAGTCCGTGGTTATATTTTCCCACTTCCACATAGGAATTATAGGTTGAACCAACAATCCAGATGGTTTTTGGTGTTCTGTTTTCACTCTAGCACAAGTCAGACACTTCCCTACATAAGTAGCGATTTCAGCTTTCATATTTGGCCACCAATATAGCTTCTTCATATCCTGATACATTTTGTCCGATCCTGGGTGAATCGAATACTTAGATTTATGCGACTCGTGCATAATCACGTCCCTTAGTCCTCCAAACCGTGGTAACCAACTTCTACCATTCAGACATAGCGTTCCATTAGTGCTAGTCTCCAATTTTTTTGTAACCATTCGCCCTAATTTCTCAACTTCAACATGTTCAGGCTTAAGAGCTTCGGTTTGTGCTTCACGAATTTGCATAGGTAAGTTCGGATTGATAACCATAGTTAACGATCTAACTCTACGTGTTATCAGTTGTTCCTTTCTACTTAGCGCATCCGCCACTACATTGGCCTTCCCAGGGTGGTAGCGGATTTCACAGTCATAATCGCTGAGCAACTCGATCCATCGACGTTGTCTCATGTTCAGTTCCTTCTGATCAAGAATATGTTGTAAAATCTTGTGATCGGTATAGACGACACACTTGGTTCCATACAAGTAGTGTCTCCATAGCTTCAAGGCAAATACTACCGCTCCTAGCTCCAAGTCGTGCGTAGTATAGTTTTTCTCATGCGTTTTCAATTGTCGTGACGCGTAGGCGATAACTTTCTTCCTTTGCATCAACACAGCTCTATATCCTTTTGCTGATGCATCACAGTAGACCACAAAGTCTTCTGATCCTTCTGGTAACGATAGAATAGGCACACTACACAACATTTGTTTCAACTTTTGGAATGCTAATTCCTCCTTATCTCCCCATTCGTTTTTCACCTTCTTTTGAGTCAACTTCGTCAGTGGTTTTGCGATCTTCGAGAATCCCTCGATGAATCTTTGTTAGTATCCGACGAGTCCTAAGAATTGGCGAATTTCAGTCGGTGTCGTAGGAGCAGTCCACTCCCTAATTGATTCAATCTTGGAAGGATCAACATGAATCCCCTTGCTATCAATAACGTAACCTAGAAATTGTACTCTTGGCAACCAAAAATCACACTTCGAGAACTTAGCGTACAATTCCTCCTTCTTAAGTAATTCCAATATTATCTTAAGATGTTCCTCATGTTCCTTCTCATTCCTTGAGTAAATCAGTATGTCATCGATGAACACAATGACAAACTTGTCCAAATACGGTTTACACATCCGGTTCATGAGGTCCATAAACACAGCAGGTGCGTTTGTCAAACCGAACGGCATCACTTGGAACTCATAGTGTCCATACCTAGTCCTAAAAGCAGTCTTTGCAACATCTTCCTCACGGACTCTCAATTGGTGATAACCAGACCTAAGGACAATCTTCGAGTAAACGCTCGATCCTTGCAACTGATCAAACAGATCATCGATCCTAGGTAACGGGTAACGGTTCTTGATGGTAAGTTTGTTCAACTGATGATAGTCGATACACATCCGAAAACTTCCATCCTTCTTCTTTACAAATAAGACTAGAGCTCCCAGGGTGAAGTACTCGGTCTTATGAATCCTTTATCAGTCAACTCTTGTAGTTGCGTCGCTAGTTCTTGCAATTCCGACGGTGCTAAACGGTAAGGCGCTCGAGCAACAGGTGCAGCTCCCGGTATTAAATCGATATGGAATTCAACTTGTCTAGCCGGCGGTAATCCAGGCAAATCTTCAGGAAAGACTTCCGGAAAATCTCGTACGATAGGTACATCTTCCAACCGTTTTTCTTCCGTCTGCTTTTCAGTAACACAGGCTAAAAATACGTGGCAACCTTCCGACAACAACTTCTGAGCCTTGACACGTGAGATAATGTTCAGTCGTGACTTCCCTTTTCCGTTACTTGTATCCCCTTGTACCTCCAAAACTTCATCACCAAATGGTAAACGAACGATCTTCTTGTCGCATACAATCGTAGCATGATATCTCGACAATCAATCCATTCCGACAATCACGTCAAAACTCCCTAACTCAACAGGCATAAGGTCTATTACGAAGGGATGACCTAGAAGATTTAAAGTGCATCCACGAAGTATAGTGTCGGCTTCTATCAACTTCCCATTAGCTAACTCAATAGTGTACTTAGTGTCTAAGGGCGAAGGGGTCACATCAAGTAAAACACTAAAAGCAGTCGACACAAAACTCCTATCGGCTCTAGTATCAATTAAAATAGAAGCATAACGACCATTGAGAAGAAACGTACCCGTCACGACGTCGGGGTTTTGTTGCGCTTCTCCTCCTCCTATCACATAGACCCTTCCACGAGCTTCCCCAGCTTTAGCAATCTTTCCTTGGTCCTTGTTCTTTTTCTTTGGGCACTCATTGCTGTAGTGTCCCTTCTACTGACATTCAAAGCAAGTGACGTTGGATTTCGTGTTGATACAAGGCTTTTGACACCCCGTATAAAAATTAAAGTTCTAATTCTCGATATCTTAACGAATTGATTATTGGTTTTAAGTACGACTCAGTTGATTTTGGTGAAACAAATATTTTTGGTTGATTTTAAATAAAAAGTGCAAAGACTTAAAATTAAACGACGTTAAAGTAAAATGGCGTTAAAATTAAATCTAAGTCTAATTAAAAGAAGGGGTGTTAAAGTAAAGGGTGCAATATTTAAAAACGTGACGGAAAGTAAAATAATTAAATGGCTTAAAATTAAAGCGTGACGAGAATTAAAATTAGACAAAGTATAAAAACATAAACTAAAAATTAAACAAGAAAAATTAGTAAAATAAATCCAATCGGAATATATTCCGATCTTACCTCGTCGGAATATCACCAAACCTGTTGGAATGTCGATCGGAAAACTCTGATCGGAATAACTGTCACTTACCTGATTGGAATAACCAAACAAAACACCCCTGATCGGAATGTGATCGGAACACCAGATCGGAATGAGGAAAACACTCCTGATCGGAATACTGTCACTTACCCAGATCGGAATAAAGAGTGGGTACTGATCGGAATGCTGTCACCACTTACCTGATCGGAATACCACTAACCTCTGATCGGAATGTACACAATCCCTCCAATCGGAAAATTGTAAACCCTTTTCCGACCAAGCCAAGGAGCTATGGTCGGAATATGTAAACCCTTTTCCGATCAACCCAATCGGAATACAGTTAAGGAGAATGAAAATAAGCTAGAAAAATAAGCTATGATTCTAATAAGCACAAGACGAAAATCCTAAGGCAAACCGTATAAAAATAAGCTACTAAACTGAAATTTAAAGACTTTTTAAACACGAAATGAAAAAGGTTTATGAAAAACAACTTTTATACGAAAATAACTTTTATAAAAACTTTATAAAACTTAAAAATAACACAAATAAGCTATAAGAATCAATGATCTAAAACAATCAAAACCATAAAAACACAATTTTTAATCAAATAAGCAAGATAATAAGCATGTAAGCATAAAGATCAAGCAAGAAAGAAAGGTAGAATGAGAAATTTAACAAGAAAAGTAAAGGTGCAATAAAGATAAAATTAACTTACTTGAAAATTAAAGTGCAAGACAAGGTAAATAAATGTGCAATAAAGTAAATGTGCAAGTAATTAAAAGGTGGAAGACTAATTGTCACCTTAGCCAACAAAAACTAATGAAATGAAAATGAAGGCTATATATAGGAGATTAGGAAGGTGTTTAGAGGAAGCTTCCTCCCCTCCTTCCTTTCTTCTTAATTGCAAGATCAAGTCCTTAAGCTTCTTTAATCTTCTTAAATCTTCTTAATACTTGGACTTTGTTTTGGGATTCATTCGAACTCGTCTTTTAATTCTTCAATAAATAAGACTCGAGTTCTTCGGCTTTTAAGTAAACTTCCGTCTTTTGACTTTTTCTTCGATAAATCTTCAGAATTGGTCTTGGACTTCCGTTCTTTTCGCACTCTTGACTTCTTGACTTCATATTTCGTCTTTTTCTTCAATATTAGCCCGTGAATGTCGTGTTTTCTCCACTTTTCACAATTTCGTCCTAAATCACAACAAAAACACAAACCACGCATAATTCCGACATAAAAGACATAAAATACACGTTTTGGCTCGGTTATTATTGTAATTAAGTGGTAAAAAGGATGGGTGTTTATACACCTATCAAATCCCCTACACTTGACCATTGCAATGTCCTCATGTAATGCATTAGTTACAAAGCACGTTTTCATTTTTCATCATAATCAATACATGTTGGCCTTTATTAAAGAGATAGAAAATTATGAACATTAAAAGTAAAGAAATCAAAAAGCATACCTTGGGTTTTGGAAATGTCGTGAATGATCATCATCCTCAAGTTTTCACTTTCTCCAAGCCAAGCTTAAAAACGAGATCATTGTTATTATAAGTTAGCAAACTAACACGAACTCATGTGGGCCAATTATTCACTTAGACTCCCTTATTCCTAGGGGTATCTCTTATATTTTATTGTTGTCTTGAATGATCACGAGGATGCATTGTTGACTTATTTCGATAGTTATTTAATCCGAAAATAAGGTGAACGATTTAATCAATAGTTAGCTAAAGGAAAAAATCTTTTAAAACTGCTTCTCGGGACCTCATAAAGTTCATATCTTGGCATAACTCGCTTCGCGATTTGAGACCTTTCTAGGACCGATATTTGGCAGCGACTTCATACTTCAAACCTTGAGAGACGTTCATGAAATAATGGTCTTCTCTTCATATAGTAATTCTTCACTTGAAGTTTTGAGAGATTCATACTTGGACCATGACTTCTTCATTTTTCTCCAATCTTTATTTTGGACTTTGATATACAACGATCCGCCTCCTTTTATGACTTGGATCTATTTATCCTCATACCTTGCTAGGGTCTTTTCGGATACACTTCTCCAGGACTTTTGGGGAGTATTTGCTTTTCGTCGTGTGTCTCGATCCTTCATATTGATTTTTGATAAATGATTCTTCACATCACTTTGGATCTTTAGCAACAAAATATAGCCCTCATGCCTTGTTAGGGCCTTTTTGGACTCGCCAATCTTCGCATCCCTCTTCAATAAGTTATGCCTTGGCTATGAACTCTAATCCATACCGAGCAACTTTTAAACGATCTTGGGCTAGAAGCTAAGTAACTTTTCAAATCGTACAACCTTATTTATTGCAGATAAATTTATTAGCAAGCGATGGGAGAATAGGCTCATAATTAACTCACATAAATTCCCAAAAGAATACTAAACTTATAATTGGCTCTATCATCTCTCGTTCTCCACAATTTAAAATCTCAAGGAATGAGACTCGTGGATGCTTAGCCTATTAAATCAAAGTTTTGGGTTTTCGAGTCGCCTATAGGATCTTGCAAACTCTTAGACTTTTTCAAGTTTAGAAATCACGTTTTAAAGTTCCCTTGATAAGCGACTCTCTAGGATTAATTATAGGAACTTGCGAAAAGTTCTTGTTCTTAACCCGTGAGAGTTAAGACTTTCGCGTTTTATAGCTCCCTATATAAAAGCCTAGCAAAACTTGACCTAAACACGTTAAGGATACTAGCTAGAGTAAACTTAGATAAGTAAACTCGGGTTGAGTCAAAAGATTCACAACATTTGAAAATTAAAACCACTTTATTAAACTTTTATTCAAATAAGGAAAGGAAATAACTATACAAAAGAAAAAACTAATGGGCCAAAATAGATCAAAAATTTTGAAAAATGTCGAAAAATTGATTTTCCGGTTAAACTGAGGACAAATACAAGGAAAAGAGCCACTTAACTTCGATAGAAGTCCCCTCTACACTTAAGATAAACATTGTCCTCAATGTTTAAGCATGTGGGAGTAAACTCCCCTACACTTAGGACATTGTGCACTTTGTTTAAATCTCGCTAAGGAAGAGACAACTAAAGAGATTCCTATTTTAATATTGAGAAAATATAAAATAGTGAATCAAAAAGAGTTTAGGATAGAACCGGGAAGAAGTGAACACGGAATCACGGGTCGTCAAGAATCATCAAGAGTGGATCATTGAAGCTCGAATCCCTGATTAAGAGAGGAGAGGAAATACCAAACCATCGGGTCCCCCTACATTTATGATAAAGAAAGCTAAAAGATAGATGCATGGGTTGCCTCCCAAGAAGCGCTTGATTTTTGATTACCGAGTTGTGAGCCTGACTCGACCTTTATCATCATAGGAAGAAGCATGAAACATATCCACCAGGATCGAAGACATAGTTTTCATCCATCAAGTAGCACAAACTTAAGGCGAAAAAGGCAAGCCAAAGAAGAGTAGGCAAGGTTCCCTTAAGCAGTGATGGAGCACGGTGGAAGCAAGGGTGAAGTTGTGCAAGCAGATTTCCATAAGTTCCAAAGATATTTCCTTTTATTGCATCAGGTGGATACTGAGATGGCTGTAGAATATCGATACCGGGGTCGAACACCTTTTCCTTTAGGGGAAAATAGCACTCAGGCTCAGCAGAATGGGAAAAAGATCCGCGAAGAAGCACAACCTCGTCCTCAGAAGGGGGACAAAGAGGTGTTAACTCATACGTGCTGCGGATATTGGTGTCGACCGGTTTCTTCTCCTTAGAAAGAATGTTCTTCAAATCCAAAGTAGGATCAAGACGATAATCTTCAAAATCATAAGGAGGAGCATCACTCTCATGAGGGAAGTATGTGTTGAGAAACGTAGAGAAGTCTTCCTCAAATGAGTAATCGTCCAAAGTAGGATCGAGTGATGGCGGAGGATCTTAATTATGTGAAGAATCACTAGAAAGATTATCAGCCTCATCGAAATCATCATATGTGGGCAGCTCGGGATACTCGGAAGTACAATCATCAAAATCATCCGAATCTGAGCTAGAATCATCATCATCATAAGCATCAAAGATCGGTGGAGAATCATAAATGGGAGAAGGGTCCAAATTGGAGCGAGAATTATCCATATCATCATGAAAAAGTGGATTATTGATGCAAGAATCGAATAGAGGATTGTTGTAAACGACAAAATCATCCAGCACATTAATCATATTCACTGATTCTCGGCCTCCAAAGGATTTACTTGTGAGCTTTCCCATTTTGAAAACTTGTACATCATCCCCGACTCTTAAGATTAACTCACCTTCGGCCACATCCACTAAAGCTCGTCCGGTTCTCAAGAATGGCCGACCAAGTATTAAAGGAATACGAGGGTCCATTTCATAATCAACAACGACAAAATCGACCGGGAAAGTAAGTGTGCCAACTTTAATAAACACGTCTTCGGCTATACCAACAGGGTAAGCGAGAGTGCGATTTGCACGTTCAAGAGTCATCTTTGTTGGAGTGAGGTCGGGTAATGATAGTTTTTTCCAAACACTCAGTGGCATCAAATTAATACTGGCCCAGAGATCAGCAAGGGCAGTAAATTCCTCAGTTTTGTTGAAAACGCAAGGCAACACAAAACGACCGGGATCTCCATGCTTTTCCGGAAGTTGTTTAAGAATAACTGCAGAGCAGTTTTCATTTAAGCATGTGTTGGCGAGTTCAATCAGCTTCTCCTTCTTGTTAAGCAATTCCTTAAATGCTTTGACAAATTTTGGCATATGGACAAGTGCTTCAAGAAAGCTAATGTTGAAGTTCATTTGAGAGATCATCTTCACATAGCGTGACACTTCAGAGTCATCCTTGGTTAGCATTTTGGTCTTGCCTAAACGAGAGGGATAAGGGATATTGGGTTTGGGTGGTGAAGGTGAAGGTGTAGCAGGTAAAGGTTGAGATGTTGAAGGGTCCTTCCTAGGTACATCGTCATGACGAGGCGGAGACGGTAATGGTGCACTAATACTAGGTGTAGGAGGATTAGGGATAAATGGTGATGGAGGAGGTGTAGATGATGGGGGTGGGATTGGTGGATCAACCATGGTAATTCCACTACGAGTAGTAATAGCACTCACATTTGCTCGCGGATTGGTGACGGTGTTTGAAGGCAGAGAACTTAAAGTAGAAGGTTGAGCTGCGGACAAGAAACTAGCAAGCATATTCTTCAAATCAGTCGTTTGATTGCTGAAGGATGATTGAATATTATCTCGAAGCTCGGATCTAATATCATTTCCTTGCTTGGTAATATCTCCTTTAAGATTGATAATTTAGCTCTGTAGATTCTTGATTTGCTCACCTTGGGTTCTCATGATGGCTTCAACATCGTGGTTAATGGGTGGGGCTTGTGGAGCGGGTGGGTGATAAGGATTAGAAGCTCTTGGTGGGATTTGGTTGCTTCTATTGTAGTTGTTGGCGGGGTTTTGGTTTTAAGGAGAAAAACCGGGTGAAAGGTAGTTGTTTGATCGGTACCTCAGCAAATTTCTATCCCCTTGAGGTCGAGCTTGGTAATTTTCCGGTGAATAATTACCATAAGCTGCATACACAGTTTCTGGATTTCCTTGTGTTGAAGGACAATCGGTGTATGAGTGAGGACCGCCGCATGTTTCACAAGAAGGTGCAACCGCTTTAACTTGTTGTTGTTGTTGGTTTGAAGCGAGAAGCGTGATACTTTTGCTCATTTCAGTCATCATGCGGGTGAGTTCGGTCATATCAGGGTTTGCTGAGGTGGAAGAGATATTGACTCTCGGGTTGTTCCTTGAAGAAGCAGAGGAATCCCAATTTTTGTGGTGAGTAGTCATGTTCTCAATTAGCTCTCTACACTCCTCGGGTCTCCTTTTCATAAATGTGCCACCGGCGGCTGCATTAATCGTATCACGATCACGAAAAGTCAAACCGTTGTAGAAAGTATCTATTAAGGTCACAGGGAGCATGTTGTGGTTTGGACAACGATCAATCAAGACATTATATCTTTCCCAAGCATCAAAAAGAGATTCATCGGGATCTTGCATGAAACCGCTGATTTGATTGCGAAGGCTCGTGACCATGGATGGTGGAAAGTAGCGCGACAAAAAGCGTTGAGTCATGTCATCCCAAGTGAATAGAATTCTTCGGGAGACGATCAAACCATTTCTCGGCATGATGTGATAAAGTATGTGGAAAGAGTTGTAGGCGAAGAACATCCATTGTGGCACCAGGCATCTTCATGCTTTGGGTGATTGTAATGAACTTGTCGAGGTGTTTGTTGGCATCATCATCAGGCATTCCGGCGAATGGATTAGTTTGCACTTGCTGAATCATGTGGTGCTTCAACGAAAATTCAGGAGCGTTGATTTGCATTTGCGCAATCGGTCCTCCTCGTCCAAACATGGTAGGTTGACAAAGCTCCTCCGTTGTCCGAAGATCGGGCTGTGGAAGAACATTTTTGTTATTGTTGAGGTACGGTGGATTATTATTGTTGTTAACACCTGACATACTTAAATCTTCTTGAGTCTCGGGCTCTTGATAATTAGAAGATCTAGTACGCATACACCTGAAAATGCAAAAGTAAAAGAAACCAAACACAAAGACAATATATATACACAATAAAGATAAAATCTTTTTGGATTTTTGAAAATTTTAATTTTTATGGATTTTTATCAATTTTTAATTTATATGATTTTTTGAATTTTTTTTATGCAAGAAAAATAACGCTCACGAATGAACGGATCCCAAAAAGCAACGCGTCTCTCACATAAAACCGTTAATCTTTACGAAAAGAGCCGGCAGCGGCGCCATTTGATACAAGGCTTTTGACACCCCGTATAAAAATTAAAGTTCTAATTCTCGATATCTTAACGAATTGATTATTGGTTTTAAGTACGACTCAGTTGATTTTGGTGAAACAAATATTTTTGGTTGATTTTAAATAAAAAGTGCAAACACTTAAAATTAAACGACGTTAAAGTAAAATGGCGTTAAAATTAAATCTAAGTCTAATTAAAAGAAGGGGTGTTAAAGTAAAGGGTGCAATATTTAAAAACGTGACGGAAAGTAAAATAATTAAATCGCTTAAAATTAAAGCGTGACGAGAATTAAAATTAGACAAAGTATAAAAACATAAACTAAAAATTAAACAAGACAAATTAGTAAAATAAATCCAATCGGAATATATTCCGATCTTACCTCGTCGGAATATCACCAAACCTGTCGGAATGTCGATCGGAAAACTCTGATCGGAATAACTGTCACTTACCTGATCGGAATAACCAAACAAAACACCCCTGATCGGAATGTGATCGGAACACCAGATCGGAATGAGGAAAACACTCCTGGTCGGAATACTGTCACTTACCCAGATCGGAATAAAGATTGGGTACTGATCGGAATGCTGTCACCACTTACCTGATCGGAATACCACTAACCTCTGATCGGAATGTACACAATCCCTCCAATAGGAAAATCGTAAACCCTTTTCCGACCAAGCCAAGGAGCTATGGTCGGAATATGTAAACCCTTTTCCGATCAACCCAATCGGAATACAGTTAAGGAGAATGAAAATAAGCTAGAAAAATAAGCTATGATTCTAATAAGCACAAGACGAAAATCCTAAGGCAAACCGTATAAAAATAATCTACTAAACTGAAATTTAAAGACTTTTTAAACACGAAATGAAAAAGGTTTATGAAAAACAACTTTTATACGAAAATAACTTTTATAAAAACTTTATAAAACTTAAAAGTAACACAAATAAGCTATAAGAATCAATGATCTAAAAAAATCAAAAGCATAAAAACACAATCTTTAATCAAATAAGCAAGATAATAAGCATGTAAGCATAAAGATCAAGCAAGAAAGAAAGGTAGAATGAGAAATTTAACAAGAAAAGTAAAGGTGCAATAAAGATAAAATTAACTTACTTGAAAATTAAAGTGCAAGACAAGGTAAATAAATGTGCAATAAAGTAAATGTGCAAGTAATTAAAAGGTGGAAGACTAATTGTCACCTTAGCCAACAAAAACTAATGAAATGAAAATGAAGGCTATATATAGGAGATTAGGAAGGTGTTTAGAGGAAGCTTCCTCCCCTCCTTCCTTTCTTCTTAATTGCAAGATCAAGTCCTTAAGCTTCTTTAATCTTCTTAAATCTTCTTAATACTTGGACTTTGTTTTGGGATTCATTCGAACTCGTCTTTTAATTCTTCAATAAATAAGACTCGAGTTCTTCGGCTTTTAAGTAAACTTCCGTCTTTTGACTTTTTCTTCGATAAATCTTCAGAATTGGTCTTGGACTTCCGTTCTTTTCGCACTCTTGACTTCTCGACTTCATATTTCGTCTTTTTCTTCAATATTAGCCCGTGAATGCCGTGTTTTCTCCACTTTTCACAATTTCGTCCTAAATCACAACAAAAACACAAACCACACATAATTGCGACATAAAAGACATAAAATACACGTTTTGGCTCGGTTATTATTGTAATTAAGTGGTAAAAAGGATGGGTGTTTACACACCTATCAGGTGGTGACTTACAATCTCTAGCAATGTGTCCAGTTTTCTTGCAGTTGTGACATTGTACATTGCATTGTCCATTATAGTGACGCTTGCATCGATTGCACAGAGGTAACGTCCCATTGTACACTCCCTTTTCCCCAGTACCAGCAGTGTACGCTTTCACGGTGTCTTGCCTCTTATTAGGATAGTTCCCATGGTTGTTCCTTTGGTTATTCCCCCATTTTCTCTTGTTGTCCGCGGCATTCCCAGCATTTGCTCGAACAACTTGGTCCATCAGACTGTGAGCCATCCTTATAGCATCACTAACTTTTGTCGGTCCAGACGATGTCACATTCCCTTGAACTCTACCAGGTAAACCCCAAATATAGCGCTCAACCTTCTTTTCTTCATCCGGAACCATTCCAGGACATAGCAAACACAATTCTTGGAACCTCCTAGTGTACGTACCAATGTCATTGTTCTTCACAGTCAGGTTCCACAGTTCAATTTCCATTTTCTGAATCTCATTACGAGGACAATACTCCTTAGTCAACAACTTCTTAAGTTCCTCCCAACTCATTCCATACGCCTCCTCGGCTCCAGCCGTCTTCACATGGGTGTTCCACCATGTCAACGCTCCAGTAGCTAAAGTACAAGTAGAATAAGTCACTTGGTTTTCAACAGCACATCCACTAACACGGAACACAGCTTCCATCTTTTCGAGCCAACGAGCTAATCCGACAGCTCCTTCAGTACCATTAAAAGTCAAAGGGTCACAGCTCCTAAAGTCCTTGTAAGTACACGGCTTAGGCGGTCGATTGTCAACATTGTTCGGTGGTGCTTCGTTCACGTTGTTGTTAGCTTGAACGTTTGCCAGTGCAGCAGTCACTCGTTGCGTAATCAGTGCTTCCAATTGTGCGTCAGTCATTCCGTTACGTGTGTTCACCATTGTTTCTCTGCGTTAAGACAACAATGCAAATAAGGTTCAAGCACGAATATACACGTTATATATTTCTTATGCTAAAATAGAATGCAGAATTTAATAGTACAACAACATAAAAAGGATAGTCACTGGTCAAGGTCATAAAGTTAAATTCCCATTCATAATCAAAATATCGAGTACATAGTCATAAAATAAGAGTTTTGATTAAATACCAAAGATCAAAACAAAACCAAAAATAACACAGAAAATGGTGATTCGATTAAAATCAGACTATAGATGTAATCGAAATGATACGTGATAGTATGCGATGACATATCCTGCAACAACCAAAATGCGTATTAAAGCAGTTGTAGGGTATACATGAAATAATCATGTATAGAAATTAAAGTATGCAAATCAGCGAAATGCATATGTATATAATACATATTACGTATTACATAATATATATTACATATTACTTATATAGTGTTATCTTACGTAATACCTTACGTAGTACATATATGTATACAGAGTAACAAGTAGCCACATCGGTTATAGTCTAGGCCTAAGATGCAAACCTAGTTCTCTATAACCAAGGCTCTGATTACCAATTCTGTAACACCCCAAAATGTGATATGCGGAAGCGGTGAAGCTCGGGGGCTGTTACGTCATTGTATCATAGTTCAAGGTACAAGAGAACGACTCTAAATGAGACGTTTTATTAAAATACCTCGTTGAATTTAAATAAAAGCATCACATTACAAAAGGTCTCAGTTTAAAAAGATTGTGCAGCGGAATGTAAAAGTTTTAAACATCAACGAGATAATAGTTCAAAAGCATAAGTAAACAAATGTCCGAAGATAGCCAAGAAATGCATGCGGACTCTATGTACTTCACACAGCAGATACAACTCATCATCAACTACCTGAGATAAATGTTAAATTGGGTCAACATAAAGTTGGTGAGAATATAGGTTTCAAGTAAAAGTTCATAGTAATTCAATTTCAGATTTCATTTCATGTACACGTGCAACTATAGGAGATATAGTGCCAAGTGTAGGATAAATTGGGTGTTCACAATATTTATGATAGCTAAGCTCGTGACATCGAAACTAGTGATCCAGTGCATACAATAGATTGCATACATAAATTTTGCCCCAATGGAGTACCTAGCCAAGATAACTCCGTTCATACAAATGGTACACACTCGTCCGGCGTCAGAATGCCCGAGTGGAGGTTGTCAACCCTCAATAGATCTATCCGTAACATAAGAGCTTACTCCAGCAGAGTAACTAACGATTCACGATAGTGGGGACTATGGCTAAAGCAACTTAAGCTATCTCATAAATAGTATTCACAAAACGTTCACAGAAATCAAGTTTTACTTGCATCCAGAAGCAAGCATCAAAGCATTTATCACATCCCAAAACATTAAACATAGAAAGCAGTTTAATAGGGATCTATAAACTCACCTCAAGCAACGATTCAAACCGCACAAGTATGATCAAATAGTAGCGAGCAACTCTAGCAACAACCTAAATATAATACTATAGTTTAGGCGCTAGAAAATAAGTCACAATAGTTCGTCATGTATGTTACTCATCAATCATACATATATATCTTGTTGTTAAAATCGTGACTTGTAAATGTTATATCGTTATAAACATTATAGTATATATATACTTAGGCAAAAATATTTATTTTTGACTCGACGAAATTTCGACAGCCTTTCGGCGTAAATTTTAATTTACCAAAATTTATCTTAACAAATTTTCCTACACGATATCCAACGAAAATTCGGCAGCCTTTCGGCGTCACGTGAAAATTTGCCATTTTTAGTAAGTACTCAAATCTCGTCCTAAAACCCCTATTTTCAATATTTTCTCAATCGCCAATATTTCAACAAGTCATTTTCCGCAATAGTATCAATTTCCACTTCCAACGTTCAAACTTTTAGCGTTACACCAAGTATTCACATTTCGAGCTAATACGCTTTTACCAAACAAGTCCAACATTTATACATACCATTTAGTAACCATTTCGACACTTAAAACAACTCCGTTTAACTCGAAAATGTCGTTTCGACCACTTTAAAAATCTGGACAGCAACCACTTATAGTGTTTTTCACAAAAATTAAGTTTTCCGACAACGAAATTTAAACAACCATATCTTACTCATTTTAGCTCCGTTTTTAGCCCATAATATATCGAAACGAAGGTATTAACTTATATTTTTATAATATCGTAGTAAACTAGTGTCAAAACAATTTTTACGACCCTCTACGCCTCCTATAAAAATCGGACAGATTGTATGTTTTTCGTAAAAACTCGTTTTCGACCATTTTCAAGCGTAACCACTAGTAGTAACACTACTAGTTCCCTCCAGTTATTCATAAACACCAACAAAATCAAAGATTTTTCTTCAAGTTCACAAATCCAAAATATACATACTTATATTTTTCACAAGTCTTTCAATTAAACCATTTTCATGTATGGATCTAATAGATCCACACATAATTTCCATAGATCTTAAAATATTTCATGACCAAAATAGTTTTTATCATTTTATTTCAAGAAAATACTTGATGAGTAACATGCATGCATAGATCTACAAAGATTATGCATGGAAAATGAAAAGATGAAAAAGGTTTAAGAAGTAACCTTGAGTAACGATTCTACGTAATCACAACGACCCGATCTACGCTCTAACCCACTAATAATCAACAAGAACTCTACTCTACAACTTCAACCCAAAAACTACTCAAATCAACAAACCAAGAAAGACCATTCTTCTTTATGCTTGTACAAACTCTAGGGTGATTTTGTTTTGTGTTACTTCTTGTTAAAATGAAGCTTTAAGAAATCAACAATGATGGAAAATATGTATGTGTTTGTGCCGTGTGTTTTGAGAGAGAAAGAGAGGTATGTGTGTTTTTTTTTGAAGTGAAATGAAGTGAATAAGTGAATTATTTGAGGTGGTTTTGGTTAGTAAGTTAAAGAGTGTAAGATATGTAACCTTAAGCTAAATATGGCAAAGTGTAAGATTTTGGTGCATCATGCACATGGTGCTTGTTTTTGGCCGGTTATGGGGTCCCATATGGGGGTAAATTATTCAAAATTTTTACTATGGTAACTAGTTAAAAGGTTTAAGGTAAAAAGGTTAGTTAGTCTTAGGTAAATATCAAAAAGTATATAGTTAAGTTAAAAATTACGTAAAACTTAAAAATTTGACGAAATATATTAAATTTACGATTTTTCGACGAAAACTCACATTTTATGATTGGTAAAGTATTTTATGTACGCTAACGACGGTTAAACGTAAAAACGACGTAAAATACGAAAACGCGATACGTTAACTAAATATTCACAGTAAATACGATTTATTACTATAAATAGTAAAAATATTAAAATACAGGCATATATAAACATATACATAAATATTTAAATACGCTACTCATGAAAATACGATCACACTGTTAAAAACTAAACAGTTAAGCACATAATTCACAGATAACGAATAATCTCATGGATTATCGTCAATTCATTGACCGTCTCAGCACTTTGGTCAGGTTCACAGAAAATGTTCAGAATAATGACTGAGCTCAGTGTCAGGTCATTACTCGCCAGCAAACAGTTTTTCAGAAAACGCGGGATAACTTCCCGGTTCCAACACAGTTAAATCACATAGTTGACTAAATAAAAAGTCAAAGGGTAAAATAGTCATTTTACAAAGTAGGGAAAATTACCAGGTGTTACATCATCCCCTTGATAGAGAAGCTTTGTCCTCAAAGCTTAGGAGTGTCACGGTTTCTAGAGTTGTCAAAGAGTTGCGGATATTTCTTGCGAAATTGATCCTCACGCTCCCAAGTGAATTTAGGTCCACGTTTAGAATTCCACCTCACCTTGATGATAGGAATACGACTCTGTTTCAATCGTTTGACCTCACGGTCCATGATTTCAACAGGTTCTTCGACAAATTGCATCTTGTCGTCAATTCAGAGTTCCTCCAATGGTATAACGAGTGTCTCATCAGAAAGGCACTTCTTCAAGTTCGACACATGAAAAGTGTTGTGCACACGGCTCAACGCTTGCGGTAATTCGAGACGATAGGCTACGGTTCCAACCTTTGCCAGAATTTTGAAAGGTCCAATATAACGGGGCTTCAACTTTCCTCGCTTGCCAAAACGTACCACACCTTTCCAAGGTGATACTTTTAGCATCACTTTGTCTCCCACTTGAAATTCGAGAGGCTTACGTCGAACGTCGGCGTAACTCTTCTGACGATCGCGGGCTGCTTGAATTCGGCTCTTGATTTGAACAATCTTCTCAGTTGTTTCACGAATGAGTTCAGGGCCAATGAGTTGACTATCCCCAACCTCACTCCAACACACAGGCGAGCGACATTTACGACCATACAACGCTTCAAACGGTGCAGCTTTAATACTGGTATGATAACTATTGTTGTAAGAGAATTCCACTAGAGGCAAATGTTTGTCCTATTGCTTCCCGAAGTCAAGCACACAAGCACGCAACATGTCCTCCAGCGTTTGAATAGTTCTCTCACTCTGTCCGTCAGTCTGCGGGTGATAAGCAGTACTCATGTCCAATTGCGTACCCAACACTTTCTGAAGTGATTTCCAGAATTCCGAAGTAAATCTACCATCTCTATCAGAAATTATCGAGATCGATATCCCATGTTTTGCGACTACTTCCTTCAGATAAAGTCTCGTAAGCTTATCCATTGAATCATCTTCCTTCATAGCCAAAAAGTGTGCAGATTTCGTAAGTCGATCCACAATTACCCAAATTGTGTCGTATCCGTTGGTCGTTTTAGGTAGCTTAGTTATGAAGTCCATGGTTATATTTTCCCACTTCCACATAGGAATTATAGGTTGAACCAACAATCCAGATGGTTTTTGGTGTTCTGTTTTCACTCTAGCACAAGTCAGACACTTCCCTACATAAGTAGCGATTTCAGCTTTCATATTTGGCCACCAATATAGCTTCTTCATATCCTGATACATTTTGTCAGATCCTGGGTGAATCGAATACTTAGATTTATGCGACTCTTGCATAATCACGTCCCTTAGTCCTCCAAACCGTGGTAACCAACTTCTACCATTCAGACATAGTGTTCCATTAGTGCTAGTCTCCAATTTCTTTGTAACCATTCCCCCTAATTTCTCAACTTCAACATGTTCAGGATTAAGAGCTTCGGTTTGTGCTTCACGGATTTGCACAGGTAAGTTCGGATTGATAACCATAGCTAACGATCTAACTCTACGTGTCATCAGTTGTTCCTTTCTACTTAGCGCATCGCCACTACATTGGCCTTCCCAGGGTGGTAGCGGATTTCACAGTCATAATCGCCGAGAAACTCAATCCATCGACGTTGTCTCATGTTCAGTTCCTTTTGATCAAGAATATGTTGTAAACTCTTGTGATCGGTATAGACGACACACTTGGTTCCATACAAGTAGTGTCTCCACAGCTTCAAGGCAAATACTACCGCTCCTAGCTCCAAGTCATGCATAGTATAGTTTTTCTCATGCGTTTTCAATTGTCGTGACGCGTAGGCGATAACTTTCTTCCTTTGCATTAACACAGCTCCATATCCTTTTGCTGATGCATCACAGTAGACCACAAAGTCTTCTGATCCTTCTGGTAACGATAGAATAGGCGCACTACACAACATTTGTTTCAACTTTTGGAATGCTAATTCCTCCTTATCTCCCCATTCGTTTTTACCTTCTTTTGAGTCAACTTCGTCAGTGGTTTCGCGATCTTCGAGAATCCCTCGATGAATCTTTGGTAGTATCCAACGAGTCCTAAGAATTGGCGAATTTCAGTCGGTGTCGTAGGAGCAGTCCACTCCCTAATTGATTCAATCTTGGCAGGATCAACATGAATCCCCTTGCTATCAATAACGTAACCTAGAAATTGTACTCTTGGCAACCAAAAATCACACTTCGAGAACTTAGCGTACAATTCCTCCTTCTTAAGTAATTCCAATATTATCTTAAGATGTTCCTCATGTTCCTTCTCATTCCTTGAGTAAATCAGTATGTCATCGATGAACACAATGACAAACTTGTCCAAATACGGTTTACACATCCGGTTCATGAGGTCCATAAACACAGCAGGTGCGTTTGTCAAACCGAACGACATCACTTGGAACTCATAGTGTCCATACCTAGTCCTAAAAGCAGTCTTTGCAACATCTTCCTCACGGACTCTCAGTTGGTGATAACCAGACCTAAGGACAATCTTCGAGTAAACGCTCGATCCTTGCAACTGATCAAACAGATCATCGATCCTAGGTAACGGGTAACGGTTCTTGATGGTAAGTTTGTTCAACACACGATAGTCGATACACATCCGAAAACTTCCATCCTTCTTCTTTACAAATAAGACTAGAGCTCCCCAGGGTGAAGAACTCGGTCTTATGAATCCTTTATCAGTCAACTCTTGTAGTTTCGTCGCTAGTTCTTGCAATTCCGACGGTGCTAAACGGTAAGGCGCTCGAGCAACAAGTGCAGCTCCCGGTATTAAATCGATCTGGAATTCAACTTGTCTAGCCGGTGGTAATCCAGGCAAATCTTCAGGAAAGACTTCCGGAAAATCCCGTACGATAGGTACATCTTCCAACCATTTTTCTTCCGTCTGCTTTTCAGTAACACGGGCTAAAAATACGTGGCAACCTTCCGACAACAACTTCTGAGCCTTGACACGCGAGATAATGTTCAGCCGTGACTTCCCTTTTCCGTTACTTGTATCCCCTTGTACCTCCAAAACTTCATCACCAAATGGTAAACGAACGATCTTCTCGTCGCATACAATCGTAGCATGATATCTCGACAACCAATCCATTCCGACAATCACGTCAAAACTCCCTAACTCAACAGGCATAAGGTCTATTACGAAGGGATGACCTAGAAGATTTAAAGTGCATCCACGAAGTATAGTGTCGGCTTCTATCAACTTCCCATTAGCTAACTCAATAGTGTACTTAGTGTCTAAGGGCGAAGGGGTCACATCAAGTAAAACACTAAAAGCAGTCGACACAAGTACAAAAAAAATTCATTAAAAATTCATTAATTCTTACACATAACAGATCTAACAAACAACTTAATAATTCATTAATACTTAAAAAAATTACAAGTACAAAATATGAGTAAAACAAAATTATGAGAGTGAAAACTCAGCTGTGAAAATTTCAATAATCATCATTCTTTATTCTTTCTTCAGCTTCAACGCTGTCATTCCTTGTATCCAATTCAGCTTGCAAAGCTTGGGCAAACACTTTGGAATACTCAGAGTTGATTTTAAGCACCCTCTGAAACACTAAAAGCTGAATAGTTGAAGCCAGCCCCAGCTAACATTCCATTTGAAAGACATATTGGCATCCCCTGTTCATGAATGCCATTCCTTTTTCAGGCTCAGTATAAGTCTGTCCATCAACAGGTCTAACAATTCTATTTGGTAAGACAAGATCCCTATGCATTCCATCTACTTGAATGTCGTCTGTGACGAAGGTTTCTTTAATGAATTGAGTCATCCTTTTCCTTTTCTTCTCAGCCTTTGTTGGTTCTGGTTCAAATATTTGTGGGGAAGGATCAACTTTGAGTTTGGCAGCTGTTTCTTTCAACCAATTAAACTTAGCTTTTAGAGTCTTTAAGAGTAAGAAATTTTCCTGTCCAGACTTATTTTCAGCTAGAGCTTCTAGTTCAAACCATTCAAACAGACTAAGTGTCTTAAGTTTGAAGTCCTCAAATATCTCCATGTTGGCCATTTGATTGTCTCTCCATATGATCATCTGTGGGGTATGAGTTGACTTCTTAATGGTATATTTGAACTTGGTGATTTTACCTGGAGCATATTTTGAGTTTACGCAGGCATCATAATAAGTGTGAAAACACTTATCTTTTTACCACTTATTTCCAATAATAACAAGACCAAAACGTGTATTTTATGTTGTAAAAGTCGGAATTATGCGTGGTTTGTGTTTTTATTGTGTTTTAGGACCAAAAGGTGAAAAAGGAAGAAAACACGGGCTTTCAGGGGCTTTTATCGAAGAAAACGAGAAAAGACAAAGTCAAAAGATCAAGAGTGCTTAAAAGACGGATGTCCAAGACCTATTCTGAAGATTTATCAAAGAACAAGTCTAAAGACGGAAGTTTAATGAAGTCGAAGAACTCGAGTCTAAATAAATGAAGAAATGTTAAGACGAGTTTAATTAATCCCGAGACGACATCGAGAAAGACAAATGAATTAAATCGAGTCGAGAAGAAAAAGAAAGAAGGAAGCACCACACATGCACTTCCCACTTCCCTATAAATACCCTCCTAATCACATTAGGAGGGTAGTTAGCTAGTTTTATTTTCAAGTTTTCTTTCTAGTTTTTAGAGAGAGAAAGTTCTAAACTTTCTCTCACTAAGTTTTTCATCTTTCCTTTAAGCTTTCATTAATCTTTGTATTTGAGTTTCTTTAATCAAAAGTTTAAGTTTAAGCTTTGTGTTCTTTAATCTCCTTCTACATTTCTTGAAGTTGCTTATTACTTAATCCGAAACCTTACTTTGATCCGAATCCTTAATGATTCGTGATTAAATTTGAGGTTGTATGGTTAGAAGGTTCATTCCCTTTGTTCCTACATAAGCTCCTACATGTATAAGTTGTAAGCTCTTAATGCTTATTGGCTTATTACAAGTTTTAGCTTATTGGTTTTCGGATTTCTCAAAGGTTTTAGTAATTTTAAAGTTCATTTCATAAAGTTTATAATTTTTTCATGTTTTAGAAGTGGTCGAATCTAAGCTTTTTGAGTTGTTTAACATTCGAATTAGATAGCTTATTACACTTGCTTATTGAGTTTTAGGTTCTCCACCAATTTCGGATTAAGTATTGCATTCCATCGCAATACAAGGGATTCTACACATTCCGACGGGTTTCATTGTTTTGATCGCAATAACCCATTAGGGTTCTACTTTGTGATCGGTTGGTCACTTCCCCCTTATTTCGATCTGGGATTGCGATCGCTCATTGCGATCGCATATTCCGACGGGACTAAGGTTCCTTGTTAAGACGAAACTCTGCCTAATTTTACTTTACAACATTCCGACAGAATTGCAACTTTCCGATTTGAAACATTGTGACAAAAGTATTTGATTATTCCGATCTGACATTGCGATCTAGGACATTCCGATAAGCATCATTCCGACAGAGTTGCATTTTACATTCCTATGGGTATTAAGATTGGTATTCCGATGGACCTGTGCATTGATTATTCCGATGGCTTATTTTAGTTATTATTTCGATGGTTATGATTTGGTGCATTCCGACAGAAATGAATTGCAATATTACGATAGAACATGTTTTTAAGTTTTAAAGTTTTACTTAAAGTTTTTTTTCTAAATAGCTTTTAGTTTAATTCTTAAACACTTTAATTTTACTCAACGACATTTTCGTACTTGCTTTTAGTTAAAATTAGATGAACGAAACCAAACCATTCTCTTGTTCACCAAAAGACGATTGAGTCGCACTCTTAACTTGTAATCAATTCGAAAAGACTTGGGACTACGAATTTTGATACTAGAGGTAAAAACCAAGTATTAAATGGCACCGCTGCCGGCTCTTTTCGTTAAGATTAACGGTTTCTAGTGAGAGACGCATTGAATTTTAGGATCCGTTCTTTGAACGTTATTTTCCTTGCTTCAAAAATCTTCAAAATCCATAAAAAATATAAAATTCTTCAAAAATACAAAAACATTGAAAAATCATTAAAAGCAATTATTTTCCAAAAGGTTTTGCACCAAAAAAATTATATAGATATTCTCTGTGTATATTTTTCTTCTGCAGGTGTATGCGTACTAGATCTTCGAACTATTCTGAGCCCGAGACTCGTGAAGATCTAGATATGGCTGGTGTTAATAATAGCAATAATAACCCACCTCTACCCAATTTGAATAACAATAACAACAACAACAATGTCCACCTACCTGATTTACGAACAATGGGGGAATTGTGTCAACCCACCATGAACGGACGGGGAGGCCCGATTGCGCCGATGCATGTCACGGCTCAGGAGTTTTCGTTGAAGCATCACATGATCCAACAAGTGCAAACTAACCCATTTCACGGAATTCCGGATGATGATGCCAACAAACACCTCGACAAATTCATTACCATCACCCAAAGCATGAGTCCCTCGGTGTTTCTATGGATGACCTTCGCCTTCAACTATTTCCCCACTCGCTTTCTCACCATGCCGAAAAATGGTTTGACCGTCTCCCAAAGAATTCTATTCATACTTGGAATGACATGACTCAACGCTTTTTGTCGCGCTACTTCCCACCATCCATGGTCACAAGCCTTCGTAACCAAATTAGTGGATTCATGCAAGACAATGATGAATCGCTCTTTGATGCTTGGGAACGATACAATGATTTGATCGACCGTTGTCCAAATCACAACATGCTCCCCGTCACTCTCATTGATACCTTCTACAATGGTCTCACTTTTCGTGATCGTGACACGATCAACGTCGCCGCCGGTGGTACTTTTATGAAAAGGAGACCGGAGGAATGTAGAGAGTTGATTGAAAACATGACTACTCACCACATGAATTGGGATTCATCCGCATCCTCAAGATCTAACCCGAGAGTCAATATTTCTTCTACTACTTCCAATCCCGAGATGACTGAAATTTCTCGACAACTCGCTGAGATGAACAAGAATTTCATGACCATGGCCACAAACCACTTTCAACAAGCTAAAGTCGTTGCTATTTCTTGTGACACATGTGGTGGTCCTCATTCTTACAATGATTGTCCTTCTACCGAAGGCAATTTTTCAGAAAACGTTAACGCGGCATACGATACTTATCCCACGAGAGGCTATCAAGCTCGTCCTCAAGGAGACCGTAGCTTGCTAAGTTATCGTTCAAACAACTATCTTGCTCCACCCGGTTTCCCTCCTCCAAACCAAAACCAATAACAAAGCTATAACCGAAACAACCAATCCCAACCTCGTGCTAACAATCAATATCAATCCCAAAGAAACCCATACCAAACTCAAGGAAATTCTCAAGCTTACCAAGCTCCACCTCTCAATCAACCGATGGCAGTGAATCAAGACGTCGAGACGTTCATGAAGACTAATCGAGAGATGGTGACGAATCTTCATAGTAAATTCATCAACTTGAAGGGCGAAATGGCGAAACAAGGGAACGATATTCGAGCCGAGCTAAGGAATGACATGGCAAAACAAAGCAATGAAATTCGTGCAGACATCAGAGACTCTTTCAGCACTCAAGCGCTTAACATACGTGATATGATCGGTTCGCTCATCCAAGGTAATCAAACCTCTTCTTCGGGTACTCTTCCGAGTAACACCGTTGCGAATCCAAGAGGGGAGATGAAAGCAATCACCACTCGTAGTGGAAAAGGTTATACGGAACCCGAGCTTCCTACACCTCCACCCGTGATTGTGAACAAGGAAAAAGAGAAACTTTCCTCACCTCCTTCACCTTCAATCCCCATTTCCCCACCACCCGTGGTTGTGAGTGATCCTACTCCCCTAAAGCCTTCTTCATCCAATTTACCTTATCCTTCAAGGTTGAGGAAAGAGAAGCAAAAGAGCAAGGATGATATTCAAGTTTCAAACTTTCTAAAAATGTTTAAACAATTGAATTTTAACATCTCCTTTGTCGAGGCTCTCGCGCACATGCCTAAATACGCTAAGATGTTTAAAGATCTTCTAAGTGACAAGGAGAAGCTTCTTGACATTGCTCAGACCCAACTTAATGAGAATTGCTCCGCCGTTCTCTTAAGGAAATTGCCCACCAAACATGGTGATCCGGGTCGCTTCTTGATTCCTTGCAACTTCCCGGGAGTAGAGAATTGAATGGCCCTAGCCGATCTAGGTGCCAGTATAAACTTAATGCCTTTAAGTGTCTGGAAGCAATTATCTCTCCCCGAGCTAGTCCCCACCAAAATGACTTTGGAATTAGCCAACCGTACGGTTGCTTATCCAGTGGGGATAGCCGAAGACGTTTTCGTTGGCGTTAACAAATTCACCTTCCCGGCGGATTTTGTCGTCGTTGACTACGAGATGGACCCCCGTGTTCCATTAATCGTTGGACGTCCCTTCTTGAGGACCGGTCGCACTCTCATTGATGTAGCCGCGGGCGAAATAATCATGAGAGTTGGTGACGATAAAATTGTCTTCAACATGGGTAAGATTTCTAAGCAACCTTATTCATATGAGAGTGTTAATGCTATTGATGTTCTCGATGAGGCTTGTGAAGAACATTTTCATGATGCTTGCAAAAGTACTCTCTCTTCTCTCCCAATGTTGAGACCGTTGCCTCAATTGCTCCATCATTGACTCCTTTTGGAGAAAGTGACTTGGATGATTTCGAAGCTAGCTTGGGTCCTCTCGATATTAAGTATGATAATTCGTCCACCGATTGGGATGAAGACATTCGTACTATTGAGAGACTTCTCAATGAAGACCCGTTTTCTCCTCCTTCTCCTAAAGAGGTGACTAATGATGATCCATCGTTAATTACACCATCTATTGAGGATCCTCCTACTCTTGAGCTTAAGGACCTACCTCCTCATCTTGAGTACGTTTTCCTTGATGACAACGAGAAGTTACCGGTCATCATCGCAAAGGACCTGAAAGAAGAAGAAAAATCCTGACTTATCGCCGTGTTGAAGAAGCATAAAAGAGCTATCGCTTGGAAAATCTTTGTTATTCACGGAATTGATCCTCAATTTTGCACACATAAAATTCTCATGGAGGACGACTTTAAGCCCACAATTCAAAGCCAACGAAGGGTGAATCCTAAAATCCATGAAGTCATCAAAAAAGAGTTTATCAAACTTCTTGATGCGGGTATGATTTACCCTATTTCGGATTCACCATGGGTTAGTCCAGTCCATTGTGTGCCTAAGAAAGGCGGAATCACCGTTGTGCCCAATCAAAACAACGAGTTAATTCCTACCCGTCTCGTTACTGGGTGGAGAGTTTGTATAGACTACCGCAAACTCAATGATGCAACGAGAAAGGATCATTTCCCTCTTCCCTTTATGGACCAAATACTTGAACGTTTAGCGGGTAATGAATATTACTGCTTTCTTGATGGTTTCTCGGGTTATTTCCAAATACCCATCGATCCCCAAGATCAAGAGAAGACAACATTCACTTGTCCCTATGGCACATTTGCTTACAAAAGAATGCCTTTTGGCTTATGCAATGCCCCCGGGACTTTCCAAAGGTGCATGTTGGCTATCTTCCATGACATGGTTGAGCAAACCATGGAAGTCTTCATGGATGATTTCTCGGTCTTTGGGGATTCCTTCTCTTCTTGCCTTGCCAATTTGGAACGTATGCTTAAGCGGTGCGAAGACACTCGCCTTGTTCTGAATTGGGAAAAATGCCATTTTATGGTAATAGAAGGCATTGTGCTAGACACAAAATCTCTAAAGCCGGTCTTGAAGTCGACCGTGCTAAAGTAGATTTCATAGCCAAATTACCTCCACCTTCAACCGTGAAGGGTGTGAGAAGTTTTCTGGGTCATGCGGGCTTCTATCGTCGATTCATTCAGGATTTCTCTAAAATCGCTCGCCCGATGACCCACCTCTTGGAAAAAGATACTCCTTTTAACTAAGGCACCGGTCTTGGTTACCCCTAGTTGGGAGCTACCCTTTGAGTTGATGTG
This sequence comes from Glebionis coronaria, assembly GCA_025667525.1. NCBI lineage: Eukaryota > Viridiplantae > Streptophyta > Magnoliopsida > Asterales > Asteraceae > Glebionis > Glebionis coronaria. The sequence goes on along the minus strand of CM046877.1, from coordinate 172,830,462 downwards.
CGATGCTAGCGACTTTGCTATTGGTGCGGTTTTGGGACAAAGGATCAACAAACACTTCCAACCAATCCACTATGCTAGCAAAACAATGATGGGGGCTCAATTACATTATACGACAACCGAAAAAGAGCTTTTAGTTGTTGTCTATGCTTTTGAAAAATTTCACCCCTATCTTGTTTTATCCACCACCATCGTATACACGGACCATTCCGCGTTGAAGTACTTGATGACTAAGCATGACTCTAAGCCAAGACTTCTTCGCTGGGTTTTACTCCTTCAAGAATTCAACATTGAAATTCGTGACAAGAAGGGTGTCGAAAACCTAGCCGCGGATCATCTTAGTAGACTTGAGGATCCATATCAAGGGGATCATCCGAACAAAGAGATCAATGACTCTTTTCCCCTTGAGACCTTAATGTCTATTAATCTCAATCTGGATGACACCTCGTGGTTTGCCGACATTGCAAACTACTTAGCGGGTGGTGTTCTAATCAAAGGGTGTAAAACCCGCATGCTTTTACCATGAATAGTACCCTTAGGATCGTACGTACTAGATTAAAACTTTCCTTATATAGCATGATTACGATTACGTGTTAGGAGTTTACGTATTACGTACGTGTTAGAACACGATAAGTATTTTATATGCACGATCACGTAATAATTAATTAGCAATAATTAATCACGAACATACGATCATGAAATCACGAACGTAATTAAAACACGAGTTATTAATTAATTACGTATATATATTTATTACGAGCGTAATTAAATATATTAGATTATGGTATTTACGTAACGAGAACACATGAGAACACACCAATATTTTAGACACGGAAAAACATTCGGGTTACCCCTTGTGGGCCCCATTACCACGAAATAGAGAGGGAGGATGGGCCTAGCCATCAAATTTTACTAAAAGGGGGTTTAAGGGATTTTCACTACTCATTTATAACTTACAGAAGATTTTTAGCAAAAACCTAAAAACCCTCCTCTCCTTCTCCTTTGTGCCGCAACCATCAAAACACAAAAAGGGAGTGTTTGTTGATCTTTGATCTTGAAGAATTGGTGATTGATCGTGTTTGTTCTTCGTTCTCTTGATCCACGAATTCGGTAAAAACCTTTTAAACCTTTTCTTTTAATTTAATCTTTTATTAATTATGAACATGTGATGTTTTTATAAAAAAACATAATAATTAATCATAGATCTAACATGTTTTGATGATTAATTAAATCAAAGGGTCGTTTTAAGGGGTGTTTTGTTTTGGCCGCAGGCTGCAACCGACCCCGAGGGGGTTTCGGTTTGCCAAGCCGACCACCACCAAGACCATATGGTCTTGGTTGGTGCGTGTGGGTCCCACGGCAGCAAGGGTAACACGGGGTACCCCGAGTTGGCTCGGGGTACGGTGTCGATTCATGTCCGGTTCATGTTTTCTAGCCTAGATCCGGTTCATGGTTTATGTTAGTTTTTTTTTATGTTATGAACTTATGTTAAAATTAAATTAATAAAAGATGTGATTAATTTAATAACATGACTTAGGTTATTTAATTATTAATGAACATGAAATTATTTTAACCTAAGTATTTGTATATTTAATACTTATGATTAGTTAATTATTTTGAAACCATGGATATAATTAATTAATTAACATGACTTAGGTTATATTATTAATATATAATAATACATATATTAACCTAAGTATTTAACTTATTTAATTAAAAACATGTTATACTTTAATTAAATATTATAACCTATAGTTTAATTAAATTACATGAAATAATTATTAAACTATACATTATACCATATGACTTAGAAAATAATCATGAAAAACACTTAGGCTTATGTACTTAGCTTATTTAACCAGCTTATTTCTAATTATGGAAACTTTCTATTTTTAGAAACTTAATTAAATAAGGCAACTAATCTATTTATGGAAACCAGCTATTTTTAGAAACTTATTTATTTAAGGCAGCTAATCTGTTTTTAGAAACTTATTGAATTAAGGCAGCAAATCTATTTATGGAAACTTTCTATTTTTAGAAACTTATCTATTTTAAGCAATAAATCTATTTTTGGAAACTTTCTATTTTTGGAAACTCTCTATTTTTGGAAACTTACTATTTTTGGTAACTTTCTATTTTTGGAAACTTTCTATTTTTGGAAACTTTCTATTTTTGGAAACTTTCTATTTTAGGAAACCTGCTATTTTTGGAAAGTTACTTATTATTACACAATAAGTATAATAACACATGAAATACCAGAAATACTTAATCAGATTAAACAGAATATAAGATAAAACACAGTTAAGGCTTAGAAACAGTAAAACATGGTAAGAACACATAAAATAAGATAAGACATGACATAAAACCAACTATGTATTTAGTAAGCAGTTACTTATTCATGTACGTATTTATGTAGCACTAGTGATTCGGAAGTAGGATTTCTCACAGTTCGTCTTTCTCGTTCACTGGACATAAGGTACGGATTCCCGTCCTTTCAGTATGGACATTCTTTCCTTATTAGGATTCCCCGTATACAGCCAACTGTTTTCCCGTAGTATAAGTTACGTGTTTGATTGCTTATGTTTAAGATTACCTATAGCCATATACATGCATGACCAGTTTCACCTAGTTATGGAGGTACCATAACCATAACATTAGAGGCACTGATGTTATGACTTCACTACGGCGGAGTTATTGCTCGTGGCGTCCCTTTAGCTTTTGGCCATTTATATTATATTTATCATGTGGGGCGTATGGGTGCATCCTAGTTACATGTTTTATTCAGGATTTACATGGTGAATGTGGTGTGTGCCTTGCATCCTTTACAAGGAGCTGATCCCTCCTACCTAAAAACCAGTATATTAAATTAGAGGCAGCCCCTCTAATTTGCATGATGAGGTCACCCCTCCAAGTATTCATGCACGGTGGATTTTCATGACCTATATTGGCTAATGGTAAAATATGTTAAATAGTTTTCATAAGATAAACATAAGGCTTTTCAAACTATAAAACCAGTTTTATGAACATGTTCCAGGTTTTCCAGGACTTATACATTTCCGCTGCCATTAAGTCTTTATTATGCTTAGTCATTCATACTATGTCTATATCCGTGCACTGAGCATTTTGCTCAGTCGTTAGTTTCCTTTCCATGTCCCAAAACGGCAGGTACCCTAGGAAAGACTCGAGCATTTGGAGGACGTGCATCGGATGGAAGCTGATAGAGACTTCGTTTCCCTTTTGCCTTCATATATTTATGCTTGTGTAGTCTTTCATTCATTTCTTTGCTTTATTATGTTTTGGGCTTATGTTTGGGAACCGATGTTTGATTCCGGTTATCCCTATGGTCATGTAATGTTTTATACATTTATCCTTGTATGCTTTGATGACACGCCATAATTACGCGTGACATTTTCATTATCAAAATGGGGTGTTACAATTATGGTATCAGAGCCAAGGCTTCGACCTGTAGGCTCTAAAACTCGACCTGTGACTAGTGGGTAGTCACCAGGAGCTTCCTAAGCCAACGTCTGTTATTCTACGTATTGATGTTTTCAGCGCATTGTTGTTTTAACCATGATGTTTTCAGCACCTTGAGGTTTTAACCTTGACGTTTTCATCGATATTGTTTTATTAATATGGATGGACAACCGTCATTCATATTTAGTTATGTGTCATTGTTTCATGCATAATGTTCCTCATGAACTATGGCTATGTGGACTGAACCCCAGTAGTTCATAATTAGTCACATCAAATTTTTTTTCTGATAAGTTTTGACAAACGAGTTTCATTCATTTATGTTTCATGCATCATTGTTGCAGGGATTATGACTAAGTAATGGTTGGTACAGGACTGGCCCTATTTAGTCGCATGTGCTTTTATCGGAACTTTTAACTTTGGGACCGACCCATAGGCGTCCCCTCGCCATGTCTTTTGTTTTGGAACCGACCCATAGGCGTTCCCTCGCACATATAAAGGTTTTATAAACTACATTACGCGTTCATGCACTGTTTTTCATGCATAAAATTTTTCTCATGATTTAAATTGGCATAAAAAAAAATTCATGTCCCCTCATAAGTTATTATGTTTTTATGTCAAGTATGTTTTCATACTGTCATGGTTAACTTCAGTTTCATGCTTATTATGTTATACACTTCTTCGTAATAGATGGTTTCATGTTTCTTCATGATAATTCCGTCTTCATGTTGATTATGTCTTACACCTCTTTTGTTATTTACGCTGTCCTGCAAGACATTGTTAGATTTCATTGAATCCTGCTTTCATGATAGTCATGGTTGGTTTTCATTGATCATGCTGTCAGGCGAATCATCGTTGAATTTTGTGTAACCACACTTTAACGTTTCTGTTATAACCAGAATGATGTCTATGCTAATACTGCCAGGTTATCATGATGGTGTTCCTAACCGTTTAACTGATATACTTTCCTTAAATCATGATAAATGATCGACCCCATACCGATCATTTCATGTGCATTCCACGTGTACTCCACGTACCGTATTTCATGTGTATCACACGTACCTTGATCCATGTGTATTCCACTTGCAATACTTCACGAGTATTCGCTAGTCGATTCTGAATCATCTTAGGCGTATGTTCACTTGCTGATATTCTACAAGATTGCTGATGCCGCTCAATAGCTTGGAGATGTTACTGAAGGTTGAAGCTGCTGACGTTCGGAGACGCTACGAGATGCGGATGCTGTTCACAACCTGGAGATCCTACAAGACGAAGACAAAGGCGTCGGAGCAAAGCAATTGGACGAGAAGATGCTTCACCATCAGACGATTTCCATCAATCATTGTCCCTAATTCTTAGTTACATGTCATACGTCATTCAGCTGTCATTTCAGCCATATGAGTGCAAACCGGTACCAGTCGGCCACTTAGCTGAATAGTTACATGAATCACGGTCATGAGAATGACCGTCATGGAACTGACAGACAGGACGATAGTAACCACTACTATGACAGAAACTATCTTAGAAATCGCAACCGAGGCTCCGGCCGCGGACGTGATCAGACATACAAATGATCAGTAGTCCAACCGATCCGCCAATTCTGGCATAATAACCTTATATTGTGGTTATATTTGTTTCACATCTCGAGACACATGTCAAGACATCAGTCAAGACACATGTCTCACGTATACTTTCTGAAGAACATGTCAAGACACCAGTCAAGACATATGTCATGCTTACAGTTCCAAGACACGAGTCAAGACACATGACTCACGTCCAACTATGGAACATTTCTAAGAAATTCAGGGTACCCTCCAAGGGTATATCCATTTTGTTGTGCCATGTATTAATCAGGCCACAAGAATTTCAATACCATTATCGGCGTATCAGTGAGAACTGTCACGTTGCCGATGTCACTTTCATTCTTTCACCATACTTCATATATTCATGACCATGAAGGACGCCTTTCGTATTCCCATGTATACGAAGGTTTTCCTTTAGCTTTATGATGAGATCCAAGTTGCTAACGCATTTCCTCGGACAGACACGAGATGAATTTTATCCTAATTATGTACTATGAACAGCACACCATGCTACGATTCATAATTATGTACAGAAATGTTCAGGCTCCTGAACACATTCAACTTGATTTTCCATCGGGAAAATGGGTACAAATTATCTATGCTTACAAGCATGTGCGTTGTTAGCCATGGTCGCTAAAATTTTCTAGCTGTAGTAAGACACGACCACCTAAGTCTTTTACGCATAGCCAGTTGATTATTCCAAAATCTTCCCATACATTCCAGAAGAACTTACAAGGAGAAGGACGGTACCATGAGATAATGTGTCGACTACCGTCGACTTAAACAAATCACCATTCATGACTGTTATTCTCCTCCATGTATTGACAACATGTCCAATCGACCCTATAGTGTTAATTATGTTCCCAAGATCGAACTCATGATCATGTTGCCAATAGTGACGAGTGAAAGAGCAGGACATGTCCATGACTGCTATTCGTACACGACTTGGTCATGCTAAATTCATGATTCTGTATTAATCTCATAAATGCTTCCACAACATTATGGACTTAATAAATTGAGTTTTCATGAACTCATAAGCAAATTCATCAGTGTTCTCATTGAGGATAACCTGATTTCCTTTGAGCCCAGAGAAGAACAGGAAGACCATATCTGCACTATGTTGCAAATTCTATGACAAGAGAAATTTTACCCTAGAAAATTTTCTAATATCAATTCTGTTTGATTACAGTGACATGCTGAATCACATGGATTTCTACGGTTAATCTTACTATGACTCAGCTTATGCGTGAAGGAGAGAACCCTACACTACATTAGGTGTTCTAGGAAATCCTATGTTAAGAGAAGTCTAGATTCAGAGACTCAGAGTTTCGCAACCTTCTATGTATCAAGTTTCTACGAAGCAAGATATAGTTACGTTCATATCTTTATACCTGTCATACAAACAGGCTAAGATAGGACACCAACAGACTGGGATGTTTTCATCATCTGAAATTATAAATTGAAATGGGACAAGATCTCCACGGATTTTGGTTACCAGTTTAACGCAAACTTAGATGAAGCATGATGATATCTGGGTTATTGCAAACAGTTTGATGAAGTCTGCAGAATCCTTACATCCATAGGGATTTCAGAACAAACAAATTTATCGCACATGTTCCAGCCAAGGCTCATCCGATCACTTGGTAATCCCTCAGTTATCGGGTCAGACAAATATTCATAATTATGCTCCTTATTTACTTCACGTCCTTTTTCTAATTCCACGCCTTGCTTTCGCGCTCGCGTTCATGACACAATGGTATCTTGGCTTACGATGTTAAGTTCATTTTTTTCTCATTCTGGGAAGTTTTGCAAGAACTTGGGAGACCAGACCCAAGTTTAGTATAACTACCTATCCTCAGATGGACGTTTCTCGTCATAATCTATGTCTCAACTTCTAGCGTTTGTCGTTACCGCCATTATATTATATGATCACGATATGTTTCACATGTCATGTTCATTCCACGTTCCTCATATCATGATCAAGATATGTTACACGTATCAGGGATCACGATATGTTTACTCATATTACACTCGCCATATCTCCACGTAGCACGTTCAAAAATTTTCACGTATCACGTTCAAAATTTTTCACGTACTACGTTTCTATATGTCTCGCGCATCGTTGCTAGTTATCAGTTAAGTTGGATTGTTTTGCACCATAATGTTTCAGTTACTCTTACACGTTAATTCTTATTCCCTCGATCGAATTTAGGGGATCTACCTTACGTTGATAACCAAGAACTTCTTCGTATTCCAAGTCAAGGTCAGGAGGACCAAGACTTATCATTCGTGTCAAGATCTTATAAAGGAACCGTTCCAAGAGGGAAGCCACTTGGAAACGGACAAGTTCATCCGGACTTCTTATCCGTTTTCTCTTATCAATTAGATATGTCCTTTCAGCCACGTCACGTTCCATGTCCTTTTTAGACATGTCACGTTCCGCGTTCTTTCTGGCAGGTCACCTGCACATTAATTTATCTTACATACCCTCTCAGTTTGATTCGGGTATGTTTCTCTTTCAGTTACGTTATCTATAATTCGGGGACAAATTATTCTTTTTAGGGGGAGAGAGTTGTAAAACCCGCATGCTTTTACCATGAATAGTACCCTTAGGATCGTACGTACTAGATTAAAACTTTCCTTATATAGCATGATTACGATTACGTGTTAGGAGTTTACGTATTACGTACGTGTTAGAACACGATAAGTATTTTATATGCACGATCACGTAATAATTAATTAGCAATAATTAATCACGAACATACGATCATGAAATCACGAACGTAATTAAAACACGAGTTATTAATTAATTACGTATATATATTTATTACGAGCGTAATTAAATATATTAGATTATGGTATTTACGTAACGAGAACACACGAGAACACACCAATATTTTAGACACAGAAAAACATTCGGGTTACCCCTTGTGGGCCCCATTACCACGAAATAGGGAGGGAGGATGGGCCTAGCCCATCAAATTTACTAAAAGGGGGTTTAAGGGATTTTTACTACTCATTTACAACTTACAGAAGATTTTTAGCAAAAACCTAAAAACCCTCCTCTCCTTCTCCTTTGTGCCGCCACCATCAAAACACAAAAAGGGAGTGTTTGTTGATCTTTGATCTTGAAGAATTGGTGATTGATCGTGTTTGTTCTTCGTTCTCTTGATCCACGAATTCGGTAAAAACCTTTTAAACCTTTTCTTTTAATTTAATCTTTTATTAATTATGAACATGTGATGTTTTTATAAAAAACATAATAATTAATCATAGATCTAACATGTTTTGATGATTAATTAAATCAAAGGTTCGTTTTAAGGGGTGTTTTGTTTTGGCCGTAGGCTGCAACCGACCCCGAGGGGGTTTCGGTTTGCCAAGCCGACCACCACCAAGACCATATGGTCTTGGTTGGTGCGTGTGGGTCCCACGGCAGCAAGGGGAACACGGGGTACCCCGAGTTGGCTCGGGGTACGGTGTCGATTCATGTCCGGTTCATGTTTTCTAGCCTAGATCCGGTTCATGGTTTATGTTAGTTTTTTTTTATGTTATGAACTTATGTTAAAATTAAATTAATAAAAGATGTGATTAATTTAATAACATAACTTAGGTTATTTAATTATTAATGAACATGAAATTATTTTAACCTAAGTATTTATATATTTAAGACTTATGATTAGTTAATTATTTTAAAACCATGGATATAATTAATTAATTAACATGACTTAGGTTATATTATTAATATATAATAATACATATTTTAACCTAAGTATTTAACTTATTTAATTAAAAACATGTTATACTTTAATTAAATATTATAACCTATAGTTTAATTAAATTACATGAAATAATTATTAAACTATACATTATACCATATGACTTAGAAAATAATCATGAAAAACACTTAGGCTTATGTACTTAGCTTATTTAACCAACTTATTTCTAATTATGGAAACTTTCTATTTTTAGAAACTTAATTAGATAAGGAAGCTAATCTATTTATGGAAACCAGCTATTTTTAGAAACTTATTTATTTAAGGCAGCTAATCTATTTTTAGAAACTTATTTAATCAAGGCAGCAAATCTATTTATAGAAACTTTCTATTTTTAGAAACTTATCTATTTTAAGCAGTAAATCTATTTTGGAAACTTTCTATTTTTGGAAACTTTCTATTTTTGGAAACTTTCTATTTTTGGTAACTTTATACTTTTGGAAACTTTCTATTTTTGGAAACTTTCTATTTTTGGAAACTTTCTATTTTTGGAAACTTTCTATTTTAGGAAACCTGCTATTTTTGGAAAGTTACTTATTATTACATAGTAAGTATAATAACACATGAAATACCAGAAATACTTAATCAGATTAAACAAAATATAAGATAAAACATAGTTAAGGCTTAGAAACAGTAAAACATGGTAAGAACACATAAAATAAGCTAAGACATGACATAAAACCAGCTATGTATTTAGTAAGCAGTTACTTATTCATGTATGTATTTATGTAGCACTAGTGATTCGGAAGTAGGATTTCTCGCAGTTCGTCTTTCTCGTTCACTGGACATAAGGTACGGATTCCTGTCCTTTCAGTATTGACATTCTTTCCTTATTAGGATTCCCCGTATACAGCCAACTGTTTTCCCGTAGTATAAGTTACGTGTTTGATTGCTTATGTTTAAGATTACCTATAGCCATATACATGCATGACCAGTTTCACCTAGTTATGGAGGTACCATAACCATAACATTAGAGGCACTGATGTTATGACTTCACCACGGCGGAGTGATTGCTCGTGGCGTCCCTTCAGCTTTTGGCCATTTATATTATATTTATCATGTGGGGCGTATGGGTGCATCCTAGTTACATGTTTTATTCAGGATTTACATGGTAAATGTGGTGTGTGCCTTGCATCCTTCACAAGGAGCTGATCCCTCCTACCCAAAAACCAGTATATTAAATTAGAGGCAGACCCTCTAATTTGCATGATGAGGTCACCCCTCCAAGTATTCATGCACGGTGGATTTTCATGACCTATATTGGCTAATGGTAAAATATGTTAACCAGTTTTCATAAGATAAACATAAGGCTTTTCAAACTATAAAACCAGTTTTATGAACATGTTCCAGGTTTTCCAGGACTTATACATTTTCGCTGCCATTAAGTATTTATTATGCTTAGTCATTCATACTATGTCTATATCCGTGCACAGACCGTTTTGCTCAGCCGTTACTTTCCTTTCCATGTCCCAAAACGGCAGGTACCCTAGGAAAGACTCGAGCATTTGGAGGACGTGCATCGGATGGAAGCTGCTAGAGACTTCTTTTCCCTTTTGCCTTCATATATTTATGCTTGTGTAGTCTTTCATTCATTTCTTTTGCTTTATTATGTTTTGGGCTTATGTTTGGGAACCGATGTTTGATTCCGGTTATCCCTATGGTCATGTAATGTTTTATACATTTATCCTTGTATGCTTTGATGACACGCCATAATTACGCGTGACATTTCCATTATCAAAATGGGGTGTTATAAAGGGTTAACATCCCAACAAAAGAAGAAGTTCTTGAATGATGTTAAGACTTACTTTTGGGATGGCCCTTTTCTATTCAAACAATGTGCTGATCTGATCATTCGTCGTTATGTTGATGGACCGGCAGCTTTGCAAATCCTTGATGCTTGCCATAAAGGACCTACCGGTGGTCACTTTGGTCCCAACTACACCGCTAAGAAAGTGTTTGACTCTGGATTCTATTGGCCCACCATTTATCGTGATGCTCACGAAATGGTTAAGCATTGTGATGCTTGCCAATGCCAAGGAAAGATCATACATAAAGATGAGATGCCTCAAAATTTCATACAAGAATTTGAAATCTTTGACGTATGGGGCATCGACTTTATGGGGCCATTTCCATCATCCAAAGGGAACAAGTACATCCTCGTAGCCGTTGACTACGTTTCTAAATGGGTTGAAGCTAAGGCTCTCTCAACGAATGATGCGAGGGTGGTTGTGAACTTTTTAAAGCAGCTTTTCGCTCGATTCGGCGTTCCTCGTGCTATTATCAGTGACCGCGGGACTCATTTTTGCAATGATCAATTTGCAAGAGTCATGGCTAAGTATGGTGTTAACCACCGTCTTTCCACCGCCTATCACCCCCAAACCAATGGGCAAGCCGAGATTTCCAACCGTGGATTGAAGCGAATTTTGGAGCGTACTGTGGGAGAGCATCGCGCCGCGTGGGCCGATAAGTTAGATGATGCTCTGTGGACTTTCCGTACAGCTTATAAGACCCCGATTGGTTGTACACCATATCGTCTTGTGTACGGGAAAGCATGCCACCTTCCCATCGAGCTGGAACACAAGGCGCACTGGGCCTTGAAGTGGGCTAACTTCGACATCAACAAAACCGGTGATCATCGCAAGATTCAACTCAACAAGCTCAACGAACTGAGGAATGAAGCTTACGAGAACTCACTGATCTACAAGGAGAAGACCAAGATCATTCATGACGCAAGGATTAAGAACCGAGAGTTCCACGCTGGTGATCAAGTCTTACTTTTTAACTCTCGGTTGAAGATCTTCTCTGGCAATTTGAAGAGCCGCTGGTCTGGTCCATTCATCGTCGCCAAAGTCTTTCCATATGGGACCATTGAGCTTTCTCAGCCAAATGGGCCCAATTTCAAGGTGAATGGCCAGCGTTTGAAGCTGTACTTTGGTGAGGACATCTCTCATGAGATGATTCCATCCCTCACCACGTTTCCCATGAACTAAATTTGGGTCGAGTCAGGCTCGTGACTCGGTGAACAAAAACAAGCGCTTCTCGGGAGTCAACCCGTGATCTTTCCTTTACTGCTTTCATAATAATTGTCGGGGGGAGCCCCGTATGTGTTTGTTGTCTTGTTTCTTGTGATGTGCAGGGATTAAAACTTCAAAGATCCACCTTGATGACTTTTGACGAACCGTGATACCGTGTTCCCATCTTCCCGGTTCTATCCTAAACTCTTGTGATTCAATATTTCATATTTTATATGTTCACATTGAATTCACTTTAGTTGTCCTTTCCTTAGCAAGATTTAAACAAAGTGCACAATGTCATAAGTGTAGGGGAGTTCACTCCCACATGCTTAAACATTAAGGACAATGTTTATCTCAAGTGTAGGGGGACTTCTATCGAAGTAAGTGGTCTTTTCCATGAATTTACCCTCATTTTAACCGAAAAATTTGATTTTTCGACATTTTTCAAAATTTTTAATCTATTTTGGCCTAGTTGTATAGTTGTTTTTACCTTTGCGTAGTTATTTTCTTTCCTTACTAGAATAAATTTTCAATAAAGTGGTTTTAAATCTTTCAAAGTCGTAAATATTTTGACTCAACCCGAGTTTACTTATCTAAGTTTACTCTAGCTAGTATCCTTAACATGTTTAAGTCAAGTTTTGCTAGGCTTTTATATAGGGAGCTATAAAACGCGAAAGTCTTAACTCTCACGGGTTAAGAACAAGAACTTTTCGCAAGTTCCTATAATTGATCCTAGAGAGTTGTTTATCAAGGGAACTTTAAAATGCGATTTCTAAAACTTGAAAAAGTCTAAGAATTTACAAGATCCTATAGGCGACTCGAAAAGCCAAAACTTTGATTTAATAGGCTAAGCATCCACGAGTCTCATTCCTTGAGATTTTAAACTGCAGAGAACGAGAGATGATAGAGTCAATTATAAGTTTGGTATTCTTTCGTGAATTTATGTGAGTTAATTATAAGCCTATTCTCCCTTCGCTTGTTAATAAATTTATCTGCGATAAATAAGGTTGTACGATTTGAAAAGTTACTTAGCTTCTAGCCCAAGATCGTTTAAAAGTTGCTCGGTATGGATTAGAGTTCATAGCCAAGGCATAACTTATTGAAGCGGGATGCGAAGATTGGCGAGTCCAAAAAGGTCCTAACAAGACATGAGGGCTACATTTTGTTGCTAAAGATCCAAAAGTGATGTGAAGAATCATTTATCGAAAATCAATATGAAGGATCGAGACACACGACGAAAAGCAAAAACTCCCCAAAAGTCATGGAGAAGTGTATCCGAAAAGACCCTAGCAAGGTATGAGGATAAATAGATCCAAGTCATAAAAGGAGGCGGATCGTTGTATATCAAAGTCCAAAATAAAGATTGGAGAAAAATGAAGAAGTCGTGGTCCAAGTATGAATCTCTCAAAACTTCAAGTGAAGAAATTCCATTATGAAGAGAAGACCATAATTTCATGAACGTCTCTCAAGATTTGAAGTGTGAAGTCGCTGCCAAATATCGGTCCGAGAAAGGTCTCAAATCGCGAAGCGAGTTATGCCAAGATATGAATTTTATGAGGTCCCGAGAAGCGGTTTTAAAAGATTTTTTCCTTTAGCTAACTATTGATTAAATCGTTCACTTTATTTTCGGACTAAATAACTATCGAAATAAGTCAAAAATGCATCCTCGTGATCATTCAAGACAACAATAAAATATAAGAGATACCCCTAGGAATAAGGGAGTCTAAGTGAATAATTAGCCCACATGAGTTCGTGTTAGTTTACTAACTTATAATAACAATGATCTCGTTTCTAAGCTTGGTTTGGAGAAAGTGAAAACTTGAGGATGATGATCATTCACGACCTTTCCAAAACCCAAAGGTATGATTTTGATTTCTTTACTTTGTATGTTTATAATTTTCTATCTCTTTAATAAAGGCCAACGTAGATTGATTGTGATGAAAAATGTAAACGTGCTTTGTAACTAATGCGTTGCATGAGGACATTGCAATGGTCAAGTGTAGGGGATTTAATAAGTGTGAAAACACTTATCCTTTTACCACTTATTTCCAATAATAACAAGACCAAAACGTGTATTTTATGTCGTAAAAGTCAGAATTATGCGTGGTTTGTGTTTTTATTGTGTTTTAGGACCAAAAGGTGAAAAAGGAAGAAAACACGGGCTTTCACGGGCTTTTATCGAAGAAAACGAGAAAAGACAAAGTCAAAAGATCAAGAGTGCTTAAAAGACGGATGTCCAAGACCTATTCTGAAGATTTATCAAAGAACAAGTCTAAAGACGGAAGTTTAATGAAGTCGAAGAACTCGAGTCTAAATAAATGAAGAAATGTTAAGACGAGTTTAATTAATCCCGAGACGACATCGAGAAAGACAAATGAATTAAATCGAGTCGAGAAGAAAAAGAAAGAAGGAAGCACCACACATGCACTTCCCACTTCCCTATAAATACCCTCCTAATCACATTAGGAGGGTAGTTAGCTAGTTTTATTTTCAAGTTTTCTTTCTAGTTTTTAGAGAGAGAAAGTTCTAAACTTTCTCTCACTAAGTTTTTCATCTTTCCTTTAAGCTTTCATTAATCTTTGTATTTGAGTTTCTTTAATCAAAAGTTTAAGTTTAAGCTTTGTGTTATTTAATCTCCTTCTACATTTCTTGAAGTTGCTTATTACTTAATCCGAAACCTTACTTTGATCCGAATCCTTAATGATTCGTGATTAAATTTGAGGTTGTATGGTTAGAAGGTTAATTCCCTTTGTTCCTACATAAGCTCCTACATGTATAAGTTGTAAGCTCTTAATGCTTATTGGCTTATTACAAGTTTTAGCTTATTGGTTTTCGGATTTCTCAAAAGGTTTTAGTAATTTTAAAGTTCATTTCATAAAGTTTATAATCTTTCATGTTTTAGAAGTGGTCGAATCTAAGCTTTTTGAGTTGTTTAACATTCGGATTAGATAGCTTATTACACTTTCTTATTGAGTTTTAGGTTCTCCACCAATTTCGGATTAAGTATTGCATTCCATCGCAATACAAGGGATTCCATTCCGACGGGTTTCATTGTTTTGATCGCAATAACCCATTAGGGTTCTACTTTGCGATCGGTTGGTCACTTCCCCTTATTCCGATCTGGGATTGCGATCGCTCATTGCGATCGCATATTCCGACGGGACTAAGGTTCCTTGTTAAGACGAAACTCTGCCTAATTTTACTTTACAACATTCCGACAGAATTGCAACTTTCCGATCTGAAACATTGCGACAAAAGTATTTGATTATTCCGATCTGACATTGCGATCTAGGACATTCCGATAAGCATCATTCCGACAGAGTTGCATTTTACATTCCAATGTGTATTAAGATTGGTATTCCGATGGACCTGTGCATTGATTATTCCGATGGCTTATTTTAGTTATATTCTGATGGTTATGATTTGGTGCATTCCGACAGAAATGAATTGCAATATTACGATAGAACATGTTTTTAAGTTTTAAAGTTTTACTTAAAGTTTTTTTTCTAAATAGCTTTTAGTTTAATTCTTAAACACTTTAATTTTACTCAACGACATTTTCGTACTTGCTTTTAGTTAAAATTAGATGAACGAAACCAAACCATTCTCTTGTTCACCAAAAGACGATTGATTCGCACTCTTAACTTGTAATCAATTCGAAAAGACTTGGGACTACGAATTTTGATACTAGAGGTAAAAACCAAGTATTACATCATAATCAGCTTTTACCTTTTTCAGAGCCTCTATGCATTTTACCTCCATTTCCCTTAACCTTTTTCTCTACTCCTCTCTGAGTTGAGGAGACATGGCTTTTAGCTTGGCTTCATCCAGCTCTTTGGCCTTCCTGATTTCATTTAACCTTTTGAATTCAAGTGCCTGTTTTTCAATTTCTTCAGATGTTAGAGGTTTTTCATTAGCATCTTTGAAGGTTGAGAGTTGAGATAGTTCAGTGGTTGATCCTCCTATCTCTAGCATCGCAGTACTTTCTTTATTTTGGCGTCTGAGTCTACCATAACTATTTCCTTTCCTTTCTTTGAGACAGAGGATAACTCACTTGCTTTTTCTAAGCTCTTTAGTGTTTTTGAGAAATGCCATCTGAGCTTGACTTTGTACAGCCTTTGGTAGGGAGCTAACAGTAAATTTGAGTTTCTTAGCAGCAGGTTCGCCATCGTCCACAGCCTTATTGGTATTAACCAAAGACAGGGATTTTGATGTATCAGCTCCTTCGTTGTTCGGTTGCTCCCCCTTAATTTCATCATCATCAGGTACAGTAATGGGTGTGATGACTTGGAGAGGGATGGGTGTAGTGATGGTGTTTTCAGCTGTACCTGTGTTAATGTTGACAGGTTCAAGTTTAAGTAAGTCAACTTTCTCCCCCTCACATTTAGCCTGTCTCTCAAGCTGCTTGGCTGAACGTGACTGAATGTACTTAGCAACCTGCTCAACTGATGCAACCATTTTTCTTTGCTTGTTCTTTGATCCCCTAGCAATTCTTAGAAGCCTGTTGCAAATTCGGTTGACAGAACAATCAACATGCCCAGCCAAAAAGTGTGCGTGACGTTTTTGTCTTGCGTACACAGCCTCAAACTCCTTGTGCATAACCAACTCATGAGCTGAGAACATGTCAGGGACTTATGTAGTGATGACATCTTTGATTCGAGTGGATAAGTGACTAAGTCCCTGAGAAACTCCTTTTTGTGTGCCATCTTTTATTGGCTCAATGATAGCATCTTGGACAACCTGTGTGATTATATTTTGAAAACTGGTTGTGAAAGAATGTATTTAAGACCCCATGCGATCCAACTTACGCGACAAACGTTCAATATAAGAGGCGTGATGATAGGGCTTTAAGTCATGAATGTTCAGGCTTTGTTGCGCGTAGTCATCTTCCCTTGGTAAAATATCAAAGTTGGTCTGTTGTGGATGATCAAATAATAAAAACACAGCAGTGGGATCGTATACCACCGTAGGAAGCTCCATAGTGACAGATGCAGCAGAAGTAGGTGTCACAACAGCTTCTTTGGGAGGTGGAGTGAGTTCATCAGCTGGTGTGGCCACAGCTGTGGCTTTGAGAGGTGACAGAGGAGGCTGTTCATCGTCCTTTTCATCCTCCTCTTCAATCATCCTCTCAAGGAGAATTTCGTCATCAGGCATGGATTCAGGCTCAGAGAAGCTTTCAATGAGAGCAAGAACATCATTTTCAGCATCAAGCATGAGCTCATCTTCTTTAGGCTGTTCCTGAATCACATTATCAGCTCCTTCTGCTGTAGAATGAGAATCTACAGTTGGTTGTTCAATATTAGCCTGCAATTGGTGTAGGTTAGTAACGGGGAGATAGATAAGGGGAATGGTCACCAGTACGTGTCCCAGAGAGGCTGAGGATGATTATTCGGCCACTCCAAAGGATAAATCCTTGGGATTCTTTTAAATGTGAAAATAATAAGGTTAATGGTCGCCATTCGCTGCCCCTAGGAAAGCTGAGTGTGATTATTCAGCCCCCCCCAAAGGATAAATCCTTTGGGACTCTTTTATCTATGAAACATATATGGGTTAAGATCGCCTATTACGCTGCCCCTGGGAAAGATGAGGGTGATGATTCAGCTCCACCTGAAAGGATAAATCCTTTGGGATTCTTTTATTTGTGAAAAAGATGTAGTTTAAGGTCGTCATTTTACGTTGTCCCTAGGAAAGCTGAGGGTGATTATTCAGCTCCCCCTAAAAGTTAAACTTTTAGGATTCTTTTTCTAAAGGAACTTAGAGACTGTGTGAAGTACAACTACTCTAGGTCGAGACATATATGTATACAGGTTGTTGTTTGCCTGTATACTGTCTAGATGATGTAGGGTCATCGGGGTGCTTTATAAACACAAACGAATCACTCCCTGGTGCAATGACAGGGTGTACAGAAGTCTTAAAATATTTCTAAGTGCATACACAGACTCCTATGGGTCGAGGATAACCCTAACTTCACCAATCTTACCTACAGACATTTGAGAGTGGCTGCTTGTGTACCTCAAAAGTATAAACTGATTACATGTGAGATATCAGCGGAGTTAGGTTGGTTTCCTGCTGTCTCTGCTGAATTAGAGACGCTAGAATCTTGTTGTTTTTAGTTGAAGTCTCTGTGTCCACAGAAGTCTCTGGAACAAAGGAAGTAGGGATGGCCACAAGCTTCTTTATCCTGGCCTTAATAACAGTTTGGGTTTTGGAAGAGGAGGGGTTTTTCTTCTTCTTAGGTTGTTGTCCAGTTGTTGCATTGGACAGCGTAGTGTGTTGCCCAGAGGTCAAAGACGTTGACTTACCAGACACACTAGTTGTAATCACCTTCTCAGAGGAAGAGATCAAGGGCTTAACAACAGATGGTTGTTTGGCGGCAATATTCTTCATGTGGGCTATAGCAGGCACATCATTTGGTCCCATCACCTTGTAGACAACCCCAGTGATATGATACGGTTTCATAGCAGTGAGTGTAGGGTTGTTGTAGATATCACCAAGAAGACTTTTGAAGATAAGAGAACGAAAGCGAACATAGTAGATATTCTTCTCCCTGTATTGGTTGGTTCCCTTCAGCTTTTCAACAAGATTGGAGAAGAGAATGCTTTCTACATCAATGTATGCACCCCATATAAGACCATAAGCGATGGTCTGATGATTAAAAGACATATGGTCTTGAGATCCCTGCATTCTACCCAATGATTTGACAATATGCGTGAAAAACACTCTCTACATAGGAGGAAAAAGTTTGATCTTCAATGAAGACTTGAGGACAACTTCAGCAGGTGTAAGGGCTGGGTGAGTGTCAGAGACAGGGAAAAGTGTGGCAAGGGCATCCTTAACAGCCTTTTTATCAATAGTCTTCAAGCATTCATCACCATGTCTAAGCCCAGCCAAAGAGGAGAAATCATCAACCGAGAAGGCAAAAGGGTGTTCATTACAGGAAAGGTTGAAAGAAATGGTGTTATCGTCAAGAACTTTAGTATAATACCAGAATTCCCTAAGGTATTCTTGGTAGAAAACGGATGGGGATCTAGTGAATGCTTCGCCAACATCACAATTCTTCATAAAGTTCACCAGATCCAAGTATGAGTCATTAGGAGCTTTGAGCCATCCTATTGAGTTGTTAGAAGCGAGGATGCTATCATTGATCTCGAACGATACGTTAAATGCCTTTGGGACTGGAAACGCCATTGATGCGAGGAATGAGAAGACGAAGATGGTGAGAGGGTTTAGAGAGAGGTTTTAGAGAGAGATGCAAATTATGAATAATGAGAAAAGTGTTAGGTGAAAAACCTTGAGATTATATATATATATATATATATATATATATATATATATATATATATATATATATATATATATATATATATATATATATATATATATATATATATATATATATATATATATATATATATATATATATATATATATATATATATATATATATATATATATATATATATATATATATATATATATATATATATATATATATATATATATATATATATATATAAAATATATATATATATATATATATATATATATATATATATATATATATATATATATATATTCAAAATTTGTAACAGTTATTCAACCGCATTAAATGCGTAGTGGGAAAAGGACTGCACACAAGTGGGTCCCTTGACCTTTCAAAACTGTTTGTCACCTCGTTTATCGAAAAAAGTACGAATTAAATATTGAGAATGTTTTAAGCATTTACTTGGAGAGTAACTACCTAGTTTCATGTGAAAAACATTTAATATCTGCTCAGACTTTAATGACACACATTAAATATCAGCCACAGGCTTTGAGATATTAAGCCTACCCAGCTCAGCAAGTAACCTGTTGAACGAAGGTTCAACCAAAGGCTTGGTAAAAATATCAGCTAGTTGCAGCTCAGTGGGAACAAAATGCAGCTCAATATCTCCTTTTATAATATGATCCCTGATAAAGTGATACCTGATATCTATGTGTTTGGTTCGAGAGTAAAGCATAGGGTTGTTTGAGATAGTAATGTCACTGGTATTGTCACAGAAAATTGGTACTTTGCCATATAGAATCACATAGTCAGCTAATTGACTCTTCATCCAAAGTACTTGTGCAGAGCAACTGGCATCTGCAACATATTCAGCTTCAGCTGATGACATTGCCATAGAGTTTTACTTCTTTGCACTCCATCCAACCAACTTTCCTCCTAGGATTTGACAGCTCCCTAAGGTACTTTTCCTGTCAATGCAGCATCCAGCATAGTCTGAATCTGAGTAGGCCTTGAGATCAAAGCATGATTCTTTAGGATACCACAGACCTAGAGAGGTTGTTCCTTTGAGGTACCTGAAAATTTTCTTAACAGCCACTAGATGGGATTCCTTAGGGTTAGCTTGGTACCTTGCACAGAGACATGTGGAGAACTGGATATCAGGGCGACTGGCTGTGAGATACATGAGTGACCTAATCATGCCTCTATACATAGTCTCATTAACAGAGACTCCTGACTCATCAGGACCCAAGTTATTGGGTGGAAGCATGGGGCATTTCACTGATGCACAATCAGCCAAGTCATATTTTTTAAGTAAATCTTTAACATACTTTTCTTGACAAATTAAAATTCCTTTAGGACATTGTTTGATTTAAAAACCCAAAAAGTAAGTTAATTCACCCATCATACTCATCTCATATTTCTTGGTAATTAATTTATCAAAACGTTTACTAAGATTAACATTTGTTGACCCAAAGATAATATCATCCACATAAATCTGTACAATGATGAAATCACTTTTATCCTTGAAGGTAAAAAGTGTTTTATCAATAGAACCCTTGACAAATTTATTATCTGTTAAAAAGGTAGACAGAGTTTCATACCATGCCCTTGGAGCTTGTTTCAGCCCATACATGGCTTTGTGTAGCCTGTACACATGAGTGGGAAACTCGCTGTTCTCTAATCCTTCAAGCTGTTGAACATACACTTCCTCAGTCAAATATCCATTGAGAAAGACACTTTTAACATCCATTTGATACACAGTGTAGTTCATATATGTAGCATATGCAAGGAAGATTCTGATAGCTTCAAGTCTAGCTACTAGTGCAAACATTTCATCATAGTTAATCCTTTCAGTCTGTGTATATCACTGTGCAACTAACCTTGCCTTGTTCCTTATGATGTTACCAATCTCATTCATCTTATTCCTATATATCCATCTAGTCCCAGTGATGTTCTTACCAGGTGGAGCTGGCACTAGATTCCATACCTTGTTTCTTTTAAACTGATTGATTTCTTCCTGCATTGCAGCGACCCAACCTTCTTCAACAAGGGCTTCAGCTACACGCTTGGGTTTAATTTGTGATAGAAATTTAGCAAACAGGCATTCATTGGCTGAGGCTGATTCTGAGTCATGAATTCTATGTCTAGTAGTAACCCCAACATTTGGTTCACCAATAATGTTGACAAGAAAAATGTGTTGATCTCTTGACCATTTGCTTTGAGGAGCTTGGGATTCATAGACAGGAACAGGTTTGGAGTATGAGAGTACAACTTGAGTTTCATCTTGCTGAGTAGGAGGACTCTCTTCAAAGACAATCTCTATGTCTGTGTCTACATCAGCTATTTCAAGAGGTGATGATTCACAGACAACTGGAGAATCTTCTTGATTATGAGTTCCAGGTAAGTCATCAGCAACTGAGGTGGATTGTGGAAGGTTGATGTTCTTCTTCAATTAGCACTTGAGTAGAAGGAACATCATTGTTGTGAGTTGATAGTGGATCGTATGCAGGAACATATGGAATAAGAGTATCTGTGTGTGGATGATGATGAAAGACATGCCTTGGTTCAGAGAACTCATCTGTTGGGAAAGACCTATTTTCGTTGAAATCAATTTCATCACCTTCTGTTCATGTTCTTTGTAGCACGTTATCATATTCATTGAATGTGACATGAAAGGTTTCTTCTAGTTCTTGTCTTCTTGTATTGAATACTCTAAATGCTTTGGCTATTGGAGAGTATCCTAAGAAGAAACCATCATCAGATTTTTCATCAAACTTTCCAAGTTGATCCCTATAGTTATAAATGAACACAGGGAAACCAAAGACATGGAAGTAGCTGACATCTGGTGCTCTTTTTCTAAAAACTTCATACGAGGTTTTTCCATGTCTTTTAACCATGATTGATCTATTTTGGGTATAGCAGGCAGTGTGGACAGCTTCTCCCCAAAATTGCTTTGGTAAAGCTGCGCCATTTAGCATGGTTCTAGCTGCTTCAATTAGTGTTCTGTTTCTTTTTTCAGCTACTCCATTTTGTTCAGGAGTACCAGCTGAAGAAAAGTTTTGTGATATTCCCTTTTCATCACAAAAAGTTCCAAGCTGTTGATTCTTGAATTTAGTCCCACTATCATTTCTTAGATATGTTACTCTAACTTCATTCATGTTTTCAACCTGCCTGATGAAGGACATGATGGCATCAGCTACATCACTTTTCCTTTTGAGGATGAAAACCCATGTATACCTTGAGTATTCATCAATAATGACCAAGTTATATTTGTTGTGATTGATGGTCTGTGGTTTAACAGGCCCAAACAAATCCATGTGAAGGAGATATAAGCACTTGTTAATGGAGAAAGATTGCTTGATCTTAAAGGATGACCTGTGGTGCTTTCCTTTAACACAAGCTGAATAAGTCTTGTCTTTAGTGAAAGTCACAGGTGGTAGACCAGCAACCAAGTTTTGAGTGGGTAGCTTGTTGATGTTCTTGAAGTTGATATGAGAGAGTCTTTTGTGTCACAGCCAATTGACACTTTCAGAGGCTTTAGCCAGAAAACAATTTGAGTTGTCTTCTGAGCAAGAGGCCATATTGATGACATACACATCTCTTCTTCTTGGTGCAATTAACACCACATCATTGTTTTTGTTGAATATGGTTCCTTGAGACTTTGTAAACAAAACCTTGTAGTCAACATCACACAGTTGGCTGATGCTGATGAGATTGTGCTTAAGACCATTCACATATGCAACCCTTGTGAAAGTTATTCCATTGTAGTTAACTGAGCCATATCCCTCTTTGTCGCCTGAAGAGTTATCCCCAGACACTACTTTAGGACCTGTCTTTTTTGAATATATGTGCAGGTATTGTTGAACTCCTGTCATGTGTCTAGAACAACCACTATCTAGATACCAGACCGATTCCTTGAGATGTTTCTACATAGATATATAGAAACAGATTAGTTCCTATGGTGAACCCACTTTCCAGTAGGTTCCCTGAATTGCTGATTAGCAACTCTTGAGTTCCTGTAGAACTTGTGACGGTGTGAAGGATAGTTAGATGTGTCATGGTTGTACCTTCCACAGATGTCACATCCTGGAAAGTCACTGCACTCATCTGAGTGATGGTCTGTTAATCCACAGTATTTGCAGGGAGGGTAAGGTCTGTAAGTACCTGATGGTCTCCTAATAGCATGTGGTCTGCCTCTAAAAGGTGTATGAGTTCTCTTTATAGCCATTTGTTTATCATGATCTATGGTCATGTGATGAGAGTTCTTACACACATTACAGTAGGGTTTGACTAACTTTTCAGCTGTGGGTTCACCTAGAATAGACTTAGGTTCAGTGGAAGTAGAGCATTCAGCGAAAGGCTTAATATGTTCTTTTAAGAGTTATACTTCTTTAATCAAAGAAAACAGGAATTCTTCAGTTGAGGATTCAACTTTGTTTACAGTTCTTGTTGAGACATGCTTATAGACATTTTGCTTAACAGGTTGTTTTGCAGGCACAACAAAAATCTTAGATGGTGGTGTCTTGATAGGTGTGAAAACACCCATCTTTTCTACCACTTAATTACATTAAAACGGGACCTAAACGTATATTTTATGTCGTAAATGGCGGAATTATGCGTGGTTTGTGTTTTTATTGTGTTTCAGGGTCGAGAAGGTGAAAAGTGGAGAAAACACGGCTTTCACGGGCTTTTATTGAAGTAAAAGACAAAAGACGAAGTCGAAAGATCAAAAGTGGAAAAAGAACGGAAGTCCAAGACCAATTCTGAAGATTTATCGAAGAAAAAGTCCAAAGATGAAAGTTTAATAAAGTCGAAGAACTCAGGTTTAACTTATGAAGAAAATTACAAGACGAGTTCATAGAAATCCCGAGACGAAGTCTTAAAAGTCGAAAAATTTAAGAAGACTGAAAGACCGAGGACCAAGAAAGAAAGAAAGAGGAAGCCACCAACCACTCCCCTCTCCTATAAATACCACCCTCACTTGTTGTGAGAGGGTTGGTTAGTTTTAGGATTAGATTAGGAGTAGGTAGTTTCTCTCTCTAGATTCATGCTTTCTCTCTCTAGATTAATTTGTGTTTAAGCTTTTGTTATTGAATCCTTACTTTTTAATTAAGCTTTTAATTCATCATCTTCTTACTTTCTTGTTTGATTTGTTCTTATTCTTCATTGTTCATGTTCTTGAATTTTTATGATTTTGATCAAGTGGGTTTTGATTAATTTGGTTATGTTTGTTAGTTTTGATGATTTGTTTTGATTGATTATTGTTAGTTGATGCTTATTGGTTGTTTTGGTTTAATCTTTCGTTTGATTTTGATTGATTTAAGAATAAATCGTGTTTACTGTATATCCCTTGTTCTTCGGTTTGATTTGCTTCTGTTACTGTATTCCCAGAAAACTTCCGGATCAATGATCCTTCATTCGGAACTTTAAAAGTTCCGGATCAAGGGTGTTTCATTCGGAACTTTAAAGAGTTCCGGGTCAACTGAAATTGAGTATAATGCAGTTCGTTTTTTCTCAGTTCTTGCTAATAGAAAGTCCAACCAATATCGGGTTTTTAATTGTTCTTGGTTGTTAAGCTTGCTTGGATAATCTATTTGCTAATTCAACAAATGCTTGCAAAATGGAAAAATATTACCTACGTATATGTAAAACAAATTGCAAATACCACGTTTTTATTCAAGTAGAAATTTAAAATGCAAAATATGAAACTAAAGGGACTGAAATTGTAAATTCTATGAAAGATAAATGCTTGAAATGTAAACTCTAACAATTATAGGGACTAAAAATGCAAAACAGTAAACTACAAGGATCAAAAATGAAAATTCTATAACAAACTAACCAAAAGTGTAACAAACTAACAAAATACTAACTGATTTTAACAACTTTCCAAACTATAGGGACTAAAATAATGCAAACCCTAAAAACATGGAAGATTAGCCAGATTTTCAGACTGTTTAAAATACTAGGGACCAAATGGCAATTTCCAAAACTTATTAAGCTAAAACGGGGTAAGATCAAAAATAAGCTCGTATGAGCTTAATACTCAACCAAACTTGATGAAACAAATTGCAAAACGTTTCAAATCTCAAATAAGGTATGTGTGTCCAAGGAAACTTGCTAAAAATGAGAAATAAGCAAATGAGTGCTTATCAATAAGCACAAAATAAGCTATAGCCAAAACTAATCAGTCACAACTTGATTTTTTTATTAAAACTGATTAAGCAACTGATTTAAGGAATGGGAAATCAAACTAGAACGTTTTTCATCAAGTAATAAGCTCTAAAACTGAATTAAGCTAAAAATGAGCTTATGTTGACCAAGCGTTGACAAGCTTTTTTTCAAAAAGCTAAAAATCTCAAAAATCATGTAACTCAACTTCTTAATGGGATTTGTGAAGAAAAATGAGCATGTTTATGAAGAGAATACTGAGATACAAAATTCCAGTTAACAAGTTACAGAAACTTGAGTTAAGTCTACTTATCTGATTTTTGCTTATAACTAAGTGCTTATTGAATACTGTGTAAAATCCTCTTGGAATCTAAAACTCTATGATATAAGCTACAAATGGAAACAAATTTGATCCAAATTCATCCAGTATTGAGTGAGTTCTAGCAAATTGAAAATGGCAAGTTCCTGAATGACTCAAATGCATAAGGCTGACCCAAACTTTTTATGTGCCATTTGCCTGTTTGACCTTGTTAATGACTTGTAAATGACTGAAAACTCTTTTATACCACTTATTAACTGCAAATGAACTCTAACAATCCAAAGATCAAATCTTGAAAACTCTTTTTAAGTTACACCCAAACACTCCTTTAACTGATGTTTAAAATTTTTACAAAGACTTATTAAGATCTAGTTAAATCTGAATCAAAAATTATAACAATCTAGACTTAGTGATTAAAATGAAAGGCTTAAAAGCTAAAATCAAACAATTATCAAAGCTAGAACTCCAATTAAGCTACAAGGCTAAAAATGACTTAACAAATGCAATAGACTAAAAATTATCCAAATCAGAACACAAGTAGGCAGTAATCAAGCTACAAACACACAAAGTTCAATCAAACAGCAACTACAAACAACTTTATCATTCAGCCATCAGATTATACTAGGAAAAGAAAGCATGCAGTTTACTTATTGAGAGGAATAAAAATGAGAACTATTGGAACCTATTGTAGAATTCCTTTGAGAAGAAGAGGAGCGCTGAGCTCTCTTACCCTAGTGATAACCACCACCTTATCACTAGGAATCAATCAAACAACAAGAACAGCAAACTAATCAACTAGAAACCATCATTCTGCTTGAAAACTCCATTGGAACTATGAAATGACTGAATTGTGATCAAACAGCTAGCAAACTTCACCAATGTCAGTTATGATCAATGAATGATCATAACAAACACTTAACAGCAACAATAGTATCCAATATCAGCAAGAATTGAACAGGAATGGTAAGAACAATTTTGGCGGGAAAGCTTGAATTCAAAATTCATTAATGGAAAAACGGTTACAAGGTTTGTTAGAAGCTAGTAACTAACTAACTAACTCAAGAGTTTGTCAGACTCTTGAGTAGCTAGGGTAAAATTGAGGAAAAAAGGAAAGGAAATTTGGAACTAGGTGTTTTTACAAATTTAAGCTACAAGTGAAAATGAAGGCTAATCCAGCTATTTATAGACATGAAGGAAGAGTTTGTTGGGGTTGGTGACGTGTCAGAACCAATCCCATCTTGCCACGTGTAGAATTCTGCATTTTGCATTTTGAAGGTATGAACAAGGAATTGGGGTTTTCTTCATTGATTGATTTCATGTTAATTGATTGGCACCATGGTGTTTATCTCTTCAAAACGATCAATTTTGATGTTGAAAACTTTCCATGAAATTGCTTGTAGCTAAAACGCGATCCTGGTAAATTTTCCTTTGAAGAAGATGCCACGTGTCAGCGTTTTATTGGCTGAAAATCAGTCACACGGATTGAACTGTTTGGATTGGGTAATAAATGTGAGGCGGCTGAGTGGATATTAATTATTCAATCCGTGTGCTTCCTTTACTTTCTTCTCATTGGCTGAATTACTTGACACATGGATCAAACTTGGATATCTTTCAAAAGTTGGCAGAACAAGTCCTTGTACTTGGCAGATTGTTGTTTAAAGCTATAATCTTCATTCTTTTGACATATTTGGTCCTTCAACTTTGATTCTTGAACAAAATGGTCCTTTGACTGAGTTGACTTGAGAGTTGACCAAGTTTGACTTGAATCTTGACTTTTTACAATATTTGCACTTTAGTCCTCCAACTTTGATAACTTGTCAAGATAGGTCCTTGTACTTCAAAGTCTTGTCACTTTTGATCCTTCTTTGTCTTTTTCATCCATTTGAGCTTGATTTTTCCTTGTTTGCTTGGAAATGTATCTTTTTACCTACACAAGTGTACACAAACACAAACATACCACATAACACTGTTTTTGCCAAATAAATTGGTATTTTGCTTCATGTTTTAGGGTTATTTGTTGATAAAAGGATATGAGTTTAAGCTCATATCAAATTCCCCTACACTTGAACATTGTCATGTCCTCATGCAATATTATATATTAAAGCTCAAATTTACATTTCCCTCATAATTAATCCACCTTGGCCATATGAGATGCATCTATACTACTCTAAACTAAATGATGCATGATTTTGACTTGCAATGAACAAAATACAATTCTATTTATATCTTTTTGATTTTTCTTGAAATGGTTTTGATGGAAATAACTCATAAAGAATTCAATGACTTTGATTAGGGCTTGGGTACCATGGACATTTATCACCCTCAAGTTTCACTTTCCCCATACCAAACTTAAAAATGGGATCATTGTATTCACAAGTAAAAAGTGCATCAACTTATTCATGACAATTAAATGTGGAACCGGTTATTATTTGAGCAAATTGCTTGTGGGCAAATTTGTCATTATTCAAGTGTGAAGTATAAGAAGTGTAAAATCCAAAAATAAGGAAGCACGGTTTTAATCCTAAGTAATCCTCTCATCCATTACTTGAAAAATCGCTCACAATTAATATAAGTCCGTTTTAAGAGTAATAAGTCATTCGCCTTATGTGTAAAATCCTCATGTCATGCTTTCATAAGTAGCTACACACTCGCTAAGGAAAGGAAAATAAAACTCACGCAATAATTTACATCCGCCATCTTTTTGAGACTTTGGATCTTCAACCCCGCAACCCGTCAAGGTAATATTGGATTGGAGAAATCTATTGAATCCCCGCAACCCGTCAAGGTAATATTGGAACTCAATAGTCACTATAATTAACACCACACTGCCCCTCTTGGGAGTCTTGCATTATTTTTTTTTCTTTTCTTTTCTTTTTTTTTCTTTTTTCTAGCCACTCATTTTTTTTTCATAAGCCGCTCTTATTTTTCTTTATTCCTCACAAAGAAATTTGAAAAGAAGAAAAGGAAAAACACCCGCTAAGTATGGAGCATGACATAAGTCTAGTACACATAAAACGTGCTAACTTAGAATCTTAAGACGTACTCATATCAACGATAAATGATTAGCCAAAAATGCATAAGAGATTACAAACCAATTAAAACCGTACTTGATTATTTATTAACAATTATATACAAGCGAAGAAAATAGAGGTAAAGAAGAAGAGGGTTTAGCCACAAGTAATTATCATGAAGTCTATCTAGCCCTTTTATACTTGCTTCAACTCTATCATTTCCCATTCTCCACAAATTTAAAATCTCAAATAATGAAATTGGTGGATGCTTAGCCTAATAGACCAATGAAGGACTACATGGTTAAGGATACTAGCTAGAGAGTGCTAAAATAAGCAAACTCGGGTTAAGTCAAAATATCCATGGCGGGCCTAATATGTCAAAGAAATCTAAATTTGTTAAAACCATGTTTTATTATATTTTTTCCTTTTTATATATTTTGATGAAAAATAAAAGAAGAAATATATACAATGCAAATGTGTTATGCAAAATGAAAAATGATTGATGCAAAAATTATGAATGCATATTTTTGTTGGCCAAAGTAGATCAAAAATTTGAAAAATGTTGAAAATTCAATTTTTCCATGTTATCATGCAAGACAATGACAAGTTCTAGGTAAGGTCACTTCGATAGAAGACCCCCCTACACTTAAGCTAAACATTGTCCTCAATGTTTAAGAGCATGGAAGTATAAACACTTCCCCTACACTTATGACAATGAATAGACTTTGCTTAACCCAAGTTAAGGAAAGGACAACTATTAGTGAAATCATGTTTAAGCACAAGGTGTCAATGAAAAGTCACTAAAGTAACGAAGTGAACCGGATACAAGGGCCTCCTCCATAAGCTCCAAAGCATGAAATGAGTGAGCAACCCTACAAACAATCATGAAGACAAAAGAAGGTCTCCTCTACACTTATCTCCAAGTCTATGCCTTTATTTCTAAGCTACAACACTCTAAACCTAGTTATACGATGCTTGAGTTAATGAGTCTCTAGCTCGACTCGTCCCTCAATGAATTAATTCATGGGGAAAATGGGGACCTCTTGGACCATTTCAACGGAAATGTCCTCCCCAAAGTAGTGTTTAACACGGTGACCATTCACTTTAAAATTAGGACCATCGGGTTGGGACAACTCAAGAGTTCCATATGGAAACACTTGAGCAATAGTGAATGGATCGGACCATCTCGACTTAAGCTTGCCCGCAAAAAGCTTCAATCTTGAGTTAAAGAGGAGAACCGGCTCTCCAACTTTGAACTCACGATTCTTGATCTTAGCATCATGCAATTTCTTAGTCTTTTCCTTGTAAAGCAAAGAATTCTCATAGGCATTGGCTCTCAACTCATCCATCTCATTGAGTTGATCTTTCCTATGTGAACCGGCTTGGTTTAAATCAAAGTTAGCCCACTTGAGAGCCCAAGATGCCTTATGTTCTAACTCAAATGGAAGGTGGCACGCTTTTCCATAGACAAGCCTATAAGGAGTACAACCAATTGGTGTTTTAAAAGCCGTCCTAAACGCCCACAAAGCATCATCAAGCTTATCCGACCAAGAAGCTCGATGTTCTCCCACCGTTCTCTCTAAAATCCTCTTCAAACCACGATTTGTGACCTCGGTTTGACCATTTGTTTGAGGGTGATACGCGGTAGAGAGTCTATGATTCACTCCATATTTCTTCATAACTCTCGTGAATTGATAATTACAAAAGTGCGTACCACGATCACTTATGATGGCCCGAGGTACACCAAATCTAGCAAACAATTGTTTCAAGAACTTTACAACCACTCTAGCATCATTGGTAGGTAAGGCTTTAGCCTCCACCCACTTGGACACATAATCCACCGCCACAAGTATATACTTGTTTCCCTTAGAGGATGGAAAAGGTCCCATGAAATCGATGCCCCATACATCAAATATCTCACACTCTTGGATAAAATTTTGTGGCATCTCATCACGTTGTGTAATTTTTCCTTGTCTTTGACAAACATCACAAAATTTCACCATCTCTTGGGCATCTTTGTAAATGGAAGGCCAATAGTAACCCGAATCAAAGACTTTCTTGGCGGTGTAGTTAGGCCCAAAATGTCCACCCGTAGGTCCTTTATGACACGCTTCTAAGATCTTAAATGCCTCGGGCCCATCTACACACCGTCTAATGATTTGGTCCGCACATTGCCTAAAAAGATATGGATCATCCCAAAAGTAATACTTAACTTCCTTAAGAAACTTTTTCTTTTGTTGGTAAGTAAGACCCTCAATAAGCACATTGCCCACAAGATAGTTTGCTATATCCGCAAACCAAGGTGTGGCATCCTCTTGGGAAGAGATAGACATGAGCTCCTCTAATGGAAAGGATTCATTGATTTCTTGATGTGGGAAATCTCCTTGAAAAGGATGCTCAAGTCTACTCAAATGATCCGCCACTAAATTCTCGGCCCCTTTCTTATCACGAATCTCTATCTTAAACTCTTGAAGCAACAAAACCCATCTCAAAAGCCTAGGCTTAGCATCTTGTTTTGTCATAAGATACTTGAGAGCGGAATGATCCGTATACACTATGGTTTTGGAAAGCACAAGATATGGTCTAAACTTCTCGAAAGCATATACTATAGCAAGCAACTCTTTTTCCGTGGTAGTGTAATGAAGTTGTGCACCGGTCATGGTTTTACTCGCATAGTGTATAGGTTGAAAATGCTTATTAACTCTTTGTCCTAAGACGGCCCCCACCGCATAATCACTAGCGTCACACATAAGCTCAAAAGGTAATTCCCAATTTGGAGAAACCAAAACGGGAGCCTTAGTCAATTTTTCCTTAAGAGTCTCAAAAGAGTCTAAACAAGCTTGGTCAAAAATGAAAGGAGCCTCTTTCTCCAAGAGGTGAGTCATCGGTATAGCTATCTTAGAAAAATCTAGTATAAAGCGCCTATAAAATCCCGCATGACCTAAGAAACTCCTCACACCTTTAACCGAGGTGGGTGGGGGAAGCTTAGCAATCACATCAATTTTAGCTCGATCAACTTCTAATCCCTTATTGGATATCTTGTGTCCTAAAACAATCCCCTCTTTCACCATAAAGTGACATTTCTCCCAATTAAGCACCAAACGTGTTTCCTCACAACGCTTAAGCATTCTCTCAAGATTGGTGAGACATGAGCTAAAGGAGTTTCCAAATACGGAAAAGTCATCCATAAAAACCTCCATGGTTTGCTCTATCATGTCATGGAAAATCGCCATCATGCACCTTTGAAACGTCCCCGGTGCATTACATAAGCCAAAAGGCATCCTCTTATAAGCAAATGTACCGTAGGGACAAGTGAATGTGGTCTTTTCTTGATCCTTAGGGTCAATGGGTATTTGGAAATAACCCGAAAAGCCATCAAGAAAACAATAGTACTCATTTCCCGCTAAGCGTTCAAGCATTTGATCCATAAAGGGAAGCGGGAAATGGTCTTTCCTAGTTGCCTCATTGAGTTTTCTATAATCAATGCAAACTCTCCAACCGGTCACAAGTCTCGTAGGAATAAGCTCATTGTTCTCATTAGGCACCACGGTGATTCCACCCTTCTTTGGAACACAATTAACCGGGCTAACCCATGGAGAGTCGGAAATGGGGTAAATCATACCCGCATCTAAGAGTTTAATCACTTCTTTCTTAATAACCTCATGGATTTTTGGGTTAACTCTCCTTTGGTTTTGAATGGCGGGTTTATAGTCATCCTCCATAAGGATTTTGTGAGTACAAAAATGTGGATCAATTCCCCTTATGTCGGATATTTTCCATGCTAAGGCTTTCTTGTGTTTCTTAAGGACTTCAATAAGTTGCTCCTTCTCATCCTCTTTCAACTCTTTAGCAATTATCACCGGTAATTGGTCTTTTCCTTCTAAGAAAGCATATTCTAAGTGGGATGGAAGTTCCTTAAGTTCAATGGGAGGTGGACTCTCTATGGAAGGTTTTACTATGGAAGGTTCCTCAATGGTAATCTCTTGTGGAATAGAAGAAGGAATAGGGTCCTCATTGAGCAACTTTTGGATTGTAAGAATATCTTCTTCCCAATTAATGGGAGAATCATCATCACCAAGAAAGTTGGACTCAAATTCCTCCAAGAGGAAATCACTCTCTCCAAAAGGTGTTAAAGAGGGCGCAATTGAGGCCACGGTTTCAACATGGGGTATCTCATCACTAGCATTCTTACAAGCATCATGAAAGTGTTCATTGCACACTTCATCTAGCACATCCACAATGTTAATAGTCTCACAAGGTCTAGACTCCTTAACCTCTTTTCTATCACAAACTTTCCCTAACTTAAACACCACTCTCTCATATTCTACTCTCATAATTAATTCTCCTTCCGCCACATCTATCAAGGTACGACCCGTTCTCAAAAACGGTCTACCAACAATCAAAGGCACTCTAGGATCCATGTCATAATCGACCACTACAAATTCGGCCGGAAAGGTAAACTTATCCACACCTACAAACACATCTTCCGCTATACCTACGGGGTGAGCTATGGTTCGGTTGGCTAGTTCAAGAGTCATCCTAGTGGGAGTGAGCTCGGGAAGAGATAGTTGTTTCCAAACCGATAAAGGCATGAGGTTTATGCTCGCCCCTAAATCCGCCAAAGCCATGCAATTTTCAACACCGGGAAAATTACAAGGTATCAAGAAGCGCCCCGGATCTCAAAGTTTTGTTGGTAAGGTTTTAAGTAACACCGCGGAACAATTTTCATTAAGGGATGTGTTGGGCAAATCAACCAATTTTTTCTTTGTTTGAGAGCAAATCCTTGAACATCTTAGCAAACTTTGGCATATAAGCAAGAGCTTCCGCAAAGGATATATTGATGTTGAGTTGCTTGAACATCCTTAAGAAATTGGAGACTTGGATGTCATCCTTGTTCTTTAACTTGTCCTTTTTCAACCTTGAAGGATATGGAAGAGTAGGTTTTGGTGTAGGTGGAATAGGTGTTGTTGTGGAAGATTTGTCTTTGTTAGCTTCTTCATTGGGAAGTATGGAAGGTAAAGGAGAAGTATGAGGTGGTTGAGAAGGTGTGTTTGAGTGAATAGGAGCATTTTGAGGAGGTGGAGTAGAAGTAGAAGGCTTGTCACAAGTAGGAGCACAAGTGGGTTGAACAATAGTAGGTTTAGGAGGTGAAGGATCCTTTGTTGTTGTTCCACTCCTTGTTGTAATAGCATTGACATTGGCCCTAGGGTTTGTTTGTGTGTTAGAAGGTAAAGCCCCTTGTGGTCTTTGAGTTACCGCCACTAAAACCCTATTGATTTGGTCACTCATTCTTTTCTCCATTTCACGCATTTTCTTGTCAACATACTCTTGAGTCTCTTGCATCCCATATCCTTGATTTGGAACTTGAGGGTAAGCTTGATTTGGTATTGGAGCATATGCTTGAGAATATGTAGATTGATTGTTCTTATACGTATACGTATTTACTTATAATAATATATGGAAAATATTTTTGTATTTATGAGTTTTTTAAGGGAAAATACTATATGTACATAAAAAACGAGAGAAACCAATAATATATATTTTGGGTGCAATCTCTTAGGAAAAAGATTGCTTTTTGGTTTTTTTATTTTTTTTGGTCAATTCTTTAGGAAAAGAATTGTTTTGTTAATTTTTTAGTTTTTATATATTTTTATATTTTTGATTTTTATTTGTTTTTGATTTATGATACGTAAAAATAACGTTCACAAAGTGAACGGATCCCAAAAGCCAATGAAAACCGTCAATCGATAGTCTCTCGTGTAGTCAAAGAACCGGCAGCGGCGCCATTTGAAATTGAGTATAATGCAGTTCGTTTTTTCTCAGTTCTTGCTAATAGAAAGTCCAACCAATATCGGGTTTTTAATTGTTCTTGGTTGTTAAGCTTGCTTGGATAATCTATTTGCTAATTCAACAAATGCTTGCAAAATGGAAAAATATTACCTACGTATATGTAAAACAAATTGCAAATACCACGTTTTTATTCAAGTAGAAATCTAAAATGCAAAATATGAAACTAAAGGGACTGAAATTGTAAATTCTATGAAAGATAAATGCTTGAAATGTAAACTCTAACAATTATAGGGACTAAAAATGCAAAACAGTAAACTACAAGGATCAAAAATGCAAATTCTATAACAAACTAACCAAAAGTGTAACAAACTAACAAAATACTAACTGATTTTAACAACTTTCCAAACTATAGGGACTAAAATAATGCAAACCCTAAAAACATGGAAGATTAGCCAGATTTTCAGACTGTTTAAAATGGACCAAATGGCAATTTCCAAAACTTATTAAGCTAAAACGGGGTAAGATCAAAAATAAGCTCGTATGAGCTTAATACTCAACCAAACTTGATGAAACAAATTGCAAAACGTTTCAAATCTCAAATAAGCTATGTGTGTCCAAGGAAACTTGCTAAAAATGAGAAATAAGCAAATGAGTGCTTATCAATAAGCACAAAATAAGCTATAGCCAAAACTAATCAGTCACAACTTGATTTTTTTATTAAAACTGATTAAGCAACTGATTTAAGGAATGGGAAATCAAACTAGAACGTTTTTCATCAAGTAATAAGCTCTAAAACTGAATTAAGCTAAAAATGAGCTTATGTTGACCAAGCGTTGACCAGCTTTTTTTCAAAAAGCTAAAAATCTCAAAAATCATGTAACTCAACTTCTTAATGGGATTTGTGAAGAAAAATGAGCATGTTTATGAAGAGAATACTGAGATACAAAATTCCAGTTAACAAGTTACAGAAACTTGAGTTAAGTCTACTTATCTGATTTTTGCTTATAACTAAGTGCTTATTGAATACTGTGTAAAATCCTCTTGGAATCTAAAACTCTATGATATAAGCTACAAATGGAAACAAATTTGATCCAAATTCATCCAGTATTGAGTGAGTTCTAGGAAATTGAAAATGGCAAGTTCCTGAATGACTCAAATGCATAAGGCTGACCCAAACTTTTTATGTGCCATTTGCCTGTTTGACCTTGTTAATGACTTGTAAATGACTGAAAACTCTTTTATACCACTTATTAACTGCAAATGAAGTCTAACAATCCAAAGATCAAATCTTGAAAACTCTTTTTAAGCTACACCCAAACACTCCTTTAACTGATGTTTAAAATTTTTACAAAGACTTATTAAGATCTAGTTAAATCTGAATCAAAAATTATAACAAT
This sequence comes from Glebionis coronaria, assembly GCA_025667525.1. Taxonomy (NCBI): domain Eukaryota; kingdom Viridiplantae; phylum Streptophyta; class Magnoliopsida; order Asterales; family Asteraceae; genus Glebionis; species Glebionis coronaria. Next base: position 172,794,672 of record CM046877.1, on the reverse strand, counting down.
CTAGACTTAGTGATTAAAATGAAAGGCTTAAAAGCTAAAATCAAACAATTATCAAAGCTAGAACTCCAATTAAGCTACAAGGCTAAAAATGACTTAACAAATGCAGTAGACTAAAAATTATCCAAATCAGAACACAAGTAGGCAGTAATCAAGCTACAAACACACAAAGTTCAATCAAACAGCAACTACAAACAACTTTATCATTCAGCCATCAGATTATACTAGGAAAAGAAAGCATGCAGTTTACTTATTGAGAGGAATAAAAATGAGAACTATTGGAACCTATTGTAGAATTCCTTTGAAAAGAAGAGGAGCGCTGAGCTCTCTTACCCTAGTGATAACCACCACCTTATCACTAGGAATCAATCAAACAACAAGAACAGCAAACTAATCAACTAGAAACCATCATTCTACTTGAAAACTCCATTGGAACTATGAAATGACTGAATTGTGATCAAACAGCTAGCAAACTTCACCAATGTTAGTTATGATCAATGAATGATCATAACAAACACTTAACAGCAACAATAGTATCCAATATCAGCAAGAATTGAACAGGAATGGTAAGAACAATTTTGGCGGGAAAGCTTGAATTCAAAATTCATTAATGGAAAAACGGTTACAAGGTTTGTTAGAAGCTAGTAACTAACTAACTAACTCAAGAGTTTGTCAGACTCTTGAGTAGCTAGGGTAAAATTGAGGAAAAAAGGAAAGGAAATTTGGAACTAGGTGTTTTTACAAATTTAAGCTACAAGTGAAAATGAAGGCTAGTCCAGCTATTTATAGACATGAAGGAAGAGTTTGTTGGGGTTGGTGACGTGTCAGAACCAATCCCATCTTGCCACGTGTAGAATTCTGCATTTTGCATTTTGAAGGTATGAACAAGGAATTGGGGTTTTCTTCATTGATTGATTTCATGTTAATTGATTGGCACCATGGTGTTTATCTCTTCAAAACGATCAATTTTGATGTTGAAAACTTTCCATGAAATTGCTTGTAGCTAAAACGCGATCCTGGTAAATTTTACTTTGAAGAAGATGCCACGTGTCAGCGTTTTATTGGCTGAAAATCAGTCACACGGATTGAACTGTTTGGATTGGGTAATAAATGTGAGGCGGCTGAGTGGATATTAATTATTCAATCCGTGTGCTTTCTTTACTTTCTTCTCATTGGCTGAATTACTTGACACATGGATCAAACTTGGATATCTTTCAAAAGTTGGCAGAACAAGTCCTTGTACTTGGCAGATTGTTGTTTAAAGCTAGAATCTTCATTCTTTTGACATATTTGGTCCTTCAACTTTGATTCTTGAACAAAATGGTCCTTTGACTGAGTTGACTTGAGAGTTGACCAAGTTTGACTTGAATCTTGACTTTTTACAATATTTGCACTTTAGTCCTCCAACTTTGATAACTTGTCAAGATAGGTCCTTGTACTTCAAAGTCTTGTCACTTTTGATCCTTCTTTGTCTTTTTCATCCATTTGAGCTTGATTTTTCCTTGTTTGCTTGGAAATGTATCTTTTTACCTACACAAGTGTACACAAACACAAACATACCACATAACACTGTTTTTGCCAAATAAATTGGTATTTTGCTTCATATTTTAGGGTTATTTGTTGATAAAAGGATATGAGTTTAAGCTCATATCACCAACACTCCTTCATTCTGAAGTTCGAAAGTTCCGAATCAAGGGTGCTTCATTCGGAAGTTCAAAAGTTCCGAATGAAGCAAGCTTCATCCGGAAGTCAAAAGTTCCGAATGAAGAAAGCTTCATCCGGAACATTAAAAGTTCCGGATCAAGCCTGTTCATTCGGAAGTTTTAAACTTCCGAATCAAGGTTCTTTCTATTTTTATTTTTAAGTTCTCCTCTTTTATTTTCAAGTTTTATTTTTCCCGCCTTTTTCTTTATTTGAATTTTTATTTGCTTTACTTTTAGTTTAAGTTTTGATTTGCATCATTTACTTTATTTGAATTTTATTTAAGTTTAAGTTTAATTTTACGTCATTTCATTTCTCGTCATTTATTTTTTAAGTTTTAAATATCGCACCGTTTACACTTTAACTTGTTTTAGAGTTAATTTCTCGTCATTTATTATTTAACCTTGCTCATTTATTTTACCAAAACCAAAAATATTTGTTTCACCAAGAACAACTAATCTCACACAATTAACCGGAAATCAATTCGATTAGACACCGAGAAAACGAACTTTTCAACGAGTAAAAATCTTGTTATTAAAATGGCGCCGCTGCCGGCTCTTTTCGTGAAGATCGAAGGTTTTTTGTGAGAGACGCGTTGGATTTTGGGATCCGTTCACTTGTGAACGTTATTTTTCGCGTCCAACAATTTTCAAAAATCCAAAAACATTTGAAAAATTATAAAAAGCATTTCTTTTTCAAAGTTTTGCACCAAAAATATTCTTCTTGCTTATCTATTTTTCTGTATGGATTTTTATGTCCATTGCGTCCGGTGTGGGAAACAATTATCTGGGAACAACTCTTGTCAATGGTGTACATGTGAGCGGTGCGGAAACGATATCGACAACACACAATTCGGATTTTGTCCCTTGTGCAACTCGACTAATTCATTCTTTTTGAACCCACCTCCTGTTCCCCCGTGCATCTATGTGGAAGCGATTCTCATTGGCATGTTTCGTGCCCGGTTCGATACCCGTATGGTCACGGGCAAGAACCGCGGTACAATTATGACAATGATAATAGCTATCCACAAGACGCACTTGATTTTTCGCCATACCCGGTTTGCAACAACTGTGGGGGTCCTCACGATACCTATTATTGTCAACCAATGAATTATTATGAGCAAAATCCGGATCCTCAGTTTTCTTCACCTATGGATTATTATGAACCAAACCCGGTTTCTAATTCTTCTCAACCGATGAACAAATATGAACCACATCCGTGCTCTAATTCCGGTTTTCAAAATCTTGAGCCCCCACCGCACTCACTCGATCATCAGCCTCGTCACGGGATGAGTTACCAAGAACCAATTGTCGATCTTGCTACAGCTTTTCAAGCGCAATCAAAAGAGCTTTTACACACGCTGCGAACTTGTATGGAGTCATTTTTACAGCAGCGAGATCAGACCCATATCCCTGAGCATATTATTGGCCCTATAAATAATGAGGAGAGTGATGACGATATTGAGGTTATTTTCGACGAGGAGGAATTTCTAAAGCAAAATACTTCATTCCTTAGTGATGATGGTTTTCACATTCCTGAGATCGATGAGTTTCTTGATATTGATACACCCATGGAATACATATCCGGGTATTCTGATGTGGAGGGAGATATACTTTTTCTAGAGGATTTATTACACGATGACACTATATCTTCTATCCCAGAGGAGGAAAGACGTGAATCTACTGAAAAAGGGACGTAGGTGGAAGGTAATTGTTCTCATACTTCTCATATTATATTGCCACCTCATCCTCTCACGTGCACACCCAAGCGGGTGATGTATCACTTTTACTCAACTCGTTTTATACCGGGAAATGAGGATGAGTGCTTTGATCCGGGAGGTGACATTGATTATGCTATGATTGATAACAATACGGCTTTGCCGTTTGCTCAGCATCCATTGTCTTTGGGGGATGACAATGTGCTTACTATACCCAACCCACCTCCCGTGGATCTTGAATTCACATACTATACGTATGATGAAAGGACCTTTCTCCCTTTCAAGACTTATCGCCCCGCCTCTCCTTTGTTGATGTCCTCCGGGAACGAGGACAAGGTCTTTGATCCCGGTATCACATTCGAGGTTTCCCCATGGACCATTTAATTCGGGGACGAGTCAGACTCGTGACTCGGTCAACAAAAACAAGCGCTTTTTGGGAGGCAACCCAATTATCTATCTATTTTCATCATAAGTGTAGGGGAGCCCCGTTGGTGTTTCTTGTTCTCTTTCTAATCATGTGCAGGGATTATAGCTTCAAAGACACACTCTTGATGACTTTTGACGAACCGTGATTCCGTGTTCCCTTCTTCCCGGTTCTATCCTAAACTCTTTTCGATTCACTATTTTATATTTCTCAATATTAAAATAGGAATCTCTTTAGTTGTCTCTTCCTTAGCGAGATTTAAACAAAGTGCACAATGTCATAAGTGTAGGGGAGTTTACTACCACATGCTTAAACATTGAGGACAATGTTTATCTTAAGTGTATGGGGACTTCTATCGAAGTTAAGTGGTCTTTTCCTTGTATTTGCCCTCATTTTAACCGAAAAATCAATTTTTCGACATTTTTCAAAATTTTTAATCTATTTTGGCCTAGTTGTAGTTCCCATTATTTTTGCTATTTTTCTCTTATTTTAATAAAATGGTTTTAGCAAGTTTAGATATCTTAGATATATTAGGCCCGTTGTGAATATTTTGACTCAACCCGAGTTTACTTATCCAAAGTTCACTCTAGCTAGTATCCTTAACCATGTAGACCTTAATTGGTTTATTAGGCTAAGCATCCACGAGTCTCATTCCTTGAGATTTTAAATTGTGGAGAACGAGAAATGATAGAGTTGGTTACAAGTTTGGTATTCTCTCATTAACTTATGTGAGTTAATTATGATCTTTTTCTCCCATCACTTGCTAATAAATTATCTGCAATAAGTAAGGTCGTACGGTTTGAAAAGTTACTTAGCTTCTAGCCCAAGATCGTTTAAAAGTTGCTGGGTAATGATAAGAGTTCATAGCCAAGGCATAACTTATGAAGCGGGGCGCGAAGATTGGCGAGTCCGAAAAGGCCCTAACAAGGCATGAGGATTCCATTTTTATTGCTGAAGATCCAAAGTGATGTGAAAAGCATTATTCCCAAAGTCAATATGAAGGATCAAGACTCACGACGAAAAGCAATCAACTCCCATAAAGATGATGGAGAAGTCTATCCGAAAAGACCCTAACAATGTATGAGGATAAATAGATCCAAGTCCGAAAAGGAGGCGGATCGTTGTATCTCAAAATCCCACTTAGAGATTGAAGAAATAATCATGAAGTCGTGGTCAACAAAGCTGGAGTACCCCTCAAAAGTCTCCAAGTGAAGAAACTCTATGAACGATGAGAAGACCATTATCTCAAGCACGTCTCTCAAGATATGAAGTATGAAGTACATGCCAATTATCGGCCCGAGAAAGGTCTCAAATCGTGAACCAAGTTATGCCAAGATATGAACTTTTTGATATCCCGAGAAGCAGTTTTAAGAGATTTTGTCCTTTAGCTAACTATTGATCAAATCGTCCTACTTTGCTTTCAGCCTAAATAAATTATCAAAATAAGTCAACAATGCATCCTCGTGATCATTCAAGACATCAGTAAAATATAAGAGATACCCATAGGAATAAGGGAGTTTAAGTGATTAATTGCACCGCATGAGTAAATGTTTGTTATGCTAACTTGTACTAACAATGATCTTGTTTTTAAGCTTGGCATGGGGAACGTGAAACTTGAGGGTGATAAACATTCATGACATACAAGCCCTAATGTAAGTCTTAGATTTCTTTACATGTTTCTTCCTTGATTGCATCTTGTTATTTTCTATGTTTTTTATTTTCCTTAGTTGTTTAATAAAGGCCAAAGTAGGTTGATTATGATGGAAAGTGTAAACCTTGCTTTATTGCTATGCATTGCATGAGGGCATTGCAATGGTTAAGTGTAGGGGATTTGATAGGTGTGAAAACACCCATCTTTTCTACCACTTAATTACATTAAAACGGGACCTAAACGTATATTTTATGTCGTAAATGGCGGAATTATGCGTGGTTTGTGTTTTTATTGTGTTTCAGGGTCGAGAAGGTGAAAAGTGGAGAAAACACGGCTTTCACGGGCTTTTATTGAAGTAAAACACAAAAGACGAAGTCGAAAGATCAAAAGTGGAAAAAGAACGGAAGTCCAAGACCAATTCTGAAGATTTATCGAAGAAAAAGTCCAAAGACGAAAGTTTAATAAAGTCGAAGAACTCAGGTTTAATTTATGAAGAAAATTACAAGACGAGTTCATAGAAATCCCGAGACGAAGTCTTAAAAGTCGAAAAATTTAAGAAGACTGAAAGACCGAGGACCAAGAAAGAAAGAAAGAGGAAGCCACCAACCACTCCCCTCTCCTATAAATACCACCCTCACTTGTTGTGAGAGGGTTGGTTTGTTTTAGGATTAGATTAGGAGTAGGTAGTTTCTCTCTCTAGATTCATGCTTTCTCTCTCTAGATTAATTTGTGTTTAAGCTTTTGTTATTGAATCCTTACTTTTTAATTAAGCTTTTAATTCATCATCTTCTTCCTTTCTTGTTTGATTTGTTCTTATTCTTCATTGTTCATGTTCTTGAATTTTAATGATTTTGATCAAGTGGGTTTTGATTAATTTGGTTATGTTTGTTAGTTTTGATGATTTGTTTTGATTGATTATTGTTAGTTGATGCTTATTGGTTGTTTTGGTTTAATCTTTCGTTTGATTTTGATTGATTTAAGAATAAATCGTGTTTACTGTATATCCCTTGTTCTTCGGTTTGATTTGCTTCTGTTACTGTATTCCCAGAAAACTTCCGGATCAATGATCCTTCATTCGGAACTTTAAAAGTTCCGGATCAAGGGTGTTTCATTCGGAACTTTAAAGAGTTCCGGGTCAACACTCCTTCATTCGGAAGTTCGAAAGTTCCGAATCAAGGGTGCTTCATTTGGAAGTTCAAAAGTTCCGAATGAAGCAAGTTTCATCCGGAAGTCAAAAGTTCCGAATGAAGCAAGCTTCATCCGGAACATTAAAAGTTCCGGATCAAGCCTGTTCATTCGGAAGTTTTAAACTTCCAAATCAAGGTTCTTTCTGTTTTTATTTTTAAGTTTTCTTCTTTTATTTTCAAGTTTTATTTTTCCCGCCTTTTTCTTTATTTGAATTTTTATTTGCTTTACTTTTAGTTTAAGTTTTGATTTGCATCATTTACTTTATTTGAATTTTATTTAAGTTTAAGTTTAATTTTACGTTATTTCATTTCTCGTCATTTATTTTTTAAGTTTTAAATATCGCACCGTTTACACTTTAACTTGTTTTAGTGTTAATTTCTCGTCATTTATTATTTAACGTTGCTCATTTATTTTACCAAAACCAAAAATATTTGTTTCACCAAGAACAACTAATCTCACACAATTAACCGGAAATCAATTCGATTAGACACCGAGAAAACGAACTTTTCAACGAGTAAAAATCTTGTTATTAAAATGTTTATCTCTTAACCATGTAGACCTTGAACTAATTTTGGGTCGAGTCAGGCTCGTGACTCGGTTATCAAAAACAAGCGCTCCTCGGGAGGCAGCCCGAGTATCTATCCTTTTATGTTTTTACCTCCTAAGTGTAGGGGGACCTCTATAGGGTGTTTGTCTTTGTGTGGTGATGTGATTACAGGGATAAGTGCACTCTTGGAATCTCTGAAGAACCGTGCCCCCGTGTTATCCGAAATCCGGTTCTATCTCTCAACTATCGTGATTCAATTTTCTTCATACTCACATTTGAAATTGATCACTTTAGTCGTCTCTTCCTTAACTTGAGGTAACCAACGTGCACAATGTCATAAGTGTAGGGGAGACTTTTCCCATATGCTTAAACATTGAGGACAATGTTTATCTTAAGTGTAGGGGGACTTCTATCGAAGTTTTAAGTGGACTTTTCCATGAAAATGCCTTCATTTAACCGGAAAATCCTATTTTTCAACATTTTTCAAATTTTTTATTAACTTTGGCCATTTAGTTGTAATTTTTAAATTTTTATCATTGCTTTCATATGTATATATCCCGCAATAAAGTCAAACTTTAATAAAGTGGTGTAGCTAGTTTAGAAGTCTTTGACATATTAGGCCTGTTGCGTTTATTTTGACTCAACCCGAATAGACTTATCCAAGTTTATTCTAGCTAGTATCCTTAACCATGTAGACCTTGGTTTATTAGGCTAAGTATCCACGAGTCTCATTACTTGAGATTTTAAATTGTGGAGGACGAGAAATGATAGAGTCAATTATAAGTCGGTATTCTTGCGCAAGCTCACTTGGTGTAATTATTTGTCTTTACTCCCATCACTTGCTAATAAATTATCTGCAATAAGTAAGGTCGTACGATTTGAAAAGTTACTTAGCTTCTATCCCAAGATCGTTTAAAAGTTGCTCGGTAATGATAAGAGTTCATAGCCAAGGCATAACTTATGAAGCGGGGCGCGAAGATTGGCGAGTCCGAAAAGGCCCTAACAAGGCATGAGGATTCCGTTTTATTGCTAAAGATCCAAAGTGATGTGAAAAGCATTATTCCCAAAGTCAATATGAAGGATCAAGACTCACGACGAAAAGCAATCAACTCCCATAAAGATGATGGAGAAGTCTATCCGAAAAGACCCTAACAAGGTATGAGGATAAATAGATCCAAGTCCGAAAAGGAGGCGGATCGTTGTATCTCAAAATCCCAAATAGAGATTGAAGAAATAATCATGAAGTCGTGGTCAACAAAGTTAGAGTACCTCTCAAAAGTCTCCAAGTGAAGAAACTCTATGAACGATGAGAAGACCATTATCTCAAGCACGTCTCTCAAGATATGAAGTATGAAGTACATGCCAAATATCGGCTCGAGAAAGGTCTCAAATCGTGAACCAAGTTATGCCAAGATATGAACTTTTTGATATCCCGAGAAGCAGTTTTAAGAGATTTTGTCCTTTAGCTAACTATTGATCAAATCGTCCTACTTTGCTTTCAGCCTTAATAAACTATCGAAATAAGTCCAAAAATGCATCTTCATGATCATTCTAAGACAAAAATAAAATATAAGAGATACACCTAGGAATAAGGGAGTTTAAGCATTTAATTAAGCCATGTGTGTAAGTGTTTGATTTACTAACTTATAATAACAATGATCTCGTTTTTAAGCTTTGTTTGGGGAACGTGAAACTTGAGGATGATAAATCTTCGCAGCACCAAAGCCCTAATGTAAGTCATTGATTTCTTTGCAAGTTATTTCCATCCTTTTGTTTACTTTAAAGTTTTAATTTCTCTTAGTATTTTAATTTTTGTTTAGTAGTATTTGAATAAGGCCAAGGTTGATTGATTATGAGAAAAGTGTAAATTTGCTTTATCGCTAAGCATTGCATGACGGCATGACAATGGTAAGTGTAGGGGATTTGATAGGTGTGTAAACACCCATCCTTTTGCCACTTAATTCTGGCTAAAACGAGACCAAAACACGTATTTAATATCATTTGTTTGGAATTATGCGTGGTTTTTGTGTTTATTGTGCTTTTAGAGCCAACCGGATGGATAATGGAGAAAACATGGGATTGCACGGGTTTTACCGAAGAAAAAGACTCAAGATAAAGTCTATTGTCCAAGTGATGCAAAAGATTTGAAGTCACTGGGCCTATTCGACGATTTATCGAAGATAAGGACCAAAGATGGAAGACTTACAAAAGTCGAAGAAACTCAAGTCTATTAAACGAAGAAATTAAAAGACGAGTTGAATTTAATCGACAACAATTCTCGAATCAGAATCGAAAACGTCAACTTTTCTGAAAAGACGAGAAGACAAGAAGAACGGGAGAAAGCCCACTCACCAACCAAGGGGAACACCTATATATAGTCCACCCCTCACACATTTAGGCAGTTAGTTTTTAGTTTCTCTTTCTCCTTCTTTTTCTCCCTTTTAGTTCGTAGCATCACCAACACCACTAGGGTGTTTGGTGATCTTGATCTTTATTTTTTTTCAATCTTGTAATTTTAATCCTTATTTTGTTATTGTTAAAACATTAAATCATTAATACAAGTTCTTGTTTAATCTTTCCATTTCATCTTGTTCATCCCCATTTATTTGGGTTAAAGTTTAAGTTCTTATTTGATTGATTTGATCTTCAAAAGTTGTTGGGTTTCATGTTTTTATTGATGGGATTTGTAGTTTATGGTTAGAATATCATTTGTGTTTAACTTTATTTAAGTTTTGGTGAAAAACTTGGTGATTTTTGGTTTTAAATCGGTTTCCTTGTTCTTCGGGTAAAGCTACTGTTCTTGAGTGTTCCCCAGATTCCGGATGAACCAAAAAGTTCCGGATGAACCAAAAACTTCCGAATGAGCTAAAAACTTCCGGATGAACATAAGTTCCACATGAGTTGATAGTTCCGAATGAATTCCTTTTTTTGAAAAGTTCCGAGTGAGTTTTCCTTTAAAAGTTCCGAATCAGTTGAAAAGTTCCGAATGAGTTAAAACTTCCGAACGAACTGAAAGTTCCGGATGAACCCAATCTTCCGAATGAACCAAAGTTCCGGATGAATGTTATTTTCAAAAAGTTCTGAATGAAAGCTCGTTTTTGAAGTTCCGAATCAATTTATGTTAAGAAAAGTTCCGAATGAGTTTTTTGTTCAAAAGTTCCGAATGAATTAAAAAGTTCCGAATGAATTGATTGTTCTGAATAAACTTCCGAATCAAAGTTCCGAAGAAAGTTCCGGATCAACTTCCGAAGAAAGTTCCGAGTGAAGGATTTTCCAAAAGTTCCGAATGAAGACTTCCGGGTGAAAAGTTCCGGATCAATAGTTCCGAATCAAGGTCAAAGTTCCGAATCAATTTTCTTTTGAGCATCTTTAATTGTTACTGTTCTTACTGTTCTTCAGTTCAAACCTTTATTTTAATTTTAATTTTAATTTTAATTTTAATTCTAATTCAAGTTTAATTAATTGTTATTAATTTTAATTGTCATTAATTTAATTGTTTTTAAATTTAAGTTTACATTTTCGTGCATTTAAACTTTTTAGTAGATTAGAAAACTAAACCCCTTTTTTTTAGTAACCAAGAACAATCATTCCACTTAAGGCCGAGATCAATTCGAGAGGATTCCGAGAGATTAATTGAACCCATAGAAAAATCTTTGTATCATGTCTCAACATCTTGTTTGGGTTCAGCCTTACCTCCTCTAGAAGAGCTACTGGGTCCAACTCCAGAGAGTTTAGGTAAAGATGGTAAAGGTGTAGTGCTACCAATTACATCTTTTGAGACATGTACATTAGCTAAGAGTGGGTCAGACGTATGTATAGTCTCTATAGATTTGAAAACAATCTCTTTGGGTTTTTAAGGGCTTTCATTTTATTTCTTTTAGCAGTAACAACCCTAGTTATGTCAGCTGGAAGTTTATCATCAAGTAATTCATTTATAGTGAACCTACTGCACAACCATTTTTCTATAACCTTGTGTAGTTCAGCTACTTGATCATTTAAGGAACTGTTTCTTAATGATAGTTTATTAACCTCATTTTGAAGAGTTATCTTTTCAGAGTTTACCTGTTTTAAAGTTTCACATTCAACCTTAGCAGTTAACAATTCATGTTTGACAGAGTGAAATTTATCAAGCAGGTTCTTTGTTTGTTTCTCAACAAAGTGTAAATCAACTATGGTATAATCAAGGACATGTTTACGTTCATCACTTTCAGACATAGAGATAAGCCCGTGTACCTTTTTCATTGTGATGTCAACCCATTGTCCTGATCTAGCATCTCCTTTACCAACAGCTGGTTCATCCTCAGCAATCCCCATAAATGCCCTGACCCTGGTAGTGTCCTCTTCATCAGATGTCAGTGGCTCATTATTCCAATCATAAGCTTCAGCTACCAACCCTTTCTCTGTCTTTTTATCACCCATTTCTTCTTAGACAGAGCTTCTAACTTTAAATTCATCTGTTCCAACTCAGCGTTTAGTGCTTTGTATTTGATTTTGTAATCCTTTTTCTCATTATCAGAGGAATTGGATTGGTGAGATGAGTTGTTTTGTTGTGATTTGAACTTGTAAGGTTTGAATGATGAAGGATAAGATGGTGAGGATGTTTTGTGGATGGACGGTCTTTTTTAAAATGTATAAGTTTTCCACAGGCAAAGCAAGTCTCTTTTGATTTGTCAGTTGTTTACTAGTTGATTCTACTCTCTCTGACCTTTTGTAGAATCTTCTTTGATTAGCTAGTAAAGCTCTTTCATGAAACTCATCATTAAGGTCTGTCATGAATTCTTGGCTGCTACGAGTGTCTTTTTCAATATCAATGTCGCTATCATGAGTATGTGAGGTAGAAATCAAGGCTTTGGATGTTTCTCCATGAACTACAAATCTTTCAGACTCAGATTTGCATATGGTATCAATCATCCCTTCTTCATAATTGTATTTTCCGTATAGTTTAGCCAACGTATCATTCTTGATGGAGTTATTGTCTCTCTGGGTCTGGTTCATGCTCAGCCATTTTCTGGGAAGGCTGTTGACAAAGGTGGCGTTTACTTCAGCTTGTGCAATGGTGACTTCATTCATAGCAAGGTCGTTGAAAAGAATCTTCAGCCTTGTATACGTTTGTTGTACTTTTTCACCTTCAAGTGCCTTGAAAGCATTAAAGTGGAGCTTGAGTGCCTGAATCTTGGTTTCTCTGGTTTTAGAGGATCCTTCGTGACCAAGGATAAGGTCTGTCCACATTTTTTTGGTTGTAGGACATTGAATCACAGATTTCATGATGTGTTTTAACAGACACGATATAATGATGCTTTTGAGACGTTTATCTTAGTTTGCCAATTTCCTATCAACTGGTGTCCACTTCTTGAGGGGTTTAGGAAGAGGATTCTCATAAGTAGATGTGCGCGCCATGGGAACATACGGTTCATTTTCTAGAATTTCTAGAAGAAATGGCTCGAGTCCATCGAGATAGACAAGGAATTGACTTTTTCAACTTGCAGAGTCATCTTCATCAAATACTGGCACGTTAGTGACATGAGATCCACCTCTTGAATCGAGAAGTTGAGGAGATCGTCTTTATTTTGAGTGGGGGTAACTCTTGGTGAAGTTAGAGGTGGTGGTGTGTTGTTCCCAGAAAGCGATGGTGGTGGTGGTGGTGTGTTGCTCGTTTCAGGCATGGTGGATCTTGATTATTAAACTTAGAATGATGTTTATGAAGGTTTTAATATTAAACACCGCTTTGATACCAATTGAAAGTCCCTAATCGTAGCTTGTAACAATTAAGAAAGATAATTAACACAAGTAAATACTTTTCAAACGTAAGAATTTAATATTGTATAACATGTTTTACATGTGTTATGGATAACACAGTTTGATGACAATGTGTTGTGTACACTTTGGATAAATAAAGCTAACTTAAGAACACAGGCACAGCTGTTCGTTCAATAAGTTCTAAAGAGTTAATTGTGAAATCTAACAAAGTGAACAACATTAACTCTAGCCTACCTATCCTATTTATAGTGGTACGAGGTTGACTTTGATAGCTGGTTGATGGTGACTACACGAAACAGACAAGGTCAGACATCTGTCACAAGATGATCTTCTATTCTTGGTAGTCTGCCACAACGCTTTAGGGAAACAGAGCTGACATAGTTTCCCTTTTCTTCATACCTTGTACTTTAGATTGCATAACTTCCCGCCTAAACACTTAGGTATGTCCAAAGTGTACTGAGAGTTAACAGGGTATTGCCACCCCTGTTAACACTCAACCACTCATAGTCCCTGATACATCTTGGTTGTTATCCATCACAGCCAATGAGTATGTCTTCAAGTAATCTTCGACTTCCTTGACAATGTCTCTAACATGGACTCCTCTGTAGTTGCTCACAGAGACTTAGAACTCTGTGAGTCTTGTGTTACTTTCCTGTTACCTTGACACAGGCAAGTTAATATCAAATAACTTAATTTACGTTTAAATCTATGACTAAGGGAAATCTAACAAACTTAGATTCCCAACACAAACTTCACAATGAGCCTAGTTCTCTAATATATCATTTCATCTAAATCATCATACTCTTATCCCTAAAGCATGTTCATAACATAAAGAACACATTTATTATTCCCGTAATCATATTCAAAATATCCAACAAAAAAAGTACTTTGATTACCTGATCGGAAGATAACAAACTCACCCCGTCGACAACTTTTCAAGCGTCACAACATCAGAACCACTGAAAGCCTTATCGGTGCCCTTCTCGGCTCCTAATCGTTCAACCCTTACAATTTCTGAAGCTTAAAACAGTAAAATCCCTATATGAAATTTTAAACAAAGTCAAGATATCCATGAAAAGCTAAATTCACATAATCAAAATTGAAAAATATTAGGGAAAAAACCCCTAAAAACTACCTTATGTTTTTTCTCTGTTATCTATCTTTAAATTGAAGATAATAGAGTGGGAATTGGAGGGTCTTTTTGTCACGTATTTTCTAGAGTGTGGAAGATGGAAGGTTTTTACCTTTTAATGGGCGGGAACATGAAAACTGTTTGGCCACTAATAAAGTGGGTCAGGTTAGCAGAGCTTCCATCCTACATACCATGAAAGGATTTCACACGATTTCACACCATTTACAGTACAGTCTCAGGATGCTAGTCTAATACGATAAGGTCCAATAACAAACAGTTGGCCATTTAGGCAGATTCCCAAAAAATTACATAAAAATAGCAGCATTGTATCAATAGTTATCTGCATATGCTTATATACCTGTATATAAGCAGTCACTAAGCAGTTAAAAAATGACTAGAATATAAGAGGTACATGTTTACCATTGTTTTGAGAAGAACTACAGCCTCTTCCGGTTGCATTTGTGATGCAAGATGCAAAATGTTTCTGGTTGTTCAAATTTGAGGAATTATGTTTTGTAGAAAAAAGGAATGCTTATCATCAACATCACCTTAAAACACAACCTTTTGCTTAACTAAAGTGAACCAAAAAATCCATGACATTGTTATATCTAAATTAGTAATGTACCTCTCCACGAATTGTAGATGGTCAAATACACAATTTGCATTTGTATGTCTATGTTAGACCTACGCAGGTTTAAAACACGATTAAACTTGCAATCCACATCTTGATCCTAAAAAGCAAGTACAATGTTTGCATCATTACCTGGCCAAGAATGTGGGCATTTGAATCCTAGAAAGCGGATTGGATTAAAACAAAAACTCCCAGCAAAGTAGGTGTGGTAAACGCATATCATTTAATAACAACCGAGATGTTGTAGTGTTGTGATATTATATAATACGACCACACAATAGGCTAAGATCTTTTAGTACAATCACGGGACCAAACACTTGACATGGCTGCAATTACACGCTCGGCGTGACTGCCCAGCCTAGAAGCAGGTGTCGGTAAACCACAAATACTAATCATAAGATTGTGCCTTCTACATAATATATCATTCAATTTTAACGGGCCAAAGTGTTTCATGCAAACAATCATGTTCTCATGCCATGAAAATTTGTACATTAAGTATCGCATGCAACGAGTACCTCTGTTTCCACAACCACATGGCTCAGATAGGGCGATAATTAGGAAATAGAGGGAACAGCGCCATGGCTGCCACCTAGCCAGTCGCCTTGCCAAGATACGCGTAATCTCAACTCTTACCTAAGCCGGTCAAACTCATCTTAGCCTAAGGTGGTGACAGTGATACATTGCACATTCACATACCCTATTTTTAATTTAATCTAGTAGCCATTGCTATGCAGGCAATATGTGGATGAGCACACCACTATCGGCACATATCCATGTTATCGTCGCCTGCAATGGATAGCATTAACGAAAGAAACAACTTATGGGCCTAAACTAATGTACCTGCATGGGAAATCGACCGTACATGGATGCATTTCAGACCTTGGCAGAAGTTTCAATAATAAACTCATAGGAGATAGATTAAGACCGTTCAGAGGACACGTAAGGCATGTCAACAACGTTATTAACGCTAGCTTACCAAGTATCATAAGGCACTAGTTATAAACTTCAATAAGAAAGGAGCACCGCAAAAACCAGCGCGGCATTGTCGCCCACCCAAGCCTATCGCTGCACGATATAGACAACGACAACGAAAGAGATGGGGGCATCAAAATCCTTTAGCCAGTAAGTGAAATAACGATGTGTGAACCACATGTTGTCCCTAATATATGATGATATAGCACACGAATTAAAGAAAGAAAGGAAGATATGAGATGAATTTTAGAGAGAGAAAGTAGTGAGAGAAAGTAGAGAGAAAAAGGTTGGTGAAACTTGTGGAATATTAGATTAGGAGAAAAATGAAATGACCAACACCCTTCCTAACATGCTAGGAAGGGTTTATATAGCCTTTGCTTACATGTAGCTTAATGGGCTATATGATCATGGGTCGGGCTTTCCTTTTGGGCTTTGGTTACTTATTAATGAACCTTAGCTTAAAGTTAAGCCCGTAATAACACGACTAATATACTACCTATTACAACGCTCTAAAATACGATACATAATAAACATATGACCGAGCATTCTTGTTTGGCTCAATATTTTGAGGCTAACAATCTCCCCCAATGAGAGGTCATAAACCTTGGTCATTTAGGAAATTTGTAGAGATTACTAATCTCGCCATAAATGAGTCTTGAACGTGTAATAGTAGTCTTGTTCCTTCATGCTGTGATCTTTGAGCCTTTGTCGTTGTCTTTCGACTTTGTCTTTAAGTTTGAGATTTTCAAATCATCGTTGACTTGTCTTTGCCATCTTGCGATCTTGTGTCTTCATCCACATGCTCACACTATTAATTGTTGAATATGTCTTTAGGCATGAGTATGTGGTTTTGAATCTTTGACTTTGCTGTGTACACCGTGACGCCACCTTCTCGAGACAAAACATAGACACGGACTGAATGGCTTTGACATTCGTCCTAAATCGGTAGCGTTTTACCTCCGGTCGGTGAAGACCGTTATACGATATTAAATACCGTACCTGTGATCAGGTAGATTCAATTAAGAATCTCCTTGACAGGGTTTCGCGGCTGTACTAGCCGTTCTCTTTACTCGACCGTCTCAAAGCAAGACTGCGAACATAAAGAGTGAATCAATTGGATAGATATCCGTTTGATTAAAGTCGTCAATTCAAATTCCTGGAACAAGTTTGATTCTTAACGAATCTTACCATTGTTGCTTTCCAGTTGACACAAGTTGGATTCATAAGAATCTCACAAGTCACCTACCGTAGCGCTGTTTGAGGTTGACGCTAGAAGGATTTCCATTCGTCACTGTGAATATTAATGAATATCACTCTGAATGTTCTGGCAAGACCATAAATATATTGCGTAGAAACCTGAAACGAGTTTGAATCAATTCAGAATCAAACCACTGTTGCTTTTCAGTTTTGCACATGTTCAATTCATAAAGAATCTTGCATATGACCTACCGCAGTGCTGTTTGATGTTAACGCTGGAAGGATTTCCACTCATCATTGTGAATACTAAGTAGTATCACTCTGAGTGTTCTAGCAATATCACAAGGATATAGCGTAGGACTCTCTTGATCTTCATCTGTGTGTCCTAACGAGATTTGATTGATCTCTTGGCTCTAGACTCGATTTGTGCACTTTTAGTGGTCGGAGGCTGGAGCAGATGCCACCTATTCAATATCAACTATCTCGAAGTGAGAAAGTCAATAGTAGTCATGTTGTTCTCCGTGACAATAAAACAAACTTCTTTTGAGAGAAGCCTGAGTAGCTAGGAAAGGGTTGTGCATACATCACTGGGTCCATGATGAGTTTGTCTTCATGATGAGTTGACCCGGTTTCTGCCTAATTTGTATGGAGGGCTTCTTTCTTTAGACCCTTTATCCTTACATTTCTTTTTCATTCTTCAACCCCTTTAATGCTTACCAAGACATCATTACTAGCACCTTGTTGTGATTGTTCCAGTGCTAGCATCGGTACTTAGTCGGCATTCTGCTACGTTCACATTCTACTCCATCTTTCCTAAGGACTTCTAATAATCTATTGGATTGTCCCTGGGAAGATCCCTCCGGTTCTGGTTGGATCATAGGACTTAAACCTAACCACCCTTTTGACACCAATAACGTCGTGAATTAAAGATGTTGTGGGTATTTGATCGTAACCATGCAAACCACTTTAAATTCTAACAAAGTGTTTAAAAAACATTTAACACCTTGCTAGTTTTGTCGTTTTAGAAATGCTCCCCCTTCACATGTGCGTCGATAATCGAAAGTGTTTCGCACATGTAGGTAAGAGTTAAAGTGCTTGAGTCATATATTAGATCACATTTTAATCACATTTTCTCCCCCTATCTCTAATATATAAAATCTTTTGATATTAGAGATACCAAATTTGATTAAAACATATTTTGAAAAATAGTCTTGAAATCTCCGGGAGAAAGATGTGTTAGTCTTTTGCATGAAGTTAAAATGCTCCCCCTCAAAAATTGATCCAATTGAATTGTCATTGTGAGGATATGATCCACATTTCGCTTTTTGAGGATGGGAGTTGTTGAACACACAATTTTTGAAAGATTTTGAATAATCATTGAGAAATTCTTGAAAAAATTGTGTTCAACGCTTTTTGAAAAATCCTATTTCTTTTTGTCGAAGAGGTTTTTCTGAAGCATAAACTTGAGTTCATAGACTTTGAATGTCTTGACAAATCCACTCAAGTGTAAGAAGATTTCTCTTCTTTTGCTAAGGGTAAGGGCACGAAACCGTACACTCTCCCGTGAATATAGAACTGGGTTGCAATCTGAAAGTGATTACAAGCCATTGTGTTGAGCTCAAAACGTTGAATGTTTTGTGACAAGCTCAACTTGTGATAGATTGTTCTACCCGTTGTTTGGAAATATTTGTCCAAAATAGACAATTTCCTTTATTAAAAGAAGAAATGACATGTTTTGAAAAATATTTACAACTTTCATTCGAGCTTTATGTACACACCCGTGTCGTTATTGAGCGACATTTCTAGGCACGTCCATATTATCGATACTCAAAGACATGTCGAGAGGAATATTTTTGGATTTTGAAAGATTTTTAATTTTGTGTTTTGCTTTTATGTGTTTTATATTTTTGTATTTTTCTTTTTCAAAGATATTTACAAGTTGATGTTTGATAGATAAATCAAGCAGGCACCTTTGCCAGAATCTCCAGGTCTGCTGGAGCCAAACATCTCATACCAATTTGCCTAACGAGGTACTCAAACCTATCTTTCGACAGAGCTTTCGTAAACAAGTCGGCTAATTGGTAATCCGTTCCAACAAAGTATAATTCAACGATACCTCTTTCAAGTTGTTCCTTTATGAAGTGGTATCTGAAATCGATGTGCTTCGTGCGGGAATGCTGTACCGGATTGCAGGAGATGGCTATGGCTGACTTAGAGTCACAGTACATAGGTACTTTATCAAAGTGGAAACCATAATCCGTGAGTTAGGTTCTCATCCAATGAACTTGAGCACAACATGCAGATAGAGACACATACTCCGCTTCGGCTGATGAAAGTGGCGTGCAATCCTGCTTCTTGGAAGACCATCCCACAAGCTTATCTTGACCTAGAAATTGTGCACCACCAGAAGTACTTTTTCGTGTATCAAGACACCCTGCATGATCAGAATCTGAATAGGCCGTTAGAAAGAAACCGGTTTCCCTCGGATACCAGAGTCCCAAATGAATGGTATTCTTGAGGTACCGAAAGATCCGTTTAACCTCCTTGAGGTGCTTTTCAGTGGGTCGTGCTTGATATCGTGCACAATAACATGTAGCATGATGAATATCAGGTCTGCTTGCTGTCAAGTACATGAGGGAACCAATCATGGAACGATATCTCGTTTGATCGATGGCATTTCCCTCCAAGTCAGCATCTAGCGATGTGGTTGATAATGGTGTCCCAACGGGGTCACATGAAGTCATACCATGCTTTTTGATTATCTCTTGACAATACTTAGCTTGGTTTATAAAGATACCACTTGGGGATTGGTGAACTTGAATTCCTAGAAAGAATTTTAGTTCGCCCATCATTGACTTTTCAAATTTGCTGTGTATTACTTTTTCAAACCATTTTGAAAGTTTTGGGTTTGTAGACCCGAAAATAATGTCATCAACATAAATTTGCACAAGCAAAATGTCATCCCCATATTTATAAGTGAACAAAGTTAGATCAATGGAACCTTTTGAGAAACCTTTGGATACCAGAAATTTCGAGAGCTCGTCGTACCACGCCCTTGGAGCTTGCTTGAGTCCGTATAGTGCCTTGTGGAGACGATACACCTTGTCAGGATAATGAGGATTGACAAATCCTTCCGGCTGCGTGACATAGACTTCTTCCTTCAAAGGACCGTTAAGAAACGTCGTCTTTACGTCCATTTGATAGACAGTGAATCCCTTATGTGCAGCATAAGCAAGGAAAATCCTGACCGCTTCCATGCGAGCAACTGGTGCAAATGATTCATCAAAATCAATTCCCTCTTTCTGGCCATACCCCTTAGCCACTAGCCTAGCTTTGTTCTTGATGATCGTATTCTCTTCATCCAGCTTGTTTTTCCAGATCCAACGAAGATTTAATGGAGTCACGTCGTATGGTCTGTTAACAAGTTCCCAGACTTTAAGTCTTTCAAATTGTTGAAGTTCATCCGTCATCGATCCAATCCAAGCATGATCAGCCATGGATTCTTTGATGTTTTTCGGTTCAGCAGTACTCGCGGCGAGTGCGAACATACAAACATCGCCATCGGTGGCTAGTTGTCGTCTTGTACGAACGGGCTGTGAAGGGTTTCCAATTACGTGAACCAAAGGATGATCTCGGGTCCAATGATGTGTTGAAGGATGTCGTTGATAGAACGTATGCATATTTGATGGATCAACATGGTGAGTAGAAGACTCTCCAGTTTCGTGTACCGTTGTACCGAATGGGTTGTGAAAATCGTCATCATCAGATAATGCACCGTCTGCTTGATTTGTGTTCTCTGGAGCAATGACAGTAGTTGTGGATGTTGTAGGATCGATTGTTGAAGTGATATTCTGAGGAGGTAAATCTGCAACAACCTGTGTTGAAGTAGATGAAGTTGTATCCTTTTGTTGATGATGATCGGTATCATCATTCGTATCATGAGTGACAGCGGAAGACTTCGATGCAACTTGTTTCTCCCCCGTGAAATATTCATCATACATTGGTCCATATAACATTTCCAACTCTTCAAGTGTCGTGTCCACTGTCATATCTGCTCTAGGAACATGTTCAAGAACCAGCTTTGAACTTGACGGTTCATTGTTGTGGTCTTGAGTTCCGAGTTCCGTGCGGTTGTGAACGGAAGTTGTTTGTCGTTGTGGATCGGGACTTAAACTACTTTGTTCAAGTGCCATTTCTTGTAATTCATCGAATCTGATATGAATAGTCTCGACTATCAATTTTGTTCTCTTGTTGTATACTCTGTATCCCTTAGACTGAGTTGCATATCCCACTAAAATGCATGCATCACCTTTTTCTTTCATCTTGTCCAGATTTTCACCATCTCGAATAATGTAACACGTACATCCAAAAACATGAAGGTGTTTGAGTGAAGGTTTGCGATCATTAATTATGTGATATGGTGTCTTTTCGTGTCTTGGGATAACTAAGGAGCGGTTTTCTGTGTAGCATGCGGTTGACACTGCTTCGGCCCAAAAGTATAGTGGAAGTTTTGAAGCGGATAATAATGTTCGAGCAGCCTCAACTAAAGTACGGTTTCGTCTTTCAACAACGCCGTTTTGTTCGGGTGTTCGAGCAATAGATGTTTCATGTTTAATTCCTTCAGCTTCAAAATAGTTTCTCAGTTTTGAATTCAAAAATTCAGTACCTCTGTCAGTACGAACCACTTTAACTTGAGGTTGAAGACCACGTTGTATCACTTTAAGGAAGCTGATGAGAACATCGGGTGATTCATCCTTGGATCTCAAGAAGTGAGTCCATGTGTACCTTGAGTAGTCATCGACAATTACCATAACGTATTTCTTCCCATTGATACTTTGAACACGCATGGGACCACACAAATCTATATGAAGAAGATCTAACAGTCCTTTAGAGCTAGGTGTAGTCTTTTTCTTGAAACTACTCCGTTTAGCTTTACAAAGCTCACAAGAAGAACAAAGATGATCTTTGATGAATTTCAAGTTAGGAAGGCCTCGCACAATATCTTTCTTGGAAAGCAAGTTGATGGTATCAAAGTTAAGATGAGATAAACGTTGATGCCATAACCAAGCTTGAGTCGTTGAAGCTTTAGCCATGAAACATATTGGAGTTGAAGATGTGGAGTCTTGTAGTGAAATAGTGTAGAGATCAGTACCCCGTGTTCCGGTAAGTAAGTCATTCCCATCATAATCACGAACAAAACATGTCTTCTTTCTAAAAGCAACCTCCAAATCCGCATCACAGAATTGACCAACAGAGAAAAGATTGTGATTGAGCGCTTCGACGTAGTAAACCCTTTTGATAGTGATATTCCCCTGAACCAAGTCTCCATATCCTAGGATCGGTGCAAATTGATCATTTCCGAATCAGACCGTACCCAGGAACTTCTCCACGAAGTTAATTAGAAGCTTGAGATTCCCCGTCATGTGCTTCGTGCATCTGGAGTCCAGTATGAAGAGAATTATTTCGATCACCTGCAGAAGAATTAGAACACGATGGAGCATTTGCTAAATTAGATTCCATGTTAGTTGTGATTTCCGATTCATTAGTTTCCCTAGTTTCATCACTTAGAGGCACACTAACGCTCGTAGTCACATTTTCTTTCCTAACCTTAGGCATCCATTTATATCCTGGAGGACATTGATTAGAAAACCACCATTTCCAAGGCTTGCTAATAAGTGTGTAAACACTTATCCTTTTGCCACTAAAATCATGGAAAAACAAGACCAAATCATGTGTTTATTATTATAAATGTCGGAATTACGCGTGGTTTTGTGTTTTGTGTGATAAATAGGTACAAATGATCAAAAGAAGATAAAACACGGGATTTCACGGTCAAATGACGAAGAAAAGTCAAGAAAGTCGAAGACAAAGATCAAAAGACCAAAAGTGTGCAACGATCACGGAAACCGATGAAAACCGACACAAGATTGATGAAAAGATCGAGGAAGCCAAAATCGAGCTCGACATGAGTGGATTTAATTAATTATCGAATACACAAGACAAGTGGGTCCCACATGTGCTAATGGGCCTGAAAAGCCCATTAATATTGGAAGAGTTTACCTATTTGGGTCAAAGCCCAAAAGAAAGAGGACGGATGGTATATAAATGTTGGGCCCAAGCCCATTTTAAATAACCGGTGAGATGGTTAAAAGTTTTTGGGCCAATCCAAATGAAGAAAATATAACAGATTAAAGTGAAATCAATTCACTTGTGATCAAAACCTATCCAACCTTCCCTTATCATTCCCCCACACGTGTCTCCTTTTCACTCGGTTTTACCCACCGACACATTAAATAAAATAGCTTTTACCCAACCTAACCCCTCCCTAGTCAAAACACGTTTTCAACCACTCACTGTTCTCATAGTTATTAAACCATTTTATTTTACCCACTCCCATTCTCTCTCTCTCACATTTTCGATAGAAACAAAGTCTCATCTTCCCCATCCCAATTCACCCAAACCAGTAAAATAATCATCAAACCCTAATCAGGTAAAAAGTTAAATTAATAGAGGGTTCTAATCCCACGTGTGATTCACGTGATTGGGAAATAAATCCCCAAAGTTTTCGGAACCTGAAGATGGAAGAGAAAGGGACGTGGCATCAATTGATTGGGTCTAACACATCATACTCCCATATCCACCAATCAGAGATCTCCACATCAGCAAGAAGAAACACAAAAGAGCCACGAGGGCAATCCGTGTGAGGGAAGATTCACCTCCACCGTTCGATTAAATCAAGAGAGAAGAAGAGAGATTGAAGGGCCAAGATTACACTCCGTAGCCTCCAAGGAATCCTAGAAGGTTCGGGGGATCCTTATATAAACCCCCATTCTTCATGTAATTGATATGCTTTTTCTTTATTTTAATTTTTAGAAAATTAGTTAAAATTAGGGTTATTGTAATTTTCATCTTCAAGTAATGTAATTTTTGATTTTAATGAAAAGTTGAATTTAATCATCTCTCGTCTCAATTTTAATTTCCCAGTTATTGTTCTTATTTTTTTTAATCAGTTTATATAATATAGCTTTACTGTTCTCGTATGATATAATATAAAAAAAATAAAAAAAAATAAAGAGAAAGTGAATAAATCTCCCACTGGAGGTTTATAAAAAAAGTGGTTCGATTAGTTCTCGATTGGTTCTCGATTCAGCAGGGTGTTAGTTTTGTTTCAAAAAAGGTTTTTAGTTCGAGGTGTTTGTTTGGATTGTTTTGGTTTATGATAAGTTTGTTGATGGTTTCGAATCAAAGACGGTGTTTGGTTTCGTTTTGGTTTTAGCTCGCTCAGCGCGACGCTACGGCTCAACGGTTTTCGCCAAAAGGTGTATTCGATTTGCTTTTTTATTTTTATTGTTAAATCTAATTAGTTTAAGTTTGTTTGTTTTAATCTGCTTGATTAATTGAATGAAACTGCTTATTGCTTTTATCAGTTAAAGTTTATGATTGTGATTGTTGGCTTATCTGATTGATTGTGGGACGGTTATAATAGTTAGCGGATTTTAGTTCGTGTTTGCTTATTTGTTTTAAGCCGTAGGGTTATTTGGTTAAGCTATTTAGATAATCGGTTTTCATAGGAGTAGCTTAATGTCAGTTTCGTTAGCTTATTGGTTCTTGCTTATTTAATAGCTTATTAGTTTCTGCTTATATAGGGTTTGCTTATTTAAGTTGAGTTTATTTATTTGTTAGTTTTAGCTTATTTGGTAACCTGCTTATTCAGTTTGGATAAGGTTTTTGAGTAACTGCTTATTTGAATTCCTGCTTATGTTTGTTCAGTCAGTTTTCATATTGGATATTGCGTATTTGATTCTGTTTCTTTTTATCTTATCTGGTTTTGGCTATTTGATTTCCTGCTTATTTACCTGCGTTTAATTTGCTTATATCACCTCAGACCCAATTGGTCTGAGGTTGTTTTACTGTCCAAACAAAAGATTCAAATTCCAAAAAGTAAGTTTTAAAAAAAAATAAAAATAATTAGCACAATTTGTCCTTCACTGGTCTCGAACTCGTGACCTTCCGCATACAGGCCATACGCCTTAACCGTCTGAGCTAGACTCTTTTTGATTATTATTCTACATTAGATCATTAATATAGGATATTAATTAGTGCTAGCAGCTTTTTAATTAGTTTAAATATAAGTTTAATTAGATTTTAATTAATAACAATTAAATAGTTTATTTATATTCAGTTTTTACAAAAAAATAAAAAGATAAAAAAATATATTTTATTTAATTTGTTTTTCTTTAAAATTAGTTTTTTTTATTAGTTCAAAATTAATATAGGTTTTATTTTTAAAATAGTTTTAAAATAGATTATTTTTAAATAGATTTTAATTAATAGTTTTCATTTTTTTTAGTCACATTAAAATTAGTTTTATTTAGTTAAAAAGTTTTTAAGTTTTCTTTAGTATAAATTTATTTTCAATTTATTAGTTTAAAAACTAGTTAATTAATTTAGTTTTCATTTAATATTTTTCAATTAGTTTAAAAATACTCAAAAAGAGATTGTACCAAAAACGAATTAAGTTGAAACGTAAAAACGGAAATCAAATTCGAGTCGAATCGAGGATAAAACGAACTTCATTAAAAGGACTAAAAATCCGAGTCTCAAATTGGCGCCGCTGCCGCTTCGCTCGTACGATTGACGATTTTTCGTGAAGACGTTTGGATTTTGGGATCCGTTCTTCTTGAACGTTAATTTTCTTGCACAAAAAAAATCAAAAACACAAAAAA
This sequence comes from Glebionis coronaria, assembly GCA_025667525.1. Classification (NCBI taxonomy): domain Eukaryota; kingdom Viridiplantae; phylum Streptophyta; class Magnoliopsida; order Asterales; family Asteraceae; genus Glebionis; species Glebionis coronaria. The sequence continues at coordinate 172,769,032 of CM046877.1, read as the reverse complement.
ATCAAAAACTTAAAAATTCAAAAAAATTAAAAAACCACAAAGCAATTTCTTTCCTAAGAATTGCAACAAAAAAAAAAAATTAAAAAAGCAAAAACGTAATACGTTTTCCTAAACGTATTACACCAAAAATATTACGTATTAGTGTTAATTTTTCGATTCGATTTCTTTCGATTTTTCTTGTGAATATATATTTTTTCTAAAAAATACAAAAAGATTTTTCATTTTATTATATTATATTACGTAGCACAATAAATTACCTACTTATCAAATAAGGCCTTAGTTGGGATTTCATCACCTAACTATTGTATTCGAATCCATAACGAGAAAAAGGGCAAAATAGATAAATACTAGTAAGACGTTTGAACTCGACATATACAAACTATAAGGTGGGTATAAGGCGACGCGCTATAAAAGGCCGTCTAAGGAAAAAGGTTTTTAAGTGCTTTGTGCCACCTCGTTTCCCCGCTTGCTTGTGCGTATATTGAGAGGGACGACCGATTATTGGTTTGCCAACTCAAGTAGTACTTACGTATATATTTTTGTAGATTTTTCATATTGCTCCTCGAGAGGGAAAATCCTTTTCCTCTCAAAGTCGACCGAGGTCACCTACCTCATTCCAAAGTTTTAATTGTATGCGCACTCGCGCGCATACATACATACCGAGTGGTGTACCAAACTCTTCCAATTCTTCCAAAAAGAAGAAGAAGAAGAAAAACAAAAAGACCGTCATTAAAGCCGATCCCGAGAATCGAGCTTTCGACAATACGATGGCAACGGATAATCGACCAATGATTGAGATTCTTCAATCTCACGTTGAAGGAAACGATGACGCGATTGTGGTGCCGAATATTGGAGCTAATCATTTCGAACTTAAATCGGGTTTTATTCAAATGGTTTCCGCTACACCATTTTTAGGCCGTACTAATGATGACCCACACGCTCATATCAAACGTTTCATCCAATTAGCTAATACCGTCAAATACAATGGGGTGCCCCAAGAGGCCGTTCGCCTCCAACTTTTTCCTTTTTCCCTCGAGGGACAAGCCCGGATTTGGCTTGATAAGGAACCACCCCAAAGTATTACCACATGGATCGACTTAGAGACCAAGTTCATTAACTACTTTTTCCCACCATCACGGACCACTTCCTTAAGGAATGAAATAATCAACTTTGAGCAAAAATATGGGGAAACGTTTAGTGAGGCTTGGGATCGTTTTAAGGATCTTTTGAGAAAATGTCCACAACACGGTTTTACTAAAGTTCATCAAATCAACACGTTTTATAATGGTTTAACTCTAAACGACCAAGACTCACTTAATAGTGCCGCGGGGGGCAATATTCTTGTGAAAACAATGAACGAGGCTTGGGCCATTATTGAGAACAAGGCTAAAGTACAAACCAAAAGTGTTAGGGCTAATATGGCAAGTGCTAGTACGAGTAATAGTGAGGTGAATGATCAAATTAAGGAGCTTACTTCAATTGTGAAAACCCTTGCTCTAAGAACCGACGCCCTCACTACACATGTTCATGCCGTGAAAGAAAAAAGTGAGACATGTGAGACTTGTGGTGGACCACATTCATACTTTAATTGTGACAAGGTTTACAATGATCAACAAGAAGTTTACGCTTATAATAACAATGAACTTGATCGGATTCAATTCAAACCAAATGTTGATGTTAACCATTTGTCTTACAAGTCTAATAACTATTTGGCTCCCCCGGGTTTTGTAGCACCACAAAGACCACCCCCACCCGCCCAAAATAGGAACCAAGCTCCTCAACGGGGTAATTTTCAAGGAAGTTCTAATCAACGGGGTTTTAATCAAAATCAAGGGAATTTTCAAGGGCAAAACCAAGGGTTGAATAATCAAGGATATAATAACCAAAGTTTTCATAATCAAGGATTTAATCAAGGTTCTAATCAATATCAAAACCAAGGTTTTAATAATCAAGGTTATAATCAAATGAACATGCATAATCCTCAAATGGACTTGGTTCTTCAAAAATTATCCGACCATGAACGAATGATGAGAGAGATGCAAGAGCATACTCGACTAATGCAAGAATCGAATGATAAGAAGTTTTTGACTATGATTCAAACCTTTCGTCCCCAAGGTGCTCTTCCCTCGAACACCGTGACCAATCCTAGGGCTAATGTTAATGCTATCACTACTAGGAGCGGTAAGACCACCGTAGAACCTTCCCCACCTAAACAAGGACCCGAGATTCCCTCTTCTTCGACACAACCTCCCTCTTCTTCCACTTGTGACATACCTCCCGTTATGCATTCGTCTACACCTTATGTTCCACCGATACCCAAATTTTATACCCCACCTTCGGTTCCAAAACCGGTTCCTTCACCTTCTATTTCTACTCCTCCTCCTCCTCCAAAGGATGTGAGTGAGCAATCCACTCCAAAGCCTTCATCTCAACCCAATATACCTTATCCCTCAAGGTTGCGGAAAGAGAAATTGAAGAATAAGGATGATATTCAAGTTTCGAACTTCCTAAAAATGTTCAAACAATTGAATTTTAATATCACCTTTGCCGAGGCGCTCGCTCACATGCCTAAGTACGCTAAGATGTTTAAAGATCTTTTAAGTGATAAGGAAAAGTTGCTTGATATCGCCAATACCCAATTGAATGAGAATTGTTCCGCGGTTCTTTTAAGAAAATTACCGGTTAAGTTAGGAGATCCCGGTCGATTCCTTATTCCTTGTAATTTTCCGGGTGTTGAGAATTGTATGGCCTTGGCGGATCTCGGAGCGAGTATCAATCTTATGCCATTGTCCGTGTGGAAACAATTATCTTTACCCGAGCTAGTCCCCACCCGTATGACATTGGAATTAGCTAACCGTACGGTTGCTTATCCGGTGGGGATAGCCGAGGATGTTTTCGTAGGAGTCGACAAATTCACTTTCCCCGCCGATTTCGTCGTCGTCGACTATGAAATGGATCCCCGTGTTCCCTTAATTGTGGGACGACCTTTCTTGAGAACCGGGCGTACATTAATCGATGTAGCCGCGGGTGAACTTATCATGAGGGTCGGGGATGACAAAATCGTCTTTAACATGGGTAAACTTTCCAAACTTCCCAATGAGCCCGAATCCGTGAATTTCATCGATGTGCTCGACGAAGCATGCGAAGAACATTTTCATGAGGCTTGTAAGAGCGGGATTTCTCCTTTACCTCATGTTGAGACCGTCGCTTCTATTGCTCCTTCATTAACTCCATTCGGAGAAAGTGATTTAGATGAGTTTGAAGCTAGCTTAGGTCCTCTCGAGATTAACTATGATAATTCTCCCACCAATTGGGATGAAGACATTCGTACGATTGAGAGACTTCTCAATGAGGACAATATCTCTCCACCCACTCCAAAAGAAGTTTCTAACAATGATCCTACTTTGACTAAGCCTTCCATTGATAATCCGCCGGATTTAGAGCTTAAAGATTTACCGTCTCATCTAGAGTACGTTTTCTTAGAGGAGGATAATAAGTTACCCGTCATTATTGCTAAGGACTTAAAAGAAGATGAAAAATCCCGACTTATAGATGTGCTTAAGAATCATAAGAAAGCAATTGCTTGGAAAATCTCCGACATTCGCGGAATTGATCCTAATTTTTGTACTCATAAAATTCTCATGGAAGATGACTTTAAACCCGCGATCCAAAATCAAAGAAGGGTTAATCCAAAAATTCATGAAGTCATTAAGAAAGAAGTTATCAAACTTCTCGATGCCGGAATGATTTACCCTATCTCGGATTCGCCATGGGTTAGTCCCGTCCATTGTGTGCCTAAGAAAGGCGGAATCACCGTTGTTCCCAACGAAAACAACGAGTTGATTCCTACTCGACTTGTAACGGGTTGGCGAGTTTGCATTGATTATCGTAAGCTCAATGATGCCACTCGTAAGGATCATTTCCCTCTTCCTTTCATGGATCAAATGCTCGAGCGTTTAGCGGGTAATGATTTCTATTGTTTCTTAGATGGCTTTTCCGGATATTTTCAAATCCCTATCGATCCAAAAGACCAAGAGAAAACCACATTCACTTGTCCCTATGGAACATTTGCTTACAAAAGAATGCCTTTCGGCTTATGCAATGCTCCCGGGACTTTCCAAAGGTGTATGATGGCGATATTTCATGACATGGTTGAAGAAACTATGGAAGTCTTTATGGACGATTTCTCGGTATATGGTGATTCTTTTTCTTCTTGCCTTGCTAATTTAGAACGTATGCTCCAACGATGTGAAGACACTCGTCTCGTTCTTAATTGGGAAAAATGCCATTTCATGGTAAAAGAAGGCATCGTCCTTGGTCATAAAATTTCCAAAGCCGGTATCGAAGTCGACCGTGCTAAAGTTGACGTCATTGCTAAGTTACCTCCGCCTACCACCGTCAAAGGAGTTAGAAGTTTTTTAGGCCATGCGGGATTTTATCGACGTTTCATCCAAGATTTCTCGAAAATAGCTCGTCCAATGACTCATCTCTTAGAAAAGGATGCTCCTTTCATCTTCTCTCAAGAATGTCTCGACTCTTTCGAACTTCTTAAAGGTAAATTAACTAAGGCACCGGTCTTAGTCTCTCCAAATTGGGAGTTACCTTTCGAGCTCATGTGTGATGCTAGTGATTTCGCGGTAGGAGCGGTTTTAGGTCAACGAGTTAACAAACATTTCCAACCCATTCATTATGCTAGTAAGACAATGACGGGGGCTCAATTGCATTATACCACTACCGAAAAAGAGCTTTTAGCTGTAGTGTATGCTTTTGAGAAATTCCGCCCCTATCTTGTGCTTTCCACCACCATCGTTTACACCGACCATTCCGCCTTGAAATACTTGTTGACCAAGCAAGATGCTAAACCGAGACTCCTTCGTTGGGTTTTGCTCCTACAAGAATTTAAAATTGAAATTCGTGATAAAAAAGGAGCGGAAAACCTAGCCGCGGATCACCTTAGTAGACTTGAGGATCCGTATCAAGGGGAATCTCCAAATCAAGAGATTAATGAATCCTTTCCCCTTGAAACCTTAATGTCTATTAATTCCAATCTTGATGATACCCCATGGTTTGCGGACATTGCAAACTATTTGGCGGGTGGTGTTCTTATCGAAGGGTTATCGTCCCAACAAAAGAAAAAATTCTTCAAGGACGTTAAAACGTACTATTGGGACGACCCTTATCTTTTCAAGCAATGTGCGGACTTAATCATTCGTAGATGTGTTGATGGGCCGGCGGCTTTACAAATCCTTGAAGCTTGCCATAAAGGACCTACCGGTGGTCACTTTGGTCCTAATTACACCGCTAAAAAAGTTTTCGACTCCGGATTCTATTGGCCCTCCATTTATCATGATGCACATGAAATGGTTAAACATTGTGATGCTTGTCAAAGGCAAGGCAAGATCACACATAAAGATGAGATGCCTCAAAATTTCATCCAAGAATGTGAAATCTTTGACGTATGGGGCATCGACTTTATGGGGCCGTTTCCATCATCGAAGGGTAACAAGTACATCCTCGTAGCCGTTGACTACGTCTCAAAATGGGTTGAAGCAAAAGCTTTACCTACTAATGATGCGAGGGTGGTTGTTAACTTCTTGAAACAATTGTTTGCTCGTTTTGGAGTGCCTCGTGCTATTATTAGTGATCGCGGGACTCATTTTTGCAATGATCAATTTGCACGAGTCATGGCTAAGTATGGTGTCAATCACCGACTTTCCACCGCGTATCATCCTCAAACTAATGGACAAGCCGAGGTTTCTAACCGTGGTCTTAAGAGAATCTTAGAGCGAACCGTGGGAGAGCATCGTGCCTCATGGGCCGATAAATTAGATGATGCTTTGTGGGCTTTCCGTACCGCTTATAAGACACCTATAGGTTGTACCCCTTATCGCCTTGTGTACGGAAAGGCGTGCCACCTCCCCATTGAGTTGGAGCATAAGGCTTATTGGGCCTTGAAATGGGCTAATTTTGACATAAACAAAGCCGGTGATCATAGGAAAATCCAACTCAATGAACTCAATGAACTTAGGAATGAGGCTTATGAGAATTCATTAATCTACAAGGAGAAAACTAAGCTCATTCATGATTCTAAGATTAAAAACCGAGAGTTCCATGTTGGTGATCAAGTTTTATTATTTAACTCTCGGTTGAAAATCTTTTCGGGTAAACTTAAGAGCCGTTGGTCCGGTCCATTCACCGTGACCCAAGTCTTCCCTTATGGCACCATTGAGTTATCCCAACCAAATGGGCCCAACTTTAAGGTGAATGGCCAACGGGTTAAGTTGTACTATGGAGAGGACATCTCTCACGAGATGATTCCATCCCTCTCCACATTTCCCTTGAATTAATTCGGGAAATCGAGTCGAGCTAGAGACTCGTGATAAATAAATCAAGCATCGTATAACTAGGTTAGATTTTTACCTTTACCATCCTTTCCACCCTTTTTCACCTTCATCCATTGTCCACCAATAAGTGTAGGGGGGAGCCGAGTAGGTTGTTTGTGTGTGGTGATTGTGTGCAGGGACATGTGCTTTGATGATCCACTTTTGATACTTTTGATGAGACCCGTGATCCCGTGTTCCCGTGTACCCGGTTCTATCAAAACTATTGTGATTCATACTTGTATATAAATAAAACGAATAAATGTAATCACTTTAGTTGTCCCTTCCTTAGCTCGATTTTAAATAACGTACTCAATGTCCTAAGTGTAGGGGAGTTTATTCGCCCACATGCTTAAACATTGAGGACAATGTTTATATCAAGTGTAGGGGGGCCTTCTATCGAATTTTAGTGGCCTTTTCCATGAATTTGACCCCATTTTACCGGAAAATTTTTTAAAAAAATTTTCAACGTTTTTCAAATTTTTAATCTATTTTGGCCTTGTAGTATTTTTCTTTTATTTTCTTTGCATCGTATTTATATTTTCAAAAATAAAGTCAAAAATAAAATAAAATAAATAAATAAAATGGTTTAACAAGTTTAGATGTCTTTGATATATTAGGCCCGTCGTGAATATTTTGACTCAACCCGAGTTTACTTATCCAAGTTTACTCTAGCTAGTATCCTTAACCATATGGACCTTAATTGGTTTATTAGGCTAAGCATCCACGAGTCTCATTCCTTGAGATTTTAAATTGTGGAGAACAAGAAATGATAGAGTTAATTACAAGTTCGGTATTCTTTCATTAACTTATGTGAGTTAGTTATGAGCTTTTTCTCCCATCACTTGTTAATAAATATATTTGCAATAAATAAGGTTGTACGATTTAAAAGGTTACTTAGCTTCTAGCACAAGATCGTTTAAAAGTTGCTCGGTATTAATTAGAGTTCATAGCCAAGGCATAACTTATTGAAACGGGACGCGAAGATTGGCTTATCCAAAAAGGCCCTAACAAGGCATGAGGATACCCGAGTCTAAAAAGGCCCTAACAAGGCATGAGGATTCACTTTTTGCTAAAGATCCTAAGATGATGTGAAGATCATTAATCCAAATCAATATGAAGGATCAAGACACACGACGAGAAGCAATTACTCCCCTAAAGATCATGGAGAAGTCTATCCAAAAAGACCCTAACAAGGTATGAGGATAAATAGATCCAAGTCCGAAAAGGAGGCGGATCGTTGTATATCAAAAATCCTAAATAAAGAAGAGGATAAATGAAGAAGTCGTGGTCAACGTTTGAAGCATCTTTCACTCCTTATGAAGATGTATACCAAAATGAAGAGAAGACCATAATTTCAAGATCGTCTCTCAAGATTTGAAGTTTGAAGTACAAGTCAAATATCGGTCCGAGAAAGGTCTCAAATCGTGAAACGAGTTATGCCAAGATATGAACTTTTTGAGGTTTCGAGAAGCAGTTTTAAAAGATTTTGTCCTTTAGCTAACTATTGATTAAATCGTCCCACTTTGTTTTCGGCCTAAATAAATTATCGAAATAAGTCAAAAATGCATCCTCGTGATCATTCAAGACAAAAATAAAATATAAGAGATACACCGTAGGAATAAGGGGGTCCAAGTGATTAACTGAACCACATGAGTAAGTGTTAGTAGTGCTAACTTGTAATAACAATGATCTCGTTTTTGAGCTTGGTATGGGGAACGTGAAACTTGAGGATGATTAATATTCATGACACTAAAGCCCTAATTTAAGTCTTAGATTTCTTTACGAGTTTCTTCCATCGAATAATTTTCAAGATTAATAAATTATTTTAACTTTTGTCTCTTTTTAAGTTTTTATCTTTTCATCATAGTAAGTAGTAGTAATTGTAATAAAGGCCAAGATGGGTTGATTATGAGAAAAATGTATTCTTTTGCTTTAAAATAATGCATTGCATGGGGTCATTGCAATGGTCAAGTGTAGGGGATTTAATAAGTGTGTAAACACTTATCCTTTTGCCACTAAAATCATGGAAAAACAAGACCAAATCATGTGTTTATTATTATAAATGTCGGAATTACGCGTGGTTTTGTGTTTTGTGTGATAAATAGGTACAAATGATCAAAAGAAGATAAAACACGGGATTTCACGGTCAAATGACGAAGAAAAGTCAAGAAAGTCGAAGACAAAGATCAAAAGACCAAAAGTGTGCAACGATCACGGAAACCGATGAAAACCGACACAAGATTGATGAAAAGATCGAGGAAGCCAAAATCGAGCTCGACATGAGTGGATTTAATTAATTATCGAATACACAAGACAAGTGGGTCCCACATGTGCTAATGGGCCTGAAAAGCCCATTAATATTGGAAGAGTTTACCTATTTGGGTCAAAGCCCAAAAGAAAGAGGACGGATGGTATATAAATGTTGGGCCCAAGCCCATTTTAAATAACCGGTGAGATGGTTAAAAGTTTTTGGGCCAATCCAAATGAAGAAAATATAACATATTAAAGTGAAATCAATTCACTTGTGATCAAAACCTATCCAACCTTCCCTTATCATTCCCCCACACGTGTCTCCTTTTCACTCGGTTTTACCCACCGACACATTAAATAAAATAGCTTTTACCCAACCTAACCCCTCCCTAGTCAAAACACGTTTTCAACCACTCACTGTTCTCATAGTTATTAAACCATTTTATTTTACCCACTCCCATTCTCTCTCTCTCACATTTTCGATAGAAACAAAGTCTCATCTTCCCCATCCCAATTCACCCAAACCAGTAAAATAATCATCAAACCCTAATCAGGTAAAAAGTTAAATTAATAGAGGGTTCTAATCCCACGTGTGATTCACGTGATTGGGAAATAAATCCCCAAAGTTTTCGGAACCTGAAGATGGAAGAGAAAGGGACGTGGCATCAATTGATTGGGTCTAACACATCATACTCCCATATCCACCAATCAGAGATCTCCACATCAGCAAGAAGAAACACAAAAGAGCCACGAGGGCAATCCGTGTGAGGGAAGATTCACCTCCACCGTTCGATTAAATCAAGAGAGAAGAAGAGAGATTGAAGGGCCAAGATTACACTCCGTAGCCTCCAAGGAATCCTAGAAGGTTCGGGGGATCCTTATATAAACCCCCATTCTTCATGTAATTGATATGCTTTTTCTTTATTTTAATTTTTAGAAAATTAGTTAAAATTAGGGTTATTGTAATTTTCATCTTCAAGTAATGTAATTTTTGATTTTAATGAAAAGTTGAATTTAATCATCTCTCGTCTCAATTTTAATTTCCCAGTTATTGTTCTTATTTTTTTTAATCAGTTTATATAATATAGCTTTACTGTTCTCGTATGATATAATATAAAAAAAATAAAAAAAAATAAAGAGAAAGTGAATAAATCTCCCACTGGAGGTTTATAAAAAAGTGGTTCGATTAGTTCTCGATTGGTTCTCGATTCAGCAGGGTGTTAGTTTTGTTTCAAAAAAGGTTTTTAGTTCGAGGTGTTTGTTTGGATTGTTTTGGTTTATGATAAGTTTGTTGATGGTTTCGAATCAAAGACGGTGTTTGGTTTCGTTTTGGTTTTAGCTCGCTCAGCGCGACGCTACGGCTCAACGGTTTTCGCCAAAAGGTGTATTCGATTTGCTTTTTTATTTTTATTGTTAAATCTAATTAGTTTAAGTTTGTTTGTTTTAATCTGCTTGATTAATTGAATGAAACTGCTTATTGCTTTTATCAGTTAAAGTTTATGATTGTGATTGTTGGCTTATCTGATTGATTGTGGGACGGTTATAATAGTTAGCGGATTTTAGTTCGTGTTTGCTTATTTGTTTTAAGCCGTAGGGTTATTTGGTTAAGCTATTTAGATAATCGGTTTTCATAGGAGTAGCTTAATGTCAGTTTCGTTAGCTTATTGGTTCTTGCTTATTTAATAGCTTATTAGTTTCTGCTTATATAGGGTTTGCTTATTTAAGTTGAGTTTATTTATTTGTTAGTTTTAGCTTATTTGGTAACCTGCTTATTCAGTTTGGATAAGGTTTTTGAGTAACTGCTTATTTGAATTCCTGCTTATGTTTGTTCAGTCAGTTTTCATATTGGATATTGCGTATTTGATTCTGTTTCTTTTTATCTTATCTGGTTTTGGCTATTTGATTTCCTGCTTATTTACCTGCGTTTAATTTGCTTATATCACCTCAGACCCAATTGGTCTGAGGTTGTTTTACTGTCCAAACAAAAGATTCAAATTCCAAAAAGTAAGTTTTAAAAAAAAATAAAAATAATTAGCACAATTTGTCCTTCACTGGTCTCGAACTCGTGACCTTCCGCATACAGGCCATACGCCTTAACCGTCTGAGCTAGACTCTTTTTGATTATTATTCTACATTAGATCATTAATATAGGATATTAATTAGTGCTAGCAGCTTTTTAATTAGTCTAAATATAAGTTTAATTAGATTTTAATTAATAACAATTAAATAGTTTATTTATATTCAGTTTTTACAAAAAAATAAAAAGATAAAAAAATATATTTTATTTAATTTGTTTTTCTTTAAAATTAGTTTTTTTTATTAGTTCAAAATTAATATAGGTTTTATTTTTAAAATAGTTTTAAAATAGATTATTTTTAAATAGATTTTAATTAATAGTTTTCATTTTTTTTAGTCACATTAAAATTAGTTTTATTTAGTTAAAAAGTTTTTAAGTTTTCTTTAGTATAAATTTATTTTCAATTTATTAGTTTAAAAACTAGTTAATTAATTTAGTTTTCATTTAATATTTTTCAATTAGTTTAAAAATACTCAAAAAGAGATTGTACCAAAAACGAATTAAGTTGAAACGTAAAAACGGAAATCAAATTCGAGTCGAATCGAGGATAAAACGAACTTCATTAAAAGGACTAAAAATCCGAGTCTCACTTGCTAGCAGACTCATATAATTCCCTAATTCTGCTTCTAGGGTTCTTAGTGGTGGAGTCTGATGCAATACTATTCTTAAGGGGGGTTGCACCAGAATGGTTCACTTTGTGTTTAGGTTTTCTAGCACTAATAGGCATCACAGTTTGCTTCTTAGTTCTAGTTTCTACGCCTTTGGCATTATTCGAAACACACATAGCATGATTAGCATTAGCACACTTTCCACATTTCACACAAACAAACTGAACTTTCATAGCATTCAAAGTCGAATCATTCAAATCGTCATTACACGCGATTACAGACGTTTTATTCTTAGAAACATTAAAAATCCTAGGGTGATCTTCTACCTCCTTCATCTTCCTTTGACTTTTGTTTTGCCAGACCTTTTCATTCATGTGAGTGCTCTTAAGCTGGGGCCGGCTAACACTAGCAGTGGGGACTACTCCTGTAGTAAAAGAAACACGTCTATTAGTGTTTCTAGAAGTCTGAGGTGATTGAATTTCTTTGTTTTGTGTGGGTTTAGTGGCCAATCTATACATCCCTGGTTTAATCACATTTGTGTTCTTAATGCTTTGTGATCGAATATGTGTTTTGGGAGTGTTTTGTGGTAACCTATCCTTCCCATCCGTCTTGGGGGCAAACGCAGGTTTTGCAAATGCAGAATTAGAGAAAACAGATGGTTTTCCCAAGACAGAGGGTCTAGTCACTTTTTGAGCATTGGGTTGTCTTACAACAGGTTTCTTAACACTAGGTTCCACAATCTTCCGACCCATCTTAGCAACGAGTTTCTGCAACTCTGCTATCGCTCTGTCCCTGTCTTGTAACTGAGCTTTCAACCCTTTAATTTCCAAATTTTGTTCGTTCATTTCTCGAAACGTTTGGGAAAGTTTTTCTTGCAATTTATTATCATTTGGAAAATTACCAACGTCTTTTTGCAAAGCAAGTTCAAGAGAATGACAATGTTTTTGAAGGAAATCAGTTTTGTGTTGAAGTAACTCAAAAGCCTTTTTATCAACATTTTCTTTATGTTTCGAAAGCTCAAGTTCAAGACGCTCACACTCTTTGATTTTATCAAGATATTTGCATGCAACATCATAATATTCATCGATATCAGCACATGATTGAATAGTAACACACAAAATATCTTTGGAGAGACATTTTTCTAAGAGTAGATCATATTCGTTTGAAAATTCTAATTTGTCATTTTGAAGGTCATCAATTTCTTTTTCAAGAGACTCAACATATTTCATATCATCAAACATTTCAGAATGAATTAAATTTTCAAACTCAAGAACATGTTCTTTTATTATCTTCGTATTTGGTATTAAAAGTTCTTTCACAAGCACAGTTATGTCGTGAGGAATCTCGGTTTTCCACTTATCCTTTTGACGTTTCTCCCAATCGCTTTCAACAATTGATTGAACATTATTAACGTGATGTTTAAGAAAACCAAGTATTTTTCTACTTTTGCTTTTAGAAGCATCTAGAGGTAAATAGTTAATATATTTAAAAACATTAGTTTTCCTCTTAGTGGCAAAAGCTTTTTTCCATTGAATTCTTTTTTGTTTGCATTCTAAAAATAATTCCTCACGAGACTTCTGTTTTTGTGGAGTGAAAAGACCATAAAGACTGTTTTCATAAGCATAGTTATATGGTTTCACAAAATCTTTATTGACCGGTGATCTACTCTCCTCATCCCAAAGGGACGTCTCTTCACTGTCGATGTTAGCTACTGGGCAGTCATTATCAGTCCATTCGGACTCATAAAGATATAAGTGAGGGTTCGCAGCTTGAGCTTGTTCGAGGTACTTGGGGGCGGCAAAGCTAGGGTGACCCTTGAAAAACGACCGAGGTGTTATCATTCTTACGATTTGAATAGAGTCATGCGTATTATAAACAACTTTTTTCAAAAAATCGACTTGTTCTGCGAGATCCTTTACTTTTTCAGTATCTTTGCTTTGTCTATTTTTGAAATCTTGTTTTAATGTTTCAACCTCTTGTTTCTTCTCGTCAAGAATTTTAGCAGAATCGGTGGTGTTCATAGAAAGCCTCTGTTCAAGTTCATTAACTTTTGTAGTCGCAAGGTACGTTTTTTGACGTTCATCACTTAATAAAACATTAAATTGATGTTTTTGTTTAGTTAACAAAGCAAGATCTTCATTGTATTTATTTTCAAAATCGTCCTTTTTAACGTTGATGACATGACTTTTGTACCCCCCAAGCTCGTTGGTCTTTTGAAGAAGCTCAGCCCTATAACTATCAATAGTCTCACTAGATTTTATAAGAGCGACTTTGCATTCTTCAAAGTTTTGAGTGAGCGTTGCGTTTGCCTTCTTTCATTGATTTTGATTCTTTCTATTTTCATTGACATCTTTTTGTAAACTAGCAATTAAATTAGCAAGCGCGACACGCTCCTCGTCATCATACTCATTTGCATGTTGATCATCCTCAAACTCATTATTGCACATGTCTGATGAATCGGGTGTGGTATTGCTATCAACCGTTTCCATCATACACGTGTCAGTAATTGTTGTTGGTAGATCACTATGCTCATGTGTATCACCAAACACATTATATTCAGCATCATCTTGTACCTTATCAATTAGCTCGGTATCAAAGATAGGACCATTGTCATCTTCAGTGACGTTAAGGACCTCATGAATCTTTGCCATGTATGAATAATGTGCCTCGAGTTCTTGGTCGGAGAGTTCATCATCTGTGTCGTCAAGCATTTCTCCTTCCTCAACTGATAACTTGATTCCAGCTTCCATTTTCTTACACAACAGCATCTTTTCCTTATGATAACCATAATCTTTAACCCTCTTTGGCTGCCTGCATTCCTTAGCCAAATGCCCAAAACCTCTGCAGTTAAAACACTGAATCCCACTTTGTTGCACAACTTGAGTACCAACAGTTTCCCTATTTCCAACAACAGTAGCCACCCTCTGATTATCATACTTAGGTTTTCGATCATACTTTGGAGGACTCTCAGCACGTCTTCGTGTGTCATATCTTGGAGGACTCTGTGCATGGGTGTTCCTCGGGTTTGAAGATGTTCGAAGGTTGTTGTTGATGGCTTTGTAGATTTTCTTATATTGCTTCATAATGAAAGCCATTTGTTGCTTGAATTCCCTATCCCTTTGAGCTACTTCTTCATCACTGTCTTCTTCGGATGATTGCTCAGGTATGGGTGATGGTGCTCTTGCAACTTCTTTGCCTCGGGATCGTGTTGGAACATGTGACTTGGAGACAATGGATGATCGTGGTGATGATGATTGAGTAGAGTAGGTCTTTGAAGTACGGGAGTGATAATCTGGGTAATGTTGAGTGGTAGACACCAAAGCAAGTGGATTGGAAATCTTTGCAACTCGTTCAGCTCGAAGTTCATTTGCCTCATTTTGAAATTGTTTCAAGATGTCAAAGAGCTTGTGATATGAAACTTCGTCTAACTTTTGTTGTTGTTTCACCAAGGTGACAAACCGTGTCCACTCTGGTTGAAGTTGTTGTAGAAATTGGACATTGACTTGCATGGTGAAACTTGCAAGTTGTTTCGGGTCATATCATTCATCATCTTGTAGAATCGGGAGTAATAAGAATCAATTGATTCCCCATCCTTGGATGTAAACTTGCCAAAGTTCCAAAACATCTTAGTTTTCACATCTTGTTTGTTAAGTGATTCACCTTGTTGCAATCTTTCAATGGCCGTCCACATTTCTTGAGCAGTAGGACATGCGTCAACCGTAGAGTAAATTTCATCTCCAATGCCACTGAGAATTAAGTAGATTGCTTCCTTCTCTGCATCAAACCACGTACGGTTCTCTGGGGTGAGGTCGGTCCTCTTTTCATCACGTTCATATGCGGGTTATGCGTCACTTGTGTCTGTGGCTGGTACTGCAGGAACTTGAATCCTTGAGAGTTTATATGGTCCTTCCAAGATACATTGCCTTAAAGCATCACCGTTAGGTTTTGTGTCAAGGTAACGTATAAAACGGGATTGCCATTGATCATATCGACCCGACACAAGCATTGGTGGTCTTTCTTTGTTACCTGCCACCATTATGTTGTTGTTCGTCACACGATATTCAGCGGTAGAATCCATCTCAATGTTCTCTGAAATGATGAATCGAATGTGGATCTTAAGTAGTTGTGTTGTGATTGTTTGGTTGTTGAAATTCCGAAAATTGCGATTTTTTCTCAGCCCGACAATAAATTCCTCAGTCCGACAAAACGGTAGACCTAAAAAATTTGTAATCACCAAATTTTGAAATTGAGCTAGAAATGTCCTAAAACTAGTATGGAAAAAATTTGATTTTACTTGACCTAAAAATTTTAACTTTTTTTTTCTTTTTTTTTTAATCTTCGTGTAAACTACGTTCCGAAACTAGTCTAGATGGTGGCTAAGTCTAAAAAATACTCAAACAAAATTTAGCTAAACATGTCATCGGAATGTCCATCGGAATGTTGGTTGTCGGAATGCTTAGATCGGAATGTCCTTTAGATCGCAATGTACTGTCGAAATGTTCAGATCGGAATGTCCTTTAGATCGCAATGTGTACCTGTCGGAATCCTTAGATCGGAATGTTGTTTTGATCGCAATGTGTACCTGTCGGAATCCTAGATCGCAATGCTCAGATCGGAATATGTTCAGATCGGAATGTTCAGATCGGAATGTGGCTGAAACAAATTTGGCAGAGTAACGACTCACAATTCCCTTGAAACCGTCGGAATCCCAGATCGCAATGTACGATCGGAATGTCCAGATCGGAATAAGGTATCGAAATCCTTAGATCGCAAAGTAGAACCTAGTGGTTATTGCGATCTGACCTCAAAATACTTGTACTTTCCGATGGATACCTTTGCAAGAATTTCGGAAAGATGAAAAACAAGAAATTTTCAACTTTTGATCCAAAAAACTTGTGTATTAAGCCAAAAACCAAGATAACCAAATCACTATGGCACGAATAAAGAACTTATACGACGTGAAGAACACTAAAAAAACATGAAAAATCTTGAATTCGTGGTAGAAAGAAGGATTAAAGCAAATAAATCAAATGAAAACGCAACAACCAATCACAAAACTACCCCATGGCGATTGATACCAATTGTTGTTCCTAATATATGATGATATAGCACACGAATTAAAGAAAGAAAGGAAGATATGCGATGAATTTTAGAGAGAGAAAGTAGTGAGAGAAAGTAGAGAGAAAAAGGTTGGTGAAACTTGTGGAATATTAGATTAGAAGAAAAATGAAATGACCAACACCCTTCCTAACATGCTAGGAAGGGTTTATATAGCCTTTGCTTACATGTAGCTTAATGGGCTATATGATCATGGGCCGGGCTTTCCTTTTGGGCTTTGGTTACTTATTAATGAACCTTAGCTTAAAGTTAAGCCCGTAATAACACGACTAATATACTACCTATTACAACGCTCTAAAATACGATACATAATAAACATATGACCGAGCATTCTTGTTTGGCTCAATATTTTGAGTCTAACACCACATATACCCATGTGCTTATCACAATATATACCTACAAATGGGGAAAAATATACTGTAGGCTCAGATATGACACCCTTCAGGGAAAACCTGACACACCCGGCATGGTTGCAGCCTCAGAAGGTTTCCCTGCCAAGATCCGTGCGATATTTGGTTTACCCTGGGCTGGTCAAGGTCATCACAGCCTAGACAATTGCACACAACACCACACACAACCAGTTTCGCCGTACGCGTTGTACGGTGTGGCTGATGTTTTAGCAATGAAAAAAAAACCGATTCGCTTAAAGGTAAACATGCTGAGATAGGGAGTGAATCAACCAAAAGAATATACAGTCGCTATGGGTGAAAACCTAATAGCTTGCCATGCCAAATGGCGAATTTTTCAGGTCTAACCAAATTCTTGTAATCTCATTACAGCAAAACTTAAACCGAATCACTTAAGCTCAAGAAAAAGACACTTATAAGCAATATACGAAGTGGATTAAATCGCCATGAACCACCGGATCTAAGATTTAACCCGGGCTGCAAAGCTAATGGTTTGCCCTGCCACGGGTGCGATCTCAATTTGTTCGAGGTGACCTAGGCATAGGGAAAACACCAATGCACTTGTAAGAACTCGCGAAAACCAATATCATATTTCATACTACCATACAGTCTATTTTTCGGCCAACGTGCTTATCACCAGCGTCACACATTTGTCTAATCGTCGCCCGCCATGCGTGGTGACAACAAAAAGGAAAACGGCAACGAAGGAGCATAAGGCGATAAAATCAATTCAATCAATTTTGAAAATTAAACACCACACAACCGTAACACAATCTAGTAGACCCAAAATAACCATTGGAATCCAAAAACAGTTGGAAAAACGATTTTTACCTTATTCATTGAAACCCTCTTAAGGTCAAAAGCTACGTAGAAAACACCGAAACCATGAGCATCACGAAACATCTAAACCACAACCCTGAAACATATCCCCATCACTCCTGTTTTGTTGCATCTAAATAAGAACCCAAAAAATTAGGGCTTTCAAGCACATGCCTCAATAAGAACAACCATAAGCAACCACCCACTCTAGGAAACACCACCAACCCACCTACAACGTCGCACCCAACCCAGACGGGGCAACGAAGAGGTGGGGGCGACGCAACAAAATATTTGTGTGGGGAAAACCATGCTTAGATCCGGATCAAATCATACTTGGATCTGGATCAATCGATCAAATACATGGTTACAGCGTCGGAAAACCCTAGGTGGGAGCGAGGTTCCAGATAAAAAAACATTAATGTGAGTCGTTTTTGTTTTGGGCCAAAAACATATAACCACACATAGGAGGAATGGACGACTACGATGCTCTTTTCTCCCATCCTCACGTTACTGTTTTCAAATGAAGAGACAGATCTGATTATTTCCAACAAAACCACCGACAAGGCCAAACGGACACCGTATGAACGGGGTATCAATGGAATCAACGACTACGGTCTACTTTCACGCCCATTATCCCACAATATGATAATCAACGGCTGCAGTCGCTTTTGAGAGAGAAAAAACAACGGCAGGAATAATAGTATGTGAGGGTGGAACACAAATACTCTTTTTAATTTAATAATAGGTGTGTGAGGAGGTCACTGTTCCTAGGGGAACGTGATTCCTCTCTATTATTATAGATACAATTAGTAAATTAATGATTCATTATTGATTAAAAATAATTAATTAACTTAAGATATATTCATATGTAATGTAATTAAAAAACCTAAAACTATTAAAAGTCTTAAAATAAAAAAAAAAGATAAAAGAAACTAGTATCTGTTTCAGTTTGATCGACGTCAAAGAAAGTGAGGCACACAGGTCAATAGTTTGAGTAACAATTGGAATTTTGTGACATATGGACGAAAACATGTGCAGGTAGGAACTTTTTTGTAGCCATTGTCGGAGTTCAAAGCTGTTACTTGGTAGAGGTATCACGAGTGTTCCAAGTCCTCTGGGTCCATATATGGCCAACCGATTGTACAACAACTGTGATCGACAAACAACCACTATTCGCACACCCTAATTAATGATACCATTTACGCCGTTAATTAAAGAGATAATGTAAGTATGATACTCAACTATTCGACTTTAACAAGTAAACTAATCACATGCCTGGAGATTGATTCAAAGCCAAGCTGGCTTTGTAACCGAGACACGAGACTTGTGATAGAGGTAGAATCTTAATAGCCATATGATTATTCATTTGTGACTTGTAAGTTGATATCTCACTTGCAAATTGGATCGTTTCGATTGTGATTTGAGCCGTGATATCTGGTTTAGTGTAGTATCGCTTTTTGACTAATGCATTTAATGTGCGCAATTGGGGTGGTGGTATAATGGGTGTCGTGTCATTTATAATTTGCTTTAATTTTCCCCATTACTTGTGATAGACAAGGGTTTTGGAAGGAACTCATAACCACAAGATTATTCGTCTGTGATATTAGGTGATTAGGGTGTCGTTTTTGTTATGATTTGTGATCATGGGTGAATTAGATATTTAATTTTGTGTAGGTTGTGACAGCATATGTTTTAACTAACAATTGGGCATTTGTGTCACATGAGCTTTACTTCTTCCCTGGATTTCCGGTTTTATGAACTTGACTCTCACGGATGTAAAATGTATTAATTGAAAGAAAGTTTACGGGATTTTAAAGTTAGGGTGGCTACTCTAAAAACGTGAACTGAAATGGGAATAGTTTTTAAAATCTCTCAACAATGAATATGTTTAGGTCGCGTCTCGATTTCAGCTTTGTAGTCACAAAAAACGTTACTCATAATATGGATCATCACCGTATGCATTGCGTTATTGTACAAGCTAACAAACCGAAACACGTGTAACACCTCCATTTTGATAAAGTAGTGAAGTTAAGTTTAGGTAGTCACTTTATATTTCAACAGTCATTATCATAAAAATGACTCAAAAGAGACGTTAAAAATTTAGTTATCATTCAATATCAAAGTTTCACAAAAGAGATCGCAGAATACATATTAACATAAAAGTTTGAATGGTAACAAGTTTTGGACGTCCTCATGTCCAATGCCACTCCGTGTCATAAGTTGCTCAATTACTTGAGATAAACATGTTAAAAGTCAATACAAAGGTTTTGAGTGAAATTCACAAGTTTATAACGTAATGGTTGAATACAAGTTTAATACGGTTACGTTGTTATACACTATGGTAATAATTGCAACACAAATAATTATTATGAAAAACAGTATTATTGCACTAAGCTCATGATACTAACACGTTAACATGAAAGTTGTCGCAGTGACATTCGAGAGGAACCAAAGTCCCATGGAAAGGTAACTTGCCAGATTTACCCATTATTCTCAAATTGTGCGTTTGATTACCCCATGTACGAGTAAACAGAAACGAGATGCGTCAACCCCGCTAGATCTATCCACAATATTCGTGTTCACACATAGTGATTAATGGTTCATGAAATTATGAAAATATGGCAGTTTAGGTATTTATGCAATAATATATCACGATAGCATATCGTTGAAATATATTTATATTCATGGTTTATAACATGTATCTCTCAGTGGATTTATAAAACATGTAAAGATGAACTATGAACTCACTTTAGTTGAGAAATTTGATTGATGTCAAAAGTGACTCAACTGAGAAATAAACGGCTTCGACACGCAACCTAGGTTAATATGTCAAGTTTTAGTTTGATTGTCTATATTTCAAAGCTTTATTTCATAAAGTTTAACGTAGATGGTTCTTGTTTATAAACTTGTGACAATATTGTATCATTATTAGGGCTATCATAATCCAAGGCTGTGTAGTTAACGTTTAAGAAGCTATGACATTTTAAATCTTAAATCCAACAATTCAACAAAATATCCACACAAATGAAATCTCTCACATGAAACTCCCTAATAACATGATACGTGATAG
This sequence comes from Glebionis coronaria, assembly GCA_025667525.1. Lineage (NCBI taxonomy): Eukaryota > Viridiplantae > Streptophyta > Magnoliopsida > Asterales > Asteraceae > Glebionis > Glebionis coronaria. The sequence goes on along the minus strand of CM046877.1, from coordinate 172,748,300 downwards.
TTTAAGTTTTTTCGATAGTTAGCAGATAATAGTTTTTGTTAAATATTTAACATAATTATTCTTATATGTTTTGATAAATGAACGATAATTATGTCTACATAAAATTGAATTTTATAATATTAAACATATTTTTATAATTTTTTCCGTTCAAAAAAATATATATTTGTAGCATACTTTTGAAAGTTTTATGGACTTATATTTAAATAGTCGTATGTTAGGATCGAGCTCGGTATTACGGATTGCACACATTACGTAAAGGGTTAATTTATTTAATAAATATATTTTATATATTTATTAAATTAAACCGAAGCTTAATTAACGATCGTTAATAATTAAAAGTTAAGTATAAACGACTGTTATGAAATTAAATACAAGAGAAAAGAAGTAAACGGAAAAGTTCCGGAAGCCCTTGTGGGTGGGCTTGAAGTCGACGGCCAAAGGGGACAAAAAGGGAAAGAAAAAGATTTTGTTTCCTAATTGGTTTATTACTTGGAGGAAAAGTTTTTCCAAGGTCTATATAAACAAACCCCTAGCCTTCATAATTTTTAATCCCATTCTCTTTTCTTTCTCTCTTCCTGCGACTAAAACCAAAGGCAAACACCCTATTTAGGGTTCCTTTTAACCTTTGGTTTTGATTTCTTTGTTTGATCAAACTCCAAAGGAAAACACCCTTTTAGGGTTCCTTTTATCCTTTGGTTTTGGTTTAGCAATAATCTAGTCCTAGCCCCTCTCTAGGGTTGTTGGGTAGATATTCCACAAGCGTAGAAGCTCGGTTTACACGTGCTAGAATCACGGTTAGCTCGTTGTATTACGTGTGTACAAGAACGTAATATAGCCTTACTTTAGGCTATATCTTGGTAGTGTTCGTCATAAACCCTAATTGGTGATTCGTTGGTGATCTTGTGGATCTTCGCTAGGATAAAGGTATGTAACCCTAATTCGATTAATTATAATTGTGTTATTATTATGATCTTGTTAAATCGCTTCCGCAATGTGTGCTTTGATCCATATTAGGGTTTTTAATAATTGTTATAAACTTCATAAACCTTCAGTGGCATCAAGAGCTGTTTTAACATGTTATAATTATCGAGATCTAATGATTGTTTTAACTAATAATTGTTTTGAGTTAAAACTACATGTTTTTTTTAAAAGAATATTTAGGGTTTCGGTTTTGTTTTTTTTTTTAAATCCGTTTTTTTTTTAAGTTGGTTTGTTTTGTTTTTTTAGCCGATTATAAATTAAAAAAAAAGATAGTTTTTTTGTGAAACCCTAAAATTGCATGTTTTGATCTTTAGATAATTTCTTGATTAATTGTTATGTCATGTATTTAAGGTTACGATCCGTAGAGATTTTATTAATTTGTTAAGTAATTTGGGTGGAACTTTAATGAATTGCATATGTTATGTGAATTAATGTTTCGATCCGTAGAGATTTAATTGTTAAGTTATGTGGGAGATCCGTGATGAACATGCATGTTTTTCATGGATCATACATTTTATGTGGTAATTGTTACGTGTTTTGCTACATACTTTATTTGATTCAATAAATCTAAAATTAGGGAAGACTTTTATATGAATATAAAAACCTAGATTTGATATTATTGAATAAATCGTATGCATGTGGCTATTTGATTTATTTATTGCGCATATAAATTGTTATTGTGTGTTATGATTTAGTTTTTTTTTGTACCTACTTGTTTTCATACGTTTTATATTGATTGTATGTTGTAAACAATGATAATTTTTTTTTTCAAGAAAAAATTAGTATGGCCTAAATCATATCAAATTAATGAATTCTTTTGAGATCTAATTGACATATGATTTGCGTTGATTGGAATTGCAATAATAACTTAACGGCCTACTCAACTTTGACAAACTATAAAGTGGGTATAACGCACTGCTGGTCATGTACCCGGTTAAGGAAGGAGGTGTTATGCTTCAGCGCTGACCAAATTCCCGGCTTGCCTGTGCGTCAAAGTTGGAATTACCTACGGTTATTATTTACATAATTCCTTAAGGTTGATTTAACCGCAAAAATTCACATCCGAAACACAATGAATAAGGTTATTGCTTTGTGCTTTAGCTAAGTTCTAGAAAAAGTATGGTGTAAATTTAGTTGTGGGTAAAATCTTTAATTGGTTTAACCAATACCTCAACTTGCAAATATATGATGGAATTTTAGTCTCACCAAAAAGTTTACTAAAAGTTTTTTATTAAACTAATGCTATGGAGATGTATGCATGCTTCTCCGTGCATAATTTTGACACCAAAATCAATACCCTTAAATTTAAGTCTTATGCCATCTAATTGACGAACACTTGAAGTTACAATTGTCGTCATATGAGATTTTGGACGATGTTGTAATGGAGAGAAAACTTCATGACTGAATAAGATTGCACATGAAGGTTTTACGTTCCTTAGATTAGTCGACTTAATTGAGTTACTCAGTAAGATCTGGAAACTTAAGGCATAAAGAAGGGATGAAACATGTTTACAATGCAAAATGACTTTTGGCAATGTAAATCCCTTAAATATCTAGAAATTGCAAATTTGTTTGTCAATCATTGTTCGACAAGTTACCATCTTGAATACTTTCATTGCTAGCAGATCAACTGATGTGATGAAATTATGTCATTTTGGATTCTAGTTTTTCAAGGAAAATACTATGGTTATTATTATTACCGGGGTAATTTTATTTTCTTGAATGGTATTATCGAAAATACTAAAATTGAATTTTGTAAATTCTTTTACAATTGTATTAATGCAACGTTACACCGTAAACGTGGTTTATTCATTTATTGATCTACAACCCGTATGGTTGAGGATAGAGTCAATTTACAAATGAAAGATAAACCTAAAACTCTTTTTCATGAGTAAAGAAAGAGTTATAAGAATTTTAGAAATGTCAAATTCAAAATACATAACTCATAACAAACTTTAATAGTTAAGAAAAGTGCATATTTTGATTTATTAAAAGTTACCGCTAAATGGTTATAAGGCAAACTAGCATATTTGTCTAGTAGTTGTGCTTTGACCATTTATAGGCACTACATACCATTGTGGGGTTGGTAGACCTATTAAGGAAGAAATTGCATGTCAAGTTTTTCAAGTTAAAAGCAATTGTTGGATAAGTCATCATTTACGAAGTAGAGTACACTCTTAAACACTATAAGTAATTGTTACGAATGAGTTTTCAAAAGTGTAAGAAAGTAAACACAACACTAATTATTTTCACCGATTATGAAACATTTTCAATGTTGTCAAGTTCAGAGGGAGAATTGTGTTGTATTACTGATTTTGAGTCTATTAAAACATTCTCTAATTCAGTGGGAGTTACAAACCTTGTTGTCTTGGTAATAACCCATATTATCATTAGTATGTTCTAAGATAATTACTTTCGAATTGTTGACACTATTATCTTCAAAGGATATTCATGTATTGATTCTTGTTGATTAAGTGGTTCTATATCTACTTGTAAAAGCTAATATATGTGACACAATCATATTTTTGTATAGACGAACGTTAGACGTGATGTTTATCTTATATATGAGGTTGTTCCATGCACAAGTGGGAGAAATGAACATTGTGTGCAAGAAACAACTCATAAAGATATGATTCTCTTGTCTTCAAGATAAGATACTAACAATCTAATTAATATTAGATAGAAGTTAGATCATGTGTCAATATGATTAAAAGAATACTAAATAGTATATATATCATTCACATTAAGAAACACTTGTTGTTTTGATTTAGTCATGTGAAAGCTTGTACTAAATTGTAAACTCAAGGGTAAAATATCCACATGTCGTAAGATCGGGCATGGAATGTTTTGAAGTTTCTTAAAATGGACAAATTCCTTGAATGACATAAGATACATAGAGTAATCTTATACTACTAATGAAACCTAGTGGTGTTCATATAATAGTATAGTAGTGAATTAACTTGAAAAGATTAACGAAACCTAGTGGTGTTCATGATTTACTTTAGTTATACATGTTTATGATTTATTGTATAAAGTCACAAACATAAAGTCCTGGAAGACGTATAATATAAAGTAAGACGTTAATGTATTGTCTCTATTTCACTAAAGACATATACATGTAACGTGTAATGGACTTATAACTTTTATGAGGTGAATTTGTATTAAAAGTACTTGAGTTATAAAGCATGCAAAATGGTTAGACAATCTATTTTACCATTAAGATGATTTAGTTGGTATATAGGTAAGTCTGAAGATATATATTTATCTTAATATTGTTATGATTAACTTACAATATTTCCCTAAATGAAATACATCATTGTTATGGTATGTTCATTAGGAGAATCAAAACTCTCTATATGATGGTGATGTTTGATTCAAGATAACTATATCTTCCTTTATTCCAAAAGATATCAAGGTTAGAAAGTTGAGTATGACTTGAGCTAAGAAGATTAATAAGATACCATTATATATGGAATGTGATGAATCACGTTATATCTTAAATGAAGTTCGGATTTTGCTAAACTACTTATGAAGTGGATTGTTTAGAAAATAAAGGGTATGGAACTGTCATTGTGTTTTGTAATGTCCCATATAGATAACGTTGGAGTGTTGGTCTATTTGCTATGTATTTAAAGAGTAATTTTAAGTTAATAAAAGCAAGTGGGAGTTTTGATCTTGAAAGGTAAAACTACAAGATACATAATTTTCTGAAATACACTAGTAATTATCATGAGGAAGGCTTGTAAAAGCTAACTCTCAAGATAAAGGAATTTACGTCATAGGCCCGTAAGGATATCTCGGATACGCGATTTATATGCTGAGAATTATGAGTTACAAATAATTGTTGTGATTTGTTACCAAATATTGTTTTTGGTAAACTACTCATACTATGATTGTTATAGATGTTGTCCAACAAGATAATCAAATTTCGGTTTTGGTTTATCTTAAATAGTTTGACTAGAAATTGGAGATGAGTTTCGTCAAAGGAAGAAAAACGCCAGTTGTGGTGGTTTAATCTTTGTGCCGAAATTATATGGAAAAAATTGTACATATATTTAATGTATGTATTATGAATAGATTATTAGTCACACTTAAGTAATTAACTGTGATTGAGTATTCTTTCCTAAACATATTAAATATATAAAGATTTTGATGGTCATATTTTAATTGACAAATTTGGATATGTATGAACTATTTCTTGAATGACTACTTGAGGAAGGACTTAAGTAACCGAAATGAGATTATTACTTCTAAATAAATCTTTGGAAAAGTATAAAATGCAATTATCCATTAATGGATAAAAGCATGCATCTAGGAGATTATTCTTATGTTTAATTTGAAATCCAAGATTGGATTTAAATTTGAATAAGATGATTTCTGAGTATTCCTAAAAGCTAGTGGGAGTATTATGGTTATTTTCTTAAATTATATGTGTCAAATAGACATGTAAGAAAGTAAGTTTTCATTCAAATTAAATGTTGATTTGGTTTACATTTGAGATGAAACTTTGCTATGGAGACTTAGAAAATAAGATATACATAACCTTAGAACAAGTAAATTTATTTATTTATGCGGTGAAAATACAACATAATATACCATGTAGTAAGTTTACATGGATATTTAGGACATGAAGAAATCTAAATCTGGTTTGAGAAATTCTCATGTGTGTCGTGTTGTATTTATATCATTCTTAAAATACATGATGATTTTAATATATTAATCTATTTAAGAAGTTATTAAATAACTTATGTAATGAATATTCTAAAGGGATATGTTTGATATAGAATAACATCCTAAATCTTGGATTAGCTTCCATATTCTATAGATGAGTAATTTGTCAATAGTTGTGCAAATTATCGTAGCCAACAAACTTGGAGGTTTGGTTGGAATCAAACATTACATAATAGATATTAAAGGTAACGTATTTATATCTTTTATGACAAGTTGTCAAACTTGAAAAGATATAATTGATGTAACACTCAGTATTAGTCATGGGATCTATGGAGATGACATGATTGATTAAAGTTGCATTATACATTAAAGAATTAGAATACTTTGAACTTCAAATGTGTTGTTTTAGAAGTTTAGTAAATTGGTGATCAAGGATGTTTCACAATTTTGATACTATGTGGCAATATCAAATTGTTTGAATGCACATATACAAGAGTTTCAATGAATTGAATTCTTGAAGAAAGTATTCTCAAAATTCCAATAGGTCAAGATTGGTTATTTTATGCTTTGCCAAAGAAGTATGAATGTCATTGCTAGAGGCATGATGCATGTACCAATTTTATGCATTGATCTATTTTGGTATTTGGATAAAGGATGTTAAGACATTATTGAATTGATGAAATAAAGATTGGGTTTCGTTTATTTTTCTGTTATTTGATTTTGTATCCTATTTTACATGTTTTAATCCATGAATATTATGATATTTCTAAATGTCCGTTGTCGATTAATAATATGGGAATATTATTAAACTAAGACAATTCGAAATAGTGACAGGGTATACTTGAAAGTATATTGGTCAATTTTGGATGATATTTGATGAATCAAATATTGGACTTATCCCAACTATATGATTTTACTTTATGGATATTTGTCATCAAGTAAATCATAAATAGTTATCCTTAGACCTGAGATACCAGGAAACTGTCGTGGATCTAGTGCATTTATGTGAAATAATCTAACGCTAAACGTAACTAGTAGCTATAAGGGTTATTTTCAGAAGTGTTGCAAAGTTAAGTTTTGCTTGTAGTCAAAATGGGATTTGTTTCCTTCAAAATTTATTTTGAAGTATAATAAAGCTGGGCCCCTCGGGGAAGTAGTAAGATATTTTTGCGGCCGCACCCAAATTTGTTTTGGTGATCTTGATATATCCGTAAACGAGAAACAGAATGGTTAATGTAAGGAATGACTGAGATCCATATCCTATTAACGTTGTATTTGAAATGAAAGGATAATAATAATGATAGTAAATCATTAAAAGGTTTTATCCAAGAAACCTTACTCGAGATCGGACTAGGGCATTGGCGTGTAACTAGACGCTAACCGATGTGATCACGATATTTTGAAATATGTCCAAGTGGGAGCTGAAAGTTTTATGTACTTATATTTAAATAGTCGTGTGTTAGGATCGAACTCAGGATTACGGGATTGCACACATTACGTAAAGGGTTAATTTATTTAATAAATATATTTTATATATTTATTAAATTAAACCGAAGCTTAACTAACGATCGTTAATAATTAAAAGTTAAGTATAAACGACTGTTATGGAATTAAATACAAGAGAAAAGAAGTAAACGGAAAAGTTCTGGAAGCCCTTGTGGGTGGGCTTGAAGTCGACGGCTAAAGGGGACAAAAAGGAAAGAAAAAGATTTTGTTTCCTAATTAGTTTATTACTTGGAGGAAAAGTTTTTCCAGGGTCTATATCAACAAACCCCTAGCCTTCATAATTTTTAATCCCATTCTCTTTTCTTTCTCTCTTCCTGCGACTAAAACCAAAGGCAAACACCCTCTTTAGGGTTCCTTTTAACCTTTGATTTTGGTTTCTTTGTTGATCAAACTCCAAAGGAAAACACCCTTTTAGGGTTCCTTTTATCCTTTGGTTTTGGTTTAGCAATAATCTAGTCCTAGCCCCTCTCTAGGGTTGTTGGGTAGATATTCCACAAGCGTAGAAGCTCGGTTTACACGTGCTAGAATCACGGTTAGCTCGTTGTATTACGTGTGTACAAGAACGTAATATAGCCTTACTTTAGGCTATATCTTGGTAGTGTTCGTCATAAACCCTAATTGGTGATTCGTTGGTGATCTTGTGGATCTTCGCTAGGATAAGGGTATGTAACCCTAATTCAATTAATTATAATTATGTGATTATTATGATCTTATTAAATCGAATCGCTTCCGCTATGTGTGCTTTGATCCATATTAGGGTTTTTATAATTGTTATGAACTTTATAAACCTTCAACTTTTACGTTCAAAAGTTTGGAATTGACAAAATATACACTTGGTATATCCATTACTAGTATTTTATAACTTATATCAATTTTATACAATATTTAACCCTTTAACTTTGAAAGTTGGCAAAACAGACCCTTGTGGTTTTAATTTTAGGTTGTTTACATGTTTGGCCGGAAGTTCGTAAGTTTCAAAATTTACAAGTTCATTATGTTTCATAGGCTCACTTTTTATGGCTTATTTTGATAGTTTTCGGCTTATATAAGTTCATTATGACATAACAAACTTATGTATGCCGAAAAGTTTTACAATTAGCTATAAAAAGTGAGCTTATAACATAAGCCCAAAACCATATAAGCCATAAGCTGGCTAGATAAGCCGAAACAAACACCCCCTTAGGTGTTCTCTAGATGCCAGTGAGCGCTGAGAGCAATCTGTATTGTGCAAGACCAGGAGATTAAAGGGGGGCACCCAATCAACTCTTACTTTTAGACATTGTGTAAACATATATGATTGAATTCTAGTAAACATATATGATTGAATTCTAGTCTTTGAAATCCTGAAATATGTCACCACAAAAAATTACAAGAGGAAAATGGTATAATTAAAGGCCTCTTTTCGGTGTTGAGTGTAATGTAGGGCTAGGCGGCACCCTGACCGGACACTGGGTCCCACCCAGGAGGTTTGATATTTGGCCAATCACCTCTGCATCCCAGCCGTATGTAAAGACCCTTCTTACCTAAAAATCCCATTATAATATATATTAAATATGGAACTAAACGGCGTCGTATTAACAATTTTCATGTCGTTTTGCTCAATTCCCATTGTCGTTTGAATGACACGCTAGCAAACAAATGGTCAAAAAGTTGAATAGAATGTTTTCAAAAGAACCCTTATAGTATGAAACTTATTACACAAATAACCTTAAACGTTTAAGTATTTACACTTTTTAAATATACTCCCTCCGTCTCAAATTAATAGTCCTCCGACAAAAAATACATTCTTTTAGAAAACATCACTGCCACCACTGCATTCTCTCTCTTACTTTTTTTCAAAATGACACTTTTACCCTTATGCAATTAATTAAAACTTTATACATAGTTTGTAATTTCTAATACCACTAGGTGCAATATGATAAATTCGTTATATTACTTTTTTTTTTTTTTTTTTGAACGGCGAGTTAGTAGTTAGTGATTCGAGCTTACAGTGACATCCAATTGGGCAGTATGCAAGCCTCGAACCTTCTCCTTAGGGGATAAACCCCACTCCTGCTTCTTAATTTGGGCCCCTGAAGGTTCTTGGTGAGACTCGAACTCGAGACCTCTCGAAGAATACCTCCCCAAGGATACCCTTGGTGGCCAACTGAGCTAGCTCAGCTGGTTTAAATTCGTTATATTACTTACATCTATTATAATTTTAGGACGTCCCAAAATGGTATAAAGGACTATAAATTTGAGACGGAGGGAGTAACAAATTTTACTTAATAAATCTGAAATTTATATTTATCGATTTTTTGATAAAAAATACCGTTGAAAAAAAGTCTGAAGTGTGAATCAAACGAACCAAATATTGCAATTTTGATATACATATAAATTTATAAAAAATGTTGAAATTTAATACACATTAAAAAATATATATATCAAGAAAGTTTTCGAAGTTATTCGTTCCTTGCAAGGTCAATTATTGACGTGAATAACCTTTCGTTTTGTCGATCAAGTGCCAATCGTTTGTCCTAAACACTCCGCCGCGAAGCGCGGGTTATATATCTCGTTTGTTTAATTAGAAATTCATGTTTATGATGAATATAATTAGAAATGCGCATCAAGTACACACCTGGAAGCTTTTTGTCCGACAAGATTAATTGTTTAAGGGCACTCAATGCTCCCTGTGCAACGGCTTTTGAGTAGTCACTGTCCCAACCACTGAGCTTGACCACCACATCCGCATTGGTATAACCCTGACCACCACTCTGAATATTTATCCTTGCCTCCTCTTTTGCTTCTGCTTCATCTAAACCAATCATAGAACTATGTACTTCAGACGTTGCAGGTGTGTTTACAAAGACAGGTCATAACGTTTTAGTCACTTTTATTACAAACGGCTAGGGGTCTTGGGGGTGAAATGTAACACGATGTTTATTTTTCTTTTATGAAATAATCTTGTTTCTAGAAGCCTAATGAAACGTAAGAAGTCATTACCTTTAGCTTCAGATAGTGAAAGCCAGACGGTAAATCCTGAGTAAAGATGGCGCCATCGATCACCTCTTGCAGCAGCACCGTGTTTCCCTCCTATTGTAGCAACTACTGAACGGATATGACTGTTGACGATGATGATATATTATGTCATGTCACTCGAACTTCATTAAACAAAAAAGATTGAAGTCTTTAAAGAATAGTCCATACCTACTTAAGCTTTCCAATATGGCGCTTTCTGCTTCTGCTACAGCATTTGCCCCTTCTGCAGTCACCACTAGAATTAATTACTCGTTAATACTAGAAGTGTCATATCGTTGTGCTTTTTATATATTTAGAATTCCTTTAATAATTATTAGGAACCAGTTTATTAATGCAAAGAAAAATTGGGGTATTCACTCACATGAACCAACTGTTTGGTTAGTAAAGGTTTCAAGCAGCTCTTCTGTGTTGAGTGGCGTATACCTGAGAAGCACACATAAAGGTCATAAGGTAATTCTTATATTAGAACTTCCGAATCCTCAAGTGGTAGAAGAACATACCCAAGGCCAACTGCCAGCTCTCTAGAAACTATGGAGTTAATTTCTGATGACTCCCCGACTAAATAAACTGATGTCCCTTTTAGAAGTTGCATAACTCCAACAGTAAGGGACTCCCATGTTTCTGTGATATCAGGCCACTTCACTTCCGGATCTTGCTTCTTCATATTTAAAACCAATTGATCATCATCTAGCAACCTACACTCAGTAAATTCATATCATAAAATTATTGAACGTCTTGGAGCATGGAATTTTGGAAGACGAGGATATACCATATCGTTTCAGCTGGCTTTATCTTTTCATACAAACTAAGTTCCAATGCAGTTCTAAAAGATCCATTATGCTTTGTTTTGATCGTTAGGAATTTTTCATCGGCATCAACAAAAACATCTTTAGAGCTCTGAATGCTGTCGTCTCCAATAAACAATCTCAACTCTACCTCTTCGGAACCATCAGAAAACTGTCAAATGTATTAGACAGTGATCAACTTTTAAAATGCATTGAGTAATATGATAAATGCTATCTATATCCAGAACTAAGATCCATTTATTACTTTTAGGAGTAAATTGTAAGTTTCCACATATTTGACTTTCTTATGGGGTGTTTGGCATTGTAATCTGAAAGTGATAATGTAATATGGAATAACGAAAATGAATTTATCAGTTGTAACAGTACTGGTTGTATGCAGGTGTGATATGGAATAATGAAAATGAATTAATCAGTTGTAACAATCTGAACGAGTCATGAGTGTTTGCAATATTCTGATTATGGGTAAAAGCTATAAATACTCTATGTATAGTCCTAACACTCATGACTCGTTCGAAATTAACTCTATAGTTTCTAGAGAGCTGATAATCAGGTGTTTGCGGTTTGCAATATCCTAATATAACGCTTCTACCCTCTGATTACTTTGAGATATACATGTGAAATGACTCCCTGATAACTAGAACTAATTCTCTTGCAACTACTTCTAAAAACTAATCTTAAAGAGAGTATTTAAGGCTGCTTATGTTGCTTATATGCATATAATCAGCTAACAAAAAAAGAACTTCCGGAAATAGTGTTTGGATTTGCTTATGCTGTAAATAAAAAGAAAATCGCGACAGCCCATTTGCATATATTTGAAGTGTTGATATAAGAGTAACTTGGTCTTCGAAATTTTATCTCAAATAAACAGGTTAAGAACCTGCTAAATAAAAACTGACCTTTTTTCCAAAGAAGGAGATACGGTTTTTTTTTTTCTCTCAAAGGCAAAATAAGTAAATAAGCTGAAGGAGTTTGTTTTATCCTAACATTCCAAACTTTTTACCGGCTTAAAATTAAGCACATGATTATAAAGATAAGCAATCCCAAAACCCTTTAAATAATAAAGTTTTTGGATAATCACTTAATTAGCGCACTCAATGCACGTGACCTTGTTTGAATTTACTTGTGCTGTAACTAAACATAATACTAATTCGATAAGCGGCTTATTGATTGATAATTCTGCTTCGTAATTTAAGAGTCAAAATAATCACAATCAAATACATAGCTCAAAAAGAAATTCCACACATTTCCAAGAACAATATTAAATACTACACAAATAACGAAAATAATTAGTCTGATGATGCAATGCCAAACATCCCTAAAAATCAAATGTATTAAAGCTTCCTTTTACACTGATAATTTCAACATTTGTACTAAGTATACTTCTCAAACGAGTGTTTGGATAAGCTTATTATATGGGCTTATGAGCTTATTGAGATTTGGAAAAGCCAATTAAGCTCACATTTGTCAGCTTATAAAGAGCTTATCACCTTGAGCCTGTGGCGCAAGTACATAATCTACCAATTATAAGCTGAAAAAAAGTGAGCTTAATTGGCTTTTCTAAATATAAATAAGCCGATAAGCGCATAAAAAAGCTAATCCAAAGACATGTTAAGTAATATAAAATTGATGATGTAAATCAAAATGTGAGAGTAAAATAGTGGTACCTCATAATTAGTAGTGGGTGATGGAGCAGTAGATGAACTATTACAAACAAAGCTGTTGTTGGGGTTTCTTAAACTGATTGAATTAATGGGTTGTTTAAGTGATGGATATTGGAGTGAAAATGGGATTTTTGAAAATGAGGGTTTTGGGTGAGTGGGTTTTGAGGTGAAACAGGAGGATGAGGGTAGCAGTGGTGATGACATGTTTGTTAATGTTGTTGGAAAGATAAGGAGGGAATTTATGTGTTTATGTTTTTCAACGTGTGTAAAAGCTACGCAGCTTATTTTTTTAATTATTTTTTTTAGTTGCGAGTGACTATTTGATTCGAGCTTACAGTGACATTTAATTGGACAGTATATAAGTTTTGAATATTTTTCTTTTGGCGATAAATCCTACTCATGCTTCTATTATTTTAGACCTTTGAAAGTTCTTAGTGAAAATCGAACTTACTAAAACTAGGTTACCTTTAATGACCAACTAAACCCATGCAATGTTAAGCTTTTAACCAGCCAATTGAGCTAAAGTTCATTTAGCTAAGGCTGGGCGAAATGGAAAACACTCGCCCGTAACTCATGCGTGAATTACATTCCGGACATCTAACTCGTGAGGAAACGGTGATAAAATCATTTTACGCGAGTCATAACACGTCGAACACAATCTCATATATAGTCGTTACTTATGTTAATAAAAACAAACTTTTTACGCTGCCACATTCTTTTATAAATACCACTTAAACTCGTCACTTTAAAACCAACATCTCCATTTTTCTAACATTCTCCACAAAAACTTTAAACTTTTAATCGAAATGCACAAGTATGAGTTTATTTTCCCATCGAAGACGACGGAGAACAAATCTTTAAAAAGTTCACTTGTGTTACAAAAGCGATGTCGTTAATTAGGCGTAAGCGAGAAACAAATTGAGTCTTGAGAGCCCCGTGCACCAAGATCGTTATGGTGCTCATCACCGTTTAGTTGCCGCATTTTTTCCTGAGACTGCAAAGTGCTACGTTTATAAATTTCGAAAGACGTTGTGAATGGGTCATCCTTTTTTTAATTGGATACTAAGTAAGATAATTGTTCATAATTCTTACTTTACAACGAACGTTGAATGTAGCGAAAAAGTAGGCATTTCACCGTTAATCAGATGTACATTTGTAATTCGTTAATTGACTTATGGCGTTAGTCCCCGTTTTCAAAATGAATATCTGCAAATAAGTGAGAGAATTTCACGAGCAGCTCTTGATAATTTTTGCAAATCTGTCATGAAAGTTTTCGGTCCTGAGTATTTTAGGAAACCTACGTTAATTGATGTTGAAAAACTTTACCGACGTCACAAAGAAAAGCATGAGTTTCTAGAGATGTAAGGAAGCCTTGATTGTACGAGTGGGAGTAGTTGGTTGTCTATCCGGCTTTAAAGGCCAATATTTAAATGTGATCATGGTTCAAATTCATTTATTTTATTGTAAGTTGTGTCGTCGGAAGACTTATGGATATGGCATGTTTTCTTTTTTGTTGTTGAATCGAACAACGACATCAAAGTTTTATACCAATCCTCTTTATTTTACGATCTCAAGACCGGACGAGCACTATAGATTTCTTTTGTGGCTCATGACGTATCTTACCTTTGGGGATATTATTTTGTGGACGGGATATATCGGGAGTTAGCGCCACTCGTTAAGACAATACCAAAACCCGCTGATGATGACCACAAACTACTATTCTATAAGAAAAGACAGGAATCGACAAGAAAGGATGTGGAACGAGTGTTTGGTGTTCAAAAAAAGAAATGGATCATAATAGCCAGTCCCAACTGAGTGATGAAAAAAGAACGAATCCATAATATGATGTACACATGCATCATATTACAATATATGTCAAAAATACGAAGGATATGCATTTTCGTTTACGGCTTTTATTTGCGTTTTTAGACTATGAATTAAAGTAATTAAAATAAGAAGAAAATTAGGGTATGAGGTGGCGGTGAGTTTCTCACCACCACTACGGTTGAAAAGTGAGTATCGTGAGTGGAACGAGAGGGCTAATGTGACGCTGAGATGAAGGTAGCTTTACCACCACCACCACTCCCTTTAGTCTTAATAACAATTACAATAATGATATTGAATCTTGTGTGTGCGAGGTATGAGAAGGTGATATGTAGATAGGGAAAAAGTTTCACCCAAAAATGATCAAACCGCTCTATCTTAGCCTTCCATTTTAAAATAGATCCAACTGTTCAGATTTAATAACGAGAGTATTTTTTAATTTTACAATATCCACTAAAGTATCTTAGTGGTTCATTCAGTTCATTTCATTTTATCACTCATAAACACACACACACACACACACATACACACCGCCGTATCTCACCTCCAAGTGAATCTAACAAAAACTTAACTCGTTATCCTTTAAAATTGATCATATAATATGGATGTACGACATGAAATAGGTGCATCTAGAGTTGATCAATTTCCAAAATCATCTTCGTTTCCAATTTTCGATCCAATCATGGCTTTATATCTGGATTATGGTATATATCTTCTTTTATTTTTCTATGTAGTTCATATATTTTAATTAGTTGTGGGATTATTTAAGATTTTTATGCTTTGTTGCTTATTTTGTGTTTCTGTCAGTTTTATTGCTTATTTTTGTTGATTATTGTGTGTATGTTGAGTTTTTAGTTATTTGGTTGCTTGATTATGTTTTGTTTTATTTGATTTTGTTATTCTTTTGTTATGATGTTTTTTATTTATTTTTTTGTTTTATTTTAAGTGTTGGTACAGTTACTGGTAAAGGTAGTATTGTTGCAAGTCGAGGTAGAGGTAGGGGTTCACCTAAGAGTAGGTGGATTACAAGTGATGTGACTTTAAAATGAAATCTCGTGATGCTAATGACAGAGGTTCTAATGTTGTGTTGAACCCTAAACTAGTGTCTAAATTTGATCCTAATGTTGATCATGTAGTTGCTCATGTGGATAAGGTTATTTCTGATGTAGTTAAGGATGTTTTGAAAGATGTTACAGATTCGGATGTTGGTTATTTAGTTACGTGTAAGGATTCTCATGTTTTTAATGTTAAGGATTCGGTGGATAAGAATCAAGAGTCTGGTGTAGATTAGAATAAGGATTTGGATGTTGCTACTGATAAGAATAAGGTGTTGGTGGATAAGGGGTCGGATTTTATGGTTTCTGATTTTAAGTTGAAGGTGTTGAAGTCATTTCAAGAAGTTCTTATATTAAGTTCTCCTGACAAGTTAGCTGGTGTGCCGACCAAGGATGTTCCGGCTGATAAGTTGGATAATAAGTTGGCCAAAGATGTGTTAGACAAGGATATGCAAGTTAAGACGACTATCAAGTCTAAGGATGTGTATGTTAAGGATGTGTAGGTTAAGCCGGCCAAGGATGTGCAGGTTAAGACGTCTATTAATTATAAGTCCAAGTTGAGGTCTAGAATTCTGGTAGTTAAGCCAAGATTTAAGATGATTGTTAAGTCGAAGTATAATCCGACTGTTAAGACTAAGGTTAAGTCGTATGTTAATAATAAGCCAACTGTTAAGAAAAAAACTGATTAAATGGAGTTGGTAGAGAAGAAGGGTAAGAATATTATGAAGTCAGATGTAGGTTCCAATGAAGATGTAGATTATTCTTCTTCTTCGAGAAAGTTGAAGAGAAAAAGGAAAGGATTATTCTAATTCAGATTCTTCATCTATAAGTGAAGAGAATTTGAGGTTTTTGATAAAAAAAATGCGAGGGATTAATAAAATGTCGATGGATAGGGCGTCTAGAATAAAAAGAGAAAATATAAGAAAAAAGAGTTGACTCAAGAAGAAGCAGCACACACAGATTATCGTAAGCATTTTCCAACTCTTCGTGCAAGGTCATTGCATAGCTCTTTTTTCTAACCATGCGTCATGAAAAGATTGATATGGCAAAGTTTCTATCTCATATTGGTTTTAGTTCATTTCAGAATCTTCCATTGACGAAATCCCGTCGAGGTTTGGAATGTACTGTGTTGCAAATTAATTCAAGGATTTTTTAAGTTGAGTTTGGATACTTTTGAATCGACTGATGTCACTCTTTCTAAATACATGATATTTTAGGCATTCTTGTTGGTGGTGACTCTTTATTTTCACTAGATCAAAGTCCAATGGATCATTAGTTTGTTAGGTCATGGGTTGGTCAGTTTTACCTGAAATCATGGAAAGAAATTCGAGTAAGTGATATAGCTTCCAAGGTGGTTGTTGTCCGGGCTTGTAACTTTCAGTTTAAGTTTATATGGTAAAGTTTGGATATGTTATGGGAGGGGGTCATAACCAAACTTATATTTATAATAGAAATTTAAAAAAAAAAAGTAATTTTGTATTATGCATTTTGTGACATGTTTTGTCACATTTTGATAAATGTGAAGTTTAGAACAAAAAGATTAACCATTGATCACTTAACAAGTTTAATGAAAGTTTATACATAACTTAAGTGATTAATTAGTAATTTGTTTAGGTTTATCTTAAACAATAGAACGTTTCTATACTTTTTCTTTATAAAAACATAGAAGGATCGAATGATTTAAATAATAATTTTAGGCATTACTTGCATTAACATGCAGAAAATATATTTTCAGAATACTGGCTAACCCACGGATCTCCTTTTTAATGAAGCACATATCCCTTCCAGAGGGATCTGTGGACATTCTAGTTTTTGTCCTCTTAACCTATAAGTGCGAGTGTCTTGCCAAAACGTTTTTCATCAGCATAAACGCATTCTCTCCACCATTTTTAACACATTTATATCAGTAGGAATGCATCCATAAAATCTCATACTAACATACTGTTGAGATGTGCGTAAGTCATTGTTAGTATTTTATACGGCCGAGAGTACGTGTTCCTAAAGGTCACTCACTTAGACATCGAGATCATCTTTTATTAAAATATACGATATAATATGGCTTTATTTATTATATATACTTGATTTGATACAAGTGAATACTTAAAGGTATTAATTAATAAGTTAAAAAGTTTCAACATGATTAAATAAAAGACTTAAGACTTTAAGGTAATTAGTGTATTTACTTAATAGAGTATTATAGAAAGTCAAAAAGTCAATACTAAAGATAGTGGGGGTGTAGGGCGGTCGAACAAAGGCAAAGGAAAGAATAGGAGATTTTTATAGATTGATTTTGCTCGGTTACGAAGACTAGAATCTATTCATAAAATAGCTTAAGCTTTCTACTATATAAACAAAGGGATTAGGATCACTTTTTCATAAATTTTGAAAATAAAAAATTTGTCCTCTCTCTTGTCTCCTTACCGTCGACTTTCACACACTAAGCACCCACCGAGGGTTATGGAGACGCGATCGTAATTCCCGCAATCGAAACGGAGAATTTTGAAATAAAGTCCGGAATGTTGGCATTGATACAAGCGACAAAGTTTAAAGGCCGTGAGCCAGATAATCCTTACGAGCACATTCGGAATTTTAATCGTTTTTTAGCTATGAGCAAGTTTAAGAACTTTGACATTGATGTCATCAAGCGTATGTTTTTCCTTACTCGCTCGATGGATCCACCAAGGATTGGTGATTGGTGTATTTTGTATACACCTAATAGCATGTTAATTTAGCATAATTGTATATTTATTTGTCGTTATATATGTACTTTGAGTGTGTTTTGTGATTATATAGGTTACGAGCGAAGTGGAATAAAAATGGACGCTTAATTAATTTTTTTTGGAGAAAAGATATTGTGAGCGCCGATGAATGAAGAAAAAATATTGAAGAAAAAGATTTGAGTGGGTCGCAATATTTTCGGTCATCTTTTATTTGTCCGGGCTTCATTCGAGCAATTATTGGTGTTGGGTTAATTTTTATTGGGCCAAAGTTATTATATGTCAAAAGGATATATAAAAAAAAATATAGTTTTGGCCCACTTGGACCCAAGCCCAAAAGCTAACCGACTTAAAGTCCTATAAAAGAAACAAAAAGGAAAAGAAGATTGGAGTTGACAGTGGGTCCTTTGGGTGAATACATAGTCGACTAGTCAAACAATTCACAAAGAAAGATCATTAAAAAAAGAAGGGTGGACCAATCTCATACAGCCACAATTTTCAACATAAAAAGAAAGAAAAAAAGGGATGGCCACATATTATAGAAAAGAAGAGAGTTGCAAGGTTTAATGAATCAATAAAAAAACATTGCAATTGGTGTGGTAAAGGGTGTGACGCAGCAGCAAGAAAAGAAGGAATAAATACTATGAACAGTAGATCGTGGCTCGGGTACACCGCGATGTTCGGCTAATTTTGTTGTAATTCCTTCCGGTAACTCTATTTATGGTTTGATCATTACTTTTGGATTATCATATTTTTATTACATTGATTTATAATTTATTTATAAATTATTTTTATCGATTTGATATTATGTTTAATTATTTGTGTTAGACAATTTATTGTTAGTTAACGATTCATACTTATTTTATTTAGTAAAAAAAAAAAAAAGATGGTCGTATAATAAACATAAGTTGTGCCTAAATAAATTGTTAAAACATAATTATTGGTTGGATTAATATAAGATTTATTATTGCGAGTCATTGATAAACATAATAAATGCCGACATTAATTCATTCATATTAAGTCAATATAATCTTTGTAATCGGTTCTAAAAAGTTTCAATAATCCATTAGTGTGATCAACCATAAATATTAGGAGCTGGAAGGGATTGTATTTTTCTTTTAATTGTTTACATCTTATTTTATTTTTCTAGCTTTACTATTAGTTTAATAATTATTTTAATTTTTAATCAGCATTTTTATTATCAAAAGTATTTTAGTTGTCAGATTTCAAAACCAAAACCTTTATTGATCAGTGATCACCTCAAAACTTAAACTAAAACCACATAGTCCTCGTGGATCGATACCCATTTACCCTATCTAATATAAGGTAATTAGGTTTATTTTTGACCGGTACTTCGACGCCGATCAATTTTTGGCGCCGCTGCCGGGGACTCAGTGAGCTTTTCGTTTAAGTTTTTGTTAATATTTTTCTTTAATAAAATACAAAAATACAAAAAGATTTTATTTTTCTTGTTTTGTTTTGTTTTGTTTGCTTGTTTTGTTTCTTGTGAGTGTGCAGGTTAGTGTATGCGCACACGTAGATCGGGACGTACATCACCGTTAGCTTACGATCCCGAGGTTGAGAAAAGTGCGAGGTTGAGAAGGAAGACGTTTCGACAGTTTTCTACTAATCTTGATTTTTCAGGTTTAGCAGAGCTTTTCGCTGAAATGCCAGGTGACGAAGATGGTGGCGGAAGTGCTAGCGGCAGTAGTAGCGGAGGAGAATCTCCACCACGGGGTGTTGATTCTTATTACAGGCCGGGGATCTTCGAGGATCCCTCGCCTATCGTCTATCCGGATCCAGTTAAAGGGGTTACAAGTAACTTCAAGATCCAGCCGAACCTCATAGTAATCTTGCCAGTGTTTAGAGGTCGTGAGGAGCCATACGCACATCTGCGAGAATTCTTCTCAATTGCTGACACACATCAGGTTAATAACATTACTAAGGATGAGGTAAGACTTCGCCTTTTTCCTTTTTCTCTTAAAGATCAAGCTAAGGATTGGTTCTCATCTCTTGAGCCAGGTAGTATTAACTCATGGTCTGAAATGCAATCTGCTTTTCTTGAGGAATTTTATTCTATAAGTAAGACTGCTGCCATTAGGAATAAGATTAAATCCTTTCGTCAAATCCCAGGCGAGCAATTTCATGAAGCATTTAATAGACTTAAGGAGTTATTAAGAACATGCCCTCATCACGATGTTCCAAAATGGGAGCTTGTCAAAGTCTTCTATGATGGGTTGGATTATAACAACCAACAATTTGTGATGGCCACTAGTGGGGGTATGTTTTTCTCGCGACCTATGGAGGAAGAATGGGAGTTTTTTTTAAAACTAAGCAAAGGTTCCAAGACCCAAGCTTCAGTGGATCGAAACAACCACCCATCTTCCGCCAATTATGTGTCTAACCAACGTGGCACAAATCCTGAAATTAGCGAGTTAAGTAAGAAAGTTGATCTTTTGTTGAAAAATATAGGAAAAGGTGTTCCAAATGTGTCTAATGTGTCGCATAGTGGGTGTTCAATGTGTGGTGATCCAAGTCACTCTGTCGATAATTGTAAAAATTGGGGGGCACCACCGAATGAGGAGGTAAATGGAGTCTACGGTGGTCGTCCACGAAATGACCCATTCTCCGAAAGTTATAATCCTGGATGGCGCAATCAACCCAATTTCCGTTGGAAAGATGAAGACAGTCGTCCTAATAATGCCCAACAACAACACTATGGTTACAAACCAAGGTACGAGGGTGGCGATTCATCTAATTTCCAACCAAATTCTTACAATCATAGGCCACAACAACAATATCCAAATCAGGGCCAAGGCCAAGATGACAACCGTCTCTTGAACCTTGACCGAAAGTTTGATAGGCTTATGGATTCATTATCTACCAACAATCAAGAGATTAATAGAAAATTTGAGGTCACTAATCAAAGACACGAGACCACTACTAAATCTATTGCAGCTCTTGAGAGACAAGTTGGTCAATTAGCGGATCAATTAAGTAAAAGAGATGAGGGAAGGCTACCGAGCTACCCCACCATGAATCCCGCACACAAGAAAAATGGAAATGAGCATGTGAATATGGTGACATCTCTTCGAAACGGTAAAATCTACAACAATGACAAGGGAATTCCAAATTCTCCTGATGTCGAGGATTTCGTTACCGATGACGAAATTATTGTTGAAGGTAAAAATTCTGATAATGTTAAGTCCGGTTCTGAGTTGGTAAATGATTTGTTAAATGATTTTCCTAAACCAACAACACCGAATCCTAAAGCTACTGAATCTCCTGAAGTTGAGGAGGGTGGTGTGTCCAGCACACCATACCCTACAGCTTTGGAAAAATCGACATCTGCAAGGTTAGCTAAAAAGGGTCCTCACGCTGAGGATATGTGGGAGACTTTCAAGCAAGTTAAGATCAATCTCCCCCTTATTGATGCTATCAAGCAAATTCCTGCATATGCCAAGTTTTTAAAGGACTTGTGTACCCAGAAGAGGAAGCTGAAGGCATCGTTGCCTAAAAAGATTGACCTAACTGAGCATGTTAGTGCAGTCTTATCTAGCTCTCTTCCTCCTAAATTCAAAGATCCTGGAGCACCGTTGATTTCAGTTGTGGTCTGAAATATTGCCATTAAGAAGGCGCTCCTTGATCTTGGTGCCAGTATTAACATCCTTCCTGCTAGTCTGGTTGATAAGTATGACTTAGGAACTCTTCGTAAGACAGACACCATTATTTCCTTAGCCGATCGATCTACCAAAATTCCTAGAGGTATCTTAGAGGATGTAATTGTGAAAGTTGATGATTTCTATTACCCAGTTGACTTCTTTGTTATGGACACCGAGTCACAATACAAGGATGTTCAACCAACTATTATCCTTGGGCGCCCATTTTTAGCCACGATAGATGCTAGGATTAATTGTCAGACTGGCGCCATGGATATTGCCTTCGGTAATAAGAAGATAAGATTGAATGTGTTTAATTCTATGAATTCTCCTACGATGAATGAATGTTACCAAGTAGATGTGATTGATGAGGAAGTTCAAAAGCATGCATCCCGTATGCTTAAGGATGATCCTTTGGAATTATATTTAACTGGTGATAACGAGGAGATTCTTGATGTTGCTGAAGTTCTAGAGATTCAAGAGTGTTTGGTCAATTCTTTGGACCATCAAAAACCACCTTGGTCTTATAAAGTGGAGCCCTTGCCTTCTACTTTTGACACGGCTACGAAGCCGTCTTTGGAGGTGCCTCCAACTCTTGAGTTAAAACCTTTGCCATCCAATCTCAAATATGCTTTTCTAGGTCCTAATAATACGTTACCCGTTATTGTTGCTTCTGATCTTTCTGAATCACAAGAGGGAGCACTTCTAAAAGTGCTTTCCAAGTACAAAGCAGCAGTAGGATGGACGATTGCAGACTTGAAAGGGATCAGCCCTTCATTATGTATGCATCGAATTGTTACGTACCCAGATATTAAGCCAGCAAGAGATGCGCAAAGGCGACTGAATCCTAATATGAAAGAGGTAGTCAAGACGGAAGTTCTTAAATGGTTAGATGCCGGTATCATCTATCCCATCTCGGATAGTAAATGGGTAAGTCCTACTCAAACGGTGCCTAAAAAGGCCGGAATCACCGTTGTAGAAACCGAGAATGGGGAAAAGCTTACAACCCGACCAGTTACTGGGTGGAGAGTTTGTATAGATTACCGTAAGCTGAATAATGCCACATCTAAAGATCACTTCCCACTACCTTTCATTGATCAAATAGTTGAGAAGCTTTCTGGTAAGAAATTCTATTGCTTCTTGGATGGGTACTCGGGTTATAATCAAATACCCATCCATCCTGATGACCAGGCCAAAACTACGTTTACGTGTCCATATGGGACGTTTGCATTTCGAAGAATGCCTTTTGGCCTGTGTAATGCACCCGCTACCTTTCAGCGGTGTATGATGAGTATCTTTTCTGACATGGTTGGAGAATCTGTAGAGATTTTTATGGATGATTTCTCCATCTTTGGTCAATCCTTTGAAAGCTGCCTTGATCAGCTTGAAAGTGTGTTAAAAAGATGCACCGAAACTAATCTGGTACTTAGTTGGGAGAAGAGCCATTTCATGGTTCGTGAGGGAATAGTATTAGGGCATGTTGTGTCTGAAAAAGGATTTGAGGTTGACCGTGCCAAAGTTCAAGTAATTTCAAGCCTTCCTCCTCCCACTACCGTCAAAGGTGTGCGTTCTTTTCTTGGTCATGCCGGGTTCTATAGGCGATTTATTAAAGATTTTAGTGCAATATCAAAGCCTCTTTGCAATCTACTCTTAAAAGATGCACGCTTTGACTTTAATGAATCATGTCTTAAAGCATTCAACATGCTTAAGCAAAAGCTTGTAGAAGCCCCTATTCTGCAATCGCCTGATTGGTCGAAGCCTTTCGAGATCATGTGTGATGCTAGTGATTATGCCGCTGGGGCGGTTCTAGGACAGCGGGTCGATAAGAAACCCGTTGTGATCTTTTATGATAGTAAGACTTTTTCAGAAGCTCAAATGAATTACACTACTACTGAAAAAGAGTTGTTAGCCGTGGTTTTTGCTCTTGATAAGTTTAGGTCTTATATTTGGGGGCATTCTAAGGTGATAGTATTTTCAGATCATAGTGCCTTAAGACATTTGTTGACTAAGAAAGAGACAAAACCGAGGTTGCTTAGGTGGATTTTGCTTTTACAGGAATTTAATCTAGAAATTCGGGATAAAAAGGGGTCAGAAAATGTAGTTGACGACCATTTGTCTAGAATTATCCCTCCGCCGTTCAACCCTTCTGATGTGATTAAGGAAAGCTTTCCAGATGAAAGCTTATTTGAGGTTTCTAAGGTTCCTTGGTACGCAAATATAGTTAATTACCTAGCTGTTAAAAAGCTTCCGGATTTTTGGTCCAAACAACAAAGAAAATACTTCTTCTCTCAGTTGAAGCATTATTTTTGGGAGGATCCGGAGCTATATAAGGTATGTGCTGACCAAGTTGTTAGGAGATGTGTTCCTGACCATGAGCATATGGACATATTGGCTCATTGCCATTCTTATGCATGTGGTGGTCACTTTGGTGCTACGAAAACTGGGCATAAGATTCTACAAAGCGGTTTCTTTTGGCCGACTATCTTCAAGGATGCCCAGTCTTTTGTGAAAGCGTGTATTCGTTGCCAACAAGTTGGAGGGATTTCAAGGCGTGATCAAATGCCTATGAATCTTATACTCGTTGTTGAGATCTTTGACGTGTGGGGTATTGATTTTATGGGACCATTCCCCACTTCCCATGGCAATGTTTACATTTTAGTGGCAGTTGATTATGTGTCTAAGTGGGTAGAGGCTGAGGCTACTAGAACCAATGACCATAGTGTAGTTCTTAAGTTTGTTAAGAAGAATATCTTTGCTAGACATGGAATTCCTAAGGCTATAATTAGTGATGGGGGTTCTCACTTTAAGAACTTTAGATTTGGGAAATTACTGAAACACTATGGAGTTAATCATAGGATAGCTACCCCTTATCACCCACAGACTAGTGGACAGGTGGAAGTATCTAATAGGGAGATTAAGAGAATTTTAGAAAAGACCGTCCGTAGTGATAGGAAAGATTGGTCCTTGAGGTTAGATGATGCTTTATGGGCATATAGGACGGCTTTTAAGACTCCTATTGGTATGTCACCGTATAAGTTGGTGTATGGCAAGGCGTGTCATTTACCGGTTGAGATAGAGCATAGGGCTGAATGGGCGATTAAGACTGTTAATTCGGATTTAGAGAAAGCGTGTAGTTCTAGGAAACTTCAATTATCTGAATTGGATGAGATTAGACGTGATGCCTATGAAAGTTCTAGGATTTATAAGGAGAAAACCAAGGCTTTTCATGACCGACACATCACCAAGAAATCCTTCTTGGTTGGTCAAAAAATTTGGTTATTCAATGCTAGACTTAAGCTTTTTCCTGGAAAATTGAGAAGTAAATGGACGGGTCCATACATAGTGACTCAAGTCTCTCCATACGGAGCCATTGAAATAAAAAATATGGTGGGTGGAGAGCCTTTTAAAGTTAATGGACACTGTTTGAAGCCGTATGTTGAGTTAGAAAGTGATCAGATGGAAACGGTGGATGTGGTTTACTTGGAACCAATCCAACCATCTCAATAGCTCATACGAGTTATGTCTGGCTGAAGACGGTAAACTTAGCGCTTCGCGGGAGGCAACCCGTGGTTTGTGGAACTTTGTGGGTGTGTTCACTACAAACCCTCACGAGACAAAACTCGTCTAGTCGGGCTACCGAGTGGTTTAAAGGCTTGTTGCATACGCTAAATGCAACCGTGATTCCTACGAAAGTGAGTTAGGTTTTTGTTTTTTGTGTGAGTTTGTCAAATTGATTTTTAACCAAAATTTCAATTTAAAGTTTTTGAATTAGGGACAATGCAAAGTTTTAAGTTGAGGGGGGGGGGGGGGGGGGGGTGGCACGTGTGTTACATGTTTTTGTGTGAAATTTTGGTCAAAATGGGTTAAAATGTGATTTTGGGAAAAATTGAAAATTTTTAAAATTTTAAATCACATTATAAGAGTCTTGTGCTAATTAGATGTGGAAGTTTCTTCTACATATATGTTTGTTGAGTGTTTGCAGATTCTAAAGATTAGTTTGTGGATGATTTATTGGAGCAAGCTAGAAGATTTGGCCTTAATTATCAGGTGCACCCGATTCCATTGTATAATTTGGTTATTAAATTGATTTGATTGTTTGCATGTATTTAGGCATATGTATAATTAGATGATCAAACCACGCCGGTTGAATTCCCTCTACTTACCTTTGCTTAGATCGAGTAAAAAGTTTAAATAAATAATATGAAATATGGTAATGTAATAGTTGGGTTAGGACATTTAGAATTGATCTTATTCGGTTCGCCACCCGCGCACGGTGGCCTTAGAAAAGAGTTGGAGAACTGTCATAATTATTGGTGGTAGTCATATGCTGGGCTTGCCTATCTGATTCGTCACCCGCGCAAGGTGATACTTTAGTTGTTAGCATGGGTCAGACGCCAATTTTTATGATAGATAGCATTGCACTTAGCTGAGACAATTTTATGTGAAATAACCCAATCCTTGTATTATTGTAATGAAATTAAAAAGATTAGTTTAATTTAGTGCATTGTATAATTATACTATGTGGTAGATAATTCCATCATGTGATGTACCAGTAGGCACGAAGTATAACTGTTCCCATTTAATTAAACAGACTTAATTAACCGGTTCTCATGTGCCAATGTGTCGTAGTATGCACCTATAGGATAGATATTCATTTTTCTGAATAATTGGTCTTTATATCAACCTTAAAAGGAGTGTATAAAGCGTTCAGGATGACTTGTATAAGAAACGGTCTTGAATGGCTAAAAAAGAGAGAGCTTATGTGTGATGTGAAAAAAAAAAAGAAAAAAAATGTGAAAAAAAATGAAAAAAAAAGAAAGGAAGTAAAAGTATATAAGCTAAAGTATGATGGCTTATGATGTGCTCTTATGGTATAAAAACTCCAATGTTATAAAAGGTGTATGATATTCTCACCTTTTGTTTTAGATTAATGTTTATATTGATTATAGGTGTGTAATAGGTACGTTGGATACATGGTTAATTATATGAAATATAAAGTAAATGGAATCAATGGGAATGGTTATGCTAAGTGTTTAAGAAGGACAAAAATATTGGTAATCATTTTGGATTATTTGTCATGTAGGATAGTTATTAGTGTATTAGGTTGAATGTGATCTTTTTGATGAAATTTCAATACTATGATTAAAAATTATGAAATTAACATGCTTGTATATTTTTATTTTATTTTTACTTGGGACACGTAAAAGGTTAAGTTCGAGGGGATCTGATTGGTGTATTTTGTATACACCTAATAGCATGTTAATTTAGCATAATTGCATATTTATTTGTCGTTATATATGTACTTTGAGTGTGTTTTGTGATTATATAGGTTACGAGCGAAGTGGAATAAAAATGGACGCTTAATTAATTTTTTTTGGAGAAAAGATATTGTGAGCGCCGATGAATGAAGAAAAAATATTGAAGAAAAAGATTTGAGTGGGTCGCAATATTTTCGGTCATCTTTTATTTGTCCGGGCTTCATTCGAGCAATTATTGGTGTTGGGTTAATTTTTATTGGGCTAAAGTTATTATATGTCAAAAGGATATATAAAAAAAAATATAGTTTTGGCCCACTTGGACCCAAGCCCAAAAGCTAACCGACTTAAAGTCCTATAAAAGAAACAAAAAGGAAAAGAAGATTGGAGTTGACAGTGGGTCCTTTGGGTGAATACATAGTCGACTAGTCAAACAATTCACAAAGAAAGATCATTAAAAAAAGAAGGGTGGACCAATCTCATACAGCCACAATTTTCAACATAAAAAGAAAGAAAAAAAGGGACGGCCACATATTATAGAAAAGAAGAGAGTTGAAAGTTTTAATAAATCAATAAAAAAACATTGCAATTGGTGTGGTAAAGGGTGTGACGCAGCAGCAAGAAAAGAAGGAATAAATACTATGAACAGTAGATCGTGGCTCGGGTACACCGCGATGTTCGGCTAATTTTGTTGTAATTCCTTCCGGTAACTCTATTTATGGTTTGATCATTACTTTTGGATTATCATATTTTTATTACATTGATTTATAATTTATTTATAAATTATTTTTATCGATTTGATATTATGTTTAATTATTTGTGTTAGACAATTTATTGTTAGTTAATGATTCATACTTATTTTATTTAGTAAAAAAAAAAAAGATGGTCGTATAATAAACATAAGTTGTGCCTAAATAAATTGTTAAAACATAATTATTGGTTGGATTAATATAAGATTTATTATTGCGAGTCATTGATAAACATAATAAATGCCGACATTAATTCATTCATATTAAGTCAATATAATCTTTGTAATCGGTTCTAAAAAGTTTCAATAATCCATTAGTGTGATCAACCATAAATATTAGGAGCTGGAAGGGATTGTATTTTTCTTTTAATTGTTTACATCTTATTTTATTTTTCTAGCTTTACTATTAGTTTAATAATTATTTTAATTTTTAATCAGCATTTTTATTATCAAAAGTATTTTAGTTGTCATATTTCAAAACCAAAACCTTTATTGATCAGTGATCACCTCAAAACTTAAACTAAAACCACATAGTCCTCGTGGATCGATACCCATTTACCCTATCTAATATAAGGTAATTAGGTTTATTTTTGACCGGTACTTCGACGCCGATCAATTGGTATGAGAAAGAACCACCTAACTCCATTGTTACGTGGGAGGATCTCGTTTCCAAATTCGTTAATCATTTCTTTCCATGGTCTAAGACCACATTTTTCAAAAACGAGATCACGAGGTTTGAGGAAAAACTGAATGAATCGTTTAGAGACATGTGGGATCATTTTAAGGAATTGCTTAGGCAATGTCCTCACCACGGTTTTGTTGATCCCAAACTTAGATTGATTTAGCTTTATGTATACGAGATTAGATCAAGTAATACACGTAGAGAAACCTTTGTATATGTATAAAGTAATCTAAGTGTTATGCGGAATTAACACTTAAACAAGAACACACAAAGATGTAAACAAACTTTCAATTGATTAATGATAACAAACTTGCTTACAATGAAAGTGTTTAACATATGAAAACTTATTATTGAACAATAACCTAAAGGTCTTCTTTTATAGACATAAGAAGCCTTGTACAAGAGTCTACGTATCAACTATTCTAGGTAAAGATAATTATAGAAAATACAATGTTGAACTTATCCTTACTAGAAACAAACTAGAAACAATATACGCGTAGACTAAATCTTTCCATCGGTGCTTGTCTTCAATGTATCAACGCTTGACTTCTTCTTGTCAACGCTTGATCTGTCAGCGTTTGTTTTCTTCTTATCAACGCTTGTTTTACTCTTGTCAGCGCTCAAGTAGACTGGCTATATTTTATTCCCAACAATCCTCCCCTAAACTTGATATCTACTCTAGCAATCAAGTTTATGAATAAACATTAAGAACTAGGAGGAATCTTACAACACTTATCATATTGGTAATAAATATGTCTGATCAAATCTTTAGCCACGTCACTTGAATAATCAATTTCCAGCTGTGTAGTCTTCATCTTCTCCAAGACTTCCTTGGACATGGAATACTGACCATCTACAAGTAGATACTCAGCAAACTTTGTAGAGCTCAAATAATATACACCAGCAGCTGAATACAAACGCCATTGAAGACCACTGAGGTCATCTTCAAGATCCTTCCAAATAGCAGGATCTTCATCTCTTGGTCCACACATTCTCTTGAATGTTGACCACAGTTTTATTGCATTGACTGAAGTAGGATCTTCAGTCTCATACTTGGCCTCTAACAACCTCCATAGGTCTACCAAGTCTTCTCTATCAAAACTTGCAAACAAATATATAAGAGTGGTAAAATTGTGAAACTCTTTCCCATACCTGCCAATTTTCTAAAACCCACATTCATCTTCTTCATAGCTTATAATAGGGTTTCTGGAATCAAGAGGTAACACTTGTACCATATCTGAAGCTTCCAATGGTGAGAGCTTGAGGCTCCTTCTTATAACAGCTTCACTTGGATTCAACCTATCCATATCTTTGGGAAACTCAAGAGGGACTCCCTTCTTCACAGGTCTGGGAACAATCATTGCCTTCTTAAGCTCCATCTCTTCTGCAAGTTCTTCCTTCCTTTCATCAGAAATAAGTCTTAGAGTGTTTTCTTCCTACACTCTTACCCAAATAGGATAAGCTTTGAACTCCAACTCTTCAAATGTCAAAGCAATCAATTTCTTATAAGTCCATCCTGATCCATGACATCTGAGTAGCATGTAGTACAACTCCCTTCTATCCTTTTTCAACATTGAGAGAACATTGCTAGCTTTGTGTTTCAAAATGACCTTGCAATCCTTTTGTACTCTGAGAAGAATCTCCAAACCCCATATCTGGTCTGAAATAGTCAAATGTGGATTCTCCATACACCTATCTTCCTAAGCATGGTACATCTGAACAACTTCTGGCATGTCAAAATCTACTTGCAACTTCAACTCATTCAACTTCTCTCTTGCTAACTCATCACCATACTCAAGTCTTTCTGGTTGTTCTATAATCATTACACTTGAGTCTGAACTGGCTTCATCACTTCCTTCTTGTTCTTCTGAAGTGACAACAAAAGGTGATTCACCCACCTTCTTTCTTTCTTGTTCCATAATTTGTGCATCCAACCTTCTATCAAACTCAATCTGTGCTGCATTCTTTGGAACATCTACTTCTACCATAATACCCTTACCCTTATCTAATGGATCAATGGTGGGTAAGGAAGATGGTAATACCTGTGAAGAAACTTCTTTGATGATGGATGATGACTGGAATACATCAACCTCATCTGCAGGTCTGTCAACGCTCAATTTTGCTTTGTCAGCGCCCAAGTTACTCATGTCACCGTTCAAATCTTGCTTGTCAACGCCCAAATTATCTGTCTCAGCGCCTCTTGTAATTTCCTCCAACATAGCTGTAAAAGACAAGTTTAGGTTTGTAGGAGTGACTAGAGACGTATCAAAACCTGGTTGTTTCTTCAAACTCGTTAGGGCCTCAGCAACACCCAAAGATTCACCATCATGTGAGCCCTTATCACTCACATTTATCTGTTCATCATCCCCTTTGGAAGATTCCTCCATCCCACGCCTTGTGCTAGCATTTTCCAAAATAACAATCCTCTCCCTCAATTGCTTGAGTTCAAGGCCTTGTGTACTGACAATTTGTACCAAGTCTGCATTTTGCTTTTGCAAGCTAATTCAGACTGCCGTCAATTCCATTAAAGTCATTGGTTCCAATCTGCCCTCCTCCAAAATGGGTATTTGACCTCCCAAGTCAGACTCATGGGGTATGGATGAGGTCTTAAAGATGGTAGGACTGTCTTGGCCAGCTTCTAAGCCAGAACCAATAGTCCCAGCCTCATCCATAGCACCAACCACACTTGTGGTAGTGGTTCTCTCTACGACATGGCTAGGACCACTAGAGGAGAACACTCCAGTATTCCTTTGGCGTTTTTGCAACCTATATTGTGTTGGGGGAGAAGATGATGTGGATTGGGTGGATGTGGGTTGGTTAAGGGGTGTTTGGGTCTGTGAAGGATTGGTGTCAACGTTTGGAATAGGCATGTCAACGCCAACATTTAAAGTGTCAGCATCGAAGGGTTCTTGGTCAATTTGCATGTGTTGTGGTGAAGGTAAAGGGTCAGGTATTGGGTCAAGTTGTGGTTGTGGGTCTGGTTGGGGTTGTGCTGCTTCAATGACAGCAATCATAGCTGGGGTGAGGGGTAAGTCACGGTGAGGAGGTGAGTTCATCTTTGTAAAAATAGCTTTCTTTTGCACAGGGATCTCATAAAAATCATCATGATCCCTTGTGCAGTAATTTTGGACATCAAAAACCATTTGTAAAAATTTGGGATAAGTTAAAGTCATTTTATTCCCTTTATTTTTACACATGCCCTCAAAAATCATTTTAGAATAATTAAACTTTTGCCTAGTAACAATGCACACAATAGCACTAGCAATGGATCTATTGATCTCATTGTGTGCAGTACACTTAGGACTCAAACATTGCAAGAGGACATGTATTAGGTACTTCCTGGCTGGGGGAAACTCCTGTTTATGATATTTGTTAAAGTTCCCTCATCAGGGAAAGGATAACCCAAAGCTCTTAGTCCTTGTTCTATCGCATTAATGGGGAGGATGGTTATACCATCTGCATTATCAAGATGCAAAGATTGGCGAACCAAAGCTTCAGTAACCACCCATGTGCGCCCATGAACAATAGATGATAATGTAGTCACTCTATTAACTGTTGAGGAACTAACATTGTTCCAAAACTACTTAATATGTGTGACAGGAATGAGTGGAGCATGAGAAAGAGCATACCTAATTGAGGATGCATTCAAATACGCCACCATTTGTGTATATTGGGGAAACAGAGCATCATCAGCGTCCAAATATGCTATCATGTTGTGTTGACTCCTGAATCCCAATTCCATATCACTTGGTTTAAATTTTGGTGCCATTGTTGAAAGTTGTTTGAATGATTGATAAAGATGAAGTATAGGAGAAAATATTGTTAGACAAGAATGAGAGGTACCCTGTTTAAAAATAGGAGCCAAATATATAGAAGAGAAAAATACATGTGATTGGTCAAAAATTAGGCAACTATTTTCAAAATACAATCATGAAGATATTGAAAAAAAATAAGTTTATCTCATGCATTAATTGAAAGTTATCTGCTCCCAAAATTACGGCCCAAAAATTCATCAAAAAGTAACAACTGGGTAGGTCCCATTGAGTGTCAACGGTAAAAAATAACCCATCAACGCCCAACGGCTATATTCTTGTCAACGTTTGCCAATGCCATGTCAGCGTCTAAATTGGTCACAACGACGCTTGGCAAAATACTTGTCAGCGTCAATAAAAAAATAAAAAAATTTTATAAAAATGAAAAATGACCTTAACAAAGTAATTTATCCTAGAGAAGATAACCTATAAGTTGATAATTATTATAGGGCGGCAAGCACTGTCCAGTTATGCACACTTACTTATGCAAGATAGACATAACAGTCCTCTAGTGTCCCTTGCTAACCAAAACTCTTAACAACTAAGTTACCTCATAAAATTCCTTGTTACTCCCAGGTAAAACCCATGATAAAATCATTCCCAATTCTCCCAACAGACCACAACTAATTCTAGGCCAAAAATGTCTCGACAACATGCATAGTTTATCAACTTTGCATGCTACAGTGCCTCATGATTTAGTAAAACTAACTCATACTCACTTGTGGACACAATCTAGAATTGTGATAAGAGTACCATAAGGATACCCAAAAGTCCTAAAGGTTCCTAAAACCTCCCCTTAAACTGTGATACATATGTTGTCAAAAATATGCATGAACATAAAAATTTATGTCAAGATAGGAATAGAAAATTCCAACCATCATCCATAAATAAAAACATGCTCAAATGATTCTCCAATGATCCATAAGCAACTCTGTATCTAATGGTATAATGCTAACACCACCTGCACATTTATATTGAAAACCACAAAACTAACATTGTTGCTGACAACGCCCCGATAACACTTGTCAGTGTTAAGAAAAGCTTTGTCAATGTTAGACAAATATATTGCTGACAACGTCACAATAACACTTATCAGCGTTAAAGCAACCTTTGTCAGTGTTAGAAAAATATAGTGGAAAATCTAAATTCTCAAAAAGACCAATAACAATGCATTATCCTGTACATACTTTTACAAAAAGATCCTAAAACACATATTATGTGAGATTGATCATTTCAATACTTGTTACCAAGTATTGAAATCTTTCAACATCAAAAGGTTTAGTTAGTAAATCAGACACATTTTCTTATGTGTCAACCCTATCTGGTTGTATTAAACCCTTTTCAAAACAATCTCTTATAAAATGGTGTCTAATTTCTATGTGTTTAGTTTTAGAATGATGTACAGGATTCTTAATAATGCATAAAGTGCTGTTATTGTCAACAAATATCTTGGTATGAATGAAATTATACCCATAATCCAACAGCAGGTTCTGAATCCATAAAACTTGTCCACAACAAGAAGTTGCTGCTACATATTCTGCTTCAGTTGTAGAATTGGCCACCACTGTTTGTTTCTTGCATTGCCAAGATATCAACCTGCTCCCAAGAAACTGACATCCACCAGTTGTGGATTTTCTATCAAACTTATCACCTCCATAGTCACTGTCTGAATATGCAATAAGCTCCAAAGGTGAATATTTTGGGTACCACAAGTGATATTGAGTAAAATACGTCTTTTAGGAAAAAGAACGTATAAGTGCGGCAAGTATTAAACTCGACGATTTAGGAAAACCGACAAGTTGAATAAATGCGGGTTCGTTCTCGAAGGAGGTGTGTGGATTAATGTGCCAATATATAAAATCAAGTTTGGATTAGTGACGTTTTTGGTTTAAAGAGAGAAAAAAGTAAAGACGAGCTACGACTACGATTACACTACGACGATTTAACGTAAAACGCGAACGTAAATACGTAAAACGCGACAAAATTAAAAATTAAACCTAGAAATTAAATAAAAGATTAAACTAAGTCTAAAATAATATAAATAAGAATAAAAATCCAACAAATATATTTTAAAACCTTTTATTAATTAAATATTCAATTTTAAATGCTAATTAAAGCCCTAAAATTAAATATAATTAAGAAAAAGTCCAAAATATTATTTTATTGAACTAATAAATCACTTATATTATTTAAAGACTAAAAACTATTTTTCCTAAATTTTCAAAACTATTTTTCTATTTTTTAAATGCTAAAAACAATTTTTAAACTAAAATAATCATAAAAATAATAAAATAATGCTAAAAATAAATTTTATTTTTCTAAAAATCTTTTTTTAACTAAATTAACAAGGGAAAAATGAAAAAGTAAAAAAAAACTAAAAAAAATGGCTAAAAACGAAAGTACCCCCAAAGTACTCCAAGGTGGAGTACTTTAGTGTTGTCCAAGATCCTACCAGACAACAGGCTTGTCTAACATCAGTGTTGTCCAATATCGGACAACACTAAAAAAAAAAATCTACAGCGTTCTCGGACAACAAAGAAAAAGTTGCTGTATGGTTTTTTCGGCTCGTTTTCGCTTGTTTTAGGCTTGTTTGTTGGCGTTTTTGGGCACAAACGGCACCCCTACAACCAGTGGGTTGCAGGGAGTCAACACAAACACAAAAATAACAAAAATTAACACACAAGTTAGTACAAAAATGACAAAGATGTTCACTGTTACAGCAAAAGTAAAAGTCTGCGGGTCTGTGGCACCTACAGTGGGGTATACTTGATGTTTTAACCTTCCAAAGGCCTGTAAAAGCTTAAGACCAGATAGTAGAGGCCTAAAGTTAACCTAAATATACAAGTTTACCAAAAATAATGTCTTAAAAACTAAAAATAAATCTCCTAAATTTGCTGGTGTGTTTGGTATGCAGAAAGTGGGATTACGGGCTTGAGGTTTAATCAGTGAGCTATGGGACAGAAATCTGCCACCAAATGGCCATGAAACCTAGCTACCAGCTAATCATAACCTAAATAATACCCTAAGCTGAATTGGCACCAAATTTCAAAGCTCAAAACCAAGAATCCCGCCGGTAACACTTATGCAAACAAAAAATACGGTGGTTAAGTAAGCTAACAGTGGGCTAGAAAACTACCAAAATGATACACCAAGAGCACACAACCCTACTATTACACCCTAAATTTCCACTTTATCATCTAGATTACCTATAGGCCAAAATTCCACACACGCAAACTTAAATCACACCATTTGGACCTGTTATGTTCTACACTGTTTTTAAGCAATTCTTGAAAATGTAGTTAACACTTAACTTACTTTAAAATAAACTAAGACAGAGTTAAATGCCTAGTATCTCTTAAATTTCACCTCGAGAACCTAGATCAAACCAATCCAATCAACCCTTTAACATACTGATATAAGGTTTTAACAAACCAACCTAACCTTAAAACATGTCTAAACTAAACGATCATATATGAAATGTAAACTAAGGCTACCGAAACAAGAGAAGAGCTAAGCTAACCGAATACCAACAATCTCACAACCAAATAAAGCACGTAAAAGAGAACAAAAGGGTTCAAGCCAAGCTTACCGGCTGATGCCTTCTTTTGGTTTCTTACGTGATTCACGAAATTATGGAAGTATTGGTTGGTGGTACTTGCTGACGAGACACAACTGCAAAAAGGATAACCACAATACTGGAGTACCAATAAGCTTCTAACTTAGCTTAATTGTCAGTTAAGCTAGGCTATAACCTCTTGCTACAATAACTGCTATAAACAAGGATGTTTAAAGCAGATTTACTTGAAAATGAAACTGTTTGAAAAAATTCTTTGCCAAAAAAAAAAGTGAACAAGAGATAAACACTAGAACTAAACCAACTTTTAAGCTTATTCGTCAAATAGGCTTATAGGGGGCTTATGCAACAGTGGGTCTTCAAAAACAGTCTAAGAAAATTCTCTCAAAGAAGATTTTGAATAATCTAAATTACTTTGCAAAAACTTGAAACATTAAACTAGAACATTAAAATAAAGTGGAACACAACTCGAACTTGCAAAGATTTTATAAAAACTCTAACTATTTTATTTCATAAAAAGAACTTTTACAATGCTAAAGCTGGAACAAGAGGGCATCCACAGGTTGGAGCCTCTCTTTATACTACTAAGGGGAAGGATCTAGAACTATGAATACAAAATTACAACTGAAAAACCCTAGTAAACGATTTACCAATAATGCCCCTAGAGGTCTTGTTTGAATCTTGAAGTCAAAGATGCCCATGTGAAAATTTTGTATTCGCCAGTTGTGTTTAATCCATCATATCCGTAGAATGACCATTGGAGGTCAAGGAATCGACCAGGGTCGTTGGATGTGTCTCCTTTTCGATCTTGGTGTGAAAGTGATGGGACAAGGGCCATTGGTGTGAGGACCACAGGTGAGCTGGAAGGGTTTTATGAGCTGGAAAGTGATGTTGATACCCCCAATTGGTGATCTGGAGGTTTTGGAAACATAACCCCATGGTTAGAGTAGATAGCAAATTAGGGTTCTTGTGGGATTAGGGGTTGATTAAAGGTAATAGTACCTATTTCCCTCGTAGGTATTAATATAATACGGTTTTTTTTAAATAAAATGAAATTCGTTTTAAGTGGCTGGGTTGGGTTGTAGACGGGTTTGGGGTTGGGTAAATGGGTCATGGTGAGGTGGCAAACAATGGTTGGTGGAAATAAGTTTGTGATGTCCATGTTTGGCCCCTGCTTTTCCTTTCCCTTGTCTTTTTCAGATTTCAACAGCCAAAAGTATATATCCTTCACAAACAAAGTTTTCAACTTTTGATTTTGGCCACCAAAAGTTTGATAAACTAATTCCAAGGGCTTTAGTTGTATTTTCTTCATTCTTCAAGGACTAATGATGTATTATCTCATCATTTTAGGGACCCAAGTGTAATATTGAGGATTTACAAGGGTTTAAAATGACAAGTCTTCAAAAGTTTAGGGACCAATCTTGCCAATTCTTCAAACTTCAAGGGTCTTTTTGCAAAATTCATTCTTCGGGTCCGGTTCTTTGTGCGGCTTCGTTTCCCATGTTCGTTTTTGCTTCATTCTTGTGATCTTTTGTTGATTTCACGATACCCGTACCTAAAATACACAATGAACAAACACAAGCATATATTTGGGTGTTTTGATGATATTTTAAGCGTTTTTAGCCCGATTTGGACGATGAGACTATGTATAATTGCAGTCTCATCACTCCTCTATACTAAGGATAACATCTTAGGTACCTAAAGATTCTCTTGACAGCATAAAGGTGACATTCTTTGGGAGTCACTTGATGGCGTGCACAGGCACACACAGCAAACATGATGTCAGGTCTAGAGGTTGTGAGATACATCAATGAACCAATCATTGATCTATAGTACCTGACATCCACATCTTTTCCATCTCCAATCTTTCCCCAAGGGTGTTCTCTATCCATAGGAGTAGTAGCCCTCTTTTCATGTGGAGAAAAACCAAACTTCTTCAAGATCTCTGCGACATATTTATCCTGGGAGATGAAGATACCATTTTCTTTCTGCTGAACTTGTAACCCAAGAAAGAAGTTCATCTCCCCCATAGCACTCATCTTGAATTTGTCTGTCATGAGCTTGGAAAAGTCTTCACTCATCTTTGGATTTGTGGATCCAAAGATGATATCATCAACATAGACCTGAACAAGTAGAACATCCTTACCAGCCTTCTTTGTAAACAATGTCTGGTCTATGGTGCCCCTTTTGAATCCATTTTCCACCAAACAAGTGGACAATGTACCATACCATGATCTTGGGGCTTGATGAAGTCCATACATAGCCTTCTTGACTCTATACACCTTGTCTGGATTCTATGGATCCTCAAAACCAGGAGGCTGCATCACATACACTTCCTCAAAATTGTTCCATAGAGGAAGGCACTCTTCACATCCATTTGATAGACAGTGAAGCCCATGCAGGAAGCATAGGCTAGAAATATCCTTATAGCTTCAATCCTTGCAACTGGTGCAAAGACCTCCTCATAGTCTATCCCTTCTTCTTGTGTATATCCCTGAGCCACTAAACGTGCCTTGTTTCTGACCACAATACCTCTTTCATCTCTCTTGTTCCTTAGAACCCATCTTGTCCCAATAGGTCTGACATATCTGGGACAATCAACCAGCTCCCAAACATCCTGAATTGCAAATTGGTGAAGCTCATCTTGCATTGCTTCCACCCAACTTGGTTCTTTGAGAGCATCAAATAACTTCTTGGGTTCCTGTTGTGACAGAAAACAGGCAAACAAGCATGATTGAACAAGAGGGGTATCAACCTTCTTGTGTATATTGGCAATGAATCCACCAAGATACTGATGAGATCTTCTAGTCTGAACAGGAGTCATAATATCACCAATGATTTGAGAAGTAGGGTGATTCTTCATAGTAAAAGTGAGAACTCCTCCTTCAAAAAGTCTATTGTCTTCAATCTCATTATCCAAGTTGCCAATATCTTCTTCTTCAGACTCTCTTTCATCAACAGTAGGATGAACCTCTTCATATAAATTTGAAGGTTCACCTTGTTCAAAATTAGAAGAGAAAAGATGCTCAAGAGTGTTGTCAACGCCTGAACCTTGGTTGTCAGCGTTTGGGCTATCAACGCTTGAAATGTTGTTGTCAACGTTTGAGCCATCAACGTCTGAATTTGTCCTGTCAGCGCTAGATTTGCCTTTGTCAGCGCCTGAAGGACCATGCATGTTGTTAACTGGTGGTACTTGGGGACCACTGATAGTCGTAGAAACACGTCTTTTAGGAAAAAGAGCGTATAAGGGGGGAAAGTATTAAGTTGCACGTTTTAGGAAAAACGCGAAACCGAACAAATGCGGGTTCGTTCTCGAGGAGGTGTGTGGATTAATGTGCCAAAATATATGATCAAAGGTTTGGGGTAGTGACGTTTTTGGATAAGAAAAGAAAGAAGACTAGAGACGAACTACGATTACAATTAAACTACGACGAAAAACGTAAAACGTGAACGTAAGTACGTAAAACGTGAAAATTAAAAAATTTTAAGCTAAAAATTAAAAATGAAAAAGTATTTCAAAATAATATAAATAAGGATAAAAATCCAATAAAAAATATTTTAAAACCTTTTATTAATTAAATATTCAATTTTTAATGCTAATTAAAGCCCAAAAATTAAATATAATTAAGAAAAAGCTCAAAATATTATTTTATTGGACAAATAACTCACTTATATTATTTATAAACTAAAAAGTATTTTTCCTAAATTTTAATTACTATTTTTCTATTTTTAAATCTCTAAAAACTATTTTTAAACTAAATAATGATAAAAAATAATAAAATAAAGCCAAAATTAATTGAACAATTTTAAAAATCCTAATTTACTCTAATGAACAGTAGAAAAATGAAAAAGTTTGAAAAATCAATTATTTTTCACTAAAAGACAAAACAGTGTACAATTTAAACCCTAATTTACTTAAATTAATTCTAAAAACTAAATGAAAGGTGAACAGTAAAAGCTTATTTAACTAAAGACCTTACAATGTTTTTTTAAATATAAGAAAATTTTTAAAACTGAAAAATCTTACAATTTTACACTAAAAGACAAAATTCAGAAAATAAAAGTTAATTAAAAATAGCTATTAAATGTGAAAAATACTAAATGAATAGTAAAATAAAAATTAATTAAACAGAAAAATCATAAATAAAATAAGAAAAATAACAAAATTGGTTTCAAAGTCTAATTCCTATTTTTCACCACTAAAGACAAAAAATTGTGAAAACTGACAATGACATGTGCCCCCTTTTGTCCTTTTGCTTAGCAGGGGAAACTTTTACACTAGCAGTGGGAAGTGAGTTCCCACTGGTTTCACAAAAAAACGGGTCTGGGCAATTTTTAGCTTGTATCTTGTTCTTTTCTTGGTTTTGTGTGCAAACAAGGGCACCCCCACAACCAGTTGGGTTGTGGGGAGTCATTAAAAAGATAAAAACAATAAGCTACTAAGCAAAATCAAGCAGAAAAGTCCCAAAATCAGTCACTGATATAGGAATGGGGGTTGTTAGCTTGTTTGCTGATGTGTTTGGCAATTGGGTGAGTTTTGGTTAGCCAAAACTCACTCAATCCACTCACAAATCCCCTCAAAGCACATACAAATCCTAACCTACCCTATATCCTATCAAGCACCTGAATTTGAAGGCCAAAATCCACAAAAATCAAGCAGTTATAGCTAAACTGATTTTTAGACTATGTTTTGTTCAAGACTTGTATGCAATACTTACCAAATCTTACCAAACCAACACATTAAGCTGATAACAAATAACTCTAGCCAAAATGAGTGAATTAAACTGATTTTAAAAACACTTGTATCCCACAAACTGCTTCTAAAACCCGAATCCAAACACCCCTATAAAACTAAAAATTGAATTTTAACAAAGATTTTTGTAATTAACATGCATCAAATCCAGTCAATTCATTCCTAACATGTTTCAAACTGACACACATACAATATTAAGCATTTGTTCTAGCATCCACAACCATAATCCTAAAAAAAATCACTCTAGCTCAAAAATATCCTCAAAGCAAGTATAGAGAGAGGAGAAAAGAGATTTACCTGGTGACCCTACATCCAGGGATCACAAAGGGTAGCCTACCCTTCTCCATCAAGCCCGGGCTTGAGCTGACAATTCTCAGAAAGGTGGCTTGTGGTATGGCAAGAAAATGATGATGATGATTCAATATCCAATCATCATCCAATATGCAGGATTTGTACCTGCCAAGATCAAACAAAGAGAACAAATAATGACCTGGATGATAAGCTTAAATGAGTATAAGCCTAGCTTATGGCCTAAGCTAGCTTATCTCATAGCTTATAAGAAAAAAATGACTTTTTTCAAACTGATTTCTTTCAAAACAATGGAACCAAACTAAAAACTTGAAGAGATTTTGACAAAAACTTGTCAAAACCAATAGTCCAATACTGAAAATCCACTTTCACTTCAATTCATTATTGGATTCATGATTTTGCGAACTTTTGCCAAGAAACTTCAAAAAACGGATTTCTGAAAACTTCTTGTGAAATGAAAACTTTTTAAATCTTAACAAACTTCCAAACAATGAAGACTACTAAACAGAGAAATTGGAACTCAGATTTCTTGTAAAAAATTAAACTTCATTTTCATTAATAAATAAGATTTTACAAAATTTCTGGAACAAGAAAATAGGGACACAATTCGTCCCTATTTATACAATGAAGAAGAATAGTCTAGAAACTAAAAACCCTAATCCATGTATTCCCTATTATGCCCTTGGAATCTTCAAATTTTCAGTCAAAGTGCACCCATGTGATTGTTGCTTGGCTTGTTGTGATATCCAGCTGTTGATAAGTAATCTCATACGTTCATTGAGGCATTTGGGACCATGTTTTGGTTGATGCTCTGAATAGATGCCAAATTTGCCATTTTGGGGGTGACAGGGTCGTCCTTGTGGGGTCCAGGGGTCACGGGTATATGTTTCTGGGTTGTGGGTTTGGTTTGTGGTAGGGTTTATTGGTGATCTGGAAAATATGGGGCAAAACCCCTTTGGTTTAGATAGGTAATTAAGTTAGGGTTCTTGGATATTAGGGGTGGTTAAAAGGGGGTTTTAATTCGTTTTAAGGATGGTTTAGTTTGAAAATTATGTTTAGGAGGGAGATGTTATTAAACTGATTATTCAGTTTAAGTGGGGTGTGACGTGTAGGGGTGGGGTGAGGTGGAGGGAGTTGGTTGGTGGAGGGAGGATAGTGGGTGACGTGGCGAAGGATGAATGGTGAGTTAAAGTTAGGATGTCTGGCCAGAATGGCCCCTGGACTCTTTGTTTCTTGTCAATCTCATTAAACAGCTATCAACCCCAAATTTCTTCACAACAACTTTGCCATGTTTGTCAAATTTGGCACAACATTTTACAATCTTGTTTCAAGGACTTCTTTTGCACTTTCTTCATTCTCCAAGGACTGAATATGCAAATACTTGATATTTTAGGGACCCACAAGTAATTTTAAGGATTTACAGGGGTATAAAATGACAAGTCTTCATAAGTTGAAGGACCATTCTTGCCAATCTTCAATTCTTCAAGGGTATTTTTGGAAATTCCAGATTTGGGCCCGGTTCTTTGTGCGACTTCATTTCTCGTGTTCGTTATTGCTTCATTCTTGTGATCATTTTTTGATTTCACGATATCCGCACCTAAAATACACAAGACACAAATACAAGCATATATAGGGGTATTTTGATGATATTTAATTGATTTTAAGCCCGATTTGGACGATGAGACTATGTATAAAAGCAGTCTCATCACTCCCCCATACTAAACCATTGCCGTGCCCTCACACAATGCTAGAATTAAGTATCATAGCACTCCAAAATTTAATTTTATTCATTTTATTGGAACGATAAACTAGCTATACTACTACTATTACTACTGCTACTTGTGTTATAGACATAATGTATGATTTTCATCGCAAAATGGGACGTTTAGGTTCATAGAATAAGAACACGTGAGTGCTTCGTTAGAAATAATTTCATCGTCCTCGATTTGCACCTTAATTCCATGCCAAGCGTGCAGCGAGATCATTGTCATTATAAGTTAGTAATGCTAACACTACTCATATGCCCTAATCACGTACTTATTCTCCCATTATTCCTAAGTTGTATCTCTTATATTTTATTTTGTCTTAATGATCACGAGGATACATCATTGACTTATGCGATAATAGAGATTTAGGTCTAAAAATAGAGTCCTAACGGTGTAACTAAGACCATCAAATCAATAACCCCTCCTAATAGACAACGATGTTAAAAAATTAAGTTGACAAGAAGAATCGATAAACACGGTTTTATAACGGTTTTGAACATGAGACTTATTACCAAGACTTTTATACGCCCCCTAACGGAAGGGCCTTATTATCTTTGGTTTACCTCCATCTTTTATTCAACTTCGCCATGAAGCTTTTATTATGACTTCGGTCTTGCCTTGCCTTTTATTATCCGCCTCATCGGTGGTTTTATTAGCCAAAGACGTATATCCTCACGCTAAAGCAAATTTTGGATCTTTAAAGCTTCGAAGATTAAGGCTTGATTCACTTTCAATTTTTGCATAGATTTTAGGCCTTGTGGGGCTTCAAATTGTTTGCTAGATTTAGGTGAGCACTTGAAATCTTATTATTGGGTGAAGCTTTCGATTATTCGGGTGCCAATACTTCAAAACCGTGACGCTGGCGATACCTTAATGTTTTCCCAATTTAATTACATGGAAGCTACTAAAACAAATTAGAAACCAACAATAGTGACTAAACCGCTAAATCAATATTTATTAACAATTTATTATGCAAAAGCGTGGGGAGAATAAGCTAATAATCACTACACATAAGACCGTGACGATTACGAGACTTATAAATAACTCTATCATTTCTCGTCCTCATTTAAGAGACTTAGCCTAAAAAGTTAAGGAATCGAAGCTAAGTGCTCAACACGCACGGTCGAGTCAAAAATTACTCTTATTCTCACCATCGGAAAACCTACATTCGTGTCTTAAAAACACTTATGAAAACTAAGAAAAATTTAAAATTTGGCCATTTTTAGCCTTATTAGCAAAACGATAACAAAAAGATGAAATTTTGAATTGCGTGTCGATGTAAGCAAGGTGAAGTATCTACTCACCTCTCCATACTAAAACTAAACATTGTCCTCAATGTTTCGAGTCTAGGGGTGTAAACACCCCCGTACTAGAGACAAAGTCGAATGCTTAATCTCGAGCATGGAAAGGGTAAAACGAATAACCTAAAAGCCGTTTATGAATTATGCTAATAAGATAAACGTTAGAACATAAAAGGATATCATCGGATATCGGAATCTCCAAAGTCAACAATCGAAGCTCGAGTGCTACGTAAAACGAACACGAGAGGCTTCAATGATGTCGATGTACCTAATGAATCACAATCACAAACA
This sequence comes from Glebionis coronaria, assembly GCA_025667525.1. Classification (NCBI taxonomy): domain Eukaryota; kingdom Viridiplantae; phylum Streptophyta; class Magnoliopsida; order Asterales; family Asteraceae; genus Glebionis; species Glebionis coronaria. The sequence continues at coordinate 172,703,911 of CM046877.1, read as the reverse complement.
ACCACGGAACAAAGGTTGGAAGAGCACAAGTCCCCTCATTAGGTTAACTAAAAAGCAAAAATATTTACATGGATAAGCATGGGTCTCCCCCACGAGGCACCTTGTTTTTGTTAACCGAGTCAAAAGCTCGACTCGAATCCCCATAAATGTGATCATTTAGGGATAATCTTGGTTTGGTCATTTTTTGGTGGGACTTACATGTATTCAAGGCCCAAAAGCAACCGTGTATAAAGGCAAAACCTCTATCCGGGATCAAAGATCGTGTCTTCGTTTTCGGATGATAAACGAAACAACACGACTTCGAGTAACAACGTCCCAAAGGGACACAAGAAAATAGCATAAGAAGAGAAGGGTGGGACATTGGTTGGGCATAAAAATCGAGTTACTTGAGGTAAACTCTCACCGTAAGTGTAGAAAGATTTTCTAGTGACTACTTCGGTAAAAGACCGAGATTTTATCTTAAACGTGATACCGGGGTCAAAAATCTCGTCCTCGGTGGAGATGTGTGAGGGAACAAATGGGGTTTCCCCCATACTAGATCCACACAAAACGTCGTCAAAAGAAGTAGACGCGTTTGTAGCAAGCTCTATTAAGCGAGGTGATGACGGAGTTAACTTTGGAAAAATTTTCAAATCAATTTTAAAATCATTCCCTTTTTCATTTCTTAACTCTTTGTTACGAAAACCCAAGTTGATTAAATTGAAAATATTTGGCGTTTCTAAAATAATTCTAGGCACACTTAAAATTTCCACATTTATCTTGAAGGCGGGAGGAGGATTTGAATTTTTAAAACGTGAATCAATTAACAAAACATCCCCCTCCGGGCTAACGCAACGGTCCTCATCAAACTCGAAAATCGAAAGCGGGTTATCAAGAATACGTTTGATCTCGCAAAAATCTCCATCGGGATCAAAAACGTCTTCTCTTCCCCGAGGAAGAGGTCGAGCAATAAAGTCGTCGATAATCGAGTCGCTAGCTTCAACCGTCGTGAAACTAGGAATAGAAGGCTCTTCGATTGAAGATTTTGCCTTTGTCGTTTCGACCTCGATATCGAAAAACGTATCGATTTGAGCAAGGCCATCGGCGGACTTCTCACATGATAAATCCAAAATCTCACTTGGTGTGGGATTAGGAGTAAAAGGCTCGTCTCGTGACGATTTTGCCTTGACGGTTTCAACTTTGTCCTTCGAAGGGATCGAACGTGGGTTTTCAAACATTTTAGCAAAATTACTAACACGTCCCTTCGGAATTAATTTTTGTTCATCTTGTAAAAACGAGGGTTCAATGCTTTCCTTAAAAACCTTTTCACATTTTTCTTCTTTAAAATCATTTAATGGAATTTCTTCGTCAAAATTATGTGTATATTGATTTAGAAAATCCTCAATAATTTCATTCTCATTAGAAAAATTAGGTTCACAAGGTATTAGATTTAAAACTCCCAAGTATCCTACGAGTTTTTCCTTTGGTTTATTTTCAAAAACATTTTTCAAAACTTCGTTGGATGACTTTTTCGTTTCCTCTACGTTGTTGCAAGACGGCGAAGGTTGCACGACTCTAAAATTCGAGAGATATGGATCAATTCGAGACGTACGAGTCTTAGGAGTCGATAAAGCTTTAACCTATCCCTCGGAATTAGGATTGGTGTTATTAGATAAAGAATTAAATTTTTCCACTAAGCCCTCGAACATTAAAAGAATTTTATCTCTCTCTCTATCATAATTTTCTCTTTCAATAGCATGATTTTCCTTAATGCTATCCACATATCCTTTCCACATCTCTTCATTTTGATCATACAAACGTTGTTGCCCTTCAATAAAGGTGTCATAATCGTTTTCCATTTTTTTGAAAGTGTCCCTTTGGGTTGCCATTCGTTTATTACAAGTTTCCTTAAGGCTAGACAATTGTTCTTCCACCATCGTTAATTTCTCATTATTTCGTCTCACAAAATCATTAAAGGCATTATGAAAAAACTCATTATTGCAATTAAAAGACGGATCATACGACGAATAAAATGAAGACGATGGGTGACCTTGGTCGTAAGATTGAAAATTGGGACCATGATCACGTGGAGCGGAGTTATAAAGATAACCCCCTCGACCTCCAATAACCTCACAATAAAAACAATTGGCACCATCGGGCGGGCCTCCACAATTTGGACACGAATAATAACCACCATGATTTGACATGATGCAACGAGAACGGTGTTACGAGAATTAAACGTTATAGAGGGTGAAAGAAGAGAATTATGAAATTAGAGGGAATGTAGAAGATTATTTTTGTGCTTTTGATTGTTTTTTAATTGTTTTTGGTATTTTGAATGTATTACGTAGACAAAAATCTACAAATCTCTCCTCGAATCGACTTTCTCGATTAAAGGAGCCTCAAGGAATGAAAACGATCACGTGGAGTGAACGCCTTCGATGACTTTAGAACGTTGGTGGAACACCAAAACGTTCAAGAGGGTTTAATCTTGAAAACAAGCAAATATATATACGTAGATAATACTTTGGTCGGCAAACCCTCGATTAGCCCTTTTTCTCAAAACACGCACAAGCAAGCGGGGGAAACGAGGCGGCGCTAAGCACTTAAGAGCCTTTTTCCCTTAGGTCGTGAAATACAACCGCCTTATACCCACCTTATAGTTTGTGTTAATTGAAATTAAGCCTCACGAAAGTATTTATCTATTTTGCCTTTTACTTTTGCTTTGGATTCGAATATAATGATCGAGTGATGAAATCCCGAATCAAGGTTGTGATTTCTCACGTATTTGGAGTACTTGTATTTTTATTGTTCTACGTAAATACAATATATTAATAATATTCACAATAAAAACGAAAACCAATATATCTACAATATAGTAAAATGATGTTGTGTGTTTAATTTAGGAAAACTAAACACAATTTATTTGGATATTATAATATATTAAGGAAAAATAACAAAAATGAGTGTGTACGATATTCACGCTTTTCAAAATGTGAAAAGCAAAAACGCACTACTCACAAAAACACGATACTAATAATGGCACACTAAAAACACCTCCCCGGCAGCGGCGCCATTTTGATAGTCGTAGAAACACGTCTTTTAGGAAAAAGAGCGTATAAGGGGGGCAAGTATTAAGTTGCACGTTTTAGGAAAAACGCGAAACCGAACAAATGCGGGTTCGTTCTCGAGGAGGTGTGTGGATTAATGTGCCAAAATATATGATCAAAGGTTTGGGGTAGTGACGTTTTTGGATAAGAAAAGAAAGAAGACTAGAGACGAACTACGATTACAATTAAACTACGACGAAAAACGTAAAACGTGAACGTAAGTACGTAAAACGTGAAAATTAAAAAAATTTAAGCTAAAAATTAAAAATGAAAAAGTAGTTCAAAATAATATAAATAAGGATAAAAATCCAATAAAAAATATTTTAAAACCTTTTATTAAATATATTCAATTTTTAATGCTAATTAAAGCCCAAAAATTAAATATAATTAAGAAAAAGCTCAAAATATTATTTTATTGGACAAATAACTCACTTATATTATTTATAAACTAAAAAGTATTTTTCCTAAATTTTAATTACTATTTTTCTATTTTTAAATCTCTAAAAACTATTTTTAAACTAAAATAATGATAAAAAATAATAAAATAAAGCCAAAATTAATTGAACAATTTTAAAAATCCTAATTTACTCTAATGAACAGTAGAAAAATGAAAAAGTTTGAAAAATCAATTATTTTTCACTAAAAGACAAAACAGTGTACAATTTAAACCCTAATTTACTTAAATTAATTCTAAAAATTAAATGAAAGGTGAACAGTAAAAGCTTATTTAACTAAAGACCTTAAAATGTTTTTCTAAATATAAGAAAATTTTTAAACTGAAAAATCTTACAATTTTACACTAAAAGACAAAATTCAGAAAATAAAAGTTAATTAAAAATAGCTATTAAATGTGAAAAATACTAAATGAACAGTAAAATAAAAATTAATTAAACAGAAAAATCATAAATAAAATAAGAAAAATAACAAAATTGGTTTCAAAGTCTAATTCCTATTTTTCACCACTAAAGACAAAAAATTGTGAAAACTGACAATGACATGTGACCCCTTTTGTCCTTTTGCTTAGCAGGGGAAACTTTTACACTAGCAGTGGGAAGTGAGTTCCCACTGGTTTCACAAAAAAACGGGTCTGGGCAATTTTTAGCTTGTATCTTGTTCTTTTCTTGGTTTTGTGTGCAAACAAGGGCACCCCCACAACCAGTTGGGTTGTGGGGAGTCAATAAAAAGATAAAAACAATAAGCTACTAAGCAAAATCAAGCAGAAAAGTCCCAAAATCAGTCACTGATATAGGAATGGGGGCTGTTAGCTTGTTTGCTGATGTGTTTGGCAATTGGGTGAGTTTTGGTTAGCCAAAACTCACTCAATCCACTCACAAACCCCCTCAAAGCACATACAAATCCTAACCTACCCTATATCCTATCAAGCACCTGAATTTGAAGGCCAAAATCCACAAAAATCAAGCAGTTATAGCTAAACTGATTTTTAGACTATGTTTTGTTCAAGACTTGTATGCAATACTTACCAAATCTTACCAAACCAACACATTAAGCTGATAACAAATAACTCTAGCCAAAATGAGTGAATTAAACTGATTTTAAAAACACTTGTATCCCACAAACTGCTTCTAAAACCCGAATCCAAACACCCCTATAAAACTAAAAATTGAATTTTAACAAAGATTTTTGTAATTAACATGCATCAAATCCAGTCAATTCATTCCTAACATGTTTCAAACTGACACACATACAATATTAAGCATTTGTTCTAGCATCCACAACCATAATCCTAAAAAAAATCACTCTATCTCAAAAATATCCTCAAAGCAAGTATAGAGAGAGGAGAAAAGAGATTTACCTGGTGACCCTACATCCAGGGATCACAAAGGGTAGCCTACGCTTCTCCATCAAGCCCGGGCTTGAGCTGACAATTCTCAGAAAGGTGGCTTGTGGTATGGCAAGAAAATGATGATGATGATTCAATATCCAATCATCATCCAATATGCAGGATTTGTACCTGCCAAGATCAAACAAAGAGAACAAATAATGACCTGGATGATAAGCTTAAATGAGTATAAGCCTAGCTTATGGCCTAAGCTAGCTTATCTCATAGCTTATAAGAAAAAAATGACTTTTTTCAAACTGATTTCTTTCAAAACAATGGAACCAAACTGAAAACTTGAAGAGATTTTGACAAAAACTTGTCAAAACCAATAGTCCAATACTGAAAATCCACTTTCACTTCAATTCATTATTGGATTCATGATTTTGCAAACTTTTGCCAAGAAACTTCAAAAAACGGATTTCTGAAAACTTCTTGTGAAATGAAAACTTTTTAAATCTTAACAAACTTCCAAACAATGAAGACTACTAAACAGAGAAATTGGAACTCAGATTTCTTGTAAAAAATTAAACTTCATTTTCATTAATAAATAAGATTTTACAAAATTTCTGGAACAAGAAAATAGGGACACAATTCGTCCCTATTTATACAATGAAGAAGAATAGTCTAGAAACTAAAAACCCTAATCCATGTATTCCCTATTATGCCCTTGGAATCTTCAAATTTTCAGTCAAAGTGCACCCATGTGATTGTTGCTTGGCTTGTTGTGATATCCAGCTGTTGATAAGAAATCTCATACGTTCATTGAGGCATTTGGGACCATGTTTTGGTTGATGCTCTGAATAGATGCCAAATTTGCCATTTTAGGGGTGACAGGGTCGTCCTTGTGAGGTCCAGGGGTCACGGGTATATGTTTCTGGGTTGTGGGTTTGGTTTGTGGTAGGGTTTATTGGTGATCTGGAAAATATGGGGCAAAACCACTTTGGTTTAGATAGGTAATTAAGTTAGGGTTCTTGGATATTAGGGGTGGTTAAAAGGGGGTTTTAATTCGTTTTAAGGATGGTTTAGTTTGAAAATTATGTTTAGGAGGGAGATGTTATTAAACTGATTATTCAGTTTAAGTGGGGTGTGACGTGTAGGGGTGGGGTGAGGTGGAGGGAGTTGATTGGTGGAGGGAGGATAGTGGGTGACGTGGCGAAGGATGAATGGTGAGTTAAAGTTAGGATGTCTGGCCAGAATGGCCCCTGGACTCTTTGTTTCTTGTCAATCTCATCTAAACAGCTATCAACCCCAAATTTCTTCACAACAACTTTGCCATGTTTGTCAAATTTGGCACAACATTTTACAATCTTGTTTCAAGGACTTCTTTTGCACTTTCTTCATTCTCCAAGGACTGAATATGCAAATACTTGATATTTTAGGGACCCACAAGTAATTTTAAGGATTTACAGGGGTATAAAATGACAAGTCTTCATAAGTTGAAGGACCATTCTTGCCAATCTTCAATTCTTCAAGGGTATTTTTGGAAATTCCAGATTTGGGCCCGGTTCTTTGTGCGACTTCATTTCTCGTGTTCGTTATTGCTTCATTCTTGTGATCATTTGTTGATTTCACGATATCCGCACCTAAAATACACAAGACATAAATACAAGCATATATAGGGGTATTTTGATGATATTTAATTGATTTTAAGCCCGATTTGGACGATGAGACTATGTATAAAAGCAGTCTCATCAACCACCATTATCTTTTCCAGTAGCAGCAAAAGCATCTGTCCATATGGGAATTGTGACATACTCTTGTATGGGAGATGACTTGTCTGCTTGTGATCCAACCTCTTCATTAACCTGTGTACCTGAAACATTAACAACTTGTTCTTCCACAACATTTGAAGTTACCTTCACAATGTCTGGATTAGTGACAAGCATATAATTTAAAGTCCTAGATAGAGGTTCCAAGTCAAACAACCAATTTGGACCACTTTCAGGATCACTAGGTTTACTCTCTAAAAACCTAACATGTACTCTTTCAAGTATACATTTTTTCTTTTTAAGGTAAACCCTATATCCCTTGCTCTGCACTGAATAACCCATGAAATAGCCTTTATCACCTTTTGCACTAAATTTACCTAAGGCATCACTAGTATCAAGTACAACTACATGACAGCCAAAAGGTTTAAGAAAACCAATATTAGGTTTCCTTCCCCAAAGTAATTCATAAGGTGTTTTGTTCTATATCTTGTTGACCAATGCTCTATTTTGAACATAGCATGCTGTATTCACAGCCTCAGCCCAAAAAGCTATGGGGAAGTGAGCATCAACCAACATAGTTCTGGCTGCTTCAATTAGGGTTCTATTCTTTCTCTCAGCAACCCCATTTTGCTGTGGGGTTCTGGCAACACTAAACTGCCTAGTAATCCCTTTCTTGGCACAAAAATCATCCAAAAGCTTATTTCTAAACTCACCACTATTGTCACTTCTAAGCATTTTAACTTCATTACCTGTTTTCTTTTCAATCTGGGTAATAAAGTCAATTAAAGTGTCAGTAGTATCACTCTCCATAGCTAAAAAGAAAGTCCAAGTAAACCTAGAAAAGTCATCTGTGATGACAAAGCAGTATGATTTACCATTCAAACTCTCTATATCAGTTGGACCAAATAGGTCCATATGCAGCAAGTGAAGTGGTTTGGAAGTGGTTTGGAACAAGAGTGGTCATTGTGGAAAGCCTTTTCAGGCAAGCCATCAACCAAGCCAAGTCTCACAAGCCTGTTTATATTCTTAAAGTTTATGTGCCCTAGTCTCCTGTGCCATAGATTACTCTCATCTACTGAAGCTTTAACATAAAAACATGACATATTGTTATTCATCCTAATCCCATTAAGATTCACATTATAGATGTCTTTATATCTAGGTGTTCTATAGTCAATATATTTCTCATCTGTGATCTTATAATCCTTGCTTAACAGAAAGCATTCAGTGTTAGTAAACATAACTTTATTTTTGTTATCACAAACTTGTGATACACTAAAAAGATTGTAATCAAGTTCCTTTACCATAAATACATTCTCAAAACGCAAGTTCTTGGTGAGAAGAGTTCCTTTGCCTGTGATAGTTCCATATCCGCCTCCAAAGTAAACCTTATCACCATCCTTAATGGGAGTGAAGTTAGTAAGATAATCTTCCTTCCCTGTCATGTGCCTGGAGCATCCACTGTCCCAATATCCATAATCATTGACCTGTTTTTGAATGCCCTGCACATATAGAAAATAGATTAGTTTTCTTTGGGAACCCAAGCCTTAGCAGACTTGGATTCATCTGGTTGTTCAACAAGAACATACTTAGTTCTCATAACAACCCCTTGTTCATCCCTCTTTGGATGAAATGCCCAGTTAACCCCAATAGGTTTTGTAATGACCTTTGAAATGTAATTAAATCTGTTGCAGGTCATAGAAATTGTTGGGTCAAAAAGTTGATGTGGCAGAAACTCAAAAACAAAGAAAACATCAAGATATTTGTTCAGGCGTTGACAAGAACAAATTGGGCGTTGACAAGAGCAAATTGGGCGTTGACAGAAGTCAACAAAAGTCAAACGCAGTCAACAAAGTCAAACGCTGATGGATATTGAAGATTTGATGGAGAATTCTATTTAGGGAATATATTGAGTATATTATTTATGATATACACAATATATAGTTGATCTAAATAGAAGATTTAGATTTTTATTTGATTTTATCTCTTGTAGATTCTGTTCCTTCCACTATAAAAGGAACAAGAGTCTTAGGTTTTATTCATATTATTCATTCACAATGTAAACCTAAAGTGTGTGTCACACTAGACGTGGGATTCAATGTATACACGTCTAGTGGTTGTTTGTTATTAATATAATGAACAATCGTTGAGTATTTTATGTGTCTTGTGCCTAAACACCTTGTTATGATCATTGTTCTTTTCCGCTATGTTATCATATGAACGATGATCAACCTAGATATAATGGTTCATAACCATTGAGTCTAACGATCAATGGACTCCACAATTGGTATCAGAGCCTAAGGCTCTTGATATCTAGGTCCGACGAGGTGTTCGTGTATGGTGAAGAAGAAAAATTCGTATGGAGTTTTTCTGGACGTTTTTGTGTGCGCAGCAGTATTCAGAAGGGCATAACTTTTTATTGAACCGTTGGATCGCCACGAAATTTTATATGTGTGTTCTACATACATATATCTAGATATCCACCGGAGGAATTGTCGAGATCTATCCTCAAGAAAAAGTTATTAAGCGTCGAAGTCAGCAGGGGTCATATGCTGTTTTCTGTGAACAGTTATAGTAAAAACGCGATTTCTCCTTCGTTAACCGTTGGATCGTCGTGAAATTCGATCTGTAGGTTCTTGACACTTATATCTAGGATCTCACCGAAGGGATCTTCGATTTGAGCATTAATGAAGAAGTTATTCGCTGTCGAAGTTCACTGCAGTTTATGGATTTTCACATGAAATAATGATTTAGGGTTTATAAAACCCTAGATCAATTAGCCGCTGATGGGAATTATTTAGACGCTGATAGATGTTGGTGTGACGCTGACAAGGCATGGATGAGACGCTGATGACGTCAGTGTTTGGGACAAGACGCTGACAAGGTTTAAAGTTGGCGCTGATGTTTGTTATTTAGGCGCTGACAGGCTTAATTTAGGCGCTGACAGGCTTAATTTTGACGCTGACAGAATAAGTCAACGCTGATAGGTTGACAGTGTTGTCCGATATATACATTTTTAAACGCTGACAAGTGTTGTCTGATATTGGACAACATACAGTGTTGATATCTTGGACAGTGAAGGATATTGGACAACACAAGGAAGGCTGCTGTTTGAGAAAATTGTTACGTTTTAAGCACACAAAAAGGAGGATTATACACACAAAGGTACATGGAATCTCCGTTTTTATTTAGAATATCAAGTTGATATTTATGGCTCGGATATTTTTAAAAGGGATTAATGATTTTAATGCGAGTTAGCAACAATTCGTGAGGTAATTTATTGGATTTGATTATGTAATCGGGGTAGCCTTGTAAAAGAGTTATCCGTCTTATCACTTTTACATATGATATGAAGATTAAGTTTCTTCATGAAGAGGTGTTAGCTTAAGGGGAAGAATTCTTATGGTAAGTTTGATGATTGAAGAAGATTTTCGCGAGTTTGTGTTCTATCATATCTTAAAGTCATGCACTTCCAGTCATGGACTTTTAAGGTAACTTGTTTGTGCTTACATTGTTACTGATGAAGTGATACAAGATCTAGGAATATGTGATTTTTCTTATGGTACTCTATGCACATATTTTCTATCACTTGAAGGAGTTACATTATCGTGCTCAGTGTCTCACAAAGGATGAGGATTTTTGTATCAGCAACACACTTCATCACATTCTACAAGATATGGAACATAGGTTTGGGTTACTCTACTTCTACATCAAGAATACTATATTAATTGTTCTTCAAAATCATTACACAGAGTCTACTTTTGGAGAATCTTCGAAGATTGCGTACATTGTTTACTTTCCTTGTTGATGTGACAAAAAGGGGAAGATATACATGCTACACTTGAGGGGAAGCAACTTGAAGATCATGTACAACTTACAAGAGATACATATAGAGTTTTGCCACTATCAACTAGGGGAAGATTGTTGGGTCAAAAAGTTGATGTGGCAGAAACTCAAAAACAAAGAAAACATCAAGATATTTGTTCAGGCGTTGACAAGAACAAATTGGGCGTTGACAAGAGCAAATTGGGCGTTGACAGAAGTCAACAAAAGTCAAACGCAGTCAACAAAGTCAAACGCTGATGGATATTGAAGATTTGATGGAGAATTCTATTTAGGGAATATATTGAGTATATTATTTATGATATACACAATATATAGTTTATCTAAATAGAAGATTTAGATGTTTATTTGATTTTATCTCTTGTAGATTCTGTTCCTTCCACTATAAAAGGAACAAGAGTCTTAGGTTTTATTCATATTATTCATTCACAATGTAAACCTAAAGTGTGTGTCGCACTAGACGTGGGATTCAATTTATACACGTCTAGTGGTTGTTTGTTATTAATATAATGAGCAACCCGTTTGTTTTAATTCATGTGTCTTGTGCCTAAACACCTTGTTCATGATCATTGTTCTTTTCCGCTATGTTATCATATGAATGATGATCAACCTAGATATAATGGTTCATAACCATTGAGTCTAACGATCATAGGACTCCACAGAAATCCCATTATCATTAGGGTTTTGATCTTTCTTAGGTCTCCATGTCAAGCTTGAAGAAGCTTTATACCCCTTACCCTGTGGTTGCAAATATTTAGGTCTGATCACGTTTCTGTCAGCGTTGGATTTGGTCTTGTCAACGCTGAAATTACCCTTGTCAGCGTTGAACCTAGGGTTTGCTACAGAAACCCATTGCCTGTTAGACCAAGTATTGGTCTTTTGAAATGGTCTTTGTCCATGAGTGTTAGACCCTCTAGTGAAGAAAGGGGCTGGTCTAACAACTTGTGGACTTTGCTTCACACAAGTTTTGGGTTTGACAACGTTTGACTTTTTAACAGCCTTGACCTTGGAAGCATTGACACACTTATATGCTAAATGTGAAAAGCTACCACAAGTGTAACAGGCTTTTCTAGACACAACCCTAGGTCTAGAAGAGAAGAAGCCTGTTCCATCATTACTAACTTGGCTTTTAGGTGACCTAGTATTCCTATACATTTCTGCATACTTAATGCTAGGTTTCCTAACAGTGTTTGAGCCAAGGTCAACAGTCTTGCCAATGATTGGGTTTGTTACCTTAATAGGGGTTGACTCATTTGGACTTTCACATAACAAACTACCCTTAACAACAGGGTAGGGTTGGCTTTCTTCCATTCATTCAAGTCAGTCAACTTCTGTTGATACTCTTCAACTGGGGTAATGACTCTTGGTGGAGGAATAAATTCCTCCTCTTGGATTTCTGGTAGGCCAGTCCAAGATAGGTCTTTTCTTTGGACACCATAGAAGTCCCCAGCTGGTGGTGGAATCACAGTATAGTCTTTCATCCCAATCTCAGTCATGTCCTTAGGATCCCTTTGTTTATTAACACATTCTCCTAAGGTTTGTGTGGCCTTATCAAATCTCTGAATTTTAAGGCCAATATTATCCTTATTCTTAATAGCTTCATCTAACTTAGCCTGTAACTCACTATTAACCCTTTCCATGATGTTCCTAACATCATTACTAGCATCTAACTCATGTTTTAAGATATTTATTTTATCTTTTAAGTCAAATTCCATTTTCTTGTACTAAGAAACTGTCTTCTCAGTTTGAATGAGAGCAATTTGATAATTAGATAGTTTGCATCTCTCAGTACTCACATCATCTAACAATCTTAATACCTCTTTGTTAAGTTTCTCAGTATTTAACCTACAACCCTTACTACAAAAAGCATCATCGTATACCTCATTATCTGATGAAGAGGAGGAGTGTGCCATGAGAGCATATGGAACATGCTCTTCTTCTTCTATCTCAGCAACCAAAGCTTTATCCTTTTCTCCATCCTTAGCCAAATAGCTCCAAACCCATCCCATACCATCAATTTCTTGTACTGCAACCATGGCCTTAGGATCCTGAGCCATAACAATTTGGCTTAAGGGTTTGCCAACATCAGATCTTCTTGGAGATCTGCATTCCCTCATGAAGTGCCCCATACGATGACAATTGTAGCACTCAACCTTGGATTTATCAAATCCAGTAGTGTCCTTTGCATTAAAGGTCATCTTCTTCTTAAACCTTCTATTCCACCTGTTTGCTCTTATACTAGCAAGAGTCATGTTCCACTTAATATCCATCTCCTCCAAGTGCTCATCACTTATTTGCTCAAGGTCCTCATATGTAATCACTGAACCATTGGGCAAAGAAGTAATGTAGGCACATACTGTATCCAGATCCAAACCAGCAGGTTTAACTCTTGGTGAGTCACTTTTGTATGTGTCAGCGTCTGAATATGAGGCGTTGACAGGACATGTTCCAGCGTTGACACATGTTGATCCAGTAACTGGATGCATGTAAGAGTCTTTCTGATTAAATTGACCTTCACTATGTAAGAAGAAGGCCATGTTACTGTTGGTAGACTTACTTCCATGCTCCAAAAGAGTTTCATTCTCCAACAGCCTCAGTTTGTTGTAGATATCATCAAAAGTAGAACTTTTGTGAGTGTTATTGGCAAGTATAGATCTTGCCTCAATCTTCCACACATCACCAAGGCTTTTAAGAAAAGTGGCATTAATGTCTACATCACCAAGTTGTGTCCCCATGAAGGACAACTTGCTTGTAATGTCAAGCAGTCTGCTTCTCACACTGCTAAGCTTCTCATTAGGTTGAGCCTTGAAAACAGCATACTCATGCATGAGTTGCTTCTTCTTCTCTTCCCTAGTATCATCATTGCCACCATATGCAACTTCAAGAGCTGCCCAAAGGTCTTTTGTAGAATCATAACCTCTGTATTTATGCTGGTTCTCTTGTCCCAAGGTGAGTTTCAGAATGTTTAGGGTTTTCATATCAACCCTTCTCTTTGCTATGTCTTCAGCAGACACAACTCTACCATCACCAGGTTTTTCTTTCTTATCTGCTTCTGGACATCCAGCAACAGCAGTTCTTGTAGCAATGGCAGCAGCAACCTTTTCAGCTCTATTGAATGTGTTTCCATATTCAATTATCTCACAGACAGTGTAGTCATAGATCCCAAGATATTGCTCAAAGTTTAATTTCCACAATTCGAAGTTGGTTGCATCAAGCATGGGAATCTTGATGTTTGGTAAAGGTGAGGAGGAGGAGGTTACTTATGGATTTGACATGATGTTTTTAGGGTTTTGTGAAAATTAGGGTTTTGGTGATTTTAGGGTTCTTGTGTTCTTTAAGATCAAAAGTTTCTCAACAAGCTCTGATACCACTTGTTGATCCCAAACTTAGATCGATTTAGCTTTATGTATACGAGATTAGATCAAGTAATACACGTAGAGAAACCTTTGTATATGTATAAAGTAATCTAAGTGTTATGCGGAATTAACACTTAAACAAGAACACACAAATATGTAAACAGACTTTCACTTGATTAATGATAACAAACTTGCTTACAATGAAAGTGTTTAACGTATGAAAACTTATTATTGAACAATAACCTAAAGGTCTTCTTTTATAGACATAAGAAGCCTTGTACAAGAGTCTACGTATCAACTATTCTAGGTAAAGATAATTAGAGAAAATACAATGTTGAACTTATCCTTACTAGAAACAAACTAGAAACAATATACGCGTAGACTAAATCTTTCCATCAGTGCTTGTCTTCAATGTATCAACGCTTGACTTCTTCTTGTCAACGCTTGATCTGTAAGCGTTTGTTTTCTTCCTATCAACGCTTGTTTTACTCTTTTCAGCGCTCAAGTAGACTGGCTATATTTTATTCCCAACAGGTTTTTCCAAGTTACACTAAATTGATACTTTTTTATAACGATCTTAATCTTCACGGGCAAGATAAGTTAAATTCCGCCGCGGGCGGTAACTTTTTGTGTAAACTCGGAAAGACGCATTAATGATTATAGAAAATAGATCTAAGGTTTTCCAACTCCGTAGCACACCGAGTGTTGCCAATGTCGCCAATGTTCGCCATGCTAATCGCGATATTGAGAGGGTTGACGCGAAAGTCGATAAATTAACGAATGTGTTTACGTTGTTTTTTATTGAGATGCAAAAGAATGACATTCCCGCTACGGTGAAAGCGGTTGAGGTTTCGTGTACGTTTTGTGGTGGAACTCATAATTATTACGAGTGTGCGGCTACGGATGGCCAAACATCGAGTGTTAACGCGTTACATGGAAATTTTCAAAATCAAAATAACGCTGGCCCTTCACAACAAACGAATTATAGTAACCAAGGAAACAATTTTCAATGTAACAATTTTCAAGGAAATAATCAACAAGGAAATCAAGGATATAATCAAGGTCAAAATTTGAATTGGCAAAATTGAGGTTTTAATAACAACAATAAAAACCGGAATTTTAACAATGGTCAAAACTCAAATTTTTCAAACAACAACAATCAAGGCAATTTTTCAAGAGGGAATCAAAATCAAGGTTTTAATCACAATTCTAATGTTTCAAATTATTTTCAAAACTATGTTAAATCGAATCACGCTAATATGAAGAGATTAGAAACCCAAATTGGTGAAATAAAAAACGAATTTTTCAACACTTTGAGAGGTCAAAAGAATAACATTGATCAAGGTCAAATTGACATTAAAAAGATGTTTTCAGATATAATGAACAAACCCTCGAGTTCGTATTCGAGTGCTTTACCAAGTGACACCGTGACTAATCAGAAGGAACATGTCAAAGCTACATCTTCTCATGGAAAAAATCGTATGATTACCCCTAACCTTGATGGTTTCAAAGTTTTACATTCATCTCTACCCTCGACCTCTAAAACGACTTCAAGTTCAAAAGTCGAGGGAATGGACGTGGTGACCTAAGAAAATAGTGCACATCCTCGTGTACCTCAAATTTCATCCACCGTTCTAAAATAAAGTTTCATAGACCTTACGAAAGTTTACATTGAAGAAGTTTTTGCTTCGATTCTTCTAAGTAAACCTAAAAGGCATATGCCGAGAAAGGAAGAATATCCGGGCTAATTTCTACTAACTTGTGATTTTTACGAGATTGAAGGATGTTTAATCCTTGTTGATTTAGGTGTTAGCATCAATCTTATACCTCATTCTCTTTGGAAATTGATGAAATTGCCTAATCTTACCCCCATAACATGACAATCAAGCTAGCTAATTTTACTTCACTTGTACCAATTGGTATAGCCGAGGACGTCTATGTTAAGATTGGAAATTTCACTTTTCCCACGGGCTTCATCATGTCCTCTTACGAGTGTGACCCTAAATATCCCATTTGTAACACCCCCAATTATTCATACTTTAGTTCAGCAGAAGAGTCGTTGGTGTTACGGGATAGCACATTACTCAAATCACAGACAACGCTTAAAAATCGCGTCGTTTAATAATAAAGCATTTTCCATTCATGAATATCAAATTACATAGGTCCCAAGTCATAGTATTTCATACAATTTTACAAATCATTTGAATGGAAAATTTATTTGTATGCGGGCCATAAATTCTTGTCGTCTTCCCGAGAATTACCTTCAAGTACCTGAGATAAAACATGTTAAAAGGTCAGCGAAAACTCCGAGTGAATTCATAGAGTTTAATAAAAACCATTAATATATCATCGGTATATAATTATTACCGAAAATCATTTTGTACAAATCTTTGTTGTAAATCATAATATAGGCTTTTGCCTTCAAAACCATTATACGAACCAATGTCGTAAAAACATCATACAATACGTTTTATAACGTTGTATAGAGTTTAACCGTTATATAAATCCAAAACACAAACATAATATCAGTAATAAGACCCCGTATTGCTAGTCAAGCAATATATTGTAATTCAATGCGTATATCAGTATTTTCGTTATTGGATTATTATAAGCCGCATGACATTGCTACCTTACTATAACAAACAACGGGTAGCTAACCCGTAATTCTTTTGCCCATCTAAAACAGCGTGTCGTCACAATAATCACGCTTATATAAATCTTCTCATACATAAATTCGCTTACCAATCAATGTGGCACGACGGGGATCAACCATCAAGGCGCGAACTGGGGTGATCTTCCCCAAATAGTACTATTATATGCATAAGCGTCTACCAAATCCCGGTAGTTCACAATTCATGCTAATGGGACTTTTAGTGACATAACGTAACTATAATAATCCATTTCATTTCATTCATCGAGTCATATAATCATTCATCGGGTCATATAATCATTCGGGTCCATATCAATAGGCAAACAATCGGGAAAACTGGTGTCCTATTTTATTAAAACTAACTTGTTATCTCCCTCGCAGGTTTATAAAATATTTCATAAAACATTTAAAAGAGTGTGAGGCTATGAACTTACGTTGATTGGGAAAGGCGGGTTATCGGCGATTTGGATGTACGGTACGTGCTTCAATCACGGAAACCTAGACAAATAATACTCGTCTTGGACTCTTGTCCAATGACTATAAAAATAATGGCTATGTATATATATGATGATATTATAATTATGATGATGATCAAGTGGGATTTTATATCTCCATACACCTTATAGTGTTATGTGTTAGTCAAATTTTAGACTAGTTACACTAGTTTCAACTTATTTATATATTAAGGACCAATAAGCCCATTAATAGTCCAATACATTATATTAGCCTATTTATACTTTTAATACCAGGCCTAGACTCATATGTTGGGCCCAAGTGGGTTAAGTCCATTAGTAAGTCTATTAGTGTTTAGCCAAACTAGTTGGGTTAATAGTCCAATAAAGCTACTTTGGCCCGTTAATGTCCATATGTTATAAATCTCGGGTTTTATCGGTTTTTACTTGTAAAATGTACTTATACATCAGTAGATGAGTTATAAAAATTTTACATTAGACGGGTCCGACCGTCTAAGTTTTATTTGACGAAAACGTTAATCTTTCGGTTTTAGTCGAAAAGACGTAAAACTTATATGTATAGTTTTATAACTTATAAAACATATCAATTTGTAATTTTATAAAATGTCATACTTATTTATCAAAGTATGTAACTTATTTTTATAAGTATTCTCATAAGTTAGTGGGTTTTCCATATGTATTTTATATTAGTATTACTTGAGTGCTTATTTTATAATATATACTTTTATTTCCAAATCTAATTATGAAACTCACTTTCACCATTTTTACCATATCTTGAGTTCTACAAGGAGATAGAAGCTCAATTTTGGGCAGCAAAAAATACATAATATGTGCTACAATTAACTCCCTTTAGCTACTACTCGTTCATCTTCTAAGTGTCCCTAATAATTCGTCAAAAACAGACTATACAGATTTGAGCCTTAATAATGTTTTGATCATATCTTACTCATTTTATGGATTCCATTGAGTGGTCAACTCTCACATGTGTAAAAATCATATACCTTACTGTAAGTCACTTTATCAAGTTATCATATGGTTCTTTACTGTTTTATACAACCTACAATTTTAGTCATGATTTTAACATCTTTACATGTAACTTTTAATCATTTTAACCAAATTTATCAACACACGATCCCCACATAATGCTTTGATCATCATATATCATCATATACATATACATTTATAAAGAAAATAAAAAAATTACATTTACAAAATAACAAGGTAACGGAAGAAATGATCTTGTTACCAACCAAGATAGTGAAAGTTATGAAGAAGGCTTGGTTTTTGATGACCAATCTTGTGATAAACCAAGACCACCTTCAAGATCACCCAACTATAAGAACACCTTGTGAAAAATCAGCCCTAGACTCCAAGGAAACTCCTTTGTAGATGTTAGTATCACCTCTGATCAACAAGACTTCAAAAGGCCTTCATCTTATGTAAGATTAACACAAGATTTATGGTTGAATTTAGATCAAATGGTGGTGTCTATGGTGGAGAGTGGACGGCAAAGATGAAGTAGAGAGAGTGTGTGAGTTCTGCATGTAACAAAGTGAGTTGGTTGTTTATGTTCGCTAGTTTTTGAGGTTTAGTGGTTTTGTGAGCAAACTAGGACAAGTGTCCTAGTTTTAACTAGAAAATGGACACACATTGTGGTGTGTTGGTGATGTTTTAGCCGTCCCATGGTGGGGGTGGGGCAAGAGTTATCTTGTCTCATCCCCATTTATTTACGGGTACTCCTCGATTCTAGTTTCCTCGATTTACGTGCCCTCGGGTCGTTTTACGAAAAACGTTTTTATAAATTATAAATCAACGGCACAAAACGAATCTAATAAAAATTGTCTCATCAAAAACAGAGTTCAAAAACATAAATACGTAAACCTAGGGTTTCCGGTTTAATCGTAAAAGACGTTAAATTATTCACGTAAGCTCTAATTTCTTCTCGTAAATTTGTGAGTTTATGAACCAACACAAATAAAAATCCCAAAATAATATTCGAGAATAAATTTATTTTCTGAATTGTGAGACTGTCACCAAAAACGGTGTATGTAAACGTAAGCACGTAACGTGGAGTTCTCCGGTTTAGACGTAGTCGATGCTACTTTAAGACGTAAACCCTTATTTCTTCCCAAAAGTGAGTTTGTTCATAAATTAACAATAAAATAGTGATTTTAAATAATACTTGAGAATAAAATATCGACCATTAATTGACGGATTGTCACAGCAGTTACCCCTAAAGAGGATATTTGTCCTCAAAGATCGATTTATCTTACTACTCGCTTCTTATAGAATCAAGACATGTGGGCATTTCCTCCACATTCGGTCTTTTTTCACAAGTGTAATTCATTACAATACGCGAGTTTCATCAAACATAACTATGGGAATAAGATCAGGCTTAATGTTGACTTACTTTCTCTATCCACGATGTTCACGGGTTTCTGATGAATGCAAATTTGTTCCAATCCAAACTTCATTCAGAGATAATCAGATTTTCACTTGATAGACATTTTATCAAGTTCGATATACGAAACATAATTCACGCAGCCCTTGAAGCCCTAGGGTAGATCCAGCTTATATGCCTTTTAAACCAACTTTTTATATTATCTCAATGGTCCCATACAACGAGGACTTATTTCCCATGATCTTTCAGATCATCAATTCACCTTTCCATGGTGAAATTTTTTGGCATAACTTCGCTACCCATCCCGCACTTCAAGATCTACATTTCATATTCACATAACCTCCTGCCTACTACTGGTAGTCAATAATCAGATCCTAATTTCAACAATCATTTCAGGTTACACGGGTCGGGTATCTTGTAAGATTAGGTTTGTCATCATAGGCAACCTTAAACCTAAAAGACATGTCCAACTCACAATGGGTGTATGTCGGGTATCTTCATCCCAACTCCCACCTACCGGTGTTCTTATATTTAGATCCTCACAAGATTCGATCTTGATCCTAATACGATAGTTATCAATGATAATCTCTCCAAAGGAAAACGATTATCCTTTTCATTACCAAAGGTCAATTATTCAAACATAAAACAAGACTTCTAGTGTTTGTATCGTTACTTTACCCTGTCCCTTCGATTGGGGTGGTAAACAGTACTCTCATCAAGATTCGTTCCCAATGACATCTGAGAAAATCTCTAGAAATTCGATGCGAAGCGAGGATCTTGATACAGATGATAGATACAGGCACACCATGCTTAAACAACTCCTTTAAATACAAAAGAGTCAATTTCTCCATCGAGAATCTATCATTGGGAATGATATTAGTAGATTTGGTCAATCTGTCAATGATGACCCAAATCGAATCAAATTCAGATGATGACCTTGGAAGATTTGTGATAAGAATCCATGGTGATTCTATTCTATTTCCAAACAGGAATAATAAGCTGTAGAAGCAATCCTTATGGATTTTGGCGTTCAGCCTCAGCCTTCGCAAAAATTAAACATTTACTAACATATGTTGTGATGTCTGCTTTCATACTTGGCTATCAGTACAACTTCTTTAGATAAAGATGCATTAAATCAGAAATTGGCATGAATAGAATACTTATACTTATAAGATTCCAACATGACTAAATCTCGAAATCCTCCATACTTAGGCAACTACAAGCGGCCTTATAAACATTTAACGCCATCGGCTCTCATTTCTAGTGGTTCACATTAGCCGCGAACCCCCTTTTATTATCTATATTATCCTTCTTACAAACATCAGTTATTTCTAAATTGCTTGGTAATTTATTGTGTATGGTCAATACTAAGGAACACATCTTAATTGGTTCACTATTCTTTCCACATAATGTGTCAATATCTACATTCACCTTCCCTGATGAAATAATTATCATGACCACAATTCACTCATAAATTCTTTCTTCGTATTTTCTAAGTTTTTGTTCAATACGACGCTTAAAGCGTCGATAAATATTACAAGTAATTAAATAATAAATATTTAATTTTTATAAAACGTAAACGTAAAAAATTTTAAATTTCTCAGTTCGTCCAGTTATAGAAAAATGTTCAAAATAAATTTGAATTTAGTTAACACGATCTTCGTTGATTTATCAAAAATAATTAACAAGATCCATAAATGTTCGAAACATCTTTGTTTAAACTTTGGTCAAAATTTTCTTAGTTGAAGAGCAAAATTTGTCGCTCCAAATTTTAAGTCAGGGTTTAAATGTTTTCCTCAATTCCTCCTGGGTTGTCTTGAGGTATACACAAACATCTACTCCTAAGGGAGTTAAATGATCTGGGTATAAGGGAACGATTCCTTAAAAATCCTTTGATAAATATTTGTCAAAACACTTTTTTTTGCACTTTCTTTTTGGTATAACCCAAAGCCTTAATGGCTCTAATCTTTGAAGAGTCAATATAGATTCTATTATCTATTAATCACACGGTTAAATAATGTAAAGGATTAAGCCTTAAATCTCATGTTAAATACTCAAGGTACAGGTTTTCATTGCTCGGCCAACTCAGGGCAGTCTACAAATGGTTACTAACTCCTTATTCTTAGATACAAACAGATGGTCCTTAATGATCACAAGCATGAATTTATCAAATTACAGCCTACACATGTGATTTATAAAATTTATGGATGCAACATGTGCATTGGTCAATCCAAACGACATAACATGAAACTCATAATTTTCATTGCGAGTTCTGGATGTAGTGATTGGAATAAATAATCTTCTTTGCTGACGTAAAATTTACGATAACCATGCCGTGGATCAAATTTTGAATATACGCGAGAACCTTGTAAATGATCGAACAATCTATCATCTTGGGTAGTGGATATAGATTTTGATCGTCAATTTATTCAGTTCACGGTAATCCATAAATACAAGGAATGATAACACCATAGCTCTTCATGATGACGAGCTCGGTAGAATAAAAGCTTTTTCCGTCAACTCTCTCAGTTGCACGGTAATTCTTTTGATTCAGATGGTGCTGATGTATAGTGTACATGCCACAGGTGCAGCACCAGGAATATAATCAATACCAAATTCAACTTGCCTTAATGGCGAAAGTCTAGGTAATTCACCAGCAAATACCTCCTAAAGTTTCAGATAACAGAAACATCTTTTATTAAATCCACCTTAGGTTCTTTCGTGGTTACAAGATCTATGACTAGTTCACAACCATTCATGGTAAAATTTCAAGTCTAAATGCAGGATATGGTCACCCATCGGGAATTATTTAGATCACTTTTGATAATCAACATCTTATCTTTTAGGGGAATTCCACTCGAGTTCCCATCAATTTAGACAATGACATCATGTCATAATCAACCAATCCATTTTAATGGCCTCACCAACTTTTCAGTTTTATTACCGTTGATAAGATGTGAACTTCTCAAAAGACTACTAATAACTCATAACCCTCCACAAATTCAAGGATATCTGGAGTCATAACTAACATCAAAAGAGTAAGGTTAACTCATGATCTACGCGAGAGAATTCAAGTCAGATACAGATGAAAACATTAACGAATATGAATATATCCCATATTTTCATAATTTGAGTACGCATTCGAAATCTCCTTTGATCGTTGCCCAGGTTATTCAAATGAAACCTAATCAAAGAAATGATAGGAACGTCAATACACCCAGTCGGGTATCAATACTCAATAATTAGATACTTTTCCAAAGAATCTCATCATGAAGGGATTGGACAAGAAGGGGATATCAATTGTCAATTAAGACAATATCCACAAATGAATAAATTCGATTCAGTAGAATAAATAGCACGGGCACATATGTAGGTGTCCCTAAAAATATGTCCCTATTTTGCACTTCTTGCAGATCACATAAAAATTCAATCTTTCTTAATTACAAGAAAATGTAATGTTTATCAACAATTTCATGGTGACTACTAATCAGCCTTGCATGGTCTCTTCCAAATTGTACGTTGGCACGCAACTAGATACAATTTTAGGATTAACGATGTAATACTCAGTTCGTCAAAACTTTGTCATCATGTTTAAAATATATATATTTTCATGCTTAATTCTGAAATAAGAATCAAAATGAATTTTATAGAGATGTTCTTTGTTATGGAAACAATTAAGTTTTCCAAGGTGTTTCATAAATAACTTTATTTCAATAATGATTATTTATAAGACTCACTTTAAATAATCCATATAGTGATGAAAATTCAATTTTTCTCAAGGGATACTGTTTTAACTTATAAAAACAATGAGTGATCTGCAAAAGAGTGATGAAAAGTTTTTCCCCAAGAACTAACTACAATATGATAAGAAATGATATTAGCCAATTAATCATGAGGTTCATGACCTCGATGGTACTCAGGAATACAAAGAGAAGAATCTACAAAGTAACTCAAACCGAGATGAGTGCTTGGTCAATGGTTGCATCACTAATGCGAACATTAGAAAGAAGCAAGAAAAGATAGATAACATCGATACATGTAGGATTTAGCAATCAAAGGTAGTCTTCTCATTAATCACAAACAAGTAAAAAATTGTACCGTAACACATTACGTGTCGCCATGTCATACAATTCCAAGGACTCATCCTACCACTGATGTCTCAGTTAAGTTAGGGATTTTAAAATATACTACAATGTATACTAATCTACATGAGTCATTAGGTGTTCCACCGGTCCCGGAAGATCCATCGGTCCCAATTCAGAAGAAGATTTCTTCAATTTATTTCTTGGACACTGGGCATTCTCGTCAGTGGACAATGTCCTAGGAACAACCCTTAACACGAACCAACAATCATTTAAAGCCTTATAACTCAATCATAGGAATCAACGACTTCCTCTTAACCCTCTCGTATTGCATACGAGTTAAATTTGACTTTATTCAAGTTTTCAACCAACTTATACTCAATGCTACATCCTACCTCATTCTCCAATACTTTCAACCTTATTCTTAGACCTTGAAAGGGCAATAAAAGCTCAATATGAACAACACTTAATTTCCAATCCTATAGCTCCTTCATCAATAGTTATCAAATGAGTCACTAGTATGAAATTACTCACACATTCAATTAGACTTCTCGGAAAGGTACAAGTGGCATGAGACTTTTGGGTAAAGGCTCCAATGAAAGCCTCAAGTGCAACATTCACCCTTTCGATTTCAAATTTAAGAATTGGGTGACACCGAATCAGATGACACCTTTCTAGGTGGTAAGATTTTTTCAAACTCCACTCTATAACGAAAGATCGTCATGACATTGATATCAGATTTAATCTCGCAAATTCTTCTTCAAGATCATAATCAACTACTATCAACATTTCTACGAATATCAACCATTTTGTTGGGATCATAAATATTCACAACTTGGTTTAGATCTGGAATAGCTAGAATTCCTACGGGAATAGCTTCGATTGATTTGCTAGGGAAGTTAAGATTTCTTGTGACAATCTACGTCGTATAAATACCTCGTATATATATATATATATATATATATATATATATATATATATATATATATATATATATATATATATATATATATATATATATATATATATATATATATATATATATATATATATATATATATATATATATATATATATATATATATATATATAATCTAAGTTATATATATTAAAATAACACTTCTCAGTCTGGCCTTGTAGGTAACTCGGGAATTCTTCGGCACCATCATAGTCAAAAGATTTTTAAACATTTTATTCAAAATATTTATTTAAAAATATTTATGGTAAAAAGATTTTGAAATGTTTTATTCAAAACCTTGGTTTTAAAAATCTTTCGTTCTCTATAACGAAAGCTCTGGTACCAAACTGTAACACCCCCAAATATTCATAATGTAGTTCAGCGGAAGAGTCGTTGGTGTTACGGGATAGCACATTAGTCAAATCATAGACAACGCTTAAAAATCGCGTCGTTTAATAATAAAGCATTTTCCATTCATGAATATCAAATTACATATGTCCCAAGTCATAGTATTTCATACAATTTTACAAATCATTTGAATGGAAAATTTATTTGTATGCGGGCCATAAATTCTTGTCGTCTTCTCGAGAATTACCTTCAAGTACCTGAGATAAAACATGTTAAAAGGTCAGCAAAAATGTCGAGTGAATTCATAGAGTTTAATAAAAACCCTTAATATATCATCGGTATATAATTATTACCGAAAATCATTTTGTACAAATCTTTGTTGTAAATCATAATATAGGCTTTTGCCTTCAAAACCATTATACGAACCAATGTCGTAAAAACATCATACAATACGTTTTATAACGTTGTATAGAGTTTAATAAAAACCGTTATATAAATCCAAAACATGAACATAATATCAGTAATAAGACCCCGTATTGCTAGTCAAGCAATATATTGTAATTCATTGCGTATATCAGTATTTTCGTTATTGGATTATTATAAGCCGCATGACATTGCTACCTTACTATAACAAACAACGAGTAGCTAACCCGTAGTTTTTTTTCCCATCTAAAACCGCGTGTCGTCACAATAATCACGCTTATACAAATCTTCTCATACATAAATTCGCTTACCAATCAATGTGGCACGACGGGGATCAACCGTCAAGGCGTGAACTGGGGTGATCTTCCCCAAATAGTAATATTATATGCATAAGCGTCTAGCAAATCCGGTAGTTCACAATTCAGGCTAATGGGACTTTTAGTGACATAACCTAACTATAATAATCAATTTCATTTCATTCATCGAGTCATATAATCATTCATCGGGTCATATAATCATTCGGGTCCATATCAATAGGCAAACAATCGGGACAAATGGTGTCCTATTTTATTAAAACTAACATGTTATCTCCCTCGCGGGTTTATAAAAATTTCATAAAACATTTAAAAGAGTGCGAGGCTATGAACTCACGTTGATTGGGAAAGGCGGGTTATCGGCGATTTGGATGTACGGTACGTGCTTCAATCACGGAAACCTAGAAAAATAATACTCGTCTTAGACTCTTGTCCAATGACTTTATAAAAATAATGGCTATGTATATATATGATGATATTATAAGTATGATGATGATCAAGTAGGATTTTTTATCTTCATACAACTTATAGTGTTATGTGTTAGTCAAATTTTAGACTAGTTACACTAGTTTCAACTTATTTATATATTAAGGCCCAATAACCCATTAAAAGTCCAATACATTATATTAGACCATTTATACTTTTAATACCAGGCCTATACTCATATGTTGGGCCCAATTGGGTTAAGTCCATGAGTAAGTCCATTAGTGTTTAGCCAAACTAGTTGGGTTAATAGTCCAATAAAGCTACTTTGGCCCGTTAATGTCCATATGTTATAAAGCTCGGGTTTTATCGGTTTTTACTTGTAAAAATGTACTTATACATCAGTAGATGAGTTATAAAAAGTTTACATTAGACGGGTCCGACCGTCTAGTTTTATTTGACGAAAACCTTAATCTTTCGGTTTTAGCCGAAAAGACGTAAAACTTATATGTATAGTTTTATAACTTATAAAACATATCAATTTGTAATTTTATAAAATGTCATACTTATTTATCAAAGTATGTAACTTATTT
Organism: Glebionis coronaria; assembly: GCA_025667525.1. Lineage (NCBI taxonomy): Eukaryota > Viridiplantae > Streptophyta > Magnoliopsida > Asterales > Asteraceae > Glebionis > Glebionis coronaria. The sequence continues at coordinate 172,677,412 of CM046877.1, read as the reverse complement.
TTATAAGTATTCTCATAAGTTAGTGGGTTTTCCATATGTATTTTATATTAGTATTACTTGAGTGCTTATTTTATAATATATACTTTTATTTACAAATGTGATTATGAAACTCACTTTCACCATTTTTACCATATCTTGAGTTCTACAGAGAGATAGAAGCTCAATTTTGGGTAGCACAAACTACATAATATGTGCTACAATTAACTCCATTTTAGCTAATGCTCATTCATCCTCTAAGTGTCCCTAATAATTCGTCCAAAACAGACTATACAGATTTGAACCTTAATAATGTTTTGATCATATCTTACTTATTTTATGGATTCCATTGAGTGGTCCACTCTCACATGTTTAAAAATCATGTACCTTACTGTATATTCAATAATCCAAGTCACTTTATCAAGTTATCATATGGTTCTTTACTGTTTTATACAGCCTACATTTTTGTCATGATTTTAACATCTTTACATGTAGCTTTTAATCATTTTATCCAAATTTATCAACACAAGATCCACACATAATACTTTGATCATCATATATCATCATATACATATACATTTATAAAGAAAATAAAAAAATTACATTTACAAAATAACAAGGTAATGGAAGAAATGATCTTGTTACCAACCAAGATAGTGAAAGTTATGAACAAGGCTTGGTTTTTGATGACCAATCTTGTGATAAACCAAGACCACCTTAAGATCACCCAGCTATATGAACACCTTGTGAAAAATCAGCCCTAGAATCCAAGGAAACTCTTTTGTAGATGTTAGTATCACCTACAATCAACAAGACTTCAAAAGGCCTTCATCTTATGTAAGATTAACACAATATTTATGGTTGAATTTAGATCAAATGGTGGTGTTTATGGTGGAGAGTGGATGACAAAGATGGAGTAGAGAGAGAGAGTGTGTGAGTTTTGCATGTAACAAAGTGAGTTGGTTGTTTATGTTAGCTAGTTTTTGAGGTTTAGTGGTTTTGTGAGAAAACTAGGACAAGTGTCATAGTTTTAACTAGAAAATGGACACACATTGTGGTGTGTTGGTGAAGTTTTAGCCGTCCCATAGTGGGGGTGGGGCAAGAGTTATCTTGTCTCATCCCCATTTATTTACGGGTACTCCTCGATTCTAGTTTCCTCAATTTGCGTGCCCTCGGGTCGTTTTACGAAAAACGTTTTTATAAATTATGAATCAACGGCACAAAACGAATCTAATAAAAATTGTTTCATCAAAAACGGAGTTCAAAAACGTAAATACGTAAACCTGGGTTTCTGGTTTAATCGTAAAAGACGTTAAATTATTCACGTAAGCTCTAATTTCTTCTCGTAAATTTGTGAGTTTATGAACCAACACAAATAAAAATCCCAAAATAAAATTCGAGAATAAATTTATTTTCTGAATTGTCAGAATGTCATCAAAAACGGTGTATGTAAACGTAAGCACGTAAAGTAGAATTCTCCGGTTTAGACGTAATCGATGCTACTTTAAGACGTAAACCCTTATTTCTTCCCAAAAGTGAGTGAGTTCATAAATTAACAATAAAATAATGATTTTAAATAATACTTGAGAATAAAATATCGGCCATAAATGGACGGATTTTCACAGAAGTTACCCCTAAAGAGGATCTGTGTCCTCAAAGATCGATTTATCTTACTACTCGCTTCTTATAGAATCAAGAGATGTGGGCATTTCCTCCACATTCGGTCTTTTCTCATAAGTGTAATTCATTACAATACGCGAGTTTCATCAAACATAACTACGGGAATACGATCATGCTTAATGTTGACTTACTTTCTCTATCCATGATGTTCACGGGTTTCTGATGAATGCAACTTGTTGCCGATCCAAACTTCATTAAGAGATAATCAGATTTTCACTTGATAGACATTTTATCAAGTTCGATATACGAAACATAATTTACGCAACCCTTGATGTCCTAGGGTAGATCCAGCTTATATGCCTTTCAAACCAACTTTTTAAATTATCTCAATGGTCCCATACAACAGGGACTTATTTCCCATGATCTTTCAGATCATCAATTCACCTTTCCATGGTGAAATTTTGGCATAACTTCGCTACCCATCCTGCACTTCAAGATCTACATTTCATATTCACATAACCTCTTGCCTACTACTGGCAATCAAAAATCAGATCCTAATTTCAACAATCATTTCAGGTTACACGGGTCGGGTATCTTGTATGGTTAGGTCTGTCATCATAGGCAACCTTAAACCTAAAAGACATGTCCAAATCACAATGGGTGTATGTCGGGTATCTTCATCCCAACTCCCACCTACCGGTGTTCTTATATTTAGATCCTCACAAGCTTCGATCTTTATCCTAATACGATAGTTATCAGTGATAATCTCTCCAAAGGAAAACGATTATCCCTTTCATTACCAAAGGTCAATTATTTAAACATAAAACAAGACTTCTAGTGTTTGTATCGTTACTTTACCATGTCCCTTCGATTGGGGTGGTAAACAGTACTCTCATCAAGATTCGTTCCCAATGACTTCTGAGTAAATCTATAGAAATTCGATGCGAAGAGAGGATCTTGATAGAGATGATCGATACAGGCACACCATGGTTAAACAACTCCTTTAAATACAAAAGAGTCAATTTCTCACTCGAGAATCTATCATTAACGGGAATGATATTAGTAGATTTGGTCAGTCTGTCAACGATGACCCAAATCGAACCAAATTCAGATGATGATCTTGGAAGATTTGTGATAAGAATCCATGGTGATTTTTCTATTTCCAAACAGGAATAATAAGCTGTAGAAACAATCCTTATGGATTTTGGCGTTCAGCCTCAGCCTTCGCAAAAGTTAAACATTTACTAACATATGTTGTGATGTCTTCTTTCATACTTGGCTATCAGTACAACTTCTTTAGATAAAGATACATTAAATCAGAAATGGCATGAATAGAATACTTAAACTTATAAGATTCCAACATGACTAAATCTCGAAATCCTCCATACTTAGACAACCACAAGCGGCCTTTTAAACATTTAACACCATCGGCTCTCATTTCTAGTGGTTCACATTAGCCGCGAACCCCCTTTAATTATCTATATTATCCTTCTTACAAGGATCAGTTATTTCTAAATTGCTCGGCAATTTATTGTGTATGGTCAATACTAAGGAACACATCTTAATTAGTTCTAGATTCTTTCCACATAATGTGTCAGTATCTACTCTCACCTTCCCTGATGAAATAATTATCATGACCACAATTCACTCAGAAATTATTTCTTCATATTTTCTAAGTTTTTGTTCAATCCGACGTTTAAAGCGTCGATAAATATTACAAGTAATTAAATAACAAATATTTAATTTTTATGAAACGTAAACGTAAAATTTTTAAATTTCTCCGTTCGTCCAGTTATAGAAAAATGTTCAAAATAAATTAGAATTAGTTAAAACGATCTTCGTTGATTTATCAAAAATAATTAACAAGATCCATAAATGTTCAAAAGATCTTTGTTTAAACTTTGGTCAAAATTTTCTTAGTTGAAGAGCAAAATTTGTCGCTCTAAATTTTAAGTCATGGTTTAAAAATTTTCCTCAATTCCTCCTGGGTTGTCTTGAGGTATACACAAACATCTACTCCTAAGGGAGTTAAATGATCTGGGTAAAAGGGAACGATTCCTTAAAAATCCTTTGATAAATATTTGTCAAAACACTTTTTTTTGCACTTTCTTTTTGGTATAACCCAAATCCTTAATGGCGATAATCTTTGAAGAGTCAATATAGATTCCATTATCTATTAATCACACGGTTAAATAATGTAAAGGATTAAGCCTTAAATCACATGTTAAATACTCAAGGTACAGGTTTTCATTTCTCGGCCAACTCAGGGCAGTCTACAAATGGTTACTAACTCCTTATTCTTAGATACAAACAGATGGTCCTTAATGATCACAAGCATGAATTTATCAAATTACAGCCTACACACGTGATTTACCAAATTTATAGATGCTACATGTGCATTGGTCAATCCAAACGACATAACATGAAACTCATAATGTTCATTGCGAGTTCTGGATGTAGTGATTGGAATAGATAATATTCTTTACTGACGTAAAGTTGACGATAACCATGCCATGGATCAAATTTTGAATAAACGATAGAACCTTGTAATTGATCGAACTATCTATCATCTTGGGTAGTGGATTTTGATCGTCAATTTATTCAATTCACGGTAATCCATAAATACAAAGAATGATAACACCATAGCTCTTCATGATGACGATCTCGGTAGAATAAAAGCTTTTTCGGTCAACTCTCTCAGTTGCACGGTAACTCTTTTGATTCAGATGGTGCTGATGTATAGTGTACATGCCACAGGTACAGAACCAGGAATATAATCAATACCAAATTCAACTTGCCTTAATGGCGAAAGTCTAGGTAATTCACCAGCAAATACCTCCTAAAGCTTCAGATAACAGAAACATATTTTAATAATCCACCTTAGGTTCTTTCGAGGTTACAAGATCTATGACTAGTTCACAACCATTCCTGGTAAAATTTCAAGTCTAAATGCAGGATATGGTTACCCATCGGGAATTATTAAGATCACTTTTGATAATCAACATCTTATCTTTTTAGGGGAATTCCACTCGAGTTCCCATCAATTTAGACAATGACATCATGTCATAATCAACCAATCCATTCTAATGGCACTACCAACTTTTCAGTTTTATTACCGTTGATAAGATGTGAATATATCCCATAACTACTAATAACTCATAACCCTCCACAAATTCAAGGATATCTGGAGTCATAACTAACATCAAAAGAGTAAGGTTAACTCATGATCTACCCGAGAGAATTTCAAGTCCGATATAGATGAAAACATTAACGAATATGAATATATCCCATGTTTTCATAATTTGAGTCGCATTCGAAAGATCCTCGGATCGTTGCCCAGGTTATTCAAATGAAACCTAATCAAATAAATGATAGGAACGTCAATACACCCAGTCGGGTATCAATACTCAATAATTAGATTCTTTTCCAAAGAATCTCACCATGAAGGGATTGGACAAGAAAGGGATATCAACTGTCATTTAAGACAATATCCACAAATGAATAAATTCGATTCAGTAGAATAAATAGCACGGGCACATATGTAGGTGTCCCTAAAAATATGTCCCTATTTTGCACTTCTTGCAGATCTCATAAAAATTCAATCTTTCACAATTACAAGAAAATATAATGTCTATTAACAATTTCATGGTGACTACTAATCAGCCTTGCATGGTCTCTTCTAAATTGTACGTAGACGCGCAACTATATACAATTTTAGGATTAACGATGCAATACTCAGTTCGTCAAAACTTTGTCATCATGTTTAAAATATATATATTTTCATGCTTAATTCTGAAATAAGAATCAAAATGAATTTTACAGAGATGTTCTTTGTTATGGAAACAATTAAGTTTTCCAAGGTGTTTCATAAATAACTTTATTTCAATAACGATTATTTATAAGTCTCACTTTAAATAATCCATATAGTGATGAAAATTCAATTTTTCTCAAGGGATATTGTTTTAACTTATAAAAACAATGAGTGATCTACAAAAGAGTGATGAAAAGTTGTTCCCCAAGAACCAAGGTTGTCAAGATCCGGATCTTGATCTTAGGATCTTACGATTTTACGATACTACAAAGCAAAAACGATCCGGATCTTACGTAGGATCTTTGCATGCTTAAGATCTTATGGGATCCAGATCTTGATCATAGGATCTTAGGATCTACTACGATCCGATCTTACTTTTTCTCGAGCGACAAACTAAAAAACTACAAATTTATAGGTTCTATTTTGTATAATCTAAAAAACAACATGTAAATCTTCTTATACATTTCATAATCATAATTTAGTACCACATGTTTATGAAATATTCGTATAACTTTGTGTTTACGATGTATATTAATTTGTAAATTTTTAAAATATTGCAAAGACTACTAAGAAAATTACATTATAGTAGGATCTTAAGATCCCGATCCTACTTTACGATCTCGATCTTGCAAAGAAGAAAATGATCCTAGGTAAGTTCCCGATCTTGAAAACCTTGCCAAGAACTAACTACAATATGATAGGAAATGAGCTTAGCCAATTAATCATGAGGTTCATGACCTCGATGGTACTCAGGAATACAAAGAGAAGAATCTACAACGCAACTCAAACCGAGACGAGTGCTTGGTCAATGGTTGCATCACTAATGTGAACATTAGAAAGAAGCAAGAAAAGATAGATAACATCGATACATGTAGGATTTAGCAATCAAAGTCTTCTCGTTAATCACAAACAAGTCAAAAATTGTACCGTAACACATTACGTGTCGCCATGTCATACATTTCAAAGGACTCATCCTACCACTAATGTCTCAGTTAAGTTAGGTATTTAAAAGATACTACAATGGATACTAATCTACATGAGTCATTAGGTGTTCCACCTATCCCGGAAGATCCATCGGTCCCAATTCAGAAGAAGATTTCTTTAATTTATTTCTTGGACACTGGGCATCCTCGTCAGTGGACAATGGCCAAGGAACAACCCTTAACACGAACCAACAATCATTTAAAGCCTTATAATTCAATCACAGGACTCAACGACTTCCTCTTAACCCTCTCGTATTCCATACGAGTTAAATTTGACTTTATTCAAGTTTTCAACCAACTTATACTCAATGCTACATCCTACCTCATTCTCTAATACTTTCAACCTTATTCTTAGACCTTGAAAGGGCAATAAAAGCTCAATATGAACAACACTTAATTTCCAATCCTATAGCCCTTTCATCAATAGTTATCAAATGAGTCACTAGTATGAAATGACTCGCACATTCAATTAGACTTCTCAAAAAGGTACTAGTGGCATGAGGCTTTTGGGTAAAGGCTCCAATGACAGCCTCAAGTGCAACATTCACCCTTTCGATTTCAAATTTAAGAATTGGGTGACACCGAATCAGATGACACCTTTCTAGGTGGTAAGGTTTTGTCAAACTCCACTCTATAAGGAAAGATCGTCATGACATCGATATCAGATTTAATCTTGCCAATTCTTCTTCAAGATCATAATCAACTACTATCACCATTTATACGAATATCAACCATTTTGTTCGGATCATAAATATTCACAACTTGGTTTAGATCTGGAATAGCTAGAATTTCTACGGGAATAGCTTCGATTAATTTGCTAGGGAAGTTAGGGTTTCTTGTGACAATCTAAGTCGTATAAATACCTCGTATAAGTATTAAAATAATCATCAAATAATCATGTAATCAAATTACATCATATATATATATACAATCCAAGTTATATATATATATATTAAAATAACACTTCTCAGTATGGCCTTGTAGGTAACTCGGGAATTCTTCGGCACCGTTATAGTCAAAATATTTTTAAACATTTTATTCAAAATATTTGTTTAAAAATATTTATGGTTAAAAGATTTTGAAATATTTTATTCAAAACCTTGGTTTTAAAAATCTTTCGTTCTCTATAACGAGAGCTCTGGTACCAAACTGTAACACCCTCAAATATTCATACTTTAGTTCAGCGGAAGATTCGTTGGTGTTACGGGATAACACATTACTCAAATCATAGACAACGCTTAAAAATCGCGTCGTTTAATAATAAAGCATTTTCCATTCATGAATATCAAATTACATAGGTCCCAAGTCATAGTATTTCATACAATTTTACAAATCATTTGAATGGAAAATTTATTTGTCTGCGGGCCATAAATTCTTGTTTTCTTCCCGAGAATTACTGATGAGACTGCTTTTATACATGGTCTCATCGTCCAAATTGGGCTTAAAATGCATAAAATATCATAAAATATCATAAAATACCGGAAAATATACTTGTATTCGTTTGTTGTATGATTTAGGTATGGATATCGAGAAAAAGACAAAAAGATCACAAGATTCAAGCAAAAACGAACACTGAAACAAAGTGGCACAATGAATCGGACCTGAATGATGAATTTTGCAAATATGCCCTTGAAGTTTTGAAGATTGTCAACTTTGGTCCCTCATCTTTGAAGAATTGTCAAAATCAGCCCTTGAAGAATTATTTTACAATATTGGTCCCTAAAAGTTCAGAAGAATTGATAAATTGCAAATGAAGCCCTTTTGAAAGTTATATCAAGACATAGGGATCAAAACCGCCAATTGGTCAAAGAAATTACAAAGGAAATGGGAGAATAATCTGTTAGACTTTGAATGAAGAAATTTGAGAAAACGAGGGGCCATTATTGCCAAAAACATAACCCGTATCCACAAAAACCCACCCAAATAAAATGTTTAACCCATCTTTGGCCCAAAACCCTAACCCACTTAGTTACTTGTTAAAAACGTGTTTATACATGTTTTAATAATAACACTGGTGCTAAACATGATTTTTCCCCAAAAACAAGATCAAACACATCACTGTTTATCATAAGAACCCTAAATCTCATACTCACTTAAATCAATGAATTAAGCTAATTCGTTATCCAGATTCATGATTTAATGTTTGTTAATAAAAAACCTACTCCCAAAAACGTCCTTCTCTTCAACTAGCTGGCCTACCACATGCTCCCTGCCCCACAACTCACAAAACACCAAAGAAGCACAGTGGATCAATGGCTTGTGTTAGTTCCTTCACCCCCAAAACAAGATGAACGATGGTGATGAGTTTGCAACAGCTGCAAGATCACAAAACTCCAAACTATCTTCACATGGCATCAAGACCAAATTCACAATTGTCAAAGATGCTTCAAAGATCGAAATTTCTTGAAGGGTACATTTGGAAGATCACAACCTAGGGTTTTAAGTTCTTTTAGCTTCTAGAATCTCTGTAAGCCTCTATATAAAGTCACCCTTAGCTTTATTAATTTTTGTTCCAGATTTTAGGTTTAATATTGTAATTCCTTTTTTATGAGAAATAAAAAGTTGGTGTTTTTAGACTAAAATTTGTGTTCCGTCTTTGTTTATGTAAGTGTGATTTGATAATCAGTCTATTTTTTGTAATCCTTTTTTTTATCCATTAAAAAGTTGGTAAAAAATTAGTTGATTTCAAAGCTCTTGTTCTTTTTTTATAAACAGTCTGTGAAATTCAAGGGTGTTTCAAGTTTTTATTTGACTTTATTTTCAAGAAGTTTTAAGGCTTCAAGTGGTTGAGAAAAGATTTTTTTTTTTGGAAAAGGTTTTGAAGAAAAAGATATTGTTGTTGTGGCAGATTAATGTTGTCGAAAAAAACTATTGTTATGGTTATTTGTTGATGTTGTTCACTGTTTGTCCATCCAAAGAAAGAAAGTGAGATTGTGAAAAAGAAAAAAATAAGAGTGAAAATATTTGTGTGCTACTGTTGATCGGAAAAAAAGAGGGGTACTGCTCACCGGGTTACTGTTCATCGTAGCTTATTGAGGGCTTAATCTCAATAGTCTTCTGGATTCTGCTTATTGTTCATATGAAGAAGGTGTTAAGCATGAAAAAAAAGTATAAGGTTACTCTTGGAAGTTGTTGATGTTGTTAAAATTGATTCGAAGAAGTTCGATTGGTGATCTTTGGTTTAAGTAGATAAGCTTTTGGGTCTAAGCTGGTGGAATAAGCTATATTGGGTATAGGTAGTATGAAAAAGTGATTAATGGTGGTTACGAGTTGTTTGGTCAGAAGCTAACACTTTGGACCCCTTGTAAGTGTCCATTTCACTTTTTTGAAGCTTTTATTGAATTTTGCTTATCACTCTATGCTTATTAACTAGCTGCTCAAATTGCTACTTGTGTTCATTACTGCGTTAGTTCCAGCTTTTGTTGCTTATAATTGCTTGACTTACATTATCTTTTTATTTTTCTATTTTTCTTAGTTGTAACTTTTACTATACTGCCTTACAACTATTGTTTGGATAAGCTTCAAATCCTGTCTTAGACTTAGCATTATGGATTAAAGTTGTTTGCACCAATTTCGTAAGGTTAGCAATAGTCAGTTTCAGCTTTTGTTTCATCTTGAAACTCGAAAAATAAAAAACAAAGGGCTGCCACTTAGTTTCTGTTTGATCATGAGCAGTAGGTTCATAGATTATTGGTTTCCTATTTTTTGGTGTTATTCTTGCGTGATTTCTATTTGTTTTCAGTTATAGGATCGTTTTACATATTTAAATTGGGTATAGACGCACTAGGGAATAGAATCTTGTTCACTAAGTTCATTATTAGACCATTTTTATGGCCTTTTAAATCAGCAGCTGTAGATTGATGATAAGTAGGATTTAGATCTCAATATTAAGGATTCTAGGAGTTTAAAGGAAGAACTCAATCTGTTTTGCATAAAATCCGTAGTTTAGGCTTATTTAGTGAGCTTAACTTTAAGTTAAATTTGGCTCATTGGAAGATAGAATGCACCTATACTTTCTGCTACTATTCATTCTATAGAGTGAAATTGTTTTTCATTGTTATTTGTTCCTTGTGTTTACCTTTTGTAGTGTTTATTGTGTTTTTCATCATTCTTATGTCGCACATAAGCAAACTGCTTATGAGGACTTGTGCTTACTCTCCAAAAGCTGCTAGCAGCACACCAACAAGAAGTAAAAAAGCTGTCCAATAAAAAGAAGTATCCAAAAAATTGGCAGTAAGTGGGTTTCGAACCCCTGACCTGCACTCCTCACAGACGCAACAACACTTCTCTCCCACCATCTGCTCTACAATTGTTTGGTGTTAAGTGTATGTTTCCGTTTTCTTTTATACAGTTTTATTAAGCTGATAAAAAAGAAATAGGAAAAGTGTCAACAGCGAGACTAGAACCCTTGACCACAGGACCCACGCATACTTAACATCCACCTCTTAAACCATCTGCTCTTTTGTTCTTTTTTGTTATTAGTTGCATTAATTCCTCTTTTATACTCTTTATTTCGTCCCTTTTTTATATTAAGCAACATACAACTTATTTCCAGCTTATTTAGCTAAGGTTTTCAGCAATTATCATTTTTCCTTCGTTTATTATTAGTTTAGGTAATTTTCTGAACAAGTTTCATAATTTTCCCTTTTTAAATTATTTTTAAACATTATTTTTCCTTTTAATTTTGAAAAGTCTTTTAGAAATAGAAAAAGTTTATAAAAAATTTCAAAAAATATTTTTTAGTTTTTTAAAAAAATGTTTTAGGTTTACAAAGTTTAAAAGTTAGATTTTGTCTTTTTCTAAGCTAGTTTTATTTTTTAGATTGTTTAATTAACTCTAAAAATTAATATAAATTAATTCAAAAGTTTTCAATTTTTTTTGTTTTTATATTTTTCTTAGTTAGGTTTTTAGAAACTTTTAGGTATTTCTAATTATTTTTGAGGTGAAATTTTTCGTTGGGTCGCATTTTGACGTTCGTACGTTTAAGCTTTTTCGACCGTTTTTAGTGTAATACGTCATTTTCTTTCTCCATTCCATCAATATTAATCTCAAATTATACAAGTTTAACACACACATTAAACCTCCTCGAGAACGAACTCACAGAAGGGTCATAAGTGTTTACGTTTTCCTAAACGTACGCTTAATACTTATCGCTTTATACGCTCTTTTTCCTAAAAGACGTATTCACACTAATATCATTTTGGCGCCGCTGTCGGGGAGGCGTGTTATGTTTTGATTTGGAAATTGTTGTTTTTATATACTAACCATAAATAGTATTTGTATTAGTAGCACTCTACTAATACGTATTATCGGTTTTTCGTTTTTTATGTGAATATTAGTAATATATTGTATACGTAGAACAATAAATTCACAAATACTCCAAAAGTGTGAAAACACAACCTTGACTTGGGAGGTCATTACCCAATCATTGTATTCGAATCTCAAACAAGAAACAAAAGGCAAAAATAGATAAATACTTTCTTGAAGCTCGATTTTGAAAAAGACAAACTATAAGGTGGGTATAAGGCGGGTATTATAAAATATACCCTAAGGAAAAAGGCTCTTAAGTGCTTCGCGCCGCCTCGTTTCCCCGCTTGCTTGTGAGTATTTTGAGATTGAAAGCTAATCGAGGGTTTTTCCGCCCAAAGTATTATTAAGTATCATATATACTTTCTTGGTTTCATTTGATTAAACCCTCTTGAACGTTTTGGTGTTCCACCAACGTTCTAAAGTCATCGAAGGCGTTCACTTCACGTGATCGTTTTCATTCCTTGAGGTTTCTTTAATCAAGAGATTTGATTAAGGAGGAGATTTGTAGATTTTGGTCTACTTAATACAATCACAACAATCCAAAAAAAAGTAAAAACAATCAAAACCACAAAAAAATTAGAAAAATACAAAACACCAAAAAGAATCTTCTTTGCTCATCCCCTCATTGTACGTGACGTTTATGCAAACCCGCAATCAAGCACGACGTGCACGTAAACGTCGAAATCAAAAGGAAAACACACCAACACCTTCTAGTGAAGAGACTCCAAGTGAGGAACCTATTGTAGAACAAGAAGCTATCATGGCTAATCGTACTATGATGGAGTTGCTTCAAGCACCCATCAAGGGTTTTGGAGAGGCCATTGCGATTCCCGCCATCCTTGCGGAGAACTTCGAGATCAAGACGGGTTTAATTTCTATGCTTCAAGCCAACAAGTTTCGCGGACACGAAAAAGACAACCCACGTTATCAAATTAGGCAATTTAATCGTCTCACCGCGACAAGCAAGTTTAAGGATGTACCCCACGATGCCATTAAGATAACGTTGTTTCCATACTCGTTAGATGGACTGATGGTTGTAAAATTACCCCTTTAGGAAAAGGAAGGTAAATAGGGCAAGTATGCACGACGATTTAGGAAAACCGTGTGTGAATGACCCTAATAATGAGTTCGTTCTCAAGGAGGCAAGTGCGTTATGTTAAGAGATGATTTTGATTTGTGATTATATGATTGAAAAAGAAAGAAAGAAAAGAGATTAGAAAAGAAAGACGGTTACGAAGACGGATTAAACTAAGACGAAAAAGGCGATCACGTAAAACCGTAAATAGTGCAAAAATTAAAATTTTAACCTAAAAATTCCTAAAAATTACTAAAAATCCACAATAATATTCTAAGAGTTTACAAAAAATCCAAACTTGCTAAAACCTTTTAATTAATTAGATAATGACTTTTTAATGCTAATTAAAGCCCTAAAAATCACAATTAATTATTAAAAAGCCCTAAACAAGATTTTAAAGTTTGTAAACCTCAAAAATAACCTAATTAAGCTAAAAAGTATTTTTTAAAATTTTGAAACCAAATAAAACTATTTTTAAATACTTAAAAACTATTAAAATCAATTAAAACTTAAATTAATTCTAGAAAATAATTGAAAAGCCCTAAAAATATTTGGAAAGTTACAAAACTCCTAATTAAGTGACTACAATCTAGGAAAAATGTAAAAACTTAAAAAATCAAACTTTCAATTTTTAATAATAAAATAATATTAAAATATTCAAAAAAATTCAAAGTTTATAAAAAAATTCTAAAAAATTACCAAAAATCTAAAATAATGTAACTAAGACAGAAATGCAATTAAAAGTTTCTAAAACTTATTTAATAATTTTATATTAAATTTTAAAGTTGGTTAAAAACCCTAAAATCCTATAAAATCAAAAATAAGACTTTTTGTAAACTTAAATAGCTGTAAACCTCAAGTTACTTAAATAAAACCTAAAAACATTTTTTATAAAATTTTAAAACTACTTTTTATATTTTTAATCTAATTAATTAAAAACAGGTGATTAAAAATTAATAAAAAATAAATAAGGAAAGTTAAAAATTCAAACTTTGGCCAGAAAAATCCTAAGTTATCAAACAAACAATAGAAAAATGAAAATGGGCAAAATTGCTTAACAAATAAGCTCTTATGAGCTTATTAAGCCACGGCTTAAATTAATAAGCCCAAACCAAAGAGAGGTTAAATAGATGTTGGTTTGAGTACTTAGCAGTAAAAGACCCAAGGGCACGCTGGTAAGTTGTGTGTGTTGTGAGAGGAGTGGCGCAGGTTCGAGTGCTGGCCACGTCCTTTTTGCTAAACTTTTTTTTTCTTTTTTTTAAACATTAAATACTCAAACACAGTAACCTAACTTTGCTTTAAAACACACTTTTAATTAAAAACAAACTAGAATTAAGCCTATGAAATCAAAACAAGTGCCCAGGTTGCAAACTTAACTGATGAACACAAAGTTGATATCTTCACTTGTGAAGAATTGACAAGAGGACTTGTCCCTTGGATGTTTGTTGGTTTTTGATGGACAAATGGGCACCCCTACACTCAGTTGGAGTGTAGGGAGTCAATATCAGCTCAAAAACACACAAGACTTCACTTAATTTGCACACAAATAACCAAAAGAGGTTGCTAATAAACTAGATGTTTCTGATGAATAATAAGCCAAATTTACTTGCACAAATGTGGATTTTAAAAGCTCAGATCTTGCACATACGTTGATAACATGGCAGTAAAGCTAACACAAACCCTTCTTGACCTAAGATCTAACAGATTACAAGCTTTAAAGCACAAATTCACACTCAAGCATGCATAAATAGGGCTTGACTGATTTTGACTGTTTTCCAAATTTTAAATCATGCAAATGTTTTAAAACCTTTCCAAAGTGAAAACCAATTTAACATACACCCTACCAATACCCTATTGAGTATATTTAACAGATTCTAAGCCAAGATGCATAACATTAAACCCTACTAGAGCCTTAATCCAAACACCCCTTAAACTTCTGAAAACCAAATTTTTCAAACAAAATCAAAGCAAATCCTATTCAAACTGAATATAAATACTTCTAACATGCATAATAATCAGTAAGAGACCTAATCAAGCAGATAAAACACACAAACAAGCAGTTTCACAAAAATTTATCAAAAATCACATAAATCTAAAAAAAAAATCATACACTTAACCAAAACTTGAACAAGGAACTTAGGAAGTTACCTTGTGGGACCCACATCCAGGTCCCACTAAGGCTGCTATGCCTTCTCCAAATAGACCCGAGTCTGTGCAGACTATTTGGCTGTATGAAAACAAATGGAAATAATGATGATGATGATGGTTGATCTTGTTATGACCCTGCACACTCACCACCAAACAAGGAGAGAGAACAAGTAGAGTGAGATTGTCACAAGGCAAATAAGCTATAAGCCAGCTTATCAGCTAAGCTGCCTATGGCTTATTTGACTGAAAATAAAAAAACCGATTTTTTGATTTTCTTAAAACTTAAATAACAACTATATCAACAAGAGCTTTAACCCTCACTTAAGCTTGATAATCAACAAGATTATCAGGCCTATGTGATCAGCTTAAAACACTTGGACCCAATACTTAAAAACTTAATAGCTTAAGTCACCAAACAGAAACTTAATAAGAAATTTTAACTTGAAAATTTTAAAAATGCAATGGAAAGTAAATGTGGATCTTTTGTTTCTCGTCAATAACTCAATACCATTTCATTTCTTTAAACAAAACTGGATTTACAAGGCTTTGACCAAGGAGAAGGAAAAAGAACAGTCTAAAATAAAGTCCTATGAGGCCTTTATATAATAGGCTTACAAACATTCTAGAACTGAAAAGAACTATAAACCCTAATGGCATGAACTTCCCATCTTGCCCTTGGAGATTCTTCAGAATATGCCTTGTTTGAATTTGAAATTGAGTCAAAAACGTCCTCATGTGATGGAAAGTGATGGCCAGCTATTACTTTTGATCTTGGGACGTTCAACAAGCCTTTGGGGCCAAGGATATGATCTCAAACGTTCATCTTGTCCCCTTTTGGGGTTTAGTGGAAAGGGACGGGTGCAGGGGACCATGGGGTGGTCACATGGGTTGAGTGTGATATGTTTTAGGAGGTGGGATGTGATGACAATGAGGTTAATCAAAGATCTGGAGAGTTGTAACAAAAAACCCTTTGTTTTAATTAAGGTTCATCCTGGGGATTAGCTAGGGTTTATGTGTGTTTAAGGGGTGGGTTTAATCTGAATTGGGGGTTTAATTATTTAAATTTGGTGTTTGGAGGGAAGGGATTAAATAACTGATTAATCAGTTATTTAAAAGGTAGTGGAAGGTGACGTGGGGTGGATGGTGAGGTGGAGGATTGTGAGTGGAGGATGGAGGTGATGTGACAGTCTGATTGGTGGGGGTAAGTTAGTGTGTTTGACAGCTTTGGCCCCCAAAGGTTTCACTTTTCTTCATTTTGTAATAATCAGCATAAACTTCAATTTCCTTTATAAATAACTTTGGCAGTTTGACACTTTTGGCACAACAAGTTTTTAAACTTGTTTCAAGGACTAAACATGCACATTGATGATATTTGAAGGACTGATTTTGGCATTTTCTTCATTCTTCAAGGTTTGACTTGATTGTTGACTTCTTGGAGGACCAATATTAACAATTTAGTTTTGTTGAGGGACTAAATTTGCCAATTCTTCAAAGTTAAGGGTCCTTTTTGTAAATTTGACAAACTTTAGGGACCAAACTTGTAATTATGAAGATACAAGGGTATAAAGTGACAATTCTTCCATATTGGAGGACCAATCTTCATAATTCTTCAAATCTTCAAGGGTTTTCTTGGAAAATTCTTCATTAGGGCTTGGTTCATCGTGCGGCTTCGTTTCCCGTGTTCGTTTTTGCATGATTCTTGTGATCTTTTGTCATTTTCTCAATATCCGTACCTAAAATACACAAGCAACAAACACAAGCATATATTTGGGTATTTTGATGATATTTAATGCATTTTAAGCCCTATTTGGAAGATGAGACTATGTATAAAAGCAGTCTCATCACTCCCCCATACTAAACCATTGCCGTGCCCTCACGCAATGCTAGAATAAAGTATCGTAGCACCTCCAAAATTCATTTTTATTCACTTTATTAAAATGATAATCTAGCTACACTACTACTATTACTACTACTTGCGTTTTAGACATAATGTATGATTTTCATCGCAAAATGGGACTTTTAGGTTCATAGAATAAGAACACGTGAATGCTTCGTTAGAAATAATTTCGTCGTCCTCGATTTTCACCCTAATTCCATGCCAAGCGTGCAACGAGATCATTGTCATTATAAGTTAGTAATGCTAACACTACTCATATGCCCTAATCACGTACTTATTCTCCCATTATTCCTAAGTTGTATCTCTTATATTTTATTATGTCTTGAATGTTTCACGAGGATACATTGTTTGACTGATGCGATAATAGAGATTTAGGTCTAAAAATAGAGTCCTAACGGTGTAACTAAGACCATCAAATCAATAACCCCTCCTAATAGACAACGATGTTAAAAAATTAAGTTGACAAGAAGAATCGATAAACACGGTTTTATAACGGTTTTGAACATGAGACTTATTACCAAGACTTTTATACGCCCCCTAACGGAAGGGCCTTATTATCTTTGGTTTACCTCCATCTTTTATTCAACTTCGCCATGAAGCTTTTATTATGACTTCGGTCTTGCCTTGCCTTTTATTATCCGCCTCATCGGTGGTTTTATTAGCCAAAGACGTATATCCTCACGCTAAGGCGAATTTTGGATCTTTAAAGCTTCGAAGATTAAGGCTTGATTCACTTTCAATTTTGCATAGATTTTAGGCCTTGTGGGGCTTCAAATTGTTTGCTAGATTTATGTGAGCACTTAAAATCTTATTATTGGGTGAAGCTTTCGATTATTCGGGTGCCAATACTTCAAAACCGTGACGCTGGCGATACCTTAATGTCTTCCCAATTTAATTACACGGAAGCTACTAGAAAAGACTAGAAACCCAACAATCCCAACTAAACCGCTAAGTCAATATTTATTAAGCAAAAAATATTTACATGCGAAGGGAGAATAAGCAAATAACGAGAACACATGAGTTTTTGAAAGAATACGAGTACTCTACGTTTAGCATAGTAACTTATAATTAACTCTATCATTTCTCGTCCTCATTTAAGAGACTTAGCCTAATGTGTATTTAAGGAATCAAAGCTAAGTGCTCAACACGCACGGTCGAGTCAAAAATTACTCTTATTCTCGCCATCGGAAAACCTACATTCGTGTCTTCAAACACTTATAAAACATGAGAAAAATTTTAAAATTTGGCCATTTTTAGCCTTATTTTGCAACAAAACGATAAACAAAAAGATAAACTTTGGAAAGCGTGAAGGTTTGGCAAGGCAAGTATCTATTCACCCCCATACTAAAGTTAAACATTGTCCTCAATGTTTCGAGTCTAGGGGTGCAAACACCCCCATACTAGAGACGTAGTCGAATGCCTAATCTAGCATTGAAAGGGTGTAACCAATAAATTAATAGCCGTTTATGAAGTGTGCTAAAAACCTAAGGTTAGAACATCAAAAGGATATATCATGGATATTGAGAAAGTCTTCAAAGCAAACGATCGAGTGCTCCCATAAAACGAACACGAGAGGCTCCAATCGTGAAGATCATGATCTAAAAACCACAATGCACAAACAACCACGGAACAAAGGTTGGAAGGGCACAAATCCCCACACGTAAGCTACATTAGAAAGCGATAATATGTACATGGATAAGCATGGGACTCCCCCACGAGGCACCTCGTTTTTGATTACCGAGTCATGAGCTCAACTCGATCCCCTCAATACTAATTATCATTGGGGAAGGTGATTTGGTCGAGGTAGTTCAAGGATGGAACTTCCCCGCCAAAGTAGTGCTTTAACCTATGTCCATTCACCTTGAAGTTAGGACCATCATCTTGAGCTAGCTCGATGGTCCCATACGGAAACACTTGAGTCACGGTGAATGGACCGGACCAACCGGATTTCAATTTACCGGAAAAGATTTTTAATCTTGAATTAAAAAGCAAAACTTGATCCCCAATGTTAAAAACCCGGTTTTTAATTTTAGAATCATGCAACTTTTTAGTTTTTTCTTTGTAAATCAATGAATTTTCATAAGCAATGTCTCTCAATTCATCCAATTCATTTAATTGCATTTTCTGGTGTTTTCCCGCGGTCTCCATATCATCATTACAATGCTTTAGGGCCCAATAAGCCTTGTGTTCTAACTCGATAGGCAAATGACAATTCTTTCCATACACAAGCTTATAGGGAGTGCACCCAATGGGTGTCTTATGAGCGGTCCTAAAGGCCCATAAAGCGTCGTCCAACTTATCCGACCAAGATTGTCGGTTTTCCCCAACGGATCTCTCCAAGATCCTCTTCAACGCTCGGTTTGAAACCTCGACTTGCCCACTCGTTTGTGGGTGATAAGCCATAGAAAGCCGATGTGTAACCCCATATTTCCTTAGAACCCTTTCAAATTGGTCGTTACAAAAATGGGTTCCACGATCGCTTATGATAGCACGAGGGGTTCCAAACCGAGAAAACAATTGCTTCAAAAACTTGACTACCACACGAGCATCATTGGTGGGCAAGGCCTTGGCCTCCACCCACTTAGATAGGTAGTCAACCGCAACAAGGATGTACTTATTACCACGAGATGATGGGAACGGCCCCATAAAGTCTATACCCCAAACGTCAAAGATCTCACACACTTGGATGATATTTTGTGGCATTTCATCTTTTTGTGAGGCTTTTCCTTGTCGTTGGCATGCATCACATGACTTCACAAGATCTTGTGCATCTCGGTAAATAGTAGGCCAAAAAAAGCCGGCATCAAACACCTTTTTAGCCGTGAGATTAGCACCGTGGTGACCACCCGCGGGTCCGTCATGGCAAGCTCTAAGGATGTTAGAAGCTTCGGTGCCAAATACACAACGTCGGATGATTTGATCCGCACAAGTTCGAAACAAGTAAGGGTCGTTCCAAAAGTAGAACTTGACGTCACGAAAGAATTTTCGTTTTTCTTGAGTCGTCATACCCTTAATGATGAAGTTTCCCGCATGGTAATTTGCAAAATCCGCAAACCATGGGGTGGAAGAATCAAGCTTAGAATTCACTACACCAAGTGTCTCGAGCGGAAATGTTTCGGTGATTTCCTTAGGCTCGTAAACACTTTGGTGAGGATCTTCCAAACGAGAAAGATGATCGGCCGCTAGATTCTCGGCTCCTTTTTTGTCAACAATGGTGTGATCAAATTCTTGAAGGAGGAGAATCCAACGAAGTAATCTAGGCTTAGCATCTTGCTTTGCCATAAGATACTTAATAGCCGAATGGTCCGTATACACTATGCATTTTGTCAAGACGAGGTAAGGTCGGAACTTCTCAAATGCATACACCACGGCAAGGAACTCCTTTTCCGTTGTAGTGTATTTTAGTTGAGCCTCGGTCATCGTTTTGCTAGCGTAGTGAATAGGCAAGAAGTGCTTATCATGACGTTTCCCCAAAACGGCCCCAATGGCGTAATCACTAGCATCACACATAAGTTCAAAGGGGAGGTTCCAATTGGGAGCAACAAGAATGGGAGCTTCGGTAAGTTTCCTCTTAAGGATTTCAAAGGCTCGTACACACTCTTCGTCAAAGACAAAACGTGCCTCTTTTTCAAGAAGATGTGTAATGGGTCGAGAAATCTTTGAAAAATCCTTGATGAATCGACGATAAAAGCCCGCGTGGCCTAGGAAACTCCTAACTCCCTTGACGGTTTTGGGATGAGGTAATTTGGCGATGACGTCTACCTTAGCTTGATCTACCTCAATCCCCGCTTTCGAGACCTTGTGCCCTAATACGATTCCACTCTTAACCATAAAATGACATTTTTCCCAATTGAGCACAAGGTTGGTTTCCTCACAACGTTTCAACATTCTCTCTAGGTTCGACAAACACGAAGTGAACGAATTACCAAACACGGAAAAGTCATCCATGAAGACTTCCATCGTCTTCTCGATCATATCAAGAAAAATATCCATCATGCACCTTTGAAAGGTTCCCGGTGCATTGCAAAGTCCGAATGGCATTCTAAGATAGGCAAACGTTCCATATGGACACGTAAACGTAGTTTTTTCTTGATCACGAGGATCGATGGGAATTTGGAAGTAACCGGAAAAACCATCTAGAAAGCAATAGAAATCGTTTCCCGCAAGACGCTCCAACATTTGGTCCATGAAGGGCAAGGGAAAATGGTCTTTTCGAGTGGCTTCATTCAACTTTCGATAGTCAATGCACACTCTCCATCCGGTCACGAGTCTAGTGGGAATCAACTCGTTGGCATCGTTTGGCACAACGGTCATCCCTCCCTTTTTAGGGACACAATAAATAGGACTCACCCAAGGGCTATCGGAAATAGGGTAAATCATTCCCGCGTCAAGGAGTTTAAGGACCTCCTTTTTGATGACGTCGTGAATTTTGGGGTTCACCCTCCTTTGACTTTGGATTGTGGGCTTGAAATCCTCCTCCATTAATATTTTGTGGGTACAAAACTTGGGATCTATTCCCTTAATGTCGGATAACTTCCACGCAATTGCCCTCTTGTGGTCCTTTAGAACATCGACAAGTGCAGTTTTTTCATCATTCGAAAGATCCTTCGCAATAATAACCGGCAACTTGTCGTCCTCCTCCAAATAGACATATTCGAGGTGGGAGGTAAATCTTTCAACTCGAGGATAGGTGGTTCCTCAAGTGAAGATTTGGGCTCGATACTCATAACCTCCTCGGGTGGAGGAAATGGGAAATCGTTAAGATAATCCTTGATAATCGAGAAGTCCTCATCGTTGTCGAGGTCTTCGTCACAAGTACGTGGAACATTGCATTCTTCCAACGTAAAACCACCACCTTCAAATGGAGTGAAGGTTGGTGTCGAATTATCAAGAATTGGATCTAACATAGTGGGATTGCCACTAGTTTCTTCATCACCAAACCCTAAAACTTCTTGTGAAAATTCCTCGCAAACCACGTCGATCATATCAATGAGGTTTATGGTAGCAACGGAATAAACATGAGAAAGTTGAGAATTTTGAGTTGCGTTTATAACAAGTTCCTCGTCATTGAAACGTAAGGTGATCTTTCTAGCATGAACATCAATTAAAGCCATAGACGTATCTAAAAATGAACGACCTAAAATAAGAGGAACTTGAGGATCCGTGGGGATATCAACGACGATAAAGTCTACGGGATAGTAGAACTTCCCCACTTTCACAAAAACGTCTTCCGCCAAACCACATGCACGAATCGTGGAATGGTCGGCCATCTCGATAGACATTAGTGAAGGAGTAAGATTAGGAAGATTGAGCGACTTGAAGATTACAAGTGGCATCAAATTAATGCTAGCACCAAGATCGGCCAAGGCATAGCATTCTTCCATATCTTGAATTGCACAAGGGATCAAAAATTTACCGGGATCACCGACTTTTTGAGGTATGCGATTGAGATAAACCGACGAACAACTAGATAATTGATGCAATTTCTCCTTGTTGTTCAACATACTCTTAAAGTTAGCGGCAAATCGAGGCATCATGACCAAAGCATTGGCGAAACTCACATTAAGGTGCAACTCACGAAACATTTTCATTAAAAGCTCAAATTGGTAATTGTCGCGCTCTTGTCGTTTCTCCTTCCTAAGTCTCGATGGGTAAGGTAAGGGTGGTGTGGGTTGGGGCATAGGCATAGCCTTTGGAATCTCGGGTTCCAATGTTGGTAAAGGGTCGACCGTAGGTGTGGCATGAGCGGTACTTCGTGGGCTTGAGATATGCTCCTTTTCGACCACCACCTCGGGTTCTTCCTCAATTTCCTCCACCGTTGGAGCAATTGGTTGAGGAGTCGGTTCTTTAAGTGCCTTACCACTTCGTGTGGTAATCACTTTCATCTCTCCCTTCGGGTTTGATACGGTGTTACTAGGCAAACTTCCCGAAGTAGAGGCTTTGTTCCCCATGACGGCTTCTAAAATGGCATTAAGCTTAGCATCTTGACTATTAAACTTAAGATCTTGACTGGCTTTTTGGTCAATTCTTTGTTCAAGCCTAGCATGACTTTGTTCAATTTTATTGTTTTGACCTCTAAATTGATTAGCAAAATCATTTTTCAACTTATTTCTCATGTTAAGATTTTCCTTCCCAAAATTAGCCAATTCCTTGGTGTTTTTAGCCGTGTCCCTAGCTTGACTAGCCAATTGCTCTTGAATGTTTTCCAAAATCTTATGATTTGCCGTAGCGTAATTCAAAAAGTCCATTGGAAGTTCTTTAGTGTAAACATTTTGAAGACCTTGACTTGTGTTTTGAAAATTACGGTTTTGGTTTTGATTTTGCAATTGGCTACTACTTCCTTGATTCTCAAAGTTGTTATTACCCTTGAAATTGTTCCTTTGATTGTTTTGGTAACCAACTTGATTGTTTCGATAATTGTTAGCATTTTGATTTGGTGGAAAACCCGGTGGAGTCAATTGATTAGTGCGGGGAACTTGACCGTTTTGGTTATAAGTTCCCGCGGCCGCGAAGGCACTCGAAGTGTTACCACCGTTGGTAATGCACTCGGAATAATCGTGAGCTCCACCACAATACATACAAGAAACCTCAACCGCTTTAGCCGTAGCGGGAGTGGGTTGTTCACCAACTTTAAACTCAATTAACAATCCTTTAAGCTTATCAAAAATCTTGTTCTCCAAATTAGCCTCGATTTGGCAAGCATCAACGGTGTGTGACAATGAAGGCGAAGGCGAAGACGACGTCTTACGAACACTCGACGTGCTACGAGGACTATAGACCTTAGACCTATTTTCAATGATTAACAATGCTTCCTCGACCGTCTTACACAAAAAATTACCACCCGCGGCGGCATTAAGATAATCACGCTCATGATCGTTCAAGCCATTGTAAAACGTGTCAATTTGATGCAAGTCGGAAAAACCATGATGAGGACATTCGTGCAACATCTCCTTAAACCTATTCTAAGCCGTTGAAAAACTCTCATTATACTCTTGTGAAAACTTTGAAATCTCGTTTTTCAAATGCGTAGTCTTAGAGGGCGGAAAAAATTGGTTCACGAATTTTGAAACGAGATCCTTCCACGTCAATATAGAATTGGGTGGCTCTTTCTCTAACCAAATTTTTTGGGCCCCGCTAAGTAATACGGAAAAAGCATGATCTTAATCGAGTCGTTAGAGACGTCCTTAAACTTGCAAGTGGCGGTGAGACGATTAAATTGGCGAATGTGGTTATGAGGGTTGTCCTTTTCGTCACCTCGAAACTTGTTGTTTTGAATCATGGACAACAAACCCGTCTTAACCTCAAAATTCTCCGCAAGGATAGCGGGAATCACAATCGCTTCTCCATAACCCTCGGTGGGTGCTTGAAGCAACTCCATCATAGTTCGATTAGCCATGGGTGCTTCTTTCACTACGATGGGTTCGTCAATAGGAGACTCCTCACTAGAAGGAGTGGTTGATTTGTTTCTTCGTTTACGAGCACGTCTTGCTTTGGAGCGAGTTTGCATAAATGTCACGTACAACGAGAGGGTGAGCAAAGAAGATTCTTTTTGGTGTTTTTACTTTTTCAATTTTTTTGGTTTTTGATTGTTTTTACTTTTTTGGATTTTTGGAATGTATTAGGTAGACAAAAATCTACAAATCTCCTCCTTAATCAAATCTCTCGATTAAAGAAGCCTCAAGGAATGAAAACGATCACATGAAGTGAACGCCTTCGATGACTTTAGAACGATGGTGGAACACCAAATCGTTCAAGAGGGTTTAATCAAATGAAACCAGGAAAATATATATGATACTTAAGTAATACTTTGGGCGGCAAACCCTCGATTAGCTCTCAATCTCAAAATACGCACAAGCAAGCGGAGGAAACGAGGCGGCGCGAAGCACTTAAGAGCCTTTTTCCTTTAGGTCGTGAAATACAACCGCCTTATACCCACCTTATAGTTTGTATTTTTCAAAATCGAGCTTCACGAAAGTATTTATCTATTTTTGCCTTTTTCTTTGGTTTGAGATTCGAATACAATGATTGGGTAATGACCTCCCAAGTCAAGGTTGTGATTTCTCACGCATTTGGAGTACTTGTAAATTTATTGTTCTACGTATACAATATAGTAATAATATTCACACAAAAATCGAAAAACGATAATACGTATTAGTAGAGTAAAATGATGGTTGTAAAATTACCCCTTTAGGAAAAGGAAGGTAAATAGGGCAAGTATGCACGACGATTTAGGAAAACCGTGTGTGAATGACCCTAATAGTGAGTTCGTTCTCAAGGAGGCAAGTGCGTTGTGTTAAGAGATGATTTTGATTTGTGATTATATGATTGAAAAAGAAAGAAAGAAATGAGATTAGAAAAGAAAGACGGTTACGAAGACGGATTAAATTAAGACGAAAAAGGCGATCACGTAAAACCGTAAATAGTGCAAAAATTAAAATTTTAACCTAAAAATTCCTAAAAATTACTAAAAATCCACAATAATATTCTAAGAGTTTACAAAAAATCCAAACTTGCTAAAACCTTTTAATTAATTAGATAATGACTTTTTAATGCTAATTAAAGCCCTAAAAATCACAATTAATTATTAAAAAGCCCTAAACAAGATTTTAAAGTTTGTAAACCTCAAAATTAACCTAATTAAGCTAAAAAGTATTTTTTAAAATTTTGAAACCAAATAAAACTATTTTTAAATACTTAAAAACTATTAAAATCAATTAAAACTTAAATTAATTCTAGAATATAATTGAAAAGCCCTAAAAATATTTGGAAAGTTATAAAACTCCTAAATAAGTGACTACAATCTAGGAAAAATGTAAAAACTTAAAAAATCAAACTTTCAATTTTTAATAATAAAATATTCAAAAAAATTCAAAGTTTATAAAAAAATTCTAAAAAATTACCAAAAATCTAAAATAATGTAACTAAGACAGAAATGCAATTAAAAGTTTCTAAAACCTATTTAATAATTTTATATTAAGTTTTAAAGTTGGTTAAAAACCCTAAAATCCTATAAAATAAAAAATAAGACTTTTTGAAAACTTAAATAGCTGTAAACCTCAAGTTACTTAAATAAAACCTAAAAACATTTTTTATAAAATTTTAAAACTACTTTTGCTATTTTTAATCTAATTAATTAAAAACGGGTGATTAAAAATTAATAAAAAATAAATAAGGAAAGTTAAAAATTCAAACTTTGGCCAGAAAAATCCTAAGTTATCAAACAAACAATAGAAAAATGAAAATGGGCAAAATTGCTTAACAAATAAGCTCTTATGAGCTTATTAAGCCACGGCTTAAATTAATAAGCCCAAACCAAAGAGAGGTTAAATAGATGTTGGTTTGAGTACTTAGCAGTAAAAGACCCAAGGGCACGCTGGTAAGTTGTGTGTGTTGTGAGAGGAGTGGCGCAGGTTCGAGTCCTGGCCACGTCCTTTTTGCTAAACTTTTTTTTTCCTTTTTTTAAACTTTAAATACTCAAACACAGTAACCTAACTTTGCTTTAAAACACACTTTTAATTAAAAACAAACTAGAATTAAGCCTATGAAATCAAAACAAGTGCCCAGGTTGCAAACTTAACTGATGAACACAAAGTTGATATCTTCACTTGTGAAGAATTGACAAGAGGACTTGTCCCTTGGATGTTTGTTGGTTTTTGATGGACAAATGGGCACCCCTACACTCAGTTGGAGTGTAGGGAGTCAATATCAGCCCAAAAACACACAAGACTTCACTTAATTTGCACACAAATAACCAAAAGAGGTTGCTGATAAACTAGATGTTTCTGCTGAATAATAAGCCAAATTTACTTGCACAAATGTGGATTTTAAAAGCTCAGATCTTGCACATAAGTTGATAACATGGCAGTAAAGCTAACACGAACCCTTCTTGACCTAAGATCTAACAGATTACAAGCTTTAAAGCACAAATTCACACTCAAGCATGCATAAATGGGGCTTGACTGATTTTGACTATTTTCCAAATTTTAAAGCATGCAAATGTTTTAAAACCTTTCCAAAGTGAAAACCAATTTAACATACACCCTACCAATACCCTATTGAGTATATTTAACAGATTCTAAGCCAAGATGCATAACATTAAACCCTACTAGAGCCTTAATCCAAACACCCCTTAAACTTCTGAAAACCAAAATTTTCAAACAAAATCAAAGCAAATCCTATTCAAACTGAATATAAATACTTCTAACATGCATAATACTCAGTAAGAGACCTAATCAAGCAGATAAAACACACAAACAAGCAGTTTCACAAAAATTTATCAAAAATCACATAAATCTAAAAAAATCATACACTTAACCAAAACTTGAACAAGGAACTTAGGAAGTTACCTTGTGGGACCCACATCCAGGTCCCACTAAGGCTGCTATGCCTTCTCCAAACAGACCCGGGTCTGTGCAGACTATTTGGCTGTATGAAAACAAATGGAAATAATGATGATGATGATGGTTGATCTTGTTATGACCCTGCACACTCACGACCAAACAAGGAGAGAGAACAAGTAGAGTGAGATTGTCACAAGGCAAATAAGCTATAAGCCAGCTTATCAGCTAAGCTGCCTATGGCTTATTTGACTGAAAATAAAAAAACTGATTTTTTGATTTTCTTAAAACTTAAATAACAACTATATCAACAAGAGCTTTAACCATCACTTAAGCTTGATAATCAACAAGATTATCAGGCCTATGTGATCAGCTTAAAACACTCGGACCCAATACTTAAAAACTTAATAGCTTAAGTCACCAAACAGAAACTTAATAAGAAATTTTAACTTGAAAAATTTAAAAATGCAATGGAAAGTAAATGTGGATCTTTTGTTTCTCGTCAGTAACTCAATACCATTTCATTTCTTTAAACAAAACTGGATTTACAAGGCTTTGACCAAGGAGAAGGAAAAAGAACAGTCTAAACTAAAGTCCTATGAGGCCTTTATATAATAGGCTTACAAACATTCTAGAACTGAAAAGAACTATAAACCCTAATGGCATGAACTTCCCATCTTGCCCTTGGAGATTCTTCAGAATATGCCTTGTTTGAATTTGAAATTGAGTCAAAAACGTCCTCATGTGATGGAAAGTGATGGCCAACTATTACTTTTGATCTTGGGACGTTCAACAAGCCTTTAGGGCCAAGGATATGATCTCAAACGTTCATCTTGTCCCCTTTTGGGGTTTAGTGGAAAGAGACGGGTGCAGGGGACCATGGGGTGGTCACATGGGTTGAGTGTGATATGTTTTGGGAGGTGGGATGTGATGACAATGAGGTTAATCAAAGATCTGGAGAGTTGTAACAAAAAAACCCTTTGTTTTATATAAGGTTCATCCTGGGGATTAGCTAGGGTTTATGTGTGTTTAAGGGGTGGGTTTAATCTGAATTGGGGGTTTAATTATTTAAATTTGGTGTTTGGAGGGAAGGGATTAAATAACTGATTAATCAGTTATTTAAAAGGTAGTGGAAGGTGACGTGGGGTGGATGGTGAGGTGGAGGATTGTGAGTGGAGGATGGAGGTGATGTGGCAGTCTGATTGGTGGGGGTAAGTTAGTGTGTTTGACAGCTTTGGCCCCCAAAGTTTTCACTTTTCTTCATTTTGTAATAATCAGCATAAACTTCAATTTCCTTTATAAATAACTTTGGCAGTTTGACACTTTTGGCACAACAAGTTTTTAAACTTGTTTCAAGGACTAAACATGCACATTGATGATATTTGAAGGACTGATTTTGGCATTTTCTTCATTCTTCAAGGTTTGACTTGATTGTTGACTTCTTGGAGGACCAATATTGACAATTTAGTTTTGTTGAGGGACTAAATTTGCCAATTCTTCAAAGTTAAGGGTCCTTTTTGTAAATTTGACAAACTTTAGGGACCAAACTTGTAATTATGAAGATACAAGGGTATAAAGTGTCAATTCTTCCATATTAGAGGACCAATCTTCATAATTCTTCAAATCTTCATAATTCTTCAAATTTTCTAGGGTTTTCTTGGAAAATTCTTCATTAGGGCTTGGTTCATCGTGCGGCTTCGTTTCTCGTGTTCGTTTTTGCATGATTCTTGTGATCTTTTGTCATTTTCTCAATATCCGTACCTAAAATACACAAGCAACAAACACAAGCATATATTTGGGTATTTTGATGATATTTAATGCATTTTAAGCCCTATTTGGAAGATGAGACTATGTATAAAAGCAGTCTCATCATGGACCCGCCAAGATATGGCTCGAGAAAGAACCCCCAAATTCGATTTTGATGTGGGGTGATCTCGTTTCTAAATTTGTGAATCAATTTTTTCCACCATCTAAAACAACACATTTGAAAAACGCGATTTCACGATTTACACAAAGGTCTAATGAGAGTTTTTCAATGGCTTGAGAAAGGTTTAAAGAATTGTTACATGAATGTCCACACCATGATTTTTCCGAATTGCATCAAATTGACACTTTTTATAATGGGCTTAATGATCATGAACAAGATTACTTAAATGTCGTCGCGGGTGGTAATTAAAAGACCGATGAGGCTTTAAAAATCACTGAGAATAGGTCTAAGGTTTATAGCCCTCGTAACACACCGAGTGTTGCCACTATGAGTTCGTCATCGTCGTCTCGTAACATGAGTGCCTTGCAAGATGAAGCAAATGAGGAGAATCGGTTTTTTCGATAGGTTTTCGAATCTTATGACTCATTGAAAAGCACAAGATGCTTTGAATTCCGCATAGGTTAAAGCGGTTGCCAAGAGTTGTATTTCGTGTGGTGGAGCTCATGATTTTTCCGAGTGCATTACCGCCGCTGGTAACACTTCGAATGCTTATGTAGCCACGGGAACTTATAACCAAAACGGTCAAGGTTCCCGCCAAAATCAAGCTCCACAAAAATCAAAATGCTAACAATTATCGAAACAACAATCAAAATGGTGCTTATCAAGGAAATCAACGTAACTACAACAAGGGTAATTATCACAGTGGAAATGGGCAAATTTCAAACCAAAACCGTGATTTTCAAACTACTACACAAGGTTTTCAAAATGATCACACCAAAAATCTTCAAGGAGAATTTTCAAATTATGCTAAAGCAAACGATGCTAAGTTTGATAATATGCAACGTGAGATGGTTAGTTTAAGATCCGAGTTTTAAAACGAGCTTAAAAACGAACTTGCTAATGAACTTAAGACTCATGCTAATAAAATGGAAGGAAATGTTCAACGTCTCCAACAAAATCAACAAAAAATGGAGCAAGGTCAACATGAAATTAAGCAAGAGTTGTTAAAAGCGGATGCTAGGCAATCTAAGTTTGAAGATCGAATGGGAAAAATGTTTGAAGCTATCATGTGTAAACCTTCTTCTTCGGGTGGTCTTCCTAGTGATACCATCGTAAACCCGAAAGGAGAATTGAAGGTTATTACTACTCGTAGTGGTAAAACTTTCAAAGAACCCATTTCTCGTCCAAGTACTTCTAGGGAGAAGGAAATAGAGAAAGAACCCGAGGTGGTGGTTGAAAAGGAGCAAATTCCAAGCCCACGAAGTACCGCTCAAACCACACCTACGGTTGAACCAATACCAATAGTGGAACCTGAGATTCCAAGGCCGATGCCTATGCCCTAACCCACACCACCCTTACCTTACCCTTCAAGACGAAACAAGGAGAAGGCACAAGAACGATATAATTATCAATTTGAAATTTTTATGAAAATGTTTCGTGACTTGCATTTTAATATAAGTTTTGCTGACGCCTTGGTCATGATTCCTCGATTTGCCGCAAACTTTAAAAGTATGTTGAATAACAAAGAGAAATTACAAAATTCGTCTAGTTGTTCTTCGGTTTTTCTTAGCTGCATACCTCAAAAAGTCGGTGATCCCGGTAAATTTTTAATCCCATGTGCAATACAATATATGGAGGAATGCTACGCCTTGGCCGATCTTGGTGCTAGTATTAATTTGATGCCTCTTGAGATTTTTAAGTCGCTCAATCTTCCTAATCTCACTCCTTCAATAATGTCAATCGAGATGGCTGATCATTCTACGATTCTAGCTTGTGGAGTAGCCGAGGACGTCTTCGTGAAAGTTGGAAAGTTTTACTATCCCGTGGACTTTATCGTTGTTGACATTCCTTTCGATCCTAAAGTTCCTCTAATTTTAGGTCGATCATTTTTGGATACCTCGAGAGCACTTATCGATGTGCATGCTAGGAAAATCACAGTACGTTTCAATGAGGAAGAACTCGTCATAAATGCAACTCATAACTCTACGCTTTCTCATGTGTATTCTATCACGTCTTTGAACAATGTTAATCCCATCAAAAACATTTGCAAAAGGATTTCAAAAAGAGTTTTAGGAGTTGATGATAAAAACGATTTTCCGTCCCCTCCGCCGGTGGAGGTTAAGAGTGTTAAGCCTACGTCTCCAATCACGAATGATTATTCGGATGATGAATATGTTGACCCCGATGGGGAAGTTTTCTTTGTCGACAAAAGTTTTGAGAACTTACCACCACCAAAGCCAAAACGGTTTTCAAATGTGATAATTTTTAGTGTGACTAACATCGTTTTAGAAACACCAAATATTTTTGACATAATCAAGTAGGGTTTTCATAAGGAGAGTTTAAAAGATGAAAAAGGAAAAACTTTTGAATTGGATTTAAATTTTTTTTCTACAATGCTAACTCCGTCATCACCTAGTGTTTTGAGTGCTACAAGCTCGTCTTCTCCTTTTGACGATGCTTTGTGTGGACTTAGTGTGGGGGAAGCCCCATATGTTCCCTCCACTTTCTCCACCGGGGACGAGATATTTGATCCCGAAATTGCTTATAAAGGGAAATATCGGTCTTCCACCGATGCAATAAATGGAAAATCTTTCTATTTGATTGGTGCAAGCCTGCCTCTAGTAGCTCATGGTTTTTATGACTTACCCATTGTCCCACCCTTCTATTTCTTCTCATCTTTTTTCTTTAAACCCTTTGGGTTTGTGTTGGCACTTGTTGAAGTGGTGTTGATTTGTTTATCCATTGAAAACGAGAACGCCATCTTCGATCCCGGTATTTTGCACCATCAAAGGACTTAGTCCTTAATACCGGTTGTTTGTGGGCCTTGTTTATCATGTAAGCCCCATCAAAAATTGACCATACCATGATTATCCCTAAATGATCACATTTATAGGGGATTCGAGTCGATAAATTTGGTTAAAATGATTAAAAGCTACATGAAAGGATGTTAAAATCATGGCTAAAAATGTAGGCTGTATAAAACAGTAAAGAACTATATCATAACTTGTTAAAGTGGCTTGGATAATTTAATATACAGTAAGGTATGTGACTTTTACATATGTGAGAGTTGGTCACTCAATGGAGTCCATAAAATGAGTGAGATATGATCAAAACAATATTGAAGTTCAAATCTGTATAGTCTGTTTTGGACGAACTGTTAGAGACATTTAGAGGTAGATTGAGCAGTAGCTAAAAGGAGTTAATTGTAGCACATAATATGTAGTTTGTGCTGCCCAAAAATGAGATTCTATCTCCTTGTAGAACTCAAGATATGGTAAAAAATGGTGAAAGTGAGTTTCATAATCAGATTTGTAAAATAAAAGTATATATTATAAAATTAGCACTCAAGTAAAGCTAATATAAAATGTATACCTAAAACCCACTAACGTATATATTACTTATAAATAGGTTATATACTTTGATAAGTAAATGGGATATTTTATAAAATTTCAAAATGATATGTTTTATAAGTTATAAAACTATACATATAAGTTTTACGTCTTTTCGGCTAAAACCGAAAGATTAACGTTTTCGTCAAATAAAACTTAGACGGTCGGACCCGTCTAATGTAAACTTTTTATAACTCATCTACTGATGTATAAATACATTTGACAAGTAAAAACCGATAAAACCCGAGCTTTATAACTTATGGACATTAACGGGCCAAAATAGCCTTATTGGACTATTAACCCGACAAGTTTGGCTAAACACTAATGGACTTACTCATTGGGCTTAACCCACTTGGTCCCAACATGTGAGTATAGGCCTGAGAATAAAAGTATAAATGGACTAATATAAAGAGTTGAACTGTTAATGGGATTTTAATGGGCTTACTGGGCCTTAATATGGAATTGGATTGAAACTAGTGTAACTAGTCAAAAATTTGACTAACAAATAACACTATAATGTGTAAGAAGATATAAAATCCCACTTGATCATCATACTTATAATGTCATCATATATACATAGCCATTGTTTTTATAAAATCATTGGAAAACAGTCTATGACGAGTATTATTTGTCTAGGTTTCCGTGATTGAAGCACGTATCGTACATCCAAATCGCCGATAACCCACCTTTCCTAATCAACGTGAGTTCATAGCCTCACACTCTTTTAAATGTTTTATGAAATGTTTTATAAACCCGCGAGGGAGATAACATGTTACTTTTAATAAAATAGGACACCAGTTTTCCTGATTATTTGCTTATTGATATGGACCCGAATGATTATATGACCCGATGAATGATTATATGACCCGATGAATGAAATTAAATGGATTATTATTAGTTAGGTTATGTCACTAAAAGTCCCATTATCATGAATTGTGAACTACCGGGATTTGATAGACGCTTATGCATATAATAGTACTATTTGGGGAAGATCACCCCATTTCGCGCCTTGACGGTTGATCCCCGTCGTGCCACTTTGATTGGTAAGTGAATTTATGTATGAGAAGATTTATATAAGCGTGATTATTGTGATGACACGCTATGTTAGATGGGAAAATGAATTTCGGGTTAGCTACCCGTTGTTTGTTATAGAAAGGTAGCAATGTCATGCAGCTTATAATAATCCAATAACGGAAATACTGCTATACGCACTGAATTACAATATACTGTCTGACTGACAATACGGGGTCTTATTATTGATATTATGTTCGTGTTTTGGTTTTACATAACCATATTCATATAACGGTTTTTATTTAACTCTATACAACGTTATAAAACGTATTGTATGATGTTTTTACGACATTGGTTCGTATAATGGTTTTGAAGGCAAAAGCCTATAGTATGATTTACAACAAAGATTTGTAAAAAATGTTTTTGACTTATTTTATGGCCTACGACAAAGAATTGTACAAAATGATTTTTCGGTAATAATTTTATACCGATGATATATTAATGGTTTATTAAACTCTATGAATTCACTTGGCATTTTTCGCTGGCCTTTTCTTTTTAACATGTTTTATCTCATGTACTTGAAGGTAATTCTCGGGAAGACGACAAGAATTTATGGCCCGCACTTAAATAACAGTTTCCATTTAAATGTTTTGTAAAATTGTATGAAATACTATGACTTGGGACCTATGTAAATATGATATTCATGAATGGAAAATGCTTTATTATTAAACGACGTGATTTTTATGCGTTGTCTATTATTTGAGTAATGTGCTATCCCGTAACACCAACGACTCTTCCGCTGAACTAAAGTACGAATATTTGGGGGTGTTGCATCTATACATTGAACATACAACTCATCCACGTCCTTTATTATGTTGCACTCGTGAAGTCGGAGTAGTTTCTTCCGCATTCATCTTCATTTCATTATTGGACACAAGGTACGGATATTCCGTCCTTCAGTATGGACATTCTCTTTCTATGACTAGGATTCCCCGTTTGCTGCCATCTGTTTTCCCAAGTAGATTACACAAAAATTTTCAGTGTTTACTATGTTATTATTTTAAAGCTATATACATGCATGACATGTTCACCTAGTTATGGAGGTACCATAACCATAACACTTGAGGCACTGGTGTTATGACTCTTCCGCGACGAGAGTTATTTCTCGCGGCGTCCCTTTCAGTTATTGGCCATTTTATTATTATCACGTGGGGCGAATGGGTGCATCCTAGTACATGTTTTGAAGACTACACGGTGACTGTAACGTGTGCTCTACATCCGTCACATGGAGCTGATCCCTCCACCCAGACTAATATAATTAGAGGCAACCCCTCTAATTGCATGACGAGGTCACCCCTCTATGTATTCATGGACGTTGATATTTATCATGACCTATATGAGCTCTTTGACATTTAAATTATAGTTTTCAGTATAAACATGGATATAAGACTTTTCATTATAAACATGAATATAAGACTTTTCAGTATAAATATAAACATAAGACTTTTCAGCATAAGTATGTTTTAAACAACTTCCAGGTTTACCAGGACTTACACATATTCCGCTGCATTTCTAATCTTTAACTATGTTTTAGTTATTCTTATTATGGCGTTATATCCGTTCACTTAGCGTATTGCTCAACCGTATATTTTCTTTTCAGGACCCAAACGGCATGTACCCAAGGACAGACTTAAGCATGTAGAGGACATGCATAAGATGGAAGCTACCTTATACTTCTTTTCCTTTTGCACTTCATTTACTTTATGCATGTTTTGAGTTTATGTTTGGGGGCCGATTTTTGATTCCGGTTTTCCTTCATGTTCATTTATGTTTTAAGAAATTTACCTTGTATACTTTGATGACACACCATAATTATCATGTAACGGTCCACTTATCAAAGTGGGGTGTTACAATTATGGTATCAGAGCCAAAGGTTTCGACCTGTAGGCTCTAAAACTTGACTTGTAACTAGTGGGTAGTCACCAGGCTTTTCCTAAAACGACGTTTGTTACGTTACATGTAACACAAAATCTATTTTTAAGTATTGATGATCTTTACTCATGATGTTTTCATTGAAGTTTTGACTAGTATGGATTGGACCACAGCCATCCATATTTAGTCTTATGTTTTTAATTTCCATCCATGATGTTTTTCCCTTGAAATTTGACAAGTAAGGATTAAACCATAATCATCCATACCTAGTCACATGTCTTTTGGTCGAATTTTGTGGATTGAACCATAGCCATCCACACCAGTCAATGTTAAATCTCGGTTATTTATGCTTTTATTTTCTTTATGACAACTACGTTATATACTCTCGTGTTAATTTCGTTTTCATGCTGATTATGTTTTCATGCCTCCTTATGGTGATTTTGTTCTCATCAAGTTGATTATGCTTTCATGCTAGACATTGATGGATTTCATTTAATCCTGCTTTCATGATATTCATGGTTGATTTTCATTAATCATGCTTTCATGTTGATCATCGTTGAATTTCGTTTAACCATACTTTTCATGTTCTCTCTATGCAACCAGGATGATGTCTACGCTGGAATTGCTAGGCTATCATGTTGCTCGCTTAACCGTTTAATCAATTATTTCCTTTTAAATCATGTCAGATGGTTGACACCCATACCGATCATCTCATGTGTATTCCACGTGTACTCTATGTACCATATTCCATGTGTCCTCCATGTACCATATTCCGCATGTACTCCATGTACCGTATTTCAGATGTACTCCATGTACCGTATCCCATGGTGTATTACACGTATCGTAATCCATGTGTATTTCACTTACAATACTCCATGAGTATTCGCTAGTCGATTCTCAATCATCTCAGGCGTATTCCACTTGCCGACATTCTACAAGATGTTGATGTTGCTCATAATATGAAGATTTTACAAGATGTTGATGCTGTTCAGAATTTGGAGATTCTACAAGATGCTGATGCTGCTCATAACCTGGAGATCCTACGAGACAAAGACGAAGGTGATAGATCGGAACGAACAGACAAAAAATATACTTCATCCACCAGACGCTGCCATTTCATTTCCATGTCGTTATTTTCTCAGTTATATGTCATGTGCCATTCAGTTGTCTTTTCAGTCATATGAGTGGAAACCGGTACCAGCCGGCCACTCAGCTGAATAGTTACATGAATCATAGTCATGATAATAACTGTCATGAAACTGACAGACAATAAGGTAGTGACAACTATCGTGACAACAAATATTTTGCAATAACGATAGAAACTCCGGTAACGGACGTGACCAGAAAAACAAAAGGTCAGCAGTCTAACCGATCGCCAATTATGGTATTATGACCAAAATTTTCGACTTTATTCATTTTCACATCTGCAGACACATGTCAAGATATCCGTCAAGACACATGTCTCACGTATATTTTCTGAAGACACATGTCAAGACACCAGTCAAAACACATGTCATACGTATATATTTTCTCAAAACATGAGTCAACACACACGACTCACACATAACTTCTGAACTAGGCCTATGTAATTCAGGGTACCCTCCAAGGGGTATGCCCATTCGTTGTGCCATGTATGAATTAGGCCACTAAAAATTTCAGTACCATCTCTAGCGTATTGTTCATGTTTGGACACGCAGTGTTCGTTTTGTGTGAGATGGGCGAAACACACTCAGTGAAATCTACCATGTTTACTTCGTGTATTGACATGACACTTTCATTTATCGATCCCATATTTCATATATTCATGTCCATCAAAGACGCCGTTGTATCACCCATGGGTACAAAGGCTTTCCTCTCAGTTCGACGACAAGATCCATTCTGCTAACGCACTTTCCATTGGGCATGTGCGAGTTCGATATGAATCCAGGCATGAAATGGTTAGCAGCACACTACGCTATGATTGATTACGACTCATATCGGGTCGTATTCGGTGATACACAAGCCCTTGAATACATTCATCATGGTTTTACTACCAGGAAAATCGGTATAAATTACTTCTAATTTACAACCACGTGCTTTATTATTCCATGGCTACGAACATTATCTAGCTACCATTCATGACGCGATTTTCTGAAGTTATTAAACCCATAACCAGCCGATTGTATCAAAATTCCCAGATACATTTCCAGAAAAAAAACTACCAGGTATACCACTCAATCGTGAAGTGAAGTTTGATATTGAGCTCAAGGAGTTGGAGTAACAACCGCAAGAGTTGCTGGAACGAGGTTTTATTCGCCGAGTGTATCACCCTGGGTTGCGCCAGTTTTATTTATCAAAGAAGAAGGACGGTAGCATGAAGTTGTGCATCGATTACCGTAAATTGAACAAGATCACCATTCATAATTGTTACCCTCTTCCAAGTATTAATAATTTATCCAACCAACTACCAGACTCTAACACTTTCGAAGATCGATTTACGATCAGGCTACCATCAGTTGCGAGAGAGCAGGATACTTTCGTGACTGCTCTTCGCACACGTTATGGTCATTATGGATTCATATTCCTGTCTTTTGGTCTCACGAATGCCCAATAGTAATTATGGACTTGAGAAATCGAGTTTTCATGAATTCTGGACAAGTTCGTCATTTTGTTCATTGCCAACATTCTAGCCTCCTCTAAGTCTAGATAAGATCATGAAGACCATCTTCGCATTATGTTACAAATTCCACTACATAAGAAATTTCACACTAAAATTTTTCCAGTACGAATTTTGGTTGATTATAGTGACACTCTGAATCGTATTGTTTCTCACGGCTTGTTTTATCATGACTAAGCGTACGCGTAAAGGAGATAATCCTACACTAAATTATGTGTTCCAGAGGATCCTACGCTAAGAGAGGTCTAATTTACCGAGACTCATAGTCTTCCAAAACTTCTATGTATCAAGTTTCTACAAAAATGTACCATAATCTCAAACCATATTTTGGTGGAACGATGTGAAACAAGATGCAGTTATGTTCATATCTAAATTCCTAACATACCAGCAGGTTAACATAGAACGCCAACATGCTAGCAGTTTATTTCAACCATTAGAAATTTCTAAACAGAATTGGGACAAGATCTTCATGGATTTTTTTACCGGACTACCGCAGGCCCAGAAGAAACATAATGCTATCTGGGTCGTAGTTCGACCATTTAACCTAGCCTACACGCTTTCTTTCATCCAAAAGGATTATGCGGTTAGCAGATCTACAGGAAGTTCAACAAGAGATTGTACGATTTCACGGTATTCTGTCAACAATCATATCAGCTAGAAATTTACATTCACGTTCACGTTTACATTCACGTTCAACTTTATGTTGACACTCACAAATACGTCTCACGTTCGCGATCACGACCTTGTGCGCGATCACGTCCTTGTTCAATTTCATGATTTGCTTTTCGCATTCCCATTCATGACATTGTTTACGTTCATGATCATATTCTATCTTACAATTTAGGTTTCAATTTTTGTTATGGAAAGATTTGCAAAAAGCTTGGGAGACCAGACTCAAGTTTAACACAACTATCCATCCTCAGACAAACATTTCACGTCACATTTCACGTCTCATCTCGTATCGTTTGCCATTACCTCCTCAGTTATTGCACATTCACGATATGTTTCACATATCGTGTTCACCCTACGTTTCTCATATCACGTTCACGATATGTTGCACGTATCACGTTCACCATATGTTCCACATATTACATTCACCATATCTCCACGTATCACGTTCACAATTGTTCACGTACCACGCTCACAATTTTTCACGTACTACGTTTCAATATGTCTCGCGCATTCGTTGTTCTAAGGATACTAATATTATTAATTCAGGTCATTTTGTATCGTATAGTTTCATGTATCCTATATGTTATTTCTTATCCACTCGATTAGATTCGCAAGGATTCATCGTAAGTTGAAGAACCAGAAACTTTTCATTATCATCAAGACAGGGTCATGAAGACCAAGATCATTTCCTTTCGTCAAGATATTTTGGAGGAATCATCCCAAGCGGGAAGCCTCTTTGGAAACGGAGGAGTCCATCTGGATTTCTTATCCTCATCTCCTTTCATAATCCTAATATGTTCTTTCAGCCATGTCACGTTCCAGGTTATCTTCAGTCACGTCACGTCCATGTCCTTTCAGCTTATCGTATCTCTAATTCGAGGACAAATTATTCTTTTTAGAGAGAAAGAGTTGTAAAATCCGCCTTAAATACATATGAACATTAAATGTACGAAAACACAGATTAATTAAAACTTTATAGTAAATTAATACACGACACGTATCATGAATATTTATTGTAAGTATTACGTATATTATTAATTATTATTACACGATAATTATTTACGTATAATACTTAAAACATGACAAGAACTACAACGAGTTAAAAACACGAACACACGTTACTAATAATAATGCACGAGATTTATTTAAAACAGGAAAACGAAATACTATGTATAGGGGTGTTCTTTGGCCGGTTTTTAAAGGAAGAAACAAAGAGGCCCAAAGCCCGGCCCGTGTATGAAATAAACTAACAAACATGCACATTTGTTCCTCATTTTTCCAAGTTACAAAAAAATAAAAGAAACTCTAGCCATGGGAAACATGGCCACCGGCCATAAAACAAGGAAAAGAGAGAAAATGTTTTGAGCTTCGATCTTAAATTCTCGTATGGTGTCGTGTTTGTTCATTCCCCTTTCCATCTATTCGGTATGGCTTCATAATCTTAAATATTTTACTTTCATTACTTTCTATAGTCACTTATAATATTTATCAAGAAATCAAATGAGAATCATGATCATGAAATTTAAAATGATATTTAAACCACTGTTAATTCGATGTGGATGTTTTGGGGTGTTGTCCGACGCCGAGAGCCTCATGGCTCGACTCAGTTTGGTTTGTTTATTCGGATTAGCGACATATTCTATGACAGAAATTATGTCGCAGAATTCCCTTGGACAAATTCGCGACAAACCTGTGTTAGGTTAACGACAGAATAGCGTTTCAGAAATTTTTGTCGCTAAACATTCTGGTAGTGATGGTTGTTTTGGCGTGGTCACTTTGTGCAACCGAGTCACTAGGACTTGATGGGCTATGGTTTAGGCTCGGTTAACCAAGGTTAAAAGGGTGTGTTTGGTTTAGTTTTTGCTAAATTAATTTTATTAATTTAATTAAGTTATATTAAATTAATCATGTTATAGTCAATTTAATTAAGCAAGACTTAGGATATAATTTTATTAATTATGAAAATTGACATGGCCATTAATTAAATAAACTATACATTATAATAATTATGCATATAATTATTTATGATAAATTACATGCTACATTATTTAATTAAATAATGACTTAGCATAATTATTTAATTACATATTAACCATGGTTTAATTAAATTAATATCTTACTTTATTTTAATTATACAATTATCAAGTTATGGTAAAGTATTATTAATATAAATTCAAGTTATTTTATTAATTAATAATCATTTATAAATCGTGTATTATATTATTAATTAATAATTATCATGTTAGAATAAAGTATTTATTTATTAATAAACTTTACTATATTATGACATTTAATTAATCATGGCTTATTAAATATATTATTAAGCTTTAGCTTATATCATGTGCTAATTAAGTAAGCTTATTGCTAATTATAGAAACATACTAATTATGGAAACATTCTAATTATGGAAACATATTAATTATGGAAACATGCTATTTATGGAAACATACTATTTATGGAAATATGCTATTTATGGAAACATACTATTTATGGAAAATTTCTATTTTGGAAACTTATTAAAACTTTCTATTTTTGGAAACTTACTATTTATAGAAACTTACTATTTTTGGAAAGTTACAATATATAGAAACCTGCTATTTTTAGAAAGTTACTTATTATAAAACATCAAGTATAATAACACATGAAACATGAAATACACTAATCAAGAACAAATGAAACACTAAGAAACTACATGATAAAACATGAAATAGTAAAACAAGTCAGGAACAAGTAAAACAAGTTAAAAACATGTAAAACAAGTCAAGAACACGCAAATAAAACTAATTTAAGAATCAGTAATCTATACATTGAACATAAAAATCATTCACGTCCTTTATTATGTAGCACTCGTGAAGTCGGAGTAGTTTCTTCCGCTTTCATCTTCATTTCATTACTAGACATAAGGTACGGATATTCCGTACTTCAGTATGGACATTCTCTTTCTATAATTCGGATTCCCCGTTTGTTGCCATCTGTTTTCCCTAGTATATTACATAAAACTTTTCAGTGATTACTATGTTACTATTTTAAACTGTCTGAGCAATATACATGCATGCCATGTTCACCTAGTTATGGAGGTACCATTACCATAACACTTGAGGCACCGATGTTATAACTCTTCTACGACGAGATTGATTTTTCGCAGCGTCCCTTT
This sequence comes from Glebionis coronaria, assembly GCA_025667525.1. Taxonomy (NCBI): domain Eukaryota; kingdom Viridiplantae; phylum Streptophyta; class Magnoliopsida; order Asterales; family Asteraceae; genus Glebionis; species Glebionis coronaria. Next base: position 172,635,514 of record CM046877.1, on the reverse strand, counting down.
CAGTTATTGGCCATTTTATTATTATCATGTGGGGCGAATGTGTGCATCCTAGTACATGTTTTACAGATTACACGATGACTGTGGTGTGTGCTCTACATCCGTCACATGGAGCTGATCTCTCCACTCAGAATAACATAATTAGAGGCAACCCCTCTAATTTCATGACGAGGTCACCCCTCTACGTATTCATGCACGTTGAGATTTATCATGACCTATATGAGCTCTTTGGCATTTAAATTATAGTTTTCAGTATAAACATGAATATAAGATTTTTCATTATAAACATGAATATAAGACTTTTCAATATAAATATGAACATAAGACTTTTGAGCATAAGTATGTTTTTAAACAACTTCCAGGTTTTCCAAGACTTACACACATTCCGCTGCAATTTTAATATTTACCTATGTTTCAGTTATTCTTATTATGTCATAATATCCGTTCACTGAGCGTATTTCTCAGCTGTATATTTTCTTTCCATGACCCAAACAGCAGGTACCCGAGGACAGACTTGAGCATGGAGAGGACGTGCATAAGATAGGGCTACCTTATACTTTTTTTCCTTTTGCACTTTATTTAGTTTATGTTTGTTTTGAGTTTATGTTTGGGGGCCGATGTTTGATTCCAGTTTTCCTTCATGGTCATTTATGTTTAAGACATTTACCTTGTACGCTTTGATGACACGCCATAATTATCATGTAACTGTCCACTTGTCAAAGTGGGGCGTTACAATAAGAATGTGTGAAACCAACCATGTTAGCATCCCTTTATATAACCCATCCTTCGTAATTGCATTATGTGGTGTCAAGCACTAACAATCAAGCCCTATCACGATAAACACTAGCCATGACCCACTTTCTATGACTTTGTGCACAACTTTCTAAAAGTAAAAAAATTAACCACTAACACCAGTACAACACTGTTACCATGCTCTATTATTCTGCCATTTTTTGCCTAAAACAGCTATCATATTATAATGCATAAGTAGAAAAAGAACCCTAAATAACATTGCATTTTGGTCGCATTTTTTGGATAGACCCCTGTTCACACATCCTTTTGTTCCCAAAAATTTAAAAATTGAAAAGATGTCCACCTATTTTTTCACACTTGATAAATAAACATATACTACATTCAAATTAGACAATAGCCAGGCTGAAAATACAACCACGTAGAAGTTAACAATACAGATACATCAAACCTAATACATAATAAATACTACAAATACAAAATGAAAAGACACACACAGAAATAAACAGCCAGTGGCATCATTGGTGCATATCAGAGGCCCGAAGACACACCCTGCAGACGCGACACACAACGCCTACTTATTTAAATCTTCCCTAAACACAAACTTTCACTACCCATTAACTCCACCACCTTCGCCATTCACAAGATTTGCATGAAAAAGTACATCTCACGCACACGAGCATCAGATGCAGTCTTCAATGTGTCGAACTGCCGAAGGTTCGCCTGATCACGCTCTTGCATCTCCAACAACAAACAAATCATTCGATGAACAAGCCCGTCTGGGCTAAGACTGGACAACTCACTTATGAAATCGTCCCTCACATCAATTGCAGCTCTCTTCTGGCCATGAAGAGCTTCAATCTTTCCCCTCCATGCCGCCTCATCCTCCACTTCTTCATTCAAGTAATACTAGAAATAAATGTCAAAATCCTCAAATCTACAAAGTAACTGCAAAGCGCGAAGCCTGATTCACCATGCTATTTTTCTCAGTTTTCTTACTATGTTGTCTAACTTGCCTCAAAACTTAATGGCCTGTCACATTTAAATACTCAAACATAAGCAGTATTGAAAATCCCATTGGATACCTTTACTTATTTTAATCTTGCTAACCAACAAAATTTGGCAACCTCTTATCACTACCTTTATAAGCATGCTTCAGTGATTAGTCACATGTGCCATACATTCCAACCAGTATCATGTGCAACTATAGCTATAAAATGCAAATGAATATCCACTTGACTAATACTAACCCCAATTCAATATTTCCACCATCAACTATGTTAGGCTTTTCCGAATAGGCATACTATACATGATAAGACAACTTATACTATCTAAACGCATTTTATTTTCAAACTTCTACAAACATTACCACTCAATAACTGCACCTTACACCCTATGATGTTATTGTCAATAGGCACCCCACCGGAAGATGTGCTCGACAAAGTCGCAGAAACAATCGTAGACTCCTTCAAGCAACCAAACCAGCTGGGGAAAACAAGCATTGCTAAAAGGAACATGTTGCCTGGCTCAGATCACCCAACCAAGAAAGGAAAGAACAAATAAGATCACAAGAATGAGTACATCACTTATGATTTTAAGACCTTTAGTTATACTAGGGTTCTTGCCCGCGCTTCGCCGCGGTGAGGGCTGGGCGTTGTTGGGTAGGGTGTTATGGTCTTCACGTTTGTACGCTGATATTTGTGTTGCTTGCAGGCTAACGTTGTGTTACAAAAGGTAATGTAACAGTTTTATAGAACATTAAAAGCACACCATGTGCAGCAGTTAGTCGGTTATACATTACAGACATTGTACCAGTTTCCTAAATAAGTGGGTTGCCCAAAAGAGACTGTGGTTGTTACACAGCACATACGTATGACCTAATTTAACTGTTCTCATGAGAGCTGATTTTATTACAGCAGGTGACCAAGTGGGGTGAAAAGATTTAACATAGGCTGCAGCCGCAGCAACATGAGAGCATGCCATTGATGTTCCAGATGCTATTTGGTAATCCAGAAACCGTTTGTCATAGAATGGATGGCCAGTCGTGTTAATGATTCTACAGCTGCTACAACAATTTTGATTCCTTTGGTCTTTTCCAGATGATCCCTTGGTGGTTGCATCGACGAATTCCAGCCCGCTTGTATAACTGCATAAAAGAACACCATATAAAATTCTTGTCAGATAAAAAATTTCAGGTCCATAATAAGACTTATTATCAACTGGGCATTTATATCTAAGTTAGCGTATTCTAGGTTGTGAAGAACGATCCCGTTTTACGCCCGCACTCAGTTACAAAGCTGGTGGTGTGTTTGTCCTGCAAAAATCACAAAGCAAGATCCAAGTGTTAGATTCCACCATATTGCATGACGCAATAATAACAGTGTAAAAGTTAGGATGGACAAAATGGGCGGATGAGGTAATGGTTCAAACTTATAAGTTCATTCTATTGCGCATAAACCTCGTCGATTCACATTACAGTTTAAATTTAATTGGGCTATTGGAAAAAAATAATAGCTACAAAATCACCTATAGCTTACTGATAGATCACATAAATATCGTATCCCCCATTTTTGATTCAACATATATTAACTTTTTTTTAACTCATGTTCATTCCACCAAGTGCAAACTTATGACATGATTTAAACTAATTGGATATTCTCGTATTTTGTCACTCCCCGTTAACATGACTTTACTTAAGAAAAACTCTGAAATATTTTACCTTGATGGAAGAAAGGCTTGCAAAACAAATGGAGCGTGAGCGTTCTCTATTTTCTGCTGCAAGCCACTGAACCTTCTGAAATCATTCTAAAACTGCTTGGAAATCTTATGCAAGTTTGGTATCTCATTGTAATCAATACCCACATCATATGATTATTAAGAATTGATGGTTTCGTCTCACCCAGACCACATTAAAGTCACATGCAGCTTCCTATTTCTATTTCATAACATGCGAGTATTTTTTAGGGTCAAACTTATGCATCACCTTAAGCTTTATCTGTTTTTTGTGCTGAATCCGTAAAACTCGGCACACAATCTCAAAATTGTCAACCCATTTTTGACCGCGTCACTAAAAAAAATGATAAAAAATTGTCATGTTTCTAGGCTCAGATAGGGGCACGTTAAGGGAAAAGAGTATACGCCCGCCATGGCTGCAGTCCCAACAGGATGCCACGCCAAGATATGGGCGTTCTCAACTTTATCCCGAGCTGCTCAAGTTCATCACAGCCCGAAAATGTGTTCCTCTTTCCGCGTAAAACCTACGCATGTAGTGTCTTTGCCATCTTTTGTATATGTACCAACTACAACGCTTTCTTTCACATTCGGAATGAAAGCGATGCTAATCAATAACCGTTATTAGGCCGACACACGTAAGGTACGCGTGTGCCTAAAATTCTCCAGCCAAAACAAAGAGAAAATAATTAAAAAAACAGACCACTGTAGATATTGTGAGAGGCCGAAGTTACCATAAACAGATCTAAATATTAGTATAGCAACTATCTGCAAACAGGATGTGCTCACCGTGGGTGCAACCACAACTGGTTGCTCTAACGACCGACGAACCATCTCGTTTCAGTTTTTGATAGGTTGTTAGACTCACAATAGACAAAACATGATGCATTCAGCGTGGCTGCAACGACATGTAGTTGCGATGGAAAACGCTAAAGCATTTCTGGATTTTCACACACTTTTACAGTTATCATGGCCTTGGGCATAGTAAACCATAGACAATGTGCCTTGAAGCTCATAAAGCTCAATCCACCAAAACCTGACAACCTTATTCCCATTGAAGTCCAACGCAGCACATGGGAAACACCCAAGCGCTCAGAAAGCAGTAAACTGAAACCCGGTTTAACCACCACCACCCCCCCCCCCCCCCCCCCGCCCCCTCCCCGCCGCGAAAAACATTCTCTAACAACAACAATCTATAATCGCGAGCGCATAGCACATTTTTATGCCGAAAGACTAATAAATCATGATGTAGGAAGAAATTTATAACTATATTCTGTTTACCATTCAAAGTGAACATAAATCATGCGATACCAAGAAAATAATCGATACAAATAAGGTAATTGTAAAACTCATTGCTTCACTTACCTCAATCAATTATCCGCCACGCCTTGGCTGCAAATCTAAGGATTTTCCTGGCCAGGACTGCAGATTAGGTAACTAATAAGCCAAACCAAACTCAGCATCAACGCTAAACCATAAAGACCATGGCTCGAATCGCTAGGGTTTCGAAACCCTAAAATAATTCGACAATGAATAACGCCACTTACCTCTTTTCTTTACATCGAAGGATGGATGGAAGACAACACATCAGAACATGGATGGAAGATAACAGATCAATCAATAAGAAAAGAGGTAAGTGTGTGTTTTTTGTGTAATCGTATAGCTCATTGGCTCAGAGGGGTAGAGATTCGGAGTAACGTCGCATATCTGTCGTGGCTACAACTTTTGCAAGTTGCCGCGCCGACACACAGATTGCTTCATCTCCGTTTCACCCTACGTATAAAACTCATCACTGCCCTTAAAAAACAAACAGTAACAATAAAGTGCTTTGCATATCTGTTCTTGTCAAATGACAATAGTAAATATGCGTTTGGTTTTAGACAAACATAGATCGTGGAAACCATGTCGAGAATTCCTCCCGATAAAAAAAGGGACAATGATGAACAATTGGTTACCAACGTGATCCAAACAAACAAATCCCATCATCGTCTTCCTTTTTTGTATCAAACCTACGAAAAGGATATTACTCGATTCTAGCGAACACATGAACCACTCGATCTAAGCTTTAACCCGGGCTGCAAAGAAGAGTTTGCCCTGCCACGAGTGCATGTCATCTAAGCTTTAACCCGGGCTGCAAAGAAGAGTTTGCCCTGCCACGGGTGCGATGTCATTGCGTTCGAGGTGACCTAGGCACAGGGAAAACACCAATACACTCATAAGAACTCGCGAAACCAATGCCATATTGATAGTCTAACCAAGAACGAACTATAAGTTAAAACTTTAACTTAAAAGAGGCAAGTAAATTAACCATAAAATGATGAAAATCAATTCAATCATAATGTAAGAAGCAAACGACAATATACCTTGTGATTACAATTCAAGACGACACAAATCCAATATAACTCAGATCATCTGCAAACGGGAACACCAACCTAACACCAGCGACGCCGCCTACCGACCATCAACGCCGCACACCATAACGGGGCAACGAAAAAGTCAGCGGCAACGAAAGCTTATTGGCGTTGGGTATATGAAACCACAAAGAATAAATACTCAAATCATCATAGATCATCATGCAGGCAGATCAAAACTATTGGTGTAGTGGGTGTGAGGGAAGATAAAAATAAATATGTGGTATATTACACCATTAACGTGGTTACCTTCATATCAACTGGCAGATCAAGACACGCGGCGTATTAGATCCATCTCGTTTCCACCACTAATGTTTCCTCCAATCCTAACCGCAAGATCACTTTTTGTATGCCACCAACCCACAACGGAAAACGGTGGACCTATAATCAACGGCTGAGGCCCATTATTAACCCTCTAACCCGTTTATCTAGCAAATCAACGGCCATGGTCATGTTTCAAGAGAACAATTTGGCAACGTGGGTGAAATATACTTTGTGAGAGATTTGGATGTAATATAATAACCGGATTCAAAGAATCTACAAGGATTCAAACAATCTAAAGTATAGGAATTAATGCGAAGAAGACACGGATCTACAGTAGTCGAGGATTTAATGAGAAGCTGAAGTTGCGAAGTTGGTGTGTGTGAGAGAGAGGCGGATTAAAATATTTGTTTCATTATGAGGGGAGCACTGTTCATTGGGAACCGTGCTTCCCCTCTTTTATTAAGGATATAATTATGAAACCTCTATTCATGCATGTACTGTAACAGAACACTAACATTGGGTGTATGCCTTTTGACTTAACTGCACCACTTATGTTATTAAGACCTTCAATTATGTATGGTACCTTATGTTGCTACGTTTGCTTCAGCTATAAATAAATACACTTCTCTAACAATGCCCGCACTTTGTCGCAGCGGAGCGCGGGCACAAACCCTAGTATGTATAATATATTAGTTAGTGATTTAAAAATATTATTTATATAATAATGAGGTGGGACAGGAAATTAAAAAAAGAGCAAATGTAAATTCTGTGATTAAGATTCACGGATAATAGAGATGTTAGAAAAACTTGGGGGTTTCTATCAAAACCTACCAGATGATAGTGGAATCGGCTTTAGGTTTAAGTTAATTGTTTCATTCCTCAATCTTTCAACCAAATGATAAGTTTAACTATCATTCAGTTTTTACAGTGCAAATCATATGAAATAAACGGACCCTAAATAGTTGAAGACTCATTTATTTGAATCAAGATATGCACTTACATTAAGTTTGACGGCTAAAGTAAAAAAAAGAAAAAAAGAAACATGTTTTTCCTCATATTGCAAAAAAAGGTGCAACTAACTGTGATGTTGATCGGAATAATAATTACAAACTCACTATATACATACTTACATATGACGACTTTCGAATTATTATTGACTCACACCTTGATACTCATATTCTTATTCTTATTTTTTAAAGCGATGCTAATATTTTTACTAATTTCCTTTTATATTTTTGAGAAGCTTAATAACGTGTTAAGTATTCATCGCATGTTATCATCATTTCGAGTTTCATTTTAACAATTTCAGTTTCAAGAAATACTTATCACAAAATTGTATATCGTTAATCATTTATCGTTAAGCAATTTTCATCGTTACTTGCGGATACTCGTCTAATAGATTGATTAATAAGATGAGTTTAGATGGGTCGAGTTAAAAAACCGAGTGGGGTCTGGGTCTATCTCTATAACCACGCAGTTCATCTTTTATTCTTCTTTATTCATCAAACATAAAAGTCAGTCGTCATCTACTACTTTAAGGTAAATTTTTTAATGTTTAGTTAATATAAGCTCGTTTCTTTATCTTTTCAATTATCATCTTAGCTTTACCCAAATGCTTAAAGAAAGCATTTTTATCTTATTTTTATCTTTAAGCATTTTGAACTTATTGATTACTTTAGGAAGTTGTCAAGCACGTTTAGATTCAATAAGCTATTGTTAGACTTAAGTTTTTTTAGTTGTTTGGCTATTAAAAGCTTATTATGCCTTTATCTCTTAATTTAACAACTTTTTCAATCAATAAGCTCTTTTACTAGATGCTTAATGTAAAACTCGCATGCTTTTACCATGAATAGTACCCTTAGTAACGTACGTACATTTAAAAACTTTTCCTTTTATAGTTTGAACACATGTCACGATTAGGAATTTCAGTAGTTATGTACGTATAATTTTACGATAAGTATTAAGTACATGTAAATGCACGATAATTATTATCAATGATAATTATAATCACGAACATGAAATCATGAACGTAAGAATCATGAACATGTGATAACCGTGGTTTTGAGGTTCGTCACTTGGTCCTATTTTTTAGGTTAATTTTATGTGTGATATTTGTTTAGTGTGTTTACATGTTATTTTGCGCGAACGAGGTTAGTGTGGATATCGTTTATGGGTATAGGGTACTCATAAGTAAATCGAGGAACGGTTATTTCATGTTCATGAGCTCACAATTAGTGACTATGAAATGAAATGGTGATATTTTGGTGGTTACATATACGTATAAGTATTATAGTAAGTTGTATTTTTTTAGGATTTGGGGTTTAGCATTTAGAGGTCTCGGTTAAGGTGTTTAGTCATGTGAGTCTTTTTTGGGATGGTTTTAAGTTATTTAGGACTTAGTTATAAAGTTTATTTCAAAATTTGAGATTTTTTATAAAACTGTATATTTTACGTCTTTTACGGTAAACGCGTAAATTTGACTAGTTTTACGGTTTTGAGGTTTTGGAGGTTTTAGGAGTTGTAATAAATTAAGGTAAATTAAGGTCATATTAGTAGTGTAATATTAAACAATAAAAAAATAAAAATAAAATAAAATATGCATATAGGGGGTCGGTTAGGCCGACTAGAAGAAAGAAAAAAAAGGAAAAGGAAAGTGGGCTTTGGGTTGGACTAGGATTCACCCATACCCTATATAATATTTTTATCAAAATCAAAATTCGTTATTTTTCTTCCTGGAGTTTTATAGCCGACGGTTTAAGGAGAGTTTTTAGGGTTTCATTATTTTTTTCATCTTCCATAAATCTTAAGGTAAAACCTTCATAATCCCTTTTTAATTTAATTGTTTTTAATATTTATATAATCATCTTATGATGGATTTAGGTTAGGGTTTGAATAAAAATCTGTATTTTAATGATATCATAATGATTAGATGGTTTAGGGCTTGTAATTGGTGGGATTATGGGTAATTAATTAGGTTAATTTAATTAAACCCGTTTTTAAAAATTGGGCAGAATTTAGGGTCAATTGTTTTGATAATATAGGGAGTTCTACAAATTCTTAATTTGCGATCCAAGTATCCCTGGAAACGTAATTTAAGTGGATTTCAAATACAAGAAACGAGAACTAAATTGGAGATCGGGAAGTGGGTCAAAAACAGGTTACAACAGTCGGAGGTCAAAACAGTTTTGAAATCAGCCTGTTTTCTTTTTAAGTTTTGGGTTGTTTGGGGTACTTAGGTTTGCATTGGGACCTTCAAACGAACATGGGAGATGGTTTATATATTATAGGAAGTATCTGCATTGGGTCTAATATTGTGGGTTAGGGTAAGACCCCCTAATCATAACAAACTTTTTGTATGTTTAAAATCAGTAAAATCTAGATAGACAAAAGTATATATATATATATATATATATATATATATATATATATATATATATATATATATATATATATATATATATATATATATATATATATATATATATATATATATATATATATATATATATATATATATATATATATATATATATATATATATATATATATATATATATATATATATATATATATATATATATATATATATATATATATATATATATATATACCGGGGCCTTAACAGTAGCTTTAAGGTTAGGGCAAATGAGAGGTGTTAGCTAACATATGTAAGGGCATAGGGTTTCCTTTAAAGAGGTCATGGGTATGGTTAGGTGGGCGTTTGGCTTATAGTTTGGTGACCTAAAAGTTGGGACTGTTTTGTGTAAAATATGAACGGGATAGTTATCAAACTTAACCAAGTTAAGGACTTGTTAGGGAAGGGTAATGGGGTGTTTAGAGCATATTAATGAGGGTCATATATGGGAGAAGGCTAGATGTCCATCATAGGTTGATGAGCCGTCTTAGTGATTGGTTCATGTTTTGATTATGTGTTTTTGGTTTGTTAGCTTTTTGCTAGTGCGCGGACTTTTGGAGAAGCTCAATCAGGTGAGTTTCATAGTCCCATGTTTTCTAATGATTATGGCTTCCAGATGGGATGGAAGAGACACTGTTTTGTTATTTATAGATTATGCTGTGAATGTTTTGCGTTGGTGATGGACTTGTGTGTGCATACTTATGTGTTTAACTGCTAGTTAATTCTTGATTGTTTATGTTTTGACTTGGTACCAAGGGGATATTGGCAAGGCGGAGCCTTGGGATTGGTTCATAGGTGTTTGGACGCCTATGGGGGTATGGTGTATGGTAAGGCTGGGAGCCTTGGATTTTGGTTGTTTTGTTAAATCTTGAATATTAGTTGTTAATGCATGATAGTATCACATTGTCCATATGTTTCTTAGATTTTGGTTATTATTCACAGCTTATGGTATGATTTTGGCGTTTGAGTCTAAACCTATGACTCTCACCAACTTTATGTTGACGTGTTTTAGTGTCTCTTTCAGGTGAGAATGTGGTTAAGCTAGAGGATAGAAGTGGCTAGTTTTGGAGGCATTAGGAATGCATTTTAGAAGGAGATCCCCGTTCCTTCTTAGTTTCTTTGATTGTTTAATAAGTGATACTGTTGACACCTATATGTTTGCTTGTTTATGTTTATTGTTTGTCTCGGGTAAGTGGTAGGACTGTTACCTACTTACCTAGACTCTTGCATTGTTGAGATATTGTCATGACTTTTGTGTTACCATTTTATGACATTTCTTATTTCATATAGTTATCTCTATAGACACGCCATGTTGTGATGATATCCATATGTCGCGCCCCATATTCCGCCATGATGGGGTGTGACAGAATGGTATCAGAGCCAATGGTTATAGAGAATTAGGTTTCCTAGTCGCGTAGCCTAGTCTATAGCTTAAGGGTCCTTGCATATAGGTGTCATAGGAGTATGTGTGCATTTTATAATAATTGATGTGTTTGGATGTTATTTTGTGATGTTGTTAAGTTATGAACTAATATGGTTCATACTTGGCCACATATTATTTTTCTTTTCGGGTTTTGACTACTGCGGGTTTAACTACCATCGTCCACGCTAGTCATTTTTGTACTTTGCTAGAAATGTATATTATAGTACATAATTTGGTGCATGATAGCATATGTCTTTTGTTATGTTATTCTATGTATCTAATGAGTAATATTTTCCTCTGATGTTTAAGTCATGCCCCTTAAGAGACAAGTAGTAGTGGTGCAAGCCACTGGAATTGCGAGGTTATGATGCCACAGACGTACAAACTATAGGAGGAAAATTCCAGAGGAATGGGATCCATGCGAGGCGATAGGACGCATGTCTAAGGTGAAAGTAAACAATGTGTGGGTCTATAAGACTGTCCTAACGATAACGGCTAAGGAATGGAATAAGGAAGTACTATTGAGGAATGTCAAGACTAGACCAGTTTACCCAGATAGTAACAATAATTGAGGAGGAGAATCCGATACCGAATCCACTGCATCCAATAGTTATTTGTTTTAAATCTTTTCTGACTCTTATGGGCGGCATGCCTTAGAATTATTTATGTTTTCGTTTGGATTATGTCTATGCTAGTTTAGCTAGACCATGGATTTGGGATGTTTCAAGTATTTGACTAAGTTATTTTAATAAATGGAGAATTGGATCTTATTTTGTGTGGTTATGTGCTTGTGAGTTGATGGATTTATGTGTTATGTGTTATATAAATTCTTATAAGTGTCATCATAGGAGGGAGTGTATTGGAGAAAGGGTAAGTGTATAAGCATGGTGGCCAACATGGTTATACAAGTACCACAACTTCAATGGATTCCTAAGTATGATTACATGAAATAGGATTGATACATGCTTGTATAGTATATGTTGGTAGTACGTATGGTTATGATAGGCGTGTGTATCGTGGTAATTATACTATATGGAGTATTTTGGTAGTTGTTAACGAGTGTCATGTTTTTACTATAGCATGGTGAATACGCGAAATGGTTCTTGAGGAAGTGGTGGTGACGGAAATCCTGATTTGGCTGCTTTAATTGCTGCTCAAATGGCCAACATAATACCAACCATTGTTCAGCAGGTGACTAATAACCTGAACAACAACAACAACAACAACAACAATGGTCAAGGAGGAGGTGGAAACAATGGTTGTAGCTATAAGGCATTCACTTCTTGTGGTGCAAAAGAGTATGATGGGAAGGGTGGCGCGGTAGTACTTACCCAATGGATTGAGAAGATGGAAAATGTGATTCAGATGAGTGGTTGTTTACCCAATCAAAGGGTCATGTATGTAACTGGTTCACTGGTAGGGAAGGCTTTAACTTGGTGGAATACTCAAGTTCAAGCAAGAGGGAGAGTTGCTGCAAATGCTATGGCTTGGGCTGACTTCAAGGCTCTTATGACTACGGAGTTTTGTCCAAGCAATGAGATGGAGAAGCTGGAAAATGAGTTTTGGGGACATGCTATGGTTGGATCGGCTCATGCAGATTACACGGATCGCTTCCATGAATTGGCAAAGTCGGTTCCCCATTTGGTTACCCCTGAGGCAAACAAAATCAAGAGGTACATTGCTGGAATGCCTACTCAGATTAGGGGAATGATCAAGGCTACTCAACCTAACACGATACAGCAAGCTATACTTACAGCAGGAATACTTATTGAGGAGGCGGTATCTAGTGGAACCTTGGTAAATGCGGGGGATAAAAGAAAGGAGCCAAAAGCCGCGAAATCGCCTGACACCAACTGGAAAAATGTTAAGAAGGCAAAAGACGGAAGAAATTTTGCCATTAGAGTACCTCAAGGTTCTGGAAATTCAAACAACAACAATGCAGCTTGCCGAACCTGCTCTACGTTCCATCCAAGAGGTACACCATGCCAGGTATGCTTCAATTGCCAGAAACCGAGACACTTTGCTAGGAACTATGAAGCACCAAACAGGAACGCAACACCAATCCAGTCTGTGAGGATGAATGTCACCGGGGGAAACTGCTTTAAGTGTGGACAACCGGGACATTTCAAGAGGGAGTGTCCTAGATTGGTTGGAGCAACCAACCAGGGCAGAGGCCAACTAGCTTTGGAAGGAAATCAAGGAAACCAAGGCAGTGGAAACCGGAACAATGCCAACTGCAACAATGGAAACACTGGGTATCGGAACTGGAACAGGAACGAAGGAAATCAGAATAAGGGAAATCGGAATGGAGGCAGGGTTTACCTTGCAAATGCAGTAGAAGCGGTTCAGGACCCGAATGTAGTAACGGGTACGTTTTCTGTTAACAACCACTTCGCTACGATTCTTTTTGACTCTGGGGCAGATTTTAGTTTTGTGTCTTCTTAATTCGTTCCTTTGTTAAATATGAACCCTAGTGTAGCGAAACCAGGGTATGTGATTGAGATAGCTAGTGGTAAGCAAGAAGAGGTAGATGAGATATTTTTAAACTGCAAATTAGAGTTGGGAGAATTTAAGTTCACCATGGATTTAATCCCTCTAGGACATGGGAGCTTTGATGTGATTATTGGGATGGATTGGTTATCGAAGCATAGGACTGAGCTAATGTGTCATGGAAAGATTGTTAAGATCCCCGTAGGTGATAATAAGGTGTTATACGTGTACGGAGAAAGGAAGGAGAAGACGACCAGGTCCCTTATGAATGCCAAGGATGATGAGCCACAAATCAATAAGATTCGAGTAGTAAGAGAGTTCATCGATGTATTCCCGGATGACTTGACGGGGTTACCACCGGTGAGACAAGTAGAGTTTAAGATTGACTTAGTACCCGGGGCAACACCCGTAGCGAAGTCACCATATCGTCTAGCACCGTCAGAGATGCAAGAATTAGCCGAGCAACTCAAGGAGTTGCAGGATAAGGGTTTTATTCGACCAAGTTCTTCTCCATTGGGAGCGCCGGTGCTATTCGTTAAGAAGAAGGATGGATCATTCCGGATGTGTATCGACTATCAGGAGCTGAACAAGCTGACCATTAAGAATCGTTATCCTCTCCCAAGGATTGACGATTTATTTGATCAGCTGCAAGGAGCAAGATACTTATCAAAAATTGACCTTAGGTCCGGTTATCACCAACTAAGGGTCTGTGAGGAGGACATACAAAAGACCGCGTTCAGAACAAGGTATGGACACTTTGAATTCACCGTTATTCCATTTGGGTTGACAAATGCGCCAGCAGTATTCATGGACCTAATGAACCGAGTGTGCAAGCCATATCTGGATAAGTTTGTCATAGTCTTCATTGATGACATACTTATCTACTCTAAGACGGAGGAGGAGCACAACCAACATTTAAGGTCGGTATTGGAACTGCTCAGGAAGGAGAAACTTTATGGGAAGTTTTCCAAGTGTGAATTTTAGCTGCAAGAAGTACAATTTCTAGGGCATGTAATCAACAATGATGGCATACATGTAGACTCAAAGAAGATTGAAGCCGTGAAGGATTGGAAGGCACCTACTACACCGTCAGAAATAAGGTCATTCTTAGGTTTGGCAGGATATTATAGAAGATTTATAGAGAATTTCTCTAGAATATTAAAGCCTTTGACATTGTTGACCCAAAAGAACTAGAAGTATAAATGGGGCGAAGAGCAAGAGCAGGTGTTTCATACACTAAAGGATAGGTTGTGTAATGCACCGATCTTGTCCTTACCAGAAGGGGTGGAAGATTTTGTGGTTTATTGTGATGCGTCCAACCAGGGGTTAGGATGTGTTCTTACACAGCGAGATAAGGTCATAGCTTATGCATCATGACAATTGAAAAACCATGAGAAGAATTACACCACACACGACTTGGAACTAGGGGCTGTAGTCTTTGCTCTTAAGATATAGAGACATTACTTGTATGGGACAAAAAGTGTGATCTATACGGATCACAAAAGCTTGCAGCACATCTTTGATTAGAAAGATTTGAACATGAGGCAGAGGCGATGGTTGGAGTTATTTAGTGATTATGATTGTGAGATCAAGTATCACCCTGGAAAGGCCAATGTGGTGACGGATGCTCTAAGTAGGAAGGAGAGGTTAAAACCTAAAAGAATAAGGGCAATGAGCATAACTATTCAGACAACCCTTAAAGATAGAATTCGAGCAGCACAGGTAGAGGCCGTTAAGGAGGAGAGGCTGGTTGAAGAAAATCTACATACTATTGATCAGTACATGGAAGAAAGAGGAGATGGTTGCTAGTATTACTTGGATAGAATCTGGGTTCCGTTATTTGGCGATAAAAGGAAGGTTATATTGGATGAAGCTCATACGTCGAGGTATTTGATACACCCAGGAGCTGATAAGATGTATCGGGACATGAGGGATATGTATTGGTGGCCAGGAATGAAGAAAGATGTAGCTTTGTACGTTAGTGAGTGTTTGACTTGCGCCATGGTGAAGGCTGAACATCAAAGACCATCAAGATTACTGCAACAACCAGAGGTTCCTAAGTGGAAGTGGGAGAATACTGCCATGGACTTCATTACAAAACTGCCAAGGTCTAACAGTGGTAATGACATGATTTGGATAATAGTGGACAGACTGACTAAGTCTGCCTATTTTGTGGCAATAAAGGAGGATGATAAGATGGAAAGGTTTGCCAAGAAATACTTGGAACATGTGGTGGCAAAACATGGGTACCAGTGTCGATCATATCGGATAGGGATAATAGGTTTACGTCTAGGTTTTGGGGGCTATTGCAGAAAGCCTTGGGTACGAGACTGGATATGAGCACAGCTTATCATCCGTAGACGGATGGTCAGAGTGAGAGGACTATACAGACGCTAGAGGATATGTTGAGGGCGTGTGTGATAGACTTTGGAGGAAGTTGGGAGAATCACTTGGCATTGGCAGAATTTGCATACAATAATAGTTACCATGCTAGCATAGAGTGTGCATCATTTGAAGCACTTTATGGTAGGAAGTGTAGATCACCGTTGCTATGGGCTGAAGTGGGAAGTAGTCAACTAATTGGATCGTAGATGGTACATGAGACTACGGATGCGATAACTGTCCCTAAGGAAAAATTAAAGGCGGCTAGAGATCGACAGAAGAGCTACGCGGACAAGAGGCGTAAGCCGTTGGAATTTGAGGTTGGGGACAAGGTTATGCTAAAGGTTTCACCATGGAAAGGGGTGATGCGGTTTGGGAAGAAAGGGAAGTTAGCGCCTAGATTTATGGGTCCATTTGAAATCCTTGAAAGGATTGGGCTAGTGGCGTATAGGTTGAGATTACCGAAAGAGTTGAGTAGTGTACATGATGTGTTTCATGTATCAAACCTAAGGAAATGCTTGGCAAGAACTGACTTGCAAGTGTCGGTGGACGATATTAGTATAGATGCGAGTCTTCGTTTTATTGAGGAACCGGTAGAAATTATGGACCAGGAACTTAAAACATTGAAAAGAAGTAAGATACCGTTAGTTAAGGTTAGGTGGAATTCAAAACGTAGACAGGAGTTCACGTGGGAACAGGAAGAGTTTATGAGGAATAAGTATCCTCGGCTGTTTGTTAATGATGATCCTAAGGAGTAAATCTCGGGACGAGATTTCTATTAGGAGGGAGTGATGTGACAACCGTGGTTGTGAGGTTCGTCACTTGGTCCTATTTTTTAGGTTAATTTTATGTGTGATATTTGTTTAGTATGTTTACATGTTATTTTGCGTGAACGAGGTTAGTGTGGATATCATTTATGGGTATAGGGTACTCATACGTAAATTGAGGAACGGTTATCTCATGTTCATGAGCTCACAATTAGTGACTATGAAATGAAATGGTGATATTTTGGTGGTTACGTATACGTATAAGTATTATAGTAAGTTGTATTTTTTAGGATTTGGGGTTTAGCATTTAGAGGTCTCGGTTAAGGTGTTTAGTCATGTGAGTATCTTTCGGGATGGTTTTAAGTCATTTAGGACTTAGTTATAAAGTTTATTTCAAAATTTGAGATTTTTTATAAAACTGTATATTTTACGTCTTTTACGGTAAACGCGTAAATTTGACTAGTTTTACGGTTTTGAGGTTTTGGAGGTTTTAGGAGTTGTAATAAATTAAGGTAAATTAAGGTAATATTGGTAGTGTAATATTAAACAATAAAAAAAAAGAAAAAAAAATAAAATATGCATATAGGGGGTCGGTTAGGCTGACTAGAAGAAAGAAAAAAAAAAGAAAAGGAAAGTGGGCTTTGGATTGGACTAGGATTCACCCATACCCTATATAATGTTTTTATCAAAATCAAAAGTCCCTATTTTTCTTCCTGAAGTTTTATAGCCGACGGCTTAAGGAGAGTTTTTAGGGTTTCATTATTTTTTTCATCTTCCATAAATCTTAAGGTAAAACCTTCATAATCCCTTTTTAATTTAATTGTTTTTAATATTTATATAATCATCCTATGATGGATTTAGGTTAGGTTTAAATAAAAATCTGTATTTTAATGATATCATAATGATTAGATGGTTTAGGGCTTGTAATTGGTGGGATTATGGGTAATTAATTAGGTTAATTTAATTAAACCCTTTTTTAAAAACTGGGCAGAATTTAGGGTCAACTGTTTTGATCATATAGGGAGTTCTACAAACTCTTATTTTGCGATCCAAGTATCCATGGAAAGTTAATTGAAGTGTCTTTCAAATTCAAGAAACTAGAACTAAATTGGAGGTCGGGAAGTGGGTCAAAAACAGGTTACAACAGTCGGTGGTCAAAACAATTTTGAAATCAGCCTGTTTTCTTTTTAAATTTTGGGTTGTTTGGGGTACTTAGGGTTGCATTTGGACCTTCAAACGAACATGGGAGATGGTTTATATATTATAGAAAGTATCTGCATTGGGGCTAAGATTGTGGGTTATGGTAAGACCCCCTAATCATAACAAACTTTTTGTATGTTTAAAATCAGTAAAATCTGGATAGACAAAAGTATATATATATATATATATATATATATATATATATATATATATATATATATATATATATATATATATATATATATATATATATATATATATATATATATATCGGGGCCTTAATATTAGCTTTAAGGTTGTGGAAATGGGAGGTGTTAGCTAACATATGTAAGGGAATAGGGTTTCCTTTACAGAGGTAATGGGTATGGTTAGGTGGGCGTTTGGCTTATAGTTTGGAGACCTAAAAGTTGGGACTGTTTTGTGTAAAATATGAACGGGATAGTTATCAAACTTAACCAAGTTAAGGACTTGTTACGGAAGGGTAATGGGGTGTTTAGAGCATATTAATGAGGGTCATATATGGGAGAAGGCTAGATGTACATCATAGGTTGATGAGCTGTCTTAGTGATTGGTTCATGTTTTGATTATGTGTTTTTGGTTTGTTAGCTTTTTGCTAGTGCGTGGACTTTTGGAGAAGCTCAATCAGGTAAGTTTCATAGTCCCATGTTTTCTAATGATTATGACTTCCAGATGGGATGGAAGAGACACTGTTTTGTTATTTAGAAATTATGTTGTGAATGTTTTGCGTTGGTGATGGACTTGTGTGTGCATACTTATGTGATTAACTGCTAGTTGATTCTTGATTGTTTATGTTTTGACTTGGTACCAAGGGGATATTGGCAAGGCGAGGCCTTGGGATTGGTTCATAGGTGTTTGAAAGCCTATGGGGGTATGGTGTATGGTAAGGCTGGGAGCCTTGGATTTGGGTTGCTTTGTTAAATCTTGAATATTAGTTGTTAATGCATGATAGTATCACATTGTCCATATGTTTCTTAGATTTTGGTTATTATTCACAGCTTATGGTATGATTTTGGCGTTTGAGTCTAAACCTATGACTCTCACCAACTTTATGTTGACGTGTTTTAGTGTCTCTGTCATGTGAGAATGTGATTAAGCTAGAGGATAGAAGTGGCTAGTTTTGGAGGCATTAGGAATGCATTTTAGAAGGAGATCCCCGTTCCTTCTTAGTTTCTTTTGATTGTTTAATAAGTGATACTGTTGAAACCTATATGTTTGCTTGTTTATGTTTATTGTTTGTCTCGGGTAAGTGGTACGACTGTTACCTACTTACCTAGACTCCTGCATTGTTGAGATATTGTCATGACTTTTGTGTCACCATTTTATGACATTTCTTATTTCATATATTTATCTCTATAGACACGCCATGTTGTGATGATATCCATACGTCGCGCCCCATATTCCGCCATGGTGGGGTGTGACAGAACATATAATTAAGAATTTACGTATATTATTAATACGATAAATATCGTTACGTACAAGTAATTATATAACAACACGAATAATTAAACGTAACACGAACACACGAACACGTAATATTAGACACGAGAAAAAGGATTCGGGTTTCCCTTGGTGGGCCTTATTAGCCGCGGCACAAGGAAAGAGAGGGGCCCAGCCCATGACTTGTTTTATTAAAAATAATAAAAGTGGAAACATTAACATTACAGAGTTTTTCATAAAAACTAAAAAACCCTAAATCTCTCTTGTCTCTCTCTTTGGTCGGAGACATCATCACCACAAGAGGGTGATTTGTTTGATTTCTAGCTAAGAATTCTAGGAGTATGTTCGTGTATTCATCCTCCATTCATTGCACACGTTTTGGTAATCCGAAAACCTTTCTTTTTAATTCTTTTTATGTGTTTATGAACATGTGATCATGGGAATAATTAAACAAGATTAGTAAACATGTAAAACCATGGTGGGTAAACTAATAAAGGGTGTTTTTGGGTTGTTTGTCTCGGCCGCCACACAAACCGAGAGCCACAAGGCTCTCGGCGTCGGTTGGTTCGCACCACCAACCAAGACCTAGGTCTTGGTGGTGTTGGTATTCAGTCGGCAGCAAGGACAAGGCACCCCGACATGCGTCGGGGGTGTCCTTGTGGGTTTCGGTTGGTCTCGGTAGCAATAGCCCCACCACCGGCTTAAGCCGGTGGCTATTTTAGGCAAGCAGGGGGAATGCAGGCGCGACGCAGCAGGGCCACCGGCACACAGCCGGTGGGAACCCTCGTGTGGCCAGAGGCTAGCCGAGAAACAAGACCACCGACACACAGCCGGTGGCAGCTTAACCGCAAGCAGTGGCAACCGGTTCAAGCCGGTTTGCCACTGCTTTTTGGGTGTTTGGTTCGGACCAGTTTACGGGTTCATGGGTCCGGTTCATGACATGTTTAATTAGTTAATTATACGGGTTCGGTTCATGAATATTTTTACAAGTTTAATTAATTTAACAAGTGTATTATTTTTACAAGATAATTAAATTAATTAATTCATGACTTATAATTAATTTAATTAAACATGAAACTTAGGTTATTATTATTATTAAATAATACATGTTTTAACCTAAGTATTTACTTATTTATATTACACTATAGTATTTATTAATTATTAAACATGGCATATAATTAATTAATAATCATGACTTAGGTTATATTAATATAGTATTAATACATGATTTAACCTAAGTATTTTATACACTTTAATTTAAATAAAATCATGCTTATATTTAATTAAATTATAAAACTTATAGTTTATTTAATGAACAGAATATTATTAATAAACTATACTAAAACTACATGACTTATGATATTAATCCAGCTTAATTCTAATTATGGAAACTTTCTAATTCAGGAAACTTACTCTTTTTGGAAACTTTCTATTTTTAGAAAGTAATCTATTTTTAGAAAGTAATCTATTTTAAGCAGTTAATATATTTTTGGAAACTTTCTATTTTTGTAAACTTTCTATTTTAGGAAACCTGCTATTCTTAGAAAGTTACTTATTATTACACAACAAGTATAATAATACTAGAAATACAAGTAATACTTAATCAGAATGTACAAAATACATAGTAAACACAACATAATGTTAAAATCAGTAAAACAAGACATGAACCTATAAAACAAGCTAAGTCATGATATAAAACCAGTTACGTACTCAGTAATCAGAATACTTATACACGTATACTATTTATGTAGCATTAGTGAGATCGAAGTAGGACTCTCTTCAGTTCGTCTTCTTCATTCAATGGACATAAGGTATGGATTTCCCGTCCTTTCAGTATAGACATTCTTTCCTTATTAGGATTTCCCCGTCTACAGCCAACTGTTTTCCCAGTATTTGTTTTATATGTTTGATACTTATGTTAGAATAAGAGCCTAAGCCATACGCATGCATGACCAGTGTCACCTAGTTATGGAGGTACCATAACCATAGCATTGGAGGCACTAGTGTTATGACTTCCCCACGGCGAAGTGATTCCTCGTGGCGTCCCTTTTCAGTTTTGGTCATTATATTACATTATCATGTAGGCGTATGGGTGCATCCTAGTTACATGTTTAGCAGTATCATCAGATTGAATGCGATGTGTGCCTTGCATCCTTCACTAGGAGTTGATCCCTCCTACCCAGACTATTTAATTTAAGGCAACCCCTCTAATTGCATGACGAGGTCTCCCCTCCAAGTATTCATGCACGGTGAAACGTCATGACCTATATGGGCTATTTGGCTAATTAAACAGATTTTCATAGAAACATAAGTCTTTTCAAACTATAAAACCCGTTTTATGAACATGAATCCAGATTACTTAGAACTTGTGATATTCTGCTGCTATTAGTCTTATATGCTTACGTTATTCCATGTCATACTTGTATATCCATGCACTGAGCGTTATGCTCAGCTGTTTTTCTTTCATGTTCCCAAACGGCAGGTACTCAAGGGCGCTCATAAACTTTAAGCGTACGTGCATATGGATTGGAAGCTTTCTAGCCTTCTCTACTTTATGCATTTCATCATATATTTTGCTACTCATTTCTATGGACATTGTTTACATAGACTTTGGGGTACCGATGTTGGTTTCTGGTACTTCCTTTTATGGTCATGTAATGTTTAAGACATTTTCCTTGTATGCTTTGATGACACGTCATAATCACGCATGACATTCCATTTACCAAACAAGGGTGTTACAATTATGGTATCAGAGCCAGGTCTTTGACTTGTAGGCTCTCAAAACACGACCTGTGATTAGTGGGTAGTCACTATGGTCTTCCTAGAACTGACAATCGGTTTTCATGCATTCATTGTTTTCATGTATTCACATATATGTCAATGTCGCGGGTTTATGACTAAGTTATGGTTGGTACAAGACTGGCCCTATTTAGTCGCATGTGCTTTTATCGAAACTTTTAACTTTGGGACCGACCCATGGGCGTCCCCTCGCCATGTCTTTTGTTTTGAGTGAACTGACCATAGGCGTTCACTCTCGCGCATATAAAAGTTTTCATAAAACTACATCATGCATTTATGTACTAGTTTTCCTGCATAAACTTTTTCTCATGACTTATTGGTATAATTTTTTTTTCATGTATATATTTTATGTTGGATCACTTTAATCATGTATTTTGTTTTATATTCTCAGATGGTTCTCACACGCGAGCAAGAACAACTCAATGCAGCATTCCAAGCTGCAATGCAAGCTTTGCTTCCTCAGCTGAGGAACGAAATCAGGGATGAGGTGCAGGCTGCGAACAATAAGCAACAACACCCAGTACCTCCTCCTCCTATAGCAATATTGGTCACATGGCTGGAGAGATTCAACAAGCAACGTCCTCGATCCTTCGAGAGAACTGATAGCCCCAGTGAAGCTGAAAGTTGGTTGGCACATATCAAGAAGATATTCGATGCAATGGGCTGTGACCCCGTCTTCAAGTCGAGGTTGGCCTATTACAAGTTCGAAGGTGATGTGCTAGGATGGTGGAAGGTAGTCAAGCAGTCTGAGGGAGGTGATAATTGGGTGGCTAGTTTGACTTGGGCTCAGTTTAGGGAGTTAGTGATGGGAAAGTTCTTCCCCAAGGCTGAGCAAGACAAGTTAAAGAGGGAGTACCACAAAATAAGATAGAGAGCTGGGGAGAACAGCAACGAGTTCATGCAGCGCTTTTTCGTTTGGCTGGTTTTCTTGGCGCAGCAGCAGGTACTGCCAAAGAGCAAGCATACCACTTCTGGTGGGCTCTTCGTACATCGGTCGCCAACAACTTGGTGTGTGCTACCTTCAACACTATGGCACAAGTTGCCGATGCAACACGTAAGCTGTAGATGCTGTAAGAAAGAGAGGAGTTCGGGGAAGCAGAGAGACCGAGAAGAGGTAAATATTCATTATTCAGCGGTGACCATTCCGAATTCATTCTGTATTATCCAATATTTATATCTCTCTATAAACTGCATCTTTTAGGCAGAAGACTAGGGACCGGTCTTAGCCGGCTACTCAGCAACAGCCTACTCAGCCCAAGGGAAACGGTCAGACTCAAGACCGTTCTGCTATGGATAGGCGTGGCGGTAATGATAATTACCATAACAACACTGGAAAATCCAACAACAACAGCTCCTTACACTTACTCATTTTCTTATGTTACATGTGATATTTCATAATTCTGACACATTAGCAATCTTCTAGCAGGAATCATGGTAACGGGAAGGACCAGAACCAAAGAGGTTCACAGCCTAACCGTCCAACTATCACTGGTATTACATCTTAAAATTTTTCTGCATTGTTCTTTTGTACCTAAATCATGTCTCATGTGTACTTTTCCAAACAGGCTCTCAGCCAGCAAAGGCACCTGCTGGAGGGTATACTCACCCTCTTTTCACTACCTGCAACCGTAGGCACCCAGGGACATGTCTTCGCGACAGCGACGCATGCTACAAGTGTGGCCTTACTGGTCATCGCATGAAGGACCGCCGCAAGGGTGAGATGGAGGGCACATCTGGACATGCTGATTCTAAGCCGCTTCCTACTAGTGGACGTGTTTACACGACTTCTCGCGACCAGGCCAACAAGTCTACAGGTACCATCATTGGAATCTTGTATATGTATCGTCAAGCTGCATGTGTTTTATTTGACACGAGTGCTACTCATTCGGTCATTTCTACTACTTATGCTAAGAATGCTAGGATATCCCCTATGCCATTAGAGAATGTACTAAACATTTCCACGCCTTTAAGAGACTCTGTACGCATAACCCATGTGTACAAGAACCTTCCCCTAGAGTTTAATGACAAGATTCGTCTGGTTGACGCACTTCCACTGGATATGTGTGATTTTGACATGATATTAGGCATGTATTGGCTATCCAAACATCACGCCACCATAGACTGACATACATATCAGGTCATCTTCGGTGATGTAAATGCACCAGAGTACATTAACAACGCGGTCGTACCCGGAAGGTCTGTACAAATCATATCAACCTTGCAAGCACGTGCACTATTGTCACATGGTTGTGAGGGATATCTTGCTATTGTTCATGATTTGTTGGCTGAAGCTCCCTCTATCCAGAATCAGCCGATCGTGTCAGAATTCACAAACGTATTTCCAGAAGAACTTCCGGGCATACCACCTGCTCGTGAAGTAGAGTTTAATATTGAGCTCGTCCCACGAGCCGAGCCAATATCCAAGGCTCCTTATCGCATGGCTCCCATCGAGCTGAAGGAGTTAAAGGAACAACTTCAGGAACTGTTAGAGCGTGGTTTCATACGACCTAGTGCTTCTTCATGGGGCGCACATGTTCTGTTCGTAAAGAAGAAGGACGACAGCATACGTCTATGCATAGATTATCGTGAGCTTTACAAGATCACCATCAGGAATAGGTATCCGCTGCCACGCATTGATGACTTGTTTGACCAACTCCAAGGGGCCAAATATTTCTCCAAGATTAATCTGAGGTCGGGCTATCATCAGTTACGGGTTAAGGAGCAAGACATCGCCATGACTGCTTTCCGTACACGTTATGGGCACTACGAATTCGTAGTCATGCCTTTCAGCCTTACCAATGCTCCAGCTATTTTCATGGATTTGATGAAACGTATCTTCGATAAGTTCCTGGACAAGTTCGTCATTGTCTTCATTGAAGACGTCCTTATTTTCTCTAAGTCTAAGGAGGAACACGAAGACCATCTTTGTACAGTACTATAGATTCTTCGCCAGAAGCAGTTGTATGCTAAATTCTCCAAGTGTGAGTTCTGGTTAGACAAGGTGGCGTTCTTAGGTTACATTATGTCAGCAGAAAGAATCACCATGGATCCAGCAAATGTTGAGGCTATTACCAAGTGGCCAAGACCGACATCAGCGACTGAAGTTCACAGTTTCCTAGGCTTAGCTGGTTACTACCATAGGTTCGTAGAGAACTTTTCCCGTTTAGCACTGCCATTGACCAAACTGATCTGGAAAGGGGAGAAATTCGTCTGGACTGAAGAACGAGAGAAGAGCTTTGAAGACCTAAAGCAGAAGTTAGTATCTACACCGATTCTTACTCTCCCATCTGGTACAGGTGGATTTCAAATCTATAGTGATGCTTCAAGGAAGGTACTTGGATGTGTTCTCATGCAACATGGGAAAGTGATTGCGTACGCTTCACGGCAGCTTAAGCCTTATGAGGAAAATTACCCTACGCATGACTTGGAACTTGCAGCAGTCGTGTTTGCATTGAAGATACGGAGGCACTACTTGTATGGAGAATCATGTGACATCTCCACAGACCACAAGAGCCTGAAGTACATCTTCACTCAACGTGAACTGAATATGAGACAGAGTAGATGGTTAGAGCTGTTGAAGGATTATGACATTAATCTGCAGTATCATCCCGGCAAGGCGAATGTAGTGGCAGATGCACTTAGTAGAAAGTCCGGAATGACAAACGACATTAAAATCGAGGAGAAAATTACAAGTGACTTAGAGCGACTAGACATAGAGATCATGGTACGTGGACAACACGGTTACTGGGATAATCTTAGTGTGGAACCTGAGTTACTCTCTAGGATCAAGGAAGCTTAGAAGGATGATGGTGAAATTTGGGCTGTTATTCAGAACTTAGAACAGTAGACGTAGTTTTGGTTAGATGACGATGGTATCTTATGACAGGGCACTAGACTTTGTGTTCCTGATGATTCTACTCTCAGGGAAGCGTTATTAGCTGAAGCTCATAGCTCCCCTTTCTCCATTCATCCTGG
Source organism: Glebionis coronaria (assembly GCA_025667525.1). Taxonomy (NCBI): domain Eukaryota; kingdom Viridiplantae; phylum Streptophyta; class Magnoliopsida; order Asterales; family Asteraceae; genus Glebionis; species Glebionis coronaria. The sequence continues at coordinate 172,609,453 of CM046877.1, read as the reverse complement.
TTCGACCAAGACGTACCACGACATCAAGCAATACTTTTGGTGGAGTGGTATGAAACAGGATGTTGCGACTTACGTCTCTAAATGTCTTACCTGCCAGCAGGTTAAGATCAAGCATCAGCGATATAGTGGGTTACTACAACCGTTAGACATTCCAGAGTAGAAATGGGACAAGATCACCATGGATTTTGTTACCGGTCTTCCGCATACAAAAAGGAGCCACGATGCGATTTGGGTTATCGTTGATCGACTTACTAAGTCAACTCATTTCTTACCGAGCCGCAAGAATGATCCGGTCATTAAACTCACTGACACTTACAAGAAGGAGATCATGAGACTTCATGGTGATCCATCCAGTATCGTCTCGGACAGAGATCCTCGTTTCACTTCGCGATTTTGGAAGAGTCTGCAGAAAGCTTGGGTTACAAAACTTAAGCTTAGCACGTCTTTTCATCCTCAAACAGAAGGGCAATCGGAACGGAAGATTCAGACATTAGAATACATGTTGAGGTCATGTGCGTTGGAATGGACAGGAGATTGGGACGATCACATCTGTTTGGTAGAGTTTGCATACATCAACAGTTGGCACACTAGCACTAAGTGTGATCCATTCGAGATGTTGTATGGCAGAAAGTGTCGCGCCCTAATTTGCTGGGATCAGGTTGGTGAGCGAACACTTGAAGGACCAGAAATGATAGAGTTGACCAACGAGAAAGTCTTGTAGCTAAGCAAAAACTGCATGAAGCACGTTCACGTCAGAAGAGTTATGCCGACAAGCATCGTAGGGACTTACATTTTAACGTAGGAGATCACGTCTTTCTTAAGGTATCGCTGGCACGTGGCGTTAAGCGTTTTGGAATCAAAGGGAAGCTCAATCCTCAATTCATCGGACCGTTTGATGTCATTGAGTGAGTCGATGAAGTATCTTATCGTTTAGCGTTACCTCCGCAGCATTCTCACGTTCACGACGTTTTCCATGTGTCCTTTCTCAGAGGGTACAAGTATCATCCCCTTCACATGGTTCAGTATCCACTAGAACACATTCGTGAAGATCTTACATTCATAGAGGAACCCGAACGAGTTCTTGGCATGCAAGAACGAGTCATGAGGAAGAAGACGATTCCATTCATCAAAATCCTTTGGAGGGACCATACCGAGCGGGAAGCCACTTGGGAAACAGAGGAGTCTATTCGGGCTTCTTACCCTCATTTCATATTTTGAATTCGGGTATGTTCCTCTTTCAGTTTATTTTATCTATAATTCGGGGACAAATTATTCTTTTTAGGGGGGAAGAGTTGTAAAACCCGCATGCTTTTACCATGAATAGTACCCTTAGTAACGTACGTACATTTAAAAAGTTTTCCTTTTATAGTTTGAACACGTTTCACGATTAGGAATTTCAGAAGTTATGTACATATAATTTTACGACAAGTATTAAGTACATGTAAATGCACGATAATTATTATCAATAATAATTATAATCACGAACATGAAATCATGAATGTAAGATCATGAACATATAATTAAGTATTTACGTATATTATTAATACGATAAATATCGTTACGTACAAGTAATTATAAACAACACGAATAATTAAACGTAACACGTAAACACGAACACACGAACAGGTAGTATTAGACACGGGAAAAAGGCTTCGGGTTTCCCTTGGTGGGTCCTATTAGCCGCGGCACAAGGAAAGAGAGGGGCCCAGCACATGACTTGTTTTATTAAAAATAATAAAAGTGGAAACATAAACATTACAGAGTTTTTCATAAAACCTAAAAAACCCTAAATCTCTCTTGTCTCTCTCTTTGGCCGGCGACATCATCACAACAAGAGGGTGATTGGTTTGATTTCTAGATAAGAATTCTAGGAGTGTGTTCGTGTATTGATCCTCCATTCATTTCACGCGTTTTGGTAATCCGAAAACCTTTCTTTTAAATTCTTTTTACGTGTTTATGAACATGTGATCATGGGAATAATTAAACAAGATTAGTAAACATGTAAAACCATGGTGGGTAAACTAATAAAGGGGTTTTTGGGTTGTTTGTCTCGGCCGCCACACAAACCGAGAGCCACAAGGCTCTCGGCGTCGGTTGGTTCGCACCACCAACCAAGACCTAGGTCTTGGTGGTGTTGGTATTCGGTGGGCAGCAAGGACAAGGCACCCCGACATGCGTCGGGGGTGTCCTTGTGGGTTTCGGTAGGTATCGGCAGCAACAGCCCCACCGCCGTCTTAAGTCGGTGGCTATTTTAGGCAAGCAGGGGGAACACAGGCTCGACGCAGCAGGGGCCACCAGCACACAACCGGTGGAACCCTCGTGTGGTCAGCGGCTAGTTGAGAAGCAAGACCACCGGCACACAGTCGGTGGTAGCTTAACCACAAGCAGGGGCAACCAGTTCAAGCCGGTTTACCAGTGCTTTTTGGGTGTTTGGTTTGGACCGGTTCACGGGTTCAGGGGTCCGGTTCACGACATGTTTAATTAGTTTATTATACGGCTTTGTTCATGAATATTTTTACAAGTTTAATTAATATAACAAGTGTATTATTTTTACAAGATAATTAAATTAATTAATTCATGACTTATAATTAATTTAATTAAACATGAAACTTAGGTTATTATTATTATTAAATAATACATGTTTTAACCTAAGTATTTAGTTATTTATTTTACACTATAGTATTAAATAATTATTAAACATGACATATAATTAATTAATAATCATGACTTAGGTTATATTAATATAGTATTAATACATGATTTAACCTAGGTATTTTATACACTTTAATTTAATTAAAATTATGCTTATATTTAATTAAATTATATAACCTATAGTTTATTTAATGAACATAATATTATTAATAAACTATACTAAAACTACATTACTTATGATATTAATCCAACTTAATTATAATTATGGAAACTTTCTAATTCAGGAAACTTACTATTTTTGGAAACTTTCTATTTTTAGAAAGAAATCTATTTTAAGCAGTTAATCTTTTTCTGGAAACCTTCTATTTTTGGAGACTTTTTATTTTTGGAAACTTTCTATTTTAGGAAACCTGCTATTTTTAGAAAGTTATTTTTATTACACAACAAGTATAATAATACAAGAAATACAAGTAATACTTAATCAGAATGTACATAATACATAGTAAACACAGCATAATGTTAAAATCAATAAAACAAGACATGAACCTATAAAACAAGCTAAGTCATGATATAAAACCAGTTACGTACTCAGTAATCAGAATAATTATACACGTATACTGTTTATGTAGCATTAGTGAGATCGAAGTAGGACTCTCTTCAGTTCGTCTTTTTCGTTCACTGGACATAAGGTACGGATTTCCCGTCCTTTCAGTATGGACATTCTTTCCTTATTAGGATTTCCCCGTCTGTAGCCAAATGTTTTCCCAGTATTTGTTTTATATGTTTGATACTTACGTTAGAATATGAGCCTAAGCCATATACATGCATGACCAGTGTCACCTAGTTATGGAGGTACCATAACCATACCACTGGAGGCACCAGTGTTATGACTTTCCCACGGCGAAGTGATTGCTCGTGGCGTCCCTTTTTAGTTTTGGCCATTATATTATATTATCATGTGGGGCGTATGGGTGCATCCTAGTTACATGTTTAGCAGTATTATCAGAGTGAACGCGATGTGTGCCTTGCATCCTTCACTAGGAGTTGATCCCTCCTACCATACTATTTAATTAGAGGCAACCCCTCTAATTGCATGACGAGGTCTCCCCTCCAAGTATTCATGCATAGTGGAACCTCATGACCTATATGGGCTATTTTGCTAATTAAAAAGATTTTTATAGAAACATATGTCTTTTCAAACTATAAAACCAGTTTTATGAACATGAATCCAGATTACTTAGAACTTATGATATTCCGCTGCTATTAGTCTTATATGCTTACGTTATTCTATGTCATATTGTATATCCGCGCACTGAACGTTATGCTCAGTCGTTTTCCTTTCATGTTCCCAGCCGGCAGGTACTCAAGGGCGCTCGTAGACTTTAAGCGTACGTGCATATGGATTGGAAGCTTTCTAGCCTTCTCTACTTTATGCTTTTTATCATACATTTTGCTACTTATTTCTATGGACATTGTTTAGTCCTTTTCCTTTACAGTACTTACGTTTTTGTGTGATGAGCTTAGACTTTGGGGTACCGATGTTGGTTTCTGGTATTTCCTTTTATGGTTATGTAATGTTTAAGACATTTTCCTTGTATGCTTTGATGACATGCCATAATCACGCGTGACATTCCATTTACCAAAATGGGGTGTTACAACTAATAAAGCATTTTACTGCTGATTTATTGATTTTTCCTTAAGAATTACTTTAGGAAGCTGATTAGCAGCTATTAAGCATAAGCTTTTTCCGCTGGTCATGACCTTGGCATAGCTGTTAACCACACTCGATAAGCTTAGCTAAACTCTCATTGTTTTTTTCCGTTTTCACTTTCCACGTCTTTGGTCAGTTTATTTGGTCACGCCTATTGAACAGGTAACACGTCCACTTAGTTTTGTAGTATCTTTTATATAGTCTTAAGAGATATGATTCTTGACCAAACATCGCTCATTTATGTACTCCAAAAATGATTTATTAGTGATGTACTATTGTACAATGACATTTTTTACTATCTTTTGTTTTCAAAATTAATAGTAGAAATCTTTTCCGTTCATAGTGAGTTATGATCTATAATTTGAAGCAGGTCCCCGTTCATAGTGAGCTGTAATCATATATCTCAGTGGTCTCACTTGGGTCGCTAACTATTGGTCAAAATACAATGTACAAAGGTCGAGAAACTACCGCTGCTCCTCAATAGAACAACGTGATCATGGAATTCAGGAGGCTAATTCAGTTATGGGGATAGTGTGAAGTTGTGGTTGATGGGCCAATTTCCAAACTCGTTGCAAATTTGGTAACCCATCTCTTGCGACTCTATGGGATCTTTCCCCTCATACAAATCTAGTTGGTGGCCTGGACCTGACCCTCAATCTTGTTAGGTAATAGAAGTTGGAAAATATTTGTCCTTAATTACATTTTTTGAGTTTCTCTTTTCATAAAGTAGGTGGAATCATAGTCACACGAGGACCCAAAAGTTAGCATGTACATATATGATAGGTGCTAACTTGAGGTTGGTTTTGCAGTTCCGGTATAGATTCACCAAATGAGAAGAAACTACTCATCTGATGTGGTGAGTGTTCAACCAATTTTACTAGAGAAAATCGAAGCATAGCAAATTGTGCCAATCAGAATGAGTGTTACTAATACTACTACCACCTCCAGTTTGGCATTATGGCTCCAAAAAGCAAGAGAAAGTAGTCACTGCAAAACTTCACTGATCAGGTTAGGTTTTGTTAAAGTAGCAAATAAAATCTACCAAGTGATGATTAAATTTATTCAGCATATTGTTTCTAATTAAATGTATTCACTTAATATTAGTATGCTTATCATGTGAACTGTGAACACCTATATCAACTGAACAAATGAGACATAGACATCACCTATGCTAAGCCTTAACAAGTCGTTGTTGCTATTTTTTCATTCTAAGTTGCTAACCTGACAAGCAAATCCATTAAAATTCCAAAATATGTCGCATGTTTATTAAATAACCAACTTTTTACAACTCTTAACTACATAGAAGTATATCTTTTCAGAAGCTTCATTAAGAGTTTCCTCTAGTACCTTGTACCTACATTAAACACTATCTATTTTGAAAAAAAAATAAGTTAAAGATTTCAGCAGAAATAGCTTTAGTAAGAATCCAACTCATGATCTAAGGGTTTGTTTGGTTAGATGTAATGAACTGATAAAGGAATGTAATCGACGATGTAATGTATTGAACATAGTAATTGAATGAGTATTAGGTTTCACCATGTTACATTGTTACTACATGATAAGCAATATTTTTAGGAACCAACATCATACATTTACTCACAAACACCTTTCTCATAAATATTAAACCTTTAGCCTAGTCTTTTCATGAAACCATTTGAATCTTCGTTAGCAATGTCATCTTTACATTTACACGTTTTTCTCTTAGCAGTCACTATCAAATTCCCATTATGAGACATGTAAAAATTGTTGTAATTTATTCTGGTAACTAAATCTGCCAAATGCGGAAATTGACCCACGTTAAGCTTGAATGATAGAACCTGCACGTATTATTCAATCACTACCGACATTAGGCCAAAGAGGAAATACAGAGTAAATGCGATGTACTTCCTTCTGACACATGGCATTATTAGTAGAAACTGTTCCACCACTGGATAACATCTCTGCTGAACCGAATAAGAAATCCATCTGGAAATACCCGCCTGACCCGCTCAGTTTTGCCACACTAAGCAAACTCAGGAAAAGTGAAGACCTAAATAAATATCCAACCATATACAAGAAAATAAGCAATAGAAATACATTTTAGAAATTTATTTGAAGAATAAGCTTGTTGGCTCATAGTTCCTGAAGGTCTATTTTTTTAAGTATAGCATACAATAGAAATAATTTTCCTTAACAATTTGATATTCCTAAATTTCCTACTTACAGTTTGTAAACTCATAGTTCCTGATATTGGGATGCTATTACGACTCCACTTTTTGTTGTATATCAATATCATAAAAATGTCGATTGAGAGTGCAAATTCTAAGAGATCCAACACCTGCCTTTGTCGACCATTACCTATGAATTTCTATATATTTACTTCCACTCAGGTTCGTTGGTTTGTGTGTAAATTTGTACATACCGCACTTTTCTAATAGTGCGTTATTTGCTTTGATAGCCTATCTCTAGTTTGAAAGCTTGTATAGACCCGTGTGATGGTGATCAAGTCGAAATTGGAGCAGAGTACAAATTTGGTTTCCGATGTTACAATGTGGCTATCATTTGTGTTTGTAGATTAGTTAATGTCTTGGGATCACTACTGCACTGGTTTCTTTTTAGTTTTTATGAGTGCATTTATCTTTTCAAGTAAGGGCTTACTGTAACACCCCCACTTTGATAAGTGGACCGTAATGCGTAGTTATGGCGTGTCATCAAAGCATGCAAGGAAATATGTACTAAACCATACATGACCATAGGGAAAACCGGAATCAAACATCGGTTCCCAACATAAGCCCAAAACATAAATAAAGCATAAGAAATGAGAAGGACTAAACAAGTGTCCAAATAAGCATAATTATAAGAAGTCAAAGGAGAAGAAGTCTAAGGCAGCTTCCATCCTATACACGTCCTCCATATGCTCAAGTCTGTCCTTGGGTACCTACCGTTTTGGGACATGGAAAGGAAACTAACGGCTGAGCATAACGCTCAGTGCACGGATATACGACATAGTATGAATGGCTGAAACATTAATAAGACTAATAGTAGCGGAATTATATAAGTCCTAGAAAACCTGGAACATGTTCATATGTTAGCCTCATAATATTGAGTCAAACAAGAATGTTCGGTCATAGGTTTATATTCTAATATTTATTAGAACATTGTAATAGTTAGTTAAAATAGTCGTGACATTACGGGCTTGATGGTTAGCTTAAAAGGCCTGTTTCAAGGTACTAAGCATTTATTCAAGCCCGGCCCAAAAGATATATAGTCCATTAGAGAGCCCGCATGTGGGTGGACTATATAAGCACCCTCGTAGCATATTAGGAGGGTGGAAGTTCTCATTATTCTTAATCTAATCTCACCAAGTTAATCACCTCCCTCTCTCTACTTTCTCTCTCTAAAAATCCATCTCTTTTCATCTAGTTTCTATCTTTAATCATCTAAGAATATAGGACAACAATTGGTATCAATCGCCATGGGGTAGATACGTGATTGGTTTTGATTTTCTTATAGAGTTTGTGGGTTTCTCTTTATTTTTTAACTCGAATCATAATTTTTTTTTGCGTTTTCATGGTGTTAGTGAGTAGACAAATCCTCTACATAGGCGTGGTAGTGATTTGGGTTACTTATATTGGTTAAAAACGCGAAATGTTGTGGTGTTTGGCTTCTTTTTAGGCTTGAAATGTCGTATAATCAAAAGTACATCCAAGATCCTATTTTTTAGGAAATCTGCCAATAATTTCGCAATATATACTCACATTGCGGAATTGAATCCTCTTTGGTATTGCGGAATTGTGTGTTAGTTAAGTGATTGCGGAATTGAAAGTTCTTAGCAATTGCGTAATTGTTCTTCTGTTGAAACATTGCGGAATCTTACACATTTCGTATTGCGGAATTGTTGCATTCTACATATTGCGGAATTATGCACTAAAGGGTATTGCGGAACTGTGTACTAAAGTATTGCAGAATCATATGATCTTTTGTGAATTGCGGAATTGAATCAGTGTGTGGATTACGGAATTATAAGCTAATTGCGGAATTGAATCAGTGTGTGGATTTCGGAATTATAAGGTCATACTGCGGAATTATAACACATTGAGACACATTGCAGAATTATACACTTTAGGGCTTTGTGGAATTGTGTAACATTGGACTACATTGCGAAATTGTTGCAACGTGTGATTTTTCGCCTTAGAATTTTTGGTTTCTTGTGAAGTCAATTTTTAGGGGATTTCAACATTTTTCATCGACAACACCAATCACACATCATATACTTAAGATCCTATTCACTTCTACACTTCAGAGATTATCGAGATGGATTCTACTTAAGAATATCGTGTGACAAACAACAACATTATGGTCGCGGGTAATAAAGAGATACCACCAATGCTTGTGACTGGTCGATATGCACAATGGCAATCACGATTCCTTCGATATCTTGACACTAAACCCAATGGTGATCTTCTTCGACGTTGCATCAAAGAAGGACCCTATACTCTCACAACAATAACCATTCCTGTAATTCTAGCAACCAACTCGACGACTGGTTCCGATGAGCAAACAATTGAGGAAACATATGAGAACACTTCCAAAGAGAAACGTGCTTGGATTGATGCAGAGAAAGAAGCAATCTATTTGATTCTCAGTGGAATTGGAGATATTTACTCAACGGTTGATGTATGCTCTACTGCAAAAGAAATGTGGTTTGCCATTGAACGCTTGTAACAAGGAGAATCACTAAACAAGCAAGATGTCAAAACTAACTTGTTCTGGAACTTTGGTAAGTTTTACTTCATTGGATGGGGAATCAATTGATTCATATTCCTCAAGGTTCTATAATATGATGAATGACATGACAAGAAACAATTTGCAAGTATCCACCATGCAAGTCAATGTGCAATTTCTACAGCAACTTCAACCAGAGTGGACACGGTTTGTAACTTTGGTAAAACAACAGAGTAAGTTAGACGAGGTCAACTATCACACGCTCTTTGACATTTTGAAACAATTTCAGAATGAGGCGAATGAACTTCGAGCTGAAAGGATAGCAAAGACTGCTAATCCACTTGCTTTGGTGTCTACCACTCAACACGTCCAAGATCATCTCTCTCGTGCTCCAAAGTCATACTCCACTACATCCTCATCACCAAGATACTCCACCACATCCTCCTCACCAAGATACTCCACTTCATCTAAGTATTCAGCTCCCACAAGATCACGAGACAAAGAACCAAGAGCACCATCACCATCACCTGAGCATTCATCTGAAGAGGACAGTGATGAAGAACTAGCTCAGAAGGATAGGGAGATGAAGCAACAAATTTCTTTCATTATGAAGACCTACAAGAAAATCTTCAAACCCACCAACAGCAATCTTCGAACATCATCAAATACAAAAAATCAATATGTTGAGACTCCTCGAAGGCATGTAACACGTCAACGTGATGAAACTACTGCAAGGTATGATCGACGTAATCCAACACATGTTGAGGGTTCTGCACGGTATGATCGACAAACTGCTAAGTATGATGCTCAGAGGATTGCTACTGCTGCTGGGAATAGGGAACTGTTGGTACTCAAGTGGTTCAGCAAAGTGGGATTCAGTGCTTTAATTTTCAAGGCTATGGGCATATGGCAAAGGAATGTAGGAAGCCGAAATGGGTTAGGGATTCTGGCTATCATAAGGAAAAGATGCTGCTATGCAAGAAGATGGAAGTTGGGGTTAAACTGTCGGCTGAGGAAGGAGCAATGCTTGATGATACTGATGATGAAGCCTTCGACCAAGAACTTGAAGCACATTACTCATACATGGCAAAGGTTGAAGAAGTTCTCAACGTCACTGAAGATGACAATGGTCCTATCTTTGATATTGAGCCAATCGATAAGGTACACACTGAAGAGGAATATAATGTGTTTGGCAATATTCATGAGCATAGTGAGCTACCCAAATCCGTTAATGACACATGTACGATAGAAACGGTTGATAGCAATACCACACCCGATTCATTAGACACGTGAAATAATGAGTCTGAGGATGATCAACATGCAAATGAGTATGATGATGATGAGGAGCGTATTGCGCTTGGTAACTTAATTGCTTCTTTACAAAAATATGTCAAAGAAACTAGAAAGAGTCAAAAGCAATTAAAGAAGGCAAAGGCTACGCTCACTCAAAATTTTGAAGAATGGAAAGCTGCTCTAATTAAGTCTAGTGAGACCATTGATAGCTATAGAGCTCAGCTTCTTCAAAATACCAATGAGATTGAGGGGTACAAAGGGTGTTTAATTAATGTCAAAAAGGACGATTTTCAACAGAAATATAACGAAACTCTTAAGCTTCTAGAACAAGAGAAAAGTAATTATAACATCTCTTTGAGTAATAAACGTCACAAATGTATCTTGCTACCACTAAAGTCAATGAGCTAAGTCAAGTAAATGGTTTTCTTCAAGAGGATAAAACTAAACTTCTTAATGAAAAGAAAGTTGTGGTTGAAAAGATGGAAAAGGATTTCAAAACTAAACAAGCAAATGACATCGACAAAATGGTGGAACTTGAAACTCAAATTGATTTTTACAAGAAAATTGTTTACAAAACTAATCAATCAATTCAAACCATGAGAATGTTGGCACCTCGTTCCTTCTTCAAGGATAGACCTAGTTTTACAAATCCTAAGTACCTTGAGCAAGCTCAATCTGCAAATCAGCACTTATATCTTGATGAGTCCCAATGGACCGATCTTGATTGCCTTGACGTTAGGCCCGATAGTGAAGAGACAAACGATGTGGAAGAAGAGAGTAGACCAAAAGTTAATAAATAATTCGTTAAACCATATAATTATGCTTATGAAAACAGTCTTTATGGTCTTTTCAAACCGCAAACACAGAATACTCGTGAGCAAATATTTTTCGAATGTGAACAAATAAGAATAAAATGGAGACAAGCTTTTGCCACTAAGAAAACTAATGTCTCTAAATTTATTGAGTACTTGCCATTTAAAGCTTCTGTAAGCAAGAGTAAGCAAGCACTTAGTATTCTCAAGAGTAACATTGAAAATTTCAAAAAGGTTGTTGATGATGACTAGAAAAAACGTGAACTTTCGAAAGGAGACAAAGAAATTCCTCACGATATAACTGTGTTTGTGCAAAGTATTTTGAGTCCGCTTGCGGAAAGAACGCAAAAACACATTTTGGAATTTGAAACATTAATTAAGCAAGAAATGTTTGATGATTTGAAATATGTGGAATCTCTTGAACAAGAAGTGAACGAACATCAACCTGAAAGAGACGAGTTTTCTATAGCATATGATCTACTCTTACATGAATGTCTTTCAAAAGATATTATGTGTGTTTATATTACATCTTGTGTTGATATTGATGAATATTCTGATGTTGCATGCAAATATCTTGATCAAGTTAAAGAATGTGAACGTCTTGAAACTGAGATTTCGAATAAAGTTAACCAAAAAGAGTTTTCGTTACTTCAACATAGATATGATTATCTTCAAAAACATTTTCACTCACTTGAACTTGCTTTGCAAAAGAAAGTTGGAAGCTTTTCAAATGATACACCTTTGGAAGTAAAATTATCTGAGTCATGTCGATTACTAAACGAAAAAAGTCTTGATATTTCAGATTTGAAAGCTCAGTTACAACAAAAAGACATAGCAATAGCAGAGTTGAAGAAACTCGCTGCTAAGATGGGTGCGAAAGTTGTGGAACCTAGCGTTAAGAAACCTGTTGTTAGACAACCCAATGCCTCTAAAGTGAATAGATCCTCCATCTTGGGAAAACTATCTCCTTTCTCAAATTCTTCGTTTGCAAAACCTATGTTTTCCCCCAAGATGGATGGAAAGGAAAGGTTACCACATACTCAACCCATAAGGAATACTGTAGCACCAAGCGTTAAGCACAATAATGTGATTAAACCAGGGATGTATAGAATGACCACTAAACCCACAAACAAAGTTAGACAATCGCCTCAGACTTCTAGAAACACTAATAATCATGTGTCTTCTTCTACAGGAGTAGTCTCCACTACTAGTGTTAGCCGGCCTCAGCTTAAGTGCACTCAAGTGAATGATAAGGTCTGCAAACACAAGAGTAAAGGGAAGATGAAGGAAGTAGAAGAACACCCTAGGAATTTGAATTGTTGGAAATACGTTTTTACGTATTTAGAAAGGATCGGTCACTCCAACGATATATACGTAGTATGGGCTCGTGATCCAATATGTAGACATATAACGCATAAAACCCACATGTAGGGTGGGCTATATATACCCCCTCCTAGCATGTTAGGAGGGGTTGGTTCTCACATTTTCATACTTCTAATCTAATATTTTCTATTTTCTCTCCAACCTCTCTCTACTTTCTCTCTCTACATCTTCATCTATCTCTCTCTCTAGTTATCATCTCCATAGTTAGATAATCCAAGGATTACGATAAACTGTCAATTGGTATCAAGAGCCATGGGATGATTGTTTTGTTTTTGTGTTTGTGTTCTTGATTCATACGCCTATTTTGATCCGTTTCACACGAACCAATTTTTTTTGTGTTTTTTATGGTTTTTTCTTGATACAAATCTTCTACATAGTTGTGATAGTGATTTGGTATTGTTACTTTGGCTAAAAACACAAAATTTTTGGGTGTTTTGATCATTTTTTGGCTTAAAATCTCGAATTGGTTGAGTTTTGTCCGAGAAAAGTGGGTAATATTCCGACAGAAACCATCGGAAAAGGGTTTAGGTATTCCGACAGCTTCCATCGGAAAAGGGTTTACACATTCCGATCGTTATTCCGACGGGTATTCCGATAGAGGTATTCCGACAGGTTATTCCGACGGGTACTCCGACAGTGGTATTCCGAAAGGTCATTCCGACGGGTATTCCGATAGTGGTATTCCGACAGCTTATTCTGACGGGTATTCCGATAGAGGTATTCCGACAGCTCATTCCGACGGGTATTCCGATAGTGGTATTCCGACAGCTTATTCCGACATGTATTCCAATCCACATTGTGACAATCCGTCAATTTCAGGTCGTTATTTTAATCTCGACTAATAAGCATTATATGTTGACTTTAGTGAGAATTTTAAATTTTCGATTAACCGAGAAGGTTATGGCTAGAAACTTAACATAAGAATGTCGTTTCGATGAAAACCGGCAAGAAATACATTAAGTATCGATATTATATTCTCAAATTATCATATGAATGATTTTATTGTACTTATTTTTATTTCTCGTGTTTTACTTATTAAAGAATGACGAGAACTACTAATGATCGCGATACCGACAGATGCCCAAAAATTTATGTTATATTATCGATTGTCTCGATATTTAATATTTTCGACGTTTTTAATTTAATTATGTTTTAAGTCGTGTCGAAGTTATATTATTATATTTTGAAGCGTTTTAACTTTTAAAAAGTGTTTTTACGAAACCCGAGTCCCGTAAATATTTTCAAATTTGACTAATAGTCATTTTCTATCCTTTAAATTATTTGATTACTTTTTAGTTCACAAGAATGCCTAAATGACAAAATCTACCCTTAACTCTCACCACTATATAAACAATTTTTATTCACTTAACTTTCCACTAACACCATTTTTATAAAAAAACACACACTCCTTTGTGCTCCTACCCTTTGCCATCCATAAACACAAACAAAAACACCCTTGTAATTTTTTATTCAACTTGAATCTCTTAAATGTAAAACAAGACCCATCCTATAAATCAAAAGGTGATCACACCCATACTAAATTTACCCACATGCATGATGTTTTGATTTTTGATAAAAACAAGAATTTGTTGAAAGTATTTTATGATTATGCATGTAATGGTCTTTATAAGATCATGTTATTTTGATGATAAAAAGTTGTATTTTGATCTTGGGTTTTTGTTAGATTTCACATGAAAGTGTTTTTAGGAGTGTTTGGTTGATGGGTATGATGGCATAGTGATTCTTTTGGTCTGGGAATGACTAGTTATGGTTGGAAAATTGATTTGACATGATTTCTAAAAGTGTATTTTAGGACAGCAGCTTATAACAGATTGTTTCATGGGTTTAAGTTCTAAGATAGACTGAGATTATTTGATATTGTTGTAGAATTTTCTGAGACGCTCATTTCGGTATAAGATAGAGCTTCTAACTCATTACGAGTCAAAAGTTATGTTAGTTTTAGTATTCGTGTACCGGGAGACGTAAGTCAGCACAATCCAAAATTGTGGCTGATTTTGGGTCGACTCTCGGGGACTTTAGGCTTGGTTAGATAAGGGGAACTACTGGTTTACAAATTTAATAAACTTAATTTGAGGAGTCTAGTATTGGTTTTAAAAGGTGGATTGTTAAAATAATACTTTTAAAGTGGTATAAATGGTTTTACAAAATAAGTGTATAAATTTGTCTGGTTTTTATAACACAAAGATGGGTCGGGCAGAAGGTCTTAAAAGTAATATTTTTGAATGAACCATGAACTGAGTCTTCTTCATATTATATGTGAGTTTGTGACCAAGTTTCGACGAAATCGGACAAGTGTAAATAGGGTAGATTGGTGTGTACATTTGGAGTGTACATGCTGATTGGTATTTTGGACACGTAGTTCAATGGTCGTGTGGCGCGAGTTTGAGTATTCGCTATAGGACATGGTGATTTACTCAAGTGTTAAGTCATTATATAAATGACTTAGCTACTGGTCCGATTAAAGTAAAATGATAAGTGGACTTGCGTTGACTTGGTGTCTTATGGCGGGTCAATATCGAGAGTGCAAGTGTTTAAAAGAATAATGTTGAGTAAAAGGGTATATTAATAACACTTGTAATATTAAATTTTTCGGGATTGTCTCGGTTTTGTAATTTTGATTTTATATTATTTAAGTATAATTTATACTTAAGTCGATTATTAACGAACGCGCCTTATTTGGTAGGTTGCGGTTTTCGTGTTTAAACGGGCATCACTAATCGTCGGCGATCGTCTCATTACCACTATTGGCTACGGTGAGTCTATAGCCTCGCTTTTTACATGTTTACTTGTTTTATAAAACCCGCGAGGGGGATAACATGCTTGTTTTATTAAAATAAAGGGTACAACGAGAAGTTGTGAAAACCCTACTTATTGGAAAAGTATGGGTGCAACGAGAAGTTGTGGAAACTCTACTTATTAGAAAAGTATTTATTATAAACGAAGGGTACAACGAGAAGTTGTGGTAAACCCTCTTTGTTATAAAAATTGAACACAAGGAACCCGATTGTATGTTTAGATGAAAGTTATTACATAAGTTTGTTTAGCCTTAAAAGACCCATGAATCATGAATTGTTAATCGAAGTAACGCTAATGCTATGGATAGATCTATCGGGGTGACGCCCAGTCCGATCGCGACTAGCTATCACGTGGTGTTGTGATGCACTAGTAATGAAACATCGGATGCATTGTATAAGAGAAATATACGCACTTGGCTAGGTGGGTTGGGCTGAAATAATATATGTTAACGTTCAATGTCACGAGACTTATGTAATGACACGATAATTATGTCCGTACAACATAGTTGTCTTTGATAAATTGTTAACCATGAAAGGTTATTTTGAATACTTGTGTTCTCTTTATTTTATTTGAACTCTATAGATTCACTCGGCAAATTTTGCTGACTTTTTAGCATGTTTTATCTCAGGTCCATTGGGAAGGCACTCGAGGAAGGTGGTTTCGTGAAGTTTGCTTATTTGAAATGTTTTGGCCCGCTTTCATAAATTATATCCATTCAAAGAATCTTTTATTATTTACTGAGACTGTAACCTTTAAATTATCTGGGAACGTGTGAATAGTTTTATTGTTAAATGAATGGATGGATGTTTTTATTTAAAACGACTCATTTTGAGCCGTTTTCTATGATTATGAGATTGAACCATGATAGTAACACCCAATGACCCTTCCGTTGCTATGACCAAAATTGGGGGTGTTACGGATTGGTATCAGAGCTCAAGTTATAGAGAACGAAAAGAATTTCCAAAAATGAATATTTGAAATCTTTTAACTATAACTGTTGCAAGCGAAACCTCCGAGTTGCCAATGGACGAGAATGAAAGTATTTATATATATATGAGATTATATATATCTTGTAATCTTTATCGATTATTTGAACTTCTGATTACAAGGTATGTTTTCATTTATTTAATCATAAATGATAATTTTATACTTATACGAGATTTATATGACGTAGATTGTCACGAAGCCACCCTATTCATTTTAATTCTAGCGTTGAAGCTATTCCTGAAATGAATCCTGTTATTCTCGAGATTAACTAAGTTGTGGATATACATGATCCCAACAAAATGGTTAATGTTCTTGCTGATATTCTTTTGGTTACAAAGATTTTCATTTCCTTGGTTCTTATTCTTGATTTATCGATTCGTTCGTTTCGTTTAGCAAATTTAATTTGCATTTTCATTAATCTTTGACATTATACTGTTTTGATAGAAACAAGTTTGTCCGAGATGGTACTATTGATTGTTAGGAATTGAAATTGATTGTTATGATGTTCACATGCCAACCAGGATTCCATATCATATCACTGATCATTTTCTGTTAAATCAGTTTCTCATTTGTTTCGATCTTGATCTTTTGCGTTGAGCTGGCGATGCTTAAATAAAGTGATTTATAATCGTTGAAATAAATTGGCCATTTATTTGAACAAGGAAATTATAGATTGTTGAACTACAAATTTTTGAATCTTATTTGGAAGGACTTGATCAATCCATGGAAATAATGATTCATAAACGTGTGGGCTTAAGCATATATCATCTGCGTGATTAAACTCTTATTGACTCATAATTCGTTTGCTCGATTCATTCTTTGATTTTGTTCCTCTAATTCCTTGATCGTGAGATGGTTGTATTGGGGCTTTTCCAAAACCGCCAATTGAGGAGGATATCAAGCGTCTCTGAAAGACACTGAAGAAATCTTCTTCTTGTGAGACCGAGGAGCCTTCTTAGCCATGTGAATTACCTAGTAAATCTTAGTGGATTAGTTTGTCAATTTTAGTATCTTTTCATAAATCCCTAACTAAACTGTGACATCAGTTACTAGGATTAGTCTTTTAAGTTGGATGGCATTAGACGATGATTATCTATAATGCTTAACAATACAACTTGTACTAGTTTGTGATCAATTGAATGACTATCTTTTGATTCCTAATTCTACATCTTTCTATTATTATCTTTCTTTGCCTTTCTTATCTAAATTCCTGTGGTATAACGCAATCATTGAATGAATACTCATTATGATTTGATTTGCGTTACACACTACTCATGCAGTCAATGAGAGCTATGACTGAAGCACGAATGCGCCAAGTTATTAGTGAATAAGTTGCTATATCTTTAGTTGAATTCATGGCCAACATGAATGTGGATCTGGAACTGGAGCTGAAGGTAAAACTGGTAGAATTTGAACCGGTGGAGCCGAAGCTGGAGCCAATAATGTTCGTGGTACGGATGGAAAAAATGTGCCCGAAGTTAGAGGCTATAACTACACTTCATTCATTAATTCCAAACCGTAGACTCTTAAGGGAACTAAAGATGATGGAGGATTGTGTCAGTTGTTGAAAAGCTGGCGTCAGTCTTTCGAATCAGTGACCCTAATCAGGAGGATAAGGTGCATTTTGAAATCGCTACTCTCCATGGTCGCACATTAATTTGGTGGAATGGCAGACTTTCTTCCATAGGTATCGTTACTTATGGGAAACCATGGACTAAGGTGAGGAAGCGGTAGAAGTTTGTCCTCGAAGTATTTCCAAAGTATGGAGCAAGTGTTGTACAATATGAGACTGAAGGGAACTAACATTGGTAAATTTATCAAGTGTTTCCACAAGTTGACTCCTCTATGTCCAAAATTGTGGAACCCGAACTGTCAAGGTCAAGCAGTATATTTATGGCTGACCAGTAATATATGCGGTGATGCGACTTCTTCTAAGCCATTTACTATTTGTGAAGTTGTCTGCATGGCTGATTAGCTCATGGGACACATAATTCAAGGCAAGGCTGACAAGGTCACCGAAGGGAAAAATAATTCCAAATTGAAAATTCTTTTCGTGCATTAGAGCTCGTAAGTATATCAAAAAAGGTTGTGGATTATTCCTGGCTTAGGTATCGTAGAAAGAATCGTAGGAAAGTGAGTAGAGATATTGTAGTCATTCGTGACTATCCCTAAGTGTTTCTGGAAGATTTTCCAAGGCTTCCGCCTCCAAGGCAAATATAATTCCTAATTAATCTAATTCCTGGTGCTCCAACTGTGGCACATTATGCCATATCAATTAGCATCATCCGAGCTGAAGGAATTATTTCTGCAGTTTTAAGAACTATCTAATAGATGTTTTATTCGACCGAGCTAGCCAGTTTGTAGAACTCCTATTCTATTCGCTAAGAAGAAATATGATTTGTTTCGTATGTGTATCGATTACCGAGAGCTGAATAAGCTAACGATCAAGAATCGTTACCCATTTCCATAAATTGATGATCTATTTGATCAACTTCAAAACTCTCGTGTTTTCTCCAAGATTCTGGTGTTTTCTCCGAGATTGATCTTTGTTTTGCTTATCATCAACTTCGCATACGCGAGGAAGATATTCCTATTAAGGCGTTTAGAACTTGTGATGATCATTACGAGTTTAGTTTTATGCCTTCGGGTTTGACCAGTACACATGCTGTATTCATTGACTTAATGAATTGTATGTGTAAGTCATGTTTTGATAAATTCGTTATCGTTTTCTTTGATGATATTCTAATCTGCTCTAAGAGCAAGGAAGAACATGCCGAACACTTAAAGATTATCATGAACTTGTTAAAGAACAAAAATTGTACGCGAAACTCTCAAAGTGTGATCTTTGGCTTAGTTCCGTATAATTTCTCTGACATGTGATTGATAAAAGTGGCATACATGTTGATTCTGCGAAAATCGAAGCCATCGAAAATTTGAAAGTTCCAACTATTCCAACTGAAGTACGACAATTTCTAGGTTTGACTGGTTACTACTGAAGGTTTACTGAAGGATTCTCTTTGATATCAAAATAAGTAACTAAGCTAACTCAGAGAATGAACCGTATGTGTGTGGCATTGATGAAGAGAAAGCTTTTCAAACCATGAAAAGAAAACTCTGCAGCACGCCGATCTTATCGTTACTAAAAAAAGTAAAGATTTTGTTGTTAATCGTGATACATCTCCTATATGATTTGGAGCCGTTTTGTTTGTGTATGCTTGTAGGAAACCTAGGAAGAATGAGGAAACTGCATAACCCATGACTTGTAATTGAGTGCGGTGATTTTACCCTTCGTCTATTGAGACATTAATTGTATGGCACTAAATGTACGGTATCCACCGATAGAAAGAGACTACAATGTATTCTGGAATAAAAGAGGTAACTTAGCCTTTAAGTGATTACGATTGTGTTATTCATTATCATTCGTGAGTTAGGAGAAAATTACAATGGACTTTATTGTTAAGCTCTCGAAGACTCAGTCTCGATTTAATAAAATTTGTGTCAGCATTGATTGATTGACTCGGCTTATTTTATTTCGATAAATAAATCGATCGTGCTATTTAAGAATCGTATGTTAGCTACTCGTAGTAGACATGAAAGTTATGACGATGTGAAGCGAAAACCTTTGGAAATCGAGGTAGGTGGAAAAGTTATGCTAACGCTATCACCATGAAAAGGTTGTTATATTTTTTAGAAAACGTGGGAAGTTAAGTCCCCGTTAGTCTGGACCATTAGAGATGATATCAAGAGTAGGTCCAGTGGCATGAAAACTTAAATTACCTCGTGAACTACAAGGAATTCACAATACTCTTTCATATGTCGAACTTAAAGAAATTTCTTCCTGACGAAGATCTTATTATCTCTCTTGATGAAGTATGAATCGACGGTAAGTTGCATTTCATCAAAGTACTTGTTGATATTATCGATAAGGAAGTTAGGCAACCGAAGCAAAGTCGAATTCCTATTGTCATGTGTGATGGAACTCAAGACGAGGACCAAAATACATTTAACTCTTTGATTTCAACGAGCGATCGAGGAAGAACGCAAGTTGATCTTCGGGACGAAGATCCTAATTTGGTGGGGATAATGTGACAATCCATCAATTTCAGGTCGTTATTTTAATCTCGACTAATAAGTATTATATGTTGACTTTAATGAGAATTTTAAATTTTCGATTAACCGAGAAGGTTATGGCTTGAAACTTAACGTAAGAATGTCGCGTCGATGAAAACCGGCAAGAAATACATTAAGTATCGATATTATATTCTCAAATTATCATATGAATGATTTTATTGTGTTTATTTTTATTCTCGTGTTTTACGTTTTAACGAATGACGAGAACTACTAATGATCGCGATACCGACGGATGCCCAAAAATTTATGTTATAT
Organism: Glebionis coronaria; assembly: GCA_025667525.1. Lineage (NCBI taxonomy): Eukaryota > Viridiplantae > Streptophyta > Magnoliopsida > Asterales > Asteraceae > Glebionis > Glebionis coronaria. The sequence goes on along the minus strand of CM046877.1, from coordinate 172,588,708 downwards.
TATTGATTGTCTCGATATTTAATATTTTTGACATTTTCGATCTAATTATGTTTTAAGTCGTGTCGAAGTTATATTATTATATTTTGAAGCGTTTTAACTTTTAAAAAGTATTTTTACAAAACCCGAGTCCCGTAAATATTTTCAAATTTGACTAATAGTCATTTTCTACCCTTTAAATTATTTGATTACTTTTTAGTCCACAAGAATGCCTAAATGACAAAATCTACCCTTAACTCTCACCACTATATAAACAATTTTTCTTCACCTAATTTTCCACTAACACCATTTTTATAAAAAAAAACACACACCCCTTTGTGCTCCTACCCTTTGCCGTCAATAAACACAAAAAAAAACACCCTTGATATTTTTTATTCAACTTGAATCTCTTAAATCTAAAACAAGACCTGATCGACGTCGAAGTGCCGATAAAAAATAACCTAATTACCTTATGCTAGATAGGGTAAGCAGGTATCGATCCACGAGGAATATGTGGTTTTAGCTTAAGTTTTGGGGTGATCACTGATCAATCAAAGTTTTGGTTTTGAAATCTAACAACTAGAATACTTTTAATAATAAAAATGCAGATTAAAAATTAAAATAATTATTAAGCTAATAGTAAAGCTAGAAAAATAAAATAAGAATGTAAACAATTAAAAGAAAAATGTAATCCCTTCCAGCTCCTAATATTTATGGTTGATCACACTTATGGATTATCGAAACTTTTCAGAACCGATAACAAAGATTATTTTAACTTAATATGAATGAATTAATGTTGGCATTTATTATGTTTTTCAATGACTCGCGATAATAAATCTTATATTAATCCAACGAATAATTATATTTTAACAATTTATTTAGGTACAATTTGTATCGATTATACGACCATATTTTTCTTTAACTAAAAAGAATAAGAATGAACCGTTAACAAATAATAAATTGTCTTGCACAAATAATTAAACATAATATTAAGTCTATCAAAATAATTTATAAAGAAATCATAAATCAATGTAAAATAAATATGATAACCCAAAAGCAATGATCAAACCATAAATAAAGTTACCGGAAGGAATTACAACAAAATTAGCCGGACATCGTGGTACACTCGACCAACTGCGTATCAACCATCATACTCTTTTTTTTATATCTATTAAACCTTGCGGCTCCACTGCACTCAATCTTTTTTTAATATATTATTCGGATGTGAAATCCCTTTTTTGCGGCTGTATATGTCGACCCTCCAATATTTTCCTCACCAAAAAGTCAATCGCAAGTTCTTCTTGCTCTTTTAATGCTCGGTGGCTCCTTGTCCCCACTCCAAATTATATTTTTTCCTCAAAAGCCTTTAATGTTGCGACTGTTTTTTTCTTCCACTATATATTCGACTCCTTTTTTAATGATGTCCCCTCCATATATATTCCATCGGTGGGTTATTGGGTATTGGGCCCAAAAGTTTTTTTTCTTTTTTTTTCTTTTATTCTTTTGGCATATAATAACTTTGGCCCAATAAAAAATAACCCAACATCAATAATTGCTCGAACGAAGCCCGAACAAATAAAAGATGACCGAAAATATTACGACGCGCTCAAATCTTTTTCTTCAATATTTTTTCTTCATTTATCGGCGCTCTCAATGTCTTTTCTCCAAAAAATTAATTAAAGCGTCCATTTTTATTCCACTTCGCTCGTAACCTACATAATCACAAAACACATTAAAAGTACATGTATAATGAAAAATAAATATATAATTATACTAAGTTAACATGCTATTAGGTGTATGCAAATACACCAATCAGATCCCCTCGCACTTAACCTTTACTTGTCCCATTAATCTAAAAGATCACATTCAACCTAATACACTAATAATCATCCTACATGACGAATAATCCAAAATGATTACCAATATTTTTGTCCTTCTTAAACACTTAGCATAACCATTCCCATTGATTCCATTTACTTTATATTTCATATAATTAACCATGTGTCCAACGTACCTAATGCACACCTATAATCAATCTAAACATTCATCTAAAACAAGAAGTGAGAATATCGTACACCTTTTATGACATTGGAGTTTTTATACCATAAGAGCACATAATAAGCCATCATACTTTAGCTTTCATACTTCCACTTTTTTCTCATCATTTTTTTCTTTTTTTTCATAATTTTTTTTTCATTTTTTTATTTTTTTATTTTTTCATTTTTTTTCTTTTTCTTTTTTTTTTCTTTTTTTTTTCTTTTTTTTCACATCACACAAAAGCTTTTTTTTAGCCATTCGGGACCGTTTCTTATACAAGTCATCCCGAACGCTTTATACACTCCTTTCAAGGTTGATATAAAGACCAATTATTCAGAGAAATGAATATCTATCATATAGGTGCGTACTAAGACACATCGGCACATGGGAACCGATTAATTTAGTATGTTTAATTAAATGGGAATAGTTATACTTCGTGCCTACTGGTACATCACATGATGGGGTTATCTACCACATAGTCTAATTAATCAATGCATTAAATTAAACTAATCTTTCTAATTTCATTACAACAATACAAGGATTGGGTTATTTCACATAATATTGTCTCAGCTAAGTGCAATGCTATCCATCATAGATTGGCGTCTGACCCATGCTAACAACTAAAGTATCACCTTGCGCGGGTGACGAATCAGATAGGCAAGCCCAGCATATAACTACTACCAATAATTATAACAGTTCTCCAACTCTTTTCTAAGGCCACCGTGCGCGGGTGGCGAGCTGAATAAGATCAATTTCAAGTGTCCTAACCCAACTATTACATTAATATATTTCATATTATTTATTCAAACTTTCTACTCAATCTAAGCAAATGTAAGTAGAGAGAATTCAACCGGCTTGGTTTGATCATCTAAATTACACATATGCCTAACTACATGCAAACAATCAAATCAATTTAATAACCAAATTATACAATGGAATCGGATGCACCTGATAATTATGGCCAAATCCTCTAGCTTGCTCTAATAAATCATCCACAAACTAATCTTCAGAATCTGCAAACACTCAACAAACATATATGTAGAAGAAACTTCCACATCTAATTGGCACAAGACTCTTATAATGTGATTTAAAATTTTAAAAATTTTCATTTTTCTCAAAAGTCACATTTTAACCCATTTGACCAAATTTTCACATAAAACATGTAACACATGTGCCACCCCCCCCCCCCTCTCAACTTAAAGCATTGCATTGTCCCTAATGCAAAAACTTTAAATTGAAATTTTGATTAAAAGTCAATTTGACAAACTCACACAAAAATAAAACCCTAACTCACTTTCGTAGGAATCACGGTTGCATTTAGCGTATGCAACAAGCCTTTAAACCACTCGGTAGCCCGAGTGGACGAGTTTTGTCTCGTGAGGGTTTGTAGTGAACACACCCACAAAGTTCCACAAACCACGGGTTGCCTCCCGCGAAGCGCTAAGTTTATCGTCTTCAGCCAGACATAACTCAAATGAGCTATTGAGACGGTTGGAGTGGTTCCAAGTAAGCCACATCCACCGTTTCCATCTGATCACTCTCCAACTCAACATACGACTTAAAACGGTGTCCATTAACTTTAAAAGGCTCTCTACCTACCATATTTTTTATTTCAATGGCTCCGTACGGAGAGACTTGAGTCACAACGTATGGACCCGTCCATTTACTTCTCAACTTTCCAGGAAAAAGCTTAAGTCTAGCATTGAATAACCAAACTTTTTGACCAACCACGAAAGATTTCTTGGTGATGTGTCGGTCATGAAAAGCTTTGGTTTTCTCCTTATAAATCCGAGAACTTTCATAAGCATCACGTCTAATCTCATCCAATTCAGACAATTGAAGTTTCCTAGAACTACCTGCTTTCTCTAAATCTAGATTAACGGTCTTAATCGCCCATTCAACCCTATGCTCTATCTCAACCGGTAAATGACACGCCTTGCCATATACCAACTTGTACGGTGACATACCAATAGGAGTCTTAAAAGCCGTCCTATATGCCCACAAAGCATCATCTAACCTCAAGGACCAATCTTTCCTATCACTACGAACGGTCTTTTCTAAAATTTGCTTAATCTCCCTATTAGATACTTCAACATGTCCACTAGTCTGTGGGTGATACGGGGTAGCTATCCTATGATTAACTCCATAGTGTTTCAATAATTTCCCAAGTCTAAAGTTCTTAGAGTGGGAACCCCCATCACTAATGATAGCCTTAGGAATTCCATGTCTAGCAAAGATATTCTTCTTAACAAACTTAAGAACTACACTATGGTCATTGGTTCTAGTAGCCTTAGCCTCTACCCACTTAGACACATAATCAACTGCCACTAAAATGTACACATTTCCATGGGAAGTGGGGAATGGTCCAATAAAGTCAATACCCCACACGTCAAAGATCTCAACAACAAGTATGGGATTCATAGGCATTTGATCACGCCTGGAAATCCCACCAACTTGTTGGCAACGAATACATGCTTTCACAAAAGACTGGGCATCCTTGAATATAGTCGGCCAAAAGAAACCGCTTTGTAGGACTTTATGCCCAGTTTTCGTAACACCAAAGTGTCCACCGCATGCATAAGAATGGCAATGAGCCAATATGTCCATATGCTCATGGTCGGGAACACATCTCCTAACAACTTGGTCAGCACACACCTTATATAGCTCCGGATCCTCCCAAAAATAATACTTCAACTGGGAGAAGAAGTATTTTCTTTGTTGCTTAGACCAAAACTCCGGAAGCTTTTTAACTGCAAGATAATTAACTATATTTCGTACCAAGGAACCTTAGAAACCTCAAATAAACTTTCATCCGGAAAGCTTTCCCTAATCACGTCAGAAGGGTTGAACGGCGGAGGGATAATTCTAGACAAATGGTCGGCAACTACATTTTCTGACCCCTTTTTATCCCGGATTTCTAGATTAAATTCCTGTAAAAGTAAAATCCACCTAAGCAACCTCGGTTTTGTCTATTTCTTAGTCAATAAATGTCTTAAGGCACTAGGATCTGAAAATACTATCACCTTAGAATGCCCCCAAATATATGACCTAAACTTATCAAGAGCAAAAACCACAGCTAACAACTCTTTTTCAGTAGTGGTGTAATTCATTTGAGCTTCTGAAAAAGTCTTACTAGCATAAAAGATTACAACGGGTTTCTTATCGACCCGCTGTCCTAGAACCGCCCCGGCAGCATAATTACTTGCATCACACATGATCTCGAAAGGCTTCGACCAATCAGGTGATTGTAGAATAGGGGCTTCTACAAGCTTTTGCTTAAGCATATTGAATGCTTTAAGACATGATTCATTAAATTCAAAGCGTGCATCTTTTAAGAGTAGATTACAAAGAGGCTTTGATATTGCACTAAAATCTTTAATAAATCGCCTATAGAACCCAACATGACCAAGAAACGATCGCACACCTTTGATGGTAGTGGGAGGAGGAAGGGTCAAAATTACTTGAACTTTGGCACGGTCAACCTCAAATCCTTTTTCAAACACAACATGTCCTAATACAATTCCCTCTCGAACCATGAAATGGCTCTTCTCCCAACTAAGCACCAGATTAGTTTCGGTGCATCTTTTTAACACACTTTCAAGCTGATCAAGGCAGCTTTCAAAGGATTGACCAAAGATGGAGAAATCATCCATAAATATCTCTATAGATTCTCCAACCATGTCAGAAAAGATACTCATCATGCACCGCTGAAAGGTAGCGGGTGCATTACACAGGCCGAAAGGCATTCTTCGAAATGCAAACGTCCCATATGGACATGTAAACGTAGTTTTGGCCTGGTCATCAGGATGGATGGGTATTTGATTATAACCGGAGTACCCATCCAAGAAGCAATAGAACTTTTTACCCGAAAGCTTCTCGACTATTTGATCAATGAAGGGTAGTGGGAAGTGATCTTTAGATGTGGCATTATTCAGCTTACGGTAATCTATACAAACTCTCCACCCAGTGACTGGTCGGGTTGTGAGTTTTGTGAGACCCCCAGAATCAGGCATGGAACAACTAGGCAACAAGGGGGTAACACGTCATGGTACAAGTAACAATGAATTATAAATGACTCGAAAATGATGTAATAAAATACATATTTATTACACCACGATATATCAGAGTTTTAAAGCATAGGTCCCACAAGTTTTAAAACATAACAAAGTACCATTACATCATGGTTTTATTGTTTTATAGATACCAAAAGAGAAGCGGAAGATTTAAACAACTTTTATAGTACCAAAAGCATAAGCATAACACAGAACTCCCAAGCTGCCAACATCCTGCGGGATCCCATCCTAGCATATTATGCGTTATTACCTGAGATTAAAACATGTAAATCCATCAACAAAAAGTTGAGTGATATTCATAGGTTTAGTAAACTAAATAATGGAACACAAGTATAAGTTGTAAAACAAGTAATAGGGGGGATGACTATGTGCATCATCCATAGTCGTGATGTATATTATTGCTATTTAGCTCATGACACCGAAGCTTAACAAAAGGTAAGTTCCCCTAGTGAGTATTCAGCCTAAATACTCAAGTATAAACAAATGTAATGCGTCAATGGTTAAACAACCGCAACATGGGACGGGGATTGTCAGTCCTGATGGATCCATCCACAACATTTGCGCTTGCAAACTGTGAATTATTAACGGTTCATGATATTGAGGGGAAACTTAGTGGCTATGGAAACTAAAAGCAATAATATATTGTATTCATCTGGCAGCATACAATTCAGGATAGCATACAGTTTAAAAGTTTGTGTTCTAACATGAAATCTCATCCCGCGTTTTTAGAAACATTTTATAGATATTAAAAGGGACTATGAACTCACCTCGAAGCAATAGCAGGGATATAATGACACAAAGGTAGATACGGAAAACGATAGCTCAAAACAATCCGTAGCCTAGATTAAATACAATATATATTACTATACATGCAAAATGCCAAAAAAAACGTAGCATTTAGTTCTCTAGTGTGTGCTTGAGTTTATTTAAATAAATTGACAATTTTTTTTAACACTTGCAAAAGTTTAACGTTGTAATAAAAGTATAGTCATTTTAATCGAGATATATTTAACAATATTGAACTTTTCGTAGTCAGAAAGTTTATTCAGTTGAGTCATTTAATGAGTCAAATATCCTAAATATCTTTTATATTTTTATTATACAAATATATTAACTTATAATTAATTAAAATTACATTAAATATTACTTAAATTAATGTGTCTCATGTTTCCCTACAGGGAACCAAAAATTTTGAAGCATAATGTGTAAATCGTATATTTGGGCATTACTTTTCGAAGTATAAGGCCTTTTCTTCAGTTTTTTAGCAAAAAAAATCAACCTATGATAACTTTGTAGTGCACATATAATAAAAAAAAAATTAACTTCTTGCAACAAATCAAGTCTAGTTGTTATACACTTTACATGGATATATTAAAGAGTAAAGTATGTAAATTTTTTTTTTTTTATAAAAAAAAAACCTCAAGCATAACATCTAAGGGACATGTGCATAGAGAATGAAAGTAAACAAAGTATCAACTCACTGTTATGAGATTGGGTGGTATTGCACTATGGTTGTTTGATATTTGGAAAAGGAAAGAAATGAGTGAAGATAAAGATTTAGACAAGATGTACATTAGAATTTGTATCTTGCCATATAATATGAAGTACAAGACACGTATCATTTCATAGATACGTGTCATCAACTTAATTTTTTTGTTATTATTTTTTTTTCATAATATATGGGAATGATATAATAATAAACTTTTTCCCGCAATTTGTTAAAGCGGGTATTATCAGAACAAGATATTTTAAAAGTTACGTGATTTAGAAAAATACGCGTAGAACACAAAAAAAATAAACGCTCAATATAAAATAAAAATATTGGCATTCAGATAACATTAAAATTTTGATAAATAAATGAGGGCTTATGATTTGATAAACGTTAACGCGTTATATAAAATTACGCTTAATTGTTTATCGTAAAATACAAAGAATACACGTAAACTGAATAATAAAAATGACGACAATAAAAAGATATTTATGACGTCGGCTCACGTTCCGTTGATTCGAGTAATTTTTTTGTAAAATGCACGCGGGTGCTTTTAAATAAAAATTTGATTTAAATAAATATAGAAAAATAAAAATAAAATTTTTATAATTCCGAATAAAGTATTATCAATGATCAGAAGAATATTTAAGAATAAAATAATTACCAGAAAAATACGAGATCTCATAGTCGGCCCTCCTAAAGGAACTCTGGTCCCCGGAGTTCACTGGAGACGGAAGAAGACGCGAACAAATGAGGATACTTAGCCTTGAACTGGTCTTCGCTCTCCCACGTAAACTCAGCACCCCGACGTGAATCCCAACGAACCTTAACGATAGGAATCAAACTACGTTTCAACTTCTTGACCTGACGATCCACAATCTCAATCGGTTCTTCAATGAAGTACATTTTCTCATCCACCCTTATTTCTTCCAGCGGTATTTGAACATCCGATTCAGCTAAACATTTCTTAAGGTTGGAAATGTAGAATACATAGTGAACACAACTTAACTCCTGAGGTAACTTCAGACGATAAGCTACAGGACCAACATGCTCAACGATCTCGAATGGTCCTACAAAACGTGGTGCAAGCTTTCCTCTCTTTCCGAACCTCACAATACCCTTCCATAGAGATACTCGTAGCAGCACACGGTCTCCAACTTGAAACTCAAGAGGTCTGCGTCTTTTGTCTGCGTAACTCTTTTGACGACTTCTAGCAGTTTTCAGTCTTTCCCTAATCTGTACAATCTTTTCTGTAGTTTTCTGTAGTTTCACCCACTTCATTCCATATCACTGGTGATCTACACTTACGCCCGTATAATGCTTCAAATGGTGAACACTTGACACTCTTATGATAACTGTTATTATAGGAAAATTCAACCAACGGTAGATGAGTGTCCCAACTACCTCCAAAATCCATAACACATGCCCGCAACATGTCTTCTAAAGTCTGGATAGTACGTTCACTCTGTCCATCCGTCTCTGGGTGATAAGCCGTACTCATTAGTACCTGCGTACCCAACGCCTTTTGGAGTGCCTGCCAGAAATGAGAAGCAAAACGACCATCCCTATCAGAGATAATTGACACTGGTACTCCGTGTTTTGCAACAATTTCGTTAATGTAAATTCGAGCCAATTTTTCAGTTTTGTAATCCTCATGAATTGGAAGAAAGTGAGCAGATTTGGTTAATCTATCAACAATAACCCAAACTGCATCATAACCACCACTGCTTCTAGGCAGCTTTGTGACTAAGTCCATCGTAATCTTTTCCCATTTCCATTCAGGGATTTCAGGCTGTTGTAAAAGACCCAAAGGTTTCTGGTGTACTTCCTTAACCTTTGAACAAGTTAGACACTTGTTAACGTACTCTGCTATGTCCTTCTTCATACCAGGCCACCAATAAACATCTCTCAAATCATAATACATCTTATCTGCACCGGGGTGTATCGAATATCTTGAGGCATGAGCTTCACTCATTATTATCTTCCTTATTCCTCCAACGAATGGAATCCACAATCTACCAATAAAGTAAATTGTTCCGTCATCTTTCTTTTCAAATTGGGCGTCTAATCCTCGCAGCGATTCCACTGGAGCCTTAAAGTCCTTTACAGCTTCTTTCTGTGCTTCTAAAATTTTAGCCTTGAGGCTAGATTGAATGGTTATACTCATAGCACGCACTCTCCTTGGTTTAAGTCTTTCCTTTCGGCTTAAAGCATCCGCCACAACATTGGCCTTTCCCGGGTGATACTTAATTTCATATTCGTAGTCACTAAGGAGTTCTAACCAACGCCTTTGACGCATATTCAAGTCCTTTTGGTCAAAGATATATTGAAGACTCTTATGGTCGGTGTATATCACACTTTTCGTCCCATAAAGATAATGTCTCCATATTTTCAAGGCAAATACCACTGCACCTAGCTCCAAATCACGAGTGGTATAGTTTTGTTCGTGGATTTTAAGTTGTCTTGAGGCATAAGCAATCACTTTGCCTCGTTGCATTAGGACACACCCGAAACCTTGATGGGATGCATCACAATAAACTCCAAAGTCATTCGGTCCATCTAGAAGTGTTAACACTGGGGCATCACACAATTTCTCCTTCAATAAGCAAAAGGCTTGCTCTTGATCTTCACCCCAAATGTACTCCTTGTTCTTTTGTGTAAGCAAGGTTAAAGGCTTAGCAATCTTGGAGAAATTTTTGATAAATCTGCGATAGTATCCGGCTAACCCAAGAAATGAACGGACCTCCATAGGCAATTCAGAAGTTTTCCAATTCTTAACTGCTTCAACTTTACTAGGATCCACTTGTATACCATCCTGGTTGACCACGTGTCCTAAGAATTGGACCTCTTTTAACCAAAATTCACATTTAGATAATTTGGCATACAACTTTTCTTTCTCTAGAAGGCTTAAAATTGTTCTCAGATGATGTTCATGATCTTTTTCAGATTTCGAGTAAATGAGGATGTCGTCAATAAAGACTATGACAAACTTATCAAGGTAGGGTTTGCAAACACGGTTCATTAGATCCATAAAAATGGCAGGAGCATTGGTAAGACCGAATGGCATAACGGTAAATTCAAAGTGACCATAACGGGTTCTAAATGCGGTTTTGGAGATGTCACTTTCATGAACTCTTAACTGATGATAACCTGAACGAAGGTCTATCTTGGAAAAACAGCGAGCACCTTGTAATTGATCGAATAAATCATCTATACGAGGGAGAGGGTAACGGTTCTTGATTGTCAGCTTATTGAGTTCCCGATAGTCAATACACATTCTCATTGCACCATCCTTTTTCTTAACAAAGAGCACAGGAGCTCCCCACGGCGAATGAATCGGTCTAATGAAACCTTTCTCTTGTAAATCCTTAAGCTGATTTGATAATTCATTCATTTCAGACGGGGCTAAGCGATAAGGTGACTTGGCAACAGGTAATGCACCCGGAATAAGTTCGATACGGAATTCAACTTCACGCACATGAGGTAATCCCATCAAGTCATCTGGGAATACTCCAGGAAATTTACAGACGATACGAATGTCATCAAGCTTTTTCTCATCAGCCTTGATACAAAGAAGAGAATTCGGATTGTCATCCGGCTTCTCACGCTGAAGTTCTAAGGTTTTACCCGAAGAAAGAGGAATACGCACGATTCGTTCAAAGCAAACAATGACCAGCACGATGACATGCTAACCAATCCATACCAACAATAACATCAAAACTGCCGAGACGTGTCGGTAAAAGGTCGATTAAAAACAAATGGCTAAGCAAATCGAGGGTACAACCACGTAAGACTGTATTGGTGCTAACAATCTTACCGTCTGATAATTCTATTTCATAACTAGTGTCTAAGGCAGAGGGAGTAATATCAATAAAAGGCGTAAAGGCAGAAGACACGAAACTTTTCTCATCACAAGAATCGAATAGAACACAAACATAGTGATCGTTAAGGAGAAACGTACCCGTGACCACCTTAGGATTCTGCTGAGCATTATTAGCCACTTGATACACACTGCCCCGAGCTCCATTGTTCTGCGGGTTCTTGGCCTTTGGACACCTAGTCCTGAAATGACCTTTTTCACCACATCTAAAGCACACCACAGGGCAGTTTCTTTCCTCATGGCCAATCCATCTACAAAGTGCACACCTAGGAGGACACAATCCAACAGGATGATGCAAATTGCATCGATCACACTTGGGCAGATTACCAGCATAACCTTGTCTGCCACCAGGAGCAGCAGGAACAACAGGAGCAACTGCATACATTGCTGTCGTCTCTTGTCTTTTATTTTCTTGTTGATTTCTGTTCCTGTTAAAGTTTCTATTGTTGCCCCAGTTGTTGTTGCGGTTATTTACCTGATTATTCCCCTGATTATTTCTTTTAATATCCTCCCATTTCCTCTTGTTACCATCATTTGACCTAGCTGCTTTACCTTCTACAGACTGCTCGACCAACTCACGAGCCATATTCACTGCTTCATGTAAGGAAGAAGGTTTTGATGAAGTAATGTGCCCTTTAATTCGTTCTAGAACACATCAAGACCAGTTCATGAAACCTATTATTGTAGGCCTCAATATCATCATTTTTCATCTGTAAATTCCATAGCTCTTGCTCCATTCGAGCTATCTTAGTTTCAGGGCAATATTCAGTGGTCATCATTACTTTAAACTCGCTCCAAGGGATTTTGTTTGCATTATCAAGGCCTAAAGTTCGAATATTCCCGTTCCACCATGTAAGTGCAATACCTTCCAAAGTACTAGCAGCAATCTTCACCTTGTCCTCTTCAGCACATTTGCAAGTCCCAAATACTTGCTCCATCTTTTCTAACCAACGAGTCAAACCAACAACACCTTCAGTCCCCTTGAAAGAGTGTGGTTTTCCAGACATGAAAGTTTTGTGCGAACATCCTTTTGCACTCAAAGAACTTTCAACTTTAGTTTGAGTCTCTCGACTCTTTTCATATTCAACAACAGCTTTTTCCACCCTTTTTGCAATAATTCTTTCCATAGTGGCCCTACGGGATCTCCTGGGTCCATCAGTCCTATGAATTCGAGTAGGCGGCATGATTCTGTCAACAACACAATAGAAAATTCAGTGAGAACTTGTATAAGTATGCTATTTCGAGATTCATGGAAATTGGAGAAATGGGATAAGAAAATATTTTAGATATGCATAAATGATTGTCAACATGGAATGCATTACTAAGGATTTTATATTCTAACAGAATTCAAGTACACGAAGTAAAAGTAGATATAATCACGATAATACCGAAATGGTGATTCATTAAGTACACATCTTTCCATAACATACCAAAGAAATAAGGTTCGGTTACAAGGGTGTATACGAAAGAAGCAAAATTTACACCCAAATACTAGTAGCACTAACTGTCATAGCAGCCTAGTCGAATGTACAAAAGATACGTAATAGAAAGTACATAAATGGAAATACTGAGAAGATCTACTCGGGGCCACTAGGTGATCCCGAAGATGATGATGTTGTAGAAGGAGCCACCCCTTCAGGCCTAACTTCAAGTTGATCTAAACGCTTTTTCATTACTGTCACGGTTTCTTGTAAACCCTTAATCATCTCATCCTTTTCTTTATCTTTGGCAATTAATTCCCCAAATAAACCTTTTAGGTAGGTAGTAAAATTCCATTCCTCCTGAAAATCCTTGTCATAAGACTTCATATGCTTTCTTAACACCTTCACTTCTGATTCGAGGTCATCACTTTCAGCTATTCTTTTATTTGACATTCTAAATAAACATCTTACATTGTTGTGCAGGTTTTCAATTTCAGGATCTGCTGGAGAGAAAAGAGTCTCGGGTATATATTCAGGGGAAGCAGGAGTAGCATTGGAAGGTCCTCCCACTTCATAAGTGTTGGTCCGAATAGGCTGATCAGAAGTATCATTATCTAAGTCTGAAGAATGCCCCGAAGGTAGGCAGGATAAAGTAGGAGAGTCTTTGATAGGTGTGGTTGGAGGCTGAATCTCTTCCTCCTCCTCCTCATGATCCTCCCCAGGCTCCTCCTCAGGATCCTCCTGAGGCTCCTCCTCATGATCCTCCTCAGGATTCTCCTCAGGCTCCTCCCCAGGCTCCTCCTCAGGATCCTCCTGAGGCTCCTCCTCAGGCTCCTCCTCAGGATCATCCTCAGGATTCTCCCCAGGCTCCTCCTCAGGCTCCTCCTCAGGATCCTCCTCAGGTTCCTCCTCAGAATCCTCCTCAGGCTCCTCCTGAGGAAATTTGTAAACACTGTCTGGCGATCGAGGGGGAGAGTTCATCTACATAAGAAAAAGATATATATATATAATAAGCACGAAGGATTTGGTTGAAGAAAATATATATCGTAATGAAATCAATATAATATATCAAGAATGAAATTAAAGTATGAAATATTATATGAATAATTAAGTAAATAGTAAGGAATAGAGAGTTACCCGCGCACATATTAAACAACATTGGCAGATTCTGTGTTTGACAATAGTAAAGCATGAAATATTTTGAAAATTTAGTTATAGACCAAGTTTTGAAAATGACTCAGTTCCCTATAACCATTGCTCTGATACCAATCTGTGAGACCCCCAGAATTAGGCATGGAACAACTAGGCAACAAGGGGGTAACACGTCATGGTACAAGTAACAATGAATTATAAATTACTCGAAAATGACGTAATAAAAGACATATTTATTACACCACGATATATCAGAGTTTTAAAGCATAGGTCCCACAAGTTTTAAAACATAACAAAGTAACATTACATCATGGTTTTAATGTTTTATAGATACCAAAAGATAAGCGGAAAATTTAAACAACTTTTATAGTACCAAAAGCATAAGCATAACACAGAACTCCCAAGCTGCCAACATCCTGCGGGATCCCATCCTAGCATATTAAGCGTTATTACCTGAGATTAAAACATGTAAATCCATCAACAAAAAGTTGAGTGATATTCATAGGTTTAGTAAACTAAGTAATGGAACACAAGTATAAGTTGTAAAACAAGTAATGGGGGGGGATGACTATCTGCATCATCCATAGTCGTGATGTATATTATTGCTATTTAGCTCATGACACCAAAGCTTAACAAAAGGTAAGTTCCCCTAGTAAGTATTCAGCCTAAATACTCAAGTATAAACAAATGTAATGCGTCAATGGTTAAACAACCGCAACATGGGACGGGGATTGTCAGTCCCGATGGATCCATCCACAACATTCGCGCTTGCAAACTGTGAATTATTAACGGTTCATGATATTGAGGGGAAACTTAGTGGCTATGGAAACTAAAAGCAATAATATATTGTATTCATCTGGCAGCATACAGTTCAGGATAGCATACAGTTTAAAAGTTTTTGTTCCAACATGAAATCTCATCCCGCGTTTTTAGAAACATTTTATAGATAGTAAAAGGGACTATGAACTCACCTCAAAGCAATAGCAGGGATATAATGACACAAAGGTAGATACGGAAAATGATAGCTCAAAACAATCCGTAACCTAGATTAAATACAATATATATTACTATACATGCAAAATGCCAAAAAAACGTAGCATTTAGTTCTCTAGTGTGTGCTTGAGTTTATTTAAATAAATTGACAAATTTTTTTAACACTTGCAAAAGTTTAACGTTGTAATAAAAATATAGTCATTTTAATCGAGATATATTTAACAATATTGAACTTTTCGTAGTCAGAAAGTTTATTCAGTTGAGTCATTTAATGGGTCAAATATCCTAAATATCTTTTAAATTTTTATTATACAAATATATTAACTTATAATTAATTAAAATTACATTAAATATTACTTAAATTAATGTGTCTCATGTTTCCCTACAGGGAACCAAAAATTTTGAAGCATAATGTGTAAATCGTATATTTGGGCATTACTTTTCGAAGTATAAGGCCTTTTCTTCAGTTTTTTAGCAAAAAAAATCAACCTATGATAACTTTGTAGTGCACATATAATAAAAAAAAATTAACTTCTTGCAACAAATCAAGTCTAGTTGTTATACACTTTACATGGATATATTAAAGAGTAAAGTATGTAAAAAAAAAATTTATAAAAAAAAACCTCAAGCATAACATCTAAGGGACATGCGCATATAGAATGAAAGTAAACAAAGTATCAACTCACTGTTATGAGATTGGGTGGTATTGTACTATGGTTGTTTGATATTTGGAAAAGGAAAGAAATGAGTGAAGATAAAGATTTAGACAAGATGTACATTAGAATTTGTATCTTGCCATATAATATGAAGTACAAGACACGTATCATTTCATAGATACGTGTCATCAACTTAATTTTTTTGTTATTATTTTTTTTTCATAATAGATAGGAATGATATAATAATAAACTTTTTCCCGCAATTTGTTAAAGCGGGTATTATCGGAACAAGATATTTTAAAAGTTACGTGATTTAGAAAAATACGCGTAGAATACAAAAAAAATAAACGCTCAATATAAAATAAAAATATTGGCATTCAGATAACATTAAAATTTTGATAAATAAATGAGGGCTTATGATTTGATAAACGTTAACGCGTTATATAAAATTACGCTTAATTGTTTATCGTAAAATACAAAGAATACACGTAAACTGAATAATAAAAATGACGACAATAAAAATATATTTATGACGTCGGCTCACGTTCCGTTGATTCGAGTAATTTTTTTGTAAAATGTACGCGGGTGCTTTTAAATAAAAATTTGATTTAAATAAATATAGAAAAATTAAAATAAAATTTTTATAATTCCGAATAAAGTATTATCAATGATCAAAAGAATATTTAAGAATAAAATAATTACCAGAAAAATACGAGATCTCACAAGTTTTTCCCCATTATCGGTTTCAACAACGGTGATTCTGGCCTTTTTAGGCACTGTTTGAGTAGGACTTACCCATTTACTATCCGAGATGGGATAGATGATACCGGCATCTAACCATTTAAGAACTTCCGTCTTCACAACCTATTTCATATTAGGATTCAGACGCCTTTGCGCATCTCTTGCTGGCTTAATATCTGGGTCCGTAACAATTCGATGCATACATAATGAATGGCTGATCCCTTTCAAATCTGCAATTGTCCATCCCACCGCTGCTTTGTACTTGGAAAGCACTTTTAAAAGTGCTACCTCTTGTGATTCAGAAAGATTAGAAGCAACAATTACGGGTAAAGTATTGTTAGGACCTAGAAAAGCATATTTGAGATTGGATGGCAAAGGTTTTAGCTCAAGAGTTGGAGGCACCTCCAGAGACGGCTTCGTGGCCGTGTCAATAGTAGAAGGTAAGGGATCTACTTTATAAGACCAAGGTGGTTTTTGATGGTCCAAAGAACTGACCAAACACTCTTGAATCTCTTGAACTTCAGCAACATCAAGAATCTCCTCATTCTCACCAGTTAAATATAATTCCAAAGGGTCATCCTTGAGCATACGGGATGCATGCTTTTGAACTTCCTCATCGATCACATCTACTTGGTAACATTCACTCATCGTAGGAGAATTCATAGAATTAAACACATTCAATCTTATCTTTTTATTACCGAATGCAATATCCATGGCGCCAGTCCTACAATTAATCCTAGCATCTATCGTGGCTAAGAATGGGCGCCCAAGGATAATGGTTGGTTGAACATCTTTGTATTGTGACTTAGTGTCCATAACAAAGAAATAAATTGGGTAATAAAAGTCATAAACTTTCACAATAACATCCTCTAAGATACCTCTAGGAATTTTGGTAGATCGATCGGCTAAGGAAATAAGGGTGTCTGTCTTACGAAGAGTTCCTAAGTCATACTTATCGACCAAACTACCAGGAAGGATGTTGATACTCGCACCAAGATCAAGGAGCGCCTTCTTAATGGCAATATTTCCGACCACCACTGAAATCAATGGTGCTCCAGGATCTTTGAATTTAGGTGGAAGAGAGCTAGATAAGACTGCACTAACATGCTCAGTTAGGTCAATCTTTTTAGGCAAAGACGCCTTCAGCTTCCTCTTCTGGGTATACAAGTCCTTTAAAAACTTGGCATATGCAGGAATTTGCTTGATAGCATCAATAAGGGGGAGATTGATTTTAACTTGCTTGAAAGTCTCCCACATATCCTCAGCATGAGGAGCCTTTTTAGCTAACCTTGCAGATGTCGATTTCTCCAACGCCTTAGGGTAAGGTGTGCTGGATACACCACCCTCCCCAACTTCGGAAGATTCAGTAGCTTTAGGATTCTGTGTTGTTGGTTTAGGAAAATCATTTAACAAATCATTTACCAACTCAGAACCGGACTTAACATTATCAGAATTTTTACCTTCAACAATAATTTTGTCATCAGTAACGAAATCCTCGACATCAGGAGAATTTGGAATTCCCTTGTCATTTTTGTAGATTTTACCGTTTCGAAGAGATGTCACCATATTCAGATGCTCATTTCCATTTTTCTTGTTTGCGGGATTCATGATGGGGTAGCTCGGTAGCCGTCCCTCATCTCTTTTGCTTAATTGATCCGCCAATTGACCAACTTATCTCTCAAGAGCTGCAATAGATTTGGTAGTGGTCTCGTGTCTTTGATTAGTGACCTCGAATTTTCTATTGATCTCTTGATTGTTGGTAGATAATGAAAACATAAGCCTATCAAACTTTCAGTCAAGGTTCAAGAGACGGTTGTCATCTTGCCCTTGGCCCTGATTTGGATATTGTTGTTGTGGCCTATGATTGTAAGAATTTGGTTGGAAATTAGATGAATCGCCACCCTCGTACCTTGGTTTGTAACCATAGTGTTGTTGTTGGGCATTATTAGGGTGATTGTCTTCATCTTTCCAACGGAGGTTGGGGCGATTGCGCCATCCAGGATTATAACTTTCAGAGAATGGGTCATTTCGTGGACGACCACCATAGACTCCATTTACCTCCTCATTTGGTGGTGCCCCCTAACTTTGACAAATATCGAAAGAGTGACTCGGATCACCATACATTGAACTATACGACACCTTAGACACATTTGGCACACCTTTTCCTAGATTTTTCAACAAAAGATCAACTTTCTTACTTAACTCGCTAATTTCAGAATTTGTGCCACGTTGGTTAAACACAAAATTGGCGGAAGATGGGTTGTTGTTTCGATCCACTGAAGCTTGGGTCTTGGAACCTTTGCTTAATTTTTCAAAAAAACTCCCATTCTTCCTCCATAGGTCGCGAGAAAAACATACCCCCACTAGTGGCCATCACAATTTGTTAGTTGTTATAATCCAACCCATCATAGAAGACTTTGACAAGCTCCCATTTTGGAACATTGTGATGAGGGCAAGTTCTTAATAACTCCTTAAGTCTAATAAATGCTTCATGAAACTGCTCGCCTGGGATTTGACGAAAGGATTTAATCTTATTTCTAATGGCAGTAGTTTTACTTATAGAATAAAATTCCTCAAGAAAAGTAGATTGCATTTCAGACCATGAGTTAATACTACCTGGCTCAAGAGATGAGAACCAGTCCTTAGCTTGATCTTTAAGAGAAAAAGGAAAAAAGCAAAGTCTTACCTCGTCCTTGGTAATGTTATTAACCTGATGTGTGTCAGCAATTGAGAAGAATTCTCGCAGATGTGCGTATGGCTCCTCACGACCTCTAAACACTGGCAAGATTGCTATGAGGTTCGGCTGAATCTTGAAGTTACTTGTAACCCCTTTAACCGGATCCGGATAAACGATAGGTGAAGGATCCTCGAACATCCCCGACCTGTAATAAGAATCAACACCCCGTGGTGGAGATTCTTCTCCGCTACTACTTTCGCTAGCACCTCCGCCAACATCTTCGTCACCTGGCATTTCAACGAAAAGATCTGCTAAACCTGAAAAATCAAGATTAGTAGAAAACTGTCGAAACGTCTTCCTTCTTAACCTTGCACTTTTCTCAACCTCAGGATCGTAAGCTAACGGTGATGTACTTCCCGATTTGTGTGTGCGCATACACTAACCTGCATACTCACAAGAAACAAAACAAACAAACAAAACAAAACAAAACAAGAAAAATAAAATCTTTTTGTATTTTTGTATTTTATTAAAGAAAAATATTGACAAAAACTTAAACGAAAAGCTCACCGAGTCCCCGGCAACGGCGCCAAATTTTTTTCTTCAATATTTTTTCTTCATTTATCGGCGCTCACAATGTATTTTCTCCAAAAAATTAATTAAAGCGTCCATTTTTATTCCACTTTGCTCGTAAACTACATAATCACAAAACACATTAAAAGTACATGTATAACGAAAAATAAATATATAATTATAATAAGTTAACATGCTATTAGGTGTATGCAAACTACACCAATCAAGACCCATCCTAGAAATCAAAAGGTGATCACACCCATACCAAATTTACCCACATGCATGATGTTTTGATTTTTGATAAAAACAAGAATTTGTTGAAGGTATTTTATGATTATGCATGTAATGGTCTTTATAAGATCATGTTATTTTGATGATAAAAAGTTGTATTTTGATCTTGGGTTTTTGTTAGATTTCACATGCAAGTGTTTTTAAGAGTTTTTGGTTGATGGGTATGATGGTATAGTGATTCTATAGGTTTGGGAATGACTAGTTATGGTTGGAAAATTGATTTGACATGATTTCTAAAAGTGTATTTTAGGACAGCAGCTTATAACAGATTGTTTCGTGGGTTTAAGTTATGAGATAGGCTGAGATTATTTTATATTGTTGTAGAGTTTTCCGAGACGCTCGTTTCGGTATAAGATAGAGCTTCTAACTCATTACGAGTCAAAAGTTATGCTAGTTTTAGTATTCGTGTACCGGGAGACGCAAGTCGGCACAATCCGAAATTGTGGCTGATTTTCGGTCGACTCTCGGGGACTTTAGGCTTGGTTAGATAATGGGAACTACTGGTTTTCAAAGTTAATATACTTAATTTGAGGAGTCTAGTATTGGTTTTAAAAGGTGGATTGTTAAAATAATACTTTTAAAGTGGTATAAATGGTTTTACAAAACAAGTGTATAAATCTTTCCGGTTTTTATAACACAAAGATGTGTCGGGCAGAAGGTCTTAAAAGTAATATTTTTGAATGAAACATGAACTGAGTCTTCTTCATATTATATGTGAGTTGTGACCAAGTTTCGACGAAATCGGACAAGTGTAGATAGGATAGATTCGTGTGTACATTTGGAGTGTACATGTTGATGGGTATTTTGGACACGTAGTTCAATGGTCGTGTGGCGTGAGTTTGAGTATTCGCTATAGGACATGGTGATTTACTCAAGTGTTAAGTCATTATATAAATGACTTAGCTACTGGTCCGAGTAAAAAGTAAAATGATAAGTTGACTTGCGTTGACTTGGCGTCTTATGATGGGTCAATGTCGAGAGTGCAAGTGTTTAAAAGAATAATGTTGAGTAAAAGGGTATAGTAATAACACTTGTAATATTAAATTTTTCGGGATTGTCTTGGTTTTGTAATTTTGATTTTATATTATTTAAGTATGATTTATACTTAAGTCGATTATTAACGAACGCGCCTTATTTGGTAGGTTGCGGTTTTCGTGTTTAAACGGGCATCACTAATCGTCGGCGATCGTCTCATTACCACTATTGGCTAAGGTGAGTCTATAGCCTCGCTTTTAACATGTTTACTTGTTTTATAAAACCCGCGAGGGGGATAACATGCTTGTTTTATTAAAATAAAGGGTACAACGAGAAGTTGTGAAAACCCTACTTATTGGAAAAGTATGGGTGCAACGAGAAGTTGTAGAAACCCTACTTATTAGAAAAGTATTTATTATAAACGAAGGGTACAACGAGAAGTTGTGGTAAACCCTCTTTGTTTTAAAAATTGAACACAAGGAACCCCGATTGTATGTTTAGATGAAAGGTATTACATAAGTTTGTTTAGCCTTAAATGACCCATGAATCGTGAATTGTTAATCGAAGTAACGCTAATGCTATGGATAGATCTATCGGGGTGACACCCAGTCCGATCACGACTAGCTATCGCGTGGTGTTGTGATGCACTAGTAATGAAACATCGGATGCATTGTATAAGAGAAATATACGCACTTGGCTAGGTGTGTTGGGCTGAAATAATATATGTTAACGTTCAATGTCACGAGACTTATGTAATGACACGATAATTATGTCCGTACAACATAACTGTCTTTGATAAATTGTTAACCATGAAAGGTTATTTTGAATACTTGTGTTCTCTTTATTTTATTTAAACTCTATAGATTCACTCGGCAAATTTTGCTGAGTTTTTAGCATGTTTTATCTCAGGTCCATTGGGAAGGCACTCGAGGAAGGCGGTTTCGTGAAGTTTGCTTATTTGAAATGTTTTGGCCCGCTTTCACAAATTATATCCATTCAAAGAATCTTTTATTATTTACTGAGACTGTAACCTTTAAATTATCTGGGACCGTGTGAAAAGTTTTATTGTTAAATGAATGGATGGATGTTTTTATTTAAAACGACTCGTTTTGAGCCGTTTTCTATGATTATGAGATTGAACCATGATAGTAACACCCAATGACCCTTCCGTTGCTATGACCAAAATTGAGGGTGTTACACACATTTCAAAAGACTTTCCGATAGGATATTTCGATGGTTATTCTGATGGGTATTCCGCCGGATTAAATTTGGGGATTCCGATACAGTGACAAGTATTTCAAGATTTTTCAAAAACGTGTTTTTGAAAATTTTTAAGGTGTGTTATTTTGTCTTGGAACTTTTGGTTTATCGAGAATAATTATTAGGGGATTTTAACATTATTTCTCGACTTCTACACACAACAACAAACACAATTATTTTCTTTCATTGATCGATCGACAAATAATCCTTACTTTCATTTATCATCGATTTTCAATGGATTCGTTGAATTCGACATCTCGAGAGGGAGAATTGCAGATGATGCAAGAAGAAGCAAGACAAAAATGTCAGGTCTCATTTAGACAATTTGAATGTCATCTCTACGAGCTTACCAAGCTAGACTATGGACCATCATTTGTGGCAATATTTGGTCAAGATGCTCCTTTCTTCATGGAGGCTATAATGATAAACTTGGATATTCTTCAGCAACAACTTGACAAGGAAGACTTTAATCATATTTAATCTGCATCTGCACTTCAAGTTCTTTTGAAACAATTATCGATTTTTCTTCAATTCGATGTTGCCAAGAAAGAAAATTCAGTGCCCTGTCAGTCATTCCTTGAAGACGTGCATAAAGAGATTCAAGACTTCCGTGGTACTTTGTTTAAATACATGACTTCTCTTACACATCTGTTTCAAGAACGATCACGACTTCAAATTGCTTATGATACTTGGAAGCAAGAAAATCCTATGCAGATGCCAGTGGAAAAAATAGTCTTGCAGATGACTCAAAGGAGACCGATTTGGTTAACGATGATAGCAGCGTCAATGCATCACGACAACATGACTCAAGCATGCATGAAGAAGAGCCACTAGTTGAGGTACAATTGACTATTGAATCTCACAATGATCTACATCATGTTGAGTACTCAGAACCCACCTATGACAAACATGGGATGGAAAGGGTGATTCCACTTCTGATTCATCCGATGTGAGTCATAATGGGGGAGAGAATGATCAAAATGCTCAAAATCATGATATATGCCCTATGACTGATTCTTTAACTGTAGGATCAATGTTTTCTAAGGATTTAGCAAGTATGGATTATCTATTGAATGATGATAAATGGAAGAACTTTAGAGAGAGAAAGAAGAGAGAGAAAGGAGAGAAAGATGAGAAAGATGGAAAAATGTGATTGTGGAATGGAAATGAACCAACAACCCCTCCTAACATGCTAGGAGGGGGGTTTATATAGCCCACCCTACATGTGGGCTATATGGGCTATATTGGATCACGAGCCCAATATCGTTGGAGTGACCGATCCTTTCTAAATACGTAAAAACGTATTTCCAACAATCTCCCCCAAAGGGAGGTCACTCCAAGTTACAATGTCCTAAATAGTCTAAAGCTCGTGATCTATGCTAATAATGATGTGACCGAGACTTTCCTTGGAAAAACGTATTTCCAACAATCTCCCCCAAAGGGAGGTCACACCATTTTACAAAATCTTAAACCTAGCATACTATGCTTGAGTCTTCGATCTTGTTCTTGTGAATATGCTGATGAGATCTTTGACTTTAGTCTTGAGCATGTTCTTTTGCCTTGACCTTGTGCATTCATCACTTGTGATATTCGCCTCTTCGTGACTTCATGTTCCACACACTTATACCTTTATAATTCTTGAAAGCTTCAGAGTTTGATACAGCGGAAGACTTGACCTTCAGACTTTCTTGAATTCGTTGAAGTACTGAGTGTATGCAGTATAAGCATGTGGGGACGTCTTCTTCTTGGATTCCGCAACGCCACCGTCTTCAAATGCCGCAACATAAGTAGACACGAAAGAAATGGCTTTGAACATTTCATTCTAAATCGGTAGCATTTTACCTCCGGTCGGTGAAGACCGTTGGACAATATTAGATATCGTACCCTTGACGGATAGTTTCAATTAAGTAACTTCCTGACAGGATTTCGCGGGTAAACCCGTTCTCTTTATTCGACCGTCCAAAGCTGACTGCGAACATAAAGAGTGAATCATTTGGATAATAATATCCGCATGATTTGAAGCCGTCAATTCATGTTCCTGGAACAAGTGAAATTCAATTAAGAACCGCACCATCGTTGCTTTCCAGTTGTCACTAGCTTGATTCGTATAGAATCTTGCAAGTTACCTACCAAGTGCTGTTTGAGGTTAACACTAGAAGGATTTCCACTCATCACCGTGAACACAAAGGTATCACTCTGGGTGTTCTGGCAAGATCACTGAGATATTGCGTAGAGGCCAGGAACGTGTTTAAATTCAGTTAAGAATTAAACAGCCGTTGCTTTCCAGTTATCACAAGTTTGATTCATAAAGAATCGCACGAGTCACCTACCATGAGCTTTTTGATATTCGCTCAAGAAGGATTTCCATCTTCATTGTAAATACTTTCGTATTACTCGGATGTTCAGGCAAGATCATGAAGATTTTGCGTAGGACTCTTAAGATCTTTCTTACTTTTCATAGTGTATGAAGAAGCAAGGAATTATGAAAGTGTGTCCTAATGAGATATTTAATGATCTCAAATGGCTCTAGACTCGATCGTGCACTTTGGATTTTAGTGATCGGAGGCTGGAGAGGAGTGCCACCTTTTCAATACCAATTTATTCGGAGTGAATAAATCAATAGATAACGTGTTGTCTCCGTGTGATTAAAACAAATATCTTTTAAGAGATATCTGAGTTAGCTGGGATGGGTTGTGCTTTGCATCACTGGGTCCATGATGTCTGTCTTCAATATCAAGAATCATTAAACAATGATCTTAATAGCATATGTATTGACCCGGTTTCTGCCTAAGTTGTAAGGAGGGCTTCTTTCTTTACACCCTTTATCTTTACAATTCTTTTTCATTCTTCAACCCCTTCAATGCTTACCAATACGTCATCACTAGCACCTTGTTGTGATTGTTCCAGTGCTAACTTAAGTACTTGGTCGGCATTCAGCTACGTTCACAATCTTTCTCCATCTTTCCTAAGGACTACTACTTCTAGCTATGGAATGTCCTTGGGAAGATTTCTCCGGTTCTAGAGGAATCATTGGACTTTAACCTATCCTACCATCCTTATGTCACCACAATCTTCACCGTCGTGAATAGAGATGTTTTGGGTAAGTGTATGTCACCATGAAAACCATTTTGAAGTGCAAATCCATTTTGCTCCCCCTTAACATATGCCACGATATCCGAAAACGTTTCGCACATGTCGGGATGAGCTAGCACGTTAAGTCAAACCATTTGTGATTAATCATTTCCCATATTAAATCACATTTTCTCCCCCATATTAAAAATATTAACCCAATCGATGTTTTTAATATCAATTGATTTAATAGCATTTTAAGAAAATTTGGGAAGAATAATGCAAAGCCATATATCTTCATGAATTACACAAGCTCCCCCTCAAATTAATGAGGGTGTACTTGAAACGTAAATTAAATACCTTTTAAACACAAGTGTAAGGTATTTATCACGTACAAAGATCATATATGATAATGAATTCACAAGATTAGCAATTTATGAGGTTGGACCTGAATGATGAAGAACATCATATGAAAGGAGCACATGGTTCTTGTTCACGAATGTTGGTCGCCTCATCACGTCTGAAGTTATCTCTTGACTCCATTTGATTGATATCGTTGTCTTGACACCAACATGTGAACTTGGCACTGTCGGCGTCAAAGATTCTGAATGCTGGACAATTGCTCCCCCTCAATTGTTGACCCGTGTTCTATTGAAAGAGTTGTAGTCACCGTTTGAGTAGTCGCCTCGTCGAGTATGTAGATATCAATTGTAAATTGCTACGGTTGGTGGAGATGATAACTTCATAAAAACAAGATTTCTCTTGTTTTAACAAATAAATGCACTGACACGTACATATATTCGTGTTAGATTGTGTTATAAAGTAAACACAATCCCTTACATGGTTGTAAAGTAAACCATGCCCGAGAAAATTAATTCCCGTTGTTGAGTCAAAGCTTTCCGGTGAAATGCTTGACTTTAACATGAAAAGCGGGTTACTATCAAAAATAATAGCAAGCCATTTTGAGCATGTTTTAAAACATTTGAACTTCTGCTCGAACTTTATTTACAACCCCGTGTCATTATTGAATGACATTTCTAGTATCGTAAATATTATCGATTCCAGAAGACATGCTCTTTTTATCAAAACCTTTTTTGAACACATAATTTTGAAAGATTTAGAAAACCTTTTTGAGAAATTCTCGACAAATTGTGTTCAACGTTTTGAAAACCAATTACTTGAGCTTAAGATGTTGAATATCTTACAAAACGAGCTCAAGTCCGAGAAGTTGTAAACTTCCCGTTGTTAAGGATAAGTTACCATCGGCGATAAACTTTCCTTTTAATTGAAGAACGAGTTCTAAGCTGACATTTACTTAGAAGTCATTTTCATGAGCTTGAAAAACTTTGAATGTTTTAACGTAAAGCTCATGACCGAGAAAGGTGAATTTCTCGTTATGAGGAAAAGTTCTCTTATTTAAAAGATTCACTTTCCTTTCTGAGCTTAAAACCTGGAATGTTTTAATACAAGCTCATGACCGAGAAAATTTAATTTCCCGTTACGAGGATAAGCTATCTTTAAAGATAAGCTTTCCTAAAATTGAAGTCCGAGTTACAGTCTGATATTTAACTGTAAGTCATTGTACATGAGCTTAAAAACTTCGAATGTTTTTAATATAAGCTCATGCCCGAGAAAAATTAATTTCTCGTTGTGAGGATAAGTTTATCATCGGCGATAAACTTTCCTTAATTTGAAGATCGGGTCATCATCTGACATTTGATGAAGAGCCTTATACACGAGCTTAAAACCTTTGAATGGTTTTAGGATAAGCTCGTGTCCAAGAAAACTTAATTTCTCGTTAAAAGGGTAAGTTATCGTTGCGTAGATAAACTTCCTTGTTTCTGAAGTCCGGGTCATCGTCTGTCATTTAACGAGGAGCCATTGTGCATGAGCTTAAAAACTTGGAATGTTTTTTATATAAGCTCATGCCCGAGAAAATTTAATTTCTCGTTGTTAGGATAAGTTTACCATCGGCGATAAACTTTCCTTTCTTTGAAGAGCGAGTTATAGTCTGTGATGCGACTATAAGTCCTTGTGCATGAGCTTAAAAACGTGGAATGTTTTTAACATAAGCTCATGCCCGAGAAAAATAAATTTCTCGTTTTTAGGATAAGTCATCATCAGGATGAACTTTCCTGTCTTTTGAGATCGAGTTACAGTCTGTTATGTGACTGTAAGTCCTTTTACACTGTAAATTTAACTGGAAATCCCCTGAGACACTTGTTTCTTAGATATCAGCTTCTTTAGCAACCAAACTCTGAGAGTGTCCTTAATTGAATGGTATACAATGATTGGACCGCTTCGTTCTTTTGGAACATCCTCTTTGGTACCTGCATTTTCATTAGGAATTTGCATGCTTGGATAAGGGTTAGCGATATCTATCTTAGAAGCAAGTGGGGGTTCACAGTTGGCCTTACTTGTGCCAGAGGTGTTCTGAGGAGATGATTCACTTGTCTTAGCTGGTAAACGTTTCCTTTTATAGAAAACCTTAAGTTCAGGCTTAGGTGATGCATCCTCCTTTTCAATTTCCTCCCTAGTAGGCTTAATAGAATCGGAGGCTATCCTAGTTAAAGGGCACTCGTTTTCTACAAGGGTGAAAGTTCTACCAGTGGGGCGCCACATTTAACCAATGGGTTTGATTTTGGCAACCCACTGGGATTTAAGTCTAGCACGGGAGTTCACCTCATTAAGTAGTTTCTTGATACAAGAATCATGATTTGCCGTAAAGACACATTTTCTACATGTTTTACAAGTAGCATATTTAATGTCCGAGTAAGATCTAGAATTCCTAGATGATTGATTGATGCTCCTAGGATGTGACATGCTACGGTTAGCAGTGTTGGGTAAACTAGAAGGCATCTGACTAGGTTTGAAATTCCTATCTCTTACTTGTGTCTTTTGCTTAGCTTCCCTAAGACCAAAAGTATGGCGAACGTCATTTGAACTAGTTCCAGACGTATTCTTAGGACTATGTCTAGGGAAATTAGAGGCAATCATGTGATTATGTCTTGCAAAAGCTGTTTTAGTCACATTGGGCCTAGATGGTGGAGTGACTGTTCTAGAAAGATGAACCATATCAACTTGGGAGGCAAACCGCGGTCTCGAGGATTGTGATCGCTCGGATCTAAATGCAGTAGGTTGTCTGACAGTCGGTTGTCTGACGAACTGATTTGTAGGCGGTTTCCCCAAGATTGATGGTTTTTCAAGCTTAATGTCCACACTAGTTCCTTTGGTTTTCCTCAATTCGTTTTTTAACGCAGCTATAGCAAAGACCTTTTCCTGTACTTGAGCTTTTAAAGTCTCATTCTCTTTGAGCAATTCATCTTGAGATGCCAACTTAGATTCAAGCAACTTAATTTGTTTCAAAAGATTATCTTTTTCAGCTTTAGAATCTAGAGCAGTTTGATCCAATTTTCGCTCAAGAATAACGTTTGACTTTTCAAGTTTTTCAAAGTATGTTTCAAATTTCTCCATTTTCTTCGAAAATTCAATTTTGGCATCCTCAAGCTGTTTGGATTGCTGAGTTAAAATCGTTTCAAGCTCTTTAATCCTAGAATCAGAAGTATTTAAAGAAGCAGTCATAAGACACTTATCATGATGTTTAGCATTTTGAACACTTTCTCCCTCACTATGATTCACATCCGATGAATCAGAAGTGAAATCACACTTTTTCATCCCATGTTGGTCATAGGTGGGTTCTGAGTTCTCAACATGCTGTAGATCATTGTGAGATTCGGTATTCAATTGTACTTCAACGATTGGCTCTTCGTCATGTATGCTTGAGTCACGTTGTCGTGATGCAATGACGCTGTTATCATCGTTAACCAAGGAGGTCTCCATTGAGTCATCCGTAAGACCATTTTTCTGCTGTGTCATCGGCATCGTAGATTCTTGTATTCCACTAGTATGCTCTGGTTGAAGTTGTGAATTTGCATAAATCGAAAGTGCAATAGATTTCATGAACTCGAGCAATCTATCCCTAAAGTCTTTAACTTCGATTTGTGTGTCTTCAAGGAATGACTGGCATATCATTGAAGCTTCAACCTTGGCAGGATCAAAATGAAAGAACCTCGAAAAATGTTGCACTAGAACTTGAAGTGAATGTGAGGATTCAGTTTGATTAATGTCTTCTTTGTTGATCTGCTCTAGTAGTTGGTTAACTTTGAGGAGCATTTGGTGGACGAAAATGGTACGATTTTGACCGAAGAGTGTCACAAAACCGCTTCCTTCTTTAAGTAGAGAAATGTTCGACAGATGGTACCGAAGTGGTCGAAATAAAGTCATTCTACTTTCTCTAGCTTTAACTTTCATTTGATGCGAATCCCCGTCTTTAGATGGCAAATTCAACGAATCCATTGAATGTCGATGAAAATTTCTTAGATCACCGATTAAAGTCGTAGCCACTAAAAAAATAAAAATTCAATGTAGCCAATTTTCTCGGTCTCGTCAAAAGAGTTTTGTCACTTTGTTTCAAAATTTGTCTTCAAATCCGGCCACAAAAAAAAACTTTTAACCCGTTAAGTATTTAATCACTAGATTCTTTCGAAATACCCGCCTCAACCGATGTACCAAATCCAAAATAAACAAAAATTAACTATAAAATATAAAATATAAAAAGTTTAACTAAATACGTGGCCCAAACCGAATGAAAAACAAAAATTAACTATAAAATATAAAATATAAAAAGTTTAACTAAATACGTGGCCCAAACCGAATGAAAAACAAAAAAAAACAAAAAAATAAAAAAAATAATAAAAAAAATAAAAAAATAAAAAAATAAAAAAAATAAATAAAAAATAAATAAAAATAAAAATTACGCCCAAACAAAGATTTTAACACTATACTTCGGTTTCTCCGTCTTAAACAAAAATACGTGTCCTAAAAAAAAACACGTGGCTGGCACCTCACCAAATAATATCAATCTTGGTTACTCCGTCTTCTTATAAATCTAATTTATTTGCTGTAATCTCTCTCTCTCCTCACCAAGTAATACTCTCCCACTAATCTCAACTCTCAAATCCTCTCAAATCACAAATCTCACAAATCTGCTCATCTAATATCAATTTTCAGAAACTAGTTATCAATCATTTATCAATGATGATAAACGAGTAACAGCCAATCCTTGTTACTGTCTATTAGATGTTCCTAAAACCAAACTCACAATTATAACGAATATTCAGAAACTTGTATCAATCCTTGTTACGAATCACAATAATCCTCAATTATAAATAGTCGAGTCGTGTGTGTTTGGGTTTGTTGGTCGAGATGAGTTGCAGGAGTCTGGTGGGTTTTGGGTGAGGAAGTCGAGGGTCTTGATGTGAGTGTTTGGGTGTGTGTGAGTCAAGTGTTGTGTCGAGGGTCGAGTCGAGTGACTGAAGTTGAGAGGTCGAGTGGTTGAAGAGTGTGGGTTCCGGATATGATGTAGAAAGAAGGTGTGGGTGTGTCGTTGAATGTTAGTCGAGAGAAGAGAGTGTGATCGAGGGTGTGTTGGAGTCAAGGGTGTGGGTCTGTTGTTGTAACAGTTGAGGTGAGGGTTTGAGAGGTGAGGGTGTAATCGAGGGATCTGTTTCGAGTGTTTGTTTAGTCGAGTCTGTGAAGTGGTTTCGAGGGAATGAGGTCGAGGGAGTCGAAGTCGAGAGTCGAGGCTGAGTGAGTCCTGTGGGTTTGTTCAGACGAGAGGTGCGGGTCTTTGTTTTACGAGAGGTGAGGGTGTCGCGAGTGTTCTTGGGTCTGAGTCGAAAGGTTTTGGTCGAGTCAGGATTTGGTCGAGTCAGGTTTAGGTCCTAATTGTTTTGGTCAAAAATAATTTCCATCGCAATACTTTTCATTCTATCGCAATCTAGTGCAACCCATCGCAATATACTAACTTTTTCATCGCAATATCACAAAAACTCACCATCGCAATGTGGAAAAAATTTTGGCAGAGTTTCGTTCTCACTTTACCTTAAACCCGTCGCATTCACGATCGCAAAAAGGCGATCGGAATAACCGTCGGAATAAGGGTGTCGGAATAAGGTGATCGCAAAGTAGAACCTTTCGGTTATTGCGATCGATATGTCGAGAAGTTCTATCGGAATGTGAAAAGATTATGCATCGGAATATTTGGACCCTTTTCAGATAGAATACGTTGAGAAAAAACAAAACAGAAAAGAAGGACAAAAACAGAAAAGAAGGATTAAAATAGGATAATAAACTTGAAGTTGGATAAACAGAAAGACAAAACAAAAATTATAAAATAAACTAATCAAAATGGATTAAAATTTAGAAAATTGAGAAAAATAAAAGAAATTTTTAGTAGAAAACAAAATTTTTATAAAACTTTTAGCAAAGATTATTTAAAAGTAAGCTTAAAAAATAAAAAAGAAATAGACGAAAGAAAGAAACTAGTAAAAGAAGAAAAATTTACCACCAAATCAAAAGATAAAATGTGCTAATCCGAAGAATCAACCATGCTCTTGATACCAATTGTAGGATCAATGTTTTCTAAGGATTTAGCAAGTATGGATTATCTATTGAATGATGATAAATGGAAGAACTTTAGAGAGAGAAAGAAGAGAGAGAAAGGAGAGAAAGATGAGAAAGATGGAAAAATGTGATTGTGGAATGGAAATGAACCAACAACCCCTCCTAACATGCTAGGAGGGGGGTTTATATAGCCCACCCTACATGTGGGCTATATGGGCTATATTGGATCACGAGCCCAATATCGTTGGAGTGACCGATCCTTTCTAAATACGTAAAAACGTATTTCCAACATTAACCAATTCTACTTCTAGGATTGAAGAGCTTGAAACGATCATTGCTCAACAATCAAAAGAGCTTGAGGATACCAAAATTGAATTTTCGAAGAAAACGGATAAATTTGAAAAGTATTTTGAAAAACTTGAAAATTCAAACGTTGTTCTTGAACGAAAATTAAATCAAAAAATTCAAGATTCTAAAGCCGAAAAATATAATTTTGTGAAACAAATTATTTTGCTAGAATCTAAGTTGGCATCCCAAGAACTCTAACAAAAGGAACAAGATACCTTAAAACAGCGTTTTTATGAGTTAAATAATACTATCGTAGAGATGAGGTCTAAAACTCTAGAGTCAACGACCTTGTTAACTACTGAAAATGCTGATTTAAAGGCTCAGGTTCAGAAAAAGGTTTTTGTTATAGTTGCTCTGAAAAACGAGCTAAGGAAAATTAAGGGCACTAGTGTGGACACTAAGCTTGAAAAACCATCAATTTTAGGGAAACCGCCTAAAATTTAGTTTGTTCGACAACCGACTTCATTTAGATCCGAGCGACCAAAATCCTCGAGACCGCGGTTTGCCTCCCAAGTTGATATGGTTCATATTTCTAGACCAGTCACTCCACCATTTAGGCCTACTGTGATCAAATCAGCCTATGTAAAACCTACAAACAAGACTGCTACTAGTGCTTCTAGGTATAGTTCTAAGAATATGCCACAACATAGGTCGAATAGCATGCCTAATAATCACTATGTAGATGCATCTAAGAAAATGACACAAGCAAGAACTAGGATTTCTAGATCTCATTCAGATTACAAATATGGTGTTTGTTCTGTATGCATAAAAAGTGTCTTCACGACAATTCATGTGGCTTGTGTAACTAAAGTCTTGAAGGAGCTGAACTCAAGTGCTAAAAGATGGATTCCTAAAGGAAATAGGTTTTCTACCGCTAAGTCTTTCGTTGTGCATAAGAAAACCATGTCGCCTAGATCCAATCTTAGGTGGCAACCCACGGGTAGGATTATCAAATCAGTTAATCTTCAATGGGTTCCTACAGGAAGGATGTTTCCCTTTTGCACTACCAAAGTTGGTTGTGAACCCCTGCATGGTTCGAATATAGATATCGCTAACCCATGTGAAAGTATGCAAATTGTTGATTCCAGTACAGGTACTAAAGTCAAGCATCAACAACAACATACCGGTCAAATATCTGTATACCATTCAACTAAGGACACTCTTAGCGTTTGGTTGCTGAAGAAGCTGATATCTACGAATCAAGTGTTTCAGGGGATTTACGATTAAGCTAACAACAATGGCTCACATTCAAATCACAGTCTGTGACCCGAACTTCAGAGAAAGGGAAGTTTATCTACGCAACGATAACTTACCCTCTAAACGAGAAATTAAGTTTTCTCGGACACGAGCTTACACTAAAACCATTCAAAGGTTTTAAGCTCATGTATAATGGTTCATTGTTAAATGTCAGACAATGACCCGTTCTTCAAATAAAGGAAAGTTTATCGCCGATGATAAACTTATCCTCATTAACGAGAAATTAAATTTTCTCGGACACGAACTTACATTAAAACTATTCAAAGGTTTTTAAGTTCGTGTAAATGGCGTATAATTATATTTCAGATTATGCCCCGGACCTCAAGGAAAGGAAAGTTTATCGTCGATGATAAACTTACCCTTACAACGAGAAATTAATTTTTCTCGGGCATGAGCTAATATTAAAAACATTCGAAGTTTTTAAACTCATGCACAATGACTTACAGTTAAATATCAGACTGTAACTCGGACTTCTATTTTAGGAAAGCTTATTTTTAATGATAAATTTTCCTCGAAACGGGAAATTAATTTTTCTCGGTCATGAGCTTGTATTAAAACATTCCAAGTTTTAAGCTCATAAAGGGAAGTGTATCTTTTAAATAAGAGAATTTTTCCTCATAACGAGAAATTCACCTTTCTCGGTCATGAGCTTTACGTTAAAACATTCAAAAGTTTTTCAAGCATGAAAACGATTTCTAAGTAAATATCAACTTAGGACTCGTTCTTAAGTTAAAAGGAAAGTTTATCGCCGATGGCAACTTATCCTTAACAACGAGAAGGTTACAACTTCTCGGAATTAAGCTCGTTTTGTAAGATATTCAAAATCTTAAGCTCAAGTAATTGGTTTTCAAAACATTGAACACAATTTTTCGAGAATTTCTCAAAAGGTTTTTCTAAATCTTTTAAAATTGTGTGCTCAAAAATGTTTTGATAAAAAGAGCATGTCTTCTGGAATCGATAATATTTACGATACTAGAAATGTAATTTAATAATGACACAAGGTTGTAAATAAAGTTCGAGCAGAAGTTCAAATGTTTTAAAACATGCTCAAAATGGTTTGCTATTATTTCAGATAGTAACCCGATTTTCATACTCAATTCAAGCATTTCACCGGAAAGCTTTGACTCAACAACGAGAATTAATTTTCTCGGGCATGGTTTACTTTATAACCATGTAAGGGATTGTGTTTACGTTATAACACAATCTAACACGAATTTATGTACGTGTCAGTGCATTTATTTGTTAAAACAAGAGAAATCTTGTTTTTATGAAGTTATCATCTCCGCCAACCGTAGCAATTTACGATTGATATCTACATACTCGACGATGCGACTACTTAAACGGCGACTACAGCTCTTTCAATAGAACACGGGTCAACAATTGAGGGGGAGCAATTGTCCAGCATTCAGAATATTTGACGCCGAAATTGCCAAGTTCACATATTGGTGTCAAGACAACGACATCAATCGTACACATGGAGTCAAGAGATAACTTCAGACGAGGCGACCAAAATTCGTGAACAAGAACCATGTGATTCTTTCATATGATGTTCTTCATCATTCAGGTCCAACCTCGTAAATCGCTAATCTTGTGAATACATTATCATATATGATCTTTGCATGTGATAAGTACCTTACACTTGTGTTTAAAAGGTACTTAATTCACGTTTCAAGTACACCCTAATTAATTTGAGGGGGAGCTTGTGTAAAGCATGAAGATAATTGGATTTGCATTTTTCTTCCCGAATTTTCTTAAAACTTTATTAAATCAGTTGATATTAATAACATCTATTGGGTTAATATTTTTAATATGGGGGAGAAAATGTGATTTAATAATAAGATCAATCAATTTAATGGTTTGACTTAATGTGTTGGCTCATCCCGACATGTGCGAAATTTTTTTGAATATCGTGGCCTATTTTAAGGGGGAGCAAAATGGATTTGCACTTCCAAATGGATTTCATGGTGACTTATACTTACCCGCAACCCATTTATTTCACGACGATGAATATTGTGGTGACATAAGGATGGTAGGATAGGTTAATGTCCAATGATTCCTCTAGAACCGGAGGAATCTTCCCAAGGAAATTCCATAGCTAGAAATAGTAGTCCTTAGGAAAGATGGAGAAAGATTGTGAACGTAGCTGAATGCCGACCAAGTACTTAAGTTAGCACTGGAAAAATCACAACAAGGTGCTAGTTATGACGTATTGGTAAGCATTGAAGGGGTTGAAGAATGAAAAATAATTGTAATGATAAAGGGTGTAAAGAAAGAAGCCCTCCTTACAACCTTAGGCAGAAACCGGGTCAATACATATGCTATTGAGATTATTTTTAATTATGCTTGGTATTGAAAATAAGACATCATGGACATAGTGATACAATGCACAACCCATTCCAGCTAACTCATATATCTCTCAAAAGATATTTGTTTTAATCACACGGAGACAACGCATTATCTATTGATTTATTCACTCCGAATAAATTGGTATTGAAATGGTGGCACTCCTCTCCAG
The DNA here is from genome assembly GCA_025667525.1 of Glebionis coronaria. Taxonomy (NCBI): domain Eukaryota; kingdom Viridiplantae; phylum Streptophyta; class Magnoliopsida; order Asterales; family Asteraceae; genus Glebionis; species Glebionis coronaria. The sequence continues at coordinate 172,552,863 of CM046877.1, read as the reverse complement.
CCTTCAGTCACTAAAATTCAAAATGCACGATCGAGTTTAGAGCCATTTGAGATCATTAAATATCTCATTAGGACACACTTTCATAATTCCTTGCTTCTTCACACACTGTGAAAAGTAAGAAAGATCTTAAGAGTCCTACGCAAAATCTTCATGATCTTGCCTGAACATCCGAGTAATACGAAAGTATTTACAATGAAGATGGAAATACTTCTTGAGTGAATATCAAAAAGCTCATGGTAGGTGACTTGTGTGATTCTTTATGAATCAAACTTGTGATAACTCGAAAGCAACAGTGGTTTAATTCTTAAATGAATTTAAACACGTTCCATGCCTCTACGCAATATCTTAGTGATCTTGCCAGAACACTCAGAATGATACCTTAGTGTTCACAGTGATGAGTGGAAATCCTTCTAATGTTAACCTCAAACAGCACTTGGTAGGTAACTTGCAAGATTCTATACGAATCAAGCTCGTGACAACTGGAAAGCAACGATGGTGCGGTTCTTAATTGAATTTCACTTGTTCCAGGAACATGAATTGACGGGCTTCAAATCATGCGGATATTATTATCCAAATGATTCACTCTTTATGTTCGTAGTCAGCTTTGGACGGTCGAATAAAGAGAACGGGTTTACCCGCGAAATCTTATCAAGGAGGTTCTTAATTGAAACTACCTGCCACAAGTACGATATTTAATATCGTCCAATGTTCTTCACCGACCGGAGGTAAAATGCTACCGAATTAGAATGAACTGTTCAAGACCATTTCGTCCGTGTATATGTTTTGCTGCTAACTGTCTTATGCAGCGTAACAAGAAGGTGGCATTACGGTGTACAATCCCGAAGAAGTCGTAAACACATGCTTATACTATATGCACTTAATACTTCAACAAATTTAAGAAAGTCTAAAAAGTCAAGTCTTCCGTTGTATCAAACTCTAAAGCTTTCAAGAATTTATAAAGGTGTAAGTATGTGGAACATGAAGTCACGAAGAGGCAAATTTCACAAGTGATGAATGGACAAGGTCAAGGCAAGGATACATGCTCAAGACTAAAGTCAAAGATCTCATCAGCATATTCACAAGAACAAGATCGAAGACTTAAGCATAGTATGCTAGGTTTAAGATTTTGTAAAATGGTGTGACCTCACTTAGGGGGAGACTGTTGGAATTATGTTTTTCCAAGGAAAGTCTCGGTCACATCATTGTTAACATAGATCACGAGCTATAGACTATTTAGGACATTGTAACTTGGAGTGACCTCCCTTAGGGGGAGATTGTTGGAAATACGTTTTTACGTATTTAGAAATGATCGGTCACTCCAACGATATATACGTAGTATGGGCTCGTGATCCAATATGTAAACATATAACCTATAAAGCCCACGTGTAGGGTGTGCTATATATACCCCCTCCTAGCATGTTAGGAGGGGTTGGTTCTCACATTTTCACACTTCTAATCTAATATTTTCTATTTTCTCTCCAACCTCTGTCTTCTTTCTCTCTCTACATCTTCATCTATCTCTCTCTTTAGTAATCATCTCCATAGTTAGATAATCAAAGGATTACGATAAACTGTCATGAATGTTATTAAGAATAAAAAGTCTGTAGTCGCGTGTAATGACGCTTTGAAAGCTTTGAACGATTTGAATGCTTTGAATGTTAAATTTGTTTGTGTCAAATGTGTAAAATGTGCTAATGCTAATCATTCTATGTGTGCTATAAATAATGTCAAAGGCGTAGATACTAGAACTAAGAAGCAAGTTGGGATGCCTATTAGTGCGAGTAAACCCAAATGCATAGTGAACCATTTTGGTGCAACTCCCACTAACAAAAGTAATGCATCAGACTCCACCACTAAGAACGCTAGAAGCAGAATAAGGGAATTATATGAGTCTGCTAGCAAGTCTTGGAAATGGTGGTTTGCAAATCAATGTCCTCCGGGATATAAATGGATGCCTAAATTTTGGACAGAAAATGTGACAACGAGTGTTAGTATGCCTAAACATGAACGGGAATGTCAGTTGTATGATCTGTTTGATAGGTTCACGTACAGCCCAGGGGAAACGCTTCACGACTACTACTTCATATTCACTACTCTAAGGAATGATTTGAATGTATACAATCTCGTGATTGCTCCATTCCAGGTTTACACCAAGTTTTTGAATACTTTACCTCAAGCTGAATGGGGTGAGTATATTACCGATGTTAAGTTAACCAGGGATTTGCATAAGTGCAATTTGGATCAACTCTATGCTTTTCTCCAGCAGCATGAGAAACACGTGATCATGCACCGTTCACCTCGAGGTATGTACCCTGATTCTCTAGCATTGATGGCTAATCAACCAAGCTTGTCATATAACAACACTCCTTATATCATGGGACACCAAGCCTATCATCCATCATCGTACCTGACTCCAAGCTTCCCCCAATATTCGATTCTACCTCAACCACCCACCTCACATCAGCAACAATATCGGTTTAATGCACCTTCTTCTCAGAGAGAACCACAAGCATCACAATATGCCTCACAACCTCACCCATATTTACCAGTAAGTATTGCACTTTATGCTCAGTCATCATACCAAGAAAATGCAGCATATCCATCAAGCTATTCTGACAACATGATTATTCCTTCTAGTGCTTATGCTGCTCAACAAGACCAAGCATTGTATTGTGATAATGATGAAGTTCCCATTCCTGAATTCAAACAAGGAACTGACCTAGTTGAAGTGTTATCAACTATGTCTGCTTATCTCACAAGGACATTGAGCAAGTGAGGATTTAGAGGACCAGCTCCTACTAACAATCAGCTGAGGAATTCATCCAATTCTCGACAACAAGCTACCATTGAGAATGGCAGGGTAATGGTTCAACCTATACAACCTAATCAGGGGAGACCCACTACATCAACCACCAATGCACGCATGGTCAATCCTGCTCCAATGGTCAAAACTCCTCCACGGGCTAATTCCACAGGTAAGTTGAGAATGATTACATGCTACAACTGTAAGGAAGAGGGTCACATGTCTAGGGATTGCACAAAAGCCAAGAGGAGAAGGGATGGTCAATGGTTTGCAGAGAAGATTTATTTGGTGAACGCTCAAGCACAAGGACAGGAACTTGATGAAGAGGAGCTTGCATTTCTTGCTGATCCAGGGATTGCGGAACAAGAAGTTGTCACTACACAGAATGCAGCATACCAAGCAGATGATCTGGATGCTTACGATTCAGACTATGATGAACTTCAATCTGCTCAAGCAGCTCTTATGGCAACTATCTCTAGCTTTGGGCCAGAAAAAATATCTGAGGTACTTACTAATACCACTGATACTAGTATTCAACCACATCAAGTTGGGCAAGAGGGTGCTGATCCGAATGAGTCTTTGGTGGTGAGTCTTTCAAATGAGGAGACAATCAATGATAGTAATATCAATGTGAGTCCCCAGACTTTGAGTGAATCACAACTGGGAGCCATTTCGCATATGCATATTCCTGCTCAACAAGATTTGGTCATGGTTCCTGCAAACTTACTTAGTCAAATGAATACTGCACTATTAGAAACCCTAGCTAAGAATAAGAATTTGTCTGCAGAGCTTGCCTTGTGCAACGAAAAAGTTCAAACCTTGGAATTAGTTCCTTCATCCAATGTTCTAACAAAACCCGAATATGATCATTTTCGAAACAAACAAATGGGTCATTTGCAAGAAATTGAAACCTTAAGAGCAGATCTTTCCAACGAACTTAAAGAAAAAGAGTTAGTGGTCACTAATTTTCACAAACTTCAAACGGATTTTGAATTACTCGAGTCTAAAAAGAATGAAATGGAAATTAATGCGTCTAATAAGATTAGAAGTTTAGATTATTTGCTTTTAAGACAATACGTTGCCTCTCAACTAGTGCACTTATTTGACGCATCGTTTAGAGAGTTTAACTTATCGCGTCAAAAAGGCCTTCCCCCTAACCCACGGTATGCAAGACAAGCTTTTATCCATAGTCTAAGACTTTATAATGCATCCCAATTAGGATTGGTCTTAGATCCGATTGTTATTTTCGATGATCGCACAAATGAGGATCTATTTGATGAGAATCGGTCATACAACTTTGCAAAATATCCCCAGTGTGATTATTTTATAATGAATCAAGAGCTTGCAAAAACGGACTTTAGAATTCGCTTCCATATGGATAAAGATCTCATCACAACACCAACCTACATGTTAAATGAAGAAAACCCTAGTACACTTCCTACACTTGTCAAAATGGAAGAACCTAAGGAAATTCCAAAGGAACTTCCACCTGTTAGCACTGTATGGATAAACTTGCAAGAGATTAATCAATACTTTGCTAGTTTTGACAAGGTCATCCGGGAATGTACGACTTCAAATGGCCTAAACGCCGGAGAATGGGCTTTCGAACACATGAACGAGGTGTTTAAGAATGAGATCAATCCGTTTGTCGAACGTCTAAAAGGAAGTTTTGCATCTCTTTCGGAAAATCTCGAGTTTGAAATTAAAGAAGTTCAAAAAGTGTTTTATGAAATGGACACCGCTTACGAACTACAATTAATTGAAAAGGAAAAGATTTTATCCGAATATGACCGATTCTTGTCCCAAGTAATTTCGTATGATGTGCTTACTACTGTGAATGTTAATTATTCGAATGAGCTTACATCCGCTATGATTAAATGTGATGCTATGAATATATGTGATGATGTGTGTGATCTCTTTGTAAATGTTGCTGATACTGTAAATGAGGTAGATAATCATTCTTGTCACGAGTCTAACGCTGAATTTTTAAAGCTTCAAGGTTCTTTCATTTACTTACTTTTCATTTTAACAAAACACACTTTCTCTCTCTACCTTCTTTTCCTCTCCTCTTTCTCTCTCTAGTTCATCTTCTTCATCTCTTTCCATCTTTCTCCATCCATTCAATCAATAGATAAATCACATCTTGCTAAATCCTAAGATAACGTAGACCTTCATTTGGCATCAGAGCCTTGGTTCATTCCTTGGATCATGTTTTTTGCTTTGATTTTGGTGGTCTTAAAATTTTTTCTTGGGTCCGAATATATCATTTTTGTCACGTATTGTTCTTATTTGGTCCAATCTGTCACAACTTTTTTGTCACGTCGTCTTATTATTTGTCCAATCAGTCCAAACAGTTTTGTGGTAACAATTTATTAATTAATACTCTTTCTCGGTTTTATCATATCATGGTCAAAGTTAATTCAAATCTGGTATTTCCACTGTTTCTGGGCCTCTTTATTCTTGTTTATGCAGATAGATAAGGACAAAAGTTTACAGATCCATCTTTTTGGAAAACCATGAAAAAGGGTCAAAACCCTTTTCCGATGGGGATTCCGATTGGGATTCCGATGGGGACTCCATTTATGTTTATTCCGATTATCATTCGGATGGTCATTCCGATGATCATTCGGATAGCCATTCCGATGGGATGTTTCTTTGATTCCGATGAGACCATATTAACAAAAACATTCCGATGGTGACCACAAAAACATTCCGATGGGATTTATATAAACATTCCGATGGACTGTTTTAAAAACTTGTGAACCAAATTTCATTTTATCAACTAACAACCGATAACAATTATGTTTTATCAACAAACAAACAACCGATAACAAATTTCATTCCGATGGATTGTTTTATCAACACAACCGAGTCAACTCGGTAATTACCGAGTTGACTCAGTTAACTCACTGAGTTTAATCTAACAAACCCACCTTTTCACTCCTCAACACCATGATCTAACCTAATCCCATCGTCACTTAATCCCCATCTAAGACTCGATCATAACAGAAAACAAAACAGCAAGTGTGATCTCAGATACATTTTTTGGTGGTTAAACATGCATGTCAAGATTTAATGATCTAAACCCACGAAATGGTTCTCATCATAAATCACTGTTAAAGTTTAAAAATTTCTTTGATTTATTTTCGAATATATAAGAGTATGACTAATAACAAATTTGTTATTGTCATCTCTTTGATTCGATTTGCTATAATCAATAAATATAATGGATTAAACCATCATTTACTTTTCGAACATAAAGGAAACAGTATAACAACTATGTTATCCGTTCTCCTTTTATTCGATTATATCAACAACATGCAATTAAAATCAATACACCTACCCGAGACCTTTTACATGATCTTGGAACCGTCACTTTGGAGATGTGTTTAGATATGATCAGATCAAGGATTGGTTTAATTTGGTGACTGAGTTTATTTATTATTCGTGCATGTTTGGTTTGATAAGGATGGTTGATGATGATAATCTGAGATAGATGATTTGAGAAGGAATTATTTGATGAGATTGGGGATAGATTAAGATTGAGGATAGATTAACGGTGGACGGAGGTTGAGATGGAGGGGATGAGATGAAGTTAGGTGGGGGCGGAATTTTCTAAGATGTGAGATTAGGGTTAGTGAGTGATAAAAATTAGGGTAAACTTGTTTTTTATCCTCACTTATAAAGAACTTGGACCGGGTTTGATGGCCCGGGTGATGTTGGTATACACAAAAACGAGACATGTGGACCACGTGGTACTCACCACAAATGGTCAATCGATAGTTGTCTGCCAAGTATGCCACGTTTCCAATTACTCTATTTTCTTCATTCATGGGCCTCGGGTTATTTTTTGTTGAAATTATGATATACTTTAATGAATACAAAGAAATTGGGCTGTGATGAGTTTGTAGTTGATTGATGGGCCCAGTGATTCATTCACTCTATACACGAATTTTTTTGTTTCAAAATTATTTATTTTGAATAAAATTTTGTGTATTATGATATACTTTGGACATTATCAAGACAAAAGTGACGTGACAAAGTGCCGTGACAAAAATGACGTGACAAAGTGACAAGATTTATTTTTTACGAGACCAAGAAAAAATGGCCAATTTTTTAGTGACTACATATTTCGTTTGATCGGGTATTAATTACGTGAAGTTGAAGACGGATTTTTTGAAGGCGTGTACTGATTTTATCTTTCATAGATAACTTGCTCGTGCTTAATCCTAGAATGACGACTTGGTTATCTGGTTTCCGGGTTCGAGGTGGTTGGTTGATGACTCGGATAACTATCACTTAAAGGGGTTACATTGTTGTACTCAGTGTCACGCGCTTAGTCGACGTGGATAATTTCAAGAGGTGTTGTACTTATAGACTTCTTTAGTGATGCATTGCGTACTTAGAGATTTCTCCACCGTTCTTCATTCAACAATAGTGCAAGCTTAAGTCACAAGATCGAAGGATTTTTATTCAGCTTCATGTTTGATGTATCTGGTTCATTCTTTCAGTGGTCACTTCAAATTGCTTTCACGTGGGTTGGTAAAGGTGGCCATGGAGAGTTTACGAGAAGAGATTTTCGATCAACAGCTGATTCTCACAAAATATATAATTCAGCTTATTTATTATTCTCACGAGATTTCAGGTTCATGTGCGTACAATTTATTGATGGTTCCGAATTTCGAAACCATCAAGGGGGAAGAAGAAGACATATTGAACGCACAACGAGTACACGTGATGAACTTCATACCTTCTTTTGATTTGAAGACATTCCGGGATGACATTTGTCATAGCCGTAGAGAAAATCAGTGTTTTAACTCGTGGCGTTATCAATATCCAAACGGTACACTACTGATTCGAGGTTTAATTTTTTGATTGTTGCAATTATTCATCAGCATTATCCTATATGCATTCTCGGGACTTAATTGACTCTGGTGCATCTCCGGAAGAAGACATGTGCATTTCCGGGACTTAATTGACTCTGGTGTTACGATGTCAACTTCATGAATGGGATAAAGTGTCCACTTCAGTATTTGAGCTTCATAATTGGGATTGATTTACTTTCTTCAACTACGTGGGGGAAGAAATGTCTTGATTCTTTCTGGTATGCATAACTTGAACTCTCAGGGGGAAGAAAAATTCAGAAGAACTATTCAAACGTGAGAAGAGAAGTTGTTGATCTACTTGGTGTACCCCTTACTTTCAATCCCTCTTAGCAACGTTATCATGTTATATGATGGGATTTGCTTGTTAGATTCCGCTGTGCGCTTAATTATTCTAAGCTTTATTAGAAGCTTTGAAGTTGCTTACGAGGATTGTCGATTTAGGGGGAAGCTATTTAAAAGCTTCTACATCAAGTTTATGTGGCATGAATTAGGAGGAAGCTAATTCAGAAGCTTCTCCTTAACCAGAAGTGTATGGGTTACTTAGATCGTGCCGTTACAATATTTCTTCTACAAGTTACTTTAAAGATGAGTCGTTTTGATGACGAAGGCCTTAGAAGACTTCATCAGCATTGGATGCTTCATGAAATCTCTTGTTCTAAATCATTTTGTACTTGTTAGGAAAAATATTGTAAGGAATTCTACACGTCGTCCCATGGGGGAAGATTGTTGGAAACTCACTTTATGTGACGACATTTAAGAATTCCCATTAGTTATCATAATCACACACGTTTAGACTAGACTAGGTTCGTTGTATAGTTTATGTTGTGTGTGTGACTATATATACCCCTCCTTAGCTTCCAAGTAGGGGTGTTGCTTGTCATTTTATCATTTGAATACATTTTACATTTACACATTCAACCTCTCTTCTCTCTCTCTAAACCAACAATGGCTACCACCACCATATTCCACCATGTTAGACCACCGGATCCTAAATAGCAAATCTACACTAAGGACACTAATGATTCTACAATCACAACTACTGTGGTATCCAATTTAGCAAATGCTCCATCGTGTTCTAACTCTTCTGCAGGTGATACAAATAATTCTCTTCATACTGGACTCCGGATGCACGAAGCACATGACGGGGAATCTCAAGCTTCTAATTAACTTCGTGGAGAAGTTCCTGGGTACGGTCCGATTTGGAAATGATCAATTTGCACCGATCCTAGGATATGGAGATTTGGTTCAGGGAAATATCACGATCAAAAGGGTATACTACGTCGAAGGGCTCAATCACAATCTTTTCTCTGTTGGTCAATTCTGTGATGCGGATTTAGAGGTTGCTTTCAGAAAGAAGACATGTTTTGTTCGTGATTATAATGGGATTGACTTACTTACCGGTACACGGGGTACTGATCTTTACACAATCTCACTACAAGACACAACTTCATCAACTCCAATTTGCTTCATGGCTAAAGCTTCAACGACTCAGGCATGGTGATGGCATCAACGTTTATCTCATCTCAACTTTGATACCATCAATTTGCTTTCCAAGAAAGATATTGTGAGAGGCCTTCCAAGCTTGAAATTCATCAAAGATCATCTTTGTTCTTCTTGTGAGCTTTATAAAGCTAAACGAAGTAGCTTTAAGACAGACTACACCAAGCTCTAAAGAACGGTTAGATCTTCTTCATATAGATTTGTGTGGTCCCATGCGTGTTCATAGTATCAATGGGAAGAAATATGTTATGGTAATTGTCGATGATTACTCAAGGTACACATGGACTCACTTCTTGAGGTCCAAGGATGAAACACCCGAAGTTCTCCTCAGCTTCCTTAAACTGATACAACGTGGTCTTCAATCTCAAGTAAAAGTGGTTCGTACTGACAGAGGCACATAATTTTTGAATTCAACTCTGAGAAATTATTTTGAAGTTGAAGGAATTGAACATGAAACATCTATTGCTCGAACACCCGAACAAAACGGCGTTGTTGAAAGACGAAACCATACTTTAGTTGAGGCTGCTCGAACATTATTATCCGCTTCAAAACTTCCACTATACTTTTGGGCCGAAGCCGTGTCAACTGCATGCTACACACAAAACCGATCCTTAATTATCCCGAGACATGAAAAGACACCACATCACATAATCCATGATCGAAAACCTTCACTCAAACACCTTCATGTTTTTGGATGTACTTGTTACATAATTCGAGATGGTGAAAATTAGGATAAGATGAAACAGAAAGGTGATGCATGTATTCTAGTGGGATATGCAACTCAGTCTAAGGGATATAGAGTTTACAACAAGAGAACAAAACTGATAGTCGAGGCTATTCATATCAGATTTGATGAATTACAAGAGATGGCACTTGAACAAAACGATTTAAGTCCCGATCCACAATGACAAACAACTTCCGTTCACAACCGCACGGAACTCAGAACTCAAGACCACAGCAATGAACCTTCAAGTTTAACGCTGGTTCAAGGAAATGTTCCAAGAGCAGATATGACAGTCAACACGACACTTGAAGAGTTGGAAATGTTATATGGATCAATGTATGATGAATATTTCAGAGGGGAGAAACAAGTTGTATCGAAGTCTTCCGTTGTCACTCATGATAAGAATGATGATACCGATCATCGTCAACAAAAGGATACAACTTCATCTACTTCAACATAGGTTGCTGCAGATTTACCTCCTCAGAATATCACATCAACAACCGCTCCTACAACATCCACAACTACTGTCATTGCTCTAGAGAACACAAATCAAGCCGAGAATGCATTAACTGACGACGATGAATTTATCAACCCATTCGGTACACTGGTACACAAAACTGGAGAGTCTTCTACTCGCCATGTTGATCCATCAAATATGCATACATTTTATCAACGACATCCTTCAACACATCATTGGACCCGAGATCATCCTTTGGTTCAAGTAATTGGAAACCCTTCACAGCCCGTTCGTACAAGACGACAGCTTGAAACCGATGGTGATGTTTGTATGTTCGCACTCACCGTGAGTACAGCTGAACCAACAAATATCAAAGAAGCATTGGCAGATCATGCTTGGATTGAATCGATGACGGATGAACTTCAACAATTTGAAAGACTTAAAGTCTGGGAACTTGTTGAGAGACCATACAATGTAATACCATTAAATCTTCGATGGATTTGGAAAAACAAGATGGCTGAAGAGAACACGATCATCAAGAATAAATTTAGGCTAGTGACTAAAGGGTATGGCCAGAAAGAGGGTATTTATTTTGAAGAATCATTTGCACTAGTAGCTCGTTTGGAAGCAGTCAGGATTTTCCTTGCTTATGTTGCAAATAAGGGATTCATCGTTTATCAAATGGATGTAAAGACGGCGTTTCTTAACGGTCCTTTGAAGGAAGAAGTCTATGTCACACAGCTGGAAGGATTCGTAAATCCTCATTATCCTGACAAGGTGTATCGTCTCCACAAAGCACTTTATGGACTCAAGCAAGCTCCAAGGGCGTGGTACGACGAGCTATCGAAATTTATGGTATCCAAAGGTTTCTCAAAAGGTTCAATTGATCTAACTTTGTTCACTTATAAATACGGGGATGACATTTTGCTTGTGCAGATTTATGTTGATGACATTATTTTCGGGTCTACAAACCCAAAACATTCAAAATGGTTTGAAAAAGTCATGCACAGCAAATTTGAAATGTCAATGATGGGCGAACTAAAATTCTTTCTAGGAATTCAAGTTCACCAATCCCCAAGTGGTATCTTTATAAACCAAGCTAAGTATTGTCAAGAGATAATCAAAAAGCATGGTATGACCTCATGTGAACTTTTTGGGACACCATTATCAACCACATACCTAGATGCTAATTTGGAGGGAGAAGCCATAGATCAAACGAGATATCATTCCATGATCGGATCCCTCATGTACTTAACAGCAAGCCGACAAGATATATCACATGCTACGTGTTATTGTGCACGATATCAAGCACGACCCACAGAAAAGCACCTCAAGGAGGTTAAACAGATCTTTCGGTACCTCAAGAATACCATTCACATGGGACTCTGGTATCCGAGGGAAACTGGTTTCTTTCTAACGGCCTATTCAGATTCTGATCATGCAGGGTGTCTTGATACACGAAAAAGTACTTCTGGTGGTGCACAATTTCTAGGCCAAGATAAGCTTGTAGGATGGTCTTCCTAGAAGCAGGATTGTACGTCACTGTCATCAGCCGAAGCGGAGTATGTGTCTCTATCTGCGTGTTGTGCTCAAGTTCTTTGGATGAGAACACAACTCACGGTCCATGGCTTCCAGTTTTATAAAATACCCATGTACTGTGACTCAAAGTCCGCCATAGCCATCTCCTGCAATCCGGGACATCATTCCCGCACGAAGCACATCGATGTTAGATACCACTTCATTAAGTACAAGTTGAAAAGGGTATCGTTGAACTATACTTTGTTGGAACTGATTTCCAATTAGCTGACTTGTTTACAAAAGCTCTTTCGAAAGAGAGGTTTACGTATCTTGTTAGGCAAATTGGTATGAGATGTTTGACTCCAGCAGAACTGGAGATTCTGGCAAAGAAGCCTGCTTGATTCATCTATCAAACATCTACATGTAAATATTAATGAAAAAGCAAAATATAAAATTAAAAAAAATCTTTGAAAATCCAAAAATATTCTTCTCGACATGTCTTTCAGTATCGATAATATGGATGTACCTAGAAATGTCGCTCAATAACGACACGGTGTGTACATAAAGCTCGAATGAAAGTTGTAAATATTTTTCAAAACATGTCATTTATAATTTTAAAAGAAAATGTCTATTTTGGACAATTTTTCCAACAACGGGTAGAACAATCTATCTTGGGTTGAGCTTGTCACAAAACATTCAACGTTTTGAGCTCAACAAAATGGCTTGTAATCACTTTCAGATTGAAACCTGGATCTATATTCACGGGGAGTGTACGTTTTAGTGCTCTTACCCTCAGCAAAAGAAGTTAAATCTTCTTATACTTGAGTGGATTTGTCAAGACATTCAAAAGTCTAGGAACTCAAGTTAATGCTTCAGAAAAACCTTTTCGCCAAAAAGAATTGATTTTTCAAAAAGCGTTGAACACAATTTTTTCAAGAATTTTTCAATGATATTCAAAATCTTTCAAAAATTGTGTGTTCAACAACTCCTATCCTCAAAATTTTAGTTGGATCAAATCCTCGAAATGACAATTCCATTGGATCAATTTTTGAGGGGGAGCGTTCCAAATTCATGCTAAGTTTGACACATTCTTCTCCCGAAAGTTTTTCAAGACTATTTTTCACAATATATTTTAATCAAATTTGGTATCTCTAATATCAAACGATTTTTTATATTAGAGATAGGGGAGAAAATGTGATCTAAAGACTCAAGCACTCATGGTTATGATCAAATACCCACAACATCTTTAATTCACGACATTATTGGTATCAAAAGGGTGGTTAGGATTAAGTCCTATGATCCAACCAGAACCGGGGGATCTTCCCAGGGACAATCCAATAGATTATTATAAGTCCTTAGGAAAGATGGAGTAGAATGTGAACGTAGCTGAATGCAGACTAAGTACTGATGCTAGCACTGGAACAATCACAACAAGGTGTTAGTAATGATGTCTTGGTAAGCATTTAAGGGGTTGAAGAATGAAAAAGAAATGTAAGGATAAAGGGTGTAAAGAAATTAGCCCTCCATACAACTTAGGCAGAAACCGGGTCAACACATCATGAAGACAACGCATCATGGACCCAATGATGTAATGCACAACCCCTCCCCAGTTGACTCAGGCTTCTCTCAAAAGAAGTTTGTTTTATTTTCACGGAGATCAACACGACTTCTATTGACCTTCTCACTCCAAGATTGTTGATATTGAATAGGTGGCATCTGCTCCAGCCTCCGACCACTAAAAGTGCACAAATCGAGTCTAGAGCCAAGAGATCAATCAAATCTTGTTAGGACACGCGGATGAAGATCAAGAGAGTCCTACGCTATATCCTTGCGATATTGCTAGAACACTCAGAGTGATACTACTTAGTATTCACAATTATGAGTGGAAATCCTTCCAGTGTTAACATCTAACAACACTACGGTAGGTCATGTGTAAGATTCTTTTAGAATTGAACATGTGTAAACTGAAAAGCAACAGTGGTTTGATTCTAAATTGATTCAAACTCATTTCAGGTTTCTATGCAGTATCTTTATGCTCTTGCCAGAACATTAAGAGTGATATTCATTTATATTCACAGTGACGAATGGAAATCCTTCTAGCGTCAACATCAAACAGCGCTACGGTAGATAACTTGCGAGATTCTTTAAGAATCAAGCTTGTGTCAACTAGAAAGCAACAATGGTAAGATTCTTAATGAATCAAACTTGTTCCAGGAATTTGAATTGACGAATTTAATCAAGCGGATATTATCCAATTGATTCACTCTTTATGTTCGCAGTCTTATTTTAAGACGGTCGAGTAAAGAGAACGGCTAGTACTGCCGCGAAACCCTGTCAAGGAGATTCTTAATTGAATCTACCTAATCACAGGTACAATATTTAATATCGTGTAACGGTCTTCACCGATCGGAGGTAAAACGCTACCGATTTAGGACGAATGTCAAATCCATTCAGTCCATGTCTAAGTTTTGTCTCGAGAAGGTGGCGTTACGGTGTACTCAGCAAAGTCGAAGATTCAAAACACATTCTCATGCCCAAAGACAATCAACAATCAAGAAAGCTAAAGACTTCTGCAACTATGATGATCAAAATCTTTCTTTTCAATTAATGTAGAGGAATGGCCTTTCTTCAAAGGAGATTGTTAGCAAGCTTCCAAGATTGTGCAAAGTATGAGCATGTGGATAAAGACACAAGATCGCAAGATGGCAAAGACAGGTCAAGAATGATTTGAAGATCTCAAGTTTAAAGAAAAAGTCGAAAGACAATGACAAAGGCTCAAAGATCACAGCATGAAGGAACAAGACGACTATTACACGTTCAAGACTCATTTATGACGAAATTCGTAAATCTCTAGTGATCTACAAATATCGAAGAGGAATGACCTCACATTGGGGGAGATTGTTAGCCTCAAAACATTAAGTCAAACAAGAATGTTCGGTCATAGGTTTATATTGTAATATTTATTAGAACGTTGTAATAGTTAGTTAAAATAGTCGTGACCTTACGGGCTTGATGGTTAGCTTAAAAGGCCTCTTTCAAGGTACTAAGCTTTTATTCAAGCCCAGCCCAAAAGATATATAGTCCATTAGAGAGCCCACATGTGGGTGGACTATATAAGCACCCTCCTAGCATGTTAGGAGGGTGGAAGTTCTCATTATTCTTAATCTAATCTCACTAAGTTAATCACCTCCCTCTCTCTACTTTCTCTCACTACTTTCTCTCTCTAAAAAACCATCTCTTTTCATCTATTTTATATCTTTAACCATCTAAGAATATGGGACAACATCATAAAACTGGTTTAATAGTTTTAAAAGACTTATGTGTTTAAAGAAAACTGTATTAATTAGCCAATAGCCAATATAGGTCATGATTTTCCACCGTGCATGAATACTTGGAGGGGAGACCTTGTCATGCAATTAGAGGGGTTGCCTTTAATTAAATAGTCTGGGTAGAAGGGATTAACTCCTAGTGAAGGATGCAAGGCACACATCGCATTCACTCTAATAATACTGCTAACATGTAACTAGGATGCACCCATACGCCCCACATGATAATAATATATAGTGGCCAAAACTAAAAAAGGGACGCCACGAGCAATCACTCCGCCATGGGTAAGTAATAACACTGGTGCCTCCAGTGTTATGGTTATGGAACCTCCATAACTAGGTGACACTGATCATGCATGTATATGGATTAGGATCTTAATCTAACATAAGTATCAAACATATAAAACAAATACTGGGAAAACAGTTGGCTGTAGACGAGGAAATCCTAATAAGGAAAGGATGTCCATACAGAAAGGACGGGAAATTCCGTACCTTAAGTCCAGTGAACGAAGAAGACGAACGGAAGAGAGTCCTACTTCGATCTCACTAATGCTACAATAATAGTATACGTGTATAAGTATTCTGAGTACTGGGTACGTAACTGTTTTATATCATGTCTTAGCTTGTTTTATATGTTCATGTCTTGTTTTACTGATTTTAACGTTATGATGTGGTTACCGTGTATTTTAAGTCTTCAGATTAAGTAATAACTAATATTCTTGTATTATTATACTTGTTGGGTAATAATAAGTAACTTCCTAAAAATAACAGGTTTCCTAAAATAGAAAGTTTCCATAATTAGAAATAAGCTGGATTAATAAGCTAATAAGATAAGCTTAAGTTTTACTGATTAAATATACTAAGTCATGTGATTAATAGTATAGTTTATAAATTATAACATGTTAATTAAATAAACTATATGTTATACAATTTAATTAAATATAATCATGATTTAATTAAATTAAAGTGTATAAAATACTTTGGTTAAACATGTATTAATTTTTATATTAATATAACCTAAGTCGTGATAATTAAATAATTATATGTCATGTTTTAATAATTAATTAATAACTATAGTCTAAATTACATAAATAAATACTTAGGTTAAAATCATGTATTATTAAATATTAATAATAAACCCAAGTCCATGTTATAATTAAATTAATAATATGACATGTTAAATTAATTTAATTAACTTGTAAAATAAATATACTTGTAAAACTATTAAAATTGTAAAAATAATAAACCGAACCTATGTATTATTTTATTAAAACATATCGTAAACCGACAGAACCAGACCCACCCGAAAACAGTGGCAAACCGGCCTAAGCCGGTTTCCCCTGCTCTCGACAACACTACCACTGGCTGCTGCTGGTGGTCTTGTCCTCTTGCTTCTCGGCTAGCAGTTGTCCAAAAGGTTCCCACCGGCGATTGCTGGTGGTTTCCCCTGCCTGGTGTGTGTTCCCCCTGCTTGCCTAAAATAGCCACCGGTGTAAGTCGGTGGTGGGGTTGTGGCTGCCGAGACCTCCCAAAACCACAACGACACCCCCGACGCATGTCCGCGTGCCATGTACATGCTGCCGACCGAACCTAAACCACACCGAGACATATGTCTCGTGTGGTGGTGCGAACCAACCGACACCGAGAGTCATGGGACTCTCGGTTTGTGTGGCAACCGAGACAAGCAACCCCGAAAACACCCTTAATAAATTGCCCACCATGATTTTAACGTGTTAATTACTCTTTTTTTAAATCCCCATGATCATATGTGCATAAAAACATAAAAAGAATTAAAAAGAAAGGTTTTCGGATTACCAAAACACGTGGAATAAATGGAGGTTGAATATACGAACACGATCTTTAAGATTTCTTGAACAAAATCAACCCACCACCCTTGTGTGGTGATGTAGCCGCCGGCCTAAGAGAGAGAGAGAGAGGTCTAGGGTTTAAATTTTTCTAAAAATTCTTCTGTGAATGAATAATGTTTTCCATAATTGTTATTTTAGTAAAATTAAATATGGGCTAGGCCCCTCTTCTCCTTGTTGTCGCGGCTTGTAGGGCCCAACAAGGGGAACTCGAAGCTTTTCCGTGTTCTAATTTTATATGTGTTCGTGTGTTCGTATTTACGTTACGCTATATTAAATATTCTTGTTATTATAAATACTTGTACGTAATCGTAATAATAATATACGTAACTACATAATTATATGTTCGTGATTCTTACGTTCATGATTCCATGTTCGTGATTATAATTATTATTGATAATAATTATCGTGTACTAACACGTACTTAATACTTGTCGTAATAATAATACGTACATAACTTCTGTAATTACTAATCGTGACACGTGTTCATGCTATAAAAGGAAAGTTTTTAATATGTACGTACGTTACTAAGTGTACTGTTCATGGTAAAAGCATGCGGGTTTTACAACTCTTCCCCCTAAAAAGAATAATTCGTCCCCGAATTATAGATAACTTAACTGGAAGCGTAACATACCCTAATCAAACTAGAAGGGTATGCAAGATAAAAGGACATGAAGGTGAGATGCTAGAAAGGAACGTGAAACGTGACATGGCTAAAAAAAGGACATGGAACGTGACGTGACTGAAAGAGTCTTACTGAATTATGGAAGGATGAGAGGATAAAATCCGGATGGACTCGTCCATTTCCAAGTGGCTTCCCTCTCGGAACGGTTTCTCCACAAAATCTTGACACAATGATAAATCTTGGTCCTCCTGACCTTGACTTGAAAATACGTAAAAGTTCATGGTTATCAACATAAGATAGATCCCCTGAATTTGATCGAGGAAATAAGAATTAACGTGCAAGGGTAACTGAAACGTTATGATGCAAAATAACCACAACTAACTGACAATAGTAACGTCGCGAGATATACTAAAACGTAGTACGTGAACAATTGTGAACGAGATACGTGGAGATATGGTGAGTGTAATATGAGAAAACATATGGTGATCAATGATACGTGTAACCTATCGTAAACGTGATATGAGAACGTGAATTGAACATGACATGTGAAACATACCATGAACATGGAATACAACGGCGGTAACGCCAAACACTATAAGGTGAGACGTAAAAGGTGACGTGAAACGTATATATGAGGATAGAGAGTTATACTAAACTTGAGTATGGTCTCTCTTGCAAAACTTCCCAGAACGAAAATGAACGTAAAATCGTAAGCCAGGATACGATCATGAACGTGAATAGTGGCATGAACGTGAGTGTGAAAGCAAGTCGTAAAAGTAGAACAAAGACGTAAACGTAAATAAGGAGCACAAATGTGAACCTTTGTTTGACCTGATAGCTGAGGGACTACCAAGTGATCGGATGAGCCTTGGCTGGAACATGTCTGATCAATCTGCTGGCTCTAAAATCCTTGCGGATATAAGGATTCTGCAGACTTGGTCAAACTGTTGACAATAACCCAAATAGCAGCATGCTTCTTCTGAGTTTGCGTTAATCTGGTAACCAAAATCCATGGAGATCTTGTCCCATATCTGTTCACAATTTCTGATGGTGGAAAAACATCCTAGTCTTTTGGTGTTCTATCTTAACCTGTTGGTACGACAGGTATTTAGATATGAACGTAATGGTATCTTGCTTGATAGAAACTTGATACATAGGAGTTTGCGAGACTATGAGTCTCTGAAATTATACTTCCCTTAGCGTATGATTTTCTGGAACACATAACGTAGTGTAGGGCTCTCACCTTTACGCATAAGCTGAGTCATGATAAGATTAACCGTGAGAATCCATGTGATTTAACGTGTCACTGTAATCAACCAGAATTTATATTGGAAAATTTCAGGGTGAAATTTCTCCTGTCGTAGAATTTGAAACCTAGTGCAAAATATGGTCTTCCTGCTATTCTCTAGATTTGGAGAAATCAGGTTTTCCTCGATGAAAAAACTAATGAATTTGTTTATGAGTTCATGGAAACTCATTTTATTAAGTCCATAATGCTGCTGGAGCATTTATGAGACTAATACAAAATCAAGAATCTAGCATGACCGAGTCGTGTACAAATAACAGTCATGGAAATGTCCTACTCTTTCAATCGTCACTGTTGGCAGTACAATCATGAATCTGATCTTGGAAAAGCGCTTATCATCCTAAAGTCGATTGGACATTTTGTCATTACGAGGAGGATAATAACTGTTATGAATGTGATTTGTTTAAATCGACGGTAGTCGACACATAATCTCATGTTACTGTCCTTCTCCTTGAAGGTTCTTCTGGAATGTATGGGAAGATTTTGGAATAATTGGTTGGTTATGCGTAAAAGGAACTTCAGTGGTCCTGTCTTAACTGACAGCTAGAAAATTTTAGCAGCCATGGCTAACAAAGCACGTGCTTGTAAAGCATAGATATTTTGTACAGATTTCCTGATGGAAAACCATGCTGAATGTATTCAGGAGCCTGAACATTACTGTACATAAGCATGAATCGTAGCATGGTGTGTTGTTCGTATTCCAAAATTAGGATTAAATTCAACTCGCATCTGTCTGAGGTAATGCGTTAGCAGCTTGGATCTTATCATTAGGTTGAAGGAAAACCTTCCTATACATGGGTGATACGAATGGCGTCCTTTATGATCATGAAAATATGAAATGTGGGTGCAAGAAATGAAAGTGTCATCCAGCAAACGTGACAGTTTTCACTGATACACTGGTGACGATACTGAAATTCTTGTGGCCTGATTAATACATGGCACCACAAAATGGATATACCGTATGGAGGGTACTCTGAATTTCTTAGTAATGTTCCAGAAAATACGCGAGTCATGTGTCTTGACTCGTGTCTTGAGAAAAAGTGCTTATACCATATGTCTTGACTGATGTCTTGACGTGCGTCTTCAGCAAAAGTACGTGAGACATGTGTCTTGACTAGTGTCTCGACATGTGTCCCTAGGTGTAAAATGAATATTATTGAAACTCTTAGGTTATTATACAAGAATTTTCGGATCGGTTGGACTGCTGGCCCTTGTATTTCTGATCACGTCCGTGGTCGGAGCTTTGGTTGCGATTGCTAGGATAGTTGCTGTCACAGTAATGGTTACTATCGTCTTGTTTGTCAGTTCCATGACAATCATTTTCATGACTGTGATTCATGTAACTATTCAGATGAGTGACCGGCTAGTACCGGTTCTCACTCATATGACTAAAACGACAATGAA
Organism: Glebionis coronaria; assembly: GCA_025667525.1. Taxonomy (NCBI): domain Eukaryota; kingdom Viridiplantae; phylum Streptophyta; class Magnoliopsida; order Asterales; family Asteraceae; genus Glebionis; species Glebionis coronaria. The sequence goes on along the minus strand of CM046877.1, from coordinate 172,532,449 downwards.
TGACGTGTGACATGTAACTAAGAATTAGGGACAATGATTGATGGAAATCGTCTGGTGGTGAAGCATCTTCTCGTCCGATCGCTTTGATCTAACGCCTTTGTCTTCGTCTTGTAAGATCTACAGGTTGTGAACAACATCAGCATCTCGTAGCGTCTCTAAAATCCATAGCATCAACCTTTAGTAACATCTCCAAGCTACGAGCGGCATCAGCAATTTGTAGAATATCAGCAAATGGAATACACATGAGATGATTTAGAATCGACTAGCGAATACTCGTGGAGCATTGCAACTAAAGTACACCTGGATTAAGGTACGTATGATACACATGGAATACGGTACATGTAGTACACATGGAATGCACATGAAATGATCGGTATGGGGTCGATCATTTGTCATGATTTTAAAGGAAAAATAATTGGTTAAACGGTTAGAAAACCATCATGATAACCTGGCAATGCCAACATATTCACCATTCTAATTGCATGGAGAAACGCTAAAGTGTGGTTAAATGAAATTCAATGATGATTTGCCTGATATCATGATTAATGAAAACCAACCATGACTATCATGAAAATAGGATTCAATGAAATCCAACAATGTCTTGCATGAAAGCATAAATAACAAAAGAGGCGTAAGACGTAATCAACATGAAGACGAAATTATCATGAAGAAACATGAAACAACTTAACATGAAGGAGTATACAACATAATCAGCATGAAAATGAAGTTAACCATGAAAGTACGAAAACGTACTTTTCATAATGACATAGTTACTTATGAGGTGACATTGAAAAAAATAAAAACATTTATGCCAATAAATCATGAGAAAAATTTTATGCATGAAAACATTGCGTGAATGCATGATGTAGTTTATGAAAACTTTTATATGCGCGAGGGTAAACGCCTATGGTCAGTTTACCCAAAACAAAAGACATGGCGAGGGGACGCCTATGGGTCGGTCCAAAAGTTAAAAGTTTCGATAAAAGCACATGCGACTAGATAGGGCCAGTCTTGTACCAACCATTACTTATTCATAAACCTACGACAATGATGCATGGAATAAATGAGTAAAACTCGGCTGTCAAAACTTCACAGAAAAAATTTTATGTGACCAATTATGAACTACTGGGGTTCAGTCCACATTAGACACAGTTTACAAGGAACATCATGCATGAAACAATGCCACATAACTAAGTATGCATGATGGTTGTTCATCCATATTAGTAAAACAATACCGATGAAAACTTTATGGTTAAAACAACAAAGTGCTGAAAAAATCGATACGTGGGATAACAAACGTTGACTTGGGAAGCTTCTGGTGACTACCCGCTAGTCACATGTCGAGTTTTAGAACCTACAGGTCAAAGCCTTGGCTCTGATACCATAATTGTAACACACCACTTTGATAAGTGGACCGTTACGCGTAATTATAGCGTGTCATCAAAGCATGCAAAGACATATGTACTGAAACATACATGACCATAAGGAAAACTGGAATCAAACATCGGTTCCCAACATAAGCCCAAAACATAAATAAAGCATAAGAAATGAGAAGGACTAAAAAAGTGTCCAAATAAGCATAATTATAAGAAGGCAAAGGAGAAGAAGTCTAAGGCAGCTTCCATCCTATGCACGTCCTCCATATGCTCAAGTATGTCCTTGGGTACCTGCTGTTTTGGGACATGGAAAGGAAAGTAACGGCTGAGCATAACGCTCAGTGCACAGATATACGACATAGTCTGAATGGTTGAAACATAAATAAGACTAATAACAACGGAAATGTATAAGTCCTGGAAAACCTGGAACATGTTCATAAAACTGGTTTTAGTTTGAAAAGACTTATGCTTTTATATGAAAACTGTATTACTGATGAGACTGCTTTTATACATAGTCTTATCGTCCAAAAAGGGCTTTAAATGCATTAAATATCATGAAAATACCCAAATATATGCTTGTGTTTGTTTCTTGTTTATTTTAGGTACGGATATTGAGAAAATAACAAAAGATCACAAGAATCATGCAAAAATGAACACGGGAAACGAAGCCGCACATTGAACCAAGCCCTAATGAAGAAATTCCCAAGACAAACCCTTTAAGATTTGAAGATTTATGAAGAAGGGTCCTCCAATATGGATGAATTGACAATTTATACCCTTGTAATTACAAGATTGGTCCCTAAAGTTTGTCAAAATTGCAAAAGGGCCCTCCACTTAGAAGAACTGGCAATTTTAGTCCGTCAACAAAACTAAAATGTCAATATTAGTCCTTCTCAAAGTCAAACATACCATGAAGAACTCCAAGTTACAAGAATTACAAATTTGGTCCTTTGAAAATGTCAAAATTACCAAAAGGACCCTTGACTTTGAAGACTTGGCAAAAATGGTCCCTCATTAATCATGATTTAGAAATTTCAGTCCTTCAAAATGTCAATCATACAAGTTAAGACCATTATCCTTGAATAAAATACCAAATCAGTCCTTCAAGAATCAGGAATTGGCAAGAAATACCCCTGAAAATACTTTGGAAAAGTATTTAGGGCAAATGTGTGAAAATTAAAACTTCCATAACAAAGGAAAACAGATTTGTGGTATTTATTTACAAAATGGAAGAAAGAAGAAAGGCTAGGGGCTAAAGCTAGCAGACAAGGATTGTTACCTAGACCAGTGTCATGGTGACACCTGTCCCACTCAACCAAACCAACCAATCACAACTCACCCTCCTTCCACCTCACCATTCCACTTCATCAGATTAATATTTATTAATCTTGACGCCATTAACACAAATTTAAACTTAATCCAAACCAAAAACGGATTAAACACAGCTACTATTCACCAAGAACACAAATTAGGTCTTTGTGTTTTAGCAAAAATTACACCTCCATATTGTCTAGATTAATGATTAATAATGATTTAGTCATAACCTAACATTAAAAACTCATGCCACATCACTCCTCAGTCCCACACAAGATTCCCCTGCTACACTCTTGTGCATACTACCAAAATTGGGACAGCAATCCAACAACCCACATTCCAGCTTATTTTCTAAGCTTATTCGGAGCCGTTGATCATACTTTCACCTTGCCAGCTCCACAAACAAACTAGAAAATGTCACATGATCTTTAAAGACTCAAAACAAGACAAGGGGCAATTCTGGGACTTCACAACCATTAGGGTTACGTTTTTTAGCCTTGTACTAGTTCATTGTAGCCTATATAAGGCATTGGAATCATTTCATTTCAGTTTGCTCTTGAATTTTCAGTTGTTCACAAACCTGTAAATCTCATATTCAAATCAATGAAATGTGTTTGAATTTGTTGAAGAAAGCTCAAGTGCCACTCTTAATATCTGTGCATTGTTGTTGATGTTTACTAGTTCTTGAATCTTAAACTTGTTTTAAAAAGGAGTGTGCAAAAGTTTGCACATTTTCCACTTTTCTTGATATTTTGCTAAGTCTTGTTCAAACCTTGGAATTCTTGGGCAATAAAGCTGATCATAGCATCCTGATATTAAGTTATCAAGGTGTGGTGAAGCCTATAACTTGGGGATAATCAAGTGTGGGGAACTAAGGTTGCATTAATCAAGAATATTTCATCTTTCTATTTTGGATATTGTGCTCTTAACCTTGTTGATTCTTAGCAGGGTTGTTTGTGGAAGCTTGTACTTGCTCTTGCTAGTACATAAGCTCAAAATTCGTGGGTGTGGATGTACATCCATGAGGTACACACCTTTCTACCCAATATCTGTTAAAATCTTAGATTTTTGGTGAATTTGTGTGCTACTTGTGTTCTTGCTGATTTTATGGTCTAATCTTGCTTAGATCTGCTTAATATATCTGTTATTGTGCTAATTTGGGCTTGGGTGGTCTTAGATAACACTTTTGATTTGAAAATATTGGATTTGAAAAGTTAAAAGGGTGTTTAGGATTACCTATTTTAGATCATGACTTGATATTGTGTTGTTAGAAGTTTGTGTTATTGCTTGGTATCTGTTAAATACTTGGTTGAGTGCATATTGCTGCAAGTTTTTGGGTTTGAAACCTCAAATCAAACATTGTGCTATATCTAGTTGATTTTAACTGTTTTTGACCTAAGATTTTGGTAAAATCTAGAATTTATGCATGCTTAGGGTTAAAAGTTGTTAAAACATCATTTATATAACATATGTGATAGATCTGAGTGATTGAATTTGGCTTGTTGGTCAATTACATCAGCAAAGTGAAAAAACTGCATGTTTAGTGTTCATCAGTAACTTTAAGTGCTTGAATCTTGATCAATACTTTGAATCAGGGCATGAAACCTGTTTAGACTTACTTATTTAAGTTTATTATTGCTTGTGTATGCATTTGGTTAAGTTTGGTTGGCTGAATTGTGCTATAAGTGCTTATTGAACCTAAACAGCTTATTTGTTCATGTATGTGATATATCTGGTGATTGATTGAATTAACTGCACTAATTGGCTGATTGTGATTGTGATTTCTTGCTTTTTACTGACTCCTTATGATCCACTGATCATTTGGGTGCCTTTTGGTAACTTGAATCTCCAAAAAAGTCACTAAAGACAAAAAAGTCAAGAAATCAAGCAGTGGAAAAAGTTTCCACTGCTCAACACCCAAAACTAGCCCCTGCTAGTGCAATATTTCAGTTAGCTTATCAATAAGCCATTTTGGCTTATCCAGACCTACAACAACTTATTTTTTGTGATAGATCTTCATTATTTGACCCATTTGTTTATACTGGAGCTTATTAGACTTTGACTTTGACTTTTTGCTAGAAAACCAACTCATTTGACTTTTTCATAAGTGCTTATTTGCTTATTCCAGCTTATTGAGTGAACTTATTTGAAACTTTTTGTTGATTAAGCTTAGTTAAGTCATTTAAAAGCTTTTGCAATTTGAATCAGCTCTTGGGATAGCCTAGAACTAAAAAACGACTATTTTGTCGTTTTCTGTAGATTGCTTTTTGCATTTTCAGGTTTATTCTTTTGGCTTATTTCAAATTTCTTTTTACAGAAGTCTTAAGCAACTCAAAAGAAGCTTGTGTGTCTAATTTGAGCTTATGGCATCAGCTTATATCTTAATGGGCCAAAAAGCCCATTAAGAATAAGTTGTTTGGTATAAGTCAGCTTATTTCACATTTTCAGCTTTTGGGCCTTTGAAAAATTGTGTTTAAAATCAAATTTTGACTCATATAGGAGTTTTTGGACTTAATTGGACAACATTTTTCTTATTGGGCCTTAAATAGCCCATTAAGGTGACTGTTTGGACTTTTGGCCCATTTGGAGGCCCATCAGGGGTATTTTGTAATTTCAACTTCATTTTCTGTTTATTTAGGTCAAATTAAGCTAGTTTGCAAGTTTTTAGAATTTTTTATAAATTTTGGATTTTCAATATTATTTTATTATTATTTTATTATTAAAAATTAAAATTTAGATTTTTCAAGTCTTTACATTTTTCTTAGGTTAAATACATAAAGTTAGGAATTTTACAACTTTTAGAATATTTTTGTTGTTCTTAGATTAATTTATATAATTATTTTAAGTTTTAAGACTTTTTAATTGTTTTTAAATAGTTTTAATTAAGTTTAAAATTTTCAAAAATAGTTTTAAATTAAGTTAGGTCATTTTAGAGGTTTACAAAGTGATTAAACTCATTTTGGGCTTTTTGATAATTAAATTGATTTTTAGGGCTTTAATTAGCATTAAAAATCATTATTTAATTAAATAAAAGGTTTGGGTGATTTTTGATTTTTTGTAAACTCTTAATACATTATTTAGATTTTATTTCAATTTTTTAGGAATTTTTAGGGTATATTTTTAAATTTGGTACATTTATGGTTTTACGTATACGACCTTTTCGTCTTAGTGTAATCCGTCATCGTAACCGTCATTCTCTTCTTACCTCATTTCTATTTTCTTTCTCATAATCATATAATCACATAATTAATCATTTCTTAACACACACACCAAGCCTCCTTGAGAACGATCCCCACTTTGGGTCATAACTCGTGGTTTTCCTAAGTCACTTGTTAATACTTGCCCTAATTTTACCTCCTTTTCCTAAAGAGTGGTAAAACTTCAAACATCAATTTAGCGTCGCTGCTGGGGAGGCATGTTGTGTTTTGATTTGGCAATGGTTGTTTTTATATATAGCCATAATATCTATTGTATTAGTATCACTCTACTAATACGTATTATCGGTTTTTCGTTTTTTGTGTGAATACTATTACTATATTGTATACGTAGAACAATAAATTCACAAGTACTCCAAAAGTGTGAAAACACAACCTTGACTTGGGAGGTCATTACCCAATCATTATATTCGAATCTCAAACAAGAAAGAAAGGCAAAAATAGATAAATACTTTCGTGAAGCTCGATTTTGAAAAATACAAACTATAAGGTGGGTATAAGACGGGTATTATAAAAAATACCCTAAGGAAAAAGGCTCTTAAGTGCTTCGCGCCGCTCGTTTCCCCGCTTGCTTGTGAGTATTGGATTTTGAGAGCTAATCGAGGGTTTTGCCGCCCAAAGTATTATTAAGTATCATATATACTTTCTTGGTTTCACTGATTAAACCCTCTTGAACGTTTTGGTGTTCCACCAACGTTCTAAAGTCATCGAAGGCGTTCACTTCACGTGATCGTTTTCATTCCTTGAGGCTTCTTTAATCAAGAGATTTGATTAAGGAGGAGATTTGTAGATTTTGGTCTACTTAATACAATCACAAAAATCCAAAAAAGTAAAAACAATCAAAAACCACAAAAAAAATTGAAAAATACAAAACCCCAAAAAAATCTTCTTTGCTCACCCCCACGTTGTACGTGACGTTTATGCTTACTCGTAATCAAGCAAGACGTGCACGTAAACGAAAAAACCGAAAGGAGTCAACACCTACTCCTAATCTTTCTAGTGAGGAGTCTCCTATTGATGAACCCATTGTAAGAGAAGAACCAACCATGGCGAATCGAACTATGATGGAGTTACTTCAAGCACCCACCGAGGGTTATGGAGAGGCTATTGTGATTCCCGCTATCCTTGCGGAGAATTTTGAAGTGAAAACGGGTTTGTTGTCGATGATCCAAAACAACAAATTCCGTGGTGATGAGAAGGACAACCCACACAACCATATCCGCCAATTCAATCGTCTTACCGCCACTTGCAAATTTAAGGATGTTGCTAATGACTCGATTATGATGATGCTTTTTCCGTATTCCTTAGCGGGGCCCGCTAAAATTTGGTTAGAGAAAGAGCTACCCAATTCTATATTGACGTGGAAGGATCTCGTGTCTATGTTTGTGAACCAATTTTTTTCCGCCCTCTAAGACTACGCATTTTAAAAACGAAATTTCAAAATTTTCACAAGAATTTAATGAAAGTTTTTCAACGGCTTGGAATAGGTTTAAGGAAATGTTACATGAGTGTCCTCATCACGGTTTTTCCGATTTGCATCAAATTGACACGTTTTACAATGGACTTAATGATCATGAAAGGGATTATCTTAATGCCGCCACGGGTGGTAAATTTTTGTGTAAATTAGTTGAGGAAGCTTTGGTGATAACTGAGAATAGATCTAAGGTGTATAGTCCTCGTAGCACGTCTAGTGTTCGTAAGGCTTCGTCTTCGGCTTCACCTTCTTTGTCTACTACCATCGATGCTTGCCAAATCGAGGCGAACTTGGAAAACAAAATCTTTGATAAGCTTAAAGGTCTTTTGATTGAGTTCAAAGTTGCAGAACCAAGTGCTCCCGCTACGGCTAAAGCGGTTGAGGTTTCATGCATGTATTGTGGTGGAGGTCATGATTTCTCCGAGTGCATTACCAACGGTGGTAACACTTCGAGTGCCTACGCGGCCACGGGAACTTACAACCAAAACGGTTAAGTTACCCGCTCTAATCAATTGACCCCACCGGGTTTTGGTTCAAATCAAAATGCTAACAACAACTATCGAAACAATCAAGTTGGTTTCAAAAACAATTACAACAAGGGAAACTATGGTAATCAAGGGGCTAATAATCAAGTTTCAAACAAAAATCAAAGTGATTTTCAAAACAACAACAAAAGTTTGCAAACGTTGAAAGATCTTCCAAATGAATTTGTTGAATATGCTAATGGGAACGATGCTAGGTTTGATAACATTCAAAGAGAAATCATTAGCCTAAGATCCGAGTTTAAGAACGACTTGAAGAAAGAGTTGAAAAATGAGTTAGCAAATGAGCTTAAAATCCATACAAACAAGATGGAAGGAAATGTAACTAGGTTACAACAAAACCAACAAAAAATGGAACAAGGGAAACATGAAATCAAGCAAGAAATGATTAAAGCCGAGAAGAGGCAATCCATGTTTGAGGATAAGATTTCATCTATGTTTGAGGCAATTATGTGTAAACCGTCTTCGAGTAGTCTTCCTAGCAACACCGTATCAAACCCCAAGGATGAGATGAAAGTGATTACCACACGTAGTGGTAAGACACTTAAGGAACCGACTCCTCAACCAATTTCTCCTACGGAGGATGCAATTGAGGAAGAGCCCAAGGTGGTGGTCCAAAAGGAGCATGTTCTAATCCCACGAAGTACCGCTCATGCCACACCTACAGTTGACCCATTACCAACATTGGAACCCGAGATTCCAAAGGTTATGCCTATGCCTCAACCCACACCACCTTTGCCCTATCCATCGAGACTTAGAAAGGAGAAACGTCAAGAGCGCGACAATTATCAATTTTTGATCTTTTTATGAAAATGTTTCGTGATTTGCACTTTAATGTAAGTTTCGCCGATGCTTTGGTCATGATGCCTCGATTTGCCGCTAACTTTAAGAGTATGTTGAACAAAAAGGAGAAATTGCATCAATTGTCTAGTTGTTCATCGGTTTATCTTAATCGCAGACCTCAAAAAGTCGGTGATCCCGATAAATTTTTGATCCCTTGTGCAGTCCAAGATATGGAAGAATGCTATACCTTGGCCGATCTTGGTGCTAGCATTAACTTGATGCCACTTGCAATCTTCAAGTCGCTCAATCTTCCTAATCTTACTCCTTCACTAATGTCTATCGAGTTGGCCGACCATTCCACGATTCCCGCATGTGGATTGGCAGAAGACGTTTTTGTGAAAGTGGGAAAGTTCTATTATCCGGTAGACTTTATCGTTGTCGATATTCCCACGGATCCTCAAGTTCCTCTTATTTTAGGTCGTTCGTTTTTAGATACGTCTATGGCTTTGATCGATGTTCATGCTAGAAATATCACCTTACGTTTCAACGACGAGGAACTTGTTATAAACGCAACTCAAAACTCTCAAATTTCTCATGTTTATTCCGTTGCAACCATAAACCTCGTTGATATGATCGACGTGGTTTGCGAGGAATTTTCACAAGAAATTATAGGTTTTGGTGATGATGAAAAAATAGTGGCAATCCCACTATGTTAGATCCCATTCTTGATAACTCGACACCAACCTTCACTCCATTTGAAGGTGGTGGTTTTACGTTGGAAGAATTCGATGTTCCACGTACTAGTAACGAAGACCTCGACAACGATGAGGACTTCTCGATTATCAAGGATGTTCTTAACGATTTCCCATTCCCTCCACCCGAGGAGGTTATGAGTATCGAGCCTAAATCTTCAATTGAGGAACCACTTATCCTCGAGTTAAAATATTTACCTCCTCATCTCGAATATGTCTATTTGGAGGAGGGCGACAAGTTGCCAGTTATTATTGCGAAGGAACTTTTGGATGATGAAAAAACCGCACTTGTCGATGTTCTAAAGGATCACAAAGTGGCAATTGCGTGGAAGTTATCCGACAATAAGGGGATTGATCCCAAATTTTGTACCCACAAAATCTTAATGGAGGAGGATTACAAGCCCGCAATCCAATGTCAAAGGAGGGTGAACCCCAAAATTCACGACGTCATCAAAAAGGAAGTCCTAAAACTCCTTGACGCGGGAATGATTTACCCTATTTCCGATAGCCCTTGGGTGAGTCCTATTCATTGTTTCCATAAGAAGGGAGGAATGACCGTTGTGCCAAACGATGCCGACGAGTTAATTCCCACTAGACTCGTGACCGGATGGAGAGTGTGCATTGACTATCATAAGTTGAATGAAGCCACTCGTAAAGACCATTTTCCCTTGCCCTTCATGGACCAAATGTTGGAGCGTCTTGCGGGAAACGATTTCTATTGCTTTTTAGATGGTTTTTCCGGTTACTTCCAAATCCCCATCGATCCTCGTGATCAAGAAAAAACTACGTTTACGTGTCCATATGGAACGTTTGCCTATCGTAGAATGCCATTCGGACTTTTTAATGCACCGGGAACCTTTCAAAGGTGCATGATGGCTATTTTTTATGATATGATCGAGAAGACGATGGAAGTCTTCATGGATGACTTTTCCGTGTTTGGTAGTTCATTCACTTCGTGTTTGTCGAATCTTGAGAGAATGTTGAAACGTTGTGAGGAAACCAACCTTGTGCTTAATTGGGAAAAATGTCATTTTATGGTTAAAAGTGGAATCGTCTTAGGGCACAAGGTTTCGAAAGCGGGGATTGAGGTAGATCAAGCTAAGGTAGACGTCATCGCCAAATTACCTCATCCCAAAACCGTTAAGGGAGTTAGGAGTTTCCTAGGCCACGCGGGCTTTTATCATCGATTCATCAAGGATTTTTCAAAGATCTCTCGACCTATTACACATCTTCTTGAAAAAGAGGCACGTTTTGTCTTTGACGAAGATTGTGTACGAGCCTTTGAAATCCTTAAGAGGAAACTTACCGAAGCTTCCATTCTTGTTGCTCCCAATTGGAACCTCCCCTTTGAGCTCATGTGTGATGCTAGTGACTACGCTATTGGGGTCGTATTGGGGCAACGTCCTGAAAAGCACTTCTTGCCTATTCACTATGCTAGCAAGACGATGACCGAGGCTCAACTAAAATACACTACAACGGAGAAGGAATTCCTTTCCGTGGTGTATGCATTTGAGAAATTTCGACCTTATCTCGTCTTGACGAAATGCATAGTGTATACGGATCATTCGGGTATCAAGTATCTTATGGCTAAACAAGATGCAAAGCCGAGTTACTTCGTTGGATTCTCCTCCTTCAAGAATTTTATCACAAAATTGTTGACAAAAAAGGAGCCGAGAATCTAGCGGCCGATCATCTTTCTCGTTTGGAAGATCCTCACCAAAGTGTTTACGAACCCAAGGAAATCACCGAAACATTTCCGCTCGAGACACTTGGTGTAGTGAATTCTAAGCTTGATTCTTCCACCCCATGGTTTGCGTACTTCGCAAATTACCATGCGGGTAACTTCATCATCAAGGGTATGACGACTCAAGAAAAACGAAAATTCTTTCGTGACGTCAAGTTCTACTTTTGGAACAACCCTTACTTGTTTCGAACTTGTGCGGATCAAATCATCCGACGTTATGTCTTTGGTACCGAAGCTTCTAATATCCTTAGAGCTTGTCACGAGGGACCACAGGTGGTCACCATGGTGTTAATCTCACGGCTAAGAAGGTCTTTGATGCCGGTTTCTTTTGGCCAACTATTTACCGAGATGCACATGAGCTTGTGAAGTCGTGTGACTCATGCCAACGACAAGGAAAAGCCTCACAAAAAGATGAAATGCCACAAAACATCATCCAAGTGTGTGAGATCTTTGACGTTTGGGGCATCGACTTTATGGGGCCGTTCCCATTATCTCGTGGTAATAAGTACATCCTTGTCGCGTTTGACTACCTATCTAAGTGGGTGGAAGCAAAGGCTTTGCCCACCAATGATGCTCGTGTGGTAGTCAAGTTTTTCAAAAGCTTGTTTTCTCGGTTTGGAACCCCTCGTGCGATCATAAGCGATCGTGGAACCCATTTTTGTAACGACCAATTCGAAAGGGTCGTAAGGAAATATGGGGTTACACATCGGCTTTCTACGGCTTATCACCCACAAACGAGTGGGCAAGTCGAGGTTTCAAACCGAGCTTTGAATAGGATCTTGGAGAGATCCATTGGGGAAAACCGATAATCTTGGTCGGATAAGTTGGATGATGCTTTATGGGCCTCTAGGACCGCTCATAAGATGCCCATTGGGTGCACTCCTTATAAGCTTGTGTATGGTAAAAATTGTCATTTGCCAATTGAACTCGAATACAAGGCTTATTGGACCCTAAAGCATTGTAATGATGACATGGAGACCGCCGGAAAACACCAAAAAATGCAATTAAATGAATTGAATGAATTAAGGGATATTGCTTTGAAAATTAATTGATTTATAAAGAAAAGACTAAAAAGTTGCATGATTCTAAAATTAAAAACCGGGTTTTTTAACATTGGGGATCAAGTTTTGCTTTTTAATTCTCGTTTGAAAATATTTTCCAGTAAGTTGAAATCCCGTTGGTCCGGTCCATTCACCGTGACTCGAGTTTTTCCATATGGGACCATCGAGCTAGCTCAAGATGATGGTCCCAATTTCAAGGTGAATGGACATAGGTTGAAGCACTACTTTTGAGGGGAAGTTCCATCCTTGAACTACCTCGACCAAATCACCTTCCCCAATGATAATTAGTACTGAGGGGATCGAGTCGAGCTCATGACTCGGTAATCAAAAATGAGGTGCCTCGTGGGGGAGTCCCATGCTTATCCTATGTACATATTATCTCTTTCTAATGTAGTAACGTGTGGGGGTTTGTTCCCTTCCAACCTTTGTTCCGTGGTTGTTTGTGAATTGTGGATTTTAGATGATCATGATCTTCACGATTGGAGCCTCTCGCGTTTGTTTTATGGGAGCACTCGATCGTTTGCTTTGAAGACTTTCTCAATATCCATGATATATCCTTTGATGTTATAACCTTAGGTTTATAGCACACTTCATAAACGGCTTTAAATTTAACGGTTACACCCTTTCCATGCTAGATTAGGCATTCGACTACGTCTCTAGTATGGGGGTGTTTTCACCCCTAGACTCGAAACATTGAGGACAATGTTTAACTTTAGTATGGGGGATGAATAGATACTTTCCTTGCCAAACCTTCACGCTTTCTAAAGTTTATCTTTTTGTTTATCGTTTTGTTGCAAAATAAGGCTAAAAATGGCCAAATTTTAAAGTTTTTCTCATGTTTTATAAGTGTTTGAAGACACGAATGTAGGTTTTCCGATGGCGAGAATAAGAGTAATTTTTGACTCGACCGTGCGTGTTGAGCACTTATCTTTGATTCCTTAACTTCACATTAGGCTAAGTCTCTTAAATGAGGACGAGAAATGATAGGGTTAATTATAAGTTACTATGCTAAACGTAGAGTACTCGTATTCTTTCAAAAAATCATATGTTCTCGTTGTTTGCTTATTCTCCCTCCGCTTGTAAATATTTTTTGCTTAATAAATATTGACTTAGCGGTTTAGTCTTGATTGTTGGGTTTCTAGTCTTTTCTAGTAGCTTCAGTGTAATTAAATTGGGAAGACATTAAGGTATCGCCAGCGTCACGGTTTTGAAGTATTGGCACCCGAATAATCAAAAGCTTCACCCAATAATAAGATTTCAAGTGCTCACCTAAATCAAGCAAACAATTTGAAGCCTCACAAGGCCGAAAAATCTATGCAAAATTGAAAGTGAATCAAGCCTTAATCTTTGAAGCTTTAAAGATCCAAAATTCGCCTTAGCGTGAGGATATACGTCTTTGGCTAATAAAACTACCGATGAGGTGGATAATAAAAGGCAAGGCAAGACCGAAGTCATAATAAAAGCTTCATGGCGAAGTTGAATAAAAGATGGAGGTAAACCAAAGATAATAAGGCCCTTCCGTTAGGGGGCGTATAAAAGTCTTGGTAATAAGTCTCATGTTCAAAACCGTTATAAAACCGTGTTTATTGATCCTTCTTGTTGACTTAATTTTTTGACATCGTTGTCTATTAGGAGGGGTTATTGATTTGATGGTCTTGGTTACACCGTTAGGACTCTATTTTTAGACCTAAATCTCTATTATCGCATAAGTCAAACAATATATCCTCGTGAAACACTCAAGACAAAATAAAATATAAGAGATACAACTTAGGAAATTGGGAGGATAAGTACGTGATTAGGGCATATGAGTAGTGTTAGCATTACTAACTTATAATGACAATGATCTCTTTGCACGCTTGGCATGGAATTAGGGTGAAAATCGAGGACGATGAAATTTTTTCTAACGAAGCATTCACGTGTTCTTATTCTATGAACCTAAACGTCCCATTTTGCGATGAAAATCATACATTATGTCAAAAACGCAAGTAGTGGTAATAGTAGTAGTGTAGCTAATTTATCATTCAATAAAAGTGAATAAAAAATGATTTTGGAGATGCTACGATACTTTATTCTAGCATTGCGTGAGGGCACGTCAATGGTTTAGTATAGGGGAGTGATGAGACTGCTTTTATACATAGTCTCATCGTCCAAAAAGGGCTTTAAATGCATTAAATATCATGAAAATACCCAAATATATGCTTGTGTTTGTTGCTTGTGTATTTTAGGTACGGATATTGAGAAAATGATAAAAGATCACAAGAATCATGCAAAAACGAACACGGGAAACGAAGCCGCACATTGAACCAAGCCCTAATGAAGAAATTCCCAAGACAAACCCTTGAATATTTTAAGATTTATGAAGAAGGATCCTCCAATATGGATGAATTGACAATTTACACCCTTGTAATTACAAGATTGGTCCCTAAAGTTTGTCAAAATTGCAAAAAGGGCCCTCCACTTTGACGAATTGGCAATTTTAGTCCCTCAACAAAACTAAAATGTCAATATTAGTCCTTCTCAAAGTAAAACATACCATGAAGAACTCCAAGTTACAGGAATTACAAATTTGGTCCTTTGAAAATGTCAAAATTACTAAAAGGACCCTTGACTTTGAAGACTTGGCAAAAATGGTCCCTCATTAATCATGATTTGGCAATTTCAGTCCTCCAAAATGTCAATCATACAAGTTAAGACCATTATCCTTGAAGAAAATACCAAATCAGTCCTTCAAGATTCAGGAATTGGCAAGAAATACCCCTGAAAATACTTTAGAAAAGTATTTGGGGCAAAAGTGTGAAAAGTAAAACTTCCATAACAAAGGAAAACGGATTTGTTGTATTTATTTACAAAATGGAAGAAAGAAGAAAGGCTATGGGCTAAAGCTGGCTAACAAGGATTGTTACCTAGACCAGTGTTATGGTGACACCTGTCCCACTCAACCAAACCAACCAATCACAACTCACCCTCCTTCCACCTCACCATTCCACTTCATCAGATTAATATTTATTAATCTTGGCGCCATTAACACAAATTTAAACTTAATCCAAACCAAAAACGGATTAAACACAACTACTATTCACCAAGAACACTGATAGGTGTGAAAACACTCATCCTTTTTACCACTTAATTACAATAATAACCGAGCCAAAACGTGTATTTTATGTCATTTATGTCGGAATTATACGTGGTTTGTGTTTTTGTTGTGATTTAGGATGAAAAGGTGAAAAGTGGAGAAAACACGGCATTCACGGGCTTTTATCGAAGAAAAAGACGAAAGATGAAGTCGAAAGATCAAGAGTGGAAAAAGAACGGAAGTCCAAGACCAATTCTGAAGATTTATCGAAGAAAAAGTCAAAAGGCGGAAGATTACTTAAAGCCAGAGAACTCGAGTCTTATTTATGGAGAAATGTCGAGACAAGTTCAAAGAAATCCCGAGACAAAGTCATTAAGTCCAAGATTAACAAAAGATTAAGAAGAAAAGGACTTAAGTGTGAAATTAAGGAAAAGAGGAAAGAGGGAGGAAGCTTCCTAAGCTCCTCCCTAATCTCCACTATAAATAGCCATTAGTTACTTCATTTCTTGTTGTTGGTGGCTTGACAAACCACTCTTCCACCATTTTCATTTCTTGTTAATTACTTTCTTGCATTTTGTTATGCACTTTTAATTTCTTCAATTCAAGTAAGTCTTTTAATTTTGAAATCTTTTCTTTTAATCAAGTTCTTATTTTTAATCATCTTCTCCTACCTTTCTTATTTTGCTTATCTTTGATTCATGTTCATCCTTGATCTTATTTTCATCTTAATGCTTATTTGATTTAAAGGTTTCTTAAAAAGTTCATCTTTTTATGTTTTGATTTTAAAACTTGTTCATTTTAAGTTTGATAAGTTGATGTTCGTGCTTATTAAGTCCATTTCCATTATTGATTCGTTCTAGTTTTAGAGATTAGCTTATTATTGTAGCTTATTTTCTTTGCTTAAGTTTCGGATCACACACAAATCGGAAAAGGTGTTAAAACCCTTTTCCGATCAGCTCTTTCCGATCAACAGCCCCTTATTCTGATCTACAGATGGGAAAAGGGTTTCATGTTATTCCGATCATGGTGTTGTTTTGCTTATTCCGATCTGGATGTTTTTTAGTGTATTCCGATTACAAGTTTTTTCTCTATATTCCGATTGGGTCTTTTTTTTGTTCCGATTTGGCTAGCTTTCATGTTATTCCAACGGGGTGGTGTCTACATTCCGATCAATCAATCGGAATATATTCCGATCATGTCCCTGTTTGCACATTCCGATCATGCACTTTCCGATGGGTACATTCCGATCGGATTCCATTGGATTCCGATCGGGTGTATTCCGATTGGGTAATTTTTGTTTTGTTTTAATATTTTGTTTTAGTTAAAGTGTCAATTTTTCTCGTTTTATTTTTAGTTCATTTTAATTTCGTTTTGTATTTTTTATTTAACTGTCGATTTACTTTTCGTTAAGCTTTAATTTTACGTCATTTAAATTCTCGTCATTTACTTTTAAAGTTTTAAATATTGCACCGTTTAAGTTTCAAGTAGTTATAGCTTTAATTACTCATCATTTATTATTAAGTCTTGCACATTTATTTACCAAAACCAAAAATATTGATTCACCAAGAACAACTGAGTCGCACAATTAACTGGAGATCAATTCGAGAAGATACCGAGAAAACGAACTTTTAACTAGTAAAAACTCAGTATTAAACACAAATTAGGTATTTGTGTTTTAGCAAAAATTACACCTCCATATTGTCCAGATTAATGATTAATGATGATTTAGTCATAACCCAACCTTAAAAACTCATGCCACATCACTCCTCAGTCCCACACAAGATTCCTTTGCTACACTCTTGTGCATACTGCCAAAATTGGGACAGCAATCCAACAACCCACATTCCAGCTTATTTTCTAAGCTTATTTGGAGCCATTGATCATACTTTCACCTTGCCAGCTCCACAAACAAACAAGAAAATGTCACATGATCTTCAAAGACTCAAAACAAGACAAGGGGCAATTCTGGGACTTCACAAGCATTATGGTTACGTTTTTTAGCCTTGCACTAGTTCATTGTAGCCTATATAAGGCATAGGACTCATTTCATTTCAGTTTGCTCTTCAATTTTAAGTTGTTCACAAATCTGTAAATCTCATATTCATATCAATGAAATGTGTTTGAATTTGTTGAAGAAATCTCAAGTGCCACTCTTAATATCTGTTTAATGTTGTTGAGTTTTACTAGTTCTTGACTCTTAAACCTGTTTTCAAAAGGAGTGTGCAAAAGTTTGCACATTTTCTACTTTTCTTGATATTTTGCTAAGTCTTGTTCAAACCTTGGAATTCTTGGGCTATAAAGCTGATCATAGCATCCTGATATTATGTTATCAAGGTGTGGTGAAGCCTATAACTTGGGGATAATCAAGTGTGGGGAACCAAGGTTGCATTAATCAAGAATTTTTCATCTTTCTATTTTGGATATTGTGCTCTTAACCTTGTTGATTCTTAGCAGGGTTGTTTGTGGAAGCTTGTACTTGTTCTTACTAGTACATAAGCTCAAAATTCGTGGGTGTGGATGTACATCCATGAGGTACACATCTTTCTACCAAAAATATGTTAAAATCTTGGATTTTTTGTGAATTTGTGTGCTACTTGTGTTCTTGCTGATTTTATGGTCTAATCTTGCTTAAATCTACTTAATATATCTGTTATTGTGCTAATTTGGGCTTGGGTGGTCTTGGATAACACTTTTGATTTGAAATTTTTGGATTTGAAAAGTTAAACGGGTGTTTGGGATTACCTGTTTGAGATCATGACTTGATATTGTGTTGTTAGAAGTTTGTGTTATTGCTTGGTATCTGTTAAATACTTGGTTGAGTGCATATGCTGCAAGTTTTTGGGTTTGAAACCTCAAATCAAACATTGTGCTATATCTAGTTGATTTTAACTGTTTTTGACCTAAGATTTTGGTAAAATCTAGAATTTATGCATGCTTAGGGTTAAAAGTTGTTAAAACATCATTTATATAACATATGTGATAGATCTGAGTGATTGAATTTGGCTTGTTCGTCAATTGCATCAGCAAAGTGAAAAAACTACATGTTTAGTGTTCATCAGTAACTTTAAGTGCTTGAATCTTGATCAATACTTTGAATCAGTGCATGAAACCTGTTTAGACTTGCTTATTTAAGTTTATTATTGCTTGTGTATGCATTTGGTTAAGTTTGGCTGGCTGAATTGTGCTATAAGTGCTTATTGAACCTCAACTGCTTATTTGTTCATGTTTGTGATATATCTGGTGATTGATTGAAATAACTGCACTAATTGGCTGATTGTGATTGTGATTTCTTGATTGTTATTGACTCCTTATGATCCACTGATCATTTGGGTGCCTTTTTGTAACTTGAATCTCCAAAAACGTCACTAAAGACAAAAAAGTCAAGAAGTCAAGCAGTGGAAAAAGTTTCCACTGCTCAACACCCAAAACTAGCCCCTGCTAGTGCAATTTTTTAGTTAGCTTATCAATAAGCCATTTTGGCTTATCCAGACCTACAACAACTTATTTTTTGTGATAGATCTTCATTATTTGACCCATTTGTTTATACTGGAGCTTATTAGACTTTGACTTTGACTTTTTGCTAGAAAACCAACTCATTTGATTTTTTCATAAGTGCTTATTTGCTTATTCCAGCTTATTGAGTGAACTTATTTGAAAACTTTTTGTTGATTAAGCTTAGTTAAGTCATTTAAAACCTTTTGCAATTTGAATCAGCTCTTGGGATAGCCTAGAACTCAAAAACGACTATTTTGTCGTTTTTTGTAGATTGCTTTTTGCATTTTCAGGCTTATTCTTTTGGCTTATTTCAAATTTCTTTTTACAGAAGTCTTAAGCAACTCAAAAGAAGCTTGTGTTTCTAATTTGAGCTTATGGCATCATCTTATAGCTTAATGGGCAAAAAAACCCATTAAGAATAAGTTGTTTGGTATAAGTCAGCTTATTTCACATTTTCGGCTTTTGGGCCTTTGAAAAATTGTGTTTAAAATCAATTTTTGATTCAGATAGGAGTTTTTGGGCTTAATTGGACAACATTTTTCTTATTGGGCCTTAAATAGCCCATTAAGGTGACTGTTTGGACTTTTGGCCCATTTGGAGGCCCATTAGGGGTATTTTGTAATTTCAACTTCATTTTCTGTTTATTTAGGTAAAATTAAGCTAGTTTGCAAGTTTGTAGAATTTTTTATAAATTTTGGATTTATAATATTATTTTATTATTATTTTATTATTAAAAATTAAAATTTAGATTTTTCAAGTTTTTACATTTTTCTTAGGTTAAATACATAAAGTTAGGAATTTTACAACTTTTAGAATATTTTTGTTGTTCTTAGATTAATTTTTATAATTATTTTAAGTTTTAAGAGTTTTTAATTGTTTTTAAATAGTTTTAATTAACTTTATTATTTTCAAAAATAGTTTTAAAATAAGTTAGGTCATTTTAGAGGTTTACAAAGTGATAAAACTCATTTTCGGCTTTTTGGTAATTAAATTGATTTTTAGGGCTTTAATTAGCATTAAAAAATCATTATTTAATTAAATAAAAGGTTTGGGTGATTTTTGATTTTTTGTAAATCTTAATACATTATTTAGATTTTATTGCAATTTTTTAGGAATTTTTAGGGTAAATTTATAAATTTGGTACTTTTTACGGTTTTACGTATACGACCTTTTCGTCTTAGTGTAATCCGTCATCATAACCGTCATTCTCTTCTTACCTCATTTATATTTTCTTTCTCATAATCATATAATCACATAATTAATCATTTCTTACCACACACACCAAGCCTCCTTGAGAACGATCCCCACTTTGGGTCATAACTCGTGGTTTTCCTAAGTCACTTGTTAATACTTGCCCTAATTTTACCTCCTTTTCCTAAAGAGTGGTAAAAACTTCAACATCAATTACTTAGCCAATAGAATTTATAGGTCATGAGGTTCCACCGTGCATGAATACTTTGAGGGGAGATCTCGTCATGCAATTAGAGGGGTTTCCTCTAATTAAATAGTCTAGGTAGGAGGGATCAACTCCTAGTGAAGGATGCAAGGCAGACATCGCATTCACTCTGATAATACAGCTAACATGTAACTAGGATGCACCCATACGCCCCACATGATTATAATATATAATGGCCAAAACTGAAAAAGTGACGCCATGAGCAATCACTCCGCCGTGGGGAAGTCATAACACTGGTGCCTCCAGTGTTATGGTTATGGTACCTCCATAACTAGGTGACACTGGTCATGCATGTATATGGCTTAGGCTCTTAATCTAACATAAGTATCAAACATATAAAACAAATATTGGGAAAACAATTGGCTGCAGACGGGGAAATCCTAATAAGGATATAATGTCTGATAGGTGTGTAAACACCCATCCTTTTACCACTTAATTACAATAATAACCGAGCCAAAACGTGTATTTTATGTCATTTATGTCGGAATTATGCGTGGTTTGTGTTTTCGTTGTGATTTATGACGAAAAGGTGAAAAGTGGAGAAAACACGGGCATTCACGGGCTTTTATCGAAGAAAAAGACGAAAGACGAAGTCGAAAGATCAAGAGTGCAAAAAGAACGGAAATCCAAGACCAATTCTGAAGATTTATCGAAGAAAAAGTCAAAAGACGGAAGTTTACCAAAAGCCGAAGAACTCAAGTCTAAATTATTGAAGAATTACAAGACGAGTTCAAAGAAATCCCGAGCCAAAGTCATTAAAGTCCAAGATTTAAGAAGATTAAAGAAAGCAAGGACCTAATGACGCAATTAAGGAAAAGATGAAAGAGGGAGGAAGCTTCCTAAGCTCCTCCCTAATCTCCCTATATATAGTTTTCTATGTTTTCATTTCATAGTTGTTGGGTGGCTTGACAAACCATCACTTCCACCATTTTCATACCTTGTTATTTAATTTCTTGCAATTAATTTCTTGTATTGCACCTTTAGTTTCTTACCTTTAATTCAAGTAAGTGTTCTTAATTTTGTTGTTTTAATCTTCTTTACCTTTGATCAAGCTTTCTATTATTCATCTCTTTCTACCTTTCTTTGATTTTAGTTACTTTTGGTGCGAATTACTATTTGATCCGTGTTGTTCTTAATGTTTTCGTGCTTAAAAAGTTCATCTTTTTATTGTTTGATTTATAAGATTGCTTATTTTAAGTTGGAAAAGTTGTTATTTGAGCTTATTTAGTCCTTTCCACTTTAGATTCATTCAAGTTTTGGTGTTAGCTTAATCAAATAGCTTATCACCTTGGCTTATTTTCGAATCCCACTTAAATCGGAAAAGTTATTAAACCCTTTTCCGATTGGCCCTCTTTCCGATTTGAACCCCCCTTTATTCCGATCTGTTGATCGGAAAAGGGTTTTATGATATTCCGATTGGTGACCTTGGTATTCCGATCTAGGAGATCTTTGGACATTCCAATGTGGAGTTTGTTTATGTATTCCTATTAGTTTTTTTAAGATATTCCGATTAGCATTATTGTTCTATATTCCGATTGGTCTTGTTTTTCAGCTATTCCGATTTGCTTTGTTTTCTAGTATTCCGATCATGCTTATTTTCCGACCCATGCATTCCGATCACTTCCCTTCTCAACATTCCGATCTGCTTCCTTTTGCCTTATTCCGATCGAAGCATTTTGTTAACATTCCGATTTGGATTCAATTTTTGGTTATTCCGATTGTGCCATTCTTTTCATATTCCGATCTGACTCAAGGTTTGTGCTTTTCGATCACACTTTCCGATGGGGGTACATTCCGATCGGATTCTGATTGGATTCCGATCAGGTGTATTCCGATTGGTTGTTTTGTTTTGTTTTAATATTTTGTTTTAGTAAAAGTGACAATTTTACTCGTTTTGTTTTTAGTCTATTTTAATTTCGTTTTGCATTTTTATTTGATTGTCAATTTACTTTTTGTTAAGTTTTAATTTTACGTCATTTAATTTCTCGTCATTTACTTTTTAAGTTTTAAATATTGCGCCGTTTACGTTTAAACTATTTTTAGTTTTAATTACTCGTCATTTATTTTAAAGTCTTGCACATTTATTTTACCACAACCAAAAATATTATTCTGTACCAAAAACGACTGAGTCGCACATTTAGCCGGAAATCAATTCGAAAAGATACCGAGAAACGAACTTTTTCTACTAGCAAAATCTCAATTTCAAATGGCGCCGCTGCCGGATCTTTTCGTGAGGATTAACGGTTTTTTGTGAGAGACGCGTTGGATTTTGGGATCCGTTCACTCGTGAACGTTATTTTTCGTATTAAAAATTTTCAAAAAATCCCAAAAACATTGGAAAAATCATAAAAAGCATTTCTTTTTCAAAGTTTTGTCCCAAAAATATTCTTCTTGCTTATCTATCTTTCTTTATGGATTTTAATGTCCATTGCGTCGGGTGTGGGAGACGATTGTACGGGAACGACTCTTGTCAATGGTGTACATGTGAGCAGTGCAGAAACGATATCGACAATACACAATTCGGATTTTGTCCTTTGTGCAACTCGACTAATTCGTCCTTTTTGAATCCACCGCCTGTTCCCCCGTGCATCTATTGTGGAAGCGATTCTCATTGGCATGTTTCGTGCCCGGTTCGATACCTGTATGGTCACGGGCAAGAACCGGGGTATAATTATGACAATGATAATAGCTATCCACAAGACGCACCCAGTCTTTCTCCTTACCCGTTTTACAACAACTGTGGGGGTCCTCACGATACTTATTATGGTCAACCAATGAATTATTATGAGCAAAATCCGTGTCCTCAGTTTTCTTCACCAATGGATTATTATGAACCAAACCCGGTTTCTAATTTTTCTTAACCGATGAACTACTATGAGCCACACCCATGCTATAATTCAGGTTTTCAACATTTTGAACCCCCACAACACAGCATCGATCATCAACCCTCCTTCGAACATTTGAGCTCCCACGAACAATGGGCCACTCTTGTTAAGCAAGGTCAACAACTTCAAGAAGCTTGCAACAAGATCATCGAAAAATATCAAGGGAATCAACGGCCTGAGCAAATATCGAATATCGAGACTTATACTCCTCCTCCGGTGTGCCCATACTACTATGATGATGATGATGACGATGATCCTACTATTTCTTGGAATGATCTTACTGCTCAATGTCCTAGTGCAATTGTCATCCCTTCTCTCGATATCCCAAACGTGTCTAAGGATTGTGATACATTGAGTGAGCAGAGTGATTTTGGTCTCGATACTTTCTTTGATGAGGAGGTTTGTGACATACCGACTGCTATGGAGCTTGAGGATGACGTTGCTCTTACGGAAGAGGTCGATCCTAATGATGACGATTCTTCTCCAAGCTATGAGAATTTCACTTTTGAAATTTCTCAATCTCCACCGGGAGATGCGGGCGATGACGATTTATTCTCTCCGGCTTACGAGAAGTTCACCGATGAACATGATCTTGTAGATGAGGTGGAAGACGTGCTTCTTCGCGATAGATTACGGAAAGTGCACCTTCTTATTGCTCAAATCGAAGAGTTGACTTCTCCTCCTCTCTCGGAGTCTTTGCCTCCATCTATTCCTCCCGTTGAAGATAATGACCCATTGCTGGAAGAAATCGACATTCACTCCATGCCTCCAGGTATTGATGACGATGACATGAAGGGGGATATTATTCTTGATAATTTGCTGCAGGAAGGTATTGACCCAAGTCCCCCTCCCGAGCACCGTGCATCCTCCCCTTTAGCCACTATCATGGAGGATGAGTGCTTTGACCCGGGAGGTGACATTGATTATGCTATGATTGATAACAATACGGCTTTACCGCTTGCTCAGCATCCATTGTCTTTGGGGGAGGAAAATGTGCTTACTTTACCCACCCCACCTCCCGTGGACCTTGATTTCACATACTTTTCGTATGTTGAAAGGACCTTTCTCCCATACAAGACTTATCCCCCAGCCTCTCCTTTGTTGATGTCAACCGGGAACGAGGACAAGGTCTTTGATCCCGGTATCACATTCGAGGCTTCCCCATGGACCATTTAATTCGGGGACGAGTCAGGCTCGTGACTCGGTTAACAAAAACAAGCGCTTTTTGGTAGGCAACCCAATTATCTATCTATCTTTACCATAAGTGTAGGGGGAGCCCCATGGAGTTTCTTGTTTTCTTTCTTATCATGTGCAGGGATTCGAGCTTCAAAGACACACTCTTGATGACTTTTGACAAACCGTGATTCCGTATTCCCGTCTTCCCGGTTCTATCCTAACTCTTTTCAATTCACTATTTTATATTTCTCAATATTAAAATAGGAATCTCTTTAGTTGTCTCTTCCTTAGCAAGATTTAAACAACGTGCACAATGTCATAAGTGTAGGGGAGTTCACTCCCACATGCTTAAACATTGAGGACAATGTTTATATTAAGTGTAGGGGGACTTCTATCGAAGTAAGTGGTCTTTTTCCTTGCATTTACCCTCATTTTAACCGGAAAATTGGAATTTTTTGACATTTTGCAAAATTTTTAATCTATTTTGGCCTAGTTGTATAGTTGTATTTTCCTTTGTTGTGGTTATTTTCTTTCCTCGCTACAATAAATTTTCAATAAAGTGGTTTTAAATTTTTCAAAGTCGTGAACATTTTGACTCAACCCGAGTTTACTTATCTAAGTTTACTCTAGCTAGTATCCTTAACGTGTTTAAGTCAAGTTTTGCTAGGCTTTTATATAGGGAGCTTTAAAACGCGAAAGTCTTAACTCTCACGGGTTAAGAACAAGAACTTTTCGCAAGTTCCTATAATTGATCCTAGAGAGTCATTTATCAAGGGAACTTTAAAATACGATTTCTAAACTTGAAAGAGTCTAAGAATTTGCAAGATCCTATAGACGACTCGAAAACCCAAAACTTTGATTTAATAGGCTAAGCATCCACGAGTCTCATTCCTTGAGATTTTAAATTGTGGAGAACGAGAAATGATAGAGCCAATTATAAGTTCGGTATTCTTTAGTGAATTTATGTGAGTTAATTATAAGCCTATTCTCCCATCGCTTGTTAATAAATGTATCTGCAATAAATAAGGTTGTACGATTTGAAAAGTTACTTAGCTTCTAGCCCAAGATCGTTTAAAAGTTGCTCGGTATGGATTAGAGTTCATAGCCAAGGCATAACTTATTGAAGGGGGATGCGAATATTGGCGAGTCCAAAAAGGTCCTAACAAGACATGAGGGTTACATTTTATTGCTAAAGATCCAAAAGTGATGTGAAGAATCATTTATAGAAAATCAATATGAAGGATCGAGACACACGACGAAAAGCAAAAACTCCCCAAAAGATCATGGAGAAGTATATCCAAAAAGGCCCTAACAAGGTATGAGGATAAATAGATCCAAGTCCTAAAAGGAGGCGGATCGTTGTATATCAAAGTCCAAAATAAAGATTGGAGAAAAATGAAGAAGTCGTGGTCCACAGATGAAGAATCTCTCAAAACTTCAAGTGAAGAAATTCCTATTCTGAAGAGAAGACCATTATTTCATGAACGTCTCTCAAGGTTTGAAGTATGAAGTCGCTGCCAAATATCGGTCCGAGAAAGGTCTCAAATCGCGAAGCGGGTTATGCCAAGATATGAACTTTATGAGGTCCCGAGAAGAAGTTTTAAAAGATTTTATCCTTTAGCTAACTATTGATTAAATCGTTCACTTTATTTTCAGCCTAACTAACTATCGAAATAAGTCAAACAATGCATCCTCGTGATCATTCAAGACAAAAATAAAATATAAGAGATACACCTAGGAATAAGGGAGTCTAAGTAAATAATTGGCCCACATGAATTTGTGTTAGTTTGCTAACTTATAATTACAATGATCTCGTTTTTAAGCTTGGTTTGGAGAAAGTGAAAACTTAAGGATGATGATCATTCACGACATTTCCAAAACCCAAAGGTATGTTTTTTATTTCTTTACTTTGTATGTTTATAATTTTCTATCTCTTTAATAAAGGCCAACGTGGATTAATTATGATGAAAAACGTAAACTTGCTTTGTAACTAATACATTGCATAAGGACATTGCAATGGTTAAGTGTAGGGGATTTGATAGGTGTGTAAACACCCATCCTTTTTACCACTTAATTACAATAATAACCGAGCCAAAATGTGTATTTTATGTCATTTATGTCGGAATTATGCGTGGTTTGTGTTTTTGTTGTGATTTAGGACGAAAAGGTGAAAAGTGGAGAAAACACGGGCATTCACGGGCTTTTATCGAAGAAAAAGACGAAAGACGAAGTCGAAAGATCAAGAGTGCAAAAAGAACGGAAGTCCAAGACCAATTCTGAAGATTTATCGAAGAAAAAGTCAAAAGACGGAAGTTTACCAAAAGCCGAAGAACTCAAGTCTAAATTATTGAAGAATTACAAGACGAGTTCAAAGAAATCCCGAGCCAAAGTCATTAAAGTCCAAGATTTAAGAAGATTAAAGAAAGCAAGGACCTAATGACGCAATTAAGGAAAAGATGAAAGAGGGAGGAAGCTTCCTAAGCTCCTCCCTAATCTCCCTATATATAGTTTTCTATGTTTTCATTTCATAGTTGTTGGGTGGCTTGACAAACCATCACTTCCACCATTTTCATACCTTGTTATTTAATTTCTTGCAATTAATTTCTTGTATTGCACCTTTAGTTTCTTACCTTTAATTCAAGTAAGTGTTCTTAATTTTGTTGTTTTAATCTTCTTTACCTTTGATCAAGCTTTCTATTATTCATCTCTTTCTACCTTTCTTTGATTTTAGTTACTTTTGGTGCGAATTACTATTTGATCCGTGTTGTTCTTAATGTTTTCTTGCTTAAAAAGTTCATCTTTTTATTGTTTGATTTGTAAGATTGCTTATTTTAAGTTGGAAAAGTTGTTATTTGAGCTTATTTAGTCCTTTCCACTTTAGATTCATTCAAGTTTTGGTGTTAGCTTAATCAAATAGCTTATCACCTTGGCTTATTTTCGAATCCCACTTAAATCAGAAAAGGTATTAAACCCTTTTCCGATTGGACCTCTTTCCGATTTAAACCCTCCTTTATTCCGATCTGTTGATCGGAAAAGGGTTTTATGATATTCCGATTGGTGACCTTGGTATTCCGATCTAGGAGATCTTTGGACATTCCGATGTGGAGTTTGTTTATGTATTCCGATTAGTTTTTTTAAGATATTCCGATTAGCATTATTGTTCTATATTCCGATTGGTCTTGTTTTTCAGCTATTCTGATTTGCTTTGTTTTCTAGTATTCTGATCATGCTTATTTTCCGACCCATGCATTCCGATCACTTCCCTTCTCAACATTCCGATCTGCTTCCTTTTGCCTTATTCCGATCGAAGCATTTTGTTAACATTCCGATTTGGATTCAATTTTTGGTTGTTCCGATTGTGACATTCTTTTCATATTCCGATCTGACTCAAGGTTTGTGCTTTCCGATCACACTTTCCGATGGGGGTACATTCCGATTGGATTCCGATCAGGTGTATTCCGATTGGTTGTTTTGTTTTGTTTTAATATTTTGTTTTAGTAAAAGTGACAATTTTGCTCGTTTTGTTTTTAGTCTATTTTAATTTCGTTTTGCATTTTTATTTGATTGTCAATTTACTTTTCGTTAAGTTTTAATTTTACGTCATTTAATTTCTCGTCATTTACTTTTTAAGTTTTAAATATTACACCGTTTACGTTTCAACTATTTTTAGTTTTAATTACTCGTCATTTATTTTAAAGTCTTGCACATTTATTTTACCACAACCAAAAATATTATTCTTTACCAAAAACGACTGAGTCGCACATTTAGCCGGAAATCAATTCGAAAAGATATCGAGAAACGAACTTTTTCAACTAGCAAAATCTCAATTTCAATGTCCATACTTAAAGGACGGTAAATCCTTACCTTAAGTCCAGTGAACGAAGAAGACGAACTGAAGAGAGTCCTACTTCGATCTCACTAATGCTACAATAATAGTATACGTGTATAAGTATTCTGATTACTGGGTACGTAACTGGTTTTATATCATGTCTTAGCTTATTTTATATGTCCATGTCTTGTTTTACTGATTTTCACGTTATGCTGTGGTTACCATGTATTTTAAGTCTTCTGATTAAGTATTAACTGATATTTGTATTATTATACTTGTTGTGCAATAATAAGTAACTTCCTAAAAATAGCAGGTTTTCTAACATAAAAAGTTTCCATAAGTAGAAATAAGCTGGATTAATAAGCCAATAAGATAAGCTTAAGTTTTACTGATTAAATATACTAAGTCATGTGATTAATAGTATAGTTTATTAATTATAACATGTTAATTAAATAAACTATATGTTATACGATTTAATTAAATATAATCATGATTTAATTAAATTAAAGTGTATAAAATACTTAGGTTAAACATGCATTAATTTTTATATTAATATAACCTAAGTCGTAATAATTAATTAATTATATGTCATGTTTTAATAATTAATTAATTACTATAGTCTAAATTACATAAATAAATACTTAGGTTAAAATCATGTATTATTAAATAATAATAATAAACCTAAGTTCATGTTTTAATTAAATTAATAATATGTCATGTTAAATTAATTTAATTAACTTGTAAAATAAATATACTTGTAAAACTATTAAACTTGTAAAAAATATAAACCGAGCCCATGTATTATTTTATTAAAACATATCGTGAACCGGCCCGTGAACCCGTGAACCGGCGGAACCAGACCCACCCGAAAACAGTGGCAAACCGGCCTAAGCCGGTTGCCCCTGCTCTCGGCAACACTACCACCGGATGCTGCCGGTGGTCTTGTCCTCTTGCTTCTCGGCTAGCCGCTGACCAAAAGGTTCCCACCCGCAGTTGCCGGTAGTTTCCCCTGCCTGTTGTGTGTTCCCCCTGCTGGCCCCACCGGCTTAAACCGGTGGTGGGGCTGTGGCTGGCGAGACCTCCCAAAACCACAAGGACACCCCCGACGCATGTCGGGGTGCCTTGTACCTACTGCCGATCGAACCTAAACCACACCGAGACATATGTCTCGTTTGGTGGTGCGAACCAACCGACACCGAGAGTCATAGGACTCTCGGTTTGTATGGCGGCTGAGACAAGAAAACCCGAAAACACCCTTGATAAATTACCCACCATGATTTTAACGTGTTGGTTACTCTTGTTTTTAAATCCCTATGCTCATATGTGCATAAAAACATTAAAAGAATTAAAAAGAATGGTTTTCGGATTACTAAAACACGTGGAATAACTGGAGGATGAATATATGAACACGTTCTTAAAGATTTCTTGAACAAAATCAACCCACCACCCTTGTGTGGTGATGTAGCCGCCGGCCTAAGAGAGAGAGAGAGGTCTAGGGTTTTAATTTTTCTAAAAATTCTTATGTGAATGAATAATGTTTTCCATAATTGTTATTTTAGTAAAATCAAACATGGGCTAGGCCCCTCTTCTCCTTGTTGTCGCGGCTTGTAGGGCCCAACAAGGGAAACCCGAAGCTTTTCAGTGTTCTAATTTAATACGTGTTCGTGTGTTCGTATTTACGTTACACTATATTAAATATTCGTGTTATTATAAATACCTGTACGTAATCGTAATAATAATATACGTAACTACATAATTATATGTTTGTGATTCTTACGTTCATGATTTCATGTTCGTGATTATAATTATTATTGATAATAATTATTGTGTACTAACACGTACTTAATACTTTTTGTAATAATAGTACGTACATAACCTCTGTAATTACTAATCGTGACACGTGTTCATGCTATAAAAGGGAAGTTTTTAATATGTACGTACGTTACTAAGTGTATTGTTCATGGTAAAAGCATGCGGGTTTTACACTTACTTTGTTCTACGCTCATATCTGAGTGTTTCTGAAAAAGGGAATTACTACTCAGATAAAGGTCACTCCCAGTTCATGTGACATTACTCTGTTGGCGATGAAGTTAAAAACTCTGTCATTGAATGTGAACCATGCCTAGCAAGCATGGAGTTCGATCTCTCGAGTTTTTGGAGAACACTATCAGGATCCCAAGTCAGAAAGGTATTTTCAACATGATGACACTACTTACATAGTTACATGCCTTTAATTTGTTGTTTGGCGGATTTCTTGCCTTGCTTGTGTACAATTGACCGACAATCAAATAACACTCGCAACTATGATTTCCAAAAATATTAGTTGTACTAAAATCATGAAGGACATCCCAAAATTGAACCCCAATTCTTCATTTTTTTGTGAAATAGCGGGACTCAAAACCAAAATTAGAAATGCAATCGAAGCGATTTGATTCAAGTCAAACCATATCAAGCTCATAATTAGACTTTAACTCGATTAAGCATTAGTTTTCAAGGTTGAGCTTGAGCTTGGTTAAAGTGGCACACATTTGTTAAAAAGGTGTACACTAACATTTTACAATACGGGTGCCACTTGCCTCAAGTATGTCCGCTTTGTTGGTTAAGTAAACGACATATTGAAGCTCGACTTGTGTATGGATATTAGAATATTAATCGATGTTAGTATGTACCCGATACTATAAAACTCATGACAACTCGGGTGAAAATCATATAAATGTGAGAATCAAGTGAATACTTCATAAATATAAAAGTAAAAAAACGTAAAATATTGAAAAATTTTGAAAGTTATATAAAAAATTTTAGACAATGTTTATATTTATTCATAATCTCACTGAACCCAACCTTCTATTAATATATTATTTTTTTACTTCACGACCTATAAAAACAATATATCCAACAAATCTTAACCTTTTTATTTTATAATTTATAAACAACCCAACTTAATGTATAATATTATCATTTTTATATTTAATCTAATTACTTAAAATCAATAAGTAAAAGGATAAAAAAAATTTGTTCACTACCAGTACAAGTGGACTAAAGTTTCTCACACATACAAAACTCAGCCATCATTTTGATTTTTCACCATCCTTTACTTTCTCATCTAGAATTTTTGCAATCTTTGTACATGTGGACCCAACATTGACTTCACAAATTACAAATTTAAAGTTAAAGAAACTGGAAAAGAAAAAATATCCCAAGTACGAAAAAAAAAACATCTTAAATACTATGAATGCTTTTGATCACAACCCTCCAATTCATTCACACGGATCAAACTAAATAAAATGAATGGCCATGATTAAACCAAAACAAATATCCTCAAATATCCTCAAACTAGGACAAATATCCCTCGGGTAATAACATATTTTCTTTCTTTAATACCCCCACCTCAAACATTAACAACTTACACCTACTTCATCTCTTCCTCATAAGAAACTAGAGTTGTTAATCACCAGGTTATTTATTTTATTTCTTCTTTTAATCTTGCTAGTTAATAGTTATATGTTTATGATTCGTTGATGTAGTGGATCTATATTTACATTTACATTGTTGGTTTTTTTAGTATTCAACACTAAAGGAATCAAGGTTGTTAGAGGAGCACGCTTCTTATGGATCTTGGGATGGTTGTTTGTTTGTGAAACCACCAACATGTCATAGATCATGATATAAAGAATGCAATAGGATGTGGGCGATGGTAACTCTGACGACCTAAAGTAAGTATTATTTCTCGAACCAATATTGCTCTGTTTTTTGTTGTTTTATTTGATTTGTAACAATTGGTTTCTTGATCTGTTTTTTTCTTGAGGCTTTCAATCTTAATACTGGTTTTATGTTTGATGATACTAGTTTTATGCTTGATGATGGTCTTATGTCGTCTATAGTGGTCATTTAATGTTAACTATTTATGATACTGTTCATATTTGTTTATGTTTGATCCTATATGTTAATTGTTTATTTGGATATGTTTGATATCTGTCATTTCTGTTTATGTAGATTTTGTTTCAAGAACACTAATTGAAAACGACTGTACATTGTATTTTAGCGAGTTGCACCATGCTTTTCCACTAAGTATGTATCTAATTGCAAACTTCATTATATTGAAAGGAATGTAGAACACAATACTGTATAGCCAGATGACACCAGCCCATCCCTACCCAACCCCCTTAATCCTTGTGAATTCACTGCTATCAAAGTTGCAACCTGAAATTTGCATTTGTAGTGACAACTTGTTATTTTGTCAGATTTTGAGTTGGGCTTACTGATTAAAACAAATTGTATCAGATTTTTACCAAGTGTACAACTAAGAAACTGCCAAATAGTTAGAGACCAGGACGTTCGATAAATGACCAAGTCCTCGAACGGGTCACGAAAACCAAAGCCTGACTTAGAGATATAAGGCAGACATCATTTGGAATTCAACGGTGTAACACCCCAAAATGTGATATGCGGAAGCGGTGAAGCTCGGGGGCTGTTACGTCATTGTATCATAGTTCAAGGTACAAGAGAACGACTCTAAATGAGACGTTTTATAAAAATACCTCGTTGAATTTAAATTAAAATCATCACAGTACAAAAGGTCTCAGTTTCAAAAGATAGTGCAGCGGAATGTAAAAGTTTTAAACATCAACGAGATAATAGTTCAAAAGCATATGAAAACAAATGTCCGAAGATAGCCAAGAAATGCATGCGGACTCCAAGTACTTCACACAGCAGATACAAATCATCATCAATTACCTGAGATAAATGCTAAATTGGGTCAACATAAAGTTGGTGAGAATATAGGTTTCAAGTAAAAATTCATAGTCATTCAATTTCATATTTCATTTCATGTACACATGCAACTATAGGAGATATAGTGCCATGTGTAGGATAAATTGGGTGTTCACAATATTTATGATAGCTAAGCTCGTGACATCGAAACTAGTGATCCAGTGCATACAATAGATTGCATACATAAATTTTGCCCCAATGGAGTACCTAGCCAAGATAACTCCGTTCATACAAATGGTACACACTCGTCCGGCGTCAGAATGCCCGAGTGGAGGTTGTCAACCCTCAATAGATCTATCCGTAACATAAGAGCTTACTCCAGCAGAGTAACTAACGATTCACGATAGTGGGGACTATGACTAAAGCAACTTAAGCTATCTCATAAATAGTGTTCACAAAGCGTTCACGGAAATCAAGTTTTACTTGCGTCCAGAAGCAAGTCATCAAAGCATTTATCACATCCCAAAACATTAAACATACAAAAATAGTTTAATAGGGATCTATAAACTCACCTTAAGCAACGATTCAAACCGCACAAGTAAGATCAAATAGTAGCGAGCAACTCTAGCAACAACCTAAATATAATACTATAGTTTAGGCGCTAGCAAATAAGTCACAATAGTTCGTCATGTACGTTACTCCTCAATCAAGTATATATTTTGTTGTTAAAATCGTGACTTGTAAATGTTACATCGTTATAAACATTATAGTATATATATACTTAGGCAAAAATATTTATTTTTGACTCGACGAAATTTCGACAGCCTTTCGGCGTAAATTTTAATTTACCAAAATTTATCTTAACAAATTTTCCTACGTGAATTCTAACGAAAATTCGGCAGCCTTTCGGCGTCACATAAAAATTTGCCATTTTTAGTAAATACTCAAATCTCGTCCTAAAACCCCTATTTTCAACAATTTCTCAATCGCCAACAATTCAACAAGTCATTTTTTCACAATAGTAGCAATTTCCACTTCCAACGTTCAAACTTTCAATAGTACAACAAGTATTCACATTTCGAGCTAATACGCTTTTACAAAACAAGTCCAACATTCATACATACCATTTAGTAACCATTTCGACACTTAAAACAACTCCGTTTAACTCGAAAATGTCGTTTCGACCACTTTAAAAATCTGGACAGCAACCACTTATAGTGTTGTTCTCCAAAAATTAAGTGTTCCGACAACGAAATTTAAACGACCACAACTTACTCATTTTGGCTCCGTTTTTAGCCCATAATATATCGAAACGAAGGTATTAACTTATATTTTCATAATCTCGTAGTAAACTAGTGTCAAAACAATTTTTACGACTCTCTACGCCTCTTACAAAAGTCGGACAGATTGTATGTTTTCCGTAAAAACTCGTTTTCGACCATTTTCAAGCGTAACCACTAGTAGTAACACTACTAGTTTCTTCCAATTTTTCATAAACATCAACAAAATCAAAGATTTTTCTTCAAGTTTACAAATCCAAAATATACATACTTATATTTTTCACAAATCTTTCAATTAACCTATTTTCATGTATGGATCTAATAGATCCACACTTAATATCCACAAATCTTAAAATATTTCATGACCAAAAATAACTTTTATCATTTTATTTCAAGAAAATACTTGATGAGTAACATGCATGCATAGATCTACAAAGATCATGCATGGAAAATGAAAAGATGAAAAAGGTTTAAGAAATAACCTTGAGTAACGATTCTACGTAATCACAACGACCCGATCTACGCTCTAACCCACTAATAATCAACAAGAACTCTACTCTAAAACTTCAACCCAAAAACTACTCAAATCATCAAACCAAGAAAGACCATTCTTCTTTATGCTTATACAAGCTCTAGGGTGATTTTGTTTTGTGTTAAATCTTGGGAAAATGAAGCT
This sequence comes from Glebionis coronaria, assembly GCA_025667525.1. Classification (NCBI taxonomy): domain Eukaryota; kingdom Viridiplantae; phylum Streptophyta; class Magnoliopsida; order Asterales; family Asteraceae; genus Glebionis; species Glebionis coronaria. The sequence goes on along the minus strand of CM046877.1, from coordinate 172,497,608 downwards.
TTTTGAAAATCAACAATGGTGGAAATGTGGTTGTGTTTTTGCCGTGTGTTTAGAGAGAGAGAGGAAGAGATGTGTGTTTTTTTGTTTGAGGTAAAATGAAGTGAATAAGTGTGAAGTGAGGTTAAGTTAAGGTGGTAATAAGTTAAAAGGTGTAAGGGTTTGTAAGTTAAGCTTAAAAGGGTAAAGAGTAAAATTTTGGTGTATCTTGCATGTGTGATGCTTGTTTGGCCGGTTATGGGGGTCCCACATGGGGTAAATTATTCAAAATTTTTACTATTGTAACTAGTTAAAAGGTTTAAGGTAAAAAGGTTAGTTAGTTTTAGGTAAATATCAAAAAGTATATAGTTAAGTTAAAAATTACGTAAAACTTAAAAATTTGACGAAATATATTAAATTTACGATTTTTCGACGAAAACTGACATTTTATAATTGGTAAAGTATTTTTTGCACGCTAACGACGGGTAAACGTAAAAACGACGTAAAATACGAAAACGCGATACGTTAATTAAATATTCACAGTAAATACGATTTATTACTATAAATAGCAAAAATACTAAAATACATGCATATATAAACATATACAAAAATATTTAAATACGCTGCTCAAGAAAATACGATCACGCTGTTAAAAACTAAACAGTTAAGCACATAATTCACAGATAACGAATAATCTCATGGATTATCGTCAATTCATTGACCGTCTCAGCACTTTAGTCAGGTTCACATAAAATGTTCAGAATAATGACTGAGCACAGTGTCGGGCCATTACTCGTCAGCAAACAGTTTTTCAGAAAACGCGGGATAACTTCCCGGTTCCAACACAGTTAAATCACATAGTTGACTAAATAAAAAGTCAAAGGGTAAAATAGTCATTTACAAAGTAGGGAAAATTACGAAGTGTTACATCATCCCCTTGATAGAGAGAAGCTTTGTCCTCAAAGCTTAGGAGTGTCACGGTTTCTAGAATTTTCAAAGAGTTGCGGATATTTCTTGCGAAATTGATCCTCACGCTCCCAAGTGAATTCAGGTCCACGTTTAGAATTCCACCTCACCTTGATGATTGGAATACGACTCTGTTTCAATCGTTTGACCTCACGGTCCATGATTTCAACAGGTTCCTCGACAAATTGCATCTTGTCGTCGATTCGGAGTTCCTCCAATGGTATAACGAGTGTTTCATCAGAAAGGCACTTCTTCAAGTTCGACACATGAAAAGTGCTGTGCACGCGGCTCAACGCTTGCGGTAATTCGAGACGATACGTTACAGTTCCAACCTTTGCCAGAATTTTGAAAGGTCCAATATAACGGGGGTTCCGCTTTCCTCGCTTGGCAAAACGTACCACACCTTTCCAAGGCGATACTTTTAGCATCACTTTGTCTCCCACTTGAAATTCGAGAGGCTTACGTCGAACGTCGGCGTAACTCTTCTGACGATCACGGGCTGCTTGAATTCGGCTCTTGATTTGAACAATCTTCTCAGTCGTTTCACGGATGAGTTCAGGGCCAGTGAGTTGACTATCCCCAACCTCACTCCAACACACAGGCGAGCGACATTTACGACCATACAACGCTTCAAACGGTGCAGCCTTAATACTGGTATGATAACTATTGTTGTAAGAGAATTCTACTAGAGGCAAATGTCTGTCCCATTGCTTTCAAAAGTCAAGCACACAAGCGCGCAACATGTCCTCCAGCGTTTGAATAGTTCTCTCACTCTGTCCGTCAGTCTGCGGGTGATAAGCAGTACTCATGTCCAATTACGTACCCAACGCTTTCTGAAGTGATTTCCAGAATTCCGAAGTAAAACTACCATCTCTATCAGAAATTATCGAGATCGGTATCCCATGTTTTGCGACTACTTCCTTCAGATAAAGTCTCGTAAGCTTATCCATCGAATCATCTTCCTTCATAGCCAAAAAGTGTGCAGATTTCGTAAGTCGATCCACAATTACCCAAATTGTGTCGTATCCGTTTATCGTTTTAGGTAGCTTAGTTATGAAGTCCATGGTTATATTTTCCCATTTCCACATAGGAATTATAGGTTGAACCAACAATCCAGATGGTTTTTGGTGTTCTATTTTCACTCTAGCACAAGTCAGGCACTTCCCTACATAAGTAGCGATTTCAGCTTTCATATTTGGACACCTGTTGGAAACTCACTTTATGTGACGACATTTAAGAATTCCCATTAGTTATCACAGTCACACACGTTTAGACTAGACTAGGTTCGTTGTATAGTTTATGTTGTGTGTGAGGCTATATATACCCCTCCTTAGCTTCCAAGGAGGGGTGTTGCTTGTGTCATTTTACATTTTAATACATTTACATCTTTCACACATTCAACCTCTCTTCTCTCTCTCTTTCAACAATGGCTACCACCACCATATTCCACCATATTAGACCACCGGATCATATATAGAAAATCTACATTTGGCATCAGAGCCTTGGTTCATTCCTTGGATCATGTTTTTGTTTCGATTTGGTGGTCTAAACATGTTTTTTTTGTCTTGTTATATAATATTTTTTGGTCCGTATGTCTAGTTTTTTTTGTCACGATGGTGTTAATGGTTTCATTTTCTATGGAAACATTGCATTAACTTTGTCACAATTTATTGTCCCAATACCCAATGTCTTTGTCTCACAGTCCATTTCTAATTTCCTCAAAATCACACCTTTTCACAACTGGTTTTCTTTTTGTCCCTGGTTTCACCCACAACTTCATTTCTATGTCCCTGGATTTACGGTTTCAAATTGGGTGAAATCTTTACTGTTTCTGAACTTATCTTTTATATGATATCATTTTTTCTGGGTTTTAATTGTTCTTTTTGAAGATGTAGCTACCCAAAAAAGTGGACAGATTCACATTTCCGAATTTTCAGGAAAAAGGACAGTATTTTTTGGATAAGATTTTTGAGATGGTAACATTCAGATCGGAATATTGCGATCGCAAAAACCTTTGGTTTCTACATTGTGATCGAATATTCCGATGGAACACAGTCGGTGCATTCTGATGGAACGCATTCCGATGGAACGCATTCCGATGGAACGCATTCCGATGGGGTGTAGAGGACTCATTACGATGGACTTCATTTTGATAACATTGCGATGGAAATCAAAAAACATTCCGATGGATTTTTTTTTGTTTTGTACAACATTGCGATGGAAAACAAAAAACATTCCGATGGGGCTTCTTTTAGACATTCCGATGGACTGTTTTTTAAAAGCAGTTGACCAAAAATGTGACCAAAACCAAATCCATCGCAACCGAGTCAACTCGGTAATTACCGAGTTGACTCAGTTAACTCACTGAGTCGACTCAACTGCCAACCTTTTTACTCCTCAACTCCACAATCTAAACCTACACCCATCGACACCTATCCCATCTAATCACTCGAAATAAAAATTAACATAAACAAGATCTCAGTTTTTTGGTCATGCATGTGTAAGATCCATTAAGATCTTAACACGATAACAAAACTCATCATAGATCTTTGTTGGGATTAACCCATTTCTATATTCGAAAACTAAGAAGGATTTATAACATCATGTTATAAATCAACTCTTTATTTCGATTAAAAACCAAATCAATCACATGCAATAAATAACCTACCTGAGACCATCAATATGATTATATGATCTTGAAGCCACAACCGTTTCTTTAATTCGTGGCTGATTTTTCAATTTATTAACGAAGTAGAGGTACTCATGGTTAATTGATTCGTGGGGTGACTGTTTGTATAGATTTTGATGGGATTAGGCTCGGTTTTAATGGATTAAAGTGAGTCTAAGATGAGAGTGGAGATGGGAACAGATTAGGTGAGATTGGGGTGAGATTAATATAAAATAGCGTTGAGATTCATTCCAGATGGGGATTTGGGAGAACAGTTAGGGGCGGAGAGAACAATGGAAGGTGATGGGGGACGGATGAACCGATGATGGTGGGTGAGGAGATGCAGTTAGGTGAGAGGCGGATTAAACGAGGATGTATGTTTAGGGTTAAGTCAAATCTATGAGTGAAATTAGGAGTTATATCCTTGTTATGTGGGCCGGGTATTGAAACATGGGCATGTATATCTGTTATTCACGTGGCACATTCACAAATAGCCATGGATTGATAAACAAACAAACAATTTGGATTGTGTGAAATGTCCATGGGCTGCTATTTCAGTTGGACAAAAGAAGTGTTGGGCCGTATGTTTTAAAACACCATATAAACGAATTTTCATTTCAAAATTAATTATTTTGAATAAAATTTTGTGGATATTGTCGGGATTTAAATGTGACATCGTGTCGTGACAAAGTGACGTGACAAATGTGACGAGAATTTATTTGAGACGAGACCAAGAAAAAATGGGTGATTTTTTAGTGGCGTTGAAGACGGATTTTTCAAAGGCGTGTATTTATTTTATCTTTCATAGATAACTTGCTCGTGCTTAATCTTAGAATGAAGACTTGGTTATCTGGTTTCCGGGTTCGGGGTGGATGGTTGATGACTCGGATAACTATCACTTAAAGGGGTTACATTGTTGTACTCAGTGTCACGCGCTTAGTCGACGTGGATAATTTCTAGAGGTGTTGTGCTTATAGACTTCTTCAGTGATGCATTGAGTACTTAGAGATTTCTCCACCGTTCTTCATTCAACAATAGTGCAAGCTTAAGTCACTAGATCGAAGGATTTTTATTCAGCTTCATGTTTGATGTATCTGGTTTATTCTTTCAGTGGTCACTTCAAATTGCTTTCACGTGGGTTGGTAAAGGTGGCCATAGAGAGTTTATGAGAAGAGATTTTCGATCAACAGCTGATTCTCACAAAATATATAATTCAGCTTATTTATTATTCTCACGAGATTTCAGGTTCATGTGCGTACAATTTATTGATGGTTCCGAGTTTCGAAACCATCAAGGGGGAAGAAGAAGACACATTGAACGCACAACGAGTACACGTGATGAACTTCATACCTTCTTTTGATTTGAAGACATTCCGGGATGACATTTGTCATAGCCGCAGAGAAAATCAGTGTTTAACTCATAGCGTTATCAATCTCTAAACGGTACACTACTGATTCGAGGTTTAATTGTTTGATTGTTGAAATTAAACATCATCATTATCCTATATGCATTCCCGGGACTTAATTGACTCTGGTGCATCTCCGGAAGAAGATATGTGCATTTCCGGGACTTAATTGACTCTGGTGTTACGATGTCAACTTCATGAATGGGATAAAGTGTCCACTTTAGTATTTGAGCTTCATAATTGGGATTGATTTACTTTCTTCAACTATATGGAGGAAGAAGTGTCTTGATTCTTTTTGGTATGCATAACTTGAACTCTCAGGGGGAAAAAAATTCAGAAGAATTATTCAAGCGTGAGAAGAGAATTTGTTGATCTACTTGGTGTACCCCAAGCTTTCAATCCCTCTTAGCAACGTTATCATGTTATATGATGGGATTTGCTCGTTAGATTCCGTTGTGCGCTTAATCATTCTAAGCTTTATTGAAAGCTTTGAAGTTGCTTACGAGGATTGTCGATTTAGGGGGAAGCTATTTAAAAGCTTCTACATCAAGTTTATGTGGCATGAATTAGGGGGAAGCTAATTCAGAAGCTTCTCCTTAACCAGAAGTGTATGGGTTACTTAGCTCGTGCCGTTACAGTATTTCTTCTACAAGTTACTTTAAAGATGAGTCGTTTTGAAGACGAAGGCCTCAGAAGACTTCATCAGCATTGGATGCTTCATGAAAGCTCTTGTTCTTAATCATTTTGTACTTGTTAGGAAGAATATTGTGAGGAATTCTACACGTCGTCCCATGGGGGAAGATTGTTGGAAACTCACTTTATGTGACGACATTTAAGAATTCCCATTAGTTATCATAGTCACACACGTTTAGACTAGACTAGGTTCGTTGTATAGTTTATGTTGTGTGTGTGGCTATATATACCCCTCCTTAGCTTCCAAGGAGGGGTGTTGCTTGTGTCATTTTACATTTTAATACATTTACATCTTTCACACATTCAACCTCTCTTCTCTCTCTCTTTCAACAATGGCTACCACCACCATATTCCACCATATTAGACCACCGGATCATATATAGCAAATCTACACCACCAATATAGCTTCTTTATATCCTGATACATTTTGTCAGATCCTGGGTGAATCGAATACTTAGATTTATGCGACTCGTGCATAATCACGTCCCTTAGTCCTCCAAAACGTGGTAACCAACTTCTACCATTCAGACATAGCGTTCCATTATTGCTAGTCTCCAATTTCTTAGTAACCATTCCTCCTAATTTCTCAGCTTCAACATTTTCAGGCTTAAGAGCTTCGGTTTGTGCTTCACGAATTTGCACAGGTAAGTCCGGATTGATAACCATAGCTAACGATCTAACTCTACGTGTCATCAGTTGTTCCTTTCTATTTAGCGCATCCGCCACTACATTGGCCTTCCCAGGGTGGTAACGGATTTCACAGTCATAATCGCTGAGCAACTCGATCCATCGACGTTGTCTCATGTTCAATTCCTTCTGGTCAAGAATATGTTGTAAACTCTTGTGATCGTTATAGACGACAAACTTGGTTCCATACAAGTAGTGTCTCCACAATTTCAAGGCAAATACTACCGCTCCTAGATCCAAGTCGTGCGTAGTATAGTTTTTCTCATGCGTTTTCAATTGTCGTGACGCGTAAGCGATAACTTTCTTCCTTTGCATCAACACAGCTCCCAATCCTTTTGCTGATGCATCACAGTAGACCCTAAAGTCTTCCGATCCTTCTGGTAACGATAGAATAGGCGCACTACACAACATTTGTTTCAACTTTTGGAATGATAATTCCTCCTTATCTCCCCATTCGTATTTCACCTTCTTTTAGGTCATCTTCATCAATGGTTTCGCGATCTTCGAGAATCCCTCGATGAACCTTTGGTAATATCCAGCGAGTCCTAAGAATTGGCGAATTTCAGTCAGTGTCGTAGGAGCAGTCCACTCCCTAATTGATTCAATCTTGGCAGGATCAACATGAATCCCCTTGCTATCTATAACGTGACCTAGAAATTGTACTCTTGGCAACCAAAAATCACACTTCGAGAACTTAACGTACAATTCCTCTTTCTTAAGTAATTCCAATATTATCTTAAGATGTTCCTCATGTTCCTTCTCATTCCTTGAGTAAATGAGTATGTCATCGATGAACACAATGACAAACTTGTCCAAATACGGTTTACACACCCGGTTCATGAGGTCCATAAACACAGCAGGTGCGTTTGTCAAACCGAACGGCATCACTTGGAACTTATAGTGTCCATACCTAGTCCTAAAAGTAGTCTTTGCAACATCTTCCTCACAGACTCTTAATTGGTGATAACCAGACCTAAGGTCAATCTTCGAGTAAACGCTCGATCCTTGCAACTGATCAAACAGATCATCGATCCTAGGTAACGGGTAACGGTTCTTGATGGTAAGTTTGTTCAACTCACGATAGTCGATACACATCTGAAAACTCCCATCCTTCTTCTTTACAAATAAGACTGGAGCTCCCCAGGGTGAAGAACTCGGTCTTATGAATCCTTTATCAGTCAACTCTTGTAGTTGCGTCGCTAGTTCTTGTAATTCCGACGGTGCTAAACGATAAGGCGCTCGAGCAACAGGTGCAACTCCCGGTATTAAATCGATCTGGAATTCAACTTGTCTAGCCGGCGGTAATCCAGGCAAATCTTCAGGAAAGACTTCCGGAAAATCCCGTACGATAGGTACATCTTCCAACCGTTTTTCTTCCGTCTGCTTTTCAGTAACACAGGCTAAAAATACGTGGCAACCTTCCGACAACAACTTCTGAGCCTTGACACGCGAGATAATGTTCAGTCGTGACTTCCCTTTTCCGTTACTTGCATCCCCTTGTACCTCCAAAACTTCATCACCAAATGGTAAACGAACGATCTTCTCGTCACATACAATCGTAGCACGATATCTCGACAACCAATCCATTCCGACAATCATGTCAAAACTCCCTAACTCAACAGGCATAAGGTCTATTACGAAAGGATGACCTAGAAGATTTAAAGTGCATCCACGAAGTATAGTGTCGGCTTCTATCAATTTCCCATTAGCTAACTCAATAGTGTACTTAGTGTCTAAGGGCGAAGGGGTCACATCAAGTAAAACACTAAAAGCAGTCGACACAAAACTCCTATCGGCTCCAGTATCAAATAAAATAGATGCATAACGACCATTGAGAAGAAACGTACCCGTCACGACGTTGGGGTTTTGTTGCGCTTCTCCTCCTCCTATCACATAGACCCTTCCACGAGCTTCCCCAGCTTTAGCATTCTTTTCTTGGTCCTTGTTCTTTTTCTTTGGGCACTCATTGCTGTAGTGTCCCTTTTGCTGACATTCAAAGCAAGTGACGTTGGCTTTCGTGTTGGGTGGTGACTTACAATCCCTAGCAATGTGTCCAGTTTTCTTGCAGTTGTGACACTGTACATTGCATTGTCCATTATGGTGATGCTTGCATCGATTGCACAGAGGTAACGTCCCATTGTACCCCCCCTTTTCCCCAGTACCAGCAGTGTACGCTTTCACAGTGTCTTGCCTCTTATTCGGATAGTTCCCATGGTTGTTCCTTTGGTTATTCCCCCACTTTCTCTTGTTGTCCGCGGCATTCCCAGCATTTTCTTGAACAACTTGGTCCATCAGACTATGAGCCATCCTTATAGCATCACTAACTTGTGTCGGTCCAGACGATGTCACATTCCCTTGAACTCTACCCGGTAAACCCCAAATATAGCGCTCAACCGTCTTCTCTTCATCCGAAACCATTCCAGGACATAGCAAACACAATTCTTGAAACCTCCTAGTGTACGTCCCAATGTCATTGTTCTTCACAGTCAAGTTCCACAGTTAGATTTCCATTTTCTGAATCTCATTACGAGGACAGTACTCCTTAGTCAACAACTTCTTAAGTTCCTCCCAACTCATTCCATACGCCTCCTCGGCTCCAGCCGTTTGCACATGTGTGTTCCACCATGTCAACGCTCCAGCAGCTAAAGTACAAGTAGAATAAGTTACTTGGTTTTCAACAGCAAATCCACTAACACGGAACACAGCTTCCATCTTTTCAACCCAACGAGCTAATCCGACAGCTCCTTCAGTACCATTAAAAGTCAAAGGGTCACAGCTCCTAAAGTCCTTGTAAGTACACGGCTTAGGCGGTCGATTGTCAACATTGTTCGGTGGTGCTTCGTTCACGTTGTTGTTAGCTTGAACGTTTGCCAGTGCAGCAGTCACTCGTTGCGTAATCAGTGCTTCCAATTGAGCGTCAGTCATTCCGTTACGTGTGTTCACCATTGTTTCTCTGTGTTAAGACAACAAATCAAATAAGGTTCAAGCATGAATATACACGTTATATATTTCATATGCTAAAATAGAATGCAGAATTTAACAGTACAACAAACATAAAAAGGATAGTCACTAGTCAAGGTCATAAAGTTAAATTCCCATTCATAATCAAAATATCAAGTACATAGTCATAAAATAAGAGTATGATTACATCTAGTCTACTCCAACTAACCGAGTACTACTCTAGTTTAGTGGATACAGTACCCAAAAGATAAAGATGTCAATCTACTCTAGAATTAAGCACAATAACGATGAATCTCTAAGTGCGACGACGACGATCACACTCAGCACATCTCGGTGAATCACTCCTCGGGTCTCCATCTGCAGCTCGGTCTCCTCCACGAACTGACTCTAACTCACGCCTCAACCTAGCAACCTCCTCAAGTGTGGTATCCAACAAGTCGCGGGTATCCTCGTTATCCTCTAACAATCCAAAAACCGCATCCTCAAGTAGACGAAAACGAACAACATCTGAATCCCTAGCAGATCCTATCATAACAACACACGACCTACGTCTAGAGGGCTCTCCAACATGATGAGTAGGTGGTGTAGAAACAGTAGTAGCAGCTCGAATCTCATGAGTAGGCGATGCCTCAGGTGTAGTGTGTGAATCAGACATACGAACCTTCTATCGTGGGCATGACGAATCAGAATCGGACAAAGCTCGAGATCTAACACCGGATGGTCCAGCTCCATCAGCAGGTGGTACAGTATCATCGGAATCAGTATAAACCTCAGCTGGCGGCGTACCCCATAAAGCTTCCCTCTCCTCTCTAAACCGCTGACAGGGAACAGTAGGCTTCTTCCTCAAGTTGGACGTCTTCCTAATCTCACCCCTCCTACTAGGCTCAACTCTCTCAGGTACAACAGTCAAAGCATCAACCCTAATATCATCATCAGCCTCAGCACCCTCGCTATCACTACTAGCCACAACAATCCTAACGTCAGTATCACTCTCAATCTCATCATCCATGTCCTCATCATCCTCACGATCTACCTCATATCCATCCATATCATCATCACCCTCACGATCTACCTCAACACCATCCATATCATCCTCATGACCTACCTCATGTCCATCCATATCCTCATCACCCTCGTGATCTACCTCAATACCATCCACGTCATCCTCATCGTCCTCACTACCACTAACCCACTCGATCAAAGTACGATGCACAACCGGTGGCATCCCATCAACAACATCAGAAGTGTCAGACAACACATCAGGCTCACCCTCATCATCCTCCTCCGGATCCTCGTCAGGGTCATACTCCGCACCTTCCTCCTCAGGATCAGCCTCCTCTGGGTCATTCTCCGGCTCAACATGATCTGGTACCATCTCAATCTCGTCTTCCCACTCTTCGTCGGCAGAGTCGGGCTGGTAAGAAACAGTAGATGACGACATAACCTGCAACAACCAAAATGCGTATTAAAGCAGTTGTAGGGTATGCATGAAATAATCATGTATAGAAATTAAAGTATGCAAATCAACGAAATGCATATGTATATAATACATATTACGTATTACATAATATATATTACATATTACTTATAGTGTTATCCTACGTAATACATTACGTAGTACACATATATATACAGAGTAACAAGTAGCCACATCGGTTATAGTCTAGGCCTAAGATGCAAACCTAGTTCTCTATAACCAAGGCTCTGATTACCAATTCTGTAACACCCCAAAATGTGATATGCGGAAGCGGTGAAGCTCGGGGGCTGTTACGTCATTGTATCATAGTTCAAGGTACAAGAGAACGAATCTAAATGAGACGTTTTATAAAAATACCTCGTTGAATTTAAATTAAAAGCATCACAGTACAAAAGGTCTCAGTTTCAAAAGATAGTGCGGCGGAATGTAAAAGTTTTAAACATCAACGACATAATAGTTCAAAAGCATATGTAAACAAATGTCCGAAGATAGCCAAGAAATGCATGCGGACTCCAAGTACTTCACACAGCAGATACAAATCATCATCAATTACCTGAGATAAATGCTAAATTGGGTCAACATAAAGTTGGTGAGAATATAGGTTTCAAGTAAAAATTCATAGTCATTCAATTTCAGATTTCATTTCATGTACACATGCAACTATAGGAGATATAGTGCCAAGTGTAGGATAAATTGGGTGTTCACAATATTTATGATAGCTAAGCTCGTGACATCGAAACTAGTGATCCAGTGCATACAATAGATTGCATACATAAATTTTGCCCCAATGGAGTACCTAGCCAAGATAACTCCGTTCATACAAATGGTACACACTCGTCCGGCGTCAGAATGCCCGAGTGGAGGTTGTCAACCCTCAATAGATCTATCCGTAACATAAGAGCTTACTCCAGCAGAGTAACTAACGATTCACGATAGTGGGGACTATGACTAAAGCAACTTAAGCTATCTCATAAATAGTGTTCACAAAGCGTTCACAGAAATCAAGTTTTACTTGCGTCCAGAAGCAAGTCATCAAAGCATTTATCACATCCCAAAACATTAAACATACAAAAATAGTTTAATAGGGATCTATAAACTCACCTTAAGCAACGATTCAAACCGCACAAGTAAGATCAAATAGTAGCGAGCAACTCTAGCAACAACCTAAATATAATACTATAGTTTAGGCGCTAGCAAATAAGTCACAATAGTTCGTCATGTACGTTACTCCTCAATCAAGTATATATTTTGTTGTTAAAATCGTGACTTGTAAATGTTACATCGTTATAAACATTATAGTATATATATACTTAGGCAAAAATATTTATTTTTGACTCGACGAAACTTCGACAGCCTTTCGGCGTAAATTTTAATTTACCAAAATTTATCTTAACAAATTTTCCTACGTGAATTCTAATGAAAATTCGGCAGCCTTTCGGCGTCACATAAAAATTTGCCATTTTTAGTAAATACTCAAATCTCGTCCTAAAACCCCTATTTTCAACAATTTCTCAATCGCCAACAATTCAACAAGTCATTTTTTCACAATAGTAGCAATTTCCACTTCCAACGTTCAAACTTTCAATAGTACAACAAGTATTCACATTTCGAGCTAATACGCTTTTACAAAACAAGTCCAACATTCATACATACCATTTAGTAACCATTTCGACACTTAAAACAACTCCGTTTAACTCGAAAATGTCGTTTCGACCACTTTAAAAATCTGGACAGCAACCACTTATAGTGTTGTTCTCCAAAAATTAAGTGTTCCGACAACGAAATTTAAACGACCACAACTTACTCATTTTGGCTCCGTTTTTAGCCCATAATATATCGAAACGAAGGTATTAACTTATATTTTCATAATCTCGTAGTAAACTAGTGTCAAAACAATTTTTACGACTCTCTACGCCTCTTACAAAAGTCGGACAGATTGTATGTTTTCCGTAAAAACTCGTTTTCGACCATTTTCAAGCGTAACCACTAGTAGTAACACTACTAGTTTCTTCCAATTTTTCATAAACATCAACAAAATCAAAGATTTTTCTTCAAGTTTACAAATCCAAAATATACATACTTATATTTTTCACAAATCTTTCAATTAACCTATTTTCATGTATGGATCTAATAGATCCACACTTAATATCCACAAATCTTAAAATATTTCATGACCAAAAATAATTTTTATCATTTTATTTCAAGAAAATACTTGATGAGTAACATGCATGCATAGATCTACAAAGATCATGCATGGAAAATGAAAAGATGAAAAAGGTTTAAGAAATAACCTTGAGTAACGATTCTACGTAATCACAACGACCCGATCTACGCTCTAACCCACTAATAATCAACAAGAACTCTACTCTAAATCTTCAACCCAAAAACTACTCAAATCATCAAACCAAGAAAGACCATTCTTCTTTATGCTTATACAAGCTCTAGGGTGATTTTGTTTTGTGTTAAATCTTGGTAAAATGAAGCTTTTTGGAAATCAACAATGGTGGAAATGTGTTTGTGTTTGTGCCGTGTGTTTAGAGAGAGAGAGGAAGAGATGTGTGTTTTTTTGTTTGAGGTGAAATGAAGTGAATAAGTGTGAAGTGAGGTTATGTTAAGGTGGTAATAAGTTAAAAGGTGTAAGGGTTTGTAAGTTAAGCTTAAAAGGGTAAAGAGTAAAATTTTGGTGTATCTTGCATGTGTGATGCTTGTTTGGCCGGTTATGGGGGTCCCACATGGGGTAAATTATTCAAAATTTTTACTATGGTAACTAGTTAAAAGGTTTAAGGTAAAAAGGTTAGTTAGTTTTAGGTAAATATCAAAAAGTATATAGTTAAGTTAAAAATTACGTAAAACTTAAAAATTTGACGAAATATATTAAATTTACGATTTTTCGACGAAAACTGACATTATATAATTGGTAAAGTATTTTATGCACGCTAACGACGGGTAAACGTAAAAACGACGTAAAATACGAAAACGCGATACGTTAATTAAATATTCACAGTAAATACGATTTATTACTATAAATAGCACAAATACTAAAATACAGGCATATATAAACATATACAGAAATATTTAAATACGCTGCTCAAGAAAATACGGTCACGCTGTTAAAAACTAAACAGTTAAGCACATAATTCACAGATAACGAATAATCTCATGGATTATCGTCAATTCAATGACCGTCTCAGCACTTTGGTCAGGTTCACAGAAAATGTTCAGAATAATGACTGAGCACAGTGTCAGGCCATTACTCGTCAGCAAACAGTTTTTAAGAAAACGCGGGATAACTTCCCGGTTCCAACACAGTTAAATCACATAGTTGACTAAATAAAAAGTCAAAGGGTCAAATAGTCATTTTATAAAGTAGGGAAAATTACCAGGTGTTACAAACGACTCTAATAGACCTAACAGGAAATCGGTCCTGTGTGACAGAAACAACCAAATGTAAGATTTTTGTACACTTCGTGATTGTTATATATGGTATTTTTTTTCACTTACGGTAAAAAATTTAGTGTCGTGCATTAACGAGAAGAATATGACGGTCATCAATGCTAAGTAACCTCCAAGGAAAATGCCAGTGGCAAATATTTCTTTTAGTTTCCAGCTGTCAGTTAATGGGGATGGTTTCACACACTCTATCCTTGGAAATAATAATAAGGATTGTGCCTTTAAAGTGTACAAGAAATGGAATTGGAGCAGAGTACAAATTTAGTTTCCGATATTACAATGTTACTTTCATTTGTGTTTGTAGATTACTTCATGTCTTGGAATCACTACGGTACTGGTTTCTTTTTAATTGTTATGTGTGTTTATCTTTTCACGTATAGGCTGACTGTGGTACTTGGACAAAATCATCTGTATGGTTATGCTTATAAATTTTTGGAGTTTTTTTTTACTATAAAGGTCACTCTAAGTTCATAATTTCATATAACAGTTTGGAAAACGACATATACCATTTTATAATGTTCACTGTGCTTATACAATTTAGTTAAATGACTTTTCTTAAACGTAGTAGTTTACAAACAACATCAGTGTTTCAATCTGCATATTTCATAGTTCTTTTTCCTTCACTTCGACTATCCCGTTTAATTTACCTGAAATACTATCTAATAAGAACCATGTGCAAAGTTATAGAGTACATATCAAACAATAGTTTGGATACCTTAATCGGTTGGTGATGAAGTTAAAAACTCTAGCTGTCCTTGAATGTGAACCATGCCTAGAAAGCATGGAGATCGATCTCGCGAGTTTTTGAAGAACACTATCAGGATCCCAAGTGAGGAAGACATTTTCAACATGATTACTTACATGCCTTTAATTTGCTGTTTGGCGGATTCTGGTATGTTTGGGGAGATGTGGGAGATGATTAAAGAGATAGTACGACAATCAATCGTTATCGAAAGTCGTAAATACTAGCCGATTGCTACTACTCACAACTCCATAAATGTACTTTTATGCATGTCAATGGATAGTTAGCAATCTACAGTTGTTAAATGTGCTTTTGCCGTAGCGATAGGGTCAGATTTTTTTTTTGCCGCATATCAAATGTAACCATATACCAAACCATGATCGATTCATCTTAACTTGGCAAAAGGATGACCCTTATTTACGCTCTTTTGTAGACGGTAATAGTTTAGAAAAGAACCACAAAAGGCAAGCAAACAATAACATTTGAGTTCTCATCAATTAATGAAAAACAGACCCAACAAGACACGACAAGGCGTATTTCTTGCCTTGCCTGTGTACAATTGAACGACAATAAAGTAACACTCGAAAGTAGAGGTGACAAAAGTGGTTTATTTTGATAAATATGTGCACTTTTTGATACTTTTAAAAAAAGTTGAGGTATTTTTTGTCTATTCTTTATTATTAATAGACTAAACGGGCGCCTAAGTAAGAAATTAAATAGGCTTAATGGATGCACATGTGAAATATTAATTAGGCTACTCGGCGGATGTTTATATTTTATTTTTTTATCCCGGCTTTCATACAAGTATTTTTATTTTTATTTCTTCGTTTTTATGTGTTTTTTTCTTTTTTTAGCTTACGCCCATTTAGCCCGCCCGTGTTGCTCGCCGCCTGTTTAACCCGTCGCCATGCCCGCTCGCCCGTTTTACCACCTTTGCTCGAAACTATGGTTTCTAACAATATTAGTTGTACTAAAATCATGAAGGACGTCCTAAAATTGAACCCAAACCTTCGTCTTTCCTATGAAATAACAGGACTCAAAACATAAAAATTAAGAATGCAATCGAGTCGATTGGATTCGAGTCAAACCATATCAAGCTAATAATTTGACTTCAACTCGATTAAGCATTAGTTTTCAAGGTCGAGTTTGGTTAAAGTGGCGCACATTTGTTAAAACGGTATACACAAAATTTTACAATACACTTGCCTGAAGTGTGTCCATTTTGTGGTTGGTTAAGTAAACGACATATTGAAGCTCGACTCGACTTGTGTATGAATATTAGAATATTAATCTATGTTAGCATGTTGTCGATGCTATAAAACTCATGACAACTCGAGTGGAAATCATAGAGTAGATACTTCATAAATATAAAAGTAAAAACGTAAAATAATGAAAAGGCTTGAAAGTTATATAAAAATCTTTAGACTATTTTTATTCATATCTCATCTAACCTTACCATTTATTAGTAATATATTAGTTTCTTACTCCTTCACTTATACAAACAATATATACAACAAATCTCAACTTTTTTACAATTTATCAACAATTCTACATGACGTATATTATTATTATTTTATATTTAATCTAATTACTTAAAATCAATAAATTAAAAAAAAATAAAACTAAGCGGCCGTTTGGTATATTGTACGGAATCACTATCGAAATGGGTTTCATATTAATGTTGAATAGGAATAGGAATGAATGTTTCAAAAATAATGTCTGGTATATAAATTAAATGTGGGTATTGCTTTTAAACTATTATTTTTAAATCATTTGAATATTTTATTTACATATAAAATTTGTGGTGAAAAATTAAAAAGATGACATAAGAAATCAAAATAAATGGTGAAAGTTAATTATGGAATAAAGAAATACATTGCTACTTGCAAAGATTGTCAAAGAAATATGGATACCCACCATTTCTATGTGGAATGAAGGTATGACCTTTCTTTGATAGTTCATTTCCAACAGTAAGATACCAAACAAATATTTTGAATACTGATTCCATTACTTCATTGAAAACACCCAAACCAAACATGCCCTAATTTTTTCACTATCAGTTGATACTTTGTATTAACCAGTTGACCCAATCAATAAAGCCCAAAGTACTCGGTTATATAACTTCAGCCCAAATATAACCCCAAACCCACTTTGCCAAAGTCAAAAGTGTTACCCTAAATATATTCCGAGTTTCTCACGTACAAAAAGCAGCCATAACTTTTCACCATCCTTACTTTCTCATCTAGATTTTTTGCAATCTTTGTACAAATGGACCCAACATTGACTTCACAAATTACAAATTTAAAGTTAAGGAAACTGGAAAAGAACAAATATCCCAAGTACGAAAGAAACATCTTTAATACTATGAATGCTTTTGATCAAAACCCTCCGATTCATTCACACGGATCGAACTAATTAAAATGAATGGCCATGATTAAACCAAAACAAATATCCTCAAATATCCTCAAACTAGCACAAATATCCCGCGGGTAATAAGATATTTTCTTTCTTTAATAAATTAATACCCCCACCTCAAACATTAACAAATTACACCTACTTCTTCTCTTCCTCTTAAGAAACTAGAGTTGTTAATCACCAAGTTATTTATTTTATTTCTACTTTTAATCTTGCTAGTTAATAGTTATATGTTTATGATTCATTGATGTAGTGGATCTATATTTACATTTACATTGTTGGTTTTTTTTAGTATTCAACACTAGAGAAATGAAGGTTGTTATAGGAGCACGCTTCTTATGAATCTTGGGACGGTTGTTTGTTTTTGAAACCACCAACATGTCATAGATCATGATATTAAGAATGCAATGGGATGTAGGCGATGGTAACTCTGACGACCTAAAGTAAGTATTATTTCTCGAACCAATATTGCTCTGTTTTGTGTTGTTTTGTTTGATTTGTAACAATTGGTTTCTTGATCTATTTTTTTCTTGAGGCTTTCAATCTTAATACTGGTTTTATGTTTGATGATACTAGTTTTATGCTTGATGATGGTCTTATATCGTCTATAGTGGCTATTTAATGTTAACTGTTTATGATACTGGTCATATTTGTTTATGTTTGATCCTATATGTTAATCGTTTATTTGGATATGTTTGATATCTGCCATTTCTGTTTATGTAAATTTTTTTTCAAGAACACTAATTGAAAACGACTGTACATTGTTTTTAAGCGAGTTGCACCATGTTTTTCCACTAAGTATGTATCTAGTTGAAAACTTCGTTATATTGAGAGAAATGTAGAACACAATACTGTATAGCCAGATGACACCAGCCCATCCCCATCCAACCCCTTAATCCTTGTGAATTCACTGCTATCAAAGTTGCAACCTGAAATTTGAATTTGTAGTGACAACTTGTTATTTTGTCAGACTTTGAGTTGGGCTTACTGATTTGAACAAATTGTATCAGATTTTTAGCAGGTGTACAACTAAGAAAGTGCCAAATAGTTGGAGACCAGGACGTTCGATAAATGACCAAGTCCTTGAACAGGTCATGAAAACCAAAGCTTGACTTGGAGATATAAGGCAGACATCATTTGGAATTCAACGGCTCTAATAGACCTCACAGGAAATCGGTCCTGTGTGACAGAAACAACCAAATGTAAGATTTCTGTACACTTCGTGATTGTTATATATGGGATTTTTTCAGTTACGGTGAAAAATTTAGTGTCGTGCATTAACGAGAAGAATATGACGGTCATCAATGCTAAGTAACCTCCAAGGACAATGCCAGTGGCAAATATTTCTTTTAGTTTCCAGCTATCAATTGATGAGGATGGTTTCACTCCCTCTATCCTTGGAAATAATAATAAGGATTGTGCCTTTAAGTGTACAAGAAGGGAAGTTGGAGCAGAGTACAAATTTAGTTTCCGATGTAACAATGTCACTTTCATTTGTGTTTGTAGATTAGTTCATGTCTTGGAATCACTACGGTACTTGTTTCTTTTTAATTGTTATGTGTATTTATCTTTTCACGTATGGGCTTACTGTGGTACTTGGAGTAAATCATCTGTATGGTTATGCTTATAAGTTTTTGGAGTTTTTTACTATAAAGGTCACTCTCAGTTCATAATTTCATATAACAGTTTGGAAAACGACATATACCATTTTATAATGTTCACTGTGCTTATACAATTTAGTTAAATGAATTTTCTTAAATGTAGTAGTTTACAAACAACATCAGTTTTTCGATCTGCATATTTCATAGTTCTTTTTCATTCACTTCGACTATCCCGTTTAATTTACCTAAAATATCATCTAATAAGAACCATGTGCAAAGTTATAGAGTACATATCAAATGATAATTTGGATACTTTACTCGGTTGGTGATGAAGTTAAAAACTGTAGCTGTCCTTGAATGTGAACAATGCCTAGCAAGTATGGAGATCAATCTCGCGAGTTTTTGAAGAACACTACCAGGATCCCAAGTTAGGAAGGCATTTTCAACATGATTACTTACATGCCTTTAATTTGCTGTTTGGCGTAATCTGGTATGTTTGGGGAGATGTGGGAGATGATTAAAGAGATAGTACGACAATCAATCGTTATCGAAAGTCGTAAATACTAGCCGATTGTTACTACTCACAACTCCATAAATGTACTTTTATGAACGTCAATGGACAGTTAGCAATATACAGTTTTTAAATGTGCTTTTGGCGTAGCGATAGTGTCGGATTTTATTTTGCCGCATATCAAATGTAACCATATACCAAACCATAATCGATTCATCTTAACTTGGCAAAAGGATGACCCTTATTTATGCTCTTTTGTAGACGGTAATAGTTTAGAAAATAACCACAAAAGGCAAGCAAACAATAACATTTGAGATCTCATCAATTAATGCAAAATAGACCCAACAAGACACGACAAGGCGTATTTCTTGCCTTGCCTATGTACAATTACCGACAATAAAGTAACACTCGAAAGTAGAGGTGACAAAAGTGGTTTATTTTGATAAATATGTGCACTTTTTGATACTTTTAAAAAAAATTTGAGGTATTTTGTTGTCTATTCTTTATTATTAATAGGCTAAACGGGCGCCTAACTAACAAATTAAATGGGTTTAATGGGCGCACATGTAAAATATTAATTAGGCTACTCGGCAGATGTTTATATTTTATTTTTTTATCCCGGCTTTCAAACAAGTATTTTTATTTCTTATTAATCTTTTTATGTGTTTTTTTTTCTTTTTTTGTTTACGCCCATTTAGCCCGCCCGTGTTGCCCGCCGCCCGTTCAACCCGTCGCCCATGCTCGCTCGCCCTTTTACCACCTTTGCTCGAAACTATGGTTTATAACAATATTAGTTGTACTAAAATCATGAAGGACGTCCTAAAATTGAACCCAAACCTTCGTCTTTCCTATGAAATAACGGGACTCAAAACATAATAATTAAGAATGCAATCGAGTCGATTTGATTCGAGTCAAACCATATCAAGCTCATAATTCGACTTCAACTCGATTAAGCATTAGTTTTCAAGGTCGAGTTTGGTTAAAGTGGCGCACATTTGTTAAAAAGGTATACACAAAATTTTACAATGCACTTGCCTGAAGTATGTCCATTTTGTGGTTTGTTAAGTAAACGACATATTGAAGCTCGACTCGACTTGTGCATGAATATTAGAATATTAATCTATGTTAGCATGTTGTCGATGTTGTAAAACTCATGACAACTCGGGTGGAAATCAAAAAGTAAATACTTCATAAATATAAAAGTAAAAACGTAAAATAATGAAAAGGCTTGAAATTATATAAAAATCTTTAGACTATTTTTATTCATATCTCAGCTAACCTTACCTTTTATTAGTAATATATTAGTTTCTTACTCCTTCACTTATACAAACAATATACACAACAAATCTCAACTTTTTTACAATTTATCAACAATTCAACCTGACGTATATTATTATTATTTTATATTTAATCTAATTACTTAAAATCAATAAAAAAACTAAGGGGCCGTTTGGTATATTGTACGGAATCACTATCGAAATAGGTTTCATATTAATGTTGAATAGGAATAGAAATGAATGTTTCAAAAATAATGACTGATATATAAATTAAATGTGGGTATTGTTTTTAAACTATTATTTTTAAATCATTTGAATATTTATTTACATATAAAAGTTGTGGTAAAAAATTAAAAAGATGACATAAGAAATCAAAATAAATGGTGAAAGATAATTATGGAATAAAGAAATACACTGCTACTTGCAAAGATAGTCAAAGAAATATGGATACCCACCATTTCTATGTGGAATGAAGGTATGACCTTCCTTTGATAGTTCATTTCTAATAGTAAGATACCAAACAAATAATTTGAATACCGATTCCATTACTTCATTGAAAACACCCAAACCAAACATGCCCTAATTTTTTTCACTATCAGTTGATACTTTTAATTAACCAATTGACCCAATCAATAAAGCGCAAAGTACTCGGTTATATATCTTCAGCCCAAATATAACCCCAAACCCACTTAGCCCAAAGTCAAAAGTGTTACCCTAAATATATCTGAGTTTCTCACATACAAAAAGTAGCCATCACTTTTCACCATCCTTACTTTCTCATCCAGATTTTTTGCAATCTTTGTACAAGTGGACCCAACATTAACTTCACAAATTACAAATTTAATATTAAGGAAACTAGAAAAGAACAAATATCCCAAGTACAAAAGAAACATCTTTAATACTATGAATGCTTTTGATCACAACCCTCCAATTCATTCACACGGATCGAACTAAATAAAATGAATGGCCATGATTAAACCAATACAAATATCCTCAAATATCCTCAAACTAGCACAAATATCCCGCGGGTAATAACATATTTTCTTCCTTTAGTACTAGGGCTGTAAGTGAACTGAACGTTCAGTGAACTGTTCGCCGATCGTTCGTCAAAAGATTCGTTTATGTTCGTTTATTTAACAAATGAACGAACACGAACAAGATTTTTGGTCCGTTTAGTTAAATAAACGAACGTGAACAAAGGTTTCTTTCGTTCATTTACGTTCGTGAATGTTCGATTATGTCCGTTCGGTTAAGTTCGTTTATTTCGTTCGTTTACGTTCGATTAATATTCCAAATGTTAAAAATAATAATAATCTATATAACAAATATTTTTAAATGTATAACAATAATATATTAATAATATATTACTTGGTTACAAAGTATTTATAACTTCTCTTGAATATTTTGGGATATATTTATTATATAAGTACATAAGATGATGATATGGATCGTTTAAAGTTATATGAACGAACATAAACGAACATGAACAAGTTCAAATCTAAATAAACGAACATGAACAACAATTTTTGTCCGATTAAGCGTTCGCGTTCGTTTATTTTTTGGCTCAAATTAAATAAACGAACATGAACATACCTCCGTTCGCGTGCGTTCGGTTCGTTTACGGCCCTATTTAATACCCCCGCCTCAAAAATTAACAACTTACACATACTTCTTCTCTTCCTCTTAAGAAACTAGAGTGTGACAACCGTGGTTTTGAGGTTTGTCACTTAGTTTTATTTTGTGCTAGTTACGTGTCTTTACGTGTTTATGTGCTTATTGGTGTGTATAGATTGTGGTTTGGATATCGTTTCCGGTACGGGGTACCTTGTGAGTGAAATGATGTGAGATGATTTCATGTTCATGAGCTCACATGGTAGTGACTATGAAATGAGATGGTGTTATTTAGTGGTTTTACGTACACGTATATGTATTATAGAAAATCGTATTTTTATGATTTACGGTTTAGCATTTAGAGGTCTCGGATGAGGTAATTAGTCATATGGATATTTTTCGGGATGGTTTTAAGTCATTTAGGACTTAGTTATAAAGTTTATTTCAAAATTTGAGCTTTTTATAAAAGTGTATATTTTACGTCTTTTACGGTAAATGCGTAGATTTGACTAGTTTTGCGGTTTTGAGGTTTTGGAGGTTTTAGGAGCTGAAATAAATTAAGGTAAATTAAGGTATTGTTAATAACGTAATATTAAACAACAAAGAAAATATAAAGGGGGAGTCGGTTTGGACGATTAAAAGAAAAAGGAAGGGAAAGTGGGCTTATACTTGGACTACGATTCACCCACACTCTATATAAAGTATATACTAAACCAAAAATTCATTATTTTCTCCTGGAGACAAAGAAAATTCGTGGGTTTCATAAAAAAAATTAGGGTTCTTCATAGAATTTGGGGGTTTTCATAAATCAAAGGTAAATCTTTAATAACCCTTTTTAATTTAATTGTTTTAATGTTTATATAATCATCTTATGATGGATTTAGGTTAGGGTGTAATTTAAAAACAGTATATTAATGTTATATTAATGATATTATGATGATTACATAAATTAGGGCTTGTTATTAGTGGGGTTAGGGGTAATTAATTAGGTTAATTTAATTAAATTCGTTTTTAAAAACTGGGCATAATTTAGGGTCAATTGTTTTGATCATATAGGGAGTTCTACAAACTCTTATTTTGCGATCCAAGTATCCCTGGAAAGGTAATTGAAGTGGCTTTTCAATGCAAGACACGAGAACTAAATTGGAGGTAGGGAAGTGGGTCAAAAACAGGTTACAACAGTCGGAGGTCAAAACAGTTTTGAAATTAGCCTGTTTTCTTTTTAAGTTTTGGGTTGTTTGGGGTACTTAGGGTTGCATTGGGATCTTCTAACGAACATGGGAGATGGTTTATATATTATAGGAATTATCTGCATTGGGGCTAAGACCCCCTAACCATAACAAACTTTTTGTATGTTTAAAATCAATAAAATCTGGATAGACAAAAGTGTATATATATATATATATATATATATATATATATATATATATATATATATATATATATATATATATATATATATATATATATATATATATACCTATTTTGGCACCTCTAGACATAACCATATAACCATGACTCAAATACCATAAATAATGTGTTGGTTGCAATCCAAAAATCGGACATGAGAGATTCTTGATTGCATGGTATGTGTAGGTTTTGCATAGTTTGACTTTATAATAAGACTGACATATTACACAAATCAAATAACATTTAAATATGGAGTATCATTTGTGGTTCTTGACTAATGCTTCAGTCTGATGCAAAGGATTTATATTTGTCATACATGAAAAGGATTTACATTTTCCGGAAATCGGCTTAGTTATTCATGTTGCTCACCTAGACGCATTCTTAAATTTTACTAATTTCTTTAGAGAAATTTTGAAATGTTCCAAGATGACATTTCATTTGCTTTTTCGCACTCTATCAAACCAATATTTTTCTGAATAACCCATGCGACCTATGCGACTGAAATACACGATAATGCAATTGGCAATAAAAATGTTAGTTGGATGTTGTAGATTTCAATAATGATGTTTATGGATAATTTTATATCTTTTTCTAGATTAAAGAGAAATAAAAGTATTGAGTTGTGAAGTACTTTACCCATTATAGGTTTCTTTATTTGTTTTTTTATTTGTCCAACAACTATAATGGATAAGTATGCCTTGCGTGCACTTATTGATAATGTAATTATTATATTAAGTTTAATGATTTTTAAAAATTATTTTAATAATTTACTTTCTAAGAATTTAATCATACATTAAAAAAATAATTATATTAAAGAAAACATCAAATAACCAACATTACGTTAAAGAAAAATACAAACAAATATTTATCAAAACAATCAATTATGTAAAAAAACTTAAAAACATAAATACAAGTTATCAAGGTGACTGATAGCGCATTAAAAGAAAACTACACTAAAACAAATTACAAAAAAATATTTACCAAATAAAAAAGGTTAAGCGATAATCAGAAGTCATACCCGTCCATCGGACGGGTTTTGCCACTAGTATATATATATATATCTATAATATATATATGGGGCTAAGTTTGACATAGGAAAATAAATAGGCGCCACCTCATATCCTACGTGGCATTATCTCAATGGCTATAGTTATATTTCATTTATTTTGGAAATTCATATCTTTCTAATTTTTTTTTAAAATCCGAATATAAGTTTTTTCCCAAAATAGTTACATAAAATCTCGAATATAATTTTTAACAAAACACATTCATACTTATTCTAAAAAAACATTCGTTATGTGATCCTAAAACTCTAATCTCTATCTTCATCATACAGCCTTGAAAAAAACCCTAAACTCCTTCATAATCATAATTAGTCATTCGTGACATGAAAGCATGCCAAGATTTATACACTCGACCATGCCCTGATCTTTTAGATTGATGATTGTAGATACGTGGTATTAGATTTTTGTACGTATTTTGACCAGATCATGATGATTCAGATAAACTGATCAAGAAGATACACATGCAGAGTTGTTACACTCGGAAAAGGTATGTTCCATGTTATGTTGTAACTGTTATACATAATCTTATTACATGCAACATCTATAGAATGTATATGGGGCAAGTGAGATTGAAGATGGCCGTTTTTCTGACTGTAATATTCAATCTGAAATCCAAACATAAAATCCTGGTAATTTACTTTGTTGTCTTACAACTTGGATCATTACATTATTTAATTTTGTCTTACTATTGTTTGTGATCTTTTTAAACCAACTCTAATGTTTTGCATTTTGATTACTATTTGGTTTAATCTGATTGTAGTTCTGTTTGATTTAATCAGATCACTCACAAATTATGTAATTAGGTTCTCCAATCTGTTTTCCCAATTGAGGACAGTGAGGTTGTCCTTGGACAGTATGAAGGCTGCTATACGGAAGATCCTACAGTTCCTGACAACTCTAACACTCCAACCTTTGCAACCGTGATTCTCAGGATTCATAATGAAAGATGTTAGGGTAACTGATTAACATTTTAAAGTTTACAAGTAATCTCTTGATAATCCGTTTTCAAGTGGTTACACGCAGTGGAATTAAAGATAGAGGAAATGCATCAAGTTATTATGCAGAAAAGGTAGAGTAAAAGAGGCCAAGTGAGACATATATCCACATACATCTATTATGTGGCCTTCTAAATTTTTGTCATGTCTATGTAAATGAATTATGTTTATATGGTTGTTGTGTTGTTTTAGTCTTGATACCACATTAAAATTAATCCACTTGCTTCATTACAGCTATCTAAAAGTACTCAGGTAAGTTTCTACTCAGTTTATTTCATCAATTTTCATATACTTGCAGTTTAATGAAATACCTAGCTGCGTTAACTGCTGCTATCTCATGATTTAATTTATTGGCAGATTTTTTTTTGATTGGGTAAATAAGTAGCTTATTGGATTTGGATGGGATGGTCTTCCTAAGAAAAGATAGTGTGGTTGGGCTGTTCTGGGTCTCCGACCCTATTACTGTTAGAGAGTGATGTTCACCACTTTCATAAGTTTTTAAGGTAATATAAAAACACCCCTTAAGGACAGACATGTATATGTCGCAACAATAGTCTTTTTGCACATCTCGTGACCGGTATAACAACGTTCTGATTAGTAAATAAAGTGATTGATAGAAATTGGTATCCAAACACCCCTTAACGCCAGACCTCTATAAAGTGACTGATAAAAATTAGTAAGTAAAAGATTATAGGTGGTGTCTAAATTAATCAAATAACATATTTATTTTATGTCTGAGTGAAGGAGATATATAAAACTTAGTTACTATTTCTATGGCTACACACTGAAGAAAATATCAAATGGTGGATTCCAAATGATGTTTTTGTTAGTGATGCTTAGTTTATGAGTTGGTTGTGTGTGTCTTATCAGAAACCTGTTGTTTACCTTCCGTTTTGGATTTTCAGCTCAGGATTGGCTTCCGCGGATGGTAAAATTGTGTCTGAAAACACACTTGAGGATAGAATGTTGAGCTCTGAAACAGAGCATTGGTAGGTCTCCCGCTCTAATACAATCATTTTACATAACTTGGGCAGTAAGTTTGAGTAGAAGCAGGAAGTTGTCTGGTTGAATCCTTTTGCGTAATCTTAGAACAAATGAGATTGGATTGATTTTACAATATTTGTTCAATAATAGGTTAGTTTTCTATTAACAAAAACAGTTAAATAAGGCACAAGCCTATATGCCCAATCATCAATCGTCAATCGTTGTTTCGTGCTCAATTTAATTTAAAGATTTGGAAAAACAAAGTGACGAGTCTTTCTTAGTTCCTTTCATTTATAGGTTGTTTTTCGTGTTTTCTGGATATTGGATGCTGCTGGTATATAATGTAGAGCTTATTTGAGAGACGGATTGTTGAGAAACTACTTCCTAAACGTTCATCTTGTTTCCCAAGTCAAAGGCCCTATGATGTTTTTTCAACTTTGAAAATGTATGAACTTAAATCATCATACATGATCGAGGTTGTTGTTACAATAGAACCAAATGCATAAAAAAGTGACACACTTTTTCTTGATTTTGCATCAAAACTGCTTATGAATTATGAATTACCTCTGTTGTGCTTATGAATTATGAATTACCTCTGTTGTGCTTATGATTATGCTTGTGAGGGACTACTTACTAGCTCCGAAAAAATGATGACATGAAAAGTAATGTAACCTCTTCAAATATAGATTGCATATGGGGCCAATGTATGTTTGTCAAAACTTACCCATTAAATCAGCCATGTTTAGGCCGTTGCTAAACCTTGATTCACCAACTTATTAACAATCAAGTAGCTTATAAGTTTTTTCTTATACGGGCCTACTGATTTATTGTTTGTGTCTTATTTTTCTCAGGTTTCTGCAATACATATGTTCTTTGAAACACTTGGGGACATTGTCATTTCATGGCGGCACATCCCCACCTGTAAGATTGAAGCCAAGGATGACGACTAACAAGAACCACAATCCTTACATATGCCCACTGTCCATACTACATTAAGATCATAATCCGGAATTCCTTCATGTGGCACTACGAAATCCAAATTCCAAACTTTAGTTTCCTGCAAAACTACGACAGATGGTTTGATTTAACTCATCAACTTGAATTTTATAGTCTAAATAATTGCATGATGCGTTGTGATAAAAGAATATAAAGATATGCATTCACATACTTATGTGACTTAAATTCATTGTGGCTCTTACAAGCATATTTCCACTTCGCACATAGATACCAATTAACTTTCCTGGCTTCATTTAGGTTTGCCTGATCATCAGAGATATCAAGATAGATGATTTCATCACACAGAACCTTGAGGCGTTCAGGTTGACGAGCAGTTGCAGTGATCCTACAACAAGATATCACCAAGTCGATACACAAGTCCTAGCCGATACCGCGCCTGTAACCATCACTATCTTGCTTTTGAGATCTCCCCATATTTCCAACTCAAAGATACCTTTTGAGCAAACCAAATTGATTTCAGTTTCAATTTACAGATGGTTATAGGAATAAAGACCTTATCAACTGATAAAACATAGAAGTTGGGACATGAGAGGCCTCCCAGATGGTGAATTATTGACTTGTGAGGCTCATATAACAAATAAATTGACTCTTGATGTTGTTTTTATAACCTAAAAATATAGGGGTTTGCATTATTTTGTTTAATACTACCCGTGGTATACTCACTCACCGTTTGCTCAGCATTTAAATCCACATGACTCACTCACCACTAAAACCCAAATATGCCTCGCTATTCACCTATACCCCTATGGCCCTATGCTATAAATCAAACCCAATTGTTGAGCTAATTAGAGAAAAATAGCTCCACCCAAAGTGTTTATATTAGTCAAAGTAGGATCATTACATGCCTGCCTTTAGTTGCCCATCTGAGATCATTCATCTTCAAAATCGTAATATTGCTACACAGACGGTAATATAATCCCAGCTTATATAGTAATTTAGTCTTTTCTGTTGATTTAGTAATTTATCAGTTTGATCATTATGATGATGCAGTCATTCAAGGAGTCATTGGTTGCTGCTAGATCAGACATATCCTTGGTAGATTATGTGGTAATACTACCTACTCGATCAATTGCATATGTGTGGGTGGCATGGTTTAGGCTATGTTGTGGACTAATATACATGTATCATATCTTCCTTTCTTTAATATTGCAGGTGACGCCAACAAAAATCACTAAGAACCCTCCGGTTGGTTTTATCGGATGTCTGGCCTTCAGCAGGAGAACAAGGAACAGTAACCCTTGCATTTGGTGAGTTCTGGTTCTAATTAAATTCTGAGTTTTTTATACTGTAATTACAGACAGGGAAGTCAATACCCAATCAATGGAGTCTCAAGATACATTCCAAGGGTAGTGCTACACAATGTTGATACAATCATTAAACAATTATCTTCTGCAAACATATATTTTAATTTCCAAATGTAGAAATGCCAACCAGGAAGTCTTGTATCTATAAGGTAAAATCCCAAAAGGTATCCTTTTCTTGATTGAACTTACAGCAGTTATTGGTGTTCATGGACTTAAATGTGTTGGATTGTTGGTGCAGTTCTTCCTAATAACTTAAGGTATGGAGTATGGACTTTGAGTTGCTATCTATTTTTAAAGAGGTGATTGGTTGTAAACATGGACGGAGGGAGTAATATTTTACTGACAGGGTGCTTTAATTTTATTTGATCTATATGTAGTAGATCTTTCTAAATAGGTCACGCTGGCTTTTGTGTTTGCTTTTGCGTTGGCTTTTAAACAGGTTATTGTAATAGGAACTGCAAGTTTCGGTGTATTCCGATAGTAGTGAGGTAAGAACTGAATGACCATTTAATACTGTATCCAGTAAATGATATTATTGGGACATGCAGTTCGTTTGCAAGTTGTGAAAGCACCTCAACTACCTCAAAACTTTTGTAGTGCTACAGCCAATTATCTGGACAGCAAACCTACTCCGAAAAGGTAGTTAAATACTTTTTACTGTCTTTTTTACAAATGTAATTAACAGTTATGGATTTTTTTGCTGAATTGAATGTCTCAAAATATACTCGCGCTCACCTTTTGGTTTGTATACCTCTTGCAACAGCCCAATGTTTCAAACATATCATCCAACGAGTAAAAGGATAGACAAAACGGGAAATCGTTTGATAGACTTTGAATCAATAATACGTCTTGATACTCAGGTTCATACTTTCCTTTTTTATTTATTGTGTCTCTCTTTCGAGGACTTTTAAAACAATAATACTTCTTGATACGCAGGTTCATGCTTTCATTTTTTATTTATTGGGTCTCTTTTTTGATGCACTTTGATACAATCTTTGCATATATATGTTCATTCATTCCAATTAATGCAGCCTATATACAGTCCATCAGTATTGACTCATACGATTAGACTTGACAGTTCATCCATAATATCAGTTTTGGGTGGGTAATGAGCCCTTACCTGTTGAGTTGGCACATGGATTGATGAGTATATATACAAGTGTGTAGATTGTTTATTTATCTGCACAACTGCTATTATGTTATTCTCGATGTGAATAATTTAATTCACTGTCATAATATTTCAGTCGGTTCCTAACTTTTCTATTTTTGTTTGTATCATGTGTTTAGGTCCTAGAATAAAGAGGTCAAAAGTCTGAGATGCTCCTTGAAATTTATCAAGAACAGGTACTTGTCTAAAGCAAAATGAGATTGAAGTTATAGACAACTAATATTATAGAAACTGACATATGAATATTTATTTTTACAAGCTTTAACTACTGTGATTTAGTTGTAGTTAGATGTTTATTGTAGCTATTTTCATTTTTGCCTTTGAAGTAACAAAAGATCATATCAAAATTTATTCCATTTACTGTGTCAGTTAGAGATAATGTTGTTACAAAGAATGTTAAAAGAATGTTGTTATAACGGTGCTGATGGTATTCCCCAACTGTGGATACTTGGCTTCAAACAGCAATAGACGAAATCAGTTAGTAAGAAGTAAAACTACAACCACTAATAGACAGCAAGATGGTCCTAGCAGACATATGAGAACGAGGCTTTCAATCGATCAGTCAGGTATGTCTAATGTCGAACCCCAATCTTGATTGTGTAGTTCTCCTTATGAATTTCCTTCCTCCTGCAACTAGAATCCGTAAACCACGTTGTGCAGGAACACTAGGTAAACAAAATTCTACACTTATCTGGTATGTGAGTGATGTTTCACTTAGGATTTGTTCGTCTTTTGTTGTAGGCATTTTAACAACCCAGATCCAATAATGTTGTGGTACCAGAATCGTGGATGCTACACATACCAGTACTGAGTCAGGTTTGCAACTGTAAGGAGAGACTTTGACTCTCATACTCACGCTTACGATATGCCTGAATCAGGTTCTACCCAAAAGCAAGGTACACATCCTTCTTAAATTATATTCTATGACATAAAGATGTAAGATAAAAAAGATACAAGTTGCGTCAACTTATAGGAATGTTAAAAACGTTTTAAGCATCCTACGCTATTCCAACAACATGATTGAAATTAATTTCCCTTATTATCCCTCGTGTATTATGAAACATATATTGGAAAGTACTTCTCTATTAAAGATTAAAAATTAGCCTACTCACAACGGCGATCGAATAGAGCCGGTCGGTCATGATGCGGCAATCGAGTCAAATCGGTCGTCGATTCGAATTCGTTTGTAACCTAGAAACGATTTGAAAACACTTTTTGTACCAAAGATCTTATTTTTAAATTAAAAAAAATTAATTTGAAATTTAAACATTTCACCCCTCTAAATACTTAACTTATTTAACCAGTTTTTATTGAAAAGTTATTTTATTGACAAAAATACTATTCGATTTCCAAAAAAAAAACGCGAACCAAAAACCGAATAGAACCGAAAGCCGATTTTGAAAAAAAAAGCAAACCAAAATCCCAATTGACTTAATCCGATCAAAACAAAAACTGAACTATGAAAAACCAAACTCAATATATAGTTTAAATGTATTCTTCGTGTTTTTAACCAGAAACCGAACATAGCTGAACTAAACTAGCAAACTGACATAAATATACAAAATTGAAAAGCGAAAAAAATAATCGGTTTGATTTCCATCGAGTTGGTTCGGCTAAGTTTGTCGGCTCGGTTCGATTTGATTTTTGGTTGGTTTTACTTAACCCTACACAAACATACATATATAAAAATAAATTACAAAACCACACACAGTACTTATATGTAGCAAAAACTAATAATTTAAAAAAAATTAAAAGAATAAAAAACCATATTTGTAAAAGAAAGATTGATATAGGACAAAACAAGTCCCTTAGGTTAGTCAAGCCTTAAAAATATAAAAAGAAATATAGATTCGTTAAAGGTTTCTTATAACAAAAACGAATCTCACGAAAAAAACTCTCCCACTATGGAAAAACAAATACACAAACGTACTTATATAAAAGAGTTACGAAACGAACCCGCCCGTTGGGCGGGTTACGACGCTAGTGTATATATATATATATATATATATATATATATATATATATATATATATATATATATATATATATATATATATATATATATATATATATATATATATATATATATATATATATATATATATATATATATATATATATATATATATATATATATATATATATATATATATATATATATATATATATATATATATATATATATATATATATATATATATATATATATATATATATATCGGGGCCTTAACAGTAGCTTTAAGGTTGGGAAAAGTGGGAGGTGTTAGCTAACATAAGTAAGGGCATAAATATTCCCTTTACAGAGATCATGGGTATGTTTAGGTGGGCGTTTGACTTATAGTTTAGAGACCTAAAACCAGGACTGTTTTGGGTAAAATGTTAACGGGACGGGTTATGAAGTAAAATGAGTTAAGGGCTTTATAGAGGGGTGTAATGATATGCTTAGAGAATATAAATGAGGTATTTATATAGGAGGAGGTTAGATGTCCATCATAGATTGATGAGCCATCTTAGTGATTGGTTCATGTTTTGATTATGTGTTTTTGGTTTGTTAGCTTTTTGCTAGTGCGTGGACTTTTGGAGAAGCTCAATCAGGCGAGTTTCATAGTCCTATGTTTACTAATGTTTATGACTTCCAGATGGGATGGAAGATACACTGTTTTGTTATTTATAAATTATGATGTGAATGTTTTGCGTTGGTAATGGACTAGTGTGTGCATACTTATATGATTAACTGCTAGTTGATTCTTGATTGTTTATGTTTTGACTTGGTACCAAGGGGATATTGGCAAGGCGGGGCCTTGGGGATTGGTTCATAGGTGTTTGGATGCCTATGGGAGTATGGTGTTTGATAAGGCTGGGAGCCTTGGATTTGGGATGTTTTGTTAAATCTTGAATATTAGTTGTTAATGCATGTTAGTATCATATTGTCCATATGTTTTTTTAACTTTTGGTTATTACTCACAGCTTATGGTATGATTTTGGAGTTTGATTCTATACCTATGAATCTCACCAACTTTATGTTGACGTATTTTAGTGTCTCTTTCAGGTGAGAATGTGGTTAAGCTAGAGGACATAAGTGGCTAGGATTTGGAGAGCGTAGGAAATGCATTTAGAAGGAGATCCCCGTTTCCTTCTTAGTTTTTTATTTGTCCATTTAATAAGTGATACTATTGGCACACATATGATTGTTTTGGTTATGTTATTTGTTTGTCTTGGGTAAGAGGTAGGACTGTTACCTACTTACCTAGACTCCTGCAATGTTGAGATATTGTCATGACTTTTGTGTCACCATTTTATGACATTTCTTATTTCATATAGTTATCTCTATAGACACGCCATGTTGTGATGATATCCATACGTCGCGCCCCATATTCCGCCATGGTGGGGTGAGACAGAATGGTATCAGAGACAATGGTTATAAAGAATTAGGTTGCCTAGTCACGTAGCCTAGTCTATAGCTTAAGGGTCCCTGCATATAAGCGTCATAGGAGTATGTGTGCATTATATAATAATTGATGTGTTTGGATGTTATTTATTGTGATGTTTGACTAGTATGAATTGAACCATAGTAAGTTCATACTTAGCCACATGTTATTTTCTTTTCGGGTTGTGACTAGTGCGGGTTGAACCATAATCGTCCACGCTAGTCATTGTTTTATTTTGCTTAAATTGTACATTATAGTACATAATTTGGTACATGGTAGTTTCTATCTTTTGTTGAGTTATTTTATGTACCTGAGGGATATTATTTTCCTTTTGATGTTTATGTCATGTTCCCTAAGAATCATGTGGTGGTTCGAGTTATTAAGAGTAGGTGGATATGAAGGATTTTAAGCTGTTTTCACTCTTATGGGCGATATGACTTATAACTGATTATGTTTTCGTTTTGGATTTAGTCTATGCTGTTTTAGCTAGACTATGGATTTACATATTTCAAGAGTTTGACTATGTTATTTAAATAGTTGGAGTTTTAGACCGTATTGTTTATGTGGTTATGTGCTTAGGTGAGTTGATGGATTTATATGTTATGTGTTGTATTGATTCTTATAAGTGTCATCATAGGAGGGAGTGCATTGGGGAAAGGGTAATTGTATAAGTATGGTGGCCAACATAGTCAGCCAAGTATTATAACATTGCCCCATTTAACAGCCGAGTATTATAGTTTCCTTTAATATGGATTTAAGTTACAGCCGAGTATTATAACATTGCCCCATTTAAAAGATGATTAATTCAATATAACAGCTGAGTTTTTAGTTACTATATTTGTTGATTTTTCAACTTTTCAACTTTTCAACATTCAACATATTGGATACACCCTTTATAGGGTATATAGATATGGGTTTATGTAACGGTTGCCTACGATATGGCTATTTTTGAGTGTGTTATTGTTTTGGGTTATAGTCATGTTGTGTGATTATGGGGTCACATGATATGGACTGGTTTTAGTGATGGTTTTATGCCTTGTGGTAAGATGGTGATTACTCGTATGGAAAAAAACGAGTGTATGACGCGATTGGTTGATCTGACATGTATGGTAACGAGTATGTTTTAGGTGATATAATAGGTATATATATGCGGATGTATATATACTACTATGTGTTAAGTTATGGTGTATGGTCGTTCACTAGTTATTATAACTTGAACGTACCTTGTGTTTGTTCGTGTTTTATGGTGCTGGAGTTTGATGGAGTTCCAACGACATTTTGAGTCTTTTGGTGTGTGTCTACATTCGGGTATGTATTTAATTATTGAGAACCACTAATTTTTCTTACAAATAAGTGTG
The DNA here is from genome assembly GCA_025667525.1 of Glebionis coronaria. NCBI lineage: Eukaryota > Viridiplantae > Streptophyta > Magnoliopsida > Asterales > Asteraceae > Glebionis > Glebionis coronaria. The sequence continues at coordinate 172,462,440 of CM046877.1, read as the reverse complement.
GCTGATTATAGGAAAACGGTTTTGAAAATAATTTGTAAGTGTATGGTATGATATCGTGACTTACATATTTTTTAAGTTTGTGGTAGTAAGCTATAAAAAAAATTATCTTGAATATAATTGGATTAGTTTTCTATGTACCATGTGATAATACATTTTAAAGGGGTAAAGAAATTTTACCAAAAATTTGCTTAAGTGTAATTAAAATTTTAGAAGTATTTAACTAGACGGCAAGAGTAAAAGGGAGACTTTATTATAGTAATGATAATAATAACACCACACCTTGTAAACGTGTAATAGTTTAGTTATAACCAGCCTAAATGGATTTTATAAAATAATAATAATAATATAGAATAAAATGAAAATAAAACACTGTATTTTATAAACATGTATTGGTTTCATAATAACAAGTGAAATAAGTTTAATATGGGTAAATAAGATAATGGTTAGAATAAGATTGTAGTATACTAACTAGTTGATATTTGGGTAAAATGATGAAGATAAACGGATGAGTTATTGATTAAAAATGAGTATGATTGATTTTGGTAGTATTAAAGTTTGGTTCTTATGAGGAGTAACTAAATGGGGCGAAAGTTTAAAATTTTCTAATGTATCAAAATTTGGTAATACTAATCGTGACGAGTCTAATTTTTCGTTGTTGGCACACTCCATTGATCTTTCGGATTACATTGTTTTGTTTTCAGTTGTTTTGGCTAGGGTTCGTTTTACCCTATATTTTATTTTGGAACACGATTATTTGGAATTCTTTGGGTTACACGTCATGGTTGATTTATTTATGCGGTTATGGGAACGTTGGATGAGAGGATAGAGTTGGGTAGTATTACTTATGGTTAGATACTATAATGGAGAGATGTGTTTTGGTTTAAAGGTTGTGTTGAAAGAGTGATTAAGATTTTTGGAGTATTAGAACTTAGATTGGTTACAGGAATAAGGGAGTAAGTAAAGTTAGTTGACTGGTCATGAGAACGAGACGTCATGCTATGAGAAGTTGGTTGAAGTACCATTAGGAGATTGATGAAAGTACCAGCGGATGTGAGGGTAAAGTAGAAATATTCTACTAAAGATTGGGAAAATAACACGCAAGGGATTGGTATAGTTATGGAGGCAAGGTAGTAGTAGACACGTTAAGGAAAACAGGAATGTAAAAGAATGATTGGTAGGAGGCTAATTAACGGTGAAGTACAACAAGTAAGGAAGAGTGAGCCATTGAGGGGTTGAAGTACTTTTAGAAATATTGTGGTAGATGATTTGAAGTTAGAAGCTACTGATAGTGTGAAGTTCCTAGGTAACATCATGGAGACGAGAAGGAGTGCGTAAAGAGCTACATCGCGAAACAAGGAGCTGAAAGGACTACGTGTCGGCTGCAAGAAGGATGCAAGAGATTTCGGAGGAGTCACAAAAGTTGCGAGGACTGGAAAGGTGACAAGCCTTATGATGGGAAATTTACGTATGGTTCGTGACGAAGAAGGGCAGATCGAGTATCAAAGTGGAGCTACAAAGAGTTGAACCAGTGGATCGTGATGAAGTGAATACATGACATGGGAGATTAAGAACTCGTGGAAGTGACAAGGGGAGTCGAGTGACTACGCGAATAGAATTTTGTGGCAATCAATATCGAGGGATGAGAAGTGAGGCTGAGTTGAATAAGTTTCGTGTAGAAGTGATAAGAGAGTCGTTTTGTAAAGGTGTTATGAAAGATCTTTGGGAAAGACAGCTATGCATTATCCAATGCACTAGTGATTTCCATAGATTTGATTAATGAAGTATGGAATTTTTGTTGGACAGGACAGTGTAGGAATAAGTTCTTAGAAGATGATGATTGAAAATACCTCATGTTGGGTGCAAGATCAAAGTAGAAGTATGAGATTTGAATAAGAATTCAAAATATGGCTTAGTAGACAAATGGAAACTAATGTGGGTATAAGATGAGAGTGTGATCCGCATGGAATCACATGAAACTCTAGTCTGTCCCTATTAGGAGGAAGTAGGAGAATCGGTTGTGAGAAAAACAAGTAAAGCTACTTGGAAAATTTTGGCGTATAGATGACTAGATAGACTTAGCTAGTGGAGCTGGATTGTTATATCTGCCTAGTATGCTAGAGGCATTTGGGGTACGAGATGTAGAGAATGATCTATACAGATCATAAACGTCTCCAACATATATTTAATCATCTTGATTGAACATTTGGAAAAGGTGATGGGTAGAGTTAAGTGATGAAAGAAAAAAAATGCAAGGCCAAGTACCATCTGGGAAAAGCAAGCATGGTTGATGAGACATGGAATAAGAAGAATGAAGTGAAGCTGAGACGAACTTGAACTATATGGATGACGTATTAGGGTGGTTTGGGTGAAGGATGTAGGTTGCACGAGTTGAGTCGTCTAAAGCAGAGAACGCGTCAACATGTATGTTGCGTGGCTTGGACAATCATATAGAGAAAAGGGACGTAGACTATACTTCCTACATAGATAGGAGTAGCTTAGAAAGGGCGATGTAAGGACGAAATTGGTGAAAGTAACGAGAGTTGGATGATAGTCGATAGACTGACTAATTCATCTCATATTTCAAGAGGAATGAGTAGTCACGTAGTTGAGAAGTTGGAAGGAGTGTGTACAGATGGGATGGAATAGAGGGCTTTGCGTAAAAGTTAACCTAATATGTATGGAATGCCTTATGAAGGATTATGGCAAGGGAAGAAACGATGGGAAGCATCACATCGTGGTGTATGGTATGAGTTGAGGAAGAAGAAGGAAGTGTGTATAGAAGCGAAGCATGAATGAAATAGGTGGAGATAGGAACCGAAGGTAAAACTTTGGTAGAGCCTAGTGAGTAGAATAAAGCACAACGCAGGCTAATACTGTTGTAGTGTGGAAAAGGAAATGGCACTAACCTATACTGATTGTTTGGGAGGCTTAGTATCGATAATCGAATGGATGAGGAGTTATAGGTGTGATGTGCCATAGGGACGAAGGGCTTGGTCTAACTGAGACAAGATGATGAGCAATATGACCTTGAAGGTAAGACATTGTGTAGGTATAAAGGAAGTGTTGAGTATAAACAAAAAATGATTATGAAGAAAAGTGAGAGAGAAGTGTATAGGTGCTACTAATGAGCTATCCAAATTTAATGGAAGTAGTTGTAGCATGGGTTTGGATGGCAGTTGATAGACTAACTGGGATAACCATCCTTTTGATGATGTGTATAGATCATAAGTTGATTTGGATTTGGAAGAACTAATGGATATGTGAAGGACCGTCATAGGTCACTTTGTAAGGAAATTGGAAGTTTTAAGTAGTTTGGGGTACGAACTAAAGGGAGTTGATGAACATGATTGGATATGAGTATATCCAGCTAACTGGAAAAGGATAGGCAATTGAGATATTTATACAACCTTAGGAGTTACACTAAGGGCATGATTGATTGATTTAGAGGGAGTTAGGAAACTCATTAGCGATGGATAAGTTTTCATATAATGATAGTTATCATACTAGAAGTTGATAAGTGCCATTTGAGGCACTCTATGAAAGGATAGGGTAAGTTGTCCCCATTGTGGACTAGAGTTGGTAAAAGAGGCTACTAATGTGGTAATGATGTTTGTGAAAAGAATGAGAGCAACAAGGGATGCTATGTAGAAAAGGAGGAAACCACTAGAGTTAGTGACAAAGTTATGTAGGAAGTTTCACCCATAGTAACGGGTGGTATGTTTTAGTAAAATGGAAGAGTTGATGTAGAGTTTTGTAGGTCCATTTATGATCTTTGGAAAGATCGGACCAATAGCTTATGAGCATAGAATTACCTGGGGGGGGGGGGGAATGAGTGGTATACATGATATATTTCATGTATTGAGATTGGTAAATGTTGTTTGAGAATGCATATTTGCATGTATGGTTATTCAGGACTTGTGTTAATAAGAGTCTTTGTTTTATCAAAGAGTCAATTGTGAGATTTATTGACTGTGAGGTCAAGAGTTTGGCAATAATTTAAATATTGTTGGTTAGTATATGTGGTAATTTGAGACTTGAACTAACGTTCACATGGAAATGAGAAGAGTTCGTTTAGAACAAGTATCCTCATGTGATTCGTTGTTTGTGTGTTTGATCCTAAGGAGTAAATCTCTGGACGAGATTTCTATTAGGAGGGAGTGATGTGACAACCGTGGTTTTGAGGTTTGTCACTTAGTTTTATTTTGTGCTAGTTACGTGTCTTTACGTGTTTATGTACTTATTGGTGTGTATAGATTGTGGTTTGGATATCGTTTCCGGTACGGGGTACCTTGTGAGTGAAACGATGTGAGATGATTTCATGTTCATGAGCTCACATGGTAGTGACTATGAAATGAGATGGTGTTATTTAGTGGTTTTACGTATACGTATATGTATTATAGAAAATCGTATTTTTACGATTTACGGTTTAGCATTTAGAGGTCTCGGATGAGGTAATTAGTCATATGGATATTTTTCGGGATGGTTTTAAGTCATTTAGGACTTAGTTATAAAGTTTATTTCAAAATTTGAGATTTTTTATAAAAGTGTATATTTTACGTCTTTTACGGTAACCGCGTAAATTTGACTAGTTTTGTGGTTTTGAGGTTTTGGAGGTTTTAGGAGCTGAAATAAATTAAGCTAAATTAAGGTATTGTTAATAACATAATATTAAACAATAAAAAAAATATAAAGGGGGAGTCGGTTTGGACGATTAAAAGAAAAAGGAAGGGAAAAAAAGGGAAAGGGGGCTTATACTTGGACTAGGATTCACCCACACTCTATATAAAGTATATACTAAACCAATAATTCATTATTTTCTCCTGGAGACAAAGAAAATTCGTGGGTTTCATAAAAAAATTAGGGTTCTTCATAAAATTCGGGGGTTTTCATAAATCAAAGGTAAATCTTCAATAACCCTTTCTAATTTAATTGTTTTAATGTTTATATAATCATCTTATGATGGATTTAGGTTAGGGTTTAATTTAAAAACAGTATATTAATGTTATATTAATGATATTATGATGATTACATAAATTAGGGCTTGTAATTAGTGGGGTTAGGGGTAATTAATTAGGTTAATTTAATTAAACCCGTTTTTAAAAACTGGGCAGAATTTAGGGTCAATTGTTTTGATCATATAGGGAGTTCTACAAACTCTTATTTTGATCAAAACAATTTACCCTAAATGTTAAACCGGTATAGTTAGGATGAGAGGATAGAGTTGGGTAGTATTACTTATGGTTAGATACTATAATGGAGAGATGTGTTTTGGTTTAAAGGTTGTGTTGAATGAGTGATTAAGATTTGTGGAGTCTTAGAACTTAGATTGGTTACGGGAATAAGGGAGTAAGTAAAGTTAGTTGACTGGTCATGAGAACGAGACGTCATGCTATGAGAAGTTGGTTGAAGTACCATTAGGAGATTGATGAAAGTACCAGTGGGTGTGAGGGTAGAGTAGAAATTTTCTACTAAAGATTGGGCAAATAACACGCAAGGGATTGCTATAGTTATGGAGGCAAGGTAGTAGTAGACACGTGAAGGGAAAACAGGAATGTAAAAGAATGATTGGTAGGAGGCTAATTAACGGTGAAGTACAACAAGTAAGGAAGAGTGAGCCATTGATGGGTTGAAGTACTTTTAGAAATATTGTGGTAGATGAGTTGAAGTTAGAAGCTACTGATAGTGTGAAGTTCCTAGGCAACATCATGGAGACGAGAAGGAGTGCGTAAAGAGCTACATCACATCGCGAAACAAGGAGCTGAAAGGACTACGTGTCGGCTGCAAGAAGGATGCAAGAGATTTCGGAGGAGTCACAAAAGTTGCGAGGACTGGAAAGGTGACAAGCACTATGATGGGAAATTTACGTATGGTTCGTGATGAAGAAGGGAAGATCGAGTATCGGAGTGGAGCTACAAAGAGCTGAACCAGTGGATCATGATGAAGTGAATACATGACATGGGAGATTAAGAACTCGTGGAAGTGACAAGGGGAGTCGAGTGACTACGCGAATAGAATTTTGTGGCAATCAATATCGAGGGATGAGAAGTGAGGCTGAGCTGAATAAGTTTCGTGGAGAAGTGATTAGAGAGTCGGTTTTGTAAAGGTGTTATGAAAGATCTTTGGGAAAGACAGCTATGCATTATCCAATGCACTAGTGATTTCCATAGATTTGATGAATGAAGTATGGAATTTTTGTTGGACAGGATAATGTAGGAATAAGTTCTTAGAAGATGATGATTGAAAATGCCTCATGTTGGGTGCAAGATCAAAGTAGAAGTATGAGATTTGAATAAGAATTCAAATTATGGATTAGTAGATAAATGGAAACTAATGTGGGTATAAGATGAGAGTGTGATCCGCATGGAATCACATGAAACTCTAGTCTATCCCTATTAGGAGGAAGTAGGAGAACCGGTTGTGAGAAAAACAAGTGAAGCTACTTGGAAAATTTTGGCGTATAGATGACTAGATAGACTTAGCTAGTGGAGCTAGATTATTATATCTGCCTAGTATGCTAGAGGCATTTGGGGACGAGACGTAGAGAATGATCTATACAGATCATGAACGTCTCCAACATATATTTAATCATCTTGATTGAGCATTTGGAAAAGGTGATGGGTAGAGTTAAGTGATGAAAGAAAAAAAATGCAAGGCCAAGTACCATCTGGGAAAGGCAAACATGGTTGATGAGACATGGAATAAGAAGAATGAAGTGAAGCTGAGACGAACTTGAACTATATAGATGATGTATTAGGGTGGTTTGGATGAAGGATGTAGGTTGCACGAATTAAGTCATCTAAAGCAGAGAACTTGTCAACATGTATGTTGCGTGGCTTGGACAATCATATGGAGAAAAGGTACGTAGACTATGCTTCCTACATAGATAGGAGTAGCTTAGAAAGGGCGATGTAAGGACGAAATTGGTGAAAGTAACGAGAGTTGGATGATAGTCGATAGACTGACTAATTCATCTCATATTTCAAGAGGAATGAGTAGTCACGTAGTTGAAAAGTTGGAAGAAGTGCGTACAGATGTGATGGAATAGAGGGCTTTGCGTAAAAGTTAGCCTAATATGTATGGAATGCCTTATGAAGGATTATGGCAAGGGAAGAAATGATGGGAAGCATCACATCGTGGTGTATGGTATGAGTTGAGGAAGAAGAAGGAAGTGTGTATAGAAGCGAAGCATGAATGAAATAGGTCGAGATAGGAACCGAAGGTAAAACTTTGATAGAGCCTAATGAGTAGAATAAAGCACAACGCAGGCTAATACTGTCGTAGTGTGGAAAAGGAAATGGCACTAACCTATACTGATTGTTTGGGAGGCTTAGTATCGATAATCGAATGGATGAGGAGTTATAGGTGTGATGTGCCATAGGGACGAAGGGCTTGGTCTAACTGAGACAAGATGAGGAGCAATATGACCTTGAAGGTAAGACATTGTGTAGGTATAAAGGAAGTGTTGAGTATAAACAAAATATCATTATGAAGAAAAGTGAGAGAGAAGTGTATAGGTGCTACTAATGAGCTATCCAAAATTAATGGAAGTAGTTGTAGCATGGGTTTCGATGGCAGTTGATAGACTAACTAGGATAACCGTCCTTTTGATGATGTGTGTAGATTAAAAGTTGATTTGGATTTGGAAGAACTAATGGATATGTGAAGGACCGTCATAGGTCACTTTGTAAGGAAATTGGAAGTTTTAAGTAGTTTGGGGTACGGACTAAAGGGAGTTGATGAACATGATTGGATATGAGTATATCCAGCTAACTGGAAAAGGATAGGCAAGTGAAATATTTATACAACCTTAGGAGTTACACTGAGGGCATGAGTGATTGATTTAGAGGGAGTTAGGAAACTAATTAGCGATGGCTGAGTTTTTATATAATGATAGTTATCATATTAGAAGTTGGTAAGTGCCATTTGAGGCACTATGAAAGGATAGGGTGAGTTGTCCCCATTGTGGACTAGAATTGGTAAAAGAGGCTACTAATGTGGTAATGATGTTTGTGGAAAGGATGAGAGCAACAAGGGATGCTATGTAGAAAAGGAGGAAACCACTAGAGTTAGTGACAAAGTTATTTTGGAAGTTTCACCCATAGTAACGGGTGGTATGTTTTGGTAAAATGGAAGAGTTGATGTAGAGTTTTGTAGGTCCATTTATGATCTTTGGAAAGATCGGACCAATATCTTATGAGCATAGAATTACCTGGGGGGAAATGAGTGGTATACATGATATATTTCATGTATTGAGATTCGTAAGTGTTGTTTGAGAATGCATATTTGCATGTACGGTTATTCGGGACTTGTGTTAATAAGAGTCTTTGTTTTATCAAAGAGTCAATTGTGAGATTTATTTACTGTGAGGTCAAGAGTTTGGCAATGAATTTAAATATTGTTGGTTAGTATATGTGGTAATTTGAGACTTGAACTAAAGTTCACATGGAAATGAGAGGAGTTCGTTTAGAACAAGTATCCTCATGTGATTCGTTGTTTGTGTGTTTGATCCTAAGGAGTAAATCTCTGGACGAGATTTCTATTAGGAGGGAGTGATGTGACAACCGTGGTTTTGAGGTTTGTCACTTAGTTTTATTTTAGGCTAGTTACGTGTCTTTACGTGTTTATGTGCTTATTGGTGTGTATAGATTGTGGTTTGGATATCATTTCCGGTACGGGGTACCTTGTGAGTGAAACGATGTGAGATGATTTCATGTTCATGAGTTCACACGGTAGTAAATATGAAATGAGATGGTGTTATTTAGTAGTTTTACGTATACGTATATGTATTATAGAAAATCGTATTTTTACGATTTACGGTTTAGCATTTAGAGGTCTCGGATGAGGTAATTAGTCATATGGATAATTTTTCGGGATGGTTTTAAGTCATTTAGGACTTAGTTATAAAGTTTATTTCAAAATTTGAGATTTTTTATAAAAGTGTATATTTTGCGTCTTTTACGGTAAACGCGTAAATTTGACTAGTTTTTCGGTTTTGAGGTTTTGGAGGCTTTAGGAGCTGAAATAAATTAAGTTAAATTAAGGTATTGTTAATAACATAATATTAAACAGTAAAAAAAATATAAAGGGGGGGAGTCGGTTTGGACGATTAAAAGAAAAAGGAAGGGAAAAAAGGGAAAGTGGGCTTATACTTGGACTAGGATTCACCCACACTCTATATAAAGTATATACTAAACCAGAAATTCATTATTTTCTCCTGGAGACAAAGAAAATTCGTGGGTTTCATAAAAAAATTAGGGTTCTTCATAAAATTTGGGGGTTTTCATAAATCAAAGGTAAATCTTCAATAACCCTTTTTATTTTAATTGTTTTAATGTTTATATAATCATCTTATGATAGATTTAGGTTAGGGTTTAATTTAAAAACAGTATATTAATGTTATATTAATGATATTATGATGATTACATAAATTAGGGCTTGTAATTAGTGGGGTTAGGGGTTATTAATTAGGTTTATTTAATTAAACCCGTTTTTAAAAACTGGGCAGAATTTAGGGTCAATTGTTTTGATCATATAGGGAGTTCTACAAACTCTTATTTTGCGATCCAAGTATCCATGGAAAGGTAATTGAAGTGGCTTTCCAATGCAAGAAACGAGAACTAAATTGGAGGTAGGGAAGTGGGTCAAAAACAGGTTATAACAGTCGGAGGTCAAAACAGTTTTGAAATCAGCCTGTTTTCTTTTTAATTTTTGGGTTGTTTGGGATACTTAGGGTTGCATTGGGATCTTTAAACGAACATGGAAGATGGTTTATATATTATAGGAAGTATCTGCATTGGGGCTAAGATTGTGGGTTAGGGTAAGACACTCTAATCATAACAAACTTTGTGTATGTTTAAAATCAATAAAATCTGGATAGACAAAAGTATATATATATATATATATCGGGGCCTTAAGAGTAGATTTAAGGTTGGGTCAAGTGGGATGTGTTAGCTAACATAAGAGATGGCATAAATATTCCCTTTACAAAGATAATGGTTATGTTTAGGTGGGCGTTTGACTTATAGTTTGAAGACCTAAAACCGGGACTGTTTTGGGTAAAATGTTAACGGGACGGGTTATGAAGTAAAATGAGTTTAGGGCTTTATAGAGGGGTGTAATGATATGCTTAGAGCATATAAATGAGGTATTTATATAGGAGGAGGTTAGATGTCCATCATAGGTTGATGAGCCATCTTAGTGATTGGTTCATGTTTTGATTATGTGTTTTTGGTTTGTTAGCTTTTTGCTAGTGCGCGGACTTTTGGAGAAGCTCAATCAGGTGAGTTTCATAGTCCCATGTTTACTAATGTTTATGACTTCCAGATGTGATGGAAGAGACACTGTTTTGTTATTTATAAATTATGCTGTGAATGTTTTGCGTTGGTAATGGACTTGTGTGTGCATACTTATATGATTAACTGCTTGTTGATTCTTGATTGTTTATGTTTTGACTTGGTACCAAGGGGATATTGGAAAGGCGGGGCCTTGGGGATTGGTTCATAGGTGTTTGGATGCCTATGGGAGTATGGTGTTTGATAAGGCTGGGAGCCTTGGATTTTGGATGTTTTGTTAAATCTTGAATATTAGTTGTTAATGCATGTTAGTATCACATTGTCCATATGTTTTTTAACTTTTGGTTATTACTCACAGCTTATGGTATGATTTTGGAGTTTGAGTCTAAACCTATGACTCTCACCAACTTTATGCTAACGTGTTTTAGTGTCTCTTTTAGGTGAGAATATGGTTAAGCTAGAGGACATAAGTGGCTAGGATTTGGAGAGTGTAGGAAATGCATTTAGAAGGAGATCCCCATTTCCTTCTTAGTTTTTTTATTTGTCCATTTAATAAGTGATACTGTTGGCACAAATATGATTGTTTTGGTTATGTTATTTGTTTGTCTTGGGTAAGAGGTAGGACTGTTACCTACTTACCTAGACTCCTGCAATTTTGAGATATTGTCATGACTTTTGTGTCACCATTTTATGACATTTCTTATTTCATATAGTTATCTCTATAGACACGCCATATTGTGATGATATCCATACGTCGCGTCCCATATTCCGCCATGGTGGGGTGTGACATAGAGTTATTAATCACTAGGTTATTTATTTTATTTCTTCTTTTAATCTTGCTAGTTAATAGTTATATGTTTATGATTCATTGATGTAGTGGATCTATATTTACATTTACATTGTTAGTTTTTTTTAGTATTCAACACTAGAGAAATTAAGGTTGTTAGAGGAGCACGCTTCTTATGGATCTTAGGACGGTTATTTGTTTGTGAAACCACCAACATGTCATAGATCATGATATAAAGAATGCAATGGGATGTGGGCGATGGTAACTCTGACGACCTAAAGTAAGTATTATTTCTCAAACCAATATTGCTCTGTTTTTTGTTGTTTTGTTTGATTTGTAACAATTGGTTTCTTGATCTGTTTTTTTCTTGAGGCTTTCAATCTTAATACTGGTTTTATGTTTGATGATACTAGTTTTATACTTGATGATGGTCTTATGTCGTCTATAGTGGTCATTTAATGTTAACTGTTTATGATACTGGTCATATTTGTTTATGCTTATTTGGATATGTTTGATATCTGTCATTTTTGTTTATGTAGATTTTGTTTCAAGAAAACTAATTGAAAAGGACTGTACATTATTTTTAAGCGAGTTGCACCATGCTTTTCCACTAAGTATGTATCTAATTGCAAACTTCATTATATTGAGGGAAATATAGAACACAATACTGTATAGCCAGATGACACCAGCCCATCCCCACCGAACCCCCTTAATCCTTGTGACTTCACTGCTATCAAAGTTGCAACCTGAAATTTGCATTTGTAGTGACAACTTGTTATTTTGTCAGACTTTGAGTTGGGCTTACTGATTAAAACAAATTGTATCAGATTTTTACCAGGTGTACAACTAAGAAAGTGCCAAATAGTTGGAGACCAGGACGTTCGATAAATGACCAATTCCTCGAACGGGTCACGAAAATCAAAGCCTGACTTGGAGATATAATGCAGACATCATCTGGAATTCAACGGCTCTAATAGAACTAACAGGAAATCGGTCATGTGTGACAGAAACAACCAAATGTAAGATTTCTGTACACTTCGTGTTTTTTATATATAGGAATTTTATTCACTTACGGTGAAAAATTTAGTGTCGTGCATTAACGAGAAGAATATGACAGTCATCAATGCTAAGTAACCTCCAAGGACAATGCCAGTGGCAAAGATTTCTTTTAGTTTCCAACTGTCAGTTAATGGGGATGGTTTCACTCACTCTATCCTTGGAAATAATAATAAGGATTGTGCCTTTAAAGTGTACAAGAAGGGAAATTGGAGCAGTGTACAAAATTAGTTTCCGATGTTACAATGTCACTTTCATTTGTGTTTGTAGATTAGTTCATGTCTTGGAATCACTACGGTACTGGTTTCTTTTTAATTGTTATGTGTATTTATCTTTTCACGTATGGGCCTATTGTGGTACTTGGATTAAATCATCTGTATGGTTATGCTTATAAGTTTTTGAAGTTTTTTTTACTATAAAGGTCACTCTCAGTTCATATTTTCATATAACAGTTTGGAAAATGACATATACCATTTTATAATGTTCACTGTGCTTATACAATTTAGTTAAATGACTTTTCTTAAACATAGTAGTTTACAAACAACATCAGTTTTTCGATCTGAATATTTCATAGTTCTTTTTCATTCACTTCGACTATCCCGTTTAATTTACATGAAATAACGTCTAATAAGAACCATGTGCAAAGTTATAGAGTACATATCAAACGATAATTTGGATACCTTACTCGGTTGGTGATGAAGTTAAAAACTCTAGCTGTCCTTGAATGTGAACCATGCCTAGCAAGCATGGAGATCGATCTCGCGAGTTTTTGAAGAACACTATCAGGATCCTAAGTGAGGAAGGCATTTTCAACATGATTACTTACATGCCTTTAATTTGCTGTTTGGCGGATTCTGGTATGTTTGGGGAGATGTGGGAGATGATTAAAGAGATAGTATGACAATCAGTCGTTATCGAAAGTCATAAATACTAGCCGATTGCTACTACTCACAACTCCATAAATGTACTTTTATTCATGTCAATGGATAGTTAGCAATCTATAGTTGTTAAATATGCTTTTGGCGTAACGATAGGGTCGGATTTTATTTTGACGCATATCAAATGTAACCATATACCAAACCATGATCGATTCATCTTAACTTGGCAAAAGGATGATCCTTATTTACGCTCTTTTGTATACGTTAATAGTTCAGAAAAGAACCACAAAAGGCAAGCAAAAAATAACATTTGAGATCTCATCAATTAACGCAAAACAGAACCAACAAGACACGACAAGGCGTATTTCTTGCCTTGCCTGTGTACAATTGACCGACAATAAAGTAACACTCGAAAGTAGAGGTGACAAAAGTGGTTTATTTTGATAAATATGTGCATTTTTTGATACTTTTAAAAAAAAAGTTGAGGTATTTTTTTGTCTATTCTTTATTATTAATAGGCTAAACGGGCGCCTAAGTAAGAAATTAAATGGGCTTAATGGGCGCACATGTAAAATATTAATTAGGCTACTCGGCGGATGTTTATATTTTATTTTTTTATCCCGGCTTTCAAAAAAGTATTTTTATTTTTTATTTCTCCGTTTTTATGTGTTTTTTTTTCTTTTTTTAGCTTACGCCCATTTAGCCTGCCCGTGTTGCCCGCCGCCCGTTCAATCCGTCGCCCATGCCCGCTCGCCCGTTTTACCACCTTTGCTCGAAACTCTGTTTTTTGTTATTTTGTTTGATTTGTAACAATTGGTTTCTTGATCTGTTTTTTTCTTGAGTCTTTCAATCTTAATACTAGTTTTATGTTTGATGATACTAGTTTTATGCTTGATGATGGTCTTATGTCGTCTATAGTGGTCATTTAATGTTAACTGTTTATGATATTGGTCATATTTGTTTATGTTTGATCCTATATGTTAATTGTTTATTTGGATATGTTTGATATCTGTCATTTCTGTTTATGTAAATAAGAACCATGTGCAAAGTTATAGAGTACATATCAAACGATAATTTGGATACCTTACTCGGTTGGTGATGAAGTTAAAAACTCCAGCTGTCCTTGAATGTGAACCATGCCTAGCAAGCATGGAGATCGATCTCGCGAGTTTTTGAAGAACACTACAGGATCCCAAGTGAGGAAGGCATTTTTAACATGATTACTTACATGCCTTTAATTTGCTGTTTGGCAGATTCTGGTATGTTTGGGGAGATGTAGGAGATGATTAAAGAGATAGTACGATAATCAATCGTTATCGAAAGTCGTAAATACTAGCTGATTGCTACTACTCATAACTCCATAAATGTACTTTTATGCATGTCAATGGATAGTTAGCAATCTACAGTTGTTAAATGTGCTTTTGACGTAGTGATAGGGTCGGATTTTATTTTGACGCATATCAAATGTAACCATATACCAAACCATGATCGATTCATCTTAACTTGGCAAAAGGATAACCCTTATTTACGCTCTTTTATAGACGGTAATAGGTTAGAAAAGAACCACAAAAGGCAAGCAAACAATAACATTTGAGATCTCATCAATTAATGCATAACAGACCCAACAAGACACGCCAAGGCGTATTTTTTGCCTTGCCTGTGTACAATTGACCGACAATAAAGTAACACTCGAAAGTAGAGGTGACAAAAGTGGTTTATTTTGATAAATATGTGCACTTTTTGATACTTTTGAAAAAAAGTTGAGGTATTTTTTTGTCTACTCTTTATTATTAATAGGCTAAACGGACGCCTAAGTAAGAAACTAAATGGGCTTAATGGGCGCACATGTAAATTATTAATTAGGCTACTCGGCGGATGTTTATATTTTATTTTTTATCCCGGCTTTCAAACAAGTATTTTTATTTTTTATTTCTCCGTTTTTATGTGTTTTTTTTGTTTTTTTAGCTCACGCCCATTTAGCCAGCCCGTGTTGCCCGCCGCCCGTTCAACCCGTCGCCCATGCCCACTCGCCCGTTTTACCACCTTTGCTCGAAACTATGGTTTCTAACAATATTAGTTGTACTAAAATCATGAAGGACGTCCTAGAATTGAACCCAAACCTTCGTCTTTCCTATGAAATAACGGGACTCAAAACATAATAATTAAGAATGCAATCGAGTCGATTTTATTCGAGTCAAACCATATCAAGCTCATAAATTGACTTCAACTCGATTATGCATTAATTTTCAAGGTCGAGTTTGGTTAAAGTGGTGCACATTTTGTTAAAAAGGTATACACAAAATTTTACAATACACTTGCTTGAAGTATGTCCATTTTATGGTTGGTTAAGTAAACGACATATTGAAGCTCGACTCGACTTGTGTATGAATATTAGAATATTAATCTATGTTAGCATGTTGTGGATGTTGTAAAACTCATGACAACTCGGGTAGAAATCATAAAGTAAATACTTCAGAAATATAAAAGTAAAAACGTAAAATAATGAAAAGGCTTGAAATTATATAAAAATCTTTAGACTATTTTTATTCATATCTCATCTAACCTTACTTTTTATTAGTAATATATTAGTTTCTTAGTCCTTCACTTATACAAACAATATACACAACAAATCTCAATTTGTTTACAATTTATTAACAATTCAACCTGACGTATATTATTATTATTTTATATTTAAACTAATTACTTAAAATCAATAAATTAAAAAAAAATAAAACTAAGGGGCCGTTTGGTATATTGTACGGAATCATTATCAAAATAGGTTTCATATTAATGTTGAATAGGAATAGGAATGAATGTTTCAAAAATAATGTTTGATATAAAAATTAAAAGTGGGTATTGCTTTTAAACTATTATTTTTAAATCATTTGAATATTTTATTTACATATAAAAGTTGTGGTGAAAAATTAAAAAGATGACATAAGAAATCAAAATAAATGGTGAAAGATAATTATGGAATAAAGAAATACACTGCTACTTGCAAAGATTGTTAAAGAAAAATGGATACCCACCATTTCTATGTGGAATGAAGGTATGACCTTTCTTTGATAGTTCATTTCCAACAGTAAGATACCAAATAAATATTTTGAATACCGATTCCATTACTTCATTGAAAACACCCAAACCAAACATGCCCTAATTTTTTCACTATCAGTTGATACTTTGTATTAACCAATTGACCCAATCAATGAACCCAAAGTACTCGGTTATATAACTTCAACCCAAATATAACCCCAAACCCACTTAGCCCAAAGTCAAAAGTGTTACCCTAAATATATTCCAAGTTTCTCACATACAAAAAGCAGCCATCACTTTCACCATCCTTACTTTCTCATCTAGAGTTTTTGCAATCTTTGTACAAGTGGACCCAACATTGACTTCACAAATTACAAATTTAAAGTTAAGAAAACTGCAAAAGAACAAATATCCCAAGTACAAAAGAAACATCTTTAATACTATGAATGCTTTTGATCACAACCCTCCAATTCATTCACACGGATCGAACTAAATAAAATGAATGGCCATGATTAAACCAAAACAAATATCCTCAAATATCCTCAAACTAGGACAAATATTACGCGGGTAATAATATATTCTTCCTTTAATAGTTAATACCCCCACCTCAAACATTAACAACTTACACCTACTTCTTCTCTTCCTCTTAAGAAATTAGAGTTGTTAATCACCAGGTTATTTATTTTATTTCTTCTTTTAATCTTGCTAGTTAATAGGTATATGTTTATGATTCATTGATGTAATGGATCTATATTTACATTTACATTGTTGGTTTTTTTAGTATACAACACTAGAGAAATGAAGGTTGTTAGAGGAGCACGCTTCTTATGGATCTTGGGACGGTTGTTTGTTTGTGAAAGTTAATACCCCCACCTCAAACATTAACAACTTACACCTACTTCTTCTCTTCCTCTTAAGAAACTAGAGTTGTTAATCACCAGGTTATTTATTTTATTTCTTCTTTTAATCTTGCTAGTTAATAGTTATATGTTTATGATTCATTGATGTAGTGGATCTATATTTACATTTACATTGTTGGTTTTTTTAGTATTCAACACTAGAGAAATGAAGGTTGTAAGAGGAGCATGCTTCTTATGGATCTTGGGACGGTTGTTTGTTTGTGAAACCACCAACATGTCATAGATCATGATATAAAGAATGCAATGGGATGTGGGCGATGATAACTCTAACGACCTAAAGTAAGTATTATTTCTCGAACCAATATTGCTCTGTTTATTGTTGTGTTGTTTGACTTGTAACAATTGGTTTCTTGATCTGTTTTTTTCTTGAGGCTTTCAATCTTAATACTGGTTTTATGTTTGATGATACTAGTTTTATGCTTGATGATGGTCTTATGTCGTCTATAGTAGTCATTTAATGTTAACTGTTTATGATACTGGTCATATTTGTTTAAGTTTGATCCTATATGTTAATTGTTTATTTGGATATGTTTGATATCTGTCATTTCTGTTTATGTAAATTTTGTTTCAAGAACACTAATTGAAAACGACTGTACATTGTTTTTAAGCGAGTTGCACCATGCTTTTCCACTAAGTATGTATCTAATTGCAAACTTCATTATATTGAGAGGAATGTAGAACACAATACTGTATAGCCAGATGACACCAGCCCATCCCCACCCAACCCCCTTTATCCTTGTGAATTCACTGCTATCAAAGTTGCAACCTGAAATTTGCATTTGTAGTGACAACTTGTTATTTTGTCAGACTTTGAGTTGGGCTTACTGATTAAAACAAATTGTATCAGATTTTTACCAGGTGTACAACTAAGAAAGTGCCAAATAGTTGGAGACCATGACGTTCGATAAATGACCAAGTCCTCGAACGTGTCACGAAAACCAAAGCTTGACTTGGAGATATAAGGCAGACATCATTTGGAATTCAACGGCTCTAATAGACCTAACAGGAAATCGGTCCTGTGTGACAGAAACAACCAAATGTAAGATTTCTGTACACTTCGTGATTGTTATATATGGGATTTTTTTTCACTTACGGTGAATAATTTAGTATCGTGCATTAACGAGAAGAATATAACGGTCATCAATGCTAAGTAACCTCCAAGGACAATGCAAGTGGCAAAGATTTCTTTTAGTTTCCAGCTGTCAGTTAATGAGGATGCTTTCACTCACTCTATCCTTGGAAATAATAATAAGGATTGTGCCTTTAAGTGTACAAGAAGGGAAGTTGGAGCAGAGTACAAATTTAGTTTCCGATGTTACAATGTCACTTTCATTTGTGTTTGTAGATTAGTTCATGTCTTGGAATCACTACGGTACTGGTTTCTTTTTAATTGTTATGTGTATTTATCTTTTCACGTATGGGCTTACTGTGGTACTTGGAGTAAATCATCTGTATGGTTATGCTTATAAGTTTTTGGAGTTTTTTTTTACTATAAAGGTCACTCTCAGTTCATAATTTCGTATAACAGTTTGGAAAACGACATATACCATTTTATAATGTTCACTGTGCTTATACAATTTAGTTAAATGACTTTTCTTAAATGTAGAAGTTTACAAACAACCTCAGTTTTTGGATCTGCTTATTTCATAGTTCTTTTTCATTCACTTCGACTATCCCGTTTAATTTACCTAAAATACCATCTGATAAGAACCATGTGCAAAGTTATAGAGTACATATCAAACGATAATTTGGATACCTTACTCGGTTGGTGATGAAGTTAAAAACTCTAGTTGTCCTTGAATGTGAACCATGCCTAGCAAGCATAGAGATCGATCTCGCGAGTTTTTGAAGAACACTACCAGGATCCCAAGTGAGGAAGGCATTTTCAACATGATTACTTACATGCCTTTAATTTGCTATTTGGCGGATTCTGGTATGTTTGGGGAGATGTGGGAGATGATTAAAGAGACAGTACGACAATCAATCTTTATCGAAAGTCGTAAATACTAGCCGATTGCTACTACTCAGAACTCCATTGTTGGGAATCTAAGTTTGTTAGATTCCCTAATCATAGATTTAAACACAAAGTAAGCTGTTAGATAGTCACTTGCCTGTGCCTAGGAGACAGGCAAGTATCGCAAGACTCACAGAGATCCAAGTCTCTGTGAGCAACCTCAGAGGAGTCCATGTCAGAGACATTGTCAAGGAAGTCAAAGATTACTTGAAGACAT
The DNA here is from genome assembly GCA_025667525.1 of Glebionis coronaria. NCBI lineage: Eukaryota > Viridiplantae > Streptophyta > Magnoliopsida > Asterales > Asteraceae > Glebionis > Glebionis coronaria. The sequence goes on along the minus strand of CM046877.1, from coordinate 172,443,243 downwards.
AGTCATTGGCTGTGATGGATAACAGCCAAGATGTATCAAGGACTCTGAGGGGTTGAGGGTTAACAGGGGTGGCAATACCCTGTTAACACTCAGCACACTTTGGACATGCCATTTGTGTGTTCGAGACAATGAAGAAAAAGGAAACTGTTTCAAGATCTGTTTCCTTAAAGCAATATGGCAGACTACCAAGAATAGAAGAGCATCATGTGACTGATGTCTGAAAAGTGAATGTCTTGTGTAGTCACCATCAAGTACTACTTAGGTCAACCTCGTATCACTATAAATAGGATGTGTATCCCAGAATTAATCTTTAACACTTTTAGAATATTCATAACATTAATGCTTAGAACTTATTGAATCAAACAACTGTGACTGTATTCATAAGTTAGGGTTTATAGTTGTTCAAAGTGTGCACAACACATTGTCATCACACGGTGTTATCCATAACACTTGTAATTCTTTATTATACAATAATAATACGTTTGAAAAGTAATAACTTGTGTTGATTAGTTAAGTTTAGTGTTTCTAGCATTGATTAGGGACTTTCAATTGGTATCAGAGCGGTGTTTGATATTAAAACCTTCAAGAAACATCGTTCTCAGTTTTATAATCAAGATACAACATGCCAGAAACTTCTAACCCACCTCATTCACCTTCTGGAAACAACAACAATGCATCACCATCTTCACCAAGACTCACCCCTCCTCCTAATGACGATGATCTACCCCAACTTCTTGACTCAAGAGGCGGATCACATGTCACCAGTGTACCAGTCTTTGATGAAGAAGATTTTGCTAGTTGGAAGAGTCAATTTCTTGTGTATCTCGATGGACTTGAACCATTTCTTCTAGAAATTTTAGAAAATGGTCCTTATGTTCCCATGGCGCTTACCTCCACTGAAGAAAACCCTCTTCCCAAACCTCTCAAACAATGGACTCCAGCTGATAGAAAATTGGCAAACCAAGATAAACGTCTCAAAAGCATCATCATATCCTGTCTTCCCAAACACATCATGAAGTCTGTCATTCAGTGTCCCACAACCAAGAAAATGTGGACAGACCTCATCCTTAGCCATGAAGGACCCTCTGAAACCAGAGAAACCAAGATTCAGGCACTCAGACTTCAGTTCAATGCTTTCAAGTCACTTGAAGGTGAAAAGGTTCTACAAACCTATACAAGGCTGAAGATTCTTCTCAATGACCTAGCTATGAATGATGTCACCATTGGTCAAGCTAAGATTAATGCCACATTTTTTAACAGCCTTCCAAGAAAGTGGCTGAGTATGAATCAGACTCAGAGAGCAAATAACTCAATCAAGAATGACACCTTAGCTCAGGTTTATGGAAAGTATAATTATGAAGAAGGGCTGATTGATACTATATACAAGTCAGAGACTGAAAGATTTGTAGTTCAAGGAGCATCTTCCAAAACCTTGATCTCTGCACCACATCCTCATGACAGCGACTCTGATGTTGAAGAAGATACCCGCAGCAGCCAAGAGTTCTTAAAGGATCAGGGAGAATAGGATCAGCTAGTAAACAAACTGACAAATCAAAAGAAACTTGTTTTGCTTGTGGAAAGCTTGGACACTTCCAAAAAGACTGTCCTTCCACCAAGACATCCTCACCTTCCTATCCATCATCTTCCACCAAACCTTACAAGTTCAAACCACAACATAATAACTCATCTCACCAATCCAACTCATCAGACAATGAGAAGAAGGATTACAAAAACAAGTACAAGGCACTTAAAGCTGAGTTGGAACAGATGAACTTGAAGCTTGAAGCTATGTCTAAGAAGAAAGGAGGTGATAAAAAGACAGAGAAAGGGTTGGTAGCTGAAGCATATGATTGGAATGATGAGCCATTGACCTCAGATGAGGAAGATACTACTAGAGTCAGGGCTTTCATGGCTATAGCTGAGGATGAACCAGCTGTTGGGAAAGGTGATGCAAGATCAGGACAATGGGTTGACATCACAATAAAAAAGGTACACAGGCTTTTATCCATGTTTGATAGTGATGAACGCAAACATGTCCTTAATTACACCATTGTTGATTTACACTTTGTTGAGGAATAAAGAAAGAACCTGCTTGATAAGTTTCACTCTGTTAAAAATGAACTGATAAATGCTAAATCTGAATGTGAAACTCTCAGACGGGTTAATTTAGAGAAAATATCCCTTCAAAATGAAGTCACTAGGTTAACCTTGAAAAACATTGCCTTAAGTGATCAAGTATCTAAATTAAACAAGGTTACTGAAAAATGGCTGTGTAGTAGGTTCACTATAGATCAGTTGCTTAATGATGAGCTGCCTGCTGACATTAAAAGGGATGTATCTGCTAAGAAAAATAAGCTGAAAATTGTCACCAAATCCAAAGAGATTGTTTTCAAATCTATAGAGACTATTCATATGTCAGATCCCATTTTGACTGATGACCCTGTCTCTGAAGATGTGGCTGAATTACCACCTTTGCCCAAACTCTCTAGAGTTGAACCCAGCAGTTCGTCACGAGCTACTAAGGGTGAACTTAAAACAGATGTTGAGAAACCACCAGCTAAAATATTTTATGTACCTGCTAAACAATCTGGTAAGCAAGTTGCATTTAAGCCTGTCTCAACAAAAGCTGTGAACAAGGTTGACCCTTCCATTGAAGAACGCCTGTTGTCTTTAATGAAAGAAGTAGAACTCTTAAAACAACACATTAAGCCTTCCGTTGAATGCTCTACTTCTCGTGAACCTAAGTTTGTCCTAGGTGAACCCAAGGGGGAAAGGTTAGTCAAACCTTATTGCAATATCTGTAAGAACTCTCACCACATGACCTTAGATCATGATAAACAAATGGCTGTTAAGAGAGCTCAGACACCTTCTAGGGAAAGACAACAGGGTTCTAAAAGACAACAAGGAAACTACAGACCTTATCCTCCCTGTAAATTCTGTGGATTCACAGACCATCACTCAGACGAGTGTGGTGACTTCCCAGGTTGTGATATCTGTGGAACTTTTACCCATGAGACAGCTAATTGTCCCCCCCCATCACCAAAAGTTCTACAGAAACACAAGAATTGCTAATCAGCAATTCAGGGAACCCACTGGAAAGTGGGTTCACCATAGGAACTAACCTGTTTCTATGTATCTGTGTAGAAACATATTAAGGAATCGGTATGGTATCTAGACAGTGGCTGCTCTAGACACATGTCAGGGATTCAACAATACCTGCACAGATACTCAAGGGAGCCAGGTCCTAAAGTGGTGTTTGGAGATAATTCTTCAGGTGACACAGAGGGATACGGCTCAGTGAACTGCAATGGGATAACGTTTACAAGGGTTGCATATGTGAATGGTCTTAAACACAATCTTATTAGCATCAGCCAATTGTGTGATGCTGACCACAAGGTTTTGTTTACTAAGACTCAGGGAACCATATTCAACAAGAACAATGATGTTGTGCTTATTGCACCTAGAAGGAGAGATGTTTATGTCATCAACATGGATGTTTGCTCTGAAGACAGCTCAAGTTGTTTTCTTGCTAAAGCCTCTTAAAGTGTCAATTGGCTGTGGCACAAAAGACTATCTCATCTCAACTTCAAGAACATCAACAAGATAGCCACACAAAACCTGGTTGCTGGTCTACCTTCAGTGATGTTTTCTAAAGACAAGACTTGTTCTGCCTATGTCAAGGGAAAGCATCACAGGTCTTCATTCAAGACTAGGCAATCATTCTCTATTGACAAGTGCTTACATCTCCTTCACATGGATTTGTTTGGGCCTGTCAAACCTCAGACCATTAATCACAACAAATATACCTTGGTCATAGTTGATGAGTTTTCAAGATACACATGGGTGTTCTTCCTCAGAAGGAAAAGTGATGCAGCTGATACCATCATGTCCTTCATCAGACAGGTTGAAAATATGAATGATGTTAGAGTCAAAGCTCTAAGAAGTGATAATGGTACTGAATTCAAGAATCATCAACTTGATTCTTTTTGTGATGAAAAAGGTATTTCACAAAACTTTTCTTCAGCTGGCACCCCTGAACAAAATGGTGTGGCTGAAAGAAGAAACAGGACTTTGATTGAAGCAGCCAGAACTATGTTGAATGGTGCAGCTTTACCAAAGCAATTTTAGGGAGAAGCTGTTCACACTGCCTGCTACACACAAAACAGATCAATCATAGTCAAAAGACATGGTAAAACTTCCTATGAAGTTTTCAGAAACAGATCTCCAGATGTCAGCTATTTTCATGTTTTTGGATGTCCTGTGTTCATTTACAACTATAGGGATAAACTTGGAAAATTTGATGAAAAAGCTGATGATGGTTTCTTCTTGGGATACTCTCCAACAGCCAAAGCCTTCAGAGTATTCAACATCAGAAGACAAGAAGTAGAAGAAACCTTTCATGTCAGATTCAATGAAGATGATGATGTCATACAAAGAACTGGAACAGAGGGTGATGAAATTGATTTTAATGAAAATGTGTCTTTCCTAAGTGATGAATTCTCCGAACCTAGACCTGCCTGTCATCACCATCATCACTCCAACACTCTCACTCCTTATGTTCCTGCTTTTGACCCTCTGTCTACTCACAACATTGAAGTTCCTATCTCTCAGGAGCTTGATGAAGAAGAACCACAGACCTCTTGTAGTCCTTCTTCCTCTACTGCTATTGATGACTCACCAATTCTTCAAATCCCTGAAGAATCTCCTGCTGATAATGAACTTGTACCTCTTGATATGGCTGAAGTAGACTCTAACACTGAAGTAGTCTTTGAAGAAAGCCCCCCTAGTCAGCAAGATGACACTCAAATAGTACCAGCTGTCCCCACAAGTGTTCATGTCCTTGAGTCCCCAGCTCCTCAAAATAAATGGTCAAGAGATCAACACATTCTTCTTGTCAACATTATTGGGGAACCTAATGCAGGGGTTACCACTAGCAGCGAATTCATGACTCAGAATCTGCCTTAGCCAATGAATGTCTCTTTGCTGAATTTCTCTCTCAAATTGAACCTAAGAGAGTAGCTGAGGCTCTTGTAGAAGATGGGTGGGTAGCTGCTAATGCAGGAGGAAATCAATCAGTTCAAAAGGAATAAAGTATGGACACTAGTGCCAGCTCCACCTGGAAAGGATATCAGAGGCACTAGATGGATCTATAGAAATAAGATGGATGAAATTGGAAACATCATCAGAAACAAGGCCAGGCTGGTGGCACAGGGGTATACTCAGACTGAAGGAATTGATTATGATGAAACATTTGCTCCTGTTGCAAGACTTGAAGCCATCAGAATCTTCCTGGCTTATGCTGCTTATATGAACTTCACTGTGTATTAGATGGATGTTAAGAGTGCATTCCTCAATGGAGATTTGGTTGAGGAAGTATATGTTGAACAACCTGAAGGATTTGAGAACAGCGAGTTTCCCAATCATGTGTACAGATTACACAAAGCCATGTATGGGCTGAAACAAGCTCCAAGAGCATGGTATGAAACTCTTTCTAATTTCTTAACTGAAAACAAATTTGTCAGGGGTTCTATTGATAAAACACTCTTTACCTTCAAGGATAAGAGTGATTTCATCATTGTGCAGATTTATGTGGATGATATCATCGTCGGGTCAACAAATGTTAATCTTAGTAAACGATTTGCTAAATTAATGACCAAAGAAATATGAGATGAGTATGATGGGTGAATTAACTTACTTTTTGGGTTTTCAACTTAAACAATGTCCTAATGGAATTTCAATTTGTCAAGATAAGTATGTTAAAGATTTACTTAAAATATGACTTAGCTGATTGTGCATCAATGAAATGCCCCATGCTTCCACCCAGCAACTTGGGTCCTGATGAGTCAGGGGTCTCTGTTAATGAGACTTTATATAGAGGCATGATTGGGTCACTCATGTATCTGACAGCTAGTCGTCCTAATATCCAATTCTCCACATGTCTCTGTGAAAGGTACCAAGCTAACCCAAAAGAATCCCATCTAGTGGTTGTTAAGAAAATTTTCGGGTATCTCAAAGGAACACCCTCCCTAGGTCTATGGTATCCCAAGGAATCAGGCTTTGATCTCTAGGCCTATTCAGATTCAGACTATGTTGGATGCTGTATTGACAGGAAAATCACCTCAGGCAGCTGTCAAATCCTAGGAGGAAAATTGGTTGGATGGAGTGCTAAGAAACAAATTTCTGTGGCCATGTCTTCAGCTGAAGCAGAATATGTCGCTACAGCCAGCTGTTGTGCTCAGGTGCTCTGGATGAAAAGTCAATTGGCTGACTATGAAATTTTATATGACAAAGTGCCAATCTTTTGTGACAACACCAGTGTCATTGCCATCTCCAACTGTGGAGTCCATTGATCGTTAGACTCAATGGTTAAGAACCATTCTATCTAAGATTATCAATGTTCATATGTATAAAACATAGCGGAATAGAACATTAATAAGAACAAGATGTTAACAAGATGAATTTCTCCCAAAGTGCTTGTATTAAAGATTAACACAAACAACTCTAGGCATGTATACATTGAATCCCATGCCTAGAGATCAAAGCTTGTTGTAGGTTACATTGTGAATGAATAATATATATATAAAACCTACGTCTATGTCTCTTTATATAATAGAGACATAGCTTACAAAGAAAGCTAAATTAATAAAAAGACTCCACCGGCTTGTTCTTTTGTAACTTGTACACTTTAGCCCTTGTCTTCTTATTTTGTTGTTTTTGACGCATCAACTCATAATTTCGACCCAACAATCTTCCCTTAGTTGATGATGTCAAAAACACTTCCCCTTAAGCTCGCATTCTTTGTAAAACATATAACACCAAGGATCAACAGATTGCATTGTGTAGATTTCTTCCCCTTTTTGACATGATGCAAATAGGGGTCTTGTATGTAAGAAACCTTGATTTCGACCACTACCTAAATAATACCACACTACTAATACAAGTTTTTTATGTCTCAAATTACCCTCCATGAAGAACAGCAGGATGAAATTAAATGAATTTGAGCTATAGAAACTCACATAAGTTGTAGTAAAACTAATGAGCAGTAGTAAACACATTCACCTTAATGTTACATGTAAATGATTAACACATGAACAATTTAGCTTCCCCTTAAATTGTGCTAATCATTCTTGAATCTTCAAATTCTGTAGGCTTTATGTAATGATCACATATGAAGAAATATAATTACGACTTACTTGATGATGAAGTAGAATAACCCGAACTTGCATTCCATGTCTTGTACTAAACATGTGACTCCAAAACTCACGGCTATAATGAGTAGACTATAAAACTCACGGCTATAATGAGTAGTCTCTTGACAAAAATAATTCTCTAGCAAATATGATCATAGAGCGTCTTAAGTAAAATCTCATACCTTTGCTACCTTTTTATCAAGTCCGTTGTCACAACTTAAAGCACCTACAAGTTACCTTCAAATGCTGACAAAATTTGAAGATATGATAAAACACCAATCCGCGAAAATCTACATCGTCTTCAAGCAAGTAATAAAAACTTTTCTTCGTAATTAGTGAAAATAAAACGAGCCTTTATACCTTTAAGAACTAGTTGTGAATGAACCAAACTCCAAACCAAAACAACTCTAAAATTGTCCGTCAGTGACTACGAATAGTGCTGTCAGTGGATAAACCAATCCACTGTCATCTTGTCAGTGGCTAAATAATACATGACAGTGGCTAAAATATTATACTCTCTATCTACTCGTAGCTTCTGCCCAAGGTATCAAATGCCCTCTACATCACTTGTAACTTTATTCATAGAATAAAGTACTACTTTTAGACCATAAACCCACGTGAAAGACATATCATAACCATACCTTGGACCACGTTACTTTCTTCTACTTTTGAATTGAACAGTACCTCGTTGGACTAATTGAACAATGCTTTTCTTGTGTTCCGTCTTCCAAACAGCTTTATCACAGAAACACACACGTGATGTATATACTTAAAGTCACGATTGACTTTGTTTTTATAAACAATAGAAGCTGCAACAATAGCACCAAGAAAAAGTAGGACCATAGATGTCCCTAGCCATCACGTGATCAATTTTACTCCCTTTTCTTTGATCAGAAACAACAAGCAACTCCATCAAACTAGTACCCTTTTCATCCAATCTCACCTCTCCATATATCTCCCTTCCAAAAATAGTGCATATCCACATATAACAAAACAACAACCACGTAATAAAAACATCCTAAAAATCAGAGGATGTCTCTACATGACAGCTTTATTTATTTTGACTTTTCCAACGGAATATATTGTGCCCATATATCACGTAGTAATTTCTTCACGACATAGTCAAAGCATGAAACGACTAGAGTCCATAAAAATTGCATATATATTCTAGAAATAGTGAAGTGATTTTTGGAACATAAAAAACAAAAAATAAGGATATATACCGGGTCATATGAATATATGACTAAGAATCAGAGATCTCACTTCCAATTCTGTTTCAACCACCAGTTGTTTGAATACACATAGAATCACCATCTCATGCGTGGACCACAATGCATATAGCAGTACATTATGGCACAGTACTACAAACCATACACACGTCTCCATCTGCTTCTGTCCTCACGATTCAACCACAAGATGAAGAACAATCAGTATTTGAAACCTTTCTTGAGCACGAACACCATATTCAGCAGCAGAGTAGAAAAAGAATGCCTATTGTAATTAAATAAATTAGAGTTTATTCACAAAAACCTAATTTTATCACAGCCTTCAATCTTCACCAATATCTTTAGGGCTTTGAGGAATTAACCCTCTCAAGAAGCCCTAAAACGTCATCTTCACTTCACAGCAATGAAAATTAATTACTGATCTAGGGTTTTTTTAATCAAATCCTAAAATCAGCATTAGCGACACCAGATCTGTTGCAAAACCGTCGCTAAAACTGTCGCTAATTCTGGACAGCGGCTTCTCTTCAACATGAACACGATCATTAACACCTTGTAGATCCTAGATATCACGAGCCACCCGCTCTGATACCAATTGTGGAGTCCATTGATCGTTAGACTCAATGGTTAAGAACCATTCTATCTAAGATTATCAATGTTCATATGTATAAAACATAGCGGAATAGAACATTAATAAGAACAAGATGTTAACAAGATGAATTTCTCCCAAAGTGCTTGTATTAAAGATTAACACAAACAACTCTAGGCATGTATACATTGAATCCATGCCTAGAGATCAAAGCTTGTTGTAGGTTACATTGTGAATGAATAATAAATATATAAAACCTATGTCTATGTCTCTTTATATAATAGAGACATAGCTTACAAAGAAAGCTAAATTAATAAAAAGACTCCACTGACTTGTTCTTTTGTAACTTGTACACTTTAGCCCTTGTCTTCTTATTTTGTTGTTTTTGACGCATCAACTCATAATTTCGACCCAACACCAACAACCCTGTTCTTCACTCTCGTACCAAACACATTGATATCAGGTATCATTTTATCAGGGATCACATAATGAAGGGAGATATTGAGCTGCACTTTGTTCCCACGGAGCTGCAACTAGCTGATATTTTTACAAAGCCTTTGGTTGAACCTTCGTTCAACAGGCTAGTTGCTGAGCTAGGGATGCTCAATATCGCAAAGCCTGTGGCTTGATAATAAATGTGTTCATTAAATGTCTGATTCTATATTAAATGTTTTTCACATGAAACTAGGTAGTTACTTTCCAAGTAAATGCAAAAAAACTTTCTCAATATTTAATCATTTATTTTCGAATAACGAGGAGACAAATAAGTTTTGAAAGGTCAAGGGACCCACATGAGCAGTCATTTTCCCACTTTGCATTTAATGCGGTTGAATAACTGTTTTCATATTTGAATATATATATTGTCTCTCGTCTCTCCTCACCTACCACTATTCTCATTTCACAAATCTATTTCTCTCTCTAAGCTTTCTCTCTCTAAACTCATCCTCCATTTTCATTCTTCTTCGACCTTGAATCCATGGCATTTCCCGTTCCCAAGGCAGCAAACGTTAAATTTGAACTCAACGAAAGCATCCTTGCATCAAACAACTCCATTGGATGGATTAAGGCTCCAAATGATTCCTACTCAGACCTGGTTAACTTCATGCAAAATTGTGATCTAAGTGAAGCATTCACAAAATCCCCAACCACCTTCTACCAAGAATACCTTAGGGAATTCTGGTACTCTGCTGAAGTAGTTGATGACACAATAACCTTTAGCCTCTCTTGCAACGAACACCCATTTTCCTTCTCACTCAAAGATTTCTCTAGTGTGGCTGGGTTAAAACATGGTGATGATTGCCTAAAGGTAGTTGACAAAAAGGCTGTTAAGGATGCCTTGGCCACACTTAAACCCTTCCATGATGTGAACCCTGCTCTTACACCCGCTGAGGTCCTCTCGAAATCTCCTCTGAAGATCAAGTATTTTACCCCTATGTGGCGTGTTCTCTTCACCCACATAATCAAATCCCTGGGAGTAATGCAGGGATCCCAAGATCAGATGTCCTTCAACCACCAATCTATAGCTTATGGGCTGATCTGGGGAGCTGATGTTGATGTAGGAAGTACTCTCTTCTCCAATCTAGTTGAACAACTGAAAGGAAGGAACCAAGTCAGGGAAAAGAATATTTGCTACGTTCGCTTTCTATCGCTGATCTTTGAAAGCCTGTTGGGGGACAACTATCATAACTCTGCTCTCACTTCTCTGAAGCCCTATCGCATCACAGGTGCCATCTACAAAGAAATTGGAGCTGAAGATGTCCCTGTCACCTCCCACATGATGAACGTTGCTAACAAACTATCCTCAGCTGAGAAGTCCTTGCTCCCTTCTTCTGAGAAGGTGATTACCTCTGGTGTGTCTGGCAAGTTTAAGTCTTTGACCTCTAGGCAACACACCACGACGTCCAAGGCTTCAACTGGCCAACATCCTAAGAAGAAGAAAAACCCATCTTCTTCCCACACCAAATCTGTTGCTAAGGCCAGGGGAAAGAAGACTGTGAACCTAGACGCCTCCTCTGTTCCAGATACTCATGTGGAATTAGAGACTTCAGCTGACCAACAACAAGGGTCTAGCGTCTCAATGTCAGCTGAGACAATAGGGAACCAGCCGAATCCTGCTGATATCACACAGGTAATCAGTGTAAATTTTTAGAGGTCCACAAGCAGCCACTCTCAAATGTCTGTAGGTGAGAGTGGTGAAGTTTAGGGTAATCCTCATCCCATAGAAGTCTGTTTATGCACTTAGAACTCTTTAAGACTTCTGTACACCCTGTCTATGCACCAGGGAATGATTCATTTGTGTTTATAAAGCACCCCGATGACCCTGCACCCTCTAGACAGTATTCAGGCTAACAACAACCTGAATACACATATGTCTCAACCTTGATTAGTTGTACCTCACACAGCCACTTGGTTCCCTCAGAAAAAGAATCCCAAAAGTTTTACTTTTAGGGGAGCTGAATAATCATCCTCAGCTCTTCTAGGGACAGCGTAATAAGACGATCTTAACCCATATCTTTTTCACCTTAAAAGAATCCCAAAGGATTTATCCTTTTCAGGGGGAGCTAAATCATCACCCTCAGCTTTCCTAGGGGCAACGAAACAGGCGACCTTCACCCACATATGTTTCACTATTAAAAGAGTCCCAAAGGTTTCTTAACCTTTTGGGGAGGCTGAATAATCACCCTCAGCCTTCCTAGGGGCAGCGAATGGTGATCCTTAACAACATATGTTTCACAATCAAAAGAGTCCCAAAGGTTTTAACCTTTTGGGGGGCTGAATAATCACACTCAGCTTTCCTAGGGGCAGCGAATGGTGATCATTAACCATATAACTTTCACTCTTAAAAGAATCCCAAGGATTTATCCTTTGGTGTGGCTGAGTAATCACCCTCAGCCTCTCTAGGACAGCGAAATGGCGACCATTCCCCTTACTTATTTCCCTGTTACTAATAACAACAACTTGTAGGCTAAAATTGTACAGCCAGACACATCATCCCTAGAGCAACAGGATAAAGAGGCTGATATAATTATTCAGGACCAACCAAATGACAAAGAGCCCCTGCTTGATATTGAAGATGAAGTGCTGTCATTAGTTGATGATGTCTCTGATCATGAATCCATGCATGAGGATGAAATCCCTGTGGGGATGTTTGAGGAGGAGGATGAAGAAGAAGAAGATGATCAACAATCTGTCTCTCCTCCCAAGAAAATAGTTGTGTCCACTCCAGCTGATGATAATACCCCTCCTCCCAGGGAAGGTGTTGTCACTCCCACCTCTGCTACCTCCACAACAACAGTCTTCCAACACCCTGCTTATGATCCAACTGTTGAATTTCTCATGTTTGATCATCCTGCCCAAACCAACTTTGATCTTTTACCAAGGGGGGATGATTATGCTCAACAAAGCCTGAACATCCATAATCTTCAGCCTGTTCATCATCAATCTGATATTGAACGCCTATCAAGAAAGTTGGATGTTATCAAGTCTGAAATGCATAACTTCACTATCACATTTCCAGGGATCATCAAACAGGCAGTTGCTGATGCAGTCACTGAACCCATCAAGGATGGTGCAAGAAAAGGTATAGCACAAGGACTTAGTCATTTATCCACAAGAATCAAGGATGTCATTGACACAGAGGTCCCTGCTTTATTTCATGAACATGAGTTAACAATGCACAGGGAGTTTGAAGTCGTTCGAAGCAGGCAATATCGTCATACAAACTTCATCATTAATCGTGTTCGGGGAAATACAAATGGAAACTGCAACCTTTTGCTGAAGATTGCCAGAGCCTCAAGAACAAGGCAACGTGCTATGGTTGTCTCTATTGAACAGATTGCAAGGCACTTTCAAACACGTTCAGCCAAACGTCTGAAGAGACAGGCTGAACGTGAGGGGGAGAAGGAAAAGGTACTAAACCTTGAATCTGCCAAACAGGGATCAACATCTGCTAACACCACCATTTCTTCACCTGTTCCCCTCCAAGTCATCACACCTGTTATCATACCTGATGATGAGGATAACACTCAGGGGGAGCAACAGAATAAAGATGGAGTTGATTCATCAAAGTCCCTGACTTTGGTTAACACCAGCGAGTCTGGGGATGATGGTGAACCAGCTGCCAAGAAGCTAAAGTTCATTGTTAGCTCCCTTCCCAAAGCAATACAAACTCAAGCTCAGACAGTGTTTATCAAAAGAGTTGAGGTTTTGAAAAGCATGAGTATGGAATCCTCTGTCTCGAAGAAAGGAAAGGAGATAGTTTTGGTTGACACAGACACCAAACTAAAGAAGATAGTTGCGATGCTAGAGACAGGAGGATCCACCACAGACCTTTCCCAATTTTCAACCTTCACACCTTCCAATGAGAATCCCTTAACACCTGAAGAAATAGAGAAACAGGCTGAGGAATTCAATAGATTAAATGAAATCAAGAAAGCCAAGGAACTGATGAGGAAACTCTGAGGAAGATGACTCCACCTGAAAGGGAGAAGCAGAGACAAAGGTTGAAGGAAATTGAAGCTAAACGCGCAGAGGCACTAAGAAAAGTAAAAGCTGATTATGATGCCTGCGTTAACAACAGGTATGCACCTAGCAAGATAACCAAGTTCAAATACACAATTCACAAATCCACCAACACACCACAGATGATCTTGTGGAGAGACAATCAACAGGGAAATATGAATGTATTTGAAGACTTCAGGCTAAAGAAACTTGGGTTATCTGAATGGTTTGAACTTGAAGCCTTAGCTGCCAAAAGAACTGGTCAGGCTAATTTTCTTCTACATAAAACTCTTAAGGCTAAGTTTTCCTAGATCAAAGAAATGGCTGCCAAACTCAAAATAGATCCCCCACCATATCTTTTTGAACAAGAACCCCCAAAGTCTGGCAAGAAAAGAAGAAGAGTTTCTCAACTTGTTAAGGAAACTTTTGTCACAGATGATGTTCAAGTGGATGGAATGCACAGGTATTTGATCCTACCAAATGGTATCATTGGCCTTGTTGATGGTCAGACCTATACAGAGCCTGAAAGAGGAATGGCATTCATGACAGAGCTTGCCAGTATGCATTTCAAAGAGAAGATGAACTTGGCTTAGCATCAACAATTCATCTGCTTTGTCTCAAGAAGGGACTCAAGATTAACACAGAGTATTCCAAAGTTTTTGCAAAAGCTTTGCAGGCAGAATTAGATACTAGATCAGACATAGCTGAAGCTGAAGAAAAGATCAAAAATGATGACTATTGAAGAAATTCACAGCTCAATTTTACCTTCACATTTTATTTCACTTTTGTAATGTACTTGTAATTTTCCTTTAAGTATGAATAAAATCATGAGGTATGTTTGTTTAGATCTGTTATGAGTAAGAAGAAGCTGTTAACTCACTTACCTTAACTTAGATAGATCTAGCTATATTTATGTTTAAATAGGGGGAGATTGTTGGGAATCTAAGTTTGTTAGATTCCCTGATCATAGATTTAAACACAAAGTAAGATGTTAGATAGTCACTTGCCTGTGCCTAGGAGACAGGAAAGTATCGCAAGACTCACAGAGATCCAAGTCTCTGTGAGCAACCTCAGAGGAGTCCATGTCAGAGACATTGTCAAGGAAGTCAAAGATTACTTGAAGACATACTCATTGGCTGTGATGGATAACAGCCAAGATGTATCAGGGACTCTAAGGGGTTGAGGGTTAACAGGGGTGGCAATACCCTGTTAACTCTCAACACACTATGGACATACCATTTGTGTGTTCGAGACAATGAAGAAAAAGGAAACTGTTTCAAGATCTGTTTCCTTAAAGCATTATGTCAGACTACCAAGAATAGAAGAGCATCATGTGACTGATGTCTGAAAAGTGAATGTCTTGTGTAGTCACCATCAAGTACTACATAGGTCAACCTCGTATCACTATAAATAGGTTGTGTATCTCAGCATTAATGTTTAACACTTTTGGAATATTCATAACATTAATGCTTAGAACTTATTGAATTAAACAGCTGTGACTGTATTCATAAGTTAGGGTTTATAGTTGTTCAATGTGTGCACAACACATTGTCATCAAACGGTGTTATCCATAACACTTGTAATTCTTTATTATACAATAATAAGATTACGTTTGAAAAGTAATAACTTGTGTTGATTAGTTAAGTTTAGTGTTTCTAGCATTGATTAGGGACTTTCATCCATAAATGTACCTTTATGCATGTCAATGGATAGTTAGCAATCTACAGTTGTTAAATGTGCTTTTGGCGTAGCGATAGGGTCGGATTTTATTTTTCCGCATATCAAATGTAACCATATACCAAACCATGATTGATTCATCTTAACTTGGCAAAAGGATGACCCTTATTTACGCTCTTTTGTTGACGGTAATAGTTTAGAAAAGAACCACAAAGGCAAGCAAACAATAACATTTGAGATCTCATCAATTATTGCATAACAGACCCAACAAGACACGACAAGGCGTATTTTTTTCCTTGCGTGTGTACAATTGACCGACAATAAAGTAACACTCGAAAGTAGAGGTGACAAAAGTGGTTTATTTTGATAAATATGTGCACTTTTTGATACTTTTAAAAAAAAGTTGAGGTATTTTTTTTGTCTATTCTTTATTATTAATAGGCTAAACGGGCGCCTAAGTAAGAAATTAAATGGGCTTAATGGGCACACATGTAAAATAATAATTAGGCTACTCGGCGGATGTTTATATTTTAATTTTTTTATCTCGGCTTTCAAACAAGTATTTTTATTTTTTATTTCTCCGTTTTTATGTGTTTTTTTTTTAGCTTACGCCCATTTAGCCCGCCCGTGTTGCTCGCCGCCCGTTCAACCCGTCGCCCATTCAACCCGTCGCCCATGCCCGCTCGCCCGTTTTACCACCTTTGCTCGAAACTATGGTTTCTAACAATATTAGTTGTATTAAAATCATGAAGGACGTCCTAAAATTGAACCCAGACCTTCGTCTTTCCTATGAAATAACGGGACTCAAAACATAATAATTAAGAATGCAATCGAGTCGATTTGATTCGAGTCAAACCATATCAAGCTCATAATTCGACTTCAACTCGAGTAAGCATTAGTTTTCAAGGTCGAGTTTGGTTAAAGTGACGCACATTTGCTAAAAAGGTATACACGAAATTTTACAATACACTTGCCTGAAGTATGTCCATTTTGTGGTTGGTTAAGTAAACGACATATTAAAGCTCGACTCGACTTGTGTATGAATATTAGAATATTAATCTATGTTAGCATGTTGTCGATGTTGTAGAACTCATGACAACTCGGGTGGAAATCATAAAGTAAATACTTCATAAATATAAAAGTAAAAACGTAAAATAATGAAAAGGCTTGAAATTATATAAAAATCTTTAGACTATTTTATTCATATCTCATCTAACCTTACCTTTTATTAGTAATATATTAGTTTCTTACTCCTTCACTTATACAAACAATATACACAACAAATCTCAACTTTTTTACAATTTATCAACAATTCAACCTGACGTATATTATTATTATTTTATATTTAATCTGATTACTTAAAATCTATAAATTAAAAAATATAAAACTAAGGGGCCGTTTGGTATATTATACGGAATCATTATCGAAATAGGTTTCATATTAATGTTGAATAGGAATAGGAATGAATGTTTCAAAATTAATGTTTGATATATAAATTAAATGTGGGTATTGCTTTTAAACTAATATTTTTAAATCATTTGAATATTTTATTTACATATAAAAATTGTGGTGAAAAATTAAAAAGATGACATAAGAAATCAAAATAAATGGTGAAAGATAACTGCTACTTGCAAAGATTGTCAAAGAAATATGGATACCCACCATTTCTACGTGGAATGAAGGTATGGCCTTTCTTTGATATTTCATTTCCAACAGTAAGATACCAAACAAATATTTTGAATACCGATTCCATTACTTCATTGAAAACACCTAAACCAAACATGCCCTAATTTTTTTCACTATCAGTTGATACTTTGTATTAACCAATTGAACCAATCAATTAAGCCCAAAGTACTCGGTTATATAACTTCAGCCCAAATATAACCCCAAACCCACTTAGCCCAAAGTCAAAAGTGTTACCCTAAATATATTCCGAGTTTCTCACATACAAAAAGCAGCCGTCACTTTTCACCATCCTTACTTTCTCATCTAGATTTTTTGCAATCTTTGTACAAGTGGACCCACCATTGACTTCACAAATTACAAATTTAATGTTAAGGAAACTGGAAAAGAACAAATATCTCAAGTACAAAAGAAACATCTTTAATACTATGAATGCTTTTGATCACAATCCTCCAATTCATTCACACGGATCGAACTAAATAAAATGAACAACCATGATTAAACCAAAACAAATATCCTCAAACTAACACAAATATCCTGCATGTAATAACATATTTTCTTCCTTTAATAGTTAATACCCCACCTCAAACATTAACAACTTCCACCTACTTCTTCTCTTCCTCTTTAAGAAACTAGAAGAAGCTAGAGTTGATAATCACCAGGTTATTTATTTTATTTCTTCTTTTAATCTTGCTAGTTAATAGTTATATGTTTATGATTCATTGATGTAGTGGATCTATATTTACATTTACATTGTTGTTTTTTTTTTAGTATTCAACACTAGAGAAATGAAGGTTGTTAGAGGAGTACGCTTCTTATGGATCTTGGGACGGTTGTTTGTTTGTGAAACCACCAACATGTCATAGATCATGATATAAAGAATGCAATGGGATGTGGGCGATGGTAACTCTGACGACCTAAAGTAAGTACTATTTCTCGAACCAATATTGCTCTGTTTTTTGTTGTTTTGTTTGATTTGTAACAATTGGTTTCTTGATTTGTTTTTTTCTTGAGGCTTTCAATCTTAATACTGGTTTTATGTTTGATGATACTAGTTTTATGCTTGATGATGGTCTTATGTTGTCTATAGTGATCATTTAATGTTAACTGTTTATGATACTGGTCATATTTGTTTATGTTTGATCCTATATGTTAATTGTTTATTTGGATATGTTTGATATCTGTCATTTCTGTTTATGTAGATTTTGTTTCAAGAACACTAATTGAAAACGACTGTACATTGTTTTTAAGCGAGTTGCACCATGCTTTTCCACTAAGTATGTATCTAATTGCAAACTTCATTATATTGAGAGGAATGTAGAACACAATACTGTATAGCCAGATGACACCAGCCCATCCCCACCCAACCCCCTTAATCCTTGTGAATTCACTGCTATCAAAGTTGCAACCTGAAATTTGCATTTGTAGTGACAACTTGTTATTTTGTCAGACTTTGAGTTGGGCTTACTGATTAAAACAAATTGTATCAGATTTTTACCAGGTTTACAACTAAGAAAGTGCCAAATAGTTGGAGACCAGGACGTTCGATAAATGACCAAGTCCTTGAACGGGTCACGAAAATCAAAGCCTGACTTGGAGATATAAGGCAAACATCATTTGGAATTCAACGGCTCTAATAGACCTAACAGGAAATCGGTCATGTGTGACAGAAACAACCAAATGTAAGATTACACTTTATGATTGTTATATATGGGATTTTTTTTCACTTACGGTGAAAAAGTCAGTGTCGTGCATTAACGAGAAGAATATGACGGTCATCAATGCTAAGTAACCTCCAAGGACAATGCCGATAGCAAAGATTTCTTTTAGTTTCCAGCTGTCAGTTAATGGGGATGGTTTCACTATATCCTTGGAAATAATAATAAGGATTGTGCCTTTAAAGTGTACAAGAAGCGAAATTAGTAAAAAATGTTAAACATATAAGATCAAACAAACAGGCTGCGTTCACAACCATGTATTATGCAAGAGAAGAGAGGAGGCTCAGTGGGCTTTTGCTCAAAGGACACTGCGCGGATTTCAGCCACCCAAAATATCAAATATCTTGAACGAAAGGAGCAGAGGGAAATGCTGAGATTGCAGGGCAGGCTAAGAGGTGAGGAGGCTAACAGGCGAGATGCAAGGTATGTTGTGCATATAATTTTAGAATAGTTGTCGTTTTGAGAATCCGATTGTTACAAAATGTGATATTTATGTGCAGGTGAAGTGTGGTGGTTAAGCTCAAGGGGAATCTTCAGTCAGTTGTAAATTTGAATATATCGCCACTATCCAACAACATTACACATTATGAGAGAGTGGAAGGCATTTTGTGCTATAATATAACCCCAGAAACTGTTACTTGTTCTGTTTTTCCGGTTCATTCTGAGAATTCCCTGAACTCTAAAAGTAGAAGTTGATAGTTCGACAGTGGAAGGCATTTTGTGTTGTAATATAACCCCCCTAAACTGTTACATGTTCTGTTTTTTTGGTGAATTTCCGAGTATTACTGCGTATGGTTACTGCTTTGTGTATATTTTAGAAAAGAATGAAAGCCATGTAAAACATTCCGGATAACGTTGTTTTTGTATTGTGGTCACTTTGATTGTTGATGGCATTCTAATTCTTTTTTTGGACAGTGAGCATATTCGTCCTTATTTATTCACATCTTATGTTTAGTCCCTCACTATCTAGACTTCCTTAGCATTTGAATTTTTGCACCTTGTTAGTCCAAAAAAAACTATCGCTCCTCATTTAATCTCGTTATATCTGACATGTCCCTGCATATGTCGTTTCACATTTTGTCATTTTGCATCTTCTTTTTCTGCCTCTACTTTATTCTCAAATTTTGGTTTGATTACAGCGGGCGATAATGGAAATGCCATATGGCATATTCACGGAGTATATGAGTGATTGTTTTCATATTCTTTATATAGGTGGCAAGGAGTTTAGAAGGGATCTATTTATGTCTACGAAAATACGCGTTGGGAATAATTACGGTGATCGGGTTACTAGGTGCCCATCCTGTCGGGCATTCCTCTTGAACAAAATGAGAAGTTGGAAAATTGATGATGGAAGTTTTTTTTTAATACCCCGAACATTGTAGGAGACTCGATGACTCGACCCGAGCTTCCATATGGTGTTCATTTGTTGGGTCAATTTATGCAGCAACCATGTGTTTCTCATTGTGAGGCTGTATTCAAGTGAATTTAGCTCTTCGCTTTTCCCGAGTTTGCTTAAAGTGCCAAAACTGAGCGGGTCAGACCGGTATATTCAGGTGGATTTCTTATTCGGTTCAGCAGACATTATCCAGTGGTGGAACAAGTTCTGCAATTAAAGCCATGTGTTAGAAGGGTAGGGTATCTTTCAAGCTTAATATGGGCAAATTTCTGCATTAGACAGAAATTACAACAAATTTTACATGTCTGATACTGGGAATTTGATAATTGTTGGTTTATGTTTATCATAACAATTATAAAAACCCTAATATGGATCAAAGAACACACAGCGGAAGCAAATGAACAAGATCTTTAATTAACACGATTATAATTAATCAAGACTAGGGTTACATACCTTTATCCTAGCAAGATCTACAAGTTGACGGAATGGTCACCGGTAGAGATAGATCACGAACACCACCAGGATGTAATCTAAAGCAAGATTACACCACGATCTTGTACACACGTGATACGGCGAGTTAACCGTGAGTCTAGCACGAACAAACCGAGCTTCCAAGTCTATGGAAGATCTACCCAACAACCCTAGAGAGGGGTTAGGACTAGATCTAGAATAGCTTAATAAAAATTAAAGAAGAACCCTAATAGGGTGTTTGTTTGGCCGGATTTTAGAGCAAGAGAAAGAGAGATATGAGGTGAAAATTATGAAGCTTTTGATTTGTTTATATACACCTTGGAAAACTTCTCTTCCAAGGTTAAACAAAATAAAGCCACAAAATCTTTTCCCCTTTTCTTTTGTCTCCCATTTAGGCCGGATATACATCACCTCCAAAAGAGGTTTCCGGAACTTTTCCGACTCCTTCTTTTAGCTTCTTTAACCTTCTATAACGGTCGTTTAATACTTAACTTTTAATTACTTAACGATCGTTAGCTACGTTTTGATTTAATAAATATAATAAATATATTTAATAAACAAATTAACCCTTCACGTAATATGTGCAATCCCGTGATCTCGAGTTCGACCCTATCACACGATAATCGATTTTTAAGTCCATAAACTTTCAGCTCCCACTTGGACAAAATTCGAATATCGTGATCACATTGATTAGCGTCTAGTTACACTAACAATGTCACTAGTACAACTCGAGTAAGGCCTCCTGGACAAGAACCTTTTAATGATTATATCATTATTATTATCCTTTCATTTCAAATACATCGTTAATAAGGATATGGATCTTAGTCATTCCTTCATTAACTATTATGTTTCTCGTTTACGGATATAGCAAGATTACCAAAACAAATTTGGGTGTGGCCACACAAACATCTTATTGTTCCCCCGAGGGGCCCAGTTGTATTTATACTTCAAATAATAATTTGAAGGAAACGAATCCCATTTCGACTACAAGCAAAACACATGAACTTTGCAACACTTCTGAAAATAACCCTTATGACTACCAGTTACGTTTAGCGTTAGGTTATCTCACAGAAATGCACTACATTCAATGCAGTTTTCTGGTATCTCAGGTCTAAGGATAACTATTTATGATTTACTTAATGACAAAGATCCATAAAGTAAAATCATATAGTTGGAATAAGTCCAAAATTTGATCCATCAAATATCATCCAAAATTGACCAATATACTTTCAAGTATACTCTGTCACTATTTTAAATTGTCTTAGTTTAATAATACTCACATATTATTAATCGACAACGGACATTTAGAAACATCATAATGCTCACGGATTAAAACATGTAAAATAGGATACAAAATCAACTAACAGAAAAATAAACGAAATCCAATCTTTATTTCATCAATTCAATAATGTCTTACATCCTTTATCCAAATACTAATCAACAGATTTATTGCATGAATTCGCTAGCTAGTTGCAGCCCAATAGCTTTGGCATGCTTAACTACCTTTGGCGTAGACAAAGCCTTAGTAAAAGGATCAGGTACGTTATCATCTGTGTGAACTTTTATCAATTTTATTTCTCGAGCTTCCACTTGTTCTCGAACGTAGTGATATCTACGTTTAAAGTGTCTGGCACCTTTCATAACTCCAGGGTCATTGGCGAATATTATTGCAGCAGAATTGTCGCAATATATATCAATAGGTTCTTTAATTGAAGGCATCACTCCAAGATCTCCAATAAACTTCCTAATCCAAACAGCTTCCATTGCAGCTTCTGAAGCAACCATGTACTCGGATTGAGTCGCATGCATAGCAATGGTTTTCTGCTTACTGCTCTTCCAGTCAACTGCTCCTCCATTGATGACAAACACATAACCCGTCTGAGACTTCGTATCGTCTTTATCACATTGCCAGGACGCATCACAGAATCCTGTTACATTCAATTTTGTGTCTGGTTTACCCCCGAAAACCAAAAACATATCTTTCGTACTTCTCAAATACTTTAGAATATGCTTAACAGCAGTCCAGTGGAACTTTCCTGGATTCTGTTGGTATCTACTGACCAAGTTCTGAGCAAACGCCACATCAGGCCTTGTGCATCTTACAGCATACATAATAGATCCTATAGCCGAAGCATAAGGCACCTTCTTCATGTAAGCCACCTCTTCAGGTGTTGATGCATCTTTCTCATGACTTAACTCATGCTTAACCTCCATCGGTAGAAAACCTTTCTTAGAGTTATGCATGTTATACTTCTTCAATATCTTATCAATATAAGCATCTTGGCTAAGACCAATTAACCATCTACTCCTATCTCGATAGATTTTAATTCCCAGAATATACGCAGCATCTCCCAAATCCTTCATAGAAAAACATTTACCAAGATAATCCTTAACTTCCTTAAGTCTTGGAATGTTACTTCCCATGATTAATATGTCATCGACATATAGAATTAGGAACACTACATTACTCCCACTAGCTTTGCGGTATACACATGGCTCATCACGATTTTGAATAAATCCGAACTTTTTGATTTCTTCATCAAATCGCTTATTCCATTGACGTGATGCTTGCTTCAAACCATAAATAGATCTTTGAAGTTTGCACACGCGCTTTGGATATTTAGGATCAACATATCCTTCCGGTTGTTGCATATAGATGTCTTCATCTAAGTGACCGTTCAAGAAGGCAGTTTTAACATCCATTTGCCATATCTCATAGTCATAGTATGCTGCTATAGCTATGAGAATCCTAATAGCTCGTAAGTCTGCTACAAGAGAAAATGTCTCCTCGTATTCTATGACAAAAGTTTGAGTAAAACCTTTAGCCACTAAACGTGCTTTATAGGATTGTACACCACCATCCATGTCAGTTTTCTTCTTATAGATCCACCTATTTTTTACTACTTTAACATTTTTAGGTGCGTCTACCAGAATCCAAACATCATTGATTTCCATGGATTTCATTTCCTCATTCATCGCAACTATCCATTTTGACTTTTCTTGATCAGACATTGCGGATCGATAGTTAGCAGGTTCACCAAGATCCCCTACTTCCTCCTCATCATCCTCTATGTAAAGACATAGTTTGTCCGGCACACGTATGGTCCTTTGAGACCTACGTGGAGGAATTAATTCCGGTGGAACACTTAGACTTTCTGGTTCTTCAGGAATTTCTTCGCTAGTATTTTCAGAAGGCAATGTATCTTCTTGAATTTCTTCAAGATCATAATTTCTCCCACTGAATTCTTGATTTACAAGATCATTTTCAAGGAAGTCTCCATACCGAGCCACAACTATTTTGTTCTCAGCCGGATAATAAAAGTAGTAACCCATAGTTTCCTTAGGGTAACCTACAAAGATACATTTTATTGAGCGTTGTTGGACTTTATCTCCAGAGTCACGTTTCACATACGCCTCACAACCCCAGATTTTCAAATAAGACAAATATGGCTTCTTGCCATGCCATAGTTCATATGGTGTCTTATCAACCTTCTTTGTGGGAACCATATTTAGAATACGAACAGCAGATTCAAGAGCATAATCCCAAAAGGTTAATGGTAAAGTTGTAAGATTAAACATAGATCGTACCATATCCAATAATGTACGATTTCTCCTTTCAGATACACCATTTTGTTGTGGAGTATACGGAGAAGTAAGTTTCTGAACAATTACATTCTCACTTAAATAATCTTTAAACTCTTGACTTAAATATTCACCACCACGATCAGAACGAAGAGCTTTAATCTTCTTTCCTAGTTGTAACTCTACTTCGGCTTTAAACGTTTTGAATGTTTCAAATACCTCATGTTTATGCTTAAGTAAATAAACATAACCATAACGGCTATAATCATCCGTAAACGTCAAGAAGTAGCTAGCACCTTTCCTTGACACATGTCTAAGTGGTCCACACACATCAGTATGTATTAAACCAAGTAGTTCAGTAGCCCTTTTAATATTGCTATTAAAAGGTTTCTTGGTCATCTTTCCAGAGATACAAGATTCACATTTATCAAATGATTCATCATTGATACTTTCCAAAAGCTCATCACGTTGAAGCTTTTGTATGCGAGTCTTCCCAATATGGGCAAGCCTACAATGCCAAAGATAAGAAGAGTTCTTGTCTAACTTACTCTTCTTATTCATGCTAAAAATAGAATTATTTTTCCTCTTGGAATTTTTATCATGCATGTTAATTTCAAAAATACCATTCACAGAAATTGCATCAAAATAGAATAAACCATCTTTGAAAACAGAAATTCTATTATTATCAATCGTGTGAGTAAATCCAAGTTCCAACATACAAGAAAAGGAAATGACACCCTTAACAATTGTAGGTGCATAATGACAATTATTCAAAAACAGTATTAAACCCGAAGGTAAAACTAATTTAAATATTCCTATAGCTTCAACCGCTGCTTGTGCGCCATTGCCCACTTGCAGAAATTGTTCCCCATAGGTAAGCCTCCTTTTCAACTCAAATCCCTGCAGGGTATTACAAATATTAATACCACATCCCGTATCATATACCCAGGAGTTTGATTTGTATGAAATATTAAATAACTCTATCATAAAAAAGTTACCAGAAGATGGTGCTGCAGCAGCTTGCTCAGACTTCTTCTTATGTTCTGCCATTTCATGGAGATAGAGAGAGCAATTCCTCTTCCAGTGTCCAGTCATCTTGCAGTAGTGACAAGTCTCATCTTTCAGAGATTTCTTAGCAAAGTTCTGATTTGGTTTTGATTTAGTCGCAACTTGCTTGCTCTTATCAACCTTGCCTTTTCCTTTCTGCTTCTTATTCACTTGCGGTTTTGGTTTCGACACTCTACCCTTTTGTACATGAAGTACTTGAGGAGTAGCAGCGGATGCCTTATCTTTCAAACCCTTTTCGAAGTCAATGAGCATTGCATGCAAATCATTAATTGTCTTCCCCGTGCAATGTATATTATAGTTACGAACGAAATCATTGAAGTCCTTATTAAGGGACCTATTGATCAAGTTAATAGCCATATTATGATCAAAGGGTTGTCCTAGTGCTATGAGTTGTTCCATATAACCCCTCATCTCCATATAATGAGCACTTACGGACTTTCCAGGAGCCTGCTTGCAACTATGTAGAGCATAAACTAGATCATAGATCTCTACAGCTTGCGGTGTTTCATACACTGCCTTGAGTTCATCAAGCATTTGCTGAGGTGAAGCTAGCTCATACTTCCTTTGAAGTGATGGAGCCATTCTCCCTAACATTACAGCAGCCACCTCATGGTGCTTCTTAACGTTAGCAGCGTGTTGAAGCCTTTCCGCATCAGTTGCTCCTTCAGCAAGATCCTCCGGAAAAGGAGTTTCCAAGATATTGATAGTACCCGTTGCTCTCAGAACAATTCTTAGTGAGCGGTACCAGTCATTGAAATTAAGGCCAGTAAGTTCAGGCCGTTCAAAAAAAGCTTTGAACGCCGAGCTTATTGTCAGATTGTTTTCGGGTTGAGCCATTTCTATAGAAATAGGTTCAAACATTAGTATTTTCGATAATAAAATTCAAGAAAATAAAAATTACCCCGGTAATAAAACCATAGTATTTTCCTTGAAAAACTAGAATCCATATTGACATAGATTTATCACATCAGTTGATCTGCTAGTGACAAATGTATTCAACACAGTAACTTGTCGAACAATAATTGATAAACAAATTTGCAATTTCTAGATATGTTAGGGATTTACATTGCCAAAATCATTTGCATTGTAAACATGTTTTATCCCTATTTTATGCCTTAAGTTTCCAGTTCTCACTGAGTAACTCAATTAAGTCGACTAATCTAAAGAACGTAAAACCTTCATGTGCAATCTTATTCAGTCATGAAGTTTACTCTCCATTACAACATCGTCCGATATCTTATATGACGACAATTGTAACTTCAAGTGTTCGTCAATTAGAGGGCATATGACTTAAATTTTAGGGTATAGATTTTGGTGTCAAAATCATGTATGGAGAAGCATGCATACATCTCCATAACATAAGTTTAATAAAATGTTTAGTAAACTTTTTGGTGAGACTAAAAGTTCATCATATATTTGCAAGTTGAGGTATTGGTTAAACCAATTAAAGATTTTACACACAATTAAATTCACACCGTACTTTTTCTAGAACGAAGCTAAAGCACAAAGCAATAACCTTATTCATTGTGTTTCGGATGTGAATTAATGTAGTTAAAATCAACCTTAAAGAATTATACCAATAACAACCGTAGGTAATTCCAATTTTGACGCACAGGCGAGCCGGGAATTTGGTCATCGCTGAAGCATAACACCTCCTTCCTTAACCAGGTACTTGACCAGCGGTGCGTTATACCCACTTTATAGTTTGTCAAAATTGAGTAGGCCGTTAAGTTGCTATTGCAATTCTAATCAATACAAATCATATGTAATTTAGATCTCAAAACAATTCATTAATTTTGATAGGATTTAGTCCATATTATTTTTCTTAAAAAAACTACTCTTGTTTACAACATACAATAAAACGCATGAAAACAAGTAGTACAAAAAAAACTAAATCAAATAACCACATGCATAACAATTTATTCAAAGAACATTAAATCTAGGGTTTCTTTATGAACATAAAAAGTCTTCCCTAATTTTAAAATTTTGAATCAAATAAAGCAAATAGCAATCAAAATTATATGATCCGTACAAAAACATGCATGTTTATTACGGATCTCCCACATTCTCTTAACAATTAAAAACTACGGATCGTAACCACGCATGACATAACAATTAATTCATGCACAATATCTAAAGTTTAATTACCATGTAATTTTAGGGTTTAAAAAAAATTATAAAAATTCGGCAGATCCAAATTTAAAAAACAAAAAACAAAAACCTAATTTTTTTATAAAACCTAAAAAACAACATGTAATTATTAACACCAATCAATATTAGTTAAAAAGCTTTAGATCTTGATAATTAAAATCATGTTAAAACGGCTCTTGATGCCACTGTTGGTTTATGTTTATTATAACAATTATAAAAATCCTAATATGGATCAAAGAACACACAGCGGAAGCAAATGAACAAGATCTTTAATTAACACGATTATAATTAATCAAGGCTAGGGTTACATACCTTTATCCTAGCAAGATCTACAAGTTGACGGAACGGTCACCGGTAGAGATAGATCACGAACACCACCAGGATGTAATCTAAAGCAAGATTACACCACGATCTTGTACACACGTGATACGGCGAGTTAACTGTGAGTCTAGCACGAACAAACCGGGCTTCCAAGTCTATGGAAGATCTACCCAACAACCCTAGAGAGGGGCTAGGATTAGATCTAGAATAGCTTAATAAAAATTAAAGAAGAACCCTAATAGGGTGTTTGTTTGGCCGGATTTTAGAGCAAGAGAAAGAGAGATATGAGGTGAAAATTATGAGGCTTTTGGTTTGTTTATATACACCTTGGAAAACTTCTCTTCCAAGGTTAAACAAAATAAAGCCACAAAATCTTTTCCCCTTTTCTTTTGTCTCCCATTTAGGCCGGATATACATCACCTACAAAAGAAGTTTCCGAAACTTTTCCGACTCCTTCTTTTAGCTTCTTTAACCTTCTATAACGGTCGTTTAATACTTAACTTTTAATTACTTAACGATCGTTAGCTACGGTTTGATTTAATAAATATAATAAATATATTTAATAAACAAATTAACCCTTCACGTAATATATGCAATCCCGTGATCTCGAGTTCGACCCTATCACACGATAATCGATTTTTAAGTCCATAAACTTTCAATAACCGCTCCTATTAGCGGTACACTTATTTTAAGTTGCCAAAGACGGTGTCAATGTGAAGATGACATTGCTAATGAAGATTCAAATGTTACTAGTAAACAGGGTAAAAAAGACGAAATACTAATCGTACTATGTGAAGTTGTGAACAGGTTATACAACATATATATATGATCTAATTTATTTGTATATTGTTTTGTCATTTTGTAATGTGGCTTGTTGGAATTGTTATTCCTTGGCGCAATCTAGATTTTATTGATAAGTTTCTGTTGAAGATCAACGTTTTTTTCTCTCGAATCTTGAAGACCAATTTAATATAATTGTCGTTCTGCCCTTTTAGGAGCCATTCCATGCCTACTACAGATGGTAGGCCTCTTCTTCATTCCTGAATCTCCAAGATGGCTGGTGAGTTAGTTGTAAACTTATCATTGATATCTATGAGTGTGCCATGTCGTTTTAATAATCCTTTTACTAGTGCTCAAAATTATAATCTTAAAGAGATTAATCATGTTTTTTAAATAGTGGATGTGATTATGGAGAACAATATGCATCGGGAGTAGAATAGTTTATACTAGTACAATTGTTAAGCTTTTAAAAGCTTTTGCCTCTTCATTGACATTGTAAGACAAAGCGAAGACCAATATCTTTTTTCCATGTGAGAGACAGTTTCTAGCTTTTTGCAAGCAAAAAGTGGTCGGTGGAAAGATTGTGAGTTTGCTCTACTGCGACTTAGAGGAGAGAATGCAGAAATCTCTGAAGAAGCTCCTGAAATCAGAGTAACATCTTCACCTTGTTCATTTTACTTTTCTCTGATTGGATGGATTATATAAAAAACTATAATTGTGATTTCAAACTGCAAATTCCGTTTACCATGTTAGGTGTCCTTTTGATGGATGCTTCAGGTAGAAGGCCACTATTAATGGTACGAACTGAATCCTATCCTACTAATAATATATGTATGTTCAGAGTTATATTTTCCATGTAGTCCCTTTGTACATCATGTTTTCGCTGAAATACAATCGAGTAGAAAATTATATCTGGTTGCTGATAATGTTGTGAACTTTTTGGATACTTGTGGGTTATCTATTAAATCTTCTGAACTATTTAGGAATACATCTATATCTACTGTCATACACTCAAATGTTCTGATAACCAAACCACTAATTTGCTTTTTTATAAGGTTTCCGCAGCTGGTACGTGCATAGGTTTGTTTGTTCTTGGGGATATCATTCTTGCTACAGGTTTGCATATTTATATAAAAAAAATTGCCTCCACTTTATCTTATTCTTTCCCGAAAATCATGGAAACCTCTAATTTGCTGATGCAGGACCTTCACGCGCATAAGGGGTTAAGCCCTATTTTGGCACTTGTCGGGGTGTTGGTAAAAGAATTTCACTGCTTAAATTTAGTAGTGCTCTATGAAACATTTGTGAAAATTATTTAACAACTGAACATATATCGTAAAATCCATTGTACGCGGGTATTTAACGGATCTTTTTCATTTGGTATGGGAGGGATTCCATGGGTCATTATGTCTGAGGTATGCCTTATATTCATTTAACTGATTAAATTAGAATTATATGCAAAGTGGTAAAATCCATGGGTCATAATAAAATTTATCTGTCACAATGAATTTTCCTTCAGATCATTCCTATGAATATTAAGAGTTTAGCTGGAAGCGCCTTGTAACGGTTGTTAACTGGTTTGGATCTTGGGTTGTTTCTTATTCGTTTAACTTCCTCATGGAGTTCAGCACTGAAGGTTCTCTCTCTTATATTTTTCTCTCGCACATAAACACAGAAGAAAATGTTGGTACATTATCAATTTGCCTCTATGGAAGAATAAATAGATAACGAATTATTTTTACTCGATGGAATGATTTTTTCACTAAATGATTAGTTATAGCTGATTGTTAGGCCTATAGCATTTGAGTCTGTTCTTTTCTGCTTATACTTGCTTAGTAGCTGATGCTATCAAATTTTTTCCCCAGGTACGTTTTTCGTGTTCTCAAGCATATGCTGCATAACTGTTTTATTCGTTGCAAAGTAGTACCTGAGACTAAGGGCCGGACGCTTGAAGAAATACAAGCATCCATGAATCCGTTAACATAAAGTTTAATGTCAACTCTAGTTTCATATTGTGTGCCTCCACAAGTTGGGGTACGTCTGTAAATAAAGTACTGCCTATTCTTATAGTTGGAAGCAAATTGGTGTTTATTTCATGTATGTAACAAGTCTTCATCATCCGCTTGTTGTGGCTGAGCTTAAAAGATATGAATATATCACTTAACTTTAAGACTTTAGACTTTCCGTCGATAGTCCATGACTCCATGCATTGTAAAGAAAATCACAAACATTTGAACGACCGAGTTGCTTTAAAGTATAAACGAGCCGAGCTAGATTTGTCTCGTTTTGCCCCTAGTTTTTGCTCAATCTCAAAAACAAAAAAACATGGCCCATGCAGGTCTCGAACTTTAAAGTATAAACGAGCCGAGGTAGACTTGTCTCGTTTTGCCCCTAGTTTGTTGCCCAAACTCAAAAAACCAAAAAACGTGGCCCATGCAGGTCTCGAACCTGCGACCTTCGCGTTATTAGCACGACGCTCTAACCAACTGAGCTAATAGGCCAGTTGTTAACGTGTTCAGTTTTTATTATTTAATCTATACTTAGAAAGTCAATACGCGATAAAATTGTTGACCATGACTCAGTTCAGTTTATATTCGGTCATAACTTGTGTACGCAATCTATATGGTGTCATATTTTATAAAGACTTAAGCATAAAATAACTGACTAGCTCATCTAGATTGATCTACTATACGTTTTATCAAGGCTTGTGTTGTTAATTGGGGCTTTCATTTAGCTTAATGTAAAAAGTTGGTCATTAATTTTGTCGCATTTCTACTTATAAGATTTAAAATTAATATCGTATAACTAAATTAAGTTTTAGTTGTTAGAGCATTTTTAATGTAATATGTATTTAATTTATTTGGAATTTCTTATTTAAAATAGATTATGCGTTTTGAAAATGAATAATCAAGTAATCAATAATTATAAAACGTGTTTTTGAGAAATAGTATTTGGATTTGATTATATTGTTTGAAATCGCAATAATCAGATTATTAATTTTTTAGTGTTTAGCAAATCAAATTATTTGTTTGATTGATAAGTAAAATGATTAAAATAAGTTCATTATATCATTTTCTCCAGTTTAAAAATTAAAAAAATAACTACTCACTTACTTTTCAAAATTCCATTTTAAAAGTAATAATTTTTTTTTTATATAATTATTATTTAAACACTCATCTTATCTTATTTCTGTTTTAAAAATAAAATAAATAGATAATATAGTTCCAAACGTAATCCTAAACACCTTAATTTTAGCGTTTCACTTCAATGATAACAATTAAAAACTTTGTCAATTAAACATTAGCCTATTTTAGAAAATTAACATGTCTTTATCTCTTTTGGTTTTTTAGCGCTCAAAGTAGTGGAGTTTTCGATTAAGGTTCAACGGGTTGTGCAAAGTAATTTTTCGACCCTTAGAACACAAAGCTTTATTTTTAGTAGGATTGATTTCGTTATTCAA
This sequence comes from Glebionis coronaria, assembly GCA_025667525.1. Lineage (NCBI taxonomy): Eukaryota > Viridiplantae > Streptophyta > Magnoliopsida > Asterales > Asteraceae > Glebionis > Glebionis coronaria. Next base: position 172,411,434 of record CM046877.1, on the reverse strand, counting down.
AAAAATGTTGCGACACAGTTTGTTGCCCATTTATCTGTTGAGGTGAGATCAGTGGAAATAATGCATCAAACAAAGATTAAAGGAACACATCTTGACCCTTCAATCCTACTTTCATCCAATGGCTAAAAACAAATCTTACACTCATATAAAAAAACCTAAAAAACATTAATATTACCTCATTTGATAAAACTTGTTTCTCACTCTAAAAACACTCACCCCTGCTTTGATCTTTTTCTCTCTCTACAACCATCCAACCCCCAACCACCACCTCCTCGACCGCCACCGCAACCATCACCGCCACGACACTGACCATCGCACCACCACCACCACTTCGTACTCTTCGTCGGAAATCAACGCACCACCACCACCACCACCAAATAGATCTAATTCAACAAAATATCAAATGGGTGTTTATAAAAAATGATCATCACGCAATATGTCACTTGGGTTTTGTTTATATGTGGTTATAATCAAATGGGTCATTGTTAAATTTTGTTTAAGTTTTTAAAATTGGATCTTTCATTTGGGTTTTGTTTTTATGTGGTTATAATCAAATGTGTCATTGTTAAATCTTGTTTAAGTTTTAAAAAATTGATTCTTTTTAGTGAAATAGTGATAAATTATGGGTTTTGATCACATAGGTGATTGTAGAAGATGGTTATGTTAAAAGGGTTATTGGCAAATTTTGATAAAGGTTAAATTTTTTGGATCTTATGACATTGAATCACAGAAAGATGATGTTATAAAAGAAGTTGAAGGTACCGATGTAAATCACACGTTATTATGGTGAATCACATGTGATTTTTCTCTACATTTGTTCGGTTTTAAATATGCGAAAATGACATGTTATTTTAACAGAATCACATGTAATTTGTGTGGAAGTTACATGTGATTTTGGTTACTTAGTGATTTTGATATGAAGTTGTATTGTTATAAAAAATGAAAATCACATGTGGTTTTGGTGAATTACTTTTGATTTTGGCCCGAACTTGTTTTGTTATTATAAAATAAAAATCACATGTGATTTTGTCTAATTGATGAGACTGCTTTTATACATGGTCTCATCGTCCAAATCGGGCTTAAAATGCATAAAATATCATCAAATATACCAAATATATGCTCGTGTTTGTTACTTGTGTATTTTTAGGTACGGATATTGAGGAAATGGCAAAAGATCACAAGAATCATTCAAAAACGAACACGGGAAACGAAGCCGCACAATGAACCGGGCCCAAGTTTGGATTTTACAAAAATGCCCTTGACGTTTTGAAGATTGACAAGATTGGTCCCTCTACTATTGAAGACTTGGCAATTTATACCCTTTCAAATCTCAATTATTGCATTTGGGTCCTTAAATTATCAAGTATTTACAAGATCAGCCCTTGGAAAATGAATAATATGCAAAAGAAGCCCTTGTTAAAAGTTTGTAAAGAAATTGTGCCAAATATGACAACTTGCCAAAAGTTGTTACAAGTAAACTAGGCGTTGATGGCTAATTTTTACAAAGTGCAAAGAAGAAGAAACTTTAGGGACTTAAACTGCCAACTAACCAATCCCACTCCCAACCAAAAGCTGCCACGTCACCACTGCCCACCCATTAACCCAAATACCCAAACCTTAACCGACCCTACCTAATCCATTAACCCAACACCCGGTTTAATTTATTAAATCAGTCAAACCCACCCAGTCAACACTTTAACTTTCCCACTCAAACAGATTTTTAAATAAATCTTTCCCCAAATTTGGATTAAACACTCCCTAATCCCATGATAAACCCTAACCCAACCCAGACCTAATCACCCTCAAAACAAAGGGGTTTTCCCTTAATCACTCCAGATCACTGATTACCCTCCACCTCACTTGATCCCACATCACAAAACGCCACAAGACACACCCATGTGTCTTGTGGGACCCTCCCCTGCACCCATCACTTTCCCTCAAACCCTACACCCGATCAATTTAACACCCCAGATTATTTCCCTTGGTCCCCAAGTTGAAATGAACGTCTTTGATCAACTTTTCCAGCTGGCTCATCACATGTTCACCTTTTGACTGTTTTTGAAGATTGAAGACCAAGGGCACTTTAGAGATTTCAGAAACTAGGGTTTTACCATCTAGATTATTCTATAGCTTAGTATATAAGGAGTCGACTTGTGACCCTTATCTCTTGTTCCAGTTTTAAGCTTTCAAATATTGTAATTCTGTTTTCTTAATATAAAAGTTTGGTGTTTGTCTTTGAACAATTGTAATCCCTTTTTATGATTATTAAAAGTGTGTGTTTATTGAGAAAGCTAAGACTGAGTTCCAAAATCATTTTGTGAGTTTTAAGTTTTCAAAAAGGATTTTTGAAAAAGGTTTAAGCAAATTTCAGAAACCTAAGTTTCCTTTGAAGTGAAAGTGGATAAGGAGGATTTAGATTCTTGGGATTGTGCTTGTCTGAAACTTGTTAAGTTTCAGGATTCATTGGTTTAAGAAGTTTATAAGTTTTTAAGAAAAATCAGAAAAGTTGCATTTTTCTTGTGTTTTCATTTTCATTTTGCAGGTTTGATTATTGATTGTTGTTGATCAAGGATCAGCTCAGGCCCCAGCCTGAAAGGAGGTGACTTGGCAGTCACTAAGGGTCCTGGATGTAGGACCCTTAAGGTAGTTCTCTTTTTCCCTTTTCATTTTTAGTTTCTAAAAATCTTGATGTGTATGTGATCTTGCATGAAATCTGGATAAGTGTTGTTTGAAGTATTGGATAATGCTTGTTTAGGACTGATATGCATGTTTAGAAGGATTATAATCAGTTTGGTATAGTTTTGAAAGGATTTGGTTTGAAAAATTTGAATTTCAGTTTATTAAGGGGTGTTTGGGATAAGGGTGATACTAGGATTTTTGTTATCAATTTGGTTGGTAAACCTGATATTTCCACTCACTAGTTAGTTATTAAGTATTGTTGGTACTTAGTTTTCATTTTGGGTTAGTATTTAACACATGTGCATGCTTAAAAATTGTTCCAAGTTGTCTAAAATCAGAAACTGCTTGTTTTGCATGAACTTGTGTGATTTTGCCATCCAAGGTGCTAAAGCTGTTAGGAGATAGGACATTTGAGGTTTGTGCATTGTTTGTATGCTGTTTGGTGTCCTTGTATGCAAGTTATTGAGCTTTGAATCTCACCATCTTGCCTTTTAAACCAGCAAAAACCATCACAGACCCATGTATGCTTAATCAGAAACATTTGGTGATTGTTGTGCTTGATTTTTGCTAGTTACTTGTTGTTTTTTTGCATTTGATTGACTCCCTACACTCCAACTGAGTGTAGGGGTGCCTTTTGTCCATCAAAACCAACACAAACTCAAGAATCAAGACCTCTTGATTCGTTTCTTCACAAGTGAAGAACACTCATTGTGTTCATCAGAAACATAAAGAGAACTGAGCACGTTTTTGCTCAATTCTTGTTTGAATCTTGTTATATTTAATTTGTGTTTGTGTTTTAGTGATTAAGAGTGTACTGGTTTGAGTTTTAAAAAAGTAAAAAAAAAAATAAAAAAAATTGCAAAACCTCACCTTGCCTGGGCTCGAACACGCGACCTCTCTTATGGAGGAGTAACATGTTAACCAGTGATCTGGATGGGATTTTATGTTTACACTTCATTTCATTAGTTACTTGAGGTGTTTGTGTTTTGTGCTTATTTAAATAAGCCGTAGCTTATTTGGTCCTTTTCAGCTTATTTAAGTAGCTTTTTTGTGATAGCTTATTTTTCCTAGGATTCTATTGTCATTTTAGACTTTTCTGTTTTAAAAATTTATTTTTCCCTTTATTTATTTATTTATTAGGATTATTTTTAGATTTATTTTTAGAAAGTAAATTAAAAATAGTAAAAAGTAGTTTTAATTTTAGGAAAAATAATTTTTAAGTTTTATTTTAATAACTTGAGGTTTACAGCCCAAAACATTTTCAAAAACTTTAATTTTTAATTTTATTTGATTTTAGGGTTTTTTATAAACTTTAGAAATTAATATAAAATTAATAAAACGGTTTTAGGAACTTTTACTTGCATTTTTGTCTTAGTTAGAATATTTAGGATTTTTGGTAATTTTTTAGAATTTATTTTTAAACTTTTAATTTTTTAGAATATTTTAATATTATTTTATTAGTAAAAATTCAAAGTTTAATTTTTAACTTTTTTTCATTTTTCCTAGGTTAAGGACATTAAATTAGGAACTAAGTCACTTTCCAATTATTTTTTAGGCTTTTCATTTATTTTCTAGAATTAATTTAAGATTTAATAGATTTTAATAGTTTTTTTGTAATTAAAAATAGTTTAATTTGGTTTTAAAATTTTTAAAAATAGTTTTTAGCTTAATTAGGTCATTTCTGAGGTTTACAAACTATAAAATCTTGTTTAGGGCTTTTTAATAATTAAAGGTGATTTTTAGGGCTTTAATTAGCATTAAAAAGTCATTATTTAATTAATTAAAAGGTTTTAGCAAGTTTTGATTTTTTGTAAACTCTTAGAATTATATTGTGGATTTTTAGTAATTTTTAGGAATTTTTAGGTTAAAATTTTAATTTTTGTGTTTTTTTACGTCTTAACTTTCTAGTAGTATTTTTGTTAATTTTTATTTTTTACGACTTCGTCATTTTCTCTTCTCTTTTCTTCTTAATAAAATCATCAATCAAATCAATTCATTACACAACACACGTGCATCCTCGAGAGAACGAACTCACTTAGGGTCATTTACACACGGTTTTCCTAAATCGTCGTGCACACTTGCCCTATATTTTAGTTGCTTGTTTTTCCTAAAGCAAGTATCTAATTTTACAACTATCATTTTTGGCGCCGCTGCCGGGGAGGCGTGTTGTGTTTTGATTGAACCATTGTTGTTTTTTTATATTAGCCATAATAGTATTTGTATTAGTAGCACTCTACTAATACGTATTATCGTTTTTCGGTTTTTTGTGTGAATATTATTAATATATTGTATACGTAGAACAATAAATACACAAGTACTCCAAATACGTGAGCAATCACAACCTTGATTCAGGATTTCATCACTCGATCATTGTATTCGAATCTCAAACCAAAGAAAAAAGGCAAAAATAGATAAATACTTTCGTGAAGCTTAATTTTGATAATACAAACTATAAGGTGGGTATAAGGCGGTTGTATTTCACGACCTAAAGGAAAAAGGCTCTTAAGTGCTTCGCGCCGCCTCGTTTCCTCCGCTTGCTTGTGCGTATTTGATTTTGAGAGTGAATCGAAGGTTTTGCCGCCCAAAGTATTACTATATATCATATATATTTTCTTGGTTTCATTTGATTAAACCCTCTTGAACGATTTGGTGTTCCACCATCGTTCTAAAGTCATCGAAGGCGTTCACTCCACGTGATCGTTTTCATTCCTTGAGGCTTCGTTAATCAAGAGATTTGATTAAGGAGGAGATTTGTGGACTTTTTGTCTACTTAATACATTTCACCAATTTCCAAAAAAAGTTAATACAATCAAAAACCACAAAAAAAAAATTGAAAAACACAAAATACCAAAAAGAATCTTCTTTGCTCGTCTCCACGTTGTATGTGACGTTTATGCTCACTCGTAATCAAGCAAAACGTGCACGTAAACGAAAGAACAAAACTCCCACTCCAACTCATTCTAGTGAGGAGTCTCCTATTGACGAACCCATTGTACGAGAAGCACCTACCATGGCGAATCGAACTATGATGGAGTTACTTCAAGCACCCACCGAGGGTTATGGAGAAGCTATTGTGATTCCCGCAATCCTTGCGGAGAATTTTGAGGTGAAAACGGGTTTGTTGTCGATGATCCAAAACAACAAATTCCGTGGTGATGAGAAGGACAATCCCCACAACCATATCCTCCAATTTAATCGTCTTACCGCCACGTGCAAATTTAAGGATGTCTCGAATGACTCGATTAAGATGATGCTTTTTCCGTATTCCTTAGCGGGGCCCGCTAAAATTTGGTTAGAGAAAGAGCCACCCAATTCTATATTGACGTGGATGGATCTCGTTTCGAAATTTGTGAACCAATTTTTTCCGCCCTCTAAGACTACGCATTTGAAAAATGAGATTTCTAAATTTTCACAAGAATCAAATGAAAGTTTTTCTACGGCTTGGAATAGGTTTAAGGAGATGTTACATGAATGTCCTCATCACGGTTTTTCTGATTTGCACCAAATAGACACGTTTTACAATGGACTTAACGATCATGAAAGAGATTATTTAAATGCCGCCGTGGGTGGTAATTTTTTGTGTAAAACGGTTGAAGAAGCTTTGGTCATAATTGAGAATAGGTCTAAGGTTTATAGCCCTCGTCACACACCGAGTGTTGCCAAAATGGGCTCATCATCGTCTCGTTCCATTAATGCCTTGCAAGATGAGGCAAATGAGGAAAATCGGTTTTTTGATAGGTTTTCGACCCTTATGTCCCATTGGAAAGCTCAAGAAGCTTCGAATTCCGCTTCGGTCAAAGCGGTTTCTAAGAGTTGTTTGTCGTGTGGTGGAGCTCATGATCTTTCCGAGTGCATTACCGCGGATGGTAACACTTCGAATGCTTTTGTAGCCACGGGAACTTACAACCAAATCGGTCAAGGTTCCCGCCAAAATCAAGCTCCACCAAATCAAAATGCTAATAATTATCACAACAACAACCAAGGTGGAAATTACCAAGTAAATCAAAGGAATTATAACAAGGGTAATTATCAAAGTGGAAATGGGCAAATTTCTAACCAAAACCAAAACCGTGATTTTCAAAACAATGCCCAAGGTTTTCAAAATGATCACACCAAAAATCTTCAAGGAGAGTTTTTGAATTATGCAAAGGCTAATGATGCTAAGTTTGACAATATGCAACGTGAAATGGTTAGCTTAAGATCCGAGTTGAAAAACGAGCTTAAAAACGAACTTGCTAATGAACTTAAAACTCATGCTAATAAAATGGAAGGAAATGTCACACGACTCCAACAAAATCAACAAAAAATGGAGCAAGGACAACATGAGATTAAGCAAGAGTTGTTAAAAGCGGATGCTAGGCAATCTAAGTTTGAAGACCGTATGGCTAAAATGTTTGAAGCTATCATGTGTAAGCCTTCTTCTTCGGGTGGTCTTCCTAGTGATACCATCGTGAACCCGAAAGGAGAATTGAAGGTTATTACTACTCGTAGTGGTAAAACTTTCAAAGAACCCATTTCTCGTCCAAGTACTTCTATGGAGAAGGAAAAAGAGAAAGAACCCGAGGTTGTGGTTGAAAAGGAGCAAATTACAAGCCCACGAAGTACCGCTCAAACCACACCTACGGTTGAACCAATACCAATCATGGAACCCGAGATTCCAAGGCCGATGCCTATGCCTACTTTGCCCCAACCCACACCACCTTTACCCTACCCTTCAAGACGAGACAAGGAAAAGGCACAAGAACGAAATAATTATCGATTTGAACTTTTTATGAAAATGTTTCGTGACTTGCATTTCAATATAAGTTTTGCCGACGCCTTAGTCATGATGCCTCGATTTGCCACGAACTTCAAAAGTATGTTGAATAACAAAGAGAAATTGCAAAAAGCGTCTAGTTGTTCTTCGGTTTTTCTAAGCCGCATACCTCAAAAAGTCGGTGATCCTGGAAAGTTTTTAATCCCATGTGCTATCCAAGACATGGAAGAATGCTACGCCTTGGCCGATCTTGGTGCTAGTATTAATTTGATGCCTCTTGAGATTTTTAAATCGCTTAATCTTCCAAATCTCACTCCTTCAAGAATGTCAATCGAAATGGCCGATCATTCTACGATTCTAGCTTGTGGAGTTGTCGAGGACGTCTTCGTGAAAGTTGGAAAGTTCTACTATCCCGTAGACTTTATTGTTGTTGACATTCCCATCGATCCTAAAGTTCCGTTAATTTTAGGTCGATCTTTTTTGGATACCTCGAGAGCACTTATCGATGTGCATGCAAGAAAAATCACTCTTCGTTTCAATGAGGAAGAACTCGTCATTAATGCAACTCAAAACTCCACTCTTTCTCATGTGTATTCTATCACATCTTTGTACAATGTCAATCCCATCAAAAACCTTTGCAAAAAGATTTCAAATAGAGTTTTAGGAGTTGTTGAGGAAAATGAAGTTCCGTCCCCTCCGCCGGTGGAGGTTAAGAGTGTTAAGCCTATGATTCCAATCTCGAGTGATTCTTCGGATGATGAATATGTTGATCCCGATGGGGAGGTTTTCTTTGTTGACAAAAGATTTGAAAACTTGCCACCACGTAAGCCAAAAAGATTTCAAAATGTGAGAATTTTTAGTGTGACTAACATTGCTTTAGATACACCGAATATTTTTGACATAATCAAATCGGGTTTTCACAAGGAGAGTTTAAAAGATGAAAAAGGAAAAGATTTTAACTTGAATTTAAAAGATTTTTCTACAATTCTAACTCTAACTCCGTCATCACCGCGTTTATTGAGTACTACAAGCTCGTCTTCTCCTTTTGACGATGCTTTGTGTGGACTTAGTGTGGGGGAATCCCCTTATGTTCCCTCCCCTTTCTCCACCGAGGACGAGATATTTGATCCTGGAATTGCTTATATAGGGAAATCTCGGTCTTCCACCGATGCAATAAATGGAAAATCTTTTCATTTGATTGGTGCGAGTCTACCTCGAGTAGCTCATGTTTTTAGAGACTTACCCATTGTCCCACCCTTCTATTTCTTCTCTCCTGTTTTCTTCTACCCCATTGGGGTTTGTGTTGAAGTGGCGTTGTTTCGTCTTTCATCCGAAAACGAGGACGCTATCTTTGACCCCGGTATACGTTTATCGGGTTTTTAAAGTACTCCATGTGCTTTTGGGCCTTGTTTATCATGTAAGCCCCACCAAAAATTGACCACACCATGAATATCCCTAAATGATCACATTTATGGGGATTCGAGTCGAGCTTTTGACTCGGTTATCAAAAACAAGGTGCCTCGTGGGGGAGACCCATGCTTATCCATGTACATATTATTGCTTTCTAATTAGTTTAATGTGAGGGGATTTGTGCCCTTCCAACCTTTGTTCCGTGGTTGTTTGTGAACTGTGGTTTTTAGATCATGAACTTCACGATTGGAGCCTCTCGTGTTCGTTTTATGGGAGCACTCGATCGTTTGCTTTGGAGACCTTTCCCAATATCCATGATATATCCTTTATTGTTCTAACCTTAGGTTTTTAGCACACTTCATAAACGGCTATTAATCTAATGGTTACACCCTTTCCATGTTAGATTAGGCATTCGACTACGTCTCTAGTATGGGGGTGTTTGCACCCCTAGACTCGAAACATTGAGGACAATGTTTAACTTTAGTATGGGGGTGAATAGATACTTGCCTTGCCAAACCTTCACGCTTTCCAAAGTTTATCGTTTTGTTTATCGTTTTTGTTGCAAAATAAGGCTAAAAATGGCCAAATTTTAAAATTTTTTCTCATGTTTCATAAGTGTTTGAAGACACGAATGTAGATTTTCCGATGGCGAGAATAAGAGTAATTTTTTACTCGACCGTGCGTGTTGAGCACTTAGCTTTGGTTCCTTAACTCACATTAGGCTAAGTCTCTTAAATGAGGACGAGAAATGATAGAGTTAATTATAAGTTACTATGCTAAACGTAGAGTACTCGTATTCTTTCAAAAACTCATGTGTTCTCGTTGTTTGCTTATTCTCCCTTCGCATGTAAATATTTTTTGCTTAATAAATATTGACTTAGCGGTTTAGTTAGGATTGTTGGGTTTCTAGTCTTTTCTAGTAGCTTCCGTGTAATTAAATTGGGAAGACATTAAGGTATCGCCAGCGTCACGGTTTTGAAGTATTGGCACCCCAATAATCAAAAGCTTCACCCAATAATAAGATTTCAAGTGCTCACCAAAATCTAGCAAACAATTTGAAGCCCCACAAGGCCTAAAATCTATGCAAAATTGAAAGTGAATCAAGCCTTAATCTTCGAAGCTTTAAAGATCCAAAATTCGCTTTAGCGTGAGGATATACGTCTTTGGCTAATAAAACCACCGATGAGGCGGATAATAAAAGGCAAGGCAAGACCGAAGTCATAATAAAAGCTTCATGGCGAAGTTGAATAAAAGATAGAGGTAAACCAAAGATAATAAGGCCCTTCCGTTAGGGGGCGTATAAAAGTCTTGGTAATAAGTCTCAAGTTCAAAACCGTTATAAAACCGTGTTTATCGATTCTTCTTGTCAACTTAATTTTTTAACATCGTCGTCTATTAGGAGGGGTTATTGATTTGATGGTCTTAGTTACACCGTTAGGACTCTATTTTTAGACCTAAATCGCTATTATCGCATAAGTCAATGATGTATCCTCGTGATCATTAAGACATAATAAAATATAAGAGATACAACTTAGGAATAATGGGAGAATAAGTACATGATTAGGGCATATGAGTAGTGTTAGCATTACTAACTTATAATGACAATGATCTCGTTGCACGCTTGGCATGGAACTAGAGTGAAAATCGAGGACGATGAAATTATTTCTAACAAAGCATTCACGTGTTCTTATTCTATGAACCTAAACGTCCCATTTTGCGATGAAAATCATACATTATGTTTATAACACAAGTAGTAGTAATAGTAGTAGTGTAGCTAGTTTATCATTTCAATAAAGTGAATAAAATTGAATTTTGGAGATGCTTTGATACTTTATTCTAGCATTGCGTGAGGGCACGGCAATGGTTTAGTATGGGGGAGTGATGAGACTGCTTTTATACATGGTCTCATCGTCCAAATCGGGCTTAAAATGCATAAAATATCATCAAATATACCAAATATATGCTCGTGTTTGTTACTTGTGTATTTTTAGGTACGGATATTGAGGAAATGGCAAAAGATCACAAGAATCATTCAAAAACGAACACGGGAAACGAAGCCGCACAATGAACCGGGCCCAAGTTTGGATTTTACAAAAATGCCCTTGAAGTTTTGAAGATTGACAAGATTGGTCCCTCTACTATTGAAGACTTGGCAATTTATACCCTTGCAAATCTCAATTATTGCATTTGGGTCCTTAAATTATCAAGTATTTACAAGATCAGCCCTTGGAAAATAAAGAATATGCAAAAGAAGCCCTTGTTAAAAGTTTGTAAAGAAATTGTGCCAAATATGACAACTTGCCAAAAGTTGTTACAAGTAAACTAGGCGTTGATGGCTAATTTTTACAAAGTGCAAAGAAGAAGAAACTTTGGGGACTTAAACTGCCAACTAACCAATCCCACTCACCCAACCAAAAGCTGCCACGTCACCACTGCCTACCCATTAACCCAAATACCCAAACCTTAACCGACCCTACCCAATCCATTAACCCAACACCCGGTTTAATTTATTAAATCAGTCAAACCCACCCAGTCAACACTTTAACTTTCCCACTCAAACAGATTTTTAAATAAATCTTTCCCCAAATTTGGATTAAACACTCCCTAATCCCATGATAAACCCTAATCCAACCCAGACCTAATCACCCTCAAAACAAAGGGGTTTTCCCTTAATCACTCCAGATCACTGATTACCCTCCACCTCACTTGATCCCACATCACAAAACGCCACAAGACACACCCATGTGTCTTGTGGGACCCTCCCCTGCACCCATCACTTTCCCTCAAACCCTACACCCGACCAATTTAACATCCCAGATTATTTCCCTTGGTCCCCAAGTTGAAATGAACGTCTTTGATCAACTTTTCCAGTTGGCTCATCACATGTTCACCTTTTGACTGTTTTTGAAGATTGAAGACCAAGGGCACTTTAGAGATTTCAGAAACTAGGGTTTTACCATCTAGATTATTTTATAGCTTAGTATATAAGGAGTCGACTTGTGACCCTTATCTCTTGTTCCAGTTTTAAGCTTTCAAATATTGTAATTCCGTTTTCTTAATATAAAAGTTTGGTGTTTGTCTTTGAACAATTGTAATCCCTTTTTATGATTATTAAAAGTGTGTGTTTATTGAGAAAGCTAAGACTGAGTTCCAAAATCATTTTGTGAGATTTAAGTTTTCAAAAAGGATTTTTGAAAAAGGTTTAAGTAAATTTCAGAAACCTAAGTTTCCTTTAAAGTGAAAGTGGATAAGGAGGATTTAGATTCTTGGGATTGTGCTTGTCTGAAACTTGTTAAGTTTCAGGATTCATTGGTTTAAGAAGTTTATAAGTTTTTAAGAAAAATCAGAAAAGTTGCATTTTTCTTGTGTTTTCATTTTCATTTTGCAGGTTTGATTATTGATTGTTGTTGATCAAGGATCAGCTCAGGCCCCAGCCTGAAAGGAGGTGACTTGGCAGTCACTAAGGGTCCTGGATGTAGGACCCTTAAGGTAGTTCTCTTTTTCCCTTTTCATTTTTAGTTTCTAAAAATCTTGATGTGTATGTGATCTTGCATGAAATCTGGATAAGTGTTGTTTGAAGTATTGGATAATGCTTGTTTAGGACTGATATGCATGTTTAGAAGGATTGTAATCAGTTTGGTATAGTTTTGAAAGGATTTGGTTTGAAAAATTTGAATTTCAGTTTATTAAGGGGTGTTTGGGATAAGGGTGATACTAGGATTTTTGTTATCAATTTGGCTGGTAAACCTGATATTTCCACTCACTAGTTAGTTATTAAGTATTGTTGGTACTTAGTTTTCATTTTGGGTTAGTATTTAACACATGTGCATGCTTAAAAATTGTTCCAAGTTGTCTAAAATCAGAAACTGCTTGTTTTGCATGAACTTGTGTGATTTTGCCATCCAAGGTGCTAAAGCTGTTAGGAGATAGGACATTTGAGGTTTGTGCATTGTTTGTATGCTGTTTGGTGTCCTTGTATGCAAGTTATTGAGCTTTGAATCTCACCATCTTGCCTTTTAAACCAGCAAAAACCATCACAGACCCATGTATGCTTAATCAGAAACATTTGGTGATTGTTGTGCTTGATTTTTGCTAGTTACTTGTTGTTTTTTTGCATTTGATTGACTCCCTACACTCCAACTGAGTGTAGGGGTGCCTTTTGTCCATCAAAACCAACACAAACTCAAGAATCAAGACCTCTTGATTCGTTTCTTCACAAGTGAAGAACACTCATTGTGTTCATCAGAAACATAAAGAGAACTGAGCACGTTTTTGCTCAATTCTTGTTTGAATCTTGTTATATTTAATTTGTGTTTGTGTTTTAGTGATTAAGAGTGTACTGGTTTGAGTTTTAAAAAAGTAAAAAAAAAAAAAAATTGCAAAACCTCACCTTGCCTGGGCTCGAACACGCGACCTCTCTTATGGAGGAGTAACGTGTTAACCAGTGATCTGGATGGGTTTTTATGTTTACACTTCATTTCATTAGTTACTTAAGGTGTTTGTGTTTTGTGCTTATTTAAATAAGCCGTAGCTTATTTGGTCCTTTTCAGCTTATTTAAGTAGCTTTTTTGTGATAGCTTATTTTTCCTAGGATTCTATTGTCATTTTAGACTTTTCTGTTTTAAAATTTTATTTTTCCCTTTATTTATTTATTTATTAGGATTATTTTTAGATTTATTTTTAGAAAGTAAATTAAAAATAGTAAAAAGTAGTTTTAATTTTAGGAAAAATAATTTTTAAGTTTTATTTTAATAACTTGAGGTTTACAGCCCAAAACATTTTCAAAAACTTTAATTTTTAATTTTATTTGATTTTAGGGTTTTTTATAAACTTTAGAAATTAATATAAAATTAATAAAAAGGTTTTAGGAACTTTTACTTGCATTTTTGTCTTAGTTAGGATATTTAGGATTTTTGGTAATTTTTTAGAATTTATTTTTAAACTTTTAATTTTTTAGAATATTTTAATATTATTTTATTAGTAAAAATTCAAAGTTTAATTTTTAACTTTTTTTCATTTTTCCTAGGTTAAGGACATTAAATTAGGAACTTAGTCACTTTCCAATTATTTTTTAGGCTTTTCATTTGTTTTCTAGAATTAATTTAAGATTTAATAGATTTTAATAGTTTTTAGGTAATTAAAAATAGTTTAATTTGGTTTTAAAATTTTTAAAAATAGTTTTTAGCTTAATTAGGTCATTTCTGAGGTTTATAAACTATAAAATCTTGTTTAGGGCTTTTTAATAATTAAAGGTGATTTTTAGGGCTTTAATTAGCATTAAAAAGTCATTATTTAATTAATTAAAAGGTTTTAGCAAGTTTTGATTTTTTGTAAACTCTTAGAATTATATTGTGGATTTTTAGTAGTTTTTAGGAATTTTTAGGTTAAAATTTTAATTTTTGTGTTTTTTTACGTCTTAACTTTCTAGTAGTATTTTTGTTAATTTTTATTTTTTACGACTTCGTCATTTTCTCTTCTCTTTTCTTCTTAATAAAATCATCAATCAAATCAATTCATTACACAACACACGTGCCTCCTCGAGAGAACGAACTCACTTAGGGTCATTTACACACGGTTTTCCTAAATCGTCGTGCACACTTGCCCTATATTTTAGTTGCTTGTTTTTCCTAAAGCAAGTATCTAATTTTACAACTATCACTAATCATCTGTGATTAGACAAAATCACATGCGATTTTATTTTGTGATAAGTTTCATGCGATTCTATTTCTTGATGTACAGGTATAAAAACACCAAGAACAGTTGTATATGAGCATAATGAAACACCTGGTAGATAAATATATTGGACGAAGTAAAAGTTGAAAAAATATGAAGGTTTACGGATCCTATAATGTGAAGACGAACGAGCATACCAAAAAAACTTGTCCAAATAATCCAAAAGCAAGGAGAAACGAGAAGGCAACACTAATTATTGATGTTTAATAACTTTTTTATTTTTGAATTCTATGTATTATCGAATAGTTACATGATGAGATTTGATTTTACTATAATTACATAAATTACATGAAATTTAAGCAAAATCACATGTAATTATCAGTGAATCACATGTAATTCAAGCATAATTACATGTGATTCAAAGGAAATCACATGTAATTCAAAAGCCAATTTGTTTTATATATTTTACATGAATAACAACATACATTTTAATATATTGACAGAATCAAATGTGATTCAAATAATATCACATGTGATTCATCTAAAGTGGGTTTCTTATAAGAAGTCAAGATTTAGAAATGCTTGAATCGCATATTATGCAAGCAAAATCATATGTAATTATCACTGAATCACATGTAATTCAAGCATAAATACATGTGATTCAAAGAAAATCACATGTAATTCAAAAAAGCCAATTTGTATTATATATTTTACATGAATAACAACATACATTTTAATATATTGACAGAAATACATGTGATAACAAAATCACATGTGATTCACCTAAAATGGGTTTCTTAGCAAAAGTCAAGATTTAGAAATGCTTGAATCGCATATTATGCAAGCAAAATCACATGTAACTATCACAAAATCACACGTAATTCAAGCATAATTACATGTGATTCAAACAAAATCGCATGTAATTCAGAAGCCAATTTGTTTTATATATTTTACATGAATGACAACATGCATTTTAATTTATTGACAAAATTACATGTGATTCATGTAAAGTGATTTTTTTTAAGAAGTTAAGGTTTCGAAATGTGATGTAATGCAAGTAAAATCACATGTAATTATCACCGAACCACATACAATTCAACCAAAATTACATATGATTCAAACAAAATCACATGTAATTCACAATGCAATTTGTTTTCTATATTTTACATGAATGGCAACAAACATTTTTATATATTGATAGAATTACATGTGATTGAAACAAAATCATATGTGATTTATTTCTGAATCATATGTGATTCAAGCAAAATTACATGTAAGCTTTGTCTATTGTACGCAACTTTTGTTTGATCTATATTATTCATGTATCACTATTTGTTTTGGGAAGATGTCATTATAAAATAATCAACTTTGTAAGGCTTTTGGTTATTCCATAACAATCGTCTTACAAGTAACTAACATGAATGGTGTTCATGCTACTTGCACACTAATTACATAATCATTAAAATTTACTAAAAATATGGTATACATTAGACACTACACATATTCTTTGAGCTAGTTATTGTGGTACATAAATCGTCAAACCTATAATACCATCAGTAGCAATGTTTTAACATTCACTACATAGAACCGTCGTGTTGGACAAGCAACATGAATCGAGAAACCATCGTCAAAGCCAAAAGAACCATCATTTGGTAGTTAGGTGGAGGTGAAAGAACCGTAATACCACACGTCCAAAAAGTCGCATGCCCAAGAAACAAAACTTATATTCATGATAGTGGCTATATCGACCGACTAAAAAAATGTATGAATGATTTTATTATCTTCAAAACTGTCTTTTTTTATAAAAGACATGTGATTATTTGTATATGATAAAACTTGATTGGAATATAATTAGGCCAACGCCAACATGTTGGTTGTTGGCATGCGCCCATAATTGTATTTACATTAGTATTCGAACTCAAAAGACAATCGTAACATGCTTCATGTTCGTCAGCCACCAGTTCAAAGATAAAGCTCAAACCATGCCCCCTACTGAAGCTCCTCAAAAGAGGGTAGTAAAAAAAATATGAAAATAGTAAAACAAATATGAAAATAGCTTCAAGCAAACTCGCCTTGACAGAGCTTATTCCTTGAACACAAATGTCTATAATGCATCTTTACATAAGACAAAATATGAACTCATTATAACATCAAATCAAAAGACAATTGTATCTCTAGTTTAATTCTTAACAAAAGGAAATCAAGATCTGTTTTTGGATACGTTTAAAAAATAATGACAATATTAAGAGTGCAAGATTAGATCTTTCTGATATCAACTACATCAACAACTTTTATGCTAGTCATATAAAGATTTCCATGGACTGCAACAAACTCAAGAAATTTCCCATCTCTAATCTTTTGCTCCATAACTTTCTTGGCTATGATTAGGTCGCTAGTGAGGAGAGATAATGGCTTACCTACATCACCAAAAATGAAATGAGCGCACCGACCTCCAGGCTTTGGATGTGTTTCTTCGATCTACTTTCACCATCAGCAACTCAGACAACTTTGACCACTTGTATTTTAATTAGTATTCGAACCCAAATTGAATGGAATCTACTTGCAGATGTCATTATCTTCTTTTGATTATGGTTTAATACATCAGTGTCATCGGCGGTAACATGCGACTGATTGTCGTGGATGACAACCGTGGGTGTGACGGCGGTGAAGTTTGTTTGGGTTGGTGGAAGTGAAAGAGAAATAAATGGAACTAAAATTACCAAAATAACCCTCTTTATTACTGTATCTTAAACATACGATGGGTTTTGAAATGGACGGTTCGGATGCATTCGTTTGTACTTTTATGGGAACATGTTCCCCATAGAACCTTAACTGTTATCTTATTGTAAATGTTTTATATATAATATGAATTATGATTGTTATTTCTGGTAAAAAAAAAAACCTATTTTAATTTGACAATAAAATTCGAAATTTCAAATAAGTTAACCGATCACATTTCATTTATTCCATAATCAACCTAGTCATCATGTGTTTACGTGATCAAAAATATCAAATAAATATTGACCTAATGCTAATGTGCTATAAGTCATTTCGATTAACCTCAACCTGTGTACCACTCACACGAGTACACAACCAATGTTTGAATAAGTTCAACAATAAGTTAAGGCCAATATTAACTACGTAGTACCTGCTCAAATAAATTAACATGCATCAACTTTTTCCTCCAATTAATGCATTAAGCCATCTCAAATCTTTTTTAACCAACTAGCCGGTTACTCGCGCAATGTGGCGGCGTGTAGCCGGTGACTAATTTCGTGGATTTGGCTAAACCATGAAACCACTATTACAAAGACGAACATCTTTTCTGGAGACAACGACCATAATTTTTTTAAGCACTTCAAAGTCGGCGAGAGAGCGATGCTTTTGTTTTCCTTATTTTACATCTGTGTTTTAGATTTTTTTAGACTTTATATATTAAAATTTTAATTGTTTCTATAAAAACTATAAGAAAATAGGCTTTAAAAATGCTTTTATGAATTAAGTTACAACATGATTTGAATATTTAATTTTTTGTTGTAACTTCTAATTATACTTAAAAACACTTAAATTTTATGTTACAAATTTATATTGAGTTACAATTATTTTTAGACTTTTAATATGCATTAATTTTTTAGCAAAAGATAAATTTATAACACTTTTAGTAGCTTTCCGTTACAACTTATAACCAATTAAGTTTTGGAAGCTACTTTTTATGAAACGCTTTTTAGCCTTATGATTTTTAATAAACGAAATTGTTGACCGTACCTTTAATATTTTGTGGTTATATAAAAATTGAATTTTATAATTAATTATCACATGTTTTATTTGATTGCATTGAAAGCATTTATTTATGTAATAGCATAGATCTGTAAATGGTCGAGATTTAGTGGATTGTATATTTTCTGATAAACAAAAGTTCAGATAACTTAATTTTTAAAACTTGTAACTATAGACAATGGCCTAAGTGACAAACACAACTCTTTTAAACTTTGAAGAAAATACTCCACTTTTAAAATCAAGAGTTGTATTTTTAAGATGTTATTTTAGATATATTTATCTTTACCAATTTATATGATTGGAAAAGCATCAAAAATATTTAATAAGAAGCTAAAATGTCAAATAAAAAGAGTATGAGTGTAAACATGGAGCCCTTATCTTCACCCTCACCTTCATGTTTTAATTTTAAACATTAATGATGATAGTATTCATTCACGCAAATACTCCGAGTTTGTAATTATGTCCTTTTTTTAACTTAATTATGTCCTTTGTATAATAGTGATTTTCGGAAATCACTTTGTATAATAGTAATTTTCGTATATTAAGATCATTAAAACTTATTGAGTATTATCAGTTTTATTTTGTTTATTTTAGTATTATGATTATTGAATATATAATTAAAATCTTTCCTCGAAATCTCTTTAGGTAATTTTATTTGTATTATTTTTAGGATACAACGAGACTTGGTTTATTATAGATATATGATACTAAAATGAAAACAAAAATTCTTGTAACACGAAACATGCATGTTTTAACATTTTGGTATTGATATCGTGGAACAAAAAGCAATAGTATAGATTAATTGAACCTAAATTAAATTTTCTAAGTATATTATAAAACCAAAATGCATTAAGTATAAAAATTGAAAATTTATATAAAAATGAATCAAGGTTAAAAGTTCATATTTAAAACAGAAGTCAACCTTTTGGTAACAACAGAATCTACAACAAAACTTATATCCGATCATTTTACTTTCCACGAACAACTAAACAATATACAAAGGATAACTTACAACAAAGAACAAATTTTGAATTTTTATTTCTTATAAAATCAAGAATCAATTTACTAACACCAAACCTTCTGGAGAAATCACTTCTGTAATTGTTATTGACTTCTCACTAACTTTTACGAAAAATCACATGAATCTCGAATATCATACACATAGGAGGATGCACACACTTTTATTATGAAGCTTTCGATCCTATAACAAAACAAAATATATTCTCTTCAGATTCTCAAATATCATAGTTCACAATATGAAATATGAACTTTAATGATAAAAAAAATGTTGAATAAAGTATTACTATAAGAGGTATGTACCTTGGCTTTCTTCAGGGCAAGGATTATTATCGATTTTTTCTTCAAAGATATATCACCATAAGTATAAAAAAACAAAATGATGTTGTTGATGATCACACGAACAAAAGAGTCGAAAGTTAAAGAATTGAGAGGTTACCATGAGCAATTCAATCTCCAATATTGATAAAAAAAAGTTATGTGAGAATATATGAATATAAATACAAAATCAGAAGATAAATTATTTTAAATAAGTGAGAGAAGGAAAGAGGATGAGGCATGAGGTGTAGTTTGTTTGAGATTTTCAACTAAAAAAATGTCTTACACTCCTACTTATAATAATGTTTTAGATGGACCGTTACAAATTTTTAAATAGATTGCGTAAATGTTGGTCAGTTACAGTCTTATATAATTTATTACATTTAATTTTCATTATGTGGGTGATGGAAGCTTAATTTTTTATTTTCTTGAAAAATAACACACTTTCTTTTTAAAGTAATGTTAGAGGCTTAAAAAAATTAAGACTTCTAAAAATAGAATAGCTTAAATCTTTTATAAAGTAATATAGATATCTAACTCCTATGAGAGCTCAAAAATAAGTCCTTGGGATATTTCTAGCATATAAGTTATACTAGGGCTTGTGCCCGCACTTCGTCGCGGCGTTGGGAGACGTTCGCTCATAGTTCTTTGGGTTTCTTTGCGGCTGTTTCAGGTCTGGTAGGAGTGCACACTTGGAGGTTGTTTTTTTTCGTTGAAGTTCTTTTCCCTTCACCGCTGTCATTGTTGGGTAGCAAGCAGTTGTACCATATATGGTGGCGGGGTACCTGTTTGGGCAAAAAAAAATTTGTAGTTAGCTGTATATTTGGTCAGCGGGTCTAAATCTACTTTGGGAGCAGTTTCAAGCCTATGATTCAAAGGAATCAAACATGTTACCTATAGTGATTGTATATATGTGAATTTTAGTTGGGCTGCTGCAACAAACATTTGACGTAACTCATAAAAGAAACACACACCATTAGCATCAACATTTTTACTTTATACATATATGTAATCTAATTCAAGACTAAGAAAACAGTTTCATACGATAATCAGGTTGTTATTGCTTAATCGGTGTCATAAGTCGTAGGTGCTAAAATAATCGTATCATCCTAACCCGTTATATCCATTACTGTTTTGAAAAATGATTAACCATAACATCCTCTACTGAAAGTGGCACATATAGTTGCTTAATGTGCACATTTATCTAGCATCTTACATCTATACACTACTTCAAACAGATTTTTATTAGCTCCCTAGATTTTATAGCCATAGCGACAGATAGATTATAATGATGCTCATTTTAGTCGAAAGCGACACATATAGTTGCTTGATCGTACTCATTTATCTAACATGTTAC
The DNA here is from genome assembly GCA_025667525.1 of Glebionis coronaria. Classification (NCBI taxonomy): domain Eukaryota; kingdom Viridiplantae; phylum Streptophyta; class Magnoliopsida; order Asterales; family Asteraceae; genus Glebionis; species Glebionis coronaria. Next base: position 172,390,447 of record CM046877.1, on the reverse strand, counting down.
ATCTATACACTACTTCAAACAACTCGTTATTAGCTCCCTATATTTCAAAAGACATGACCAAAAATTCTATAATAATCGCTCTTATGTTATCTTCTTAGGCGTTATCGTGTTTTATTATAAGAGCACGTTAATGAATATAAAAAGACTTTCATAACAGGCCACAGAGATACAAAATATGATGGTTGGTATTACTTAGTAATAATTTTTTAGTTTTGATTCGTAATAGAACTCAGAAAATCGCCACTTAAAGCAGAATAATTAAGGGGTATTTAGATTAGCTTTAAAATCAAGAAATAAGATGAAGAATAATATTAAGAGTTCAAGGCCAACACTTACGAAATGTGGCTGGTATCCAAGACGCTTCCTTATAAATAGTCTGTGCACAATTTCACTGCTGCCTTGGTAGCTTCAACATATAAAAAAGAGGGATTAAAATATACTCGGTGTGAGAGGATCACTACCTGCTGACTCTTTCATACGAAAACAGGATCTCGGGAATCGAAGATTTAGGGTGCTTGTGTTACCTGTGGTTTTTTCTTGTGCTTGGCGGATGATTTCTTCCGGGTTTTTTTGTGATGAAGACCACGTCTAGCGTACGTTCTGTAACGACCTATCGTATATTCCAATCAACCTCAATTGGTCTGCATATAAATCGGTTAAAGGGTCAGGTTATCTACTAAATAAAATGTATGTCGTAGGCAGCAAAAACATAGAGAAAAAGTGCAGTGTTACGTATAACGAATCGTGCACCTGATGTGTCAACATCCATATGGTTTCTCAATGAAATTAGTTTCCTTCCAGGTATAGCAACCGTGCTTTAACAAATATATATTTAAATCAACAGAGTCATCCTGCAATCATCACCAAGAACATACTTCCGAATACCTTGTAATACTCTTTAAAGATACCAATGTTCTGAATTCCCGAACAAAAAAAGTATTTTATAATAATAAGAGTTACCTTATGCATACCTTCAATAATTTTTGGATGCGCTTAATCTTTACCGACACCATCTCTCCATATTTCACCATCATAATAACCGATTCAAAGTGGACCTGCGCATTGTAACATTAAGGTGAGTTTTGGATCCCAAGATTAATGAATACGCATTCTAATCATATTTTATTCAGCATGCCATCGAATACATAAATGTTCGTACCTTAAAATCTTTTGAGTTGGCTCGTGAACCTACTAATAGATCGAACACTTTGTAAGCATAATCGAAATGACAAAAAAGAAAATGATAGAAAGTAGCGTAGCAAACTGTTAACATATTCCTAAGCGTTTATGCCAAAAAAAAAATCATTGTTACTAATAAATAGATAACCGACATCCGGTTGCTTCATAAATATTCAGATTTTGGTATTTGGTGGGATTAAATCCTAGATATTTTGGCTGTTGTCTCAAAATGGGTCATTTGGTGTCAACGAACATTATAATAAGATATTTGAATGCTTCGCCCGATCTGGTGTAAAGATTCAACATATATAAATTTAAGAAATAATTTTAAAGAAAATATGTTTGAAAACAACTCGAAGCATGAAACCATGAAAAATACCTTATTTAACTTTTCTTTGTCATATTTTCCATTGAACTAAACACCCAATAGGTAAAAAAAACACACATAGCTTGTAATCGGCAACCGCCTACCAAGATGGTATGCCAGTGGTTAATAACCTATAGTATAGGATATCATCCCTTATACCAAATAGTTAACAAAAAGAAAGACTGCGTGTTTTCTATCTAAGTTCCTTATTTTGCTTGTATCAAAAGGCCATAACTAACCTTACTACAACCGCCCCTTTGTCCATCCCATTACCCATTATCAATCCACCACCACCCATCTGACTGAACGATCATCATGGCCCTATACACCCATTGAAGCACAAAATAGTTTCATAAAACGCAGGAGCCCGTGATGGTTGCAATCCGGAATGTTTACCCTACCAAATCACGGGCGTCTACGCCTTTACTTGAGACCGGTCAAATATGGTATCAAAAGTAGTTAACTGAACAATCTGCAATTGTATCAAATGCCATAAAAAGAAACCTGACTCGTCATATAACAATTAATCAGATAGGTCAACATAAAAAGTAGTCCGCTGTCCTTATTTCTGTTGGTTGAAAGAACAACAATCAGATAGGTCAACAATTAATCCATCTATAATTTTCTATCATATTTATCTATTACCTAAGACCCGTCAATCAGATATTGCGGTATTACATTCGATGAACCTGCGTTTGGTGTTTTATGACTCCGCGTTCCTAAAGGGCTATATAGAATTTCAACGCACGATACCTCTAATGTAAACCCTTAATAAAATCTAATTTTGGGCTTATATGCTTATGTTTTCTGACCTACGCTGTTAAACAAAGGACAAAAGGAAAATCTAATCACCAAACTTACCAGAACACCAACTGTTATACATCCTTACACTCCGGGTACACGAACCTGCAACCAAAACAAAAATACTAAAAACGCAATCCAACCGAAACAAGAATACTAAAGAAAATCGAATTAAAGAGTTATAACCCAAAAGATGTATAAGACGTTTTTATCTACATGAATTATAAAAACTCATAATGCCGGGTTTAGTTTCTGTTAAAACACCACCACGTATCACCATACCTGAAGACAATGCTAATCGCTTAAAACACCACCGCGTATCACCATACCTAAAGACAATGCTAACGGTAATTTTATAAGAGTAAGCAATCTTGTTTCCGTATGAATACTAAATCACTTCACAAAATAGGCTCAGATAAGGCGTTATTTGGGAAGGGTCATAACCCGGGATGGCTGCAACCTTCAAAGGTCGCCCTGCCATGGTCCGGGTTCTCCTAGTTTTATCCGCGCCTGTTTAGACTCATCACAGCTCGATACAATTATAGGAACATGCCATTACTCACCTAATGAAACATACGTAAGACGCAAGTGCACTGGTTCGGCACACGAAAGACGCCAAGGCAAATCTGAGCCGGCATCTTTCGATTTCGATTTCACAAAATAGGCTCAGATAAGGCGTTATTTTGGAAGGGCCATAACTCGGGATGGCTGCAACCTTCAAAGGTCGCCCTGCTAGACTCATCACAGCCTGATACAATTATAGGAACATGGCATTACTCATTTAATGAAACATACGTAAAACGCAAGTGCACTGGTTCGGCACACGGAAGACGCCAAGGTAAATCTGAGCCGGCATCCTTCGATTTTGATGAAGATGAGGTCGTCCGTGTTACGAAACACATGTACTGATCACAGCCCGTAACGGAACTCACCTCAGTCAATTGTAACAAACAGCTAAGATGCGGGTAACCCCAATTGTATTAGATACCTCATAATAGAGGGGAATGACGTTCCCCTAGGAACAGTGATCCCCTCTCACAAACCAAATAATTTAATCCCACTCCTCACATATCCCTCTCCTCACATACATAACACACAAACTCCTCCCTGATGCCTTGCCAAGCCACGACCCCCATTTAATCAAAACAATCAGTTGGATAGGAGGCTCAGATAAGGCAACAATCATAGCAACACGATGCGGCCGGCATGGCTGCAACAGATTATAAGTTTCCCCGCCAAGACAACATGAATCAGTAAAAGCGGCTTACGTGGCGGCTGCAAACAGGATCCCCTGATGCCTTGCCAAGCCACGACCCCTATTTAATCAAAACAATCAGTTGGATAGGAGGCTCAGATAAGGCAACAATCATAACAACACGATGCGGCCGACATGGCTGCAACAGATTGTAAGTTGCCCCGCCAAGACACAGCCGATTTCATTTTGATCGAAACCATGTGTACTCATCACAGCCCGTAACAAAGGTCATTTAAGGCAATGTAACAAATAACAGAAACCAAACGGGATGAGGGTTAAAGAGGCATCATACCGGCATGGCTGCAGTCACAAACGTGTGATGCCCTGCCAAGGCACGGCTGACTTAGCGTCAATAACACAACAAACTTACCAAACAGGCAACATCTCGGAGCCCTATGAGCAGCAACACACTGAAATCCGTTATTTTTTTATAACCCAGTCTCACACACCCCCAACTAACAACAGAATAACATATGAAACAAAAAACCTGAATTAATAGAAACCCTAATCAAACAACAGGATCCCCAATTAACCACAAAAATTAATAGATACCCTAATCAAACAATACGCATAATTAAATTACTCACACGCAATTAACCACAGGCCAACATATCAAACAAAACCCCTAAATTATGAGAAATCCTAATCAAACAATTTGTTAAATTAAATCAAACGTACCAACTGAGGTTGGTAATTATGATAAAAATATCATCCGAAAGATATTTCCAAAGAGAGCAGTTTAAGAAACATGAAAGATCGATCATCACAGAGATCATACTTCGATCATCACAAAGATCAAAGATTCACAAAGATGCAAGATCATCACAAAGTGAAACTGATCATCACAAAGATCAAAGATTCACAAAAATGCAAGATCATCACAAAGTCAAACTGTAGCAGAAGTAGATTGTGTGATATGTATGTGAGGAGAGAGATTAAATTATTTCGTTTGTGTGATATGTATGTGAGGAGAGGGATATGTGAGGAGAGGGATTAAATTATTTGATTTGTGAGAGGGGATCAATGTTCCTAGGGAACGTGATTCCCCTCTGTTATAAGGTATCTAATAATGCTCAAAAGAGGGAAACATAAAGGGCGTTTTCCATGTTTCATAACACTGCTTGATGAAATACATGTAAAATCTTTTCATGCGTGATTAAAAAAAGAAAAGTGTTCGACATGTTTTCTATGCTTGTCCATATATCAAACCATACAAAGAATTCAAGACGAGAAGGACATGAAATTACAATGATGCATGATTAGTTAGTACTATCACGTGTTACACAAAGATAGTTTGAATTTCTAAGAAACTAGCTTGTAAAAGGTTTTACTAACAGATTGTGCTAGAAGACTATAAAACGATTTTACCTCTCTCACGTTCTTCTCATATTAGCATGTTGTGAGAAAAAGTACAATGACAGACTCAAATATTTGTATGAATCTTTTATCGTTTTTCTCATGTTTAACTCTCTCGCGTTCTCTCCTAAGTCTATTTATATGTGATTTGTTTTCACAATAAGATGATTAATTTTGTTTAAACTCAATAAATAAAAACATTACATAAATAAATAAATATTATATAATAATTCAAATAAAATAAAAGCATCAACAATAAAAAATAATAAAAATTTTATATCAGTAATTTAAATTATAAATTGTTTTGACGTCGTTCTTCATCTCTTGCAAGGTATGTTGTTGTCCCGGGGTAAATTGTGGTTGATTTCAGTGTTTTTTTTAACTGTAATTTATTAAAACTTCAACACTAGCAAGAGCTAGAGTTAGAAAGTTACAAGAGACAAAGTTTTGAGCCAATCGTTCCAACTAAATGTGGCTTTACATTTAGATCTACACCAATAAAATGACCTAGATACTATATCATCAAATATCGACGCCTTCAAAAGAGTAGTGACCTAAAAAAGAAGCTTGTTCCGATATGTCTAAACATGCCACCACATAACATAAAAGATGCCCTCAATTAGAAGTTTATGTTTTTGATTGAAGCCTCAATGTCAATAACCAAGCACACTAATTTAGAGATTTTGCTAGGTTCAATTTAATTCGGTATCTTCTCGAATTGATTTTCGGTTCAAAGTACGACTCAATTGTTTTTGGTGAAAAAAAAGAATATTTTTGGTTGTTTTAAAATAAATGTGCAAGACGTAAAAGTAAATGATGTTAAAGTAAATCTAAGTCTAATTTAAAATAAATGGTGAGTATTTAAAAGCGTGACAAAAAGTAAATAGCAATTAAAGTAAAGGGGCGATTAAAGTAAATAACGTAAACTTAAAACTATCTAAGGCAAACTTAAAACGCAACTAAAACTTAAACTAAGGCAAGGCTAAAATAAATCTAAGGCAAGTAATCTTAAAGTGCAACTAAGGAAAAAGGCGGGAAAAGTAAAGCTTGAAAATTAAAAATTAAAAACAGAAACTAAAAAGAACCTGAAATCAGCTCATCCGGAATAAACCTTCGTTCGGAATAATCACTCATCCGGAATGTCACCTTCGTTCGGAATGATTCTTCTTCACTCGGAATATTAGCCAAAACCTTTGATCCGGAATAAAATGCTCACTCGGAATAATGGTTCATCCGGAATATGTCACTTATTCGGAATATTATACTATTCCGAATGAACACCTTGGTTCGGAACAATTGTTGATCCGGAATGTTGCTGATCCGGAATAAATGAGATAAAAACTTGATTCGGAATATTCCGAATCAAATCCTTCGTTCGGAATATATTCCGGATGAACTCTTGATTCGGAAAATTTCTTTGGTCCGGAATGTCTTCTTGGTTCGGGATGTTCCGAATGAACTCCTTCACTCGGAATGTTCCGAATGAACTTGCTGATCCGGAATACTTCCTCAACCCTTGATTCGGAATGCAAGAATGTTCCGAATGAACGCATTTACTCGGAATGTTGCTGATCCGGAATATGGCCTTGATCCGGAATATGTCACTTATTCCGAATGAAAGCCCTTTATTCGGAATATTCAACGAACAATCTTCGTTCGGAATAATCAATTGAAACCCTTGATTCAGAACAACTTGTTATAAACCCTTGATCCGGAATAAACCTTTGATTCGGAATGTACCTGGGAAAACAACAGACAGCGAAGAACACGCAAGGAACAAATAACACGAATCTAGACAAATATGTAGAAACTAGAAGGGGGGTTGAATATTTTCTTAAAATTTACTTGTTAAAATATGGTTTCCAAAAATCCTTTTTCAAAAAACTTAGGCTTGAGGAAATATGTGAAATCTTCTTATGCACAAATATGAACAATGATAGTGTAGCTAAACTAATACTAATAAAAATATATCCACAAAGAATAAAGAATGATAGTGTAGCTAATCTAATATTAACACATGTACATGCAAAAGTAATAAGGAATGTAAAGAGTTAAGGGTAAAGAAAGATCAAATCGAACACCAAGGCTTTATAGTGTTTCGGCAACGAAGCTCACTCCTCGTTCCTACTCCACTCCTCGAGTACTCCTTACTCGAGAGTTCACTACACAACAAGCTCCTTATGGTGGAGAAAACCGTACACGTCGCTTAACCAATTTCCGACTCTAAGCTAAAAGTCGAGCCCTAATCGTAGCTAGGACCAATCTACACAACTATACTTAGTACATACACAACTTCCAAATAGACACAACTACTTGGATCTTCACAACTATGACACAACTACAAGTATATAAAAATTGATCTTCAATGGATCTTTGGTGGTGGACTCAACACTTCACTAGGATAGTGTTCTTCTCTTTGCACTTGGAGAGGAAGAGATGGAAGAACAAGATTCACTTCTTAAACAAGTAATAATCAAACAAATGATCAAAGATTTGAGTGATTAAAGAAGGGGTTTGAATCTGGAAATGAGTGTGCAAAAGAGGTGAGGTGAAAAGCTGAGAATGGCCAACTATTTAAAGGACAAAGGAGCCAACGGCTAGTTCTGCCCGCGGTACCTTATCACAGCCCGCAGTACCTTATCGATAAGGTACCGCCTAGGCGCTAAGGTACCGCCGGACTAGACTCCGCTCCTTTTTGTCCTTTAGTGGTGGAGGTCTTATCTGGGTATAAAAATATCCTGAAAGGATATTCTTAACAGAATAAGAATATGCCATTTTCAAATTTCAAATAATTAATTTAATAAAACTTGTCACATTTAATAAAAAGTGAGTTTTAAGAAAAGATTAAATCACTTGATCACTTGATTAAGGTTAGTACTTGTTTATCCATACCTTAAGTGAAAATGGGTAAAATGAAAAATACTTGAACTCAAGATTTCGTTTTTCGTTGTTTTCGTAAATGCTTGTTTTTACATATTGTCGTAATCAAAACTAAGCGAGACCGAAAAATGCATGTAACGTTTTTAGTCATTATTGCATTAACAATCTCCCCCTTTTTGATTCCGACAATACATAAACTCAATCACACAAAAAACAAGATTTTCGAAGACGAGTTTATTCATTTCTCCCCCTTTGTCGAAGCAAAAAGGTTGCGTAAGCCGGTGTTGAAGAAACGGACTTTGCAAAGACTCCCCCTTGGTGCTTACTCCCCCTAGCTTGGGGCACCGAGGAATCGAGATATGGTGACTAGCTACATAGAAGGGTTAGTTGAACAAAAGAAACAACCAACAATATATAGCAATAGGTCACAAAAAGAAAATAAAAGAGAAGAAAACATGAGGACAAAGATCCAAGATAGGTTACTAAAGAAACATCATACAAAGAAGTATGGAAAAAGAAACAAGCCAAAAGCATAAATCTAATCCTAGTTATTCTAGAATTCTAAGATTTGCTTGAATTTGGTGTCTTGTGGATAAGCAATCAATGCTTATATGAAAGACAAGGTAATAGCGGAGGGTGGTGGTGGTGGCTTGTTGGAGATCTCATAATCAAAGTGAAGAGGAGGCTTGATTAAGAGACTCTTGATGTAGCTCAACTCCTCATAGATGTGTGCCATAGCAAGATGTTGATATTGACAACAATGACAATATGTTCCATGGTGCATGACATTATCATGAGAAGGAGGAAGAACACTAAAGGGTGGTGGTGGAAGAAAAGAGGTTCCACAATCAACATTCTTGGTAGGAGAGATGTGATTAAGAGTGTTCTTGGGTGGGTTTGGATTGAAAGCAATTGGAGAAAATGGAGGAGATTCAAGGCTTTCATTGGGAGAATAAGACATTTTGGATGTGAAGTAATGCAAAATGCTTATGGTTTAAATAAGGAAGGCTTAGGGTATTTTTGGGGTGGTCAAAGGGTTTGAAACAAAGATTCTCAAAAATGTTGGAGTAAATCTGGAGTTTCAGACAAAAACCCGAAAAAGGAAGGCCACTGTAGGCGGTTCCTTATCTAGGGTGGCGGTACCTTATCAATAAGGTACCGCGGTTCACATAAGGAACCGCCTATAGAAGCAGGGTTTGGTGTTTGGAGGAAGATTTTTCAGCAAATCTTATTTTTCTAGTCTAACTTATCATAGGGATATGCTTAAAAGCAAAGATAGACAAAGAAAACATATGCAAACTTACCAAATAGAGATTTGACCAAAATACATGGATTAAAAAAAAACATCAATGTAGGAGGTGTGTAAGACAAGACCTTAAGTCATGACACAATGATCCTCCATGATTCAATCTTGTTCTTGCTATGTTTGAGAGAATCATACATATGAATTATGTAAGCTCTAGATTGATAGCGAGAATCTATGAAAAATCGCTTTTAGATTGAATTAACAATGTCAAACGAATTTCTTAACCATTTTCGAACGAGACTTTGAGAGTTTTGAAAAAGAGAGGAAAAGATTTTTCAAAAGGAGTTTAAAAGACTCAAGGACTCAAAGTGGTAATAGAAAACACACAAGAGGAAAGGAAATTAAGGAAGATGTTCCATTAATCCTAGACCTAGACACAAGTAATAAAAAGGTTCCATCTTAATTGGCTTAGTGAAGATATCGGCTAAGTTGTCCTCGGAGGGCACCTTTTCGATAGTAATGTTCCCCTTTTGAACATTATCTCTAAGGAAATGGTGTCTAATTTCTATGTGTTTGGTTCGCGAATGTTGCACGGGATTCTTGCTTAGGTCTATAGCGCCTTTATTATCGCACATGATGGGAACATCATCAAGAGAAATCCCGTAATCAATAAGCGCTTGCTTCATCCATAGAGCTTGTTGGCATGCTTTACCGGCACTCACATACTCGGCTTCCGTGGTGGATATCACAAGAGCGCTTTGTTTCTTGGAGAACCAAGAAGTTAAACAACAACCCATGAAGGTACAAACTCCACTAGTGCTCTTCCGGTCCACATAGTCTCCCGCATGATCCGAGTCCGCGTAGACAATGGTTTCTACGCCGGTCCCTTTAGGATACCATAATCCTAAATGTATAGTGCCTTTAATGTATCGGAAGATACGCTTAACCGCTTCAAGGTGAGAGCTTTTGGGAGCCTCTTGGAAGCGAGCACAAAGGCAAACACTAAACATGATATCCGGTCGACTTGCCGTTAGGTACAACAAACTACCAATCATACCTCTATATTTGGTGTTGTCTACCGACTCACAATCATCATCTACGGTGAGTTTAGTATCAGAGGCCATAGGGGTCTTCATTGGTCTAGATTCTTCTAATCCAAATTTCTTTAGCATTTCTTTAGCGTACTTAGATTGACTAAAGAAAATACCATCGTCCATTTGTTTAATTTGGAGTCCTAGAAAGAAGTTAAGTTCTCCCATCATACTCATTTCAAACTCATCATGCATGATTTTGGCAAAGTCATCACACAATTCTTGACAAGTTGAGCCAAATATAATGTCATCAACATATATTTGTACGATTATGAGGTGAGAACCTTTCTTCTTTGTAAAGAGTGTATTGTCTATCATTCCCATGGTATACTCATGTTTAACAAGAAACGCTTTAAGTCTATCATACCAAGCTTTGGGTGCTTGTTTGAGTCCATAAAGTGCTTTCTTAAGCTTGTAAACATGGTCCGGTTTCTCAAAATCAATGAAGCCGGGAGGTTGAGCCACATATACCTCCTCATTGATCAAACCGTTAAGAAATGCACTCTTTACATCCATTTGTTGAAGCTTAATATCTAAGGCACAAGCGTAGGCTAAAAGGATTCTAATAGATTCTAATCTAGCTACCGGTGCATATGTCTCGTCATAATCAATCCCTTCTTGTTGATTATAGCCTTGAGCTACAAGTCTAGCCTTGTTACGAGACACAACACCATTCTCATATAGCTTATTCCTAAATACCCATTTGGTTCCTATAATGGTAGAACTTCTAGGTGGAGGAACAAGTTCCCAAACATCATTGGCAACGAATTGATTCAATTCTTCTTGCATCGCAATGACCCAACTCTCACCCGTCAAAGCTTCTTTAACATTATTTGGTTCAATCAAGGAGACAAAACAAAAGAAGTTGCTTTGGTTTTGGACTTGAGATCTTAGGGTCCTTTGATTTAAGTCACCAATGACATTATTGAGAGTATGATCCCTAGACTCCTTAATGTTTACTTCCTTTTCAACACTAAGGTCTTCAACTCCTATTTTTCTAACCTCTTTGGCTTTAACTACTTCTAATTCATCCAAGTCATCATCAACCAATGGTGATGTCTTGGGTGAAGGAGGGGTTTCATCAAAGGTTACGTTGAGTGATTCTTCAATAACCCCTGAGGTTCTATTTAGGACTATGTAGGCCTTACTAGTTTGGGAATAACCTAAAAGGATACCTTCGTAAGACTTTGGGTCAAACTTGGTAAGGTAGTCTTTGGTGTTGAGGATAAAGCACTTGCTTCCAAACACCCTAAAGTATTATAATGAGGGTTTCTTACCTTTAAGAATCTCATAGGGGGTCTTTCCTAGGAAAGGTCGAATAAGAATTCGGTTGAGAATATAAGTCGATGTATCTACGGCATTGCACCAAAACTTTTGAGGCAACGATTGCTCGTTTAACATCGTCCTACTCATCTCTTGGAGAGTCCTATTCTTCCTTTCAACTACCCCATTTGATTGTGGAGTGCGAGGAGCCGAGAAGTTATGGGTAATACCATGAGCTTCACAAAAGGCACCAAATTGCACTTCATTATCAAATTCCCTACCATGATCCGTCCTAACAGAAACAATTGAACATCCTAGTTGATTTTGAATTCTCCGACTAAAGATTTCGAAGTGATCGAAAGCTTCATTCTTAGATGCTAAAAATCTAGTCCAAGTGAATCTAGAATAGTCGTCAACTATAACTAGGGTATAAAGGTTACCTCCATAACTCCGTATGGCGGAAGGTCCAAAGAGATCCATATGTAGGAGCTCTAAGCACCGAGAGGTCGAAACCAAATTCTTGGCTTTGTGACTTGAGTGAACTTGCTTTCCAACTTTGCAAGCATCACAAAAGTGACTATCAAACTTAATCTTGGGGAGGTGTCTTACCAACTCCTTAGAGACTAAAGATTGAATTAAACGCATATTAGCGTGACCTAATCTCCTATGCCAAAGAGTAGAACTATCATCTATAGTCGCAAGACATATTTGTCTTTTGACTTCTTATTAACCTTCATGACATAAAGCCCATGCTTTCTAACACCTTTTCCAATGACTTTTCCATCTTTTACGATTTCACTGTCATGTTCCGAAAAGATGACCTTACACTTATTATCACAAATTTGACCTATACTTAAAAGGTTAAAACCTAAGTTATCTACGTGCTCAACATTTTCAATGGTCATGGAGTCAAGAGAAACCGTACCTTTGCCAATGATATTACCACGTAGACTACTAGCGAATGTGACGTTACCTCCATCATATGCTTTGTAATGCGAGAACAAACTTCGATTACCCGTCATGTGTTTAGAACATCCACTATCCTTAATCCACTCATCGGGCTCCAAATCAATTCCCAAGCATATCTCTTTAGAAGTGTGAGCCATAAGACATTTCTCCTCTTTGGGGTTGTCATCATCATCTTCACCGCTATCGCTCCAAGCGCCACTAAAGAATGCCGTGTGGTTCTTATCACGAGCAGGCTTTGGACAATCACCAATGAAGTGATTTGGATCACCACATCTAAAGCAACTCCTATCACCTTTTTCGTTTTTGACAAACCGATTCTTTGACAATGGTTTCTTGTCATAGTTTGGTTGCCTAACGTGTTGACCTCGTCTCTTGAAGAACTTCTTGAAATCTCTCACCGCCAATGCATACTCCTCGTCATCACTTCCCGAGGAACTATCATGGTCACTTTGTGCCTTCTTGGCTTTAAGTGCAAGATATTTCCTTTCACTCTTGGTTTTTACTAATTCCGAGTCCTTCAAAATTATCATCTCATGAACCTTCAAGTTTCCTATGAGTTCATCGAGTGATAAAGTTGAGAGATCTTTCGACTCTTCAATAGCCGTGACTTTTGCTCTCCACTTTGGATGTAAGGCCCTTAGAAACTTCCTAACATTGTTCTTGTTAGAAAAACCTTCATCAAGTGCTTTTAGACTAGTAATAATGGTGTTAAACCTAGCAAATGCACTATCAATAGTTTCATCTTCTAAGATGACAAATTGTTCATATTGTTGGACAAGAATATCGATTTTACTTTCTTTGACTTGGCTATTACCTTGGTGGGTTACTAAAAGAGTGTTCCAAATATCTTTAGCGGTTTCACACATAAAAATTCTTTCATACTCTTTCTTAGGCAAAGCATTATAAATCACCATTTTAGCCTCACTATTTTTTGAAAGTTTCTTTTTAGTATCATCATTAGCTTTGTCAAAAGTGACTAATTCTTTTGTTTTATAAACTTCATTAAATTGAAAGGGTAAAAAATCACCATTGGTAATAACATGCCAAAGATCTAAATCTTTTGATTCACATAAGTTTCAAATCTATTTTTCCAATAAATAAAACTATCGGTTTCAAAAAGTGGTGGTCTTTGCATAGATTGCCCTTCTAGGTACTTGTTGGAATCCATAGATCGATTCAAGTTTTAAAATACAATATACTTTAAAAATTCTTGAGCAACCCGCTCTGATACCAATTGTAGAAACTAGAAGGGGGGGTTGAATAGTTTCTTAAAATTTACTTGTTAAAATATGGTTTCCAAAAATCCTTTTTCAAAAAACTTAGGCTTGAGGAAATATGTGAAATCTTCTTATGCACAAATATGAACAATGATAGTGTAGCTAAACTAATACTAACAAAAATATATCAACAAAGAATAAAGAATGATAGTGTAGCTAATCTAATATTAACACATGTACATGCAAAAGTAATAAGGAATGTAAAGAGTTAAGGGTAAAGAAAGATCAAACCGAACACCAAGGATTTATAGTGGTTCGGCAACGAAACTCACTCCTCGTTCCTACTCCACTCCTCAAGTACTCCTTACTCGAGAGTTCACTACACAACAAGCTCCTTATGGTGGATAAAACCGTACACGTCGCTTAACCAATTTCCGACTCTAAGCTAAAAGTCGAGCCCTAATCGTAGCTAGGACCAATCTACACAACTATACTTAGTACATACACAACTTACAAATAGACACAACTACTTGGATCTTCACAACTATGACACAACTACAAGTATATAAAAATTGATCTTCAATGGATCTTTGGTGGTGGACTCAACACTTCACTAGGATAGTGTTCTTCTCTTTGCACTTGGAGAGGAAGAGATGGAAGAACAAGATTCACTTCTTAAACAAGTAATAATCAAACAAATGATCAAATATTTGAGTGATTAAAGAAGGGGTTTGAATCTGGAAATGAGTGTGCAAAAGAGGTGAGGTGAAAAGCTGAGAATGGCCAACTATTTAAAGGACAAAGGAGCCAACGGCTAGTTCTGCCCGCGATACCTTATCACAGCCCGCGGTACCTTATCGATAAGGTACCGCCTAGGCGCTAAGGTACCGCCGGACTAGACTCCGCTCCTTTTTGTCCTTTAGTGGTGGAGGTCTTATCTGGGTATAAAAATATCCTGAAAGGATATTCTTAACAGAATAAGAATATGCCATTTTCAAATTTCAAATAATTAATTTAATAAAACATTTTCTTAAAAATAAAGTTTAATAAAAACTTGTCACATTTAATAAAAAGTGAGTTTTAAGAAAAGATTAAATCACTTGATCACTTGATTAAGGTTAATACTTGTTTATCCATACCTTAAGTGAAAATGGGTAAAATGAAAAATACTTGAACTCAAGAATTCGTTTTTCGTTGTTTTCGTAAATGCTTCTTTTTACATATTGTCGTAATCAAAACTAAGCGAGACCGAAAAATGCATGTAACGTTTTTAGTCATTATTGCATTAACAAAATATATACAAATTAAACCAAAAGATTAAGCAAGACTAATCAATTAACATTCACTAATCATAAACAAACAATTTAAATCAATAAAACTAACAATCAAACACCAACAAAATCAAAACCCACTTAATTAAATCAAATAAAACTCAAGAACATGAACATGAACAAATAAACATAAAGATTAAGATCTGATGAGATGGCATTTATACATGATCTCATCGTTCTTTTCGGGCTTTAAATGCATTAAAATGTCATAAAAAACCATATATATGCTTGTGTTTGTTTACTTGTGTATTTTAGGTATGGATATCGTGAAAAAGACAAAAGATCACAAGTTACAAGGAAAAACGGACACGAGAAACGAAGCCGTACAAAGAACCGGGCCTTAATCATGGAATTCTCAACAAAATACCTTGAAGACTTGAAGACAAACAAGATTGATCCTCATTTATTGAAGAAATGACACTTAAAACCCTTGTATATTCATAATTACAAGTTTGGTCCCTTAAGTTTGTCAAAATTACACAAAAGGTCCTTCAACTTTGAAGAAATGGCAAGAATAGTCCCTCAACAAATCAAAATTGCCAACAATGGTCCCTCATAAAGTCAAAGTTACAATGAAGACCTTTGAAGATCAACAATGTCCAAGATCAGTCCTTGAAATACCTCAAAATGGCAAATGTAACCCTTGAAACACTTTTTATAAAGTTTTGTGCCAAAATTGCCAAGCTGTGAAACGTTGATACAAAGGAAATGGGCGCTGATAGAAGTTTATATCCAAGTGACAAAAGAAAGGAAGGAAAAGGGCTGAATGTGTGCATACTGAAACATTTAAACACACAAACACGCGCCAAACAACTCCACTCCACCAAAAACGGATCAAAAGGACAACTATTCACCTTTACAGCCCAGGTTTTACACAACTTAAAACAAAGGGTAAAATGAAATTACCCAGGCACACGTTTGATTCACATGTGCAGGAACCTATCCCACACATAAAACCCTCATCTCCACTCACTATGGACCCCACCCCAATACCCTTTCCACCAATCAGCAAGCAACTTAGCCTCCAAGTCATGTGACGTGTCAAAATCAACAGCTGACAACGTTTGCTTCATTCCAAAGCTGAAATGAACATCCAGGATCATTTTAAACAGCTCACACCAAGGATTCGTCTAGAAGGACTTAAGGACAAATAGGGAATTTCACATCTAGGGTTTATGAACGGTGTAGCATTGGCATTTGCCTATAAAAAGACTCCTCAACATGTGAGAGAGCTTTTGTTCCAGTTTTAGGCTATCAATCTTTGTAATTCCTTTTTAAGTTAAATAAAATTTGAATTTTTGAAATTTGAAATCTCTTTTTGATTTAGTTAAAAGTTTGGTGTTTGAGTAGCCTAATTCTGAGTTCCATTTGATTGTGCAGGCCTACCTTAATCTTGTGGTTAAGGCACGTCTTGTTTCATAAGGTTTTTAAGGTTTGAAAACCTTGAAATCCTAGGTTCTGTTTTGGTTATTTTGTGTACTAACCCTTGACCATTAGTTATAAGCTCTTACAAGCTTGTTGACACCAAGCTTGTGAAGGGATTAGAGCCCTTGGTTGAGTTGTTTGCTGTTTGTGTTGAAGATATAAAGTCCTTGAGGTTCTACTTTGAACCATCAACCAAGGCAGTTTGCATCACCTTTGTTGAAGTACCTTGGTCTTGTTCTAGTTGTTGAACAAGGTCCAAGGAGCATTGCTGGCCTTCCTAGGATGTTGTGGAAGGCAGGTATAATCTCTTGTTAAGATTCCCCTAAAAATTTCATGTTTATGACTGTTTTTGATTTGGTACTTTGCTTTTGAGTATTGGTGTTTGTGCTGGTGATTTTTGAGTTTGATTGTGTTATTTGCTATTGTTTAAGTGTTTTTGATCATTACAATCAGTAGGTTATTAGTTAAAATCAGAAGTTTGTATGATAAGTGCTTGATTAAGGGTTGTTTGGGATTACTGCATAAGTCTGTCAACGTCTGATTTGTTCCTGTCAGCGTTTGATTTAAACTTGTCAGCGTTTGTTAAGTGCTAGTGTGTTGTATTGGTATCTGCTATTTGGGAGTATTTGTGCATCTGTTTGCAGGTTTTGTGGTCTTAAACACATTGATTCATAGATTGGCTCTAAAATCTTCATAACTTGGTAAAATTGGCTAGGATTTTGAGGACACCTAGATCTAAGCATAGGTTAAGGGTAACAAATGCTAAATCATAGCTAATCACACCAGGGTAGAGGGATTTGAGGTTTGAAATTGGATCAAGTGTCAAGTATATCAGCAAACTTGTTTCTGCATATGTTCTTTGTTCATCAGTAACTTTTTATGCTTTGATCTTGCTATTTACTTGGATTCAGTGTTTAATTCTTGTTGCATTGTTATTTCTAGCATTTAGGATTGTTGTATTGCTGCTTGGTTCTTATTTGTTTGCTGCTTGTGAGGATATTTGGGTATTTGGATTGCTTTGTTCATAGCTTATAAGCTCACTGGCTTATTGGCTTATTTATGCCAAAATACATCAAGTTTACCCAACTGGTAAGCTTTGATTCACAAGGTTTGCACTCAATCCTTGACCAGCAGGGTGAAAAACTAGTCATTGTACTTCATTAAGTCTGTCAGCGCCTACCTTGTGTTTGTCAGCGTTTGATTTCAACTTATCAGCGCCTGACTATAACTTTTCAGCGTTTGACTTTTAGGTTGACTGTTTTTGGATTCGGCCCATTTGAGGGCCCATTAGGGGTATTTTGGTAATTTCACTTTCATTTTCTAATTATTTAGGTTAAAATAAACTAGTTTGCAAGTTTTTAGAATTTTTTTATAATTTTTGGATTTTTAATATTATTTTATTATTATTTTATTATTATTTTTAAAATTTCACTTTTTCCAACTTTTTACATTTTTTTAAGTTAAATACATTAAAATAGGAATTTAGCAACTTTTAGAATAATTTTATCACTTATAGGTTAATTTTTATAATTATTTTAAGTTTTAATAGTTTTTAATTCATTTAAAATAGTTTTTATTAGTTTTAAAATTTCTAAAAATAGTTTTTAATCATTTTAGTGTTGGAATCAGTCCCCTTACCTCCAAAGACAAAACTAGCAAAACGCCAATCAAAACAGCAAATGGGGTTTCAATGTCTTTTGTATATTAAAAGGAAACTGAATACCCCTTATAATATGAACTTTCTACCTATTTATATACTACATACTAAAATAAAACGTGGGTACTACATGTGCCAATAGTCCTACAAAACAGGAAACCAACAAGGGAATAGGTACACTTCAAGAACTGGTAAACTCCAACTTCTAAAACCCCCTTATTCTCCGCTCATTGGCATGCACTTTCAAGCTAAAAACTAGGTCTAACATATTTCCATAGTTGACAACAAACGATTAATCCAACATTCACCCCTTAATCGTTTGTTCGATTCTTTACCACAACAGCTTCCAAGACCTTTCCCGAACACCCGACTCAAAACCGCCTCCTTTGATGTCTTTCTCGGTCTCGGTCTTCTCGGTCTTGAATTTCTCGGTCTAGGTGCCATCGTGCCGCCGGTCTTCTTGCGGCTCCTCGGTCTTCTTGGTCGGAACTTTCTGTCTTTCCCATTCTTCTTTCTTTAGTGACCAAGGTCAGCTTCTTTCTTTCTTTCGAGGCCTTCTTTCTTTCTTGTGAAGCGACACTAGCCTCTTTCATTCTTTCTTGTGACGCCTCTTCTTCCTTTCATTCTTTCTTGCAAGAAATCTTGCTACTTTCTTGTCGACTACTTTCTTGTCCGACTCTTTCTGTCGAATCTTTCTGTCGACTCTTTCTGTCGACTCTTTCTGTCGACTCTTTCTGTCGACTCTTTCTGTCGACTCTTTCTGTCGACTCTTTCTGTCGACTTTCTTTCTTTCTTTCTTTCTTTTTTTTCTTATTCTTGCTGTGATTCTACACCTTCCGATGTGACCAACACTTACTGCTTGCCTTCACCTTCCTTGCTGCATCTGCCATGCAGCGAAGTGTTACGTCGGTTCTCAAAACCGACTCTCAAACCGGCCTTCTAACAAACTCAGCTCTGATACCAAATGTTGGAATCAGTCCCCTTACCTCCAAAGACAAAACTAGCAAAACGCCAATCAAAACAGCAAATGGGGTTTCAATGTCTTTTGTATATTAAAAGGAAACTGAATACCCCTTATAATATGAACTTTCTACCTATTTATATACTACATACTAAAATAAAACGTGGGTACTACATGTGCCAATAGTCCTACAAAACAGGAAACCAACAAGGGAATAGGTACACTTCAAGAACTGGTAAACTCCAACTTCTAAAACCCCCTTATTCTCCGCTCATTGGCATGCACTTTCAAGCTAAAAACTAGGTCTAACATATTTCCATAGTTGACAACAAACGATTAATCCAACATTTAGGTCATTTTAGAAGTTTATCAATTGAAAAATCTTTATTTGGGCTTTTTGATAATTTATTTGATTTTTAGGGCTTTAATTAGCATTTAAAAATTGAATATTTAATTATTTAAAAGGTTTGAAAAAGTTTTGATAATTGGTAAACTCTTAGTTTATTATTTTTGATTTTTGGTGAATTTTTGGTAATTTTTAGAATTTATTTTATTTTTGGTGATTTTTTAGGGTCTACGTCTTAACTTTCTAATAGTGTTTTTGCTTATTTTTTTTTATTTTTTTCGACTTCGTCATTTTCTCTTCTAATCCCCTTCTAAACCAATCATTAATCACAAATCTTGTACATCTTAGTCACACACATATACCTCCTTGGGAAACGAACTTGGACTTAATTTGGGTCATTAACACTTGATTTTTCCTAAAGTCATTTGTTCAATACTTACCGCTCATTTACGCTCTTTTGTTTTCCTAAACAAGAGGTGTATTTTACCACCAACCATTTTGGCGCCGCTGTCGGGGAGGTGTGTCGTGATTAATTTGAATTGTTGTTTTTAATATTAACCAAATAGTATTTGTATTAAGATCAAACAAGAAAGGTAGATAGGAGATCAAACAATAAAAGTAATGATTGACAAGAATTAAAAGGAAACTTACTTGAAATTAAATGTATTTAAAGTGCAAGACAATTAATTAAATGACATGTATTTAAATGTGCAAAAATTAAAGTGGAAGAGCATAGTTTGTCAAACTAGCCAACAAGAACAAATGAATACACTAATGATCTATTTATAGGGGAGATTAGGGAGGTGCTTAGGAAGCTTCGTCCCCTCTTTCTTCTTTTCTTAATTGCATGATTAAGTCCTTGTCTTCTTAATCTTTTGACTTTAAGGACTTTGTCTCGGGATTTCTTTAAACTCGTCTTGTAATTCTTCAATAAATTAGACTCGAGTTCTTCGGCTTTTAGTAAACTTCTGTCTTTTGACTTTTTCTTCGATAAATCTTCAGAATTGGTCTTGGACTTCCGTTCTTTTTGCACTCTTGATTTCTTGACTTCGTCTTTCGTCTTTTTCTTCGATAAAAGCCCGTGAATGCCCGTGTTTTCTCCACTTTTCACCTTTTCGTCCTAAATCACAACAAAAACACAAACCACGCATAATTCCGACATAAATGACATAAAATACACGTTTTGGCTCGGTTATTATTGTAGTTAAGTGGTAAAAAGGATGGGTGTTTACACACCATGTAACATAATCGCTTCCGACGACGTGTTTGATTTCAATGTTGTAAAACATTATGTCTTTGTCCCGTTTTTTTTCTTCCGCAGGTTCAATTGCTCGACGTTGTAATTCGAGCTTTTCTATTTTCAATGCCCCTGCTTCACGTTAAGTTGTCTCCTGCAAATCCAACTCACATTGCTTCAAGTGAAAGTATGAGTCTTGTTGCTCTTTTTTTCTCACAGTTGAAGTCCTTCAGTTTCTCCCGTTTGTTTGTTACTACGTCAACAAATGAAGACTTCTCCGTTGACGAGGTTGATGACTTCTTTTTAGCTCGTTCATGACCAATTAGTGGTTATTCTTGAGTCTCTTCCTCGTCCTTGGTTCATCATTCAAATTCACATATTCACCTTGCCCCGAACTGGAGGCGGTTTCATATTTCTTAGATTTTTGTTACCTTTCTTGTAAAACCTAAGCATCTTAACTTGTTGCCAACTTGGGTGATCTTTCAACACGTTTAACGCCGCCTCTAGCGTAAAAGAATGTTTGTAAGCCACTTTGTATTTCACACAAGCATTTTGGTATACGTTAAGGTCATTGGTAACACTTTCGTGTTTAAACTCAATGTTATTCCTGATAACATTAAAAGAACCAGTTCTAGGGCGAACCATGTTTTTCTATTTGCTCAAAACCGCGTCGTACCCTAATAAGTGTGTAAACACTTATCCTTTTACCACTAAAATCAAGGAAAAACAAGACCTAATCATGTGTTTAATATCATAAAAGTCGGAATTACGCGTGGTTTTGTGTTTTTGTGTGAAATAGGTACAAAAGATCAAAAAGAAGAGAAAACACGGGATTTCACGGTCAAATGTTGAAGAAAAATCCAAAAAGAGACGAAGACAAAGTCAAAAAGACCAAAAGTGTGCCAAAGATCACGAAAACCGGCTAAACTGACACGGTTTTGAAGAAATGATCAAAGAAAGCCGAAATCAAGCTCGTTTTTAGCGGATTTAATATTTATGGAGTTAAATGCACTTGTGGGACCCACATTTGCTTATTGGGCCCAAAAAGACCAGATTGTGGATTGTTATTTGGCCCAGTTCAAGCCCAATTATGATACGGATAGCAAGTACAAATGGGCCACAAGCCCATTATCCTACACTAAATAAAACGGTTGAAAATCTTGTTGGGCCACAAGCCCATTTTGTAAACAAATGAAACGAAGGGTGAATAAACGTGGGAGATATTTATCTCTGGTCAACTCTCAAACTCTCAAACTCTCACACGTATACTCTCACCCCACGTGTTATCAACACATTCACACGTATTTTACCTCACCCCACTTCATGTTTTTAATAAACATTTATCCCAACATTTACCCACACACACTAAACGACTTTATTACCCACCTCATCACCCCCACATTTCGTTACAAACAAGATAAATAAAAAAAAACCTTTACTGTTTTTTCTTCTCTCTCCCAACAAAACAAAAACATAGCTTCATCTTTTATCCTCAAAACCCTAATTTCTATAACAAATGTTAATCAGTAAAAATTGGGGCTTTTACCCTTATGGGTTAATTCACACAAAGGGGGATTAAATCCCCATGAAAAACGGAAGATCCACCAAGGAGTGGTCCTCCTATTTCTCCTGACATGGCCTATTACTTTGTTTTTATTGGTTGAACCACATATCCATTACCAATCCCACCAATATAAATCCTCCACCTCAGCCTAAAAAAACACAACAAACACACCCAATGCCATCCTGGTAATCCGTGGCTCACAAGGTGCATTTTCTACCGTTGGATTGATGAAGAGAAGAAAGAGAATGCAAAATGACGAATTAAACGGCCTGGATTGATTGCTTAATGAGGAAGCTATGAAGAGGGTTTCATGGTTTCTCCTATAAAAACCCCCAAAATCATTGTGTAAATAGCACTTTTTTCTTTATTTTAATTTTTCTGCAAAATTAGATTAGGGTTAATGTATTTCTTTAATTTTCAGTATTTGTAATTTTCTTTTAATTAATGAAAAGTTTAATTTTTAATTAATTTTCGTCCCATTTAATTTCTTGCAAGTCTAAATTTATTTTTCATCTTTAAATCCTGTTTTGGTTACTGTTCGCAAGTTATTATTATATAAAAAATAAAAAATAAAAAAAAGAAAATAAAAAGAAAGTGAAATATTTTCCCCACTAGGAAGATATCAAAAGGTTACTGTTCGAGTATGATATTCGGTTACTGTTCATGTTGATGTGTTTGGTTCGAGTGATTGGTTCGAGATGATGAAGATGGTGCTTATTTTCGGTTCATAAGGGGGTTCAGCACCACCCTTCGTCACAACAGATTTGTCAAAACGTTCCAATCTTTTCTTTTTAATTTCTTGTTAAGTTTTATTTTAAAGTTTATTATCTCTGGTAGTCAAAATTGTTTGAGTTTTGAGTTTATTTTGGTATTGTTTAAAATCTGCTAGTTTTATAAGTTTGGTTTATTTAGTTTAGTTTATCAGTTTAGATTTAGGTTGCTTATTTTCGGATAAAATTTTGAAACTGCTTATTTGTTTTAATTAGTCCATGTAGTTTTGGTAGTAGCTTATTTTGGTATATTGTTTTAAGTTTGTTTATTTAAGTTTATGTTTAGTTCGTATGATTTGGTATCTGCCTATTTAGTTCGTTTGATATTTTGTTAATTAGCTTATTTCAGTCATAGTTTATTCGTTTTGCTTATCTTGGTTTGTGTATTTGCTTTTTGATTTCCAGCTTTTGTGCTTATTTTCTTAGATTGCTGTCTGATATTTGCTAGTATTGCTGAATAACCACATATTCATTTGATCTGTTTGGTTTCTCAAATTCCAAAAATACCAAAAAAATAATATTAGCAAAAATTTCGTCTCTGCTTAGGGTCGAACCCTGGACCTCCTGTTCAGGGACCAAACAACACAGCCATCTCTGCTAGACCCTTTCTTGTGTTTGATTTCGCTTAGTTTAATTAATATAGGGATTTAATTTCTGGCAGTTTATTTTAATTAATACAATTTTAGTTTAAATTAGATTTTAATTAATTATTTTATTTAAATTACTTTTTTGATTTTAAATTAGTTTTCATTTAAAAATAGTTTTCAAAATAGTTTTCTTTATTTAAGTTACGTTTAAAATTAGTTTTCATTAACAATCTTTATTTAGTTTTTTTTAAAAAAATTAGATTTAAAGTTTTAATTTTATAAATTAGTTTTTTTTACATTAGTTTAAAATTAGTTTATTTCAATTAGATTAAAAAGTTTTTATCATACAAAAATATATTTTTCCAAAAACAAAGTTTGTCTTACGTTTAGTCCGATTTCAAATTCGAGCCGATTTGTGGAACGAAAATAGATATAAAAAGAATTGACAAAAATCCCTAGTATTAAAATGGCGCCGCTGCCGCTTCGGTCGTACGATTGACGATTTTTCGTGAAGACGTTTGGATTTTGGGATCCGTTCATTTTGAACGTTACATTTCTTGTTAACAAAATCAAAAACACAAAAAAATCAAAAACTTAAAAATACAAAAAGTTAAAAAATCAACAAAAAGCAAATTCTTTCCTAAGATTTGCACCAAAAAAATTAAAAAATCAAAAGTAATACTTTTTCCTAAAAGTATTACACCAAAAATATTACGTATTAGTGTTATTTTTCTTAGTTCGATTTCTTTCGTTTTTATTGTGTATATATATTTCTAAAAAAATGCAAAAAGATTTTTCTTTTACTATAGTATATTACGTAGAACATTAATTTACCTACTTTTCAAATAAGCCTTAGTTGGGATTTCATCACCTAACTATTGTATTCGCATCCATAACGAAATAAAAGGGTAAAATAGATAAATACTAGTAAGACGTTTGAACTCGATATATACAAACTATAAGGTGGGTATAAGGCGACGCGCTATAAAAGGCCATCTAAGGAAAAAGGTTTTTAAGTGCTTTGTGCCACCTCGTTTCTCCGCTTGCTTGTGCGTATATTGAGAGGGACGACCGGTTATTGGTTTGCCAATTCAGTTAGTATTAAGTATATATTTTTGTAGCTTTTTAATATTGCACCTCGAGAGGGAAAATCCTTTTCCTCTCAAAGTCGACCGAGGTCACCTACCCCATTCCAAAGTTTTAATTGTATGCGCACTCGCGGGCATACATACATACCGATTGGTGTACCAAATTCTTCCAATTCTTCCAAAAAGAAGAAGAAGAAGAAAAACAAAAAGACCGTCATTCAAGCCGATCCCGAGAATCGAGCTTTCGACAATACAATGGCAACGGATAATCGACCAATGATTGAGATTCTACAATCTCACGTTGAATAAAACGATGACGCGATTGTGGTGCCGGATATTGGAGCTAATCATTTTGAACTTAAAACGGGTTTTATACAAATGGTTTCCGCTACACCATTTTTAGGCCGTACTAATGATGATCCACACGCTCATATCAAACGTTTCATCCAATTAGCAAATACCGTCAAATACAATGGGGTGCCACAAGAGGCTATTCGTTTACAACTCTTTCCTTTTTCCCTCGAGGACAAGCCCAGATTTGGCTTGATAAGGAACCACCCCAAAGTATTACTACATGGATCGACTTAGAGACCAAGTTCATTAATTACTTTTTCCCACCATCACGGACCACCTCTTTAAGGAATGAAATCATTACTTTTGAGCAAAAATATGGGGAAACGTTTAGTGAGTCTTGGGATCGATTTAAAGAGCTTTTGAGAAAATGTCCACAACACGGTTTCACTAAAGTGCATCAAATAAATACGTTTTACAATGGTTTAACTCTAAATGACCAGGACTCACTTAATAGTGCCGCGGGGGGCAATATTCTTGTGAAAACCATGAACGAGGCTTGGGCCATAATTGAAAACAAGGCTAAAGTACAAACCAAGAGTGTTAGGGCCACTATGGCAAGTGCTAGTTCTAGTGAGAGTGACAAGAGAATCGATAAACTCACTTCGCTTGTTGAATCACTTGCTCTAAAAACCGATGCCCTTAATGGTCAAGTTAATGCCATGAAAGAAACAAGTGAACCGTGTGAGACTTGTGGTGGACCACATTCATATTTCAATTGTGACAAGGTTTACAATAATCAACAACAACAAGTTTGTGCTTTTAATGCTAATGAAAGGGTTCCATTTAAACCAAAAGTTGATGTTAACCATTTGTCTTATAAGAGTACTAATTATTTGGCTCCCCCGGGTTTTGTAGCACCACAAAAACCACCCCCACCCGCCCAAAATACCCAATACCAAAATAGGAACCAAGGTCCTCAAATGGGTAATTTTTAAGGGAATGCTAATCAAGGGAATTTTAATGGTCAAAATCAAGGGTTACAAAATAATAACCAAGGTTTTTATAACAACAACGGTTTTCAACCTCAATATCAAAACCAAGGAAATCCTAATCAAGGTTTTCCTAATAAAGGGTTTAATCAAATGAACATGCAAAATCCTCAAATGGACTTGGTTCTACAAAAATTGACCGAACATGAGAAAATCATGAAAGCAATGCAAGAATCTACTAGACAAATGCAAGAGTCCAACGATAAGAAATTTTTGACAATGATTCAAGCCCTTAGACCCCAAGGAGCCTTACCATCCAATACCAAGATTAACCCTCGTGCTAATGTGAGTGCTATCAATACTCGAAGTGGAGCGACTTTAGTGGGACCTTCCATCTCTTTGCCCATAAAGGAGAGACAAGGCCCGGATGTCATAATGAGTAATCCTACTCCTCCTTCGGTGATCCCTCCCACTACCACTCCTAGTACTAGTCCTCCATTGCCGAAAGAGCCTATCCCTACGGTTGTTCAAGAAGCGAGTCCTTCTCCTTCTCAACCTTCAAAGTCTAAGCCTAATATCCCTTATCCTTCTAGGTTAGACAAGGCTAAAGTGCTCACCAAAGATGACGTTCATGTCTCCAACTTTTTCAAAATGATTTCCAACGTCAATGTTAACATTAGTCTTATTGAAGCACTTGCTCAAATGCCAAAATTTGTCAAAATTTTTAAAGATTTGCTTAATAAGAAAGAAAAAATGGTTGAGCTCGTGAACACCCGTTTAAATGAGAATTGCTCTGCGATTCTTCTCAAAGAGCTTCCCGAAAAGCTAGGAGATCCCGTACGATTCGTGTTACCTTGCTCGATTCCTCAAATCGATGATTGTATGGCTTTAGCGGATCTCGGCGCTAGCATCAATCTTATGCCACTTTCGGTTTGGAAACAACTGTCATTACCCGACCTTGTACCGACTCGTATGACTTTAGAGTTAGCTAATCGAACTCTCGCATACCCCGTTGGTATTGCCGAAGATGTTTTTGTTCGAGTTGGTACATTTACTTTTCCCGTGGACTTTGTCGTTGTCGACTATGAGATGGATCCTCGTATTCCGTTAATACTTGGTAGACCATTCTTAAGGTCCGGAAGAGCCTTAGTTGACGTGGCCGAAGGGGAGTTAATTCTTAGGGTTCGGGATGAACAACAAGTTTTTAAAATGGGAAAAATCACAACAAAATCAAATGGAAAAGAGTCGGTCAATATGATTGATGTTCTTAATTATGATAATGAAGAGATTTTTATTAATCCTTTTGGAATTGAAAAGTCTAATCAAAATGATTTTGTGATAAATTCATCCCTTCCCTTAGAGCCTCAAATTTTTGAAACTCCTATTTATGATACCTATAGTGATCACACTATCTTCGGCTTAGACGACCTAACTTTAGACGACTTATCTTTTGACCCACCCATTTATGATACCCCAATCTTTGATACCTACGATGATGACACTTCTTTAAGTGATCTCATTAACTTTGATGACCCACCCCATGTTCTTAATGCACCTCATATCTCTATGAGTGATTCTTCCATGGAGACTCCTTTTGACTTTTATACTCCAATTTTAGAAGTCATTACTTTTGAGGAGGATCCTCCACTCTTAGAGATCATTCCTAATTTAGAGGTTATTCCATTTGAGGAGGATTTAGATATCTTTCTAAATACCTATTTTCCTCACGAGGAAGAGTTTTCCTATGATTCTGATGATACTTATGTTTTCACATCGAGTTTCGAAGAGGACGACCTTCCCACTTTGGATTTTGGTGATATTTTGAGCTTAAATGTCACTACCTCTTGCTATTTTCCCGTTAAGGAACCGGTGTTTGATCCCGGAATAGAGACTTTTGTGCTTTTATTGCCATACCACCTTACCCTTCCTTATAATAAATTTTTGCCTAAGGATACCCCACTTTTCTTTGACTTGCGCACCACCTCGAGGTTTATTTCCTTTTGTGATGGAAATTATGTTTTTGACCCGGGTGGATTTTCATGGGGTATGCCTTATATGACTTTATTTTCACCCCTTTATCATGGAGAGATTTTCCTCCCTTGGAAATCTCGGTTTTTCCATGATTTTCCCTTTTGAATGATAACATTCGAGAATTCGAGTCGAGCTAGAGACTCGTGATAATAAATCAAGAATCGTTTAACTAGGTTAGATTTTTACCTTTTTCACCTTTCACCCATTTTCACCAATAAGTGTAGGGGGAGCCAAGTAGGTTGTTTGTGTTGTGATGTTGCGTGCAGGGACATGTGCTTAATGATCCACTTTTGGTGCTTTTGACACGACCCGTGTTCTCGTGTTTCCCGTGTACCCGGTTCCTTCGATAAGTTTTTGCTATTGTGATTCAATCTTGTTTATAAATAAAACGAATACATGTAATCACTTTAATTGTCCTTTCCTTAGCTCGATTTTAAACAACGTACTCAATGTCCTAAGTGTAGGGGAGTTTATTCTCCCACATGCTTAAACATTGAGGACAATGTTTATATTAAGTGTAGGGGGGATTTCTATCGAAATTTTAGTGGTCTTTTCCATGAATTTGACCCGTTTAACCGGAAAATTAAAAAAAAAATTTAACGTTTTTCAAATTTTTTGACTATTTTGGCCTAGTAGTATTTCCTTTTATTTTCTTTCCTTTTGTCATCGCATCGTAATAATTTCCATTTCAAGAATAAAGTCAAAAATAAATAAATAAATAAAATGGTTTTAACAAGTTTAGATATCTTTGATATATTAGGCCCGTCGTGAATATTTTGACTCAACCCGAGTTTACTTATCCAAGTTTACTCTAGCTAGTATCCTTAACCATATGGACCTTAATTGGTTTATTAGGCTAAGCATCCACGAGTCTCATTCCTTGAGATTTTAAATTATGGAGAACGAGAGATGATAGAGTTGATAATAAGTTTAAGGGTTAAATTTTTGCTTATATGAGTTTTTGTGGCTCTTTATTCCCGCTTGTATATTTAATTGCTTAATAAATGAGGATTTTTGCGGTGTAGATTCGATATCTTAACTCTTAGCCAAATCTTTATTCTCCTTGTAATTAAAGCTTGAACACATTGAGGGTGCCAGCGTTGTGGACTTCCGACTAAGGTGGCTCATAACCACTAAGTAGGAGGTATTCAGACCATGGGACCGCGGAATTTGGCCTACTATATATATCATAAATAAAGAAAGAATAAGATTAAAACATGACCTCAAGGAGCCTTAGGGTGTGGGGCATGTAGCACGAACCTTGTCATTAGAGCCTTAGGGTGTATGGCATGGTAAGTGTTGAATAAAAATTGATTCAAAAATCAATTCCCTCGTTTATCGTTCAAGGAGCCTTAGGGTGTGGACAATAGACGGGAATCATTTTTACATCTTAAAGAGCCTAAGGGTATATGATGTGCACTTGCTAAACTCCACATAAAGTCTACATGACTTTGGAGGAAATAATTAATAAGTAGTACTATTTGGCCAAATTTTAGGTCCGGGAATTTATTCCCCAAATCGTGTTAAATCATCCTTGATGTGGGCTTACTTTAGTGACAACATTTTTGAGGACGAGGTTAGGTTTTGAGTGTCGGGTTTGCACCGTTTGGCCTTCATTTTTGGAATAATAATTATCAAAGAAGTCAAATGAGCCTACGGGTGAATGACAATCAATAAAATCTAGAGATACAACCTAGGACTTGGAGAAAGAGTACTACACAATTATCTTATATAAGTGGTTTTAACCTAAGAACTTATGGTAAACAATGATCTCGTTTTTAAGCTTGGTATGGGGAACGTGAAACTTGAGGGTGATTAATATTCATGACACCAAAGCCCTAATTCAAGTCTTAGATTTCTTTACGAGTTTCTTCCATCAAATAATTTCCAAGTTAATAAATTGTTAAAACTTTTGTCTCCTTTTAATCTTTCCATCGTAGTAGTAATAGTATATCTTAATAAAGGTCAAGATGGATTAATTACGAGAAAAATGTAACTTATGCTTTAAAATAATGCATTGCATGGGGTCATTGCAATGGTCAAGTGTAGGGGATTTAATAAGTGTGTAAACACTTATCCTTTTACCACTAAAATCAAGGAAAAACAAGACCTAATCATGTGTTTAATATCGTAAAAGTCAGAATTACGCGTGGTTTTATGTTTTTGTGTGAAATAGGTACAAAAGATCAAAAAGAAGAGAAAACATGGGATTTCACGGTCAAATGTTGAAGAAGAATCCAAAAAGAGACGAAGACAAAGTCAAAAGACCAAAAGTGTGCCAAAGATCACGAAAACCGCCTAAACCGACACGATTTTGAAGAAATGATCAAAGAAAGCCGAAATCAAGCTCGTTCTTAGCGGATTTAATATTTATGGAGTTAAATGGACTTGTGTGACCCACATTTGCTTATTGGGCCCAAAAAGACCAAATTGTGGATTGTTATTTGGCCCAATTCAAGCCCAATTATGATACGGATAGCAAGTACAAATGGGCCACAAGCCCATTATCTTACACTAAATAAAACGGTTGAAAATCTTGTTGGGCCACAAGCCCATTTTGTAAACAAATGAAACGAAGGGTGAATAAACGTGGGAGATATTTATCTCTGGTCAACTCTCAAACTCTCAAACTCTCACACGTATACTCTCACCCCACGTGTTATCAACACATTCACACGTATTTTACCTCACCCCACTTCATGTTTTTAATAAACATTTATCCCAACATTTACCCACACACACTAAACGACTTTATTACCCACCTCCTCACCCCCACATTTCGTTACAAACAAGATAAATAAAAAAACCTTTACTGTTTTTTCTTCTCTCTCCCAACAAAACAAAAACACAGCTTCATCTTTTTATCCTCAAAACCCTAATTCCTATAACAAATGTTAATCAGTAAAAATTGGGGCTTTTATCCTTATGGGTTAATTCACACAAAGGGGGATTAAATCCCCATGAAAAACGGAAGATCCACCAAGGAGTGGTCCTCCTCTTTCTCCTGACGTGGCCTATTACTTTGTTTTGATTGCTTGAACCACATATCCATTACCAATCCCACCAATATAAATCCTCCACCTCAGCCTAAACAAACACAACAAACACACCCAATGCCATCCTGGCAATCCATGGCTCACAAGGTGCGTTTTCTACCGTTGGATTGATGAAGAGAAGAAAGAGAATGCAAAATGACGAATTAAACGGCCTGGATTGATTGCTTAATGAGGAAGCTATGAAGAGGGTTTCAGGGTTTCTCCTATAAAAACCCCCCAAAATCATTGTGTAAATGGCACTTTTTTCTTTATTTTAATTTTTCTGCAAAATTAGATTAGGGTTAATGTATTTCTTTAATTTTCAGTATTTGTAATTTTCTTTTAATTAATGAAAAGTTTAATTTTTAATTAATTTTTGTCCCATTTAATTTCTTGCAAGTCTAAATTTATTTTTCATCTTTAAATCCTGTTTTGGTTACTGTTCGCAAGTTATTATTATATAAAAAAATAAAAAAATAAAAAAAAATAAAATAAAAAGAAAGTGAAATATTTTCCCCACTGGGAAGATATCAAAAGGTTACGGTTCGAGTATGATATTCGGTTACTGTTCATGTTGATGTGTTTGGTTCGAGTGATTGGTTCGAGATGATGAAGATGGTGCTTGTTTTCGGTTCATAAGGGGGTTCAGCACCACCCTTCGTCACAACGGATTCGTCAAAAGGTTCCAATCTTTTCTTTTTAATTTCTTGTTAAGTTTTATTTTAAAGTTTATTATCTCTGCTAGTTAGAATTGTTTGAGTTTTGAGTTTATTTTGGTATTGTTTAAAATCTGCTAGTTTTATAAGTTTGGTTTATTTAGTTTAGTTTATCAGTTTAGATTTAGGTTGCTTATTTTCGGGTAAAATTTTGAAACTGCTTATTTGTTTTAATTAGTCCATTCAGTTTTAGTAGTAGCTTATTTTGGTATATTGTTTTAAGTTTGTTTATTTAAGTTTCTGTTTAGTTCATATGATTTGGTATCTGCCTATTTAGTTCGTTTGATATTTTGTTAATTAGCTTATTTCAGTCATAGTTTATTCATTTTGCTTATCTTGGTTTGTGCATTTGCTTTTTGATTTCCAGCTTTTGTGCTTATTTTCTTAGATTGCTGTCTGATATTTGCTAGTTTTGCTGAATAACCACAGATTCATTTGATCTGTTTGGTTTCTCAAATTCCAAAAATACCAAAAAAATTAATATTAGCAAAACTTTCGTCTCTGCTTAGGGTCGAACCCTGGACCTCCTGTTCAGGGACCAAACAACACAACCATCTCTGCTAGACCCTTTCTTGTGTTTGATTTCGCTTAGTTTAATTAATATAGGGATTTAATTTCTGGCAGTTTATTTTAATTAATACAAGTTTAATTTAAATTAGATTTTAATTAATTATTCTATTTAAATTACTTTTTTGATTTTAAATTAGTTTTCATTTAAAAATAGTTTTCAAAATAGTTTTCTTTATTTAAGTTACGTTTAAAAATAGTTTTCATTAACAATCTTTATTTAGTTTTTAAAAAAAAAAATAGATTTAAAGTTTTAATTTTATAAATTAGTTTTTTTTACATTAGTTTAAAATTAGTTTATTTCAATTAGATTAAAAAGTTTTTATCATACGAAAATATATTTTACCAAAAACAAAGTTTGTCTTACGTTTAGTCCAATTTCAAATTCGAGTCGATTTGTGGAACGAAAATAGATATAAAAAGAATTGACAAAAATCCCTAGTATTATACCCTTTATTTGATCCCATCTCGGCTTCATAGTACTTAAGAACTGTAAGAAGATAGAAAACCCTGTAAGGTGTTATGTATTATTAATATGCATTTATAGGACAAGATACATGAAATCCTAATGGACCCTTGCCCACAACTGGGCTTGGGCCATTACCGTCTAATACTCCCCCGCAATCCGAGCGGTGAAATCCCGAAAGCTCGGATTGGAGATTAACATAAACCATAGAACATTTTAAAAAAAAAGAAAAAGAAAAACATAAACAGTAAAAAAAAATCATTTAACATAACCCATTGCTTCTTTAGAATTTTTTTGTTGAGATCCGCACTTTATGGAGATAGTGACGGCTTATGAGACTCGCTTTGTTGAGATCCACACTTGATGGAGATAGTGACGGCTTATGATGGTCGATTAGAGTTTGATTATCAAGATAGATAGATTTGATTTTGAGAAGCGGCTCATGACGGCCGACAAGTAGGTTTGGAGATATTTTGATAATAGAAGAGAAGAAGTTTTAAGAAACGGCTCATGGCGGTCGACATTAAGATGATGGAGATGAGAGTTTTGACGGGGTGGTAGAGAGACAATGAGGAAGCGGCTCATGGTGGCCGACTAGATCCACCTATGCTCATGATACCATGTAAGAAGATAGAAAACCCCGTAAGGTGTTATGTAT
The DNA here is from genome assembly GCA_025667525.1 of Glebionis coronaria. NCBI lineage: Eukaryota > Viridiplantae > Streptophyta > Magnoliopsida > Asterales > Asteraceae > Glebionis > Glebionis coronaria. The sequence continues at coordinate 172,357,101 of CM046877.1, read as the reverse complement.
TATTAATATGCATTTATAGGACAAGATACATGAAACCCCAATGGACCCTTGTCCACAACTGGGCCTTGTCCATTACCGTCTAATAAGAGCTTCTCCCCCAAAACCCTAGTTTTTTTTATTGTTTCCTTCCTTGCTATTCTCCGACACATGACACCAACCTTTGCACAAGACGACCTCTTCCGCTATTGTCCATTCTTTTGGCGGCTCCTTAATCTTGGTCTCAACCTGCTTACCTTTTGAAGCACGTATCGAGGGCTTCTTACGTTAAGTGACAATTTTTTGACAGGAGATGCGTAATCGTCATCGTCAAGGTTAACCGCACCGCGATAGGACCCGTAACCCGAACCTTGTCCCATAGATTGATATTGACTTGGACTTTGACCGAACCTTGACTCGTAAAGTAGTGTAGGTTATACATCATTTTCTCAAAATCAACGTAAAGATTAAAACGATTAACCAGAGAATACGAGGGATTTACATGCGAACAAGTGGACGAATCCATAGTAAGGTGACATAAACCGGTTGAAGGTTCAAAGAAAGCTTGTTGGTTGTTATTGCATGGAGGAGAGAACGGACGGTTTTGATAGTACATGTGTGAGTTTTGTGGTTTTTGTGATTGATATTCAAAGCCAGCGGGTCTAAATCGAATGTTTGGTGACACACGGATAATCAGAAAGTCGAATTCGGCGTCACATGGAGAACACTTTGTTGAGGAACTTGGGATTTCGGGTTTTAGTTTTGGGGGTTATTTTGCTAGACATGTTGCATTGGTTAATTTTTTGGTTTTGTAATTTAAATGTGCGAGAAAAATAGTATAATAGGTTGAGTATTTATATAGTGTTTAAATTTAAAATTAATATTTAGTTCTAACTGTATAAAAAAATTTGGAAAGAGATAATGTTTTTTAAAGAGTTGGGGGTGGGATCGACTGAATTTTCAGTCGACGATCGATTCTAGTTGGTCGCGCAACAAAACCAATTAATTGCAAAATCGGTCGACCGACTTCAACCGACCCGGTTGCGACTAGCCTAACTCTTTTATCGTTTTCGTATCTATATCCTTATATAACATAAAACGATCAATTGTATGAATCTTTCATGCTCGAAATTGCATAATTTTTTCAGCATACTTTCATAAATATCCAGTTCGTTGTAAGAATCCATTGGTGACATATAGCCATAGTTGAAAATGCTCGGTTTTATCTGAAGTAGGTTTTGTAGATGATATTTTTGGTGATCACAGAGTATCAAAACGACACACATTTTTAAGAGCAACACCATCAACGGTTTAACGCTATTACGTTAGTGTCACATCATCGTCATCCATTCTCGCCATCAAACTTATCACGAGTGACTCTCACTTTAATTACAATTTAAGTATACATCAAGTAATAAACAAACAACATAATACATTTAAAAAAAAATACTCCTTAGAGCATATGTAATGTAAAAGCTATAGATAGCTTTTTACTATTTCAAAAAGTCATTTTTGAGGGGTTTTTGCATTGTGTTATAAGGTTTTTGAAAGGCTTTTTATGAATGACTTGGTAAACATCAAGTCATCTTTCAAAGTCTTAAGCTATTAAGTGATTATGCATTTATGGCATTTGAGTCATCAAGTCTTTAAGACTTTTTGCTTTTGTAGATGCTCTTAGAGCATGCCCAATGCATCAAATGGGCAAAAGCTTTTTATCATTTTTATAAGTCTTTTGAGTAGGTTTTCTTCATTGCAACCAAGACTTTTTCAAAAGCTTTTCCATATGACTTCTTTATCCTCAAGTCTTTCCACAAAGCTATAAGCCATTTATGAGTTATCCATTTAATGCATTTAATGCATCAAGTCATTGAAGACTTGATTCATTGTTCATGCTCTTACTAAAGGTGGCAAATCTTGCCAATTTTGATAAATATGGGCATTTTTTATACATAAAAAAAGACGGTACTTTTTACACATTCTTTATTATTAATGAGCTAAACGGACGCACCTTGTAAGAAATTAAATGGGCTTAATGGGCGCACATGTAAACTACTAATTAGGCTACTCGAAGATATTTTATATTTAATTTTTTATCCCCGACTTTCAAACAAGTATTTTTTATTTTTAATTATACGTTTTTATTTGTTTTTTTTTTTCGTTTTATTTTACGCCCGTTTCGATCGTACCCGTTTAGCGCGCACCCGTTTGACCCGTCGCTGTCCGTGCCCGCCCGCCGCCCGTTTTGCCACCTCTACTCGTTACTCTACTTTTACCAACTAATCACACATTTTTTGTCGCTTCAGATGTTAACGTCAACCACCGCATAACGATTACATGTGATCTTCAAGCACCGTTACACAGTGTATTGGTGCTTGAAGATCACATGTAATCGCTATGCGGTGGTTGACGTCAACATCTGAAGCGACAAAAAATGTGTGATTAGTTGGTAAAAGTACAGTAACGAGTAGAGGTGGCAAAATGGGCGGCGGGTTTAGAGCATAAGAAATGGGTACGTTAAAGGTGGCGAAAAAACCCTTTGGCTCTAGAAATTGAATGGCGTCTCATTTTTTTTTCGCCAACCACACCGACCCAAAGAAGTTATGGTGAGCATCGGGACGAAATCGAACCGTCTCGACTCAATCCCGACGCATCCCGAAACCAAAATTGTGAAAAAGTCAAACCGAATCTTGACCCGATTTAATCTCGAGTCCTAAATCGAACCGAGTTAAGTCCGACTTAATCCTGGTTTGTATGGTTTTTTTTATGCGACCCCGAACCGAACCGAGTCCCAACATCGTGAAAAACCCATCCCGAGTCCCGACACGAATAAAGTCGGTTTGTGTCATTTGGTTTCGGGCGATTTGTGTCGGTTTTTGGTTCTCGGACGATTTTGCTTACCTTAAAAAAGTAGCGTCAAACTTTTTTATATGATAAGTGAGGTATATGTAAACCATAATATCATTTATTTTATTTTGACACTAATTTTTGTGATGTTAAAAATGTAAAGCTAACCCAATTCTGATGTGAAAGCCACTTTCATCCTACGTATCATACTTTTTTTCTTTAGCAATACATGACAAACCGTTCAGTGCTCGTGCTCGTGCTCGTTATATGAGATCCAATGAACAACATTAGATACTTTATAATAGAGGGGAATCACGTTCCCCTAGGAACAGTGATCCCCTCTCACAAACCAAATAATTTAATCCCTCTCCTCATATATCCCTCTCCTCACATATCCCTCTCCTCACATACATATCACACAAACGAAATAATTTAATATCTCTCCTCACATACATATCACACAATCTACTTCTGCTACAGTTTGACTTTGTGATGATCTTGCATCTTTGTGAATCTTTGATCTTTGTGATGATCAGTTTGACTTTGTGATGATCTTGCATCTTTGTGAATCTTTGATCTTTGTGATGATCGAAGTATGATCTTTGTGATGATCGATCTTTCATGTTTCTTAAACTGCTCTCTTTGGAAATATCTTTCGGATGATATTTTTATCATAATTACCAACCTTAGTTGGTACGTTTGATTTAATTTAACAAATTGTTTGATTAGGGTTTCTCTTAATTTATGGGTTTTGTTTGATATGTTGGCCTGTGGTTAATTGCGTGTAAGTAATTTAATTATGCGTATTGTTTGATTAGGGTTTCTATTAATTTTTGAGGTTAATTGGGGATCATGTTGTTTGATTAGGGTTTCTATTAATTCAGGTTTTTTGTTTCATATGTTATTTTGTTGTTAGTTGGGGGTGTGTGAGACTAGGTTATAAAAAAATAACGGGTTTCAGTGTGTTGCTGCTCATAGGGCTCCGAGATGTTGCCTGTTTGGTAAGTTTGTTGTGTTATTGACGCTAAGTCAGCCGTGCCTCGGCGGGGCATCACACGTTTGTGACTGCAGCCATGCCGGTATGACGCCTCTTTAACCCTCATCCCGTTTGGTTTCTGTTATTTGTTGCATTGCCTTAAATGACCTTTGTTACGGGCTGTGATGAGTACACATGGTTTCGATCAAAATGAAATCGGCTGTGTCTTGGCGGGGCAACTTACAATCTGTTGCAGCCATGCCGGCCGCATCGTGTTGCTATGATTGTTGCCTTATCTGAGCCTCCTCTCCAACTGATTGTCTTGATTAAATGGGGGTTGTGGCTTGGCAAGGCATCAGGGGATCCTGTTTGCAGCCGCCTCGTGAGCCGCTTTTACTGATTCATGTTGTCTTGGTGGGGAAACTTACAATCTGTTGCAGCCATGCCGGCCGCATCGTGTTGCTATGATTATTGCCTTATCTGAGCCTCCTATCCAACTGATTGTTTTGATTAAATGGGGGTCGTGGCTTGGCAAGGCATCAGGGAGGAGTTTGTGTGATATGTATGTGAGGAGAAGGATATGTGAGGAGTGGGATTAAATTATTTGGTTTGTGAGAGGGGATCACTGTTCCTAGGGGAATGTCATTCCCCTCTATTATGAGGTATCTAATACAATTGGGGTTACCTGCATCTTGGCTGTTTGTTACAATTGACTGAGGTGAGTTCCGTTACGGGCTGTGATCAGTACATGTGTTTCGTAACACGGACGACCTCATCTTCATCGAAATCGAAGGATGCCGGCTCAGATTTGCCTTGGCGTCTTCCGTGTGCCGAAACAGTGCACTTGCGTTTTACGTATGTTTCATTAACTGAGTAATGCCATGTTCCTATAATTGTATCGGGCCGTGATGAGTCTAGACAGGCGCGGATAAAGCTAGGAGAACCCGGACCTTGGCAGAGCGACCTTTTAAGGTTGCAGCCATCCCGAGTTATGGCCCTTCCAAAATAACGCCTAATTTGAGCCTATTTTGTGAAATCGAAATCGAAAGATGCCGACTCAGATTTGCCTTGGCGTCTTCTGTGTTCCGGACCAGTGCACTTGCGTCTTACGTATGTTTCATTAGCTGAGTATTGGCATGTTCCTATAATTGTATCGGGCTGTGATGAGTCTAAACAGGCGCGGATAAAACTAGGAGAACCCGGACCATGGCAGGGCGACCTTTGAAGGTTGCAGCCATCCCGGGTTATGACCCTTACCAAATAATGCCTTATCTAAGCCTATTTTGTGTAGCGATTTAGTATTCATACGGAAACAAGATTGCTTACTCTTATAAAATTACCGTTAGCATTGTCTTCAGGTATGGTGATACGTGGTGGTGTTTTAAGCGATTAGCATTGTCTTCAGGTATGGTGATACGTGGTGGTGTTTTAACAGAAACTAAACCCGGCATTATGAGTTTTTATAATTCACGTAGATAAAAACGTCTTATACATCTTTTGGGTTATAACTCTTTAATTCGATTTTCTTTAGTATTTTTGTTTTGGTTGGATTGCTTTTTTCGTATTTTTGTTTTGGTTGCAGGTTCGTGTACCCGGGGTGTAAGGATGTATAACAGTTGGTGTTCTGGTAAGTTTGGTGATTAGATTTACTTTTTGTCCTTTGTTTAACAACATAGGTCGGAAAACATAAGCATATAAGCCCAAAATTAGATTTTATTAAGGGTTTACATTAGAGGCATCGTGCGTTGAAATTCTATATAGCCCTTTAGGAACGCGGAGTCATCAAACACCAAACACAGGTTCATCCAATGTAATACCGCAATATCTGATTGACGGGTCTTAGGTAATAGATAAATATGATAGAAAATTATAGATGGATTAATTGTTGACCTATATGATTGTTGTTCTTTCAACCAACAGAAATAAGGACAGCGAACTACTTTTTATGTTGACTAATCTGATTAATTGTTATATGACGAGTCAGGTTTCTTTTTATGGCATTTGATACAATTGCAGATTGTTCAGTTAACTACTTTTGATACCATATTTGACCGGTCTCAAGTAAAGGCGTAGGCGCCCGTGATTTGGCAGGGTAAACATTCCGGTTTGCAACCATCACGGGCTCCTGCGTTTTATTAAACTATTTTGTGCTTCAATGGGTATATAGGGCCATGATGATCGTTCAGTCAGATGGGTGGTGGTGGATTGATAATGGGTAATGGGATGGACAAAAGGGGCGGTTGTAGTAAGGTTAGTTATGGCCTTTTGATACAAGCAAAATAAGGAACTTAGATAGAAAACACGCAGTATTTCTTTTTGTTAACTATTTGGTATAAGGGATGATATCCTATACTATACGTTATTAACCACTGGCATACCATCTTGGTGGGCGGTTGCTGATTACAAGCTATGTGTGTTTTTTTACCTAGTGGGTGTTTAGTTCAATGGAAAATATGACAGAGAAAATTTAAATAAGGTATTTTTCATGGTTTCATGCTTCGAGTTGTTTTCAAACATATTTTTTTAAAATTATTTCTTAAATTTATATATGTTGAATCTTTACACTAGATCGGGCGAAGCATTCAAATATCTTATTATAATGTTCGTTGACACCAAATGACCCATTTTGAGACAACAACCAAAATATCTAGGATTTAATCCCACCAAATACCAAAATCTGAATATTTATGAAGCAACCGGATGTCGGTTATCTATTTATTAGTAACAATGATTTTTTTTTTGGCATAAACGCTTAGGAATATGTTAACAGTTTGCTACGCTACTTTCTGTCATTTTCTTTTTTGTCATTTCGATTATGCTTACAAAATGTTCGATCTATTAGTAGGTTCACGAGCCAACTCAAAAGATTGTAAGGTACGAACATTTATGTATTCGATGGCATGCTGAATAAAATATGATTAGAAAGCGTATTCATTAATCTTGGGATCCAAAACTCACCTTAATGTTACAATGCGCAGGTCCATTTTGAATCGGTTATTATGATGGTGAAATATGGAGAGATGGTGTCGGTAAAGATTAAGCGCATCCAAAAACTATTGAAGGTATGCATAAGGTAACTCTTATTATTATAAAATACTTTTTTGTTCGGGAATTCAGAACATTGGTATCTTTAAAGAGTATTGCAAGGTATTCAGAAGTATGTTCTTGGTGATGATTGCAGGATGCGCTCTGTTGATTTAAATATATATTTGTTATAGCACGATTGCTATACCTGGAAGGAAACTAATTTCATTGAGAAACCATATGGATGTTGACACTTCAGGTGCACGATTCGTTATACGTAACGCTGCACTTTTTCTCTATGTTTTTGCTGCCTATGACATACATTTTATTTAGTAGATAACCTGACCCTTTAACCGATTTATATGCAGACCAATTGAGGTTGATTGGAATATACGATAGGTTGTTACAGAACGTACGCTAGACGTGGTCTTCATCACAAAAAACCCCGGAAGAAAGCATCCGCCAAGCACAAGAAAAAACCACAGGTAACACAAGCACCCTAAATCTTCGATTCCTGAGATCCTGTTTTCGTATGAAAGAGTCAGCAGGTAGTGATCCCCTCACACCGAGTATATTTTAATCCCCCTTTTTCATATGTTGAAGCTACCAAGGCAGCAGTGAAATTGTGCACAAACGATTTATAAGGAAGCGTCTTGGATACCAGCCACATTTCGTAAGTGTTGGCCTTGAACTCTTAATATTATTCTTCATCTTATTTCTTGATTTTAAAGCTAATCCAAACACCCCTTAATTATTCTGCTTTAAGTGGCGATTTTCTGAGTTCTATTACGAACCAAAACTAAACAATTATTAGTAAGTAATACCAACCATCATATTTTGTATCTTTGTGGCATGTTATGTCTTTTTATATTCATTAACGTGCTCTTATAATAAAACACGATAACGCCTAAGAAGATAACATAAGAGCGATTATTATAGAATTTTTGGTCATGTCTTTTGAAATCTAGGGAGCTAATAACGAGTTGTTTGAAGTAGTGTATAGATGTAACATGTTAGATAAATGAGTACGATCAAGCAACTATATGTGTCGCTTTCGGCTAAAATGAGCATCATTATAATCTATCTGTCGCTCTATGGCTATAAAATCTAGGGAGCTAATAAAAAGTTGTTTGAAGTAGTGTATAGATGTAAGATGCTAGATAAATGTGCATATTAAGCAACTATATGTGCCACTTTCAGTAGAGGATGTTATGGTTAATCATTTTTCAAAAACAGTAATGGATATAACGGGTTAGGATGATACGATTATTTTAGCACCTACGACTTATGACACCGATTAAGCAATAACAAGCTGATTATCGAAACTGTTTTCTTAGTCTTGAATTAGATTACATATATGTATAAAGTAAAAATGTTGATGCTAATGGTGTGTGTTTCTTTTATGAGTTACGTCAAATGTTTGTTGCAGCAACCCAACTAAAATTCACATATATACAATCACTATAGGTAATATGTTTGATTCCTTTGAATCATAGGCTTGAAACTGCTCCCAAAGTAGATTTAGACCCGCTGACCAAATATACAGCTAACTACAATTTTTTTTTGCCCAAACAGGTACCCCGCCACCATATATGGTACAACTGCTTGCTACCACAACAATGACAGCAGTGAATGAAAAAGAACTTCAACGAAAAAAAACAACCTCCAAATGTGCACTCTTACCAGACCTGAAACAGCCACAAAGAAACCCAAAGAACTATGAGCGAACGTCTCCCAACGCTGCGGCGAAGCACAGACACAAGCCCTAATATCATTAAAGTAGTAAATACATCAAGGCATTAAGCATGAGTTAATAATACTACGTATATTGTAATTTTATTTTGCTTGGGGTCTTTTTTCAAGAAGAATATACATTCTTGGTTGCATCTTTCCAAGGAATGGGTAGGAGAGCCGAGCACATTAAATAAGTGATGCTATTTCATGTTGTAACGGTCAAGGTTCAATTGATGATCGTAGATCACATGGCAAGCCCAAAGGTGTGGTGATGTTGTTGGTTACTTTGTTGTCAAATTGGACTGCACGAATGTCAAGGCCCACAAAATAATGCATATTGGCTGTTTAAGCATGACACAGTACAGTATTATTACTATCCATTCATATATGACATTCTTTCTTTGATCTTGTATTATGTTTGTGATAACATGTGAGCTTATTTTTTACGCTTGTGAGCTTATTTTTTAGTATGAGCTTCTCAAAACTTACCTAAGCCAATCAATAAACTAACACAAGCACACCATAAACGGTGTCACGGTAATGCACTTAGATTCTTATATAAACTAAATAGTATTTACAAACATATTTTTTTAAGGAACCATGTGCATTTAAGAAGAATCAAGTTTTAGGTTTTACCAAAACTAACACACTATGTCACTAAGAATTTATAGTCGTTACTAGACTCCTCATAGTTCCGTCAAAATCAAAGGCTAATGTTATAAATACCTCTTAAAAAACAGTTGATACCCCTCCTCTTTTTTATATTTTTTGTATGTTTATAATTTTATTTATGTTATAAAATTGAGATTTTGAGAATACAAAATGAAAATTATAAAGTTTAATAAGTTAAAATTAATAAACATACAAAAATATGAAAACAAAACTTATTAAAAACTGTGCTGAACTATAAACAGAAAGAGACAAATAGACAGAAAATAAAAAAATGTTCTACCTTTTAAAAAGTTAAAGGTATTAATAGGAGGACCCAAAATCAAATCTAGCATTGTTAAGAGCTGAAGCTTACTGAGATAATCAGATCTTATCTATACTACTATAAAGCATTTTGATATCTCTCTCTTCATTTAATTTTAAGTAATACAACTCTTAAAACATATTGTACAATCTCTAAATACATAAAACTTAATTTTAAGTAATACCTACAAAGATTTCATTCATTAAATGTCTTTTAAATTTTAAAATTTAAGCAATACAAATTAAACCATAAGGTATAATAAAAACTAATTAAATACACTAATTAATCATCTTAAAATTAAAATACATACGTACTATTTTCTTATACATATTGTAGAAACCAATAAAACACATAAATCTTCATGCAATTTATATGTCAAGTTGATGGTTCAAATAGTTTTGGACCCGTAAGAACCGGATAGAAAGAGTGAATGAGACCGAATTCTAATCATTTTCTTTTTTTTCAGCTAATCAAATCGTTACTTTTATTTTGTTTGCGTCTAGACTTGAATTGCTAGGTACCCGCAGCTGCAACGTGCGAGTACCCTCCTAGTCAATACTAATCATCCCTAGTTCCCTACTAACAACATAGAAGATAAAATAAAATATGAAAAGTCTATATAATATTGTTTAAACGTTCGGATCTCAACAGTCCAATAGTTTATAATTAAAACTGTACTAGTGTCACACAAATGAGACAAGAGTTTGGGCATAATCTTTTATTTCCTTCAAACTCTCCATGGTCCAATTCACATGATTTTCATTTTTCAAGTCTTCTACAAGCAAGATCAGTTGTACTTGTATATATACATCACAGTACAAGTAAATAATGCACAAAAGGAATACGTATAGTACCACTATTTCCACATAGTACTGTTGAATATACATTTGTCGTTTAGAGATATAGGGGTTGTAACAGTGGCCCCACACTGACATGCAATGAAGTCATCAAACTCAAGTTCTTGAATACTACTTGCATCTTTCACCTCCCCAACACCATTTCTCTCTTCTCTTCTATCCCAGAAAAACCATTAATCTTTTTCTGGTTTTATGTTATAAAAAATGTCATTTTAACCACTAAAATGACATTTATTCTTTAAACAGTAGAAACCCAGAAAAACCCATAACTTATTTCCCTGTTTCAAGCTATAAAAATGATATTTTTATATATGTAACAAAAAATAGATAGATACCCAGGTCATATTTTTTTTAAAACCCAGAAAAAAACCCATAAATCTTTTAAACCGTATATATAAAGTCAAAAAAGGAGGCTATTTCTGGGTATAAAATGTCATTTTCTAACTAAAATTAGATAGATACCCAGATAGATTTCCCACAAAAAAACCCACTAATTCTTTTCTGCTATAATAACTTATAAAAATGTCACATTTTTTATAAAAATAAAAAAAACCCAGTTCATATATTACAAAACCCAGAAAAACCCACAAATATTTTATAAAAAAGTGGTGAATTTATGAATGGGTTGTTTAATATCTAATTTAAGTGCAAAATTTGCATTCTTTCCTCCATCACCACCAACTTATCAGATCAAGAAACGTGAAGACGGAAAGCTGACAGCGATATACACGTCATCAACCATGCCGCTGACGTCAGCAAGCGGTGGAGGAGTTGATGATGGTGGTATTAGTAATTGTTCACTTGATGTGTTGGTGTTACCTACTAAAAGAGGAACTAAAGTTGTAGCTTTTTATCTTAAGAATCCTGTTGCTAGATTGACTTTATTGTATTCTCATGGTAATGCTGCTGATTTGGGTCAACTCTTTGACCTTTTTGTTCAACTCAAAGCTAATCTCAGAGTCAATCTTATGGGGTCAGTATTCTTTACCTAACTCCTGTTTAGTTTAATGTTTCCTTAAATAGAAACATTCAAATATTTGGTTATGAACTTATGATATAAATGGATTTGATCATTAGTCTCACTATTAATTTGTTATATATGGATTTGATCCCTTTTGGTAATGTGATTTAGGGCGTTGTAAGTAATTATTTAACTACCATATGTGGATCATAACAATATCTTTGAATGTCTAGTCTCTATGTTCTTATCTAGTTTGTGTGATTGCTATGGCCCTCTATGGCTTTTGTTTTCTTTATGTTTTTTATATTTTAATTGCTGTTGAAGTAGTTTGTGTGTTTATTAATGTAGCCTCTTCATGATTGGTTTTTATAATTTTTTATGTCATATATGTAAAGCATATATCTTTCAATGTCAAATCTTAAGTTGCAAATTTGGCAATAATTGTATGTTCTTACATATTGTAGAATAAATTCCTTGTAGTCTACTTTTTGATGTAGTTTGCGGATAGTGAAATCGACTATATTTGAATAAATTTTGAACCTAAAAGAAGATTCATTTGCCATTGGAAGTAATGACAGAAAACTAAATAGATAATGGAGTGGCTACTTTACTTTTTTAGATCATGATGCTGATTTGATTTTACTTCATATGCTCTTTGATGTGATGGGTTTTGGCTTTAGGGGGTTTCTGGTCTGGTGCTGTAGGTGCTAACATTTATTTAAAATCGTTTTTTTTTGGTATGTTGATTAAGATATTTACGTAAGAAATACTGTAGTTCAAGATTTATGTGGTGGGTAAAGAAAACCGTAAAATGGGTGCTTTTAGGCATGAAACTAATGTGTGCTTTTTGGTATGAAACTATTTGGGGCTGTTTTCATGCTTCGTTTGTTACTAACGTTATGTTCGGTGGTCCATAAAGCATGTTTTTACTTTCTTGAATTTTTTGGCAAGGTTAATTGTATCTTGTGGAGATTAAAAATATAGAAAATGTGAAAAGTGAAAGCTATCAACTTTATTGATTTTGGACCTTTATGTTCTTTGATTTTTTGGCTATAAAGTGAACATTTTTTACTGATCAATTACCTGAGAAATGGGTAACTGCCCATAATCTGCTGTTGAATCTTGACAGTGCTGTTTGCTTCATCTGATCAATTGTGCTGTTTGCTCTATCTGCCAATAAGAATTTTACTGTTTTGGTTGAATATTGTAGTGGAGTTTGACAGTTACTGTATCTTTTTTACTTGCATGTCGTTCCTGTTTGTGCTACAATTTCACTTCCTGAACGCATGGCTTTTTAGAAAAACTTTTGGATTTGCTTTTATTCGGAGTAAATGCTGTTTTCGTGGTTGAACTTTAATTGTAATGTAATTGAATATAGTTCAACCTGATTAAGTGTTTGATATGATTACTAATACAAAATTTCTTTTTCCTGTCTTGGTTTTCTTCAACAGATATGATTATTCGGGCTACGGAGCATCAACAGGCAAGGTAAACCTTTCAACGACATTTTTGTCTTTCGTCTAATACATGTGTATAAAACACTCTTCTGCAACAAAAAATACAGATATTATGAGGGTCTAATTACGCAAAATTGAAAAGGATAATACTATGATCCAAGTAAACAATGTTTATGCTGTTTGATTTACTTTCTTATTATTTTTGCTAACTATTTTTCGGACCCTTAGACCAGTAAGTAGATTTTAAGTAATTACCAGATAACATTAATATTTTGAACTTTTTCTTGTGTGGAAAATAAAAAATGATGAATGTTAAAGTCTCAAGGGGAAGCAAGTCATGTTATTTACCCTTAGATAATAATTTTTACATCAAAATTTGATTAATTCTATAAAGGAAAACTCGCACACCCAATTATAGTATATGCATTCTCACACAACAATCTCACTGTTGACCATGGCGGGACTTTGAACCCACAACCTCTTGGTTGGTTGGTGACATGGTTGGGGACATAATTATCTCATGGATACTGGTAGGTAAAGGTCCTTTATTATCCAGTTTGATTATCTGACCCTTCTATACCTTATATCCAAACATTGAACAATCAGTTATAAAACACCACATCCTGAACGCCTCTTTGACTTTATAGTTTACATGCTCTAACATTTGTCTAACAAAAGTCTCAAAAAAAGTAGTAATAGTTGTATTCTACACGATGAACAGTTCACATAGAAGAACAAGTAGGTTCCACTACATGGACATAAAATGTGTGTTTTGGTTTAAGGTCCCACGGATGCAATACACCCTTGAAACGGAGCTTGTGAAGTCTTCTTTGCTTATTAGTTGTCTAAATGATTCCAATATCTGTTTTTTTATTTTGTAATTTTCAGCCAAGTGAGCTTAATACCTACGCAGACATAGAGGCAGTATATGAGTGTCTGCAAACCGAGTATGGAGTCAGCCAGGAAGACTTGATTCTCTATGGACAGTCGGTCGGAAGTGGGCCCACATTACACTTGGCTTCTAAATTACCCAGGTTAAGAGGTGTCGTCCTGCATAGTGCCATTCTTTCTGGCCTACGTGTTGTCTGTCATGTCAACTGCAAATTTTGCTTCGATATCTACAAGGTAATTATTATATTTGCTTCCAATTGACAAATAGTTTTCTTTTGCCTTTTAAATCAAACTGAAGATAAACTTTAACCTTTTTCTACTTTTCATTTCCTTGTTTATAAAATATGCTGTATTTTTTTATTTTTTATTTTTTGTATTCTTATCTGCATATCTTGTTAATGAGCCAAAAACAAAATTATATTATTCTATGAATAAATGCTGCCAGATCAAGTTACTAATAATTTGATATTTGCAGAATGTCAGCAAAATTCGGAAGGTGAAATGCCCCACATTTGTGATACATGTAAGTTCATCCCCTTCATATCTTAATTGATAGTTCCACACATGCGCATGAATTCATTTTGATGGATGTAAAGTTCGTCTGTGTATATGAGTTTTGTTAGCTTATTTATTATTTCCGAGCCAATAATTCAGTGAGATGGATGTCACGTTCGTCTTTGTATATGAATTTTGTTAGCCTTTTTTTATCTGTTTCGGGCCAAGAATATTATTTTCTAAGTGGGCGACTGAATTAGAATAAAATCAATATCAGTTCTTCTAGATTGCATAATACACTCTCCTTCGTAAGATGAACGCACATTTACTGCTGTATTGGTTACAATATTTGTGTATACATGTTCTAGTTATGGTAATCACAATCTTATGCCAACATGCTAAGTTACCCTGTAGTTATTAGAAGATAAATTGGGCGTCTAATCTATCTTCTAATAGTAGTGACATGGTACTGCTCACATCCAAACCATCCTGTTCACCTATTTGAAATAAGCTTGAGCCTGGTACCTCTAAGATTTGGCAGCTTAGCAAGTGATCCTATTATTGTTTGAGGAGGTTTTTTGAACATGAAATGTTACCTTGTATCGACATAGTAGCGCTCACGTTGGAACCAGCCTGTTCTCCTATGTGAGCTTAGATCGGGCCTATTTGTTTCTATATGGTTGTTGAAGGGTTTAGTTTTGTTTCCCTATGAACCGGGCCTATTCTGTCCTAGGTAATGTCATTCCTTTACTAGTTGACCCAAAGTGATATAGAGCAGATCAAGCTAATAGTGGACTCATTCACGGGTCTAACACTTATCAGTCACGCCTATGCCCCTAGAGCCCATATGAGGGTCCAAAAAGAGGCCGTGCTTTTTAGAGTCTTCATACATATTATTGTATTATTTGCCCTTGGAGTTTACCTTGACCTGCTTGTTTCGTGATGTACCTATGACAGGGTACGGAGGATGATGTTGTAAGTTGGCTGCATGGCAATAGACTATGGAAAATGGCCAAGGATCCTTATGAACCGTTATGGATTAAAGGAGGTGGACACTGCAACTTAGAACTCTACCCCGACTATATTCGTCATCTTTACAAGTTCATATACGATATGGAGACCATGACCACAAAAACACGACTCACAAAGATCAAACAGAAGATCCGGTTACCGAAAAAGGAAAATCCCGCGAAGTCATCTACTAGTTGTTCCTGTTCTTGTTGCTGTATAAACATCTGTCAGCCAAGCTGCCCGAAATGTCCAAAACCCAAGTGCCCGAATTGTTGTGGTCTGCCAAAATGTTGTTGCTTGCCAAAATGTTGTTGCTTGCCAAAATGTTGTAGCCTGCCAAAATGTTGTAGCCTGCCAAAATGCCCTAATTGTTGGCCAAGTGGATGCTGCTGTCTGAACTGGAAATGTGGCTGTTGCTGGTGGTCAAAACCAAGATGTCCAGAAGTGAAGATGCCTAGATGCTCTTCGTGTTGTGGATGCTTTACTTGTTTACGCAAGTGCGTTCAGTGTTCTTGCTGTTGATATAGGTTGGTTTCGTGACCGGGTGGGGTATACATGTTAGGCTTTTACTGTTTGTATAGATTATCTCGGGAACGAGTGCCTGGAAATGGTGAAACAATAGTTATTTAGTAGTGGTTTTGATTAAAACTTGGGTTTCCCTGCATTCATTTTCTTTCAAGTATATCATGTAGCAGCAGGTAGGATGCAATAGTTCCATGTTAAAATGATGTATGTTTCACATAATTAGATTTATAAAAACGCTCGTTAAGGGGGCGTTTGGAAATGATCACATAAATAGTCTTGATGATGTATAGTCCTTAATCGGGCCATGAAGCCCGACCCACGGGAACTACCTGTATTCAGTCCATCACGATTGGGCTCAGCTACCGACATTAGCTTTAGAGGCCCGATGAAGGTGGTGGTCATACTCGGTATTACGTGGGCCGCACTTTAATCGCATGCGGTCGGGTAAAACAGAATCATAGTCTAATAGGATTATGATTCACTCAAATTGAGATGATATACACTTTCCTTATTTATGTTTTAGAACATAAGGATCTTTGTGTATATGGTAATTATCCTCTCGGTGGGTCGCAAGATTCGGAAGCCTTACTTAAGCTTCACCGGCTATAAAAAGCAATGTTTTCAGACCCGGGTCGACCCGGCCGGTCAACCGGTTGAACCGGGTCCGGCAAAAAAAGACGGGTCATATTGACCCGGGTTTCATATTTTCAAAACCCGGCTTGACCCGGCGGGTTTGGGGTGACCCGGGTCAACCCGGTTCTCAAGACCCGGCCGGGTTTAGATTTTTTCGGGTTTTTTTTGAAAAAAAGTTTTTAATTTTACGTATTTGAGACAAAATTTTATATTTACATATTATATTAGTTGGTAAACAATTTATATTTTCAATATATGTAAGTTTTTATGGTTTTTATAAGTATAATTTTGTTAATTATTAAAAATATAAAAAAGTATTTTATTTAGAAAACCGGGTTAATCCGGGTTGACCCGGGTCGACCCGGGTTGACCCGGACACGACAACTCGACCGGGTCGATCTAAGACCCGGGTTTTAAAACATTGATAAAAGAACCCCTAGGTTCCACATATGTACGATTCTCACAATCACTAAACCCTAACCGATTACTCAATCAAACCGATTACTTACTCTCATGCCGGAGTCTAATTGTGAGTGACAATCCCACGATAAGTCTAACAGTGTTTTTTCCTTATTGTGCAGGATCCCTCAAGCAAGTTCACTTGGTGCAAGAGTCGGAGCCCAGTACCCAAATTACACTTAAGTCGGGCCACTCGGGGTCTATCCAACTTTTGTATCAACAAGTTGACGCCATCCGTGAGACCCTGCACTAAGCTCTGAGTATGACTAAGACGGGAGGTGGATCTACTTACCAGCGGACCCCAACTGGGCAGGAAATCGACACCAAACGAGACACTCATTGTTTCTACCAATCGACATCTGGGACAACCAGTGGGCCGAATAATCGGAATAGGGTAACTAGGCCACCACAGGTGGCCAACTCGTCTTTCTCGACTCCTGTGCTGACGCCGACCACATGAACTTCAGTTTCAACCATACTATCACCCGCACCCTAAAGAGAGGCACAACGTCAACCGGACATTGAGCTGGAGCCACTAGAAAACCACACAGGTACTCTCGCGCCTGATGCACGCCTCGAACACTTCATTACTCAGACCTATGAAGCCCTCATTCCCCTCATGACAGAAAGGATGAGAAACAGTTCCGGTGGAGACCTACTTGCTCGCCTAAACTTTGAGGCCGAACACGGAAATTCACCAGGACCATTCCAGGAGGAGGGATGTTGCAACAATACCTCTAGGCGCATGAAAAGGATGGAGGAACGTCTCCGGAAGCCCCATATCTCGGAGTGAATCAAAAATAAGATCCTTAATGATCAAGCAATGGAGCAACCAACTTCAGAATACTCGGGAGGATAAAGAGAACGTGGCGCTCCAGAAACACCGAATGAAAACGTACAGCGCACGAGTGCCCTCGAGACTTGGTGACCGCGAGAGAGGAATGAGTCCAACTCAGGACTTTCGAGATCGGAGGTCTAGAAGGAGGCGCCGTACCCGATCTAGAAGGAGGGAGTGATCCTCTAGGTGGGGTCTTTCCAGTTCTAAACCGACGTAAACACCGCAAAAGGGACGACACATCCTCGCGAGACTCCTCGGATAGCGACACATGACACTTAGAATCCAGTCACTGACGTCGAGTAATGAGGACTTATCCCTCCCTTGGCGTCGTCAGATGATCGATGTCTTCACAAGTCATATTCGAAATTTCATAGATGACAAAAAACAACCAATGTCGTCCAATGTCAAAACTATCGGGAGAGCCCGACGATCATCTAAAGGTCTTTGAGTCAGCGACCCTCATTGAAAAAATTGGACGGAGCCTACGTGGTTCCATATGTTCAACTCCACACCGATATGTAACACACGAAGCTGGTTTGACAAGCTACCACGCAGAAGCGTTGACGGCTTCGAACAACTATGGAGAGCTTTTCGAAGAAACTTTATGCAGCGAAAGAAGTGCACCAAGAACCCGGTTGCGCTCGGCAAATTCAAACAACCACATGGGAATATTTGTAGGAGTTTACAGAACGATTCAAAGACGAATGTATACACGTCAAAGCATGCCCGAAGATTTTAAAGATCTTGGATTTCATGAACGAGATAACCAATCAGGAACTGATCAAGAGACTGAATGACAGGGTTCCCCAAACCTTTGACGAACTAATGAAACGGACCAGATCCTTCATCCAAGGAGAAGCCGTGATCACGGATAACAGAAAGGGTTATTCGAACTATAGGTCTCAAGATCAGCCCAAGCGGCAATCTAACAGCCAGAATAACGACCAAAACAATGACTATCGCGGCCAACAGAGAGGAGGGTGTGGATCTAACAAATACACCCCTCTAAAGATGACTCCAAGGGAGATATTAGCAGCCGAAGGGACAAATTTCCCGAAACCGCCGCCAATGACTACTCCGGTAGAAAGGTGTGTTGGTAACAAGTACTGTAAATACCACGGTGAAAAGGGCCATGCTACATATGAATGTGTGCAACTTAAGAAGCAAATCGAGGAGATGGTTAAAGCAGGCAAGATAAAGCACCTCATCAAGGAGTTAAAGGACGGGAAGGACAAACATAAAAACGAGAACAAAAAAGACCAAACCAAGGAAAAACCCGTGACCATCTACATGGTGTAGTCATGGCAACAGAGAATCAAACAAAAGGTTAGTCAAATATTTTCTCGTACATTTCCTCCTTTAACTGCAAGCAGCGTAGCAGATGAGCCTTTGACGATCGAAGTAAACATGGGGAGCCACGGTGTCCTCCGCATGTATTGTGAGTTCTCGTATTTTTCCCGGTAACTAAATTATTCTTTTATTCATACTTCTCGGTTTTACAATGTTTTACTCGTTCCTCTTTACTTTTTCATACGTAAATTATGGATCTCGAGAATTTTAATTAAATTATATTTTAATTATTGTTCTGATCATTGATAATATTTTATTAGGAATTATAAAAATTGTATTTTTACCTTTTCATATTTATTTGCTGTAGTAACCCGAAATTTAAAACCAACATTTAGACCGAGCTCTAATTCTATTCCTAATATCCGGACAATATTTATTACCCGACTTTTAAACTTCGTGTTCTTCTATAAATAGTATGAAATTCTTGACTAACCGGCAAGGTTAAGGATTTAACGTATCGGATACGTGTCATTTATAATTTATCGACAAAGTCTATGTTCGTCATAGACCGTCAATATCCTCATTATGACATAGAAATATTTTCTATTGTAGTCATTGTAATTTTTCATTTAACAAGCATTCTTCGTAAAATTTTGGATAATCCTTTAAGCGCCATTGGTATATTTGACGCATTGACATTTATTAAATTATAAGCCTTATTTAATTATCGAAATATCAACATTCTTCGAATGTCAATGTTTTTATTTTATATTGAGCGTTTATTTTTTGTGTTTTACGTATAATTTTTAAATCGCGTAACTTTTAAAATATCGATCTTCAATAATACCCGCTTATTTATATCATGCTAGAATTAAATAATAGGGTTAATGGCCTCTAAATGTATTATAGCTGTCATGATTTCCTTTTATATGTAGCGAACTATTTTTTTTGCTATTTCTATGTACTAAACTTGCATTTTTGGGCATTTTAGTGTATCTTATAACCTATTTACCCCTCCTAAGTTAATAAAATGGAGGGTAAAATAGTCATAAAGTACACTAAAATGCCTAAAAATGCAAGTTTAGTACATGGAATAGCAAAAAAATAGTTCGCTATATATAAAAGGAAATCATGACAACTATGATACATTATCAAGCCTTTAACCCTGACTAATAAAAGCACCATTTTTTTGGTGCCATTTACGCCAAAACAATATACCAATTTTAAGATGTTAACTTTTGTGTCAATCTCAATATTCTTGTTATAAATAAACATGAGATATGGTAGTACGTATTTATTTATTTTGAAAAGCTGTATTACTCACTAGACACGCGACAACAAGAAGAAATAAGCGCTATCGCTTTAAGAGTTCTTCACTTTTAACAAACAGAAGCAGACAAACTCCAAACATAAAATATAAACATGTTCTATGCATCACAATATTCTCTCTATATATAAAACATGATTTTGGCAGCAGCATAACAAAACTAGCTGGTTTCACGTTGGCACACTGTGCTCCTATATATAGGGCCCCGATTTCATTTGTTCTTGTTCAAGTTCAGGATCATATTCAGTTGGCCGTATGCTCTAAATTTTGGTTCAACTTACATCGATGGCTTGTGATCTGATTTTCTTGTACGCACGCGTGTTCACAACCATGCATGGTGCTGGTTAGACGGAGGACGTTAATGGTTAAATTTCATGTTTCGAGTTCGTGTCTTATATAGTTCGAGTATCAGACAGACTTAACTCTTTGAGTTTTCGTATTCATGTCGGTATTTATACTCGTGTATCGCGACTCCGTATCACTTGTATCTCGACATGGACCTAAGGTATTACTCGATATCCACTCAATGTTAAGACTTGTTATTATGTGTGCTATTCGAACAAAATAGTTAAAATGAAGAAATTTATTTCTCCAAATTCGAATGAAACTATAAGAACGAAGAATGAAACTCTCATGTCATTTTCATGCAATTTCATTACATATTAACATTTTTGGTCCTTGGTTTATTAAAGTGTTTACAATAAATAATATCTAGTTTTAAAATAACGTTTTTGGTCCTTGAGCTATAAAGCTATATACAAAATACATATGATAGGTTTTTAAACTAACACTTTTTATCCTTGTCCATTTTGATTCTTTTCAAAATTAATCCAAACTATTTTTTAGGAAACCCTTTATAAAAATTGTTTATTCTTTTGCGTTGTCGTTTATATCTCTAAGACACGCCACTTTATTTTAGGTGGTCGTTAGAAGATCACGGTTTCTCGGCTTATCTTATTTCATGGCTTCACTCCCGTCACTATTACTTTGATCATTATCCTTGTTCGGTATATTTATCGCTAAGGTAAGTTGATAGCCCCTTTTTACTACTTATGTTTTGTTTCTAAACACGGGGTGAGATTTACATGTTAGAACACATTCATTTAAAAACCGTATGCTATCCAGATCTTGTATGTTTTTCAGATGTTTTCCATATTATTATTGCTTTTAGTGTCCATAGCCACTAAATTTCCCCTCAATATCATGAACCGTTAATAATTCACAGTTTGCAAGCGCGAATGTTGTGGATGGATCCATCGGGATTGACATCCCCGTCCCTTAATACTTTGACGCACTTACATATGTTTATTACTTGAGTATTTAGGCTGAATACTCACTAGGGGAACTTACATTTTGTTAAGCTTCGATGTCATGAGCTAAATAGCAATAATAACTGTTTTGGATTATGGTTAATGTACATAGCCATTTTCCCTAGTACTTGTTTTACAAATGAATGCTTGTGCTCCACACCTTTACTGCTAAACCTATGAATATCACTCAACTTTGTGTTGGCGTTTTACATGTTTAATCTCAGGTAATAATTCTTGGTTTTGCTTGGATGGGAGCCCGCATGATATTTTCGCAGCTTGGAGATTTTTGTATTATATTCAAAAATGGTTTTGGTAAAAGTTGACAGAAGTTTATTATATAATTTTGGTAACTATAGGTTACAAACCATGTTTAAATAATACATTTATCCGTTATAAAACTCTGAGACCCGTTTGTTTAAAAACTCTGATGTATATTTTGTAATGTAGATGTTTTTATTACGTCAACTTTGTGTCAACAGTATTTCATTACTTCTTGTACCACGACGTGGAACCCCAATGCTGCCTACGTGTTTCTTGCCTGATTTTGGAGGTCTCACAGATTGGTATCAGAGCGATGGTTATAGGGAACTGAGTCGTTCTTCAAAACTTAGTATATAACCGAAAGTTCAAATATTTCATGTTTATAAAAGTCAAACACAGAATCTGCCATTGCTATTCGATATCTGCTTGGGTAACTCTCTAATCCTTATTATTTACTTTTAATTATCGTTGTAGTATTTCATCTCTTGATTCCATTTTGAAATATTACCTTATCCTAATGACGGTAATTACTATCTCTTTTCAAAGCCTTTGTGCTCAATGAATTATCATTCATATTACTACGATTACATCTGCCCTTACTGTATTTCTTGAATTCTTGTTCATGTAAACTTGATCTTGTTACCATGATTTTAATTTGTTATGACGTTACATACTTGTATTCGGAGAGAGTATGCTGCCGACTTTTCATACTCACTTTTGTGAGTACTATTGCTATTTCGTCTATGCGTGATAGGACTGACCTCATATACGCGTTCGTTTTGAATCGTCTGTTTTTCAACTCACCTTTATATGTTATGCGTACTCTCGTGATACCATTGTTTGAGGTTAAGTAAGTTTTGTGTCCGATGAAACTTCCGATTATCATTTTAGTATCGTGCGTGTTACTTATGGTTGTTTAACTCCTTATGTAGATATACAAATTGCCTTCCAAACATTTGTGATTGGGTGTCTAGTCTATAGAACATTGTGTAGCTTAGCAAGTCCTCGAAAAGGACTGAAGGATATCGTGTGAGTCACACATCTCGAAACATTTCTTGAAACCGTGTTGAACAATATCATGGGTTTTCATAATCCTTTGTTGATTTTCTATATATCACCGTTTTGCACGACATTCGAAAATTTATTTCATTGACCGTCTTATGTATCGACTCTGAATTGTATTATGCGCTTATACCTTGGATAAAAACATCGTCATCTTGGGTTATGTGGCGGTTGATTGGAATACGATTTTTCATAGTACCCTCCCGCTTTAGGAACGCAACTCATTGATGCTTCATTCTTTCTCCCCATATATATTGTGTTTATGGAGAATCATGTCGCCAAGGAGACCGTCCTACCTTGCATATCGAAATCTAATACATGGATGTCATGCGCTGTTTTGGTTTCTTAGATTCTCATTGGTATCTATTGTAAGATATTGTAAATCTTGCTTATGTTTAGAGAGAGAAAGAGATAGAAAGATGGTAGATTTAACACACACTTTAGAGAGAGAAAGTAACAAAACACACTTTTACTATGTGTAATGTATGAAAAACCACCACCCTCTCCAACTAAGGAGAAGGTTTATATACCCAAGCCCATGAGATGGGCTTGGGCTTACAATGGGCAGCTGGCCTACACATGTTGTAGGCTTGGCTTGGCCTTGTTTGCTTAATATTAAGTTAACTAAACTACGAGCTATTACTTAGACTATTGTTGGAGTGATCGATCCTTTCTAATACGTAAAACGTATTTCCAACAATCTCCCCCTAAGGGAGGTCACTCCAAACAAGGGCGTTACCCAAGTTACAATAATAAAATAAACCTAACATACTATGCTTGTCTTGAGCTCGTAGTCTTCGTCTTTCTTTTCTTTTTCTTTTCTGGTGAATATGCTGATGTGATCATTGATATCAATCTTGAGCATTAATCTCTTGCCTTGATCTTGTGCATCCATCACTTGTGATATTGGCTTCCTCGTGACCGCATGTCCCACATACTTATACCTTCGTAATTCTTGAAAGCTTCAGAGTTCGATACAGCGGAAGACTTGACTTTTAGGCTTTCTAGAATTAGATGAAGTATTAAGTGCATAAAGTATAAGCATGCGGGGACGACTTCTTCTCGGATTCCGCAACGCCACCGTCTTCTAATGCCGCAACATAAGTAGACACGAACGAAATGGCTTTGAACATTTCATTCTATTTTGGTAGCATTTTACCTCTGGCCGGTGAAGACCGTTGGACGATATTAAATATCGTACTTGTGGCAGGTAGATTTAATTAAAAATCTCATTGACAAGATTTAGCGGGTAAACCCGTTCTCTTTACTCGACCGTCCAAAGCTGACTGCGAACGTAAAGGGTGAATCATTTGGATAAAATTATCCGTATGATTGAAGCCGTCAATTCCGATTCCTGGAACAAGTTTGATTCATTAAAGAATTTCACCATCGTTGCTTTCCAGTTGTCACGAGCTTGATTCATATTGAATCTTGAAAGTTACTTACCAAGTGCTGTTTGAGGTTAACACTAGAAGGATATCCACTCATCACTGTGGACACTATAGAGTGTCACTCTGAGTGTCCTGGCAAGATCACTAAGATATTGCGTAGAGGCCTGGAACGTGTTTAAGTTCAGTTAAGAATTAAACAACTATTGCTTTCCAGTTATCACAAGTTTGATTCATAAAGAATCTCACAAGTCACCTACCATGAGCTTTTTGATATTCACTCAAGAAGGATTTCCATCTTCATTATAAATACTTGCGTATTACTCGGATGTTCAGGCAAGATCATGAAGATTCGCGTAGGACTCTTAATATCTTTCTTACTTTTCATATAGTGTGAAGAAGCAAGGAAATATGGAAGTGTGTCCTAATGAGATATTTTATGATCTCAAATGGCTCTAGACTCGATCGTGCACTTTGGATTTTAGTGATCGGAGGCTGGAGAGGAGTGCCACCATTTCAATACCTATTTATTCGGAGTGAATAAATCGATAGATAATGCGTTGTCTCCGTGTGATTAAAACAAATACCTTTTAGGAGATATCTGAGTTAGCTGGGATGGGTGGTGCAATGCATCACTGGGTCCATGATGTCTATCTTCAATATCGAGCATCATTAAAATGATCTCAATAGTATATGTGTTGACCCGGTTTCTGCCTAAGGTTGTAAGGAAGGCTTCTTTCTTTACACCCTTTATCTTTGCAATTATTTTTCATTATTCGACCCCTTCAATGCTTACCAATACGTCATAACTAGCACCTTGTTGTGATTGTTCCAGTGCTAACTTAAGTACTTGGTCGGCATTAAGCTACATTCACAATCTTTCTCCATCTTTCCTAAGGACTACTATTTCTAGCTATGGAATGTCCTTGGGAAGGTTCCTCCGGTTTTGGAAGAATCATTGGACTTAACCTATCCTACCATCCTTATGTCACCATAATCTTCATCGTCGTAAAATAAATGGGTTTAGGGTAAGTATAAATCACCATAAAATCCATTTTGATATATCAAATCCATTTTCCTCCTCCTTAACATATGCCACGATATTCGAAAACATTTCGCACGTCGGGATGAGCCATCACATTGAGTCAAACCATTTGTGATAATTTCCCATATTAAATCACATTTTCTCCCCCATATTAAAAATATTAACCCAATCGATGTTTTTAATATCAATTGATTTAATGAAGTTTTAACAAAGGTTTTGGGAAGAAACATGCAAGTTCGTTTAATCTTCATGAGACCAATTTGTGAGAGATGATACCGATTTGTAACATGATCACATATTCACCATATAAGAATGAATTGACAAGGTTGGACCTGATTGATGAGAACATCATATGATAAGATCACATGGTTCTTGTTGGCAAATATTGGTCACCTCGTCACGTCTGAAGTCATCTCTTGACACCACATGTACGATTGGTATAGTTGTCTTGACACCAATTAGTGAGCTTGGCACTTTCGGCATCGAAGATTCTGAATTCTTGACAATTGCTCCCCCTCAATTGTTGACCCGTGTTCTATTGAAAGAGCTGTAGTCGTCGTTTGAGTAGTCGCATCGTCGAGTATGTGGATACCAAATGTAGATAACTATGGTTGTAGAGATGATAGCTTCATAAAAACAAGACTTCTCTTGTTTTAACAAATAAATGCACTGATGCGTACATATATTCGTGTTAGATTATGTTATAACGTAAACACAATCCCTTACATGGTTATAAAGTAAACCATGCCCGAGAAATTAATTCCCGTTGTTGAGCCAAAGCTTTCATAAGAAATACTTGACTTTAATATGAAAAGCGGGTTGCAGTCTGAAATAACTACAAGCCATAAGGGCATGTTTTATGAAATATTTACAACTTTCGTACGAACTCTATTTATGGCGTCGTGTCAATATTAATCGACATTTCTAAGGCCGTAAATATTATCGTACCAAAAGACATGCCTTTGAAAAATAAATTAAAAATATTTTTGGATTTTTCTGAAATTTTCAATTTTTTATGATTTTTATATGGTTTAATATTTTTGTATTTTGCTTTTGTGGATAAAAATATGAACAATATATACAGATGATCACCAAGGATACGGAGAATAGTTTACCACCACTATTCTTTCGCTTCATCTGCCAATTCCTTTAGAGTCTCAGGCGAGAAAGTTCTCAAACCTAGCTTGTCGGCCAAAAATTTCATTCGAGCGCGATCTAAAGCCTTCGTGAAAATATCCGCCAATTGATACTCAGATCGGACAAAGTAAAGCTCTATTACTCCATTTTTCACTTGATCCTTGATAAAGTGGTAGCGAATGTCAATATGCTTCGACCGGGAGAATTGAACATTGTTGCAGCATAAGGCAATTGCACTCTTGTTGTCACAGTACATCGGAATTTTGTTGAAACCTAGACCATAGTCGGTTAATTGTGACCTCATCCAAAGAATTTGAGCACAGCAATCGGACATAGCTATGTATTCTGCTTCCGTACTTGAAATTGCAGCGCTTTTCTGCCTTTTCGATGCCCAACTGATTAGTCTATCTCCTAGTAGTTGCAAAGTTCCACTCGTGCTACGCCTTGTATCTTGACAACCCGCGTGATCCGCATCTGCATATGCCATTAGTGCAATCGAAGAGTCCTTCGAATACCAAAGTCCCTGATTAATGGTTTCTTTAAGATATCGAAAGATTCGTTTAACAGTAGCTAAATGTAACTCAGTAGGTCGAGTTTGATACCGAGCACACATACATATAGCAAACTGAAGATCAGGTCGACTAGCTGTGATATACAGAAGGGTACCGATCATTCCTCGATAAAGTGTCGGATCAACGGCAACACCATGTGGATCTGCATCAAGCTTAGTTTGTTCCACCATTGGAGTGTCTACAGGGTCGCAAGATTCCATCTTATATTTCTTAAGCGATTCAAGGGCATACTTGGATTGATTAATAAAGATGCCTCTGGGACTCTGAGATATCTAAAGTCCTAAGAAGAATGATACCTTGCCCATCATTGACATCTTAAACTTGGAAGACATGAGTGTCCCAAACTCATCCGATAAGGTTTGGGTCGAGGCAGCAAATATAATATCATCAACATATATTTGTACCATAATCATATCTTTACCTCATTTCTGAATGAACAGCATGGGATCCACCTTGCCTTTAGCAAAGCCTTGCGTAATGAGGAATTGTGACAATAGATCAGACCATGCGTGTGGAGCTTGCTTCAACCCATAGAGAGCCTTCTTAAGCTTGTACACGTGGTTAGAATATTTAGAATTCACAAAACCATCCAGCTGTTGGACATAGACCTCTTCCTTGATTTCACCATTAAGAAATGTTGTCTTCACATCCATTTGATAGACGATCATATTCATGTGAGCTGCATAAGCGAGGAATAGTCTAATAGCTTCCAAACGGGCAACAGGTGCAAAGGGTTCCATAAAGTCGATGCCTAATAATTGCTTGTATCCACGAGCTACTAGTCGAGCTTTGTTCTTCAATATTCTGCCTAACTCATCGAGTTTCACCTTGTAAACCCATTTCAAAGTGAGTAACTACACTTGATCCGGGCATGGGACAAGTTCCCATACTTCAAGACGTATAAATTCATTAATTTCTTCTTTCATAGCTTCTATCCAACAGGATTGAGTAAAAGCTTCTTGCCATGTCTTAGGTTCAACTTCAGTGAGAAAAGCATCAAAATGACAAAACATTGCACTTTCTTGTAACTGACTTCGTGTGGATACCGGGAGATTGGTACACCAAAGAATGGAAGTTCACGCATTTGAGCGAATTCCAAATCGTGATCATCATCATCCTCTTCATCATCAATAGGCATGACATGGGTAGTTGAAACATGTGTTGGTTGAGAATTACTTGTTGAAGGTATATCTTGACCAATTGTAGGTGTAGATGTATCTGATTGTGCTGCGGTTGCTGGAGCGACAACTTCGGTTACCGGAGCTATTACCTCAGGTTCTGGAGCAACAATACTTGAAGGAGTAAAGAATTCATCAAAGAACGGTTGAAACAACGTATCACATTCATTCCTAGAACGTGGTGTAAATGATGATGAAGTAGGGTTATTTGGGACAAGACCAAAACTAATGTTACTGGGTCCCATTTCATGAAGTGCGGGTTCAGAGCTGCTTTGCTCAGAAGCCTTTGCTGTTAGCTCATCAAAATCAACATTCATAGTTTCGAGGATCTTACGAGAATTACGGTTCTAGATTCGGTATGACTTCTTTGCGGGTGCGTAACCAATGAAAATACCAATATCAGCCTTTGGTTGAAGTTTTCCCAAGTTGTCCCATCATTATTTGGATAGCAAAGAGAACCAAATACATGAAGGTATGATAAATCTGGTACTTTTCCATGTAGAAGCTCATAAGGTGTTTTACCATGGCGTTTACGAATTAGTGATCGGTTTTGGGTGTACACTGCTGTAGATACTACTTCTGCCCATAAATACAATGGAGCCTTTGCGTAAATTAACATCGTTCGAGCAGCTTCCATAAGTGTGCGATTTCGCCTTTCAACGACACCGTTTTGTTGTGGAGGGCGAGCAACGGATGTTTCATGAGAAATGCCAACTTCTTCATAATAATCACGCAAAATTTGATTCACAAATTCAGTTCCATTATCTGTACGAATGCGTAGGACAGTAGTGTTGAGACGCACTTGAATCATCTTAAGAAATCCGATGATGAATTTAGGTGCCTCATTTTTTGCTGTAAGAAATTCACCCATGTAAACCGAGAATAATCATCGACAATGACGAGAATGTACTTTTTACCACTAAGACTTTCAACCCGCATTGGCCCACAAAGATCCATATGCAACAAATAAAGTTTCTCTTGGTTGGTGTCTTCAGTCTTGGGTTTGTAAGATTTCTTAGTGCTCTTCCCCATTGTACACGCGGAACACAATGGTCCTTGTGAAATGTAAGTTTAGGAAGACCACGAACAAGTTCGTTTTTCGCCAAATGATTAATAGCGTCAAAGTTAAGATGAGATAACCGTCGATGCCATAACCATGACTTAGTCTTCGATGCTTTGGAGAGAAGACATACGGGAGAAGAGGCCATCATATCTTGTAGAAACAAAGTGTACAAATTATTCCCTCGAGTACCTTTCAATAAATCAA
The DNA here is from genome assembly GCA_025667525.1 of Glebionis coronaria. NCBI lineage: Eukaryota > Viridiplantae > Streptophyta > Magnoliopsida > Asterales > Asteraceae > Glebionis > Glebionis coronaria. Next base: position 172,327,610 of record CM046877.1, on the reverse strand, counting down.
CCCCTTCCAAATTACGAATGAAGCAGGTATGCTCTCGAAAAGCAACTTCTAGGTTTGCATCACAAAATTGTCCCACAGAAAATAAGTTGTGACCAAGGCCTTCCACATAATACACTCTTGAAATTATAACATTCCCAGTATGATATTCACCGTAACCCATTATCTTTGCAATATGATCATTTCCAAATCGAACCGTACCAAGAAACTTGCTGACGAAATTTTTGAGCTGAGAGCGATCTCCGTTCATATGTTTAGAGCAACCAGAGTCCAAATACCAGCGAACATTTTGGACCACGTGTTTTCAACAACAGTAGACAATGCATTGGAAACTATTGGTTCCGGAGTGTTAGCAGATACAGATATAATATTATCAGAATTGCTAACATTTGTGTGGCCCTTAGATTTCCTGCGTTTTCTAATGTGAGTTTTTCCACTAACAGGTTTTATTGTTCCAACTTTCTGAGGTTTTGGATTATTAGCGGGCACTACAGTGGGAGTAGACCTATTTAAAGGGCACTTGTTTCCTACAGTAGTGTTGGTGTTCCTAGTTAAAGGAAACACTTGTGTTTTGGTAGCCTTGGTACTCCTAGTTAAAGGGCACACTTTCTTCGCTTTAGTGGGAGTGATCCTAGTTAAAGGGCACACATTTCCTACTATAGTGAAAGTTCTACCAGTGGGACGCCACATCCAACCAACTTGGTAATAAGCGTGAAAACACTTATCCTTTTACCACTTAATTATAAGAATAACCTAGCCAAAACGTGTATTTTATGTCGTAAATGTCAGAATTATGCGTGGTTTGTGTTTTTGTTGTGATTTAGGACCAAAATATGAAAAGGGAAGAAAACACGGGCTTTCACGGGCTTTTATCGAAGAAAAAGACAAAAGACGAAGTCAAGAGATCAAGAATGCAAAAAGAACGGAAGTCCAAGACCTTTTCTAAAGATTTATCGAAGAACAAGTCTAAAGACGAAAGTTTAATAAAGCCGAAGAACTCAAGTCTAATAAATGAAGAAATTATAAGACGAGTTTAATTAATCCCGAGACAAAGTCGATAAAGTCGAAGAACTTAAAAGACGGAAAGACGTGAAGAAAGAAAAAGGAGGCAACACATGCACCTCCCCATTTCCTATAAATACCCTCCTAAACACATTTAGGAGGGTTGGTTAGTTTTAGTTAGTAGTAGTTTTCATTTTCATTTTTTATAGGTAATTGTAGAGAGAGAAAGTGACAGTTTCTCTCACTAGGATCTTAATCTTTTATCTTCCTTTCTTGTTTTTAATCAAATCTTTACTTTGAATAACTTAAATCTAGTGATTATACTTTTCTTATTAGTTTTATCTTTATCATAATCTTTTTCATCAATTTTTTACATAAAGTTTAAATCTTTTTAATTTTCGTGGCTTATTTTTGATGTTTTTATAAGTTTTAGTATTAATCTATGCTTTTTAGTTAGCTTATTGGTGTTTTATTTTGCTTATTGTCCTTAAAAAGTTAAGATTTTTGTGCTTATTTTCGTACTTTTACAATTTCCTAGTTTTTAGGGATTTCTGATTCGATTTCGCAACTTTTACCTAATTGCGAAATCTTGACTTCAAGAATTGCGAAATTGTGGCTTCAAGTATTGCGAAATTGTTCTTTTTCTTATTGCGAATTCTTCCCTTTTCAAAGTTGCGAATTCCATAATTCCGCAATAACATTGCGGAATTGTTCCTTCAGCAATTGCGAATTTGATCTTTTTCTTATTGCGAATTTATGGCACATTTTGCACATTGCGAAATCTTGGTTTTGCAATTGCGAAATCTTCGATTTTGCAATTGCGAATTCTTTGATTTTGTTAATTGTGAATTCTTGTCTTTTGTTGATTGCGAATTTATTTCTTTTAATTGCGAATTTAATTCAGTTTTTTATAATTGCAAAATTAATTAGTTTTTACTTAAATTTAATTGTTAAACTTATTTTTCCCGCCATTTTTACTTAGTTTATTTTAATTGTTTTGTCTTAATTTTACTTAGCTTAATTTTTACTTGCTTTATCTTAGTTTAATTTTAAACGTATTTTATTTAAAGTTTTTAAATTTACGTTTTGTTACACTTTAATTTCTCATCATTTATTTTTAGAGCTTTTATATTTTTGTCACTTAATTAATTTCTTTTAAAGTCTTATTTTTAGTTTAATCTTTTCAAACTTTTTATCTTAATTTCTTTCAAAGTCTTTTATTTAAGTTTTAGTTAGTTTATCGCTTTTGTTTTTACTTTATTTTTACCATTTATGCAACGACATTTTCATTTACATTTTCATTCATTTTAGTTTAAAAATAGATAACCTTTTTCCTTTATATTCCACCAAGAACGACTGAGTCGCACGTTAACCAATAGTCAATTCGAAAAGACTTGGAACTACGAATTTTCATACTTGGCTAAAACTTTGTATTAAATGGCGCCGCTGCCGGCTCTTTTCGTTAAGATTAACGGTTTTAAGTGAGAGACGCGTTGGATTTTGGGATCCGTTCATTTCTTAACGTTATTTTCTTGCTTAAATTTTCAAATAAAAAATCCTAAAAATATAAAATTTTCAAAAATACAAAAAAAATAGAATAACACAAAAAACCAAAAATAATTCTTGTCTATTTTTCTTTTCTTTTGCAGGTGTATGCGTACTAGATCTTCGTCTTATTCTGAGCCCGAGACTCTTGAAGACTTAGATATGGCTGGTGTGCACAACAATAATAATCCACCTCAGCCCAACATGAATAATAACAACCATGAACCTCAACCAGACAATCGACCAATGATTGAGCTTTTGCAATCATACGTAGAGGGCAACACCGATGCTATTGTCATACCCGAGATTGGAGCCAACAATTTTGAGCTCAAATCCGGCTTCATTCAAATGGTCTCTGCTCAACCATTCTTGGGGCGTACACTTGATGATCCTCACAACCATATCAAAAGGTTTCTTCAACTCACCAATACGGTCAAGTTTAATGGGGTTTCACAAGAGGTCATTCGCTTACAACTTTTTCCTTTCTCCTTAGAGGGACAAGCCCGACATTGGCTTGATAAGGAAACGCCACAAAGTATTCTTACGTGGTCGGATTTAGAGACCAAATTTATAAACTACTTTTTCCCACCCTCACGTACTACCGCTTTGCGGAATGAAATCATTAATTTTGAACAAAAGTACTGTGAGACATTTAGTGAATCTTGGGACCGTTTTAAGGAACTTTTAAGAAAGTGTCCACAACATGGTTTCACTAAAGTGCATCAACTTAACACTTTTTACAATGGTTTAAGCATGAATGACCAAGATTCACTAAATAGTGCCTCGGGGGGTAACATTTTGGTTAAGTCTTCTAATGCCGCATGGGATATCATTGAGAACAAAGCCAAAGTCCAAACCAAGAGTGTTAGGGCTACTATGGCTAGTGCCAGTAAGAGTGAAGTCACTACTCAAATCAGGGAGCTTACTTCTATAGTAAAATATCTTGTTCTACGAGATAACCCTCCCACTCAACATGCCCATGCTCTTAATATAACTTGTGAAACTTGTGGTGGGCCACACTCTTATGCTAACTGTGATAAAGCTTATGATCAATCTCAGCGGAAGTGTATGCTTACAACAACACCGAGAGAGTTCATTTTAAGCCTAATGTCGATGTTAATCACTTGTCTTACAACTCGACAAATTATTTGGCACCACCCGGTTTTCAACAAAGACCACCACAACCTAACCAAAACAACCAAGGGCCGCCAAAAGCTAATTTTCAAAGTAATGCCAATGTGAGGGGCTCAAATGGAAACCAAGGTTTTCAACACCAAGGTTTCAATCCTCAAGGTTTTCCACCTTATAACCAATACCCAAACCAAGGTTTTCAACAACAAAGGTTCAATTTACCTCATCCACCAATGGACTTGGTTTTGCAAAAGTTGAATGAACATGAGAAAATCATGCTAGCAATGCAAGAATCTACTAGACAAATTCAAGAGTCCACGGATAGGAAATTTGCTCAAATGTTACAAACCCTTCGTCCACAAGGTGCTCTTTCTTCTAACACCGAAACAAACCCTAGAGCGAATGTGAGTGATATTACTACCCGAAGTGGAGCAACTCTAGTAGGACCTTCTACCCCTCCTCCCATTACTCCATCTACACCTCCTCCACCTCCATTTATCCCTCCTACTTCCACACCTAGTACTAGTTCTCCATTACCGTCTCCACCTCTCACGGAAGAAGTACCTAAAAAAACCCGCCACCAACCCCACCTACCACCTTTAAACCTTCTACTTATCAACCCTCAACATCTCAACCTGTACCTGCTACACCTTCACCTGCTAAATCTTTACCTGCTACACCCACACCACCTAAACCTAACATTCCTTACCCTTCCCGGCTGGAAAAAGGTAGAATTCTTACTAAGGATGACGTTCAAGTTTCCAATTTTTTGAACAAGATTGCCGGCATAAACATCACCTTTAGCCTTGTTGAAGCTCTTGCACAAATGTCTAAATTTGTCAAGATGTTTAAGGACTTGCTTAGCAAGAAGGAGAAGATGGCCGAGTTTGTCAATACTCGGTTGAATGAAAATTTTTCTACCGTCCTTCTTAAAGAACTTCCGGAAAAACTTGGAGATCCCGGTCGTTTCGTGCTACCTTGCATTTTAAACCAAACCGAAGAATTTACTGCCTTAGCCGATCTCGGGGCAAGTATCAATCTGATGCCTTTAAGTGTTTGGAAAACACTATCATTACCCGACCTTACACCAACAAAGATGACTCTTGAGCTAGCCAATCGCACTCTTGCTTACCCCGTTGGTATTGCCGAAGATGTATTTGTAAAAGTTGGCACCTTCACTTTTCCGGTCGACTTTGTTGTTGTTGATTATGAAATGGACCCTCGTATTCTGTTAATACTTGGACGGCCATTTTTGAGAACCGGAAAAGCTTTAGTCGATGTTGCTGAAGGTGAGCGCATATTAAGGGTCGGGAATGATGCACAAGTATTCAAAATGGGGAAGATCACAACCAAAACAAATGGAAGAGAATCAGCGAATATGATTAATGTGCTTGATGATTTTGTCGTCTACAACAATCCTCTGTTTGATTCTTTCTATGATAATCCACTGTTCCATGATGATGTGGATGATTCTCTATCCAATTATGATCCTCCACCAATTTATGATTCTCCATCGATCTTTGATGCTTATGATGACGATTCTAGTTCCAATGGAGATGATTATGATGACTTTACTTCTGAGTATCTAGACATGCCCACTTATGATGATTTTGATGAGGCTGATACTCTCTCGAGTGATTCTTCACATAATGAAGATCCTCCGCCAACAACACTTGATCCTACTTTGGATGACTACTCATTTGAGTAAGACTTTGCTACTTTTCTCAACACATACTTCCCAAATGAGAGTGATGCTCCTCCTTTGGACTTTGATGATTATCGTCTTTATCCTACTTTGGATATGAAGAACCCCGCTTCAAAGGAGAAGAAGCCGGCTGACATCGATATCAGCAGCACTTATGTCTTAACTCCTCTCTACCCTCCGTCTGAGGATGAGATTGCAAGATTTATGATCGGATCTTCTTCAAGATCTGCTGAGCCTGAGTGTTATTTTCCCCTAAAGGAAAAGGTGTTCGACCCCGGTATTGCACTTTTTAAGCCATATCAGTATCCATCTGATAAAATAAAAGGAAAAATCTTTGGAACTTATGAAGATATGCTTGCACCTCACCCTTGCTACCACCGTGCTCAATCACTGCTTAAGGGAACCTTGCCTACTCTTCTTTGGCTTGCCTTGTTCGCCTTAAGCTTGTGCTACTTGCTGGATGAAAACCATGTCTTTGATCTCGGTGGATGTGTTTCAACCTTCTTCCTATGCTAATCAAGGTCGAGTCAGCCTCACGACTCGGTTATAAAAAACAAGCGCTTCTCAGGAGGCAACACGCAATCTCTATCCTTTTTCTCTGTTTTCATAATAAGTGTAGGGGGAGACCCCCTAGTATGTGTTTGTTGTCTTCTTTCAAATCATATGCAGGGATTCGAGCTTTCAAATATCCATTCTTGATGACTTTTGACGACCCGTGATTCCGTGCTCCCATCTTCCCGGTTCTATCCTAAACTCTTTTGATTCATTATTTTATCATTTATGATTGAAATAGGAATCACTTTAGTTGTCTCTTACTTAGCAAGATTTAAACAACGTGCACAATGTCCTAAGTGTAGGGGAGTTTACTTCCACATGCTTAAACATTGAGGACAATGTTTATATTAAGTGTAGGGGGACTTCTATCGAAGTTAAGTGGGCTTTTCCTTGTATTTGTCCTCATTTTAACCGGAAAATTGATTTTTCGACATTTTTCAAAATTTTTAATCTATTTTGGCCTATTAGTTTTTCTTTTGTTATAGTTATTTTCTTTCCTTGCTAGAATAAATTTTAATAAAGTGGATTTCATTTTTCAACGTTGTGAATCTTTTGACTCAACCCGAGTTTACTTATCCAAGTTTACTCTAGCTAGTATCCTTAACGTGTTTAAGTCAAGTTTTGCTAGGATTTTATATAGGGAGCTTTAAAACGCGAAAGTCTTAACTCTCACGGGTTAAGAACAAGAACTTTTCGCAAGTTCCTATTATTGATCCTAGAGAGTCGTTTATCAAGGGAACTTTAAAATGCGAATTCTAAACTTGAGAAAGTCTAAGAGTTTGCAAGATCCTATAGATGACTCGAAAACCCAAAACTTTGATTTAATTGGCTAAGCATCCACGAGTCTCATTCCTTGAGATTTTAAACTATGGAGGACGAGAGATGATAGAGTCAATTATAAGTTTGGTATTCTTTCGTGAATTTATGTGAGTTGATTATAAGCCTATTCTCCCATCGCTTGTTAATAAATATATTTGCAATAAATAAGGTTGTACGATTTGAAAAGTTACTTAGCTTCTAGCCCAAGATCGTTTAAAAGTTTCTCGGTATTAATTAGAGTTCATAGCCAAGGCATAACTTATTAAAGCGGGATGCAAAGATTGGCGAGTCCGAAAAGGCCCTAACAAGGCATGAGGGCTACATTTTGTTGCTAAAGATCCAAAAGTGATGTGAAGAATCATTTATCAAAAATCAATATGAATGATCGAGACACACGACGAAAAGCAAATACTCCCCAAAAGATCATGGAGAAGTCTCTCCGAAAAGACCCTAGCAAGGTATGAGGATAAATAGATCCAAGTCCTAAAAGGAGGCGGATCGTTGTATATCAGAATCCAAAATAAAGATTGGAGAAAAATGAAGAAGTCGTGGTCCAAGTATGACGAATCTCTAAAAACTTCAAGTGAAGAAATCCCTATTAAGAAGAGAAGACCATTATTTCATGAACGTCTCTCAAGATTTGAAGTATGAAGTCGCTGCCAAATATCGGTCCGAGAAAGGTCTCAAATCGTGAAGCAAGTTATGCCAAGATATGAACTTTATGAGGTCCCGAGAAGCAGTTTTAAAAGATTTTGTCCTTTAGCTAACTATTGATTAAATCGTCCTAACTTTATTTTCAGCCTTAATAACTATCAAAATAAGTCAACAATGCAACCTCGTGATCATTCAAGACAACAATAAAATATAAGAGATACACCTAGGAATAAGGGAGTCTAAGTGAATAATTGGGCCACATGAATTTGTGTTAGTTTGCTAACTTATAATAACAATGATCTCGTTTTAAGCTTGTTTTGGGGAATGTGAAAACTTGAGAATGATAATCATTCATGACATTTTCAAAACCCTAAGGTATGTCTTTGATTTCTTTACTTATTTTCTTCCTTTGAATGTTTTGTAATTTTCTATCTTTTTAATAAAGGCCAAGGTGGATCGATTATGATGGAAAATGTAAGACATGCTTTGTAACTACTGCATTGCATGAGGACATTGCAATGGTCAAGTGTAGGGGATTTAATAAGTGTGAAAACACTTATCCTTTTACCACTTAATTATAATAATAACCAAGCCAAAACGTGTATTTTATGTCGTAAATGTCAGAATTATGCGTGGTTTGTGTTTTTGTTGTGATTTACGACCAAATATGAAAAGGGAAGAAAACAGGGGCTTTCACGGGCTTTTATCGAAGAAAAAGACAAAAGACGAAGTCAAGAGATCAAGAATGCAAAAAGAACGGAAGTCCAAGACCTTTTCTGAAGATTTATCGAAGAACAAGTCTAAAGACGAAAGTTTAATAAAGCCGAAGAACTCAAGTCTAATAAATGAAGAAATTATAAGACGAGTTTAATTAATCCCAAGACAAAGTCGATAAAGTCGAAGAACTTAAAAGACGGAAAGACGTGAAGAAAGAAAGAGGAGGCAACATATGCACCTCCCCATTTCCTATAAATACCCTCCTAAACACATTTAGGAGGGTTGGTTAGTTTTAGTTAGTAGTAGTTTTCCTTTTCATTTTTTGTAGGTAATTGTAGAGAGAGAAAGTGACAGTTTCTCTCACTAGGATCTTAATCTTTTATCTTCCTTTCTTGTTTTTAATCAAATCTTTACTTTGAATAGCTTTAATCTAGTTTAAATCTTTATCTCATTCTACTTTTCTTATTAGTTTTATCTTTATCATAATCTTTTTCATCAATTTTTTACATAAAGTTTAAATCTTTTTAATTTTCGTGGCTTATTTTTGATGTTTTTATAAGTTTCAGTATTAATCTATGCTTTTTAGTTAGCTTATTGGTGTTTTATTTTGCTTATTGTCCTTAAAAAGTTAAGATTTTAGTGCATATTTTCGTACTTTTACGATTTCCTAGTTTTTAGGGATTTCTGACTTGATTTCGCAACTTTTACCTAATTGCGAAATCTTGGCTTCAAGAATTGCGAAATTGTGGCTTCAAGTATTGCGAAATTGTTCTTTTTCTTATTGCGAATTCTTCCCTTTTCAAAGTTGCGAATTCCACAATTCCTCAATAACATTGCGGAATTGTTCCTTCAGCAATTGCGAATTTGATCTTTTTCTTATTGCGAATTTATGGCACATTTTGCACATTGCGAAATCTTGGTTTTGCAATTGCGAAATCTTTGATTTTGCAATTCCGAATTCTTTGATTTTGTTAATTGCGAATTCTTGTCTTTTGTTGATTGCGAATTTATTTCTTTTAATTGCGAATTTAATTCAGTTTTTTATAATTGCAAAATTAATTAGTTTTTACTTAAATTTAATTGTTAAACTTATTTTTCTCGCCATTTTTACTTAGTTTATTTTAATTTTTTTGTCTTAATTTTACTTAGCTTAAGTTTTACTTGCTCTATCTTAGTTTAATTTTAAACGTATTTTATTTAAAGTTTTTAAATTTACGTTTTGTTAAACTTTAATTTCTCATCATTTATTTTTAGAGCTTTTATATTTTTGTCACTTAATTAATTTCTTTTAAAGTCTTATTTTTAGTTTAATCTTTTCAAACTTTTTATCTTAATTTCTTTAAAAGTCTTTTATTTAAGTTTTAGTTAATTTATCGCTTTTGTTTTTACTTTATTTTTACCATTTACGCAACGACATTTTCATTTACATTTTCATTCATTTTAGTTTAAAAATAGATAACCTTTTTCCTTTATATTCCACCAAGAACGTCTGAGTCGCACGTTAACCAATAGTCAATTCGAAAAGACTTGGAACTACGAATTTTCATACTTGGCTAAAACTTTGTATTACTTGGGTTAACACTTTCCCAGTCGGTTTCCATTCTAAAGCATTTTTACGGGCATTCATCTCATTCACATGGTCAATAAGGAAAGAATCATGACGACTAGAAAGCATACATTCATTGCAATTCCAACATTTCAAATCAGAATTCACACTAGGCTTAGAACGCTGCACAACCGCAAAGCCTTTAGGTTTAGCTACATGATTCTTTTTATTCAAAACAGAAATAACATTCCTAGGATGGGCTTCTACTTTCTTCTTCACTTGACTACTAGATGGGGGCAAGATCCTATCATTCTTCTTGTTTCTTTTAAGCTTAGATCTTTGAGCCTTAGTAGTGGTGCTTACTCATGTAGAAGGCAACACGAGAATATTAGAAGCGGGTTTTGATTTTTCCTTATCTTTAGTGACCAATGTTTGAGATGGTTTAGTCTTAGGGCCCTTGTTAAATGGTGTGACGATAATGAGGTTCCTTTTGATTGCACTAGAGGACGGTGCTAAGGCAGTGGTTGCGTTATCCACAACATTCTTACCTTCTAGGGTACGAAGTGTTTCCTTTAACTCAGTCAAAGCCAGATTTTTATCACAAATTTGTTCCCTCAAATCAGATATTTCCACCAAATTTCGAGTCAATTGTTCAATCAATGATTGATTCTGTGCAGTGGTATTAGCACGTGCGGGCTTTACTGAATCGAAGAGTCGTGTATTTTTCTGTTTTAAGTTATAAACTTTGGATAAAATCTTGGAAACTCGATTATCTAGATTAAGTTTAAAATTCTCAGCGGCCTCAAGTACGTTCACACAGTTAATCTCTTTAGATTTCTCTACGTCTATCGGCAATGATTTAGCAACCTTGTCACTTGGCTGACAATGTTTCGATTGTAAATTCAATTGAAAATTCTTTTGAAAATTTGCATCATCGATATTAACACCTTCGAATGACATTTCAAAGATTTCTTGAATAAATTGTTGCTTGCATTCAAGCGAAATACAATGTGTTTGAATCTCATCAAAGCGTTTTGAAAGCAAAGAATATGAATCTTGAAGCTTTAAAAATTCAGCGTCAGATTCGTGACAAGTACTATCTACCACATTATCCACAGATTCAACATTATTCACAATAGAATCATTATCAACACTTTTATTCACACAGACGGAGACAATATCATGAGACATCACTTGGTTCAGAAGCTGATCATTTTGACGTGAAATTCATTCAATTTAAATTAAACCATTTTCATATGCATCATCCATTTCATTGAAAACGCGTCTAACTTCTTCTATTTCCAAAAGCAATTCTTGATCGACATTGCGAAGACAAGCTTTAATATTGTTTACAAATGGAACAATTTCGTCTCGAAATGTAGCTCTAGTGTTCTCAAAATTCCATTCACCTTCCGTTATGGTCGAAGCCGTCGTACGTTCCAAAATGACCTAGTCAAAATCGGCTAAGTGTTGGTGCACCGCATTTAAACTATCGGATGCCTTACTTATCGGTGGAGTTAACTTAGTTAAATCCTTTTTGACAAGTGTAGAAGACGTACTAGGAAGGTTTTCCGTTGATAAACTTTGGGGCACAAAAGCTGTTAATTGAGATAATTCCTTTTGTAATCGAATACTGTTAGCTCTATATTTATATAGTCGAACAAGAATGTAATAGGTCATCTTAGTCGTAAATGGTCTTGTATTGTAATAGGTTAGTCGGGAAAACTAGGCTTGGACTTTAAGCTAATATTGTATAAGTTAGGGGCGTAAGCCCAAAACAAAGCCAAGCCCGACCCAAGTCACTTAAACCCACGGCCCAACAAGCCAAGGGTATATATACCCTCTTCTATGTGTGGAAGAGGGTGTTGGTTACCATTTTATTTCTCTCTCTAAAAGTGTTTAACCTTCCAAATTCTCTCTTGTTTCTCTCTCTACTTTCTTCTCTTTCTCTCTCTAAATATCAACTAAATCTTGTGTTATGGATTGATATGGGAATAACATTTGGTATCAAGAGCCTATAGTGGATAGGTGATTGAAGATTCGTGTGTTATGTTCTTGATTTTTCGTGCCTATCTTGCTCTAAAAGTCTCGTACCAAATTTTTTTGGTATTTTTATGGTTTATTCTTGATACAAATCATCTACTTACTATTGGTAGTGATTTGGTATTGTTATTTTGGTTAAAAACACAAAATATTTGGGCGCTTGATTCATTTTTAGGCTAAAAATCATGAATTTGTTGTGTTCTAGTACTATCCGAGAAAAGGGGTATTTTTGATTCCTTGGTACGATCTGTGTATTGCGATCGCATAAACCTGGGGTTTCTACTTGCGATCCAATATCACGATCACTGGTTACGATCTAGAGTGCGACCACTCACTGCGATCCAGAGTGCGATCACTCACTACGATCCGGAGTGCGATCACTCACTGCGATCCAAGGAGTACGATCACTCACTACGATTCAGAGTGCGATCACTCACTGCGATCCAAGGAGTACGATCACTGGCTACGATTACTGGCTACGATCACTGGATACGATCACTCACTACGATCACTGGCTACGATCACTGGATACGATCACTGGCCACGATCACTCACTACGATCACTGACTACGATCAATGGATACGATCACTCACTACGATCACTCACTACGATCACTCGTTACGATCATAGAGTACGATCAGTGTTGCTATCTAAGAGCAAGATCTAAGAGTACGATCAAGGAGTGCGATCTAAGAATGCGATCTAAGAGTGCGATCTAAGAGTGCGATGGGTATTGCGATGGACATCTAAATTTTGTTTCAGTAATTATTAGAATTATCCAATATCTAGACTAGTCTCAGACCATAGTTTACACGAAGATTAAAAAAAGTATATATATTTATTTTTTCCTATATCATTTTTAGGCCATTTAAGCTTTGATTTCAAATTTTGGCGATGCGAAAAAATTTTTGACAAAAAATTCAAATTTCCGGACCAAATTTCAAATTTTTCAGGTTTTATTTTTCATTAAAATTTTCATTTTTCAAAATTTTTCCCTACTAGTTATTGGCTATTTCTAACTCGATTTCAAAATTTGGTGATTCAAATTTTTTGGGCTTACCGTTTTGTCGGACTGAGGAATTTATCGTCGGACTATGAAAAATAGGAAATTTCGGAATTTCAACCACAATTAAATCACAACACATCCACTAAGATCCATAATCCATATACACCATATCCTCTTACTACATCCGCTTAATGGACATTTTCAATACAACGGATTCCACAACAACAACGTCTATGAGTACGGTGAGTAAAGAGAAGATGCAGAATCCAGAGGTTCAAAAAAATACTGAGACTCCAATCAGTAAACCTGCTAACAAGGATTCTCCAAGTAAGACTGTGCATGCAATCAAATACAAGATGTCGAAAGCAAAAGAAAGATGCATGGAACACATAAAGTTGCTTCAGTCACACCTTCAGATTCTTTCAAGAGAAGACCTAAAAGGCACTCGTCTTGAAATTGGATTCAAACGGGATTCTTTCTACTATTTGGTCAGACGTTGAGACATTCACCAGAACTGTTAATGCAAGTGATGCCTAAAAACATTATTAGTGTTAACTAATCTTTCTTAGTATTGATCACAACAAACTATACAACACATTTAGTGTAAAACATAAAAACGAATTATTTAACTAACACTATCATCAAGGTAATAATCATATCACTAACCTTTCTTAATCATACTTAGTGATCATCAAAATGATTATCCTTAAAATTCACTTTTGTTAATATGACAAAAGACTTTTTAATAAACTTTCCTTTTTAGAAAATGTTTTATTAAAATGGAAAATGAAAATTTGAAAATGGCATATTCCATATGCTATTAGAATATCCTTTGAAGGCTTCAAATACCTCAGATATTCCTACCCCACTAAAAGACAAAAAACGGAGCGTACTCTAGTTGCGGTACCTTAAGTAGCTACGCAGTTCCTTAGCGATATGGAACCGCCGGGCTAGATAAGGTACCGCGCCCAGATAGTCGTTATATATCCGTTATACATTGTCTCCTTTAAATAGTGGGTCAAATCTCATTTTCCAACAAGCCTCTTGGACGTTTTTCTCAGCCCTCTTTCTATTTTCTATAGCATAATCATTAGTAAATGATCACTTAAAGTGTTAAGGATGTTTACATATGATTATCCTCTTGATCCCCTCCTTTACCTTGTCCAATGAGAAGATCACTCACTCACTAGTGTTGCGATAAATATGAATCTATGAGCTAGTCATATTCATCATGATACCTTTTTTGTTTTAGGTCAATCCATTGTATTTATGAATACTTGGACTAGTTGTGTTCATCCAAGTTATTTGTGGATACTTGGATTTGTTGTGTACATCCATTGCATATGTGTTTGCTTGGATTTGTGTTGTGTAAATCCAAGCTACATGTGTGTACTTGGATAAGTCTAGTTGAGTTGTAATAGATTTGATTAGTAGTTCTCACTAAACTATAAAGTGATGTGGTTGTGTCTTGTGAGTTCTCACTTAACTTGAAAGTGATTAGTAGTTGTGTTGTGTGAAGTTCTCACTTAGATTCAAAGTGAAGAGTCGTGAAGATTGGTTCTAGCTTTGGATTAGAACTCGACATCTAGCCTTGTGTCGTAAAATGGTGAAGTAGGCAACGTCGTGAAGATTGGTTCTACCTTAAGATTAAAACTCGACATCTAGCCTTGTGTCGTTAAATTGTGAAGTAGGCAACGTTGTGTAGATTGGTCCTAGCTAAAGATTAGGTCTCGACATTTAGCTTAGTGTCGGAAAATAATGTAAGCGACGATGTAAGGTTTTCTCCACCAAGAAGGGAGCTTGTGGATATAGTGGAAATCGCGAGTAGGTGTACTCGAGGAGTGGAGTAGAAACGAGGATAGAGCCTCGTTGTCGAACCACTATAAATCTTGGTGTCTTCCCACTAGGTTGTCTCCTTCCTTACTCTTTACTTACTTCACTATCATTACACTTACCTATTATCTTTGCTAGTGCATTTGAATTGAACCTAATCATTATGCAACTTAGATTCAAGCAAAAGATAGTTTTGATATAAACCAAATTGAAAGTAATTTTAATTTGGTTGCCAATCGAAGAGAAACTATTCAACCCCCCCTCCCTTCTAGTTTCTACATTTGGTATCAGAGTGATGGTCACTCAAGATCTTTGAAGTATATTGTACTTTGAAACTTAGATCGATCCATTGTCTCCTCAAATTAGAAGGTCAAGTTGTACTAAAGTTTCTCTTTGGTCAAAACTATTTTGTTCTTGAAAAATAGGTCTTTCAATTGATAATATTGCATCCCTCTTAAGATTAGTAGTCTTTATGCATGTTAGATCTACTCTTGAAATGTATCTACTAGTTTACATCTTGCTTTGTGTAGGTACTCATGAAGATCAATCACTTCATTGGTTGTGGATTGAGTTACTTGCATTTGTAGAAGACTCATCTTCATTGATCTTTAACATCTTTGAATGATGATACCAAGATGATTGGGAATGATACTAGTCCTTGAAGACTTAGTACTCATCATAGTCATTGTTGGGCATATCATTGATTCCTTGATGGATTGCTCTTTGTGGCCAAGGTACGCTTTCGTTCTTCCACACGCCCTTTGATCATTCTTTTGATCATTACTTGACTATGTGCTTGTTCTTGGCATCCTTGCCTTGACATTTGTTTGTGGTTTATGATTATTTCCTTTTATCCTCTCAAACCTTCATTGCTTGGATACTTGACTCACTATGGTGATGTAGAGTGAGTTAGTAGTAGCTTAAAGTATCAAGCATGATTTCCATGGTTTGCACCCATACGGTTAGTAGGCCCTTTGTGGGAGAGAAAGTGAATTAATACCTTGCTCATATTTTGGTTTAGACTAAGACTATTATTGAAAGTGATCTTAGTTTATACTTGAATAATTGCTTTGTGTTTATTCATTACCAAAGCCGTTTAACGTTTCGCCGGAAAGGCACATCTTAAACCACTATATATGACACAAGCTCTTCGTTACCACTATTTGAAGATTGTCATTAATCCCTTGAGCATTGGTCCTAGTCTTGATTCACTTCCCTTGACTTCTCTCCACTTTGCCGTTTTGCTACGAGTAGTCGTTTGTCCGTTTCGTTTCTTTTCGATCTTGATTCAACTCGTAATCCTTCATTAAAACATATTGCTTAGTGTTATGATGATCCAATGATATTCTAAAAGTCTCATGATATATTTTTAAGTGTTTTAGAAAAACTTGGTTTTTAAAATTTGGCGTTTTTCATTGATAAAAACATGCCTCTGTAGGTGGTTCTTTATCTTGGCGGCTCAAACCCGCGGTTCCTTATCAATAAGGTACCGCGGGCAGTAAAGTTTGTCAGAGCGCCAGTTTGATTATTTTATTCCTTTTCAAACCACTATCTCTCTCTCACAAAAACATACAGCCGACGTTTTTCTTGTTTTCCACCATTGTTGAAGCTTCAAAAACATTCAATCACCCAAATTAATTGATTCCAAGTTGTGGGTTTCACTCATCCTTCATCTAACATCAATTTATTGTAAGTATTTTCTTTCAATTTCATCTATTTTGTTCTAGGGTTCATCCTTTCATAATTGGGGATTTTTAAAATTGAAATTGAATTAAAACCTTAATAGGAATGTGGGTTGACATGGTTATTTTACTATGATTCCTTAGGTTCATATTCATTAAGATTTCACTAAAACCCACTTGTAGAACAAATCCGAATTTTGGCTAAATGATTTTGGTTAAAAGATGGATTTGAGATGAACCCATGAACAAGTAGGTAATGACATTGTTAATGCTTACCTAAAAACCTTGTTTTGAAAAACCAATGTACTAAGTCCATTGTTGATCCAACATAGTTCACATGTTCTTGGTAAATAATGGAATAGCTACATTGTGAACATGAGAATGATATGGTTTCAAATCCTTTGTTTGTCAAGAAATTGATATAACACATTCTCATATTTTTGATTTTTTGATTTTACTTTTCATATGAGTGATTGGAAAAATATTGTCTTATGTTTATTTAGGTACTAATCATGCCTTCTCAATATCAAAAGGATCATCAATACACTAGACAATACATGCCAAACCTTTCCCAAACCTATGCTTCCCCCCAACTTCAAAACACTTTTCCATCCCTTTCTACTCGTTGTTTCCATGAGGGTAGAGTCGTTGACAAGGAAATAACGGGTTATGACTATATCCAATATCTGCTTAAGCTTTCGGGGTTTGATTGCTTGCTCAACATAGAAGAAGATATTTACCCTTTATTCCTTCTTGAATTCTTTAGCACCTACTCCATGCTCGAATACAATGGAGAAATTTTCATTCGTTTCGTGTTGAATGATCAACTGATTCAATACTCCCTCGAAAACTTTGGTGAAATTCTCAGTGTGCCATATGAAGGAACTTGTCGTTTTACGGATAAATAGAGACTTGATGCTCTCTTGGAATCCTACGATAAACCTCCAAATGACCTCACCGAAATTGATCTAGAGTTCATCCTTGACATCATTTCGAAAGAGCGTGATGGAAACGTTGTGAGAAGCCTTCATTCAAATGTACGAAATGTGAATCGATATGAAGTGCTCTCTAGCGACCTTAAGGATTTTATGGTCCAATGGGCAAATATCCTTAGGGAGAATGTCTTTTGTCTTGGTGGAAACCGAGATCATATCCCGGCTTGTATGGTGCATATGTTGAGTTGCATCTTTACATCCACCAAGTACAATTTGGCATTCTCTATCGCTCGACGAATCAATTATGCCCTTTCAAAGCCCAAAACAAACCTTCCCTATGCTATGCTTCTTACTCGCCTTTTCAAAAGGGTTGCTCATGATTTTCCCCACCTCGATCTTTCTCGCTTCTACTCGGTTCATCGGGTTATGTTGCATATTCAAGAGGCATATGCAAGAAAGACAAGAAGTGATCGAGGATCACGAAAATCCGATCATCAAGAGATGGATGATGAGGACATGGACATGCCAACAAGTGATGGTGATGGCATAGGTACTAGTTCTCACTTCAACTCTTCGAGTAATTCCCACCCATCCTCAAACTCATTCATGGATGGACTTGAAGACTTAGCACCCCCACCTCATTACTCCTCTAGTGAAGTACCGGAAGATCTCAACATGAAGCATCTTTACCGTGAAAATCTTAGGACTAGAGGTGAATTGCATGAACACCGGGTTGAGTCAAGGAAGGGATTCAAGTATTTGGGGAATATGATCAAGGGATTGGGCAAGAAGAGAAGGTGAAAGCTTTGAAGTATTTCAAAGAATACATGTTGGTAAACATGTAATGTTGAACAATTTTTTTTATTATCTTGGGTGTGTATTAACTTATGCTACATGTTTGGATTACTATTTTCTTTGATCCTAAATATTGTTTATGCTATTATGTTTGTGATTTACATAGCTTTGTGCATGCCTTATGATAGATAGCTTCTTAGATTTTGATCAGTAGTTAACTTTGGCTTGTGAATCCTTTGGTAAAAATCTGGGTTAACCAAAATTTGGGATGGGAAATTTTTGAAAGACCTCTAGTCGCGGTTCCATATCGACCCGCGGATCCTTATCGATAAGGAACCGCCGGTCGTAGATAAGGAACCGCCGTCACTGTGTCCGACAACATCTTTTGCTTTACACTGTTTTCTTAATTCTGTGTAAACACTGCATGCTTTTCTATAATAAACTGCACATTTCCTAAACTAGCTTCCCTAAATTCATTATTCACCTAAAATGATTTTAACCCATTACTAGTTTGGATCATCCCCTCACCCATTTAAACCCACCTTGTTAGTCATGTTCTTCACACGTCAAAACATCCTTCCCTAACCCTTAAACCATCCTTGTCAACCATGGTTTCTACAAAAACCTCAAACACCCCAAGGAAAACACTTAAGATTAGGATTAAGGTACCCAAGCCTAACTCCTCACCCTTCCACACACCTAAGAATGAGATGGTTCCTATCCTCATTTCTTCATCACCTTCACCACCCCTTGCACCATGCAAGACAACATCCACCCATGGTACTAACCACTCCATTGGTTCTACCTCCTCTTCATTCAACTCAAGAATGAATGAGCTCTCTTCATCCTTCACTCCAAGTGCACCCTTGGATGTGACCACACGACCCCAACCAATCCAAAGCATTCCTTTTGTGAATGACTTTGATGACACCTTGGTGACTTCACCATTTACCCCTCCTAACTCACCCATTTCACCAACCTTGGAGAACATACCTCCACACTCACCCATTTCCCCTTTAGGGAACATGCCTCCACTCTCACCCACATCACCCTTGGAGAACATGCCTCCTCCACCTACACCCAACTCAAACATCCCAATTTTGGGTGTTCCACTTTCCCTCCTTTTGGGTGATCCTTACTATGGATTTCAAGAGACTCGTGGTCCTAATTGTCCATGTTGCCTCTACAACCACTACATCATCCATAACCTTAGGATGGAGATGTTTGGACTACATAGGAGGTTGCAAGAGTTCTTGCTTACCTTGTTTTCCATGCCTCCTCCTAGGAGATGAATGATGAGTTTTCTTAATAAGTTTTTTAACAAAACCAAGCCAAAGAAGACTACTCATCTAGATCTAGTATTAAGCTAACTTTGTATTAGTTAGTTGTTCTTGAATTTAATTTGTCATTGTACTTTCTTCCTTCATGAGTGTCTCATGAAGTTGTTCTATGGATTTAGCTTTATGTGTTCCTATTCTTATGTGCACATTAATAAACTTTAATTTGAAATTAAAATTGAACCTAAATCTATCACATCCTCTAAAAACTTGACTAAAATTGGTTCAAAATGATATCTAAATTATTTTGTCACCCTTTGTCAAGACATTCTTTGTGAATGTGTTGCTTTATGCAACCCTAGCATAATTTGGTGCTAATAGAGGTAAAATTCCAAGATTTGCAACTTTTTGAAAAAGTCTTAGTTTTTCTCAAAACCCTGGAAAAACTTGGTTTCAAGTCCACTGGACGCGGATCCTTAAAGTCCCGCGGTTCCTTATGTGATAAGGAACCGCCGGTTCCTATATGGTACCGCGGACAGTAAATGAATTTTGACACGTTTTTGGTCAAAATTATTTAAACCCTATACCCTGTCAAGATTCCTTGTTTGCTCAATTTGGCTAAACATTCCTTGACACTTCACATTTTGTATTCAAATTCTTACCTTGACTACATTTTACTTATAACCCAACCTTGAGATTTCATTCTCACACCTTTCCAACCTTGAGAATTCATTCTCACACAACCTTGAGATTTCATTCTCACACCTTCCCAACCTTGCGATTTCATTCTCACACCCTCACAATGCCTAACTCCTCCATTCCTAACCTTGACATTTCTTTGTCACAACCCCACTCACCCAAAGCTTCCTCATCCAAGCTTTCAAAGAAACCGAAAATCTCGGTTCGACCTATTTGGGATAAGAAGAATGAACCATCTTCCTCCAAACCACCCAAAAACCCTACTTTCTCTCCAATCAAGTATTGGAATGAGACTTATACCATTAACCCCATCACCGGAGCAAAAGAAAATGTTCCTCCACCACCTCAATCCTTCAACACCCCTCAACTCAATGACCTTTCAACCTTCCCAAACCTCACAAGGCATTGTGAAAACATTCCCAAACCCATTACCCCTCCACCACCAAACCCTAGGTTTGATGCCATACCCCCATCAACCGATTTTGTGTTGCATCATGGATCCTCGTGTGCTTGTTGTTGATTTCAACAAATTGAACTTGCTCACGTATATGAGAAGTTAAATTTCCTTGAATTCCTCCTCACTCGACCTCCTATCCAAGTTTTCGTCCCGGTGGACAAAACTTCGAATGATGCATCGTCGTCTCATTTTTCCAACTAAAGGACTGACTACTCTTGGAGTTTTTATTACTTTAGTTGTTTTAGAGTCTTATTTTTTTAGCAATCTTGGAAAATTATCACTATTAGACTAGCTTATGCTTAGTGGTTTATTTTCTATATTTTTATTTTTGTTTTGCTTTAGATACTCATATTGTGTATATGACTATCTACCTTGTTATGTCTTTTCTTTTATGTAACCTTTGTGTGTTATCCCTTTAGTTCTATTTTGAGTTGATCATGGTTAATTTTTACAATTGCTTATGGGTGATTCCATCAATTCTAAACTTTAACCCATTGACAAGCTTATCATCTTCATTGGATTGAAGTTTGATTTTGTCAATTACCTTTTTGGACAAACTTAGCAAAATACTTGCTTCTAATTTGAGATTTCTTCTCTATCTCCCTCTCAAGTTACTTAGTAGGTAGTGATCATATATACATTGGTGTTTCTTTCCTTTCTACTAACCTTTGTGTAGCATGTCACCTTAGCTCATATACTTGGTGCCCCAAGCAAGGGGGAGCTACTAGCAAAGTTCGATGTTCTTCAAAGACTTGTGCTAACCTTTTTGCTACGACAAAAGGGGAGAAATGATAGTGATAAACTCGTTAATAATTCATTATTTTGTGTTTCTATACAAATGAGTTTATAGTTTGTCGTAATCAAAAAGGGGGAGATTGTTAATGCAAGTGATGCCTAAAAACATTATTAGTGTTAACTAATCTTTCTTAGTTTTGATCACAACAAACTATACAACACATTTAGTGTAAAACATAAAAACGAATTATTTAACTAACACTGTCATCAAGATAATAATCATATCACTAACCTTTCTTAATCATACTTAGTGATCATCAAAATGATTATCCTTAAAACTCACTTTTGTTAATATGACAAAATACTTTTTAATAAACATTCTTTTTTAGAAAATGTTTTATTAAAATGGAAAATGAAAATTTGAAAATGGCATATTCCATATGCTATTAGAATATCCTTTGAAGGCTTCAAATACCTCAGATATTCCTACCCCACTAAAAGAAAAAAAACGGAGCGTACTCTAGTGGCGGTACCTTAAGTAGCTACGCGGTTCCTTAGCGATATGGAACCGTCGGGCTAGATAAGGTACCGCGCCCAGATAGCCGTTATATATCCGTTATACTTTGTCTCCTTTAAATAGTGGGTCAAATCTCATTTTCCAACAAGCCTCTTGGACGTTTTTCTCAGCCCTCTTTCTATTTTCTATAGCATAATCATTAGTAAATGATCACTTAAAGTGTTAAGGATGTTTACATATGATTATCATCTTGATCCCCTCCTTTACCTTTTCCAATGAGAAGATCACTCACTCACTAGTGTTGTGATAAAGATGAATCTATGAGCTAGTCATATTCATCATGATACATTTTTTGTTTTAGGTCAATCCATTGTATTTATGAATACTTGGACTAGTTGTGTTCATCCAAGTTATTTGTGGATACTTGGATTTGTTGTGTACATCCATTGCATATGTGTTTGCTTGGATTTGTGTTGTGTAAATCCAAGCTACATGTGTGTACTTGGATAAGTCTAGTTGAGTTGTAATAGATTTGATTAGTAGTTCTCACTAAACTATAAAGTGATGTGGTTGTGTCTTGTGAGTTCTCACTTAACTTGAAAGTGATTAGTAGTTGTGTTGTGTGAAGTTCTCACTTAGCTTCAAAGTGAAGAGTCGTGAAGATTGGTTCTAGCTTTGGATTAGAACTCGACATCTAGCCTTGTGTCGTAAAATGGTGAAGTAGGCAACGTCGTGAAGATTGGTTCTACCTTAAGATTAGAACTCGACATCTAGCCTTGTGTCGTTAAATTGTGAAGTAGGCAACGTTGTGTAGATTGGTCCTAGCTAAAGATTAGGTCTCGACATTTAGCTTAGTGTCGGAAAATAATGTAAGCGACGATGTAAGGTTTTCTCCGCCAAGAAGGGAGCTTGTGGATATAGTGGAAATATCGAGTAGGTGTACTCGAGGAGTGGAGTAGAAACGAGGATAGAGCCTCGTTGTCGAACCACTATAAATCTTGGTGTCTTCCCACTAGGTTGTCTCCTTCCTTACTCTTTACTTACTTCACTATCATTACACTTACCTATTATCTTTGCTAGTGCATTTGAATTGAACCTAATCATTATGCAACTTAGATTCAAGCAAAAGATAGTTTTGATATAAACCAAATTGAAAGTAATTTTAATTTGGTTGCCAATCGAAGAGAAACTATTCAACCCCCCCCCCCCCCCTTCTAGTTTCTACAAGAACGATGCTACTTAATATGGACCATCTTCAACAAGAACTTGACAGAGATGATATTCATGAGATTATATCCATGGAGGTCCTTTTAACTCTCAACAATGAGTTCCAGCAATTCATTGACTCAAGTGGCTTATCCAAAAACGATCGAGAGTTCACAAGCACATACTTTACCAAATATACTCTCGTAGATCTTCAAGCGTTCAAAGAAACACTTCTTCAACATATGAGTAATATAAAGAAGTCAATTGATGAAAGAACACGCCATCAAAGGCAATTTGAAAGAAGGGTGAATCAAAGACTGATATAGACGAAAGAGGGCACGGTCGATAAAGATCAAGCATTAGATGCCTCTTCGGTTGACACAGAAAGCAACGGGACATAATCAGAAACGCAGCATACCAGTACCATCTCAGGGAATGATCAAACAACAAATGATGCGGATATCAGACCCATTTATGATGATCAGCCAATGGATATGGTACATTTAAATGCTGAATACGATGTTCCTCAACATACTGAGCAATCTGAACCCATTTTTGACACGTATCTAGTGGAAAAGGTTGATAGCAATACCACGCCTGATTCATCAGATACGAGTACTAATAGAGGAGAGACTTCCCAGGATGTTGATTCTAAGATTCACGAGCTCGAAACTTTGTTAGCTCAAAAGTCAAAAGATTTTGAGGATGCCAAACTCGATTTTTCAATGAAAAATAACAAATTTGAGGCTTATTTTGAAAAACTTGAAAAAGCAAATGTTGTTCTTGAACAAAAATTGGATCGTAAGATTCAAGATTTCAACACGGAAAAAGAACAATTTGTGACACAAATAAACTTGTTAGAATCAAAGTTGGCTTCTCAAAATCCAAGTCCTCTGCCTGCTTCACTAAATGAAATATCTGTGCAACCTATTGACACTGTAGATAGTAATGACGTGAATGCAGAAAATGACATATTTGACAATATGAATATTAAGTTAGAACAACGTGTCGCTCGATTACTTCTACACAATGAGCAGTTAAAAGCTCAGATTCAGGAAAAGGTTTTTGCACTGACAGCGGTGAAAAACGACTTAAGGAAGATAAAAGGAAATAGTGTGGATACTAAGTTACTAAAACAGTCAGTCTTGGGGAAACCTCCTTCTCAACCATTCAGAAATCGCTCAGTTGCTAGACAACCGAATGCGTTTAAATCTGAACGACCTAAAACGTCGAATACTAGGTTTGCATCCCAAGTTGACATGCATAGCAATTTGCCTAAACCAGTCACTCCACAATCTAGACCCTCCTTAAGAAATTTTGCTTCTGTAAAACCCGATCACATGAATGCTTCAAGCAAATCTAGATCTAGCTTCAAGAACATGCCTAGGTGTAGTTCAAATGACACGGGTCATAAAAGCTATCTAGAGGATGCTAAGAACAAGACACAAGCAAGAGATAGGACAAAACCACAACCTAGGAGCGATAATCACACCTCTAGAAATTCTAGACCCTTCTATGATGTGCACAAATCCGCCAACTCTAAGCAATCTAGAGCCTTCTCAGATGCTAAGCACTTTTTTGCACGAAATGTAACAAATGCATGTTTAATGTCATTCATGATGATTGTGTCACTAAAGTCCTGAACAAGGTAAACCAAAGAGCTAGAGCCCCTCAAAGACGGAACCCTAAAGGAAATAGGTTTTCTCAAATTAAGTCTTCCGCTGTGCATCAGAAACCTATGTCTCCTAGACCTTGTCTTAGGTGGATACCAACAGGTAGAACCTTCAAAACAATAGGTCTAAGTTGGGTTCCTACTGGAAAGATATTTCCCTCTAGCTCGACAAAGGTTCAAGGTGAACCCCCACATGGTTCTCATCAAGATATCGCTAACCCAAATTCTAGCATACAAACTACTGATAAAAGTGCAGGTAATAAAGTATAGGTTCAACAAGAACACAAAGGTTTTCCATATCCATACCGTTCAACAAAAGACACTCTCAGAGTTTGGTTGCTGAAGAAGCAAATATCAGACAAATATGTGTCTCAGGGGTTTCACAAGTAAGATTCATAATGACTTACAATCACATATCAGACTGTAACTCGAACATCAAAGAAAGGGAACTTTATCTCGTCAACGATAAGTTACCCTCAAAACGAGAAATTCATATTTCTCGGTCACGAGCTTCTATTAAAACTATTCAAAAGTTTTATGCTCGTGTACATGACTTACAACTAAATTACAAGTTGTAACTCGCTCTTCACACAAAGGAAAGTCCATCCCGAGTATGGCTTATCCTCATAACGAGAAACTAAATTTTCTCGGACACGAGCTTCTATTAAAACTATTCGAAAGTTTTAAGCTCGTGTATATGACTTCTAAGCGCATCATAGCTTAGGACTCGGACCTCAACTAAGGAAAGTTTATCTCGGACGATAACTTATCCTTCTCAACGAGAAAATCATATTTCTCGGTCATGAGCTTCTCATAAAAACATTCAAAGTTTTTAAGTTTATGAAAAACGATTTCTAAGTAAATGTCAGCTTAGACCTCGAACTTCAAATTAAGGAAAGTTTATCACGGATGATAACTTATCCTTCACAATGGGAAATTTGTTTTTCTCGGTCATGAGCTAGTCACAAAATAATCAAAGTTTTGAGCTCATGAAAAATGGACCCGAAAGGGAAGTGTACGTTTCAATGCGCTTCCCTAAGCAATAGAAGATAAGTCTTCTATCCTGATTATTTTAAAACCGTTGAACACAATTTTTCAAGAATTTCTCAAAAGGTTTTTCTAAATCTTTCAAAATTGTGTGTTCAACACTCCCTTCCTCATATGTGGTTTTTACATTTCTAAAATGTCATATGTTATTTTGATCAATTTTTGAGGGGAAGCGTTTTAAAATAAAGCCTTTAATGTTGTTGGCTACATCTCAGAAATTGTCATTTTATGTATCCAACACATTCCGAAAATGATATGAAATTGTCAAATGTAATATATTATATCGGAAAAGGCATCTCATCTCCGTACCTCAACATATTTTGTGGTGTCCTTTCTCCAAAGTTTTGTCAAATTTTGTCTTAAGACACACATATATTGTTGAGAGGGAGCATCCCGACTGAAAAATTTCCATGATTCATGCGTGCACACATGTTTCTCTCCCAATCGGTTTTTCAGAAATTGTCATATTTTAATCAATTGGTATCTCTAATATGATGTTTTAATATTAGAGATAGGGGAGAAAATGTGATTAAAATGTAATATATCGCAACATGTGATCTTAAAGACTCAAGTGCAACTCTTTCCTTCACATGCTAAACTATTTCGTATATCGATGCATGTGTGTAGGGGGATCTTTTCGGAAATGTAAAACTTTTAAAGTGTTAAAAGTTTTGATTTTATGGTTACGATATATACCCAAAACAACCTACTATCCACGACGGAACGATGGAGTCAAAAGGTGGTTTAGGATAGGAAACTAAGTCCTATGATCCAACCAGAACTAGAGGGATCTACCCAAGGACATTCCATAGCTAGAAATAGTTGTCCTTAGGAAAGATGGAGTTGAATGAAGCTGAATGTGGACCAATTACTTAAGTTAGCACTGGAACAATCACAACAAGGTGCTAGTGATGACGTATTGGTAAGCATTGAAGGAGTTGAATATTCTATGCAACTTAGGCAGAAATCGGGTTAACACATCTATCGAAGACAAGTGTCATGGACCCATTGATGCGATGCACAACCCTTCCCCAGCCATTCGAGTTTCTCTCAAAAGAAACTTGTCTCATTGTCAAGGAGATCAACACGTATCTATTGACTTTCTCACTCCGAGATAGTTAATATTGAAAAGGTGGCAGTCTGCTCCAGCCTCCGATTACCAAAATGCACTTATTGAGTCTAGAGCCAAACGAGATCGATCTATCATCTCATTAGGACACAATCGAGTCCTACGCATTATCCTTGTGATATTGCCAGAACATCTGAGTGATACGATTCACAATGAAGATGGAAATCCTGCTTGAGCCAGCATCAAACAAGCTCATGGTAGGTAACTTGTGCGATTCTACATGAATCAAACTTGTGAGAACTGGAATGCAACTAAGTTTAATTCTTAATTGATTCAAACTTGATTCCAGGTTTCTTCGTAAAATCCATGTGATCTTGCCAGAACATTCAGAGTGACACTCATTAGTGTTCACAGTGACGAATGGAAATCCTTCCAGTGTCAACATCAAACAGCACTGCGGTAGGTAACTCGCAAGATTCTCTACGAATCAAGGTTGTGACAAATTGGAAAGCAACAATGGTGCGATTCTTTTAGAATCAAACTTGTTCCAGGAAATCTGAATTGACGACTCTAATCAGACAGATAATTTATCCTTATGATTCACTCTTTACGTTCGTAGTCTGCTTTGAGACGGTCGAGTAAAGAGAACTGGCTACTACCGCCGGGAAACCCTGTCAAGGAGGTTCTTAATCGAATCTACCCGATCACAAGTACGGTATCTAATATCGTCTAACGGTCTTCATCGACCGGAGGTAAAACGCTACCGAGTTAGGGTGAAATGTTCAAAGCCATTTCATCCGTGTCTATATATATTAATGCATATCAAGAAGGTGGCGTAGCTGTGTAACCAATGTTGATTCAGGAGTCACAAGAGCACAAGATGGCGATAATCAAGATACTAAAGAATGTAAGAATGTAATAGGTCATCTTGTTACAAGAGCTCAAGATGAACACTATCAAGAATAGATTGATGATCTCAAGCACTCAAAGTCAAATGATAAAGGCTCAAGATAAAGATCACAAAAGCATGAAGGAACAAAGCCGATACAAACAAGATCAAGACCAAGATACAAGACCAAAGCAGGAAGATCTCCTCTTCAAGAATGTATTCACTCAATCATCTTATGCTTTTTAAGCTTTTTAAGATGACCGATACATTGGGGGAGATTGTTAGCTCTATATTTTATATAGTCGAACAAGAATGTAATAGGTCATCTTAGTCGTAAATGGTCTTGTATTGTAATAGGTTAGTCGGGAAAACCGGGCTTGGACTTTAAGCTAATATTGTATAAGTTAGGGGCGTAAGCCCAAAACAAAGCCAAGCTCGGCCCAAATCACTTAAACCCACGGCCCAACAAGCCAAGGGTATATATACCCTCTTCCATGTGTGGAAGAGGGTGTTGGTTACCATTTTATTTCTCTCTCTTAAAGTGTTTAACCTTCCAAATTCTCTCTTGTTTCTCTCTCTACTTTCTTCTCTTTCTCTCTCTAAATATCAACTAAATCTTGTGTTATGGATTGATATGGGAATAACAAATACGAGTCTTTTTATCAAATTGATCTTTATTATGCTTATCATAATCAATCTTATGGAATTTTGAAAGCATTTTAGAATGAGTTTCTTCCGCAAGTGGTTGTGTCTCCTCAGTACTACGAACATAAGGTGCTTCTTTCGATTTGCCAATTAGGGTCACATCATAAAGACAAGGAATATATTCCTGAGCTTGTTTTGCATAACCGGGATTAGGTGGTAAATCTTGAAGATGCTTAAGTTCGAGTTCTTTAAACGATTTAGTTAAAAAATGAACCTTTTCTGTGGAAGCGTATTGTTTTAAAAGCTGTTGTTCTTTGAATTTAAGAAGTTTGGTAGCATTAATTTCTGATTCAAACTTTTTAGACTCGAGATTTTCGAAATCCATTTTAAGTTTCTGAAAATCATTGACAACCGATTCTTTTGCTTTTAATTCATTGGAAAGATTAGCTTTTAATGATTCTATTTCTTTTAAGTGTTCAATCTTTTCAAAACGAAATTGGTCAAACTCAGAACATGTTATTTTCTCTGCTTGAGTGACCATTTCAAAAGCTTTGACCTTTTCTTTATGCAAAGCAAGCTCAGCTGTTAGGGTGGAATTCGTATCTACGGATTGTCTGAGAGCCATATGCATTTGATCAATAATATGTTTAGGCACCATGACCAAATCATGTTGAGCATAATATTCCATACCCGTCGTAGCATTTGGTTGAGGTTCACTCAAATGTGTTGGATTGGATACCGCATCATTTGAGTTACTAGTTCCCGAATGTTGTTCGAGGTTGTCATATTCATGCTCAACATGATGTGGATTATCATGAATATTATTAGATGTGGTTGCTACCTCACTGACGACATCAGAACCGTAGTGAGAGAGATTAGCAAACGAGAGCAGCTTGGGCAGAGTGAATGTCATCACAATCCGAATCATATGCGTCAAGATCATCTGCTTGATAAGCTGCATTAGAAGTGGAAACGACTGAAATGCCTTCATTATCTGCTGCCCCTGGGTCTGCAAGAAATGCTAACTCTTCTGAATCCAAAATCTTTCCCTTAGACTGAGCATCAACCAAATGCATCTTCTCACGAAACCATGTTGCATCCCTTCTTATTTTTGGCTGAGTGCATTCCCTAGCCATATGACCTTGTCCTTGGAAATTGTAGCAAGTCACAACCTTTGAGGACCAATAGGGCTTCCATTTCCATTAGCTTTAGAATTCACAGCTTGAGCATTCATAGTCCTTGTAGGAGGTCCATATGAATTTTGCCTTCCCTGAATAGGTTGCACCGTCACTTGACCATATTGAACAGTGGCTTGTTGTCGAGGATTAGAAGAGGTGCGGAGCTGATTGTTTGTTGGTGGAAATCCTCTAGTTGCAACAAGTTTTGATAAGTAGATAGTGAGATGGTTTAGAAAATCAGCTGGCGTATCATTTGGAGTAAATACCGGTGCTTAGATTGGTGGAAGTTCATTGGAGTAGAAGGCTTGTGCTGGTTGTGCTTCAATTGGAAAATATCCTTGCTGAGGAGTATAGCCCATTGGAGAATTGTTGTCTTGTGATGGTGATGTCTGATGTGGTGGTTGCTGTGGAAAAGATTGTTGATGAACACTTTGTTGAAATGCTTGTTGTGGCATCATTAGTGGTTGATAAGATGGTTGTTGTGGTTGCTGATAGGTGTGTGGTGGTGGCTGTTGCAAGTATGATGGTTGTTGATTAGTATAAGCCATGTTTTGTTGAGAAGCATACATGGAAAGTGGATCATGAACTTGAGGTGTAGACAACCGAGCCTCGATCACATGGCATTCGTGTTGTTAAAGAAAAGCTTGAAGTTGATCCACATTGGTGTTATGCAAGTCCTTAGCCAATTTAACATCCGTCACGTACTTACGCCCTTCTGAAGGAAGGGTGTTCAAATACTTGGTGTTTAATTGAAACGTAGGAATTGCCATGCCATAGATATTGAGCTCATTCAACAATAGGGTAAATATCAAATAGTAGTCATTGAGAGTCTCCCCAGGGACATAGGCGAACTTATCAAAAGTATCATAAAGCTTACACTCTCGTTCTTGTTTAGTTAACGAGGTGCCTTGCATTAGAACACGAATTCTATCCCATAACTCTTTGGCAACTTTATGTTTGCTGACGAGTTTGTAGACATCTGGAGGAAGGGCTTGGAGAATGATGTTTGTAGCATACTTATCACATTTGTCTTTAATCTTCATATCACCAGTCAATTCACCCGTTGTGAGAGGACGAGTAACTGTACCTTCCGTCACAGTACCATAATCTAATGGTCCATTGAGCACCGATGCCCAAATGAGATGTCCATTCTCTTTGTTCAACATGTAAAGTTCCATTCGGGAAGTCCAATCCTCGTACATAGATTTCTCCAACATTGGTGGACGATTATCCGTACCCGAGAGGATGGACTTATCCGTAAGAGATGTGTACTCCATTTCGTTAAGTTAAGATTTACAAATGTTGATCGAACAATGAGAGAAAGTAAATGTATTTGTTGTTGTGTGTTAAATCCGAGAAATAATGTTGAAATCCCCTAAGTTATGTTCTCGATAAACCAAAAATTCCAAGTCAAAATTGCACACGATTCGAAATTTTTTAAGGAATAATTTTGAAATCGTCGGAATAATGATCGGAATATTTGATCGGAATACCCTGTCAGAATAGTCTATAGGAATACCCCTGTCGGAATAAACTATCGGAATAACCCTGTCGGAATGAACCTATCGGAATACCCCCTATCGGAATAAACCTATCAGAATACCCACTATCGGAATACTCCTGTCGGAATACCTTCTATCGGAATACCCCCTATCGGAATAAACCTATCGGAATACCCTCTATCGGAATACTCCTGTCGGAATACCTTCTATCGGAATACCCCCTATCGGAATACCCTCTATCGGAATACCTTCAGAATACCTTCGTCGGAATAATGGTCGGAATGATAAACCATTTTCCGATGGAAGCTGTCGGAATACTTAAACCCTTTTCCGATGGTTTCTGTCGGAATATTTCGCACTTTTCTCGGACAAAAGTCAACCAATTCAAGATTTTAAGCCAAAAAATGATCAAAACACCCAAAAAATTTGTGTTTTTAGCCAAAGTAAATATACCAAATCTCTACCACAAGTATGTAGAAGATTTGTATCAAGAAAAAACCATAAAAAAACACAACAAAAAAAAATTGGTTCGAATGAAATGGATCAAAATAGGCACAAAAAATCAAGAACACAAACACATAAACAATACAATCATCCCATGGCTCTTGATACCATTTGTAAGATATTATAAATCTTGCTTATTTTTAGAGAGAGAAAGAGATAGAAAGATGGTAGATTTCACACACACTTTAGAGAGAGAAAGTAAGAAAACACACTTTTACTATGTGTAATGTATGAAAAACCACCACCCTCTCCAACTAAGGAGAGGGTTTATATACCCAAGCCCATGAGATGGGCTTGGGCTTACAATGGGTCGCCGGCCTACACATGTTGTAGGCTTGGCTTGGCCTTGTTTGCTTAATATTAAGTTAACTAAACTACGA
Source organism: Glebionis coronaria (assembly GCA_025667525.1). Lineage (NCBI taxonomy): Eukaryota > Viridiplantae > Streptophyta > Magnoliopsida > Asterales > Asteraceae > Glebionis > Glebionis coronaria. The sequence goes on along the minus strand of CM046877.1, from coordinate 172,295,867 downwards.
GCTATTACTTAGACTATTGTTGGAGAGACCGATCATTTCTAATACGTAAAACGTATTTCCAACATCTATAAACCATTTTCTATGCTAAAATTTTTCTTAATATTCTCATTATACAATTTATTTTTCGTTTTCATGAGATCTACAAGGCATGTGTGTACATAAAATTCGGGTCATACATACATATATCGTGAACTTTTGAAACCGAGTGTTTGGATAAAACCGATGGTGAACTATTTTTTTTTCGAAAAAGTGTACATTTTTATGCGTCAACATTAACGTGTTAAATTCCTAAACTTTTCAAAATTAGAAACTTTCCTAATATAGAAACTTTTCGGGTTAGTCGTATTATTCGAAAACTAGTATTCTACTTTCTTAAAAGCATATTTATGCCGAATAAATTACTATGTTCACACATATGGATTCCTTTGTCCTTTCTTTTATACATGACTTATTTGTCATTCTACTTTATCTTTCTTCTACTTCTAACGTACCACTTATTTGGGTCGAGGTTTGAAGTTTTTGTTTTCACATCTTTCATCATCATTGATAACAAGTGTCTCATGACGGTTCTGGCTAAACCTTTTGAAACTCTATTATCTTGTAACCATTTCACAAATGCCTTATCAATTACTCTTTACTACTCTCGTGTAAACCACTCGCTAATTTGTAAGTTATCATAATATCACCATATAAACTTAAATTACTATTGTTTCGAATAATTTTACAAATTTTTCTACTGACCTTTATAAAATACTTGAATAATACCTCATAAATTTACTATACATTGTTTTACGATGTATTGTCACAAATTGTTTTAGTTTGGTCTTATGAAAGAATTTTTTGGTAACATTAAAGTTGTTGATTTAAATATCTAGCGAATTGCTTACTCTCGAAAACGTTTCATAAATTATTTAGAGTTCTGTTTTACAAATGGCATTATATATATATATATATATATATATATATATATATATATATATATATATATATATATATATATATATATATATATATATATATATATATATATATATATATATATATATATATATATTGACATGTAATACTAGTTTGATGAAACTAACCATCGCATTGCTAGTCCTAAATTATACATGGCCTGATCACCTATGCGTAATTTAGAAGGAGTCATGCGAGGCTGAATTGTAGTCACCATAAAATCTTGTTAACATAAAATTATGAAAACTTTTATGCATTATGCAAGTAGCACCAGTTCATGACATATGCATATGTTCTTTATATTTTCTTGAACGAATTACGAGTCTGCGATTACATTTTTCTTTACTCAACGATCGTTGTTTTACTTATACCTCATTTTTTTCTCATGATATAATTTTCTTTACCACTCGTCTAATGTCTTACCGGTGATACCATACTTGGAAGTTTTAACGTTTTTATGCTTTCGCCTCGACCAACCTTCTTTATGTATTTATGTAGACCTTCGAAACGTCTCCGGACGCGAATAACAATTTATGACTAGACGTGAATAATGATTTCGTATATCCGTCATGATGTGTGTCAGATATAGCCTTGAAATTCGCTCGTGTAAACCATGTGTTGCTTTCACTCCCTAATTTCCAATGTCATTCATTTTACTTGAATCATACACAAGTGACTAATTAAGAATTTTTCTTTGATTCAAAAATTGTTGTGTTGCTTTCATCTTTCAATTGTGTATCGATTACTGAGAAATTAATAAGCCGATGTTGGTGACACCAACTGCACTCAAGAAGTGATGAGTTGCTAAATTCTTTGTTTCTTATTGTCTTATCGCCAATGCCTCTATTATATCTTGTTCGTTAAGAATCTTTACGACTTTCATTTTATTCCCTCATGCCATTGTTTGCATACTATTATGACTATTAACTACTTCATATTCGTTTGCTATCTTGTCATCTTTTCAAAACCGAATATGTATCATATTTACCATTTGATACATTAAACACTTTTATGGATTTCTAAATATTATAATAAAACTTTAAGAAAATTTTACACATTTTACCAAGCGTTCGAATTTCCAAAATAACCATCACAAGTAAAAGGTCGAATATATACATGCATTTGAAGATATGATTATGTATGAAATATTTTGTATATTTATAACTAGTGTTAAAATGAAATAGTGCCTTATCCCTTAAACTATTTGATTTTATCATACTATATCAATTTAATGAAATTACCGATTTAATTTATATTTCTATTAATGATTCTAAATAATTTAGAAAATAGATTTTCTCTAATCGTAACAATAAACCCGAGCTTTAACAATAATTTCATACAATCATCCAAAGGTTCTTAAGACGATTAAAAAAATTGAACTTGTTTTACTTTTACTTCGAACACCATCCTTATCAAGAAAAAGACTTAGCGATTGTTTACACACTAAATATACAATTTCGGTTTAATCCCAATGTAATATAGTTACAATTCTTTACTAGTAGTTTTGATTTCAAATCACCAAACATCTTGATAAGCAACTATAACTATAGTGACATTATTTTGAAAGTGCCATAACATTTTAACGTCATAAACGAACAAACCTTGTATTTTTATAATCAAGAAATTACATAAGCCGAGTTTTAAAGTAATACCAAATCCGAGACGGATAATTGTGGCAAATCATATTTTAAATGTCTATATATACTTCATATTTCTCCTCTATATCTCTGAGTAGATTGTCATGTTTTAAGATTCTCATGTTGTACAGTTTACACAATTCGCAAATTCCTCGTCGATCATTAATCTTAACTCGTTTTACCGCACCTTTTCCGTTTAAGCGTTTATCGTGTTCTTTCTATCTCTTTATATTTTCTCGTACTGAAAGGTCATTATTTTATTTCGAGTTAAAATAAATTTCGAAAAGGAGTTAAGAATCTGAAGCGTAGTTGGATTCCAATCGTTAAGGTTCGTTGGGATTCTCGTCGTCGTGCTGAATTTACTTGGAAAAGCGAACAATCAGTTCTAAACTAGGTATTCCCATTTGTTCGCATCTTCTTCCGTCTCTAATTGAACTCTGAGGGACCAGAGTTCCATTAGGGGGCCGACTGTGAGATCTCGTATTTTTCCCGGTAACTAAATTATTCTTTTATTCGTACTTCTCGATTTTACAATGTTTTACTCGTTCCTCTTTACTTTTTCATACGTAAATTCTGAGATCTCGAGAATTTTAATTAAATTATATTTTAATTATTTGTCTGATCATTGATAATATTTTATTAGGAATTATAAAAATTTTATTTTTATTTTTTCATTTGATTTACTATAGTAACCCGAAATTTAAAACCAACATTTAGACCGAGCTCAAATTCTATTCCTAATATCCGGAAAATATTTATTACCCGACTTTTAAATGTCATGTTCCTTCTATAAATAGTATGAAATTCTTGACTAACCGGCGAGGTTAAGGATTTAACGTATCAGATACGTGTCATTTATAATTTATCGACAAAGTCTATGTCCGTCATCGACCGTCAATATCCTAATTATGACATATAAATATTTTCTATTGTAGTCATTTTAATTTTTCATTTAACAAGCATTCTTCGTAAATTTTTGGATAATCCTTTAAGCGCCGTTGGTATATTTGACGCGTTGACATTTATTAAATTATAAGTCTCATTTAATTATCGAATATCAACATTCTTCGGATTTTAATGTTTTTATTTTATATTGAGCGTTTATTTTTGGTGTTTTACGTATAATTTTTAAATCACGAAACTTTTAAAATATCGGTCTTCAATAATACCCACTTATTTATATCATGCTAGAATTGACTGATAAAAGCACCACTTTTTTTGGTGCCATTTACGCCAAAACAATATACCAATTTTAAGATGTTAACTTTTGTCTCAATCTCAATATTCTTGTTATAAAGAAACATGAGATATGGTAGTACGTATTTATTTATTTTGAAAAGCTGTATTACTCACTAGACACGCGGCAACAAGAAGAAATAAGCGCTATCGCTTTAAGAGTTTTCACTTTTAATAAATAGAAGCATACAAACTCCAAACATAAAATATAAACATGTTCTATGCATCACAGTATTCTCTCTATATATAAAACATGAGTTGGGCAGCAGCATAACGAAACTAGCTGGTTTCACGTTAGCACACTATGCTCCTATATATAGGGCCCCGGTTTCATTTGTTCTTGTTCGAGTTCAGGATCATATTCGGTTGGGCGTATGCTCTAAATTTTGGTTCAACTTACATCGATGGCTCGTGATCTGATTTTCTTGTACGCACGCGTGTTCACAACCATGCATGGTGTTGGTTAGACGAAGGACGTTAATGGTTAAATTCCATGTTTCGAGTTTGTGTCTTATATAGTTCGAGTATCGGATAGACTTAACTCTTTGAGTTTTCGTATTCATGTCGGTATTTATACTCGTGTATCGCGACTCCGTATCACTTGTATCTCGACATGGATCTAAGGTATTACTCGATATCCACTCAATGTTACGACTTGTTATTATGTGTGCTATTCGAACAAAATAGTTAAAATGAATAAATTTCTTTCGCCAAATTCGAATGAAACTATAAGAAAGAAGAACGAAACTCTCATGTCATTTTCATGCAATTTCATTACATATTAACATTTTTGGTCCTTGGTTTATTAAAGTTTTTACAATAAATGATATATAGTTTTAAAATAATATTTTTGGTCCTTGAGCTATAAAGCTATATACAAAATACATATGATAGGTTTTTAAACTAACACTTTTTATCCTTGTTCTTTTTATTCTTTTCAAAATTAATCCAAACTCTATTTTTAGGAAACCTTTATAAAACTCGTTTATTCTTTGCGTTGTCGTTTATATCTCTAAGAGACGCCACTTTATTTTAGGTGGTCGCTAGAAGATCGCGGTTTCTCGGCTTATCTTATTTCATGGCTTCACCCCCGTCAATATTACTTTGATCGTTATCCTTGTTCGGTATATTTATCGCTAAGGTGAGTTCATAGCCCCTTTTTACTACTTATGTTTTGTTTCTAAACATGGGTGAGATTTACATGTTGGAACACATTCATTTAAAACCGTATGTTATCCAGATCTTGTATGCTTTTCAGATGTTTTCCGTATTATTATTGCTTTTAGCGTCCATAGCTACTAAGTTTCCCCTCAATATCATGAACCGTTAATAACTCACTGTTTGCAAGCGCTAATGTTGTGGATGGATCCATCGGGATTGACAATCCCCGTCCCTTAATACTTTGACGCACTTACATTTTTTTATTACTTGAGTATTTAGGCTGAATACTCACTAGGGGAACTTAGATTTTGTTAAGCTTTGGTGTCATGAGCCAAATAGCAATAATAACTGTTTTGGATTATGGTTAATGTACATAGCCATATTCCCTAGTACTTGTTTTACAAATGAATGTTTGTACTCCACGCCTTTACTGCTAAACCTATGAATATACTCAACTTTGTGTTGACGTTTTACATGTTTAATCTCAGGTAATAATTCTTGGTTTTGCTTGGATGGGAGCCCGCATGATATTTTCTCAGCTTGGAGATTTTTGTGTTATATTCAAAAATGGTTTTGGTAAAAGCTGACACAAGTTTATTATGAATTTTTTGTAACTATAGGTTACAAAACCATGTTTAAATAATAGTTTTATCCGCTTATAAAACTCTGTGACCCTTTGTTTTAAAACTATGATGTATATGATGTAATGTAGATGTTTTTATTACGTCGACTTTGTGTCAACAATATTTCATTGTTTCTTGTACCATGACGTGGAACCCCATTGCTGCTTACGTGTTTCTTGCCTGATTTTGGGGGTCTCACATGTATATTGATGGAGGATCCCTAGTAGAAATTCTCTACGAGCACTGCTTTGCACGACTACGACCAGAGGTGAAGAGCTAGTTTATATCGGCCACGTCGCCGCTCACAGGCTTCAGTGAGGAGGTAATTTGGCCACTTGAGCAGCTGTGGCTGGTGGTAACAGTTGGAGATACAGAACATTCAGCCACATCATGGATGAACTTCGTGGTGATACGCTCCCCGTCGTCGCGCAACGACATCATTGGAAGACCAGTTATATTAGCAATCTGAGTCGTGTCGTCCACAACTCATGGAATGATCAAATGCCTGAGGTATTGCCACGATATACGATATCGTAATACCACAGTCAGAATGCAACACCGTGGCGGAATCCCTAACACCAGCCGCAATACAGACAGCGGCACCATCACCAAACCTAAAGGTGGCGATTCACCCAGATTTCTTAGAGTATGATCAGGGGAACATTATTTGACATAGGCAGAGCAGCTATGTGCTCTCTCCTAAAAGAGAACCTCGACATCTTTGCATGGGAACCAAAGGACATGACCGGAGTACCGCGGTCAATCGCGGTACATAAACTGAAAATCCGCGATGGATGCCCTATAGTCTGACAGAAGAAGCGCGGGCAAGCCCCTAAACATATTCAAGCTATACTGGAGGAATTCAAGAAACGGGTGAAAGCCGGAATTATGTGAGAAGTTTACTACCAAGATTGTCTGTCTAACCTGGTCATGGTTAAGAAGCACGACGTCAGCTGGCGGATGTGCGTGGACTTCATGGATATGAATAAAGCCCACCCTCAAGATTGCTACGCGCTTCTAGAGATTGATTGGAAGGTCGAATACCTATGTGGGTATCCCTTCAAATGTTTCTTGGATGCGTACAAAGGATATCACTAAATCCAAATAACGAAACATGACGAGGAAAAAACAACGTTCCACATGAGTCAAGACGTCCATTGTTACACAAAGATTCTATTTGGCCTAAAGAACGCATGAGCTACTTATCAACGGCTTGTGGACAAAGCCTTAGAGGGTCAAATAGGACGTAACGTGGAAGTCTATGTTGACGACTTGGTTATCAAAAGCCATACAGAGGACAAATTCATCCGGGACATCAAGAAACGTTTGGGACGCTGAGAAAAATCAACATGAAGTTGAATCCCAAGAAACGTACTTTCGGCGCTACAAAAGGATGTTCCCAGGATACATGATAGATCCCAATGGTATTAAGCCATGCCCTGATAAAACAGAAGTCGTGATACAACTCCCATCTCCACGAACCATCAAGGAGGTGCAATCTCTCAATGGAAAGCTACCAGGTTAAATCGATTTTTATTTAATTTTGCTGAGAAGTCACTTCCCCTCTTTATAACACTCAAGAAGTAGAAAGTTGCTCATCATAGAATTCAGTAGAACTATTAGAACCAACAAAGTTAGTAAACTTATTATTCATATTGTTATTGCGTATAAAATTCACACTATTTTTCTTTTTTATCAAAATCAGCAGGATATCCAATCAACTTGAAACATCTATCTATAGTATGATCATTGAAACCATAATTCTCATAAACTAAAGTAGGTCCCACAACAACCCTTTTATTCTAAGTATCATTAGGCCTAACCAGATTAGAAGGTCTAAGTCCATTACCAGGTCTAAGTCCATTACTAGAGGCCTATGGCCTCTAGAACCCTTTATTAGGAACACTTGCATTAAATATAGAATTTTGAGACCTAGAGGAAACACTAGAATTGTTACCAGAAGTAACAACCTTATTGTGATTCTTCACTAGAAGTAATGAAATAAGCATTCCTACCATCAAGTAAAGGATCCCTAGACAAAATAGAACTTCTGGTTTACATATAAGACTCATCAAGACCCATCAAGAATTTCATAAGTTTCATCAAGTCATTATGTTTCTTAAAATCCACATCATGACAAGAACATCTAGGTTGTTTAACCAAAGCATCAAATTGTTTCCATAATTCATTTAACTTGTGATAATAATCAACAATAGACAACCTATTTTGAGACAATGAATTGATCTTATGATGCAAATTTAAAAGTAACAGACCCATCCACCTTATCCTATGTCTCCTTAAGTTCCTCCTAAGCATGAGAGGCCATTTTAGATAATATTTTCCCTAGATACAATTCCTAAAAAATAGAGTTAAAGATCTACCCCAAACAACAACATTAACTATGTCCCACTATCTACCCAATACTCCATCAGTATTAAACCTCCTACATGTACAATCTACAAAACCAATTTTATTCTTTCTCTCTAAAGCAAGTTGCATAACTCATGACGAAACTTGGTAATTATGAGTGCCTTTGAGTTTTATAGACACGACCATAAGAGATGCATAATCACTAGGATGCAAATGCAGGGGGTGACTTAAGTCTAACTTACTGATTAAGGTCTCATTATCATCATTTTCACTTAAATGCTCATATTCATCATCAGTAAAACCATAGACAGACATGATAGCAAGCAGGAAACAAAATAATAACAGGAAAGGAATAAAAAACAAGAAGAACCAAAAAGAAAATCAAGATCAAGCCCCTTTAGTTCCCAAGATTCCTAACCATTCAAGGATGGCAGGTCAAGGGCAAAATCTCAATTAAGAACGAAAGAAAATAAGAGAAACAAATACAAGAATTAAAAAGTAAGAGAGAAGAAGGGTGTTACAATGCTATCAATCAACAAGAATAGGCAGAAGAATCACATTAACCCTTTGATATAATCAAAGGAAACCAAACCCATAATCTTATTCAAACGCCAAACCCTAATTTTCGAATTAGAGCACATTAACCACCAAATCAACCAATTTCAACCAAGAATTGTCTCGAAAAAACAATTAACCGACGTTAATTAATCATCGAAAGCCTTAGAACAAATACCCCAAAATTATCAAACCCTAATTTTTCTCAAAAAGTTACGTATTTTTTAAGAAACCGCAGTTTTAGATCAATTAAAGAACCAAAACAATTAACCCAATGTTAAATGCAAAATCTTTTATTAGTTTTTCAGAAACAGTCATTTTTAGAGCAAGATGAAAAGCCTTGCTCTTATACCATGAAAATATTTGAATTAAACAACTTTTAATCTTGAATCTCAATTCAAGATTGATAAAACAACTTTTATTAATCAGACCCTAAATAAATCACCCTCAACTACACTTTGTTGAGTCTATTTTCTAGATCGATAATAGTCTTACAAATCAAACCCAGAAACAATATGAACAAAGAGATCTTAACCTAAACAACAAAATAACAAGAAGATAATAATTGATCGTAAAATGAGTTGTAGGTGAAAAGTTATGAAGAGAAGCTGTTGACTCCAGCTTATATACTGCTCCATCTTTAGCATATTGACCGATGAGTCCCTCTACTTCCAAACTCGTCAAACTTATCCCAAAAATTATCCATAACTGAAATATAAGAATCGAACATATACTTAATTAGTCCTTGTAGTTTATTTCCAGGATAGATTAGGAATAATACTTTTAACACTCTTACACAATAGGTTGGTGTTGGTGTGTATTCGTTCCAACATGGTAAAGATAATCAGCAACCTAACTACGTACCAATGAGATGGTTACCGGATATCCCTTGAAGTCGTGTAATCACTTTCCAAAGAAGATTATTCGACCATATGCCTGGGTTAACACGAATACCTCATTGGAATAAACCAAAGTGTTTGTTCTTGTTTTAGGCACAAATCAAGAACCCTACGCGTTCAAATGGTTTTTGGTTTTCTGTGTGTTTCATCATGCAAATCTAATCACTATTTATAGTGATCCCATTCCTAAGAATGTAACTCATAGTCAAAGGAATAATAAATATTAATCGGCCAATTAATCTCATTATTTCCCACATGAATACATAGTGGTTATATGACCATAATCATGGTCATTAAGTCAATCTTAAACCCCTCTCTAAACGGTCAATGAGAGGTTACAAAGATAACCCACCCATTGATGGATAGTCTACCCACTGATGGGTAATCTACCCACCGACGGGAATAACCTAGCCGCTGACAGGCATAATGTAACACCCTACTTTGACAAGTGGACCGTTACATGATAATTATGGCGTGTCATTAAAGCATGCAATGTAAATGTCTTAAAAACATAAATGACCATAAAGGAAAGCTAGAATCAAACATTGGCCCCCAAACATAAGCTCACACATGCATAAAGTAAAGAATGTAGAAAAGCACTAAACATTGTCCAACCAAGCATAAGTAAATAAATGCAAAAAGGAAATGAAGTCAAAGGGAGCCTCCATCCTATGTACGTACTCGTGAATGCCTAAGTCTGTCCTTTAGTACATGTCGTATGGAACATGGAAAGAAAATATGGCTGAGCAATACACTCAGTGAACGGACATATAACATGATAAGAATGATTGAAACATAAGTAAAGTATGAACATGCAGCGGAATATGTGTAAATCCTAGAAAACCTGGAACATGTTTTATAAATTGGTTTATATCTGAAAAGTATTATGTTTATTTCTGAAAATGTAATTTAAATGCCAAAGAGCTCATATAGGTCATGAAGGTATCAACGTGCATGAATACATAGGGTGACCTCGTCATGCAATTAGAGGGGTGACCTCTAATTATATTAGTCTGGGTGGAGGGATCAGCTCTAATGTGACAGATGTAGACCACACACCACAGTCACCTTGTAAACCTGCAAAACATGTACTAGGATGCACCCATACGCCCCACATGATAATAATAATAATGGCCAAGTAACTGAAAGGGACGCCACAAGAAATCACTCTCGTTGCGAAAGAGTCATAACACTGGTGCCTCAAGTGTTATGGTTATGGTACCTGCATAACTAGGTGGACATGGTCATGCATGTATATAGCAGAGGCAGTTTAAAATTATAACATAGTAATTACTGAAAAGTTTTATGACTTGTAAACTACTAGGGAAACAGATGGCAGCAAACGGAGAATCCTAATCATGCATAGAAAGAGAATGTCCTTACTGAAGGACTGAATATTCGTACCTTATGTCCAGTAAAGATGAAAGATGAAAGGCGTAAAGTAACTACTCCGACTTTACGAGTGCTACATATTAAATGACGTGAATGAGTTGTATGTTCATGTATAACTTACTGATTCTTAGATTAGTTTACTTGTTCATGACTTGTTTTACTTGTTCTTGACTTGTTTTACTTATTCTTGACTTGTTTTACTGTTTCATATTTTATCATGTATTTCTTAGTGTTTCATGTATTATTGATTAATGTATTTCATGTTTCATGTGTTACTATACTTGACGTTTCATAATGAGTAACTTTCTAAAAATAGTTGGTCTCTATATATAGTACCTTTCCAAAAATAGCAGGATTCCATATATAGCAACTTTCCAAAAATTGTAAGTTTCCATAAATAGTAAGTTTCCAAAAATAGAAAGTTTCCACAATTAGTAGGTTTCCAAAAATAGAAAGTTTCCATAAATAGTATGTTTCCATAAATAGCAATAAGCTTGTTTAATAAGCATATAATATAAGCTAAGGCTTAATGAATATATTTTATAAGTCATGATTAACTACATGTCATATAGTAAAGTTTATCAAATAAACAAATTTTTAGTCTAATATAATAATTATTAATTAATAATATAATGCATGATTTATAAGTGATTATTAATTAATAACATAACATGATTTAATAATAATAAAACTTTACTATAACTTGATATTTGTATAATTAAATTAAAATGAGCAAATAGTTTAATTAAACCATGATTAAAATGTAATTAAATAATTAAGCTAAGTTCTTAATTAAATTAATTAAATGTACCATGTTTCATATCATGAATAATTATATAAATAATTATTAAGTCTATAGTTAAATTTAATTAAGTGTACCATGTTAATTTCATGAATAATTATATCAAATAATTATATCCTAAGTCCAAATTAATTTAAATAATTATAACATGATTTATATTAATATAACTAATTAAATTAAATCTTAATTACCCCAAAATTACATTTACAAAGTTTAATACCAAACACACCCTTGTGTGTGTTTCGGTGTACCCGGGCCCAAAAACAATGCCCACCGAGACTCCATGTCTTGGCTGCCAAAACATCACCACCACATCCACTGGGCTGCGATTTCTTGCCACCGTCTGTGGGTTCCTACCACCGACAATGTGGTGGTTCCCATCGGTAGACGCCGGTTCCCACCGTTTTGCAACAATATCCACCGAGAGTTGGGCTGCTCTCGGTTGCCACTGTTAAACCAAACACACCCCGCTGTGGGTTGTGGTGTTGTGGCTTCCCGAATGAAACAGCCACCGAGACCTCCCTTGTCTCGGCTGGCCGATCCAAGAGCCCCACCGAGACCCTTGTGGTCTCGGTTTTCGTGTACACCCAAACCAAAACCAAATTAAATCCCGAATAATTCCATGTTTTAATCATGTTTATTCATGTGTTCATGTTATTAAATTAAATGAATTCATGTTTTAAAGAAATTAATAATAATATAAGAAAATATTTAAAGATTTAGGGATACCGAATACGTAATGAGTGAATGATGAATAAACGATCTATACCCGAATTGAATCAAAACCAAACTTGTTTTTCCTCTTCTTTTTCTTTTGTGTAACCGGCGGCCAAAGGAAAACCAAGGGCTAGGATTTTCTATTTTTTGTTAAAACTTGTAAATGAGTTTCCCTGGGATGTTTTTAGTTACTAGTGTAAGCTTAACGGGTCGGGTTTTGTAAAACCCGCATGCTTTTACCATGAATAGTACCCTTTAGATCTTACGTACAAGATTAGAACTTTTCTTTTATAGCATGTTTACGTTTCACGTATAAGAATTTAAAGTATTACGTACGTGTTAGAACACGATAAGTATTTATTACGTATGAACACACGATAATTATTCAAATAATAATTATAATCACGAACATGCGATCATGAAATCATGAACGTAATTTAATCACGAGATAATATTATTTACGTATATATATTTATTATGAACACGAATAAATATATTAAGTCACGATTAATAATTAATTAGAACACGTAAATCACGAACACGATAAAACACGAGAACACACTATAATATTTAGACTCGAGAAAGTACGTTACCCCATGTGGGGTCCCCTACCCACGGCATACCAAGGAAACATGGGCTTGGCCCATGTAAAATTAATTAACAAGGGGGTTAAGGTAAAAACTTGTTTTATTATTTATAAATCAAGAAAAATAACTAAAACCCTAAAAGTTTTCTTCCTTCTTCCTTGTCCTATTTGGCCGCCGAGTATACAACACCACAAGGGTGTTTCGAGTTGATTTTGATCTTGGATATTTTACAAGGATTCGCGTGTGTTCATCCTCATTTGTTTCACGTAATCGATATAACCTTTTCAACCTTTTCTTTTATGTTTTGATTTAATGAATCACATAAAATCATGGTGTTTTTAATCAACTAATTAAAAACAATTATTAAAACATGTTAATGATCATGGGGTAAATCAAATCAATGTTTTAGGGGTGTTTGTGGTCTAGCCGACGCCTAACCGAGCCCCATAGGGGTCTCGGCTTGGCTTATTACCCACCACCGAGACCATATGGTCTCGGTATGGTGGTGATGATGTCACGACAGCAGCAAGCAAGGGGGAACCCCGACCTTGGTTTGGGGTATGGTGTTAGTTACGGGTCCGGTTCATGGTTTTTAGTCACGGGTCCGGTTCATAAATTATTTTTAAGGTTTATGATTTTACTAGCTATGTTTTAAAAATTAAATTAATAAAACATGACATGATTAATGTAATGTACATGACTTAGATTATAAATTTAAGTATTAGATCATAAATTTTAACCTAAGTATTTATATTTTATTAGACTTTATAATTAATTAATTATTAAAACCATTACTATAATTAATTAATTAACATGACTTAGGTTATATTATTAATAGTTAATAATACATGTTTCAACCTAAGTATTTTACCTTTATTTAATTAAAAACATGATATATTTAATTAAATACTTTTAACCTATAGTTTATTTAATTTACATGTAATAATTAATAAACTATACTTTATAACTACATGACTTAGAATAATAATCAGAAAACACTTAAGCTTATACAATTAGCTTATTTAACCAGCTTATATCTATTTATGGAAACTTTCTATTTTTAGAAACTTATTTAATTAAGGCAGCTAATCTATTTATGGAAACTTTCTATTTTTAGAAACTTATCTATTTTAAGCAGTAAGTCTATTTTTGGAAACTTTCTATTTTTGGAAACTTTCTTATTTTTGAAACTTTCTATTTTTAGAAACTTTCTATTTTTGGAAACTTTCTATTTTTGGTAACTTTCTATTTTTGGAAACTTTCTATTTTAGGATACCTGCTATTTTTAGAAAGTTACTTATTATTACACAACAAGTATAGTAATACATGAAATACAAGTAATACTTAATCAAAATAGACAGAATATAAGATAAACACAGTATCAAGCTTAAAACAGTAAAACATGACATGAACATATAAAACAAGCTAAGACATGATATAAAACCAGTTACGTATTTAGTAATCAGATACTTATACACGTATGTATTTATGTAGCATTAGTGATACCGAAGTAGGACTCTCTTCCGTTCGTCTTCTTCGTTCACTGGACATAAGGTACGGATTCCCGTCCTTTCAGTATGGACATTCTTTCCTTATTAGGATTCCACGTATGCAGCCAACTGTTTTCCCATAGTATAAGTTTATATGTTTGATTGCTTATGTTTAATTTAGAATACCTGAAGCCATATACATGCATGACCAGTTTCACCTAGTTATGGAGGTACCATAACCATAACACTAGAGGCACTGGTGTTATGACTTCCTCACGGCGGAATGATTACTCGTGGCGTCCCTTCAGCTTTTGGCCATATTATTGTATTTATCATGTGGGGCGTATGGGTGCATCCTAGTTACATGTTTTTCAGCAGATTACTCAGTGTGAATGTGGTGTGTGCCTTGCATCCTTCACAAGGAGCTGATCCCTCCTACCCAAAAACCAGTATATTAAATTAGAGGCATCCCCTCTAATTTGCATGACGAGGTCACCCCTCCAAGTATTCATGCAACGTTGATTTTCATGACCTATATTGGCTAATGGTAAAATATGTTAAACAGTTTTTACAAGATAAACATAAGGCTTTTCAAACTATAAAACCAGTTTTATTAAGACTTAACCGGGTTATTCGGGACTTAGTTTCTTCCGCTGTTACATGCTTATATGCTTATATTATTCATGCTTTATTGTATATCCGTGCACTGAGCGTATTGCTCAGCCGTTTCCTTTTCATGTTCCCAAAACGGCAGGTACTCAAGGACGCTCGTAGACTTTAAGCGTACGTGCATATGGACTGGAAGCTTTCAAGCCTTTCTTTACTTTATGCATAATCTATACTTTGATACTCTTTCCATGGACATTGTTTAGTCCTTTCATTTACAGTACTTATGTTTGTGTGTGATGAGCTTTACTTTTGGACTACCGATGTTTGATTCCGGTATTTCCTTTTTATGGTCATGTAATGTTTTAGACATTATCCTTGTATGCTTTGATGACACGCCATAATTACGCGTGACATTCCATTTATCAAAATTGGGTGTTACAGGTTTGGCCCATCTTGTTCCTTTTCTTTATAGGCCGGCCAAACACCCCTTTATCCTAGTGTTTCGTTTTTGTGTTTTATTTAATCACGTGAATTATTATTCGTGACGTGTGTTCGTGTTTTATCGTGTTATGATTTATTCAATATACATAATTACTTGTTATGTAATAAATAACATACGTAATACTTGTCGTAAATAAATAAATAATATACGTAATACTTGTAGTTATTTATTTATTTAATATGCATGATACGTGTCGTGTATTAATTAATTATAAAGTTTTAATTAATCCGTGTTTTCGTGTATTTAATGTCTTCATGTGTTTTAAGCGGGTTTTACATATAATCTGGCCAATGACATGCATAATCTAGCCACTGACGGATAGAACATATCCATTGATGGATACCATTATCAGCAAACCACTATATTGAGTCCTGGGAGGTCAGGGACTTAATGGGTGTACACTTCATACCTCTAAACCCATTTACAAGTCTGACCATATCCCACAATTGCACTAAATTTCTAACAATCCTCCCCAATTTAGTACAACTATTTTGCATGAAAATCAAATTTAACAAAACTAGTGCATAATTGAAAATTCCATGAGGATTGAATTTTCATCTTAGTACATCACTTCAAATATTCGAGAATCGGGGTGTTCTAAGAGTTGAACCCTTCAACTACTTTGAATACCTGAAGATAAAATACACACAAGTTTTCAAACACTTAAAACGCTCCTGACACCATACGAGCCATGTGTTCATATCCAATTCATAAATGTTGTAAGAGCTAATTCCATGCTCCTTGAGGCGGCGAAACCTCAACATTTACATATCTGGTTCCTCTTTAGTTCATGCTCCTGCTTAAGCACTTTTTCAAAGAAATTAACCATTAAGAAGTTTATAACTTCATCCTCCTTTCAGCAAGTACAAGCACATCCTTGGGATGATATGTAAAACATGTGCTTCAGTCCCCTGAATGCTTAGCTTTCCATATTGAACTCAACTCCCAAGTTTCCTTACGAAGGAGTTAGGTGTCCTACCATTCAGTGACTAGTTTGGACTTTAAACTCATCCCTTTAGCAGACTTTATAACCTAGTCTCTAGCCAATCCCTTCGTCAAGTGATCAGCTAAGTTTTGTTGAGACCTCAAAAACTCTATAGAAATCACCCTATTCATGATGAGCTCACTAATCATGCTATGTCTGACACTTAGGTGTCTAGATTTGCCATTGTACATCTGGCTATATGCCTTAGCCAATGTAGATGCACTATCACAACGAATAGATATGGGTGCCATAGGTTTGACCTACAATGGAATCTCAAAAAACAAGTTTCTCAACCATTCAGCCTCTTTACCAGTAGCTGTTAGAGCCACAAACTCAGACTTCATTGTTGAACTAGTAATGTAAGTTTTCTTTTTGTATGCCCAAGAAATTGCACCACCACCAAGAAGGAATACCCATCCACTTGTGGATGAATTATCCTCAGTATTGCTGATCCAACTTGAATCAGTGTAACCTTCCAACACTGAAGGATATCCAGTATAAGTAAGACTATAATCCATAGTTCCTTTCAAATACTTTAGTACCCTCTGAATAGCTTGCCAATGTTGAGTATTAGGATTACTAGTTTACCTACTCAAGCTGGGAGACACCTTAATCATTGTTAGGCATTAGTTTCTCACTTGTATCCATAGGTGTACTCATCGGAGTACAATCAAAGTGATTGAATTTCTTCAAGCCCTTCTAAATATAATGAAACTGATCACTTTCATGCTTAATCCTTATGCCAAGGATAACATCAGCCTTCCCCATGTCTTTCATAGAGAACATTGATGACAAAAATTCCTTTGTCAGGTCAACCTGAACTTGGTCAGTACCAAATATTAACATGTCATCAACATATAAGCAAATGATAACTCCTTTATCAGATTCTTTAAATTTGCTATGTACACATTTGTCAGCTTGGATAAGTAAATAACCATTAGACAAAACCACATCATCAAACTTTTGATGTCATTGCTTAGGTGCCTGCTTTAATCCATACAAGACCGTTTACAGACCTTAGCTTCATGACCAGGCATGTTGAAACCGTGAGGTTGGTTTATATAAACCTCCTCATCCAAATCACCATTCAAGAATGTTGTCTTCACATCCATCTGATGAATAATCAGGTTGTGAATACTTGACAAGGCAGCTACAGGAGCATAAGTGTCAAAGTATTCTATTACTTACTTTTTCCTAAAGCCTTGAATGACTAACCTTGAATTTTTCAATAGTTCCATCTACCTTCATCTTTCTTTTGAAGATCCATATGCACCCAAGTGGATTGCAACCTGGAGGTAGATCAACCAACACCCAAGTGTTGTTGCCCATGATGAAGTCCATCTCATCATTGATTGCTTCTTTATAGAAAGCAACATCGTGGGACTTCATTGCTTCTTCACATGTTTTGGGATCATCCTCAACATTAAAGAAATAGTAGTATTGGTCAGAGACCTCATCGATTGTCCCTTCAACTAAGTATAGTTGAAACTCAAGCCCAAAATTCCTTGGAGTCCTATGCCTTGTGCTTCTTCTAAGCTCAGGCTCAGGTTGCTGAACCACAACCTCATTAGTGACCCTTTCAGGTTCTACTGAAGCACCAATGTCCTCAGCTCTAGTAGGAGTCCTAAGGCTTGGTCTAGGGACTGAAGATAA
The DNA here is from genome assembly GCA_025667525.1 of Glebionis coronaria. Taxonomy (NCBI): domain Eukaryota; kingdom Viridiplantae; phylum Streptophyta; class Magnoliopsida; order Asterales; family Asteraceae; genus Glebionis; species Glebionis coronaria. The sequence continues at coordinate 172,277,692 of CM046877.1, read as the reverse complement.
TCTAGTCTCATCAAAGTTAGCATCCCTTGAATCAGTGATTAGGTTTATTGAGACTGAATCATTTGGTTCAATATTGAACCTATAAGCATTGGAATGCTTATCATATCCAACAAAGATGCATTCAATGCTTCTTTCACCCTAGGTTTTCACCTTTGGATCAGGGAGTCTTACAAGAACCCTACAACCCCAAACCTTGAGATAGTTCAAGTTTGGTTTCTTTTTAGTCCAAAGTTCATAAGGGATAATCTTGTTCCTTTTGTTGGGAACCCTATTTAATAAATAGCAAGCTGTTAACATATCTTCACCCTAAAACCCTTGACTCAGTCCTGAATAGAACGACATTGAATTAACCATATCTTTTAGTACTCTATTTTTCCTTTCTGATATATCATTTTGTTGTGGGGTATAGGGGGCAGTCGTTTCATAGATTATTCCAACAGACTGAATGTACAAAGTATCCATGTACTCACATCCCCTATCAGTCCTAAATCTTTTGATTTGAACTCCTTGTTGTAATTCAACTTCAGTTATAAATACTTTCAATTTATCTAATGCTTCATCCTTAGTATGCAACATATAGACATAACAAAGCCTTGAAGCATCATCAATAAATGTTACCAAGTATTTCTTATTCCCTAATGAGGGAGTAGCATGCAAATCACATAGGTCACTATGTATTAGCTCCAAAAATTTAGTCCCGCTTTACATCCTGAAATGGTTTCTTAGTAATTTTGTTCAGCATGCAAGTCTGACACTTTTCAGTTTCCATATCAAATCCTGGGATTAACCCATCCTTGGATATATCTTACATCCTTTTATAGTAGACATAGCCTAGCCTAGCATGCCATAGTGATGAATCATTCAGTTTAGTGGTAGACATCAGGACTGAACCAATATTTAAATTAGCAGTACTAAATAAGTTAGTACTGTTAGTTATGTCAGAATCTATATTAAGCTTAAACATTTGATTACACAAATAGACAGACCTAATAAACACACCATGTTTAGATAAAACAAATTTATTTGATTCAATAAGTTGTTTATAACCATAAGTATTTAAAACACTACTAGAAACCAAGTTCTTCCTAATATTAGGAACATGCAAACATTAAACAAAAAAACAATCTTTCTAGAACTAAATTTAAGATCTACACAACTACGTCCATGCACTAGGGCTGTTGACTCATTTCCCATGTGAAGAATAGTTCCATCATTAAGTGACTCATAAGTCTTGAACCAACATCTATCTTTACACACATGAACAGTTGCCCTAGAGTCAACCCACCACGTAACATCATCATCCTGCACAAAATAAGCTTCAGATACATATGTAACATAATAAATCTGGAGAGATTCATTAAACATATTCTGACCTTTTGTGCCTGATCCATTGGCTTTGCTGCCAATACCAACACCTTTTCAATCCCTTTTCAAGTGTCTAGGTTTCCCACACTTCCAACAAGACACTGAGGACTTTTTGTTAGGATTTGCTTTGGTGTTATCTTGATGTTTACATTTGCCGTTATTGTCATTGTACCTAGAGGAGTTTTTATGCTCCACCATATTGACAACAGATGAACCAACAACATTGTTGCTTTTTGGCTTGTCACTATCATGTATCCTGAGGGATTCCTTAATGCGCAAACGATTACCCAACTCAACAAGAGTTAACTCCTCCTTCTTATGTTTCAAGGTGTGCTTGAAATCTTTTCAAGAAGGAGGTAGTTTTATCAATGACACAAGAAACCTGAATGGTCTCATCCATGTACATTTTATGTTATGTAAATCTACCACGTATCCTAAGAAGTTCATTGTATTGTTCAATGACTGGTCTTGAATAAGTCATTTTGTAATTGGTGAAATCACTTACAAGGAACTTCTTACTTGATGCATCCTCAGCCATATATTTGGCTTCCAAGGAATCCCATAGTTCTTTACCAGATTCAACACTATGGTATATATAAAATAAATAATCAGACATACCATTGAGAATTATGTCGCGACACACATAGTCAACATTCTCCCATTTGCTCCTTTTCCTCATGTCCTCCAAGGTAGCATCATCCCCACCATCAGGAATAGTAGTTGTCAGCACGTACATCACGTTCATGGTAGAAAGAAGAAAGACCATCTTCTTTTGCCATCTCCTAAAATCAACCTCTTCAAACTTGTCCAGTTTGGAGAAGTTAGCCACCATATGCTTCATTGCAGCCGCCATTGATTATCACAAAATAATCTTCTTTGATTGTTGGTGTGTATTCATTCCAACGGGGTAAAGATAATTAACAACCTAACTACGTACCAATGAAATTGTTACCAGATATCACTTGAAGTCGTGTAATCACTTTCCAAAGAAAATTATTCGACCACATGTATGGGTTAACAAGAATACCTCCTTGGGGAAAAACTAAGTGTTTGTTCTTGTTTTAGGAACAAATCAAGAACCCTACGCGTTCAAGTGTTTCTTTTTGTTCTGTGTGTTTCATCATGCAAATGTAATCACTATTTATAGTGATCCCATTCCTAAGAATGTAACTCATAGTCAAAGGAATAATGAGTATTCATCGGCCAATTAATCTCATTATTTCCCACATGAATACATATTGGTTACATGACCATAATCATGGTCATTAAGTCAATCTTAAACCCTTCTTTAAACGGTCAAAGAGGGGTTACAAAGATAACCCACCCACTGGGCATAACCTAGCCGCTGACAGGCATAATCTAGCCACTGACATGCATAATCTAGCCACTGACAGATAGTACCTATCCATTGATAGATACCATCATCAGCTAACCACTATATTGAGTTCAGGGACTTAATGGGTGTACACTATGTACCTCCAAACCATTTACTAGTTTGACCATATCCCACAATTGCACTAAATTTCTAATAGTTGGAACTTTATTAAAGAAAAATCCACAATTCGTTAATAGTGTTTTCATCCATAGCAATTAAGCACGACTCCCAGAAACTGCGACAGATGCAACCTCTGTAGAAAATTCAACTTTCGAAGCAATCTCGCTAAGAGTGTCGAGTGTTCATAGGACCAACAACATTTTATTGGTGGGTCACCTCAGCACCTTCTTAATAATACATCAACAACATTTATTGATGTTGTTCATTAGATTTATCACAATGTTCATTAGTTATATCAAAGTGTTAACCGGTTCATAATTTTTCTAAAAAAACATAATGCTCATTAGTTTTCAATAAAAAGTCGCGTTGTTCGTCAGTTTAAAAAACATTAAAGTGTTTATTAGTGACCATTAAGCTAAGAATGAAATTTTTTTAAGATTTTCTCCTTATTTATTCTCGTAGTTAAGAATAATCTCTACTACTTATAAAGGAAAAACTCAAAAACTTTGAATGTTGAAAAATGACTTAGTTATGGAATTGTTGAAAAATTAAATGCATAGAGGTTGTATATTAATTATGGAATTGTTGAAAAATTAAATGCACATAAGTTGGATAAAGTTGGAAATGTTGAAAAATTAAACCATAAACAATTGCATAAGTTACCGGGTCACGGGTTCCACCACCGGATTAATTCGATCGAGTAACTTGGTCACGTGTTCCACCAACGGGTCAACCCGGTCGATTCATCGGGTCACGGATCGACCATCGGACCAACTCGATTGAGTCACCGGGTAACGGGTTCGGCCATCGGGCCAATCTTTTCGAGTCACGGGTTCGACCATCGGATTAACACGATCGAGTCACCGGGTCACGGGTTCGAAAATCGGGTCAATCCTGTCGAGCCACCGGGTCACTGGTTTCGACCACCAGGTTAATCCTATCGAGTCACCGGGTCACGGGTTCAACCACCGGGACACGGCTTCGACCACCGAGTCAACCCGATCGAGTCAATGGGAACGGGCTCGCATACCGGTTCAACCCGGACGAGTCACCGGGTTACCGATTCGACCATCGGGTCAATTAATAAATCATTAACTATCTATCGCTAGGCAATTATTAGGTCACGAGTTCGACCATCGAATCAATTAGCATATCATTAATTATATGTCTTTAGGTAATTCCGCTGTTATGCGCGGATAATCCTCAGTTTATCAAAAACTTTTATAAAAGTATGAAACACAAGTGTTTGCGCACAACACATTGTTTAAGTTAATTGGCTCCTATTTGTTCGGTGGATCAAGAAGCCCATGTACGTATGTAACATGCGTTAAAACTATATATAGTTTAGGTTTATTTGCTTGAATTTTCAAACAAAGGCAAAACGACAAGTCGACAATAACCATTCGTGCATCCTATTCCAGGTTTGAGTCGTTTAATCCTAAACAGTTGCTTGATTATTGTGATATTAGCTTAATTATAAGCTAAATCTTCTTATGTATTTGCTTAGATGATATAAACTCTAGTTATCTTAAACCTGTTGTATTTGTGAATTGTCGTACTTTCTATATATTTTTTGAATTATACCCTAAGTATCTTAACTATGACGCCATATGCTTAAAATCCTTGCCCTGAGCCTAGCCGCAGCCTCTAAGATGTCTCAAGAACAAAGCCGTAAGAGGTCGAACGAGGACGCCTTTGGTGGCAGTTCGTGCATTCCCTCAGAAAAGGAGCAGAAAAAACTTATACCTAAAACCACCGACGCAAGTTCTATATCTTTATTGCTTTGCTTTTCTGTACATCTTTTATTTGTGATAAGGTTTAAACTGAATGGTGATGATCATGCTACTTTGTAACAGGTTGTCACCAAAATTCTTCTAGATGATGCAAATAATGGATTCAAGAAAGGAAATTTTGTTTGTTCTCCGTTTTCACTTGAGATCGTACTGGGAATGCTTGCTTTTGGAGCCGAAGGAGAAACTCTGAAACAGTTGTTGGAATTTCTTGGATGTGAATTCATGCACCAACTTCTTTCCATGTCTACTGTTTCAGAGCTTTTGGAGAATATCTTAATGAAAAACAAAGGCCAAGCAGGTCCTGATGTCCGTATAGCGAATGGAGTTTGGGTAGATAAAAAGTTCAAGCCTGTTAAAGTTTGTTACCAAAAGGTTCTCAAAAATGTTTATAAAACAGAAGCCAATTATCTCGACATTCGAAAGCAGGTAAATATGTATTTTTTTAGTATTTTACTTCATTTGTTTGCTAATTTTCATTTTTCTAACTTACATTCGGTTATGGGTGAAGCCTGCTCAATCGGCCAAAAGGATAAATTCATGGGTGCAGAAGAAAACTAATGGTTTGATACCTGCAATTGTTGATAACTTTAGACGGGATGATGCAATAGTCTTTGTGAATGCAGTTTATTTTAAAGGAACATGGTCTAAACCATTTGATGCAAAGAATACAAAGAATAAAGAGTTTTATCTCATCAATGGGGAGAAGGTTCGCACTCGCTTCATGACTAATTATAAAGGATTATTCGGCTATGGTTCCTTCCAGGGCTACAAGATGATTGAACTTCCATATGCAAGTAAAGGCCAATCGAACAAATTCTCCATGTATATCTTTCTCCCAGATAGGAATGATGGATTGCAGGATATGCTACAATTGTTTCATTCTGACCATTCTTTATTTTATGAAGATTTCAACCTTAAAACGCTTAAAATTGATGAGCTATGGATACCCAAGTTCGAGATGTCTTGTACATTTAATGCTTGTGATGAAATGAAACAAATGGGATTGACCATGCCATTTACAAAAGAAAATAAAGAGCTTACCGGGATAGTACATGAGAAAGTTCTCACCGAAGAAACTCTTTATGTGTCGAACATACTTCAGAAATCCTTCATTAAAGTTGATGAAAGCGGGACAGAAGCCGCTGCCGCTACATATGTACGGGTTAGGGGAAGAACCACGTCTTGCGCTCGCCATAAAGTAAGATTTGTGGCAGACCATCCTTTCATGTTTATGATAAGAGAAAACAATTCTCGAGTTGTTTTCTTCAGTGGTGTAGTAATCAATCCTAAGCTACAAAGTTAACCTTTGCCATGCTTCATTGATCAATCTTGGCTTTTTTTTCTGCATATTTGGATATTTTATATTTTCATCAGAAACTATTATACTGATGGTTCTTATTAGCAATTTTGTCTTTATTTGAATACTTTTTCAGAATCTCTTCAAGAAGGTTCTTCAGTGGTTGTTTTTTATGATGATTTTTATTAATTATTGTTGACCAATTTCTCTGTGTGTTCTTACGGTTTGGATTTGATTAAAAGTTTAAAACCAAGCTAAACTCAGTGGGTAATCAACCTTACAATCAACGAGAAAAATGGGGCCGTTTGGTTCGTAAATTATAAAATCATGTATTTAAAATCAATGCTAATCTGAAATATTGAAGTGTTTAAAAAACACTGATTTGGATTGTTTTTCTTTGTATTTGTGGATTCATAATGTAACCTAGGGTGAATGACTTTATTGACCTTCTTCTACAAACAGTCGAACACATATATCAGATACAAACTCACCCTTTTATCAGTTTATGAGCCCATCAAAAATTTCAATTTATCTCAAAATATGTAAACGTAAAATCACCGAAACTAATGAAGCCACAATCAAATACTCCCTCCGTATATGAAAATAGTGCCAATGAGGTTCAAGATTTTCTATTTGTCTCAAAATGTATTTCTTGTTAATCTCAAAATTTATGTCCAATTTATCAGTATGTGAAACTGATGAAAGCCATTATCAAATAGAATTTCAATTTACCTCAAAATCAAACCTTTTTATGAAGCAATCCATAATTTTCTCACATAACTTGTAAAAGAAAGAAACAATTGTGCCAGTGAGGTTCGGGATTAAAAGCCATCAAATATATGTTAGATCTTCATTTATTTGATCAAAACAAGATTAACTGATTGAGCTCGTACTAATTGAAGTGAAACAAAAGAAAATTGATACATTCGAATTTACTTTGAGATGCTAGTATAAGATTTACAAGCAATTTAAATGTATCTGAAGAAAAATAGGTTAAATTGAAGAAGATGAGAGAGGGTTTATGTTTTATTGTTAAAGGATAATTTGGTTATAAAAAGTCTCCTCCAGTTTTCAATTCCACTCATAACTGAATGAGTTAAGAAAACGTCATTTTTTGTGGGGCAAAATATAAGGGTGTTCATCGGTTCGGTTTTCGGGTTTTTAGGTAGTATGGTTCGGTTTAATTGGTTTGAAATTTTTGAAAATTAAAACTAAAACCAAAACAAACTACTTATAGTAGTGATAAAACCAAACCATAAACTAAATTAGCATTCGGTTTGGTTTCGGTTTAAACCAAGAAAACCAAAATCAAATAATCTCCAAAAGATAATCTAAAAGTACAAACAAACTTGAATTGGTCATGTCAACCTTCTGAAAAGGGAGGGCTTTACCTGATTTGAGTCTGTGTGGCGGTGTGCTCAAACCCCGTTGATTAGTCGGCCAATGTGCCGGAAAATCACGGTTACCAAAAAAAAAGTCACAAATAAAAACCTAAATTTTCAAGTGAAAATAACAAATTATAAGCCTTTAGAGTGCTCAAGTAAATCGACAATTTTTTTAATGAAACCTAAAAAGTTTAGAAATTTACACAAATAAATGGAAGCGAAATAAGGTACAAATTTCTTTAAAAGAAGTATTCAACACAGGTGCAACTTTAAAGCTACTCCATATGTGGGAAATTATATGAATCAAGTGGACAAACTCTTCCTCAAGATATACATAAATGTTTAATCCTGTGAGTAATTAGTTTAAAAGATAAATACTTAGGATAATACAACAGAATATATGTATATACAGTTAAAATTTTCATGTGTATAGCGTTATTCGATTTGTTGCCCGTTTGCCTTCTCCTAATATTAAATACTTCGATTCGGTTTTTAACCAAACCATACACCAATTAAACTTTTCGGTCTAGTTTTATTCGGTTTCGGTCCAGTTTACTTTTCGATTTGTTCGATGTCAAATCAAACACTGAACACCCCTAGCCAAATATCAAAACCCTGTTACATTTTTTCACCAAACACGGTTTTTGACTGGGTTTGATATTTAAATACAATAAAAACCACCAAGAGTTGGTGAACCAAACACAGCCCCTTAGGGATTTAGAATAGCTTTCAATGAGACTCGGTTACCGTGTGATAATATATATGAAACAGTGAGAATCAAGGATAGAGAGAATCAAATAAGAATATTAAAAGTTCTGAGCTAGTTTGACTACTATAACAGCCAGCAATGTTAAAAGTTTTAATAACCCATTACCTAATCGTTTAGCCAAGGGATTTCTGAAGCGGAAAGTAATTTCTTTGGTTTTTAAGTAGTAAATCAGAATTAAAACTGCGGATAAATTAATCGGAGACTTTGAATGTTCCAAATGAAGCTTTTTTTTGCCGAAAACTCACTTGATACAATTATAATCTGCAAATGCAGCAGCAAAACATATAATATACCTACAAGCAATTAAGATATGCAGAGTTGTGAATGGCAACAGAAAGAAGGTATCCGTCGGTTAGTAATGATTTTTTAAAGATCGCACACACTACAGAAACATTACAAAGAATGTCCCCATCAAATATAAACTATATGGTGGTATCTTCTGCAGTTTTTATCATAGTTAGCAAAAACAATAGAAGCAAAAACATCTAAATAGTATAACCTTAAGGTCCCAACTATTCAACGACTTCTGAATTTTCTTTAATTATCCTTTTTATGCAGTTCGAGATTTTAACATGCAAAGATAACAAATAAATACCAAGAATTTCAACTTTCCCTACTTGCTTAGCAACTACCAGACTAATAGTAATAGAGTTATTCAAGAATTGAAACTATTTCTTACACACATGGCTCTTTCAAATAGTTGGAGCACTTTCAGCAAGTTCTTTTACATAAACGGGTCAGCTCCTTTTGTCCTGCTAGCACTTGAAACGAGATGACGAGTTGGATTGAATCGACTTCTAATATGCTATCATCAAAGAATAGGTTTCTAATTGATTGAAAGATTTTGGTTACTTTTCTGGGTTGCCAATCTATGCTTCATTGTTTCTGCATGCGTGCTTAAAAGACCTCCTGAAACTTATACATTTTTTAAGCATTTAAGAGACGATATACATGAAAGGAGCATTTCTACTTACAATTAAGTAAAATGGATAACACAAATGAAAGAAACAGTAATACACATATATGATACTGAATATTAAGGCACTTGATAGTGGCGAATCCAATATATATTATGTTTATAGGAACGTATCACAGTATGGGGAGACTGCCCAATTTCTGCCAAAAAGATGCCAGATAATGAAATATGACCTTCATGTTTAAACACAATCTTTATCAATCGTGAATCAAAATGTTATAATTCTAAAAAAAACTATTGCGTTACAACTTTCAAGAGACCTTCAGGGCATTTTCAGTTTCAGCATCCGGCGTATATTTGGCCGGAACTGGTATACATGAAATAAGAATACTTTCGCGACCAATAAATTAGGAGCAATGCTAAAGCCTCCTACAATATCATACTACTTATCCTCCTACCCACATTAAATTAAAACATGTGTAATCCATTAATTATCTTTCTTAATTTCATCCCTTGATCAATCCATTTGTCATAATCATATAAGTAGGAGGATATGTAGGCATATCAAGTAGGAGGATAAATCATTTTCCATAAATTAGTTTCGGAACTGGTATAACATTATTTTATATACCCCAAGTTGCAATTTAGATGGAATGTAACAGGGTCTGGATCAGACCCTTTTACACCAACGTAAGTTCGCCCTTGACTTTACGAGTGTGTTTTTCTACTCTTGGTTGAAATCACCGTTTTGTACAAGGTTAACATGCCAGTATTCTGCATATAATTTTCAATGTTTGGGGTTTGTGTATTTTTCTCGAAAAGGAAGGAAAAAATTAGCGTTTAACAGGACTAACAAAATGATGGTTTTACCTGGTCGTGATATAAGGTGTATACGAGAACGAGGTCCTTCGAACATCCAACTATCTTCCTCCAACATTCTAACTTCTTTGTTAAGAGAAGTCATTAAATCTGCTTTCAAAGCTGCATGACAACACTAAATCAGATTTTGTCTCTAAAACAATAAGTATAAACGGTATTAAACTATTTTAACAGTAAATCCCCATTGCATTTGCATCTGATGTTTTCCTACAGCTTCACAATGATACTTTTGTATATATGTTTCGAGTTATTGATTTTACCATAAAAATCATATATACTATCAGTTTCAACTCTGAAAAACTTGTTTGCTTTGGCATTCAAAGATAAAGCACGTGGAAGTACAAATCCCAATGATCAAATTTTTTTTTCCCATCACACATGCTTACACACAACAATGAAGAGCATATTTCAAAATTAAAGCAACATACTTGCCAAATAGACCAAAGAGGGTGTTTGAGATGGTGGTTTCATGGTCATTAATCTGTTATTGTGTTTTCAAAACGCAAAAAGTAAGAATATAATGTTCAACTCAACAAACAGTTTAACATGCTTATCTGCATTTTCTGGTTTATACATATTCCATAAACTTAAAAGCATTATCTATTTGTCAAACACACCCCAAAACACTCCTCTATCTATGCATCAACCTATTATTCAAACTTGCGAGAACGAGCTATTTCATTAACCACGGTTTTCTTTCTTCTTCTATACGGTATACGAGCTACTACGTATTTCATTAACCACGGTTTTCTTCTTCTATACGGTAACTATGAAGGTGTCAAGGATTACTTACGATAAAGTGATTATCTTGCTTAAAGACTTTTTAGTACTTATCTATGAAGGTGTCAAGGATTACTTCCGATAAAGTACTTATCTTGCTTAAAGACTTTTTAGTAATAATCTACCCTTAAGCAGTTCTAGTTCCCGAAACACTCCAAACCACTCAAACAAGCCGTCCCAATTCCGAAACACCTCCTTTGTATCCGGAAACTACAGTACTTTTTACACTACAATTACTAAATTAACCCATCTAAAGAATCTCGATAATCAACATCTTTGACTTCAAAATTGAAACTTTAATATTTTACCGGGATTGGAGTCCCTTTACCCAAAAAAAATTGAAACTTTAATAATATGACTAAGGGGATGTTTGTTTTGGATTATATGTGGGCTTATGAGCATATTTGATTTTGGCTTATTTTCATAAGCCTAAATTCTGACTTATTTCAAGACTCGTGGGCTTAATAAACTTATATAAGCCATAAGGGGGTGTTTGTTATCGGCTTATATAACGTAATTCCATTTCGGCTTATATTACATAAGCCCCAAATTTGTGGCTTATTTGGAGATTTATGGGCCTATAAGTCTCAAGATAAGCCACAAAAATTGGGATTTATGAAATATAAGCCGACATCAGGCTTATTTCCAGCTTATATTTCATAAGCCTCAATTTTGTGGCTTATTTTGAGACTTATGGAATTACACAATTTATCATGATATAATAAACTTAGATAAGCCAGTAAGTCTCCAAATACGCCACAAAATTGGGGCTTATGAAATATAAGCCGAAATGGGTAGTAAGCCAAAACAAACACCCCCTAAGTCTCAAAATAGAAAACTGGGGCTTGTGAAATATAAGCCGAAAGCAAATAAGCGAAACAAAAAACCCCCTAAAAAAAAACCTGTCAACCAAATCATAATTTAAGTATGGGAAATGCTAATAACAGCCCTAAGGGTTGTCGATAAGAACTAACTTTCCATAAAATTCGCTTATATTAAGACATTATGAGAAACATCTTCCGTAGTTTTCGCTAAATTAACCAATACGAAGATTAAATTGAATTTGTTTATGAGATATTTCAGGAGATTGTTAGTAATTTTAGATGATTTTGTTTGAACATTGTATTGTGTCTTATCAAATTTTTTGAAATGTAGATGTTAACAACAACCCTAAGGGTTGCCGTTAGCAAAACCCTTTAAGTATATGGGTTCTTTTTATTTATGAAAAATATACTAATAACATACTCAAAGATGACTAAAAATAACAAAAAAAAAAGCTACCAAAATCCAACTTGTAAAGTCAAAACATTGACCCAATAAGCAAATTACAGATAAACCACATGGGTACATATTATTTTATATAAAGATAAAAATTTTAAAAAAAAAGTGACCTCTGAGAGCCTCATCTTTACGATCTAGAATAAGATCAGTTGGAAAGTGGACATCATCAATTAAGGTTGATGATGATGACATCATCATGTTTGTTCCTCCCATTATTGATATTGATGATCTCGCCGGTGATGATGATGTCACCGAACTGTTGCTCATTTTTTCACTTTTCTTTTACGAAGGATTTTATTTGAATTATTTGGGATTTTTCTTTTTTACTTTTCAATTGGTATTTTATATATGGGCTCCAGGTGGCAATTTATGATAGTCCAAACTCGATTTTAGACCAACATGAAATTAAGAGATTAGTAAAAAAAAAAAATTGATTAAATTTTGGATCGTGTTTGTTTTAATTTTTGACTTTTGACCTATCTAACTCGCTTGTTAAAGAAGTTAGATTTGAGTTGTGAAGAAGTTAAACGGGTTAAAGCGCTGCTAACCTATTTGAAAGAAAGAAAAAAAAATTATATATTATATTCAATTATAGGAAAAAGATCTCCATAGTTTATAATAGACTCAACCAACCAACATAACTATCCATTTTTATCTTGTAAAAAAAAACTTATTTTTTAAAAATTAAATATCTCACAAACCGTTCATCGTTACGTAAAACAAAACATATCATCGCGACGAGAATTAAATCATCTATGTATCGAGGGGCACATGTATATACTTTCGACGAACTTTTTTTTGACTTTTTTAAGTCACGTCTGGAGAGAATCATATATGATTCGTCATGAAACATATATGATTCTCAGAAAATCATATATGATTCTTATCACGAATCATATATGATTTTCTGAAAATCATATATGATTCGTGACGAATCATATATGATTATCTCCAGACGTGACTTAAGAAAAAAAAGTCGAAAAAAAAGTTCGTCGAAAGTATATACATGTGCCCCTCGATAGATAGATGATTTAATTCTCGTCACAATTGTGTATTTTTTTCGTTTGACGATTTACCGTTTGTGAGATATTTAATTTTTAAAAAAATGGTGGGAAGTGGGTTTTTTTTAAATGGATGATTATGATTGGTTGGATAGGTCTATGCTAATTTAAGTGTCTATATAAATCTTAACTCTTCAATTATAAGAATTGAATAGGTTAATGGGTTGACTCATAAAATCATTTACTATTTTCGTCTATATTCCATTTTGTGATGTCCCAAAATTATAATCCTTTTTCCAAAAATACATGTAGGTAATAATAAATTTACTATATTATAGAAATTACAAATTATATACAAAGTTTTAATTAATTTCATGAGGGTAAGAGTGTCATTTTGCAAAAAGTAAGAGAAAGAAAACAATGATAGTGATGTTTTCTTAAACTATATGTTTTTTGTCGGGGACAATTAATTTGAAACGGAATGAGTAATTTGTTTAATCAACACAATGTGTTGATTTTTATAGATAAAATTAGTTAAATGGGTCAACATAAAACACGTTTAACCTATTTAATCCATGTGACCTATTAGCCACTTAATTTTGAGTATGACGATACTATCCTTTATTTTTGACCCGATATGAAAACTTGACAAAAAAATGTACTAGGTTCGAGCTGAGTTTAAATAGAATTTATGTTCATGCTCAGGTCGATCAATGTAACCCGTTTATTGAACATGTCAAGTTTGCATTAGGAATAAATTAAGCAGGTCGATTTTGATTAATCGTTGGTGGAACTTAAATGAACCAGATTTTGATTCATATCTAAGTTGGTTGGATTGGATTACAGATGTCAAGTTACCTACAAAGAACAAAATGATGCTTGAAGGAGTTTTTTATGTTACATGGTGGATGCTTTGGTGGTTTCGCAATAAAACGATCTTTGAAGGCAAGGTTCCTAAGAAGGCGATGTTCTTTGATGACATAATTTGTAAATCTTTTTATTGGTGTCATTATAGGTGCAGAAAATCATTCGGTTGAAATGATTGGTTAAAAACCCAAATTCTATTGTGTTGCAATCTAGCATCTTGCTAGTTCCCCTTTGAGTAATAAAATAGTTGTTAAAAAAACAGGTCGGTAACTATTTGTGATTTTTTTTCTAAATGAAAAATTATAAATTAGTCATTATATGTATATAATAAATATGAGACATTTTTAATAGATCGATTCACAAATTTATTCAACCAATTTAACTCGTATAATATGCAGACATTTTTTTTTATATAAAACGATGGCCTTACAATAAGCAGTTCAAGGTGTTACATGATGAACAACCTCTCTTTATCATGTTCAAACCATGTAACCAATTTAACCCTTGCATATAAATAAGAGAAAATTATCAAAAAGGTCCATTCCCCAATATGCTCTTCCCAAAAAACACCTTAAATTTTCTCTTTCTAGAAATGGTCTAATGTATTTTCAAATCTGGGCAACTGTTGCAGAAATGGACAAGTGGCAAATACTATCAGCAATGGTCGGGTATAAATACGCCATGTACTTAAGGGCAACAAGATGAATTAGGGCAATTAGAATTTTGGGCAACAGGTTTATTAGTCATTTGATATCTGCAAATAAGTACACCCCACTTTTGGGCAGCAACTAAATTTTGGGCAGCCCAAAGATTTTATTCGAGCAACAACTAAAAATTTACCCCCATTTCATCTCTCATTTGGGCCTTCTTCAAACCCAAAAAAACACTTTTTTCTCATCTTCTCCCGCGTTCCTTCTTCTTTCTCTGTTTCTTGTCCGACGCCGGTGAATACCAAATAAAAGAAAGCTCAAAGTAATTGAATATCAAAATCGTAGAATGATCTTCATAATGGTAATCACTATGTACTTTCTGTTGTTTATCTATTACCATTGATCAATTTCGTCACAGTAATTAAATTTAAAATCCGTTATACTGAAATTGTAATTAAATCGTGTATTTGTAAAAGAACAATTTGTTTTGGCTAATTCAATTAATTGAAAACACTATTCACTTATTTAACCTCGGTATTTTTACAACTATGTTTTCTTGTTTGATTTGTTGACGAATTTACATTATTGGGGAACATTAAACCAGTACGATATAACATGCAATGAGTATCTTTTTTGTATAGATCTTAAATTGTAACAGAAATCGTTGATCCTTTTTACTAGAAACTTTTTCGAAGCTCATCATTAGGAGTAAGTTGAACTATTTGTTTTTTGTTAAACAAAAGTAAAATGCAAACCGGAAATTATTGTTTAGGAATACTTGTTTTGGAAGTTGGTTAGATTTACGATTGTATAATCATGAACCACATTTGATTGAGTATATGTTGAGAAAACAGCATCGAGTTGATGATTCACATTACGATATGCCCTTTATATATTATATGGATGGTCATACTTTGCATTTTGGTCGCAGAGAATTTGCTCTTATTACTGGTTTGAGATTTGGGAACGTTAGTTTTGGCTTGTATAATTCTGGTCAACTAGATTTTCGTAATAGAATATTTCTTGAGAAGCTAGGCATAGGTGTAACATTTTTAGATGTAATCGGCGTTATGGAGGATGAAGAAAGGTTTTCCAAACTATGTGATCTGGATGATGTACGCCTTTGCCTTTTGTTAGTTTTAAAGGTAATTTTTATAGGTAGGTTGTTGTATTCAGAAGTAGACGATAGGTTGTTTAGATTGGTGGAAAACATTGATAGTTGGAATGCCTTTCCTTGGGGTGAGCACATATGGGCAAATTTGTATGAAGATCTTAAGGATGTAATAGAAAATAACTGTGATGCGCAGCTTGTACTTATGGAGAAAGACCCTAGTTATGTCCCCACATATAACTTAAAAAGCTTTGTGTTTGCGTTTCAGGTAAATTTTTTTTGCTCTAAATTGTAATTATAGTTAAAACCGACACAAGTTAGCGTTTTATAATGTAATTGTTTGGTTTTCTAGATATGGATAATGGAGTCGTTTGAAAGGTGCAACGGTTGGTGGATTAAAGAACCAAATGTTATACCAAGAGCAGTTTCTTGGTCGCGAGTATCTATCTTTAAAAGATTTGATATTCCTTATGTTTTTGGCAAGGTAATGTTGATAGGTTGTTTAAAACTATCGGAGATATTTTGATGAGTAATGAAGTTTAAAAATCTCTATTTTCAGGTTGGTAATATAACTATTGATATTAGGCCCACATTAGATGAGTACGGTTCATCCGTTTGGAAAGATAACAATGTTTTTTTAAAGAATATATCCCCAAAACTCCGGTTATTCGATATGATAATCTTTTTTAGACATATCTTTCTAAGTTGGAATCTGCACGCAAAGAAACATCCAAGAACCCTGCTCTGAAACTCATAACAAGTGTTTCGAACTCTGGAGGCAGTTGTGAGAAACATACTATAAGAGATCGAGTTATTCTATAATTAAATGCCTGTGTGCTAAAGTTAGAGACAATCGTTAAGGTAATTTTTTTATTAGTCATATGTTTTTGTTTCGTTATATATTTTGTAACTATTACATAATAGTTAACAAGTTAAATTTCAGGTGCTTTATCGTGAGAGGCACATTGATGTAATGGTAAGTAGAACCCTTATTTTGATAATTTTATTTTGAAAATCTAGTGTAACTAATATGTAACTACTATATAGGAGAGTTTCCCATGCATTGATTGTTCTTCCAGTATCTGCAAAAAAATTTATGATTCAATGCACACTATTTTCCAAAACTTGATGAAAACAGACAAATCCGATGACGATGTTTCAAATGTAAGCATTTTATAAACTTTAGGTTCGGTAATTTTCTGTTTTTCTGTATATAGTTAATATAAGTTATTAATTTGAATGCAAGGATTATCTTAGTTAAGTAGAATTGAGATTGGCAGTGGAAGATGAAGATAGGCTATTGTTGGAACTGGAGAAAACATGGAAGAGGAGAAGAGGCATCGGGAGGAAGAGGCAATAAGGCTGAAGCTCGAAGAAGAGAAAATGTTGAAGGAGGCAGAAAAGAAGAAAAGAAAGCGGATAGAGTTTTTTAAAACAAGTCATGCACAGAAAGTGTTGATACAAAAGTTGGGTGATCCTTGCTAGACCCGAATTAGGCTTAATTCGGGTTGGCTGGACTCCGGCTCCTGCATCAAGTGAATCGTATGATTGGGATCCTGCACACTAAACAACACGCGTTAGGCTTACCGTGGGAATGTTTCCCACGATTAGACTCCAGCGTGAGAGTAAGTAATCGATTAGGGTTATAGGAATCGGATGAGAGTTTTAGAGTGTAGAATGTAATACCTTTGTGGAACCCTTGGGGGTTCCTTATATAGGCATTAAAACCTAATGGGCTGTCACTGATACTTCGGCCCCAAGGAAAGAATAAACACCAGAATTAGATTGATTGTTATCTCCAAATTATGGTGAGTGAATATCCTCTCCTTTGGGATAAATCCCAATCATAGTAGGACTATGATTCTGTCTAACCCTGTACCGGCTATGTCGGGCCGTGGGCCGCACACGTGTGTGCGGTTACTGTTCATCTAAGCCCATAAGCTTAAATAACATTATTCCCACCCATTCGAGATGGATCGGATACGGGTAGTACCCGTGGGCCGGGCTCATGACCCGGCTGGGGACTATACGTCATCATGTCCCCCCATTCTAGTTGTTACAGCCGTAGGCGTAACCTCTAGACTATCAAGATGCTCTCCGGACATACCAAGAAAGATCTAGGGAATGATAAACATTTAAAATTTTGTTTTGGCCGCACATGGCTGCCTGTCTTAGGAATTTATTCCAATGGTACCTCAGCCGCACGTGACGACCGAGACAAAATAAATACAACATTGAACATAGTCTTACGTATGACCGCATAATCCGACACAAGAATGAATGCATTAATGGTAGTCAACTAATCAGTCGCACACCTGCAAAAAGTGCACCATTAATACCCATCATTGAGCCACGTAAAACTGTTAAGAAGTGACCCATGGGTCCCTTCTGTCGTTTCAGAAGTGTCAGAAATCCCACCCGTTGGATGGACGTAGTGTTTTACACGTGGAAAACATCCACGTTACCTCGGAAATCGAGGCAACCCTATATAAGAGTTGGTGTGTGAAACTGTTACACACACAGTTCATAGTCATTCCGCCATTGTTATTCCAAGCTTCTCCCCTCCATCTTTTGCCTTTTATTCTACGGATTTCCATCACCGCAGGTTAGATCATCACGCCTTTCAAATCCTTTTTATAAAACATGGTAAAGGACAACCCCGTCATTACGGATGTCCTGAATGTGATGCCTGCGGAAAAATATATAGACTTTTTTTCTAAATATTACATCCCCGAAAGCGTACACCCAACCTATCCAGGTGACGGTGAAGCAATTACGGATGCCCCGAGGAGAAAGATAGGCGTATATATGCGCCTATTCGATTCGGCTAATTACCGCATCCCCTTATCCAAGTTCTTGGTAGATCTGCTTTTCTACTATGATTTCCATATAACCCAGCTGCACTGCATAGGGGCGTGTAAAATCAATCAATTTGAGATTACATGCCATACATGCGGAGTAACCCCGACCGTAAACCTATTTAGGGTCTTTTACTCCCCCCAACTAGTAAATGGGTGGCTATCGTTCAAAAAACGATCCGGGAACGCCCCCATGACGTATAGGAAGCCCTTAGACTCCCTTAAGAGCAGGTACGATCATTACTTTTTTGTTGATAAAAAAGTATTCCCTACTCCTTTCGTCCTTAAAACCAGAGCACCCAAAGATTTTCCGCCCAAATCCAAAGACTATAGCAGCAAAGACTTGAAAATACTAGATACCCACCGCACAGAATTTCATAGGGGGTTGCCGGAGCATTTTCTGTGCTTAGTAGGATTAAGCCGCCACTATTATGGGAGGGAAGACATGTATCCGTGATTCATGACGGAACATAGACAGGGTAGGTTTACTTATGTTTGTAGATATGATAAATGTTATTTGCATGTCAGGAACTTACTAATCCGTACAATTGTATACGTCCGCAGAGATGAACCTACATGGGCTTTTGCGCCAGGGCGACCCAATGAAAGTGCCCGAAGGTTTCCGCCCGCTGAAAGAGAATGAACTTCCTCTCCTTGATGCAACCGCGGACCGAACCATTCCCCTTGAAGAAACTTCTGAGCAAAGATCAGATGAGGGAGAGCCTATTATCGAGAAATCCCCTCTTGACTTCCACAATGAAGATGGTGGAGAGTTACTGCTTGAGGGTGTCGTGCCGCACCAGGAGGATGTAGAAGAAGAGGACTTCATCAACCTTACTGGTGAGGATGAAGAAATTACCCAAGCCTCCGGGTCCCCCAAGCCCGTATCCAGAAAGAGGAAGACCACCAGGAGGGTGGCAAAGACACTAGGGGACGGGGCCGGGGCCTCTAACGCTCCCCTAAAGAAACTAAGAAAAGACCATCCTCAGTACTAGGACAGAAGCGGCACTGCGACGGCTTAGGTCAACCCTACATCGCACGTAGAAGAACAAGTCTGGATGGCCACCCCCGTGAGTACCGTAGCTCCTACCGTCCCGGAACCTACAACTGGTATCACGTAAGTACCTTCTCATTCTTTATCCCTTTTTTTTTTTTTTCAAGGATAGAATGCCTAAACAAAATTAATTTGTCAATAACAGGGCGGATCTGTCGACAGTAGCCCAAGAGGAAGAGGTGGAAAGGGACCCTTCCCCCACGACATCAATAAGACCTCCATCCCCTCCTGTGACACATGCCGAGGAGCCACTTCCTGAAGGACCGGAGAACAGCCTGCGCCTAGCATGGAATTTATCCAGTTTAACAAGGTTGGAGGCAGAGTCTGAGTGCACGGAATTTATCGAGCATATCACTCCTCCGGCCCTGGCTCAAGACTTGGACGAACTAGACCATGAGTCCTTGCTGGAGCAGTTTGATGTGTCATCCGCACACCAAGTGACAGTGGGTGCCGCCTTAAGACGCCGTCTGATCAAGGCCTTGGCGAATGTGAAGCGTGCGGACAAAAGGATAGCTCGTCGTGAAGCACTAGTTGTGAAGCACGAGAAGACCATCGCGTCCTTGCAAACGGCGTTGGTTACAGCAGAGTCCACCTTGAAGGAGCAGGCCCATCAACCAACACTTGGGAAAAACGCATCGCCGAGCTTGAGGCCCTTGTAGCCGCATCCAACGAGAAGGTATGCTTTCAACATGAATGTTTTTTTTTGTACACAAGAAAAAAAACACATTATCCCTGTGATAACTCTAAGTGCCATATGCAGGTGTCCGCAGCCGAAGCCTCTACCAAAGCTGTAACCGTACAAGCATTCAACATCGCACAAGAGCGCGACGCGCTGAAGGATGAGCTAACCCAAGCGCGGATTAATTTGGATGAGCAAGTTGCGACAGCTGAGGAGGAGCTAAGCAAGGTGGCCACGGATTATGCTGAAAGGATGTGTCCTCCTTTGCTATCAGCCATAGCTGGGCGCAGGTGGATGATTGGTCAGGGAATGCGCCTTGCCGTGAGCAAGGTTATGGAAGCTCCGTACCTGCTGCAAGCATTCGCAGGCGTCGTTTCGGATGGGATTGACCGTGGTAGGCACGAGGGCTTGGTCCAAGTTGCGGAATTGATAGGTAAGAATGAAGATATTACCCAGCACGCCTACCACAACCCTTCAGCTGCGGACAAGATAACCGCGTCAATGGATGCACTTGTTGAAATCCAACATCCTCTTTTAGACGAGCTGGAGGCGCTGAAGGATGCTCCTAACGAGGTAGTAATGTCCAAGCTTACTGTTGATCCCATCCAATTGACCTTGCCTACCTATGACTCTGTGTCGAAGGTAATGAAAGGTGAAAAACTGCTTGCTGAGGCATTGGATGCGAATGCGATCAAGGCACAGGATGGGAAGAATGCTCGCGGGGAGGCCCTCCGCGCCATGATTGAAGAAGGGAAGAAGGATATAGGGGAATTCCTACCTCCGTTGTAATTTACCTTGTAAACATTTGTATCTTTTATTCGTCCGTGTATGTACACAGCTAAGACTAATGTGTGAAATAACTGTCATATGTATGCAAGTAAATCCGTGATAACCACGGCCATTTTGTTATGATTTTGAAACTTGTGTATTTTTTTTGTTGGATATCGTATACCTATACTGCATGACATGTCACGTCTTACTAAAAAAAAAATACAATCAAGTCTATAATTTACTAGACGTGTGACGTGCGTCTTTACTATGCAAAGCACTGTGTGAGTACAGCATACGGAAACTTATCACAACGTCTTGTGAGTAAGGTGTCTAGTAAGGATACATGATCCGCGTCGCTGGGGTTGCATCCCTCTTATGCGACAAGTTGAATTAGTAGGTTCACTTAATCCTCTTACCCCGCCTGGAGGTGTATAGTACATGTACGGTGATTGAATGAATGCATATGAATGAGACATGGCATATTATAATAACTAAATCCATATGACTATAATAGAATCTAAAGAATAACCAAACAATTTTCACGGAAAACTAGCCGTGGAGCTAGCTAGGCACCACGGCATTTTATTAGAACGTTTACATTTTTTGTTTTGACAAGAATGGGAAACCCTAAAAACAAAAAGAACCTATAAAAGCATAAGAAACAAAACAAAGAGAACACATGGATCTTCATTAAAGCCAAATATAGCGAAGTGTCCATGCGGAAGCCGTAGCTTTTAAAGATAGCACCTTTTAAGATTGGAGATATTCCATGTGCGTTCCAGATCGCGGCCATCCATGTCACGTAACTTGTACACGCCCCGTCCTAAGGCCTCTGTGACCTCATATGGTCCTTCCCATTTAGGGCCCAGCTTTCCTGTATTCTCCGCTCGACTTGCTTCGTTAGCACGACAGACATAATCTCCCGGTCGAAAAGAAACACCTTTAACCTTGGCATCATAATAAGCCTTCATTTTGGCCTTGGACTTGGCCTCATTGATAGCCGCTATCTCCCTTTTTTCCGCCAACAAATCCAGATTGATCCGGAGTTGCTCGTCGTTCGTGACGACATTAACCTCCGCCGTGCGGATGGTAGGCATTCCTATTTCTCCTGGTATAACAGCTTCAGTGTCGTAAGCCAATGCGAATGGAGTGTCCCCGTTGGCTGTTTTGATCATAGTCCTATGCGCCCATAGAACATGCGGTAGTTCGTCCACCCATTTGGCACTTCGTTCCTCCAAGCGCGCCTTGATGCCATTTCCCAAACTTCTATTTGCCCGTTCCACAAGACCATTTGTCTGCGGGTGCTTAACAGACGCGAAGCGTCGTTTGATATTCAATGCCGCGCACCAGTCCTTGAATGGATTATCCGCGAACTATTCTCCTAGTAAGCCAAAGCGGCACACGATGTTCTCCCAAACAAACTTTTTAACTTGTTTGCCTGTGATGGATTTGACTGCCTTGGCCTCTATCCAACGCGTAAAGTAGTCCATTGCGACAATCAAGAACTTAACTCCCCCCGTAGCTACAGGAAATGGTCCTGCAATGTCGATCCCCCACTTATAGAATGGCCATGGGGATGTAATAGGTGTAAGTTCCTACTGCGGATGTCGCGGCACTGGTCTGTGCACTTGGCAATCACTGCACTTGTGAATCATGTCGCGTACGTCCCTATGCATGGTAGGCCAATAATATCCTGTGCGTAGGGCTCGAGCCACCACGGATCAGGGGCCCGCGTGCATGCCGCATAACCCTTCATGTATCTCACTGATCACGTAAGTGGCCTGACGTGGTCCCACACACCGCAACCACGACTGCAAGAAAGAGCGCTTATAAAGGATACCTTCTCGAAGCTCGAAGTGCTGCGACTTCCTTCTGATGCGTTGTGCCGCTTTTTCCTCGTCCGGAAGGGTTTCATTAGTCAAATAGTTGACGATCGGGGTCATCCATGTAGGTCCGTCCTCCTCAACTATAGCAGCGACCTCCCCTTCTGTCATAGACTTTTCCTTGAGTATTTCCACTAAGACTTGCTTGGATAAGTGGGCGAAACTTGTAGACGCGATCTTGCTAAGAGCGTCCGCCTTCTTGTTCTCACCCCTTGGTACCTGCTTGATAGAAAACTTGCTGAAAGCCGAGATGAGTGACTTGACTTTCTCCAAGTATCGGACCATGTTATCCTCCTTAGCTATATATCCTCCCAGAATGTGGTTCGCGACAAGCCGTGAGTCCACGTAGGCCTCAAGGTTGCGTACTCCCATTCTAGCGGCGATTTTTAAACCCGCAATCAATGCTTCATATTCTGCCTCATTATTGGTGGCTGTGAACTCAAAGCGAAGGGCGTACGTAAACTCCATTCCTTCCGGATTCGTAAGGATGAGACCAGCTCCTGACCCATCCGTACACGAAGATCCGTCAGTGAATAACACCCATGGTTCTGCTGGAGTTTCGTCTTGTTTCACGATTGGTCCTTCCTCATCCGGCTTCTCTATCAAGAAATCCGCCAAGATTTGGCCTTTAACAGCCGTCCTTGGTCTATAAGATATGTTGTGTTCTCCCAATAGAATGCTCCACTCTTGTAGCCTACCTGCCACATCTGGTCTAGAGATGACTTGTTTTATTGGTTGGTCAGTAATGACTACAATTGGGTGCGCCTGAAAGTATCGGCGCATCCGTTTTGTAGCAAACACTAGTGCCAAAACCAATTTTTCCATAGGGGAGTAATTCAACTCCGGCCCTTGCAGTGTTCTACTTATAAAGTAGACCGGAGTTTGGACTGTGTCCCTATCCGTCATAAGTACCGCACTTATTGCTCCATGTGTGGCTGATAGATACATAATGAGCTCCTCCTTTGGCCGGGGAGCTACTAGCATGGGGAGAGATGCGAGGTGTTGCTTGAGTTGACCAAAGGCTTCCTCTGCTTCCTTTGTCCACCGGAAGTCTCCCTTCTTAATGCACTTCTTGAGTGTTTTGAATAGGGGGAATGACTTCTCTGCGGACTTTGATAAGAACCTATTTAGCCCGTCCAGCTTCCCATTTAAGGACTGCACCTCTTTTCGTGTCTGAGGGGATGGTAGCTGTATTACTGCATCCGTTTTTTCTGGGCAAGGTTTGATACCATTTGGATCAATCATATATCCAAGGAACATTCCTTTCGTTTCCCCAAACGTGCATTTCTTTGGATTTAGCTTCATATTAATCCTCCTCAATGTGTCAAACGTCTCTTGGACATCCCGGAGAAGTGCATCCTCCGTATGACTTTTGATGACTAAGTCATCCACATAGACCTCCAGGTTGTGGCCTATCTGTGAGTCAAAGGCTTTGTCCACAAGCCGCTGGTATGTTGCCCCCGGCGTTCTTTAGTCCAAACGGCGTTTTTGTATAACAGTATACGCCTTGACTAGTATGGAACGCCGTCTTCTCTGCGTCCTCTTCCGCCATCTGGATCTGGTGGTATCCTTTATATGCGTCTAAGAAGCACTTAAAGGGATATCCACATAGGGATTCCACCTTCCAGTCAATCTCCAGTAACGGGTAACAATCTTGTGGACAGGCTTTGTTCAGATCCGTGAAATCCACGCACATGCGCCAGCTTCCGTCATGCTTTTTTACCATGACTGGATTGGATAACCACTCGTGGTAGTATACCTCACGCATGATACCTACGTCCACTAGTTTCCGTACCTCATCCAGTATCACTTGGTTGCGTTCAGGTGCCTGACCGCGCTTCTTTTGCTTGACGGGTTGGTACCCATGGCGGATCTGGAGCTTATGTTCTGCTATCGCGCGTGGTACGCCCGTCATATGCTTGGGCTCCCATGCGATTATATATCTAAATTTGCCTTCAAGAGAGAGCACATGGCCCTCTTGCCGTTATCCGAGAGCGTTCCCCCTATGGACACCTCTTGTTCCGGGTAATCAGGATGGATTGCCACCCTCCAATTGGGAGGTGGTGATCCATCCTTGGGTGGAACAGGTGGAATCGGTGTTGTCACGGCATGACACTCGGATGCTGGTACGATTGTGTTGTAGATGGTGACAATTCCTCCTTCCACAGGGAATTTGATCATTCTGTGTGCCGTGGAAGGTACCGCCCGTATGGCCAAAATACCTGGTGTGCCTATGATCCCATTCTATGGAGAGTGTGAGCGTATCACCATAAAGTTCATCCACGCAGTGGTGGAGTGCTCTTCATTCCCAATGGTTACAAGTAGACGTAGTTGCCCTATTGGCCAGATGGTGTCTCCACTAAAACCAATGAGCGGCGCCGTGGCCGGTACTAATTGGCTCCTTATTTGTGGTCGTAACTGTACAAAACAGTGTTCGTACAGTACTTCTGCTGATGACCCCCATCCACATACATGCGACTAACGTTGTGTGTTCCAATGCTTATCTCAATAGTGAAAGGCGCATCAATCACATCGCTTGCTGTGATGGGAGGGAATGAGATTTCTCTGCCGCGTGAAATTTTTTGACTAATTTTCTGCCTCGTGCGGCGTTGTCTGGATTGGATCATATATATAGTTGAAGGTTTGTCCTTTTGGGGATCCTTCTTGTCATACTTCTTGTTGTCTTTTCCATCCTTCCAATCCTTGACCAAATGCTTGAGTTTACCTGACTTGACCAGTGACTCAATGTGCTTCTTGAGATGGATACATTCCTCCGTACCATGGCCCTTGTCGTTATGGAATTCGCAGAAACGATTTCCCTGGCGACGGTCCAGCGGAGTCGTCATTGGTGGAGGCCTCGGGAAGTTATCCCCTTCTGTCAGCAAGATCTCCCGGTAGGACATCTTTAGAGGGGTAAACTTATCGTCCGGCAGTCCTCCCTTGTTTTGGCTCTTGTAATCTGAGCCCCTGCCATTGTTCTGGTTGTTTTGACCGCCCGACTGTCTCTTGGACTGGTCGTTCGATCGGTAGCTGTTTCCTTTCAAAGGGTAGGCCGCGGCAACCGCGGTTTCTCCCTCTATGAAGTTTCTGACCCTTTCCATGAGGTCGTCATACCTCTCCGGACGCTTGTCATTGAGACGCCTGATTAATTCCCTGTCTGTTATGGCGTGCATATAGTCGGAAATTTTCAGGAGTTCCGGCTTTGTCTTTGTGCGTGTGCACTCGTCATTGAAGCATTCAGTGAAGGCTTCCGTAGACTCCCCCGGTTGTTGCTTGATGGTTGCCAATGAGACCGGGTCCCTATTATACTTCTTCCGCTGAGTATAATTATTCTTGAACGCAGTGCGTAATTCAGTGAAGCTATCAATGCTTCGCGGAGGAAGTCCTTCAAACCAGTCACGAGCATTGTCGATCAAGGTTGAGTTAAACATTAGGCACCATATAGGCATGGGCCATCGCTCAATCTTAGCCTGTGTATCAAATATCTTGAGGTGATCATCCGGATCACCAGTTCCATCATAGGTTTTGACACACGCCGGCATGCAACGTTTTGTGTCCTCGGAGTAATTCCGTATGCGGAGAGTAAAAGGATCTTCCCTGGGGTCTGCCCATGGACGGGTGAGACTAGGGTCGCACCACGGTTGGGAAAGATCTTCTGCTTCCGTCTCTCGGTAATAGGGACCGCCATAGTACTCCTCATTGTTTGGTGGTGGTGGACCAGTACGCCTAGGTCGGCGACGCTTGGGCGGATGGTCATCCGAGTCCTCTCCTGATGGACCGGGAGAAGGAGGTGGTGCCCCATCTCTTGGGTGAGGACCGCTCTTGTGAGAAGAGCCAAGAGCCTTCTTCCCGATATTCATCCTATCCCTCACACTTGTGCGGTGATTGGCTCTGGCCAGTTCCAGACCTGGTCGTTCGGGTGAACCGTCGGACCTCTCTCCCTCTTCTCGAGGCTGCATTAATTCCTGCATGAGGCGATCCCCTATGCGTTCGAACACATTCCTGGATTGGGGAGTTTCCTCAAAGAGATTCCGCTCCTGGGGTCGTGCCCTTCTTTTCCTCTGATTTTGAGA
The DNA here is from genome assembly GCA_025667525.1 of Glebionis coronaria. Taxonomy (NCBI): domain Eukaryota; kingdom Viridiplantae; phylum Streptophyta; class Magnoliopsida; order Asterales; family Asteraceae; genus Glebionis; species Glebionis coronaria. Next base: position 172,250,785 of record CM046877.1, on the reverse strand, counting down.
AGAGGTACCTGGTCCGGTGTTGCCAAAGTTGAGCCTAGATTGGAGGTCCCTCCCTAGATTCAACCTTGACGCAATTCCTGGGACGATCCTCTCAAAGTTATGCGTGAGAACTCGAGTGAGATCCTCCTCGCTGAGTGGTTCAACTTCCACTTCTTCCTCGATCGATGGTCTGTACGGCTCCTTGTTAGGGGGATTGGGCGCACTCCCTGGATCAGGATTGTCCAAGGTCGAAGTAGGTAGTGGAGTCATGGAGATCGTGCTTGTCACGCCCAAGGACTGAAAACCACTCCGGTTGTTTGGTCCGCCCGCTTGATGGCTAGGGGATCGATTGGGAATGAGTATCCCTTCCCTTTGGGACTTCTGATTCCCAGGATTTGTGTTCCTGGGGTTGCCTTACGGATGCCCCTTCGTCATTGAGAATTCAAGATGAGATTTCGCTCTAGCTTAGTGTAGGGATCCCACGGATGGCGCCAACTTGTTGATACAAAAGTTGGGTGATCCTTGCTAGACCCGAATTGGGCTCAATTCAGGTTGGCTGGACTCCGGCTCCTGCACCAAGTGAATCGTATGGTTGGGATCATGCACACTAAACAACAGTGTTAGGCTTACCGTGGGAATGTTTCCCACGATTAGACTCCGGCGTGAGAGTAAGTAATCGATTAGGGTTATAGGAATCGGATGAGAGTTTTAGAGTGTAGAATGTAATACCTTTGTGGAACCCTTGGAGGTTCCTTATATAGATAGTGAAACCCTAATGGGTTGTCACTGATACTTCGGCCCCAAGGAAAGGATAAACACCAGAATTAGATTGATTGTTATCTTCTAATTATGGTGAGTGAATATCCTCTCCTTTGGGATAAATCCCAATCATAGTAGGACTATGATTCTGTCTAACCCTGTACCGGCCATGCCGGGCCGTGGGCCGCACGCGTGTGTGCGGTTACTGTTCATCTAAGCCCATAAGCTTAAATAACATTATTCCCATCGATTCGAGATGGGTCGGATACGGGTAGTACCCGTGGGTCGGGCTCATGACCCGGCTGGGGACTATACGTCATCAGAAAGCTAGGGGAAAACTGTCATACACCACGAGGATGTAAACCAATGATGTAACTGTAAAGTCAAAACCGATAGTTAAGTGGGTCAAGATTCAAAAATCCCAACATAAAAATAATGATCCAACTATCGCTTATTTGCTTAGCAGAGTAAAACTGTGGGTTGAGGCATAATGTATACACAAATAACATATTTGAAATTTGTTATATCTATTTTACATTGTCTTTGAATGGATGAAACTTTTAATTGTAGGAAACTTCTCGACGTACTAGGTCTATGGACACAGTGTGGTGTACAGATGATATCAAGCGATTTATTACTCAAGGAGTAAATATTAAAAGTAAATTTACATGGAGCAATGAATACATTGTAGATATCAACTTTTGGCAAGTCATTGTTTGCTTAGACTGTAGTCGTCTTGGTTGGCTAACTAAAGAAGTATGTCTTTAAAGCATGCACTGGTTTATTTGCATACGGTATTGGTATTTACTTGAGCATGTTTCTTTTAATAGCACATAGACTTGTGGGTCGACTATTTGTGGCACATTAGACCTAAGAAAGCAAATTGGGCCATCGTTAGTTGCTACTTTGTTCAGCTTCTACTCCAGAACGACATGCCCATGTTTTATGCTAATGGTCAACGTTATTGTATACCGTGGACTGATGTTGAACAGGTAATAGTTAAATAATCCATTAAATAATTCGATATCCTTTATGTTATAAAAGTTGTTGATACACAGTCTATTTAATCCGTTTTAGGTATATATACCAATCAACGAAACACAGCAACATTGGTGTGTTGGCCAGTTTAATATCCGGTCTGGGTTAGTTACTTTTTACGACTCGGGATGCACTTATGATTATGATTTTCGGCCTTGGTATGTCTGTGTCCGCGAGTGCTTAAAGGTAAAAAAAACTTCTGTTTATATTCATCCAATCATTATATTTAAAGTTTGAAAGTATAGTGCTCTGTTTTGACATTAGTTTCATACTAACCCAACCCATACCTTTTTTTTATATAATCTTTAGTTATAATAAACATACATTTAGTTACAATGTAACTAGATAGAACTAAACATTGGGTTAATAAATTGGAGTAAAAAATTTAAGTGGCTGAAATAACTTTGACCAGTTTCTTACCTTGTTAGCATTATGGCATCCTTTCTAATCACATTAATTGTGGTTGTCTTATGTCTGCAACTCTATAATGACCTCTTGAAGCTTAATCAACACTCTTGCCCTTTGGAGTTAAAATATTATATTCAAAATTTTGGCCTATAAATAAGTTATCCCATACTTTGTTTTAATATCACCACTACTTTTCCATCACAATCCATCTACACACACACTTCCTTACTTCAATCCACAACAATGTCTCGACTAAACCAGTTGGTTGTCGATGCTAACTCCATGTATTTGAAAGACATGATGATCAAGCTATTTGAAATGGATAATGAAAAGGACTTTAAGCTTATTAGTGACACTTATGAGATGTGCAATGCTATGAATGCCCATTCTAAGGTTAGGCGTGAGCAGCTGCTGGAGTTGCAAATGCTTGATCTACGAACTGTCCTTCTATCTGATTCAATCAAAGTTCTTGCTGACCTTCAGAATGAGGAACTCGAGAAAGCAAGGCAGATGATGAAGCTAGTTCTTGAAACCCAAATCATGCTTCTGAAAAAATTTTCCTTCATTGCTCACTTGCACCGCCAGTGATGCATTTGTGAAGGGTAGCTCTTGGTGCTCACTACAATCTTCTGTCAAAACCAGTTTAATGTCTTTTGGTAACTAAATTATGGAAGGGTGGTTTAGCTTTTGGTTCGTAGCGTTTTCTCTACCTGAACACCCTGTTTAATATTTGGTCTGTCGAGTCTTATGTTTGTTAGTCTTATTAGAATGTGAATGTAATCGTTGTGTTTATGTTAGAATGTGAATGGAATCGTCCCTTTTGTGTTAATGGAATCTGGTTAGTGTTAAACATAAATGTTATTTTCTTATATGTTTTTATATTGTTTACATGTTAACCTCCCTATAGTACTAGGACGTGCCAATGTTTTTAATAAGCAAGGCACTGATTCAACCAAATACACTATAACGTTTAAACTTGGAGAAAATGTCCCTAAACAAGGTGGTATATTTGGTGATTGTGGTGCTTGGGCGTGTATAAACTTATACCGTTTGTCACATGGTATATCTTTGTAAGTGGATGACCCTGTTAACTTTGCTTTGGCATATCGCGAGTAGATGCTGCGGTTCTTCTTCGAACATAAATTATAGTTAAGAAACATTAGTTTTAATCCTTAATCTTCCTTTATATGTTTATATCCATTTTATTTCTGGACACATTTTTGTGCTTATGATACTCGACAAGTTTAAACGTTACTTATTTGAGCTAATGATAATTTAGAGTAACACATAACAAGTGTATCCCTTATAATTACAAAGTGTATGTTTATATCCTGGCTTGGTATTTTGTTTTTGTAGGCAAATTTCCATATTTGAATTCTTTACAGGGAGGAATTCGTTTATAAAAATATCCAGGCTTAGGTTTTGGTTTATAAAAATATCAGTCGGTATTTCTGATAATATGTTTATCGGTTCATCTAAAATGATATATACAATGGACATGATTCAACAAAAAGTCATTCCATTTGATCTAACTAATGTCAAGTTCTAATAAATCTACTAAGGGATTCATTCAATGTTATAAATGAATACATGATGAATATAAGACAAATCAACACTTAATTGATCAATTAAGTGTTCATTCATTATGGATAACATACCTTTTATGTTCATCAGAGCGGCTGACATCGTTTATTACCAGAAAATGGTAAAAAATGACGGTTTATATTGGGCCACAATTGTAGAACATGCCCAGTAAACAATTTAGTGTATTTAAAATCTTTCTGAAGCCCATTATGTCAACCTAAATACATATAACGTACTTTCATACAATTAAGTAAGTGATTATGGCAAGTACAATTAGATAAGGTTATTATTTGATTACAAAATCACACATAGTAGAACTACACACTCTACAACCATGGAAGATTTACCTAATTATCAAGAAGAACTTAGCAGAGCGGCCGGCTGTACTAACCCGGTGTTTTCTTACTTTTATAGGTACGTTATATTTGCATGTTCAATATTTGCATGTTCAATATTTGCATTGCTTTTAATACTAGTTTGCATTTTCAATTAATTTGATTAATCGTTATTGTTAATTAAGAAGTACCTTCCATTTACAGGACTAATGAATCCCCCGAAAAGTATTGTGTATTTGAAATCAACCACAGTGGTGTGTTCAATGATTACCCTTTAAGGTATGAATATGGGCTAAAGTTACCACTTAAGTTAGCCAAGTTCAATAGGATAAGTTTTTCTAGATTGCTTGATGTCTGTTCCTACAAACTAGAATGTGCTATTTAGGGGTTGTTTTACTGCATTCCCCGAAAATCTCTAGCTAATGGTTTGAAGGTAATTGATTGTGATGCTCAAGTAGACGAAATGTATGACATGGGTGAGAAATATGGACTGATTGAAATGTACATTGCACATGCTCTAGTTAACTTGGCTGTATACTACTATAAGAACTTGAAGGCCAATTTTGTTGATGCTGTGTATCAACATATGTTACCAATCCAAGAAAAAAGGAAAAATCTTGCCACACTCCCATACAAATCTGGACACGTAGCGTGGTTGAAGCTAGAATCACGTTTACCTTTTCTAAGAACATCCCCTCTTACCCCTAGGAGAAAAGGTATTGAATATCCATGCGAGAATCTTTTTGGTGATTATTTGCATGTTGATAGCGTAGTTGATGACCTCTTCGATGAGGATTGATACCATGAAGGCATGTCTTTGTCAGAACCGATTGATGTAGGAGGGTGCAGCCCAGGTTGTCTAAAATGTTTAGATGATTCAAGTAACGACTTTGCTACTTTACCAAAATTTGAAACTGCAAAGTTTGAAGAGGAAGTCATGTTAGAACCTAACAGCTCTCCTGTTGGTGCTAGTCAACGCTCACCTTTTGAATTGCTGTTAAGGAAGAAGGTCACTAGTAGGGCTAAGAAGATGGTAGGAGATCGAGTCAGAAGCGGTTAAAGATTATCCGGTTGTGCAAAGGGTATGAAAAAAGAGTATTTGCTGGAACAAGCTCTGGAAGGATGATGGGCTACAACATGGAAAGGGAATTACAGCTGGAGGATGTCCTATCACAAATTGGCCCCGAACCCGTCTCAGGTAAGAATCATTAACAATGTAACAGTTCTTGGAGATTTACCACATCTTTTGTAACCTTATGTATGTTGTGTACAATTAGCTGTATCTAACTAATCTTTTGTACTAGGTTGATAAATGTGCACAAACTTATCATTTTGCAGCCTGCACTTTGATGTGTATGTTGTGCACAATTTTATCAACCAACTATTATTGTAACAAACTATGAATCTTGATACGGCAATTGCAGCTACTTATGGAAGTCATCATGATTAGGTCTAAGTAATGTTACAAGGTACATCAAATTAAAACAACGCCTTCGAAATGTTTTAGTTCAAAATATGATTAAGGTGTCTAGTTGTAGGGACAACACACATAAATGTGGTCACCTATTGGTTTAAGAATTCAAATGGGGTTAAAAAGTCAGACAAGCTACCTGTAATGATAGTGTTGTTAGCTTGTGGAACCATCATGTAGTTGCCTTCATTTTGTTCTTCTGGGTAGTATGCATCTGTAACTTACGGGTGATAAGGTTCGGCATTACCACTTGGCCCAGTAGATGCATCATGCAAGGGCTGTGCAAACATTACATGACTAGCATCTTCGTGGGGTTGTGTCTGTAACATTTGAAATAAAACCAGTTGTATGTTATTTATATATTAACAGAAAATGTTCTTATTAAATAGATAAATACTTACAACATACTGGTAACTAGGCATTGGTACGTGACAACTTGCTCTGTTGTGACCATTTACACCACATTTACTGCACTTTCTGTTTATTGGTTCTTCACCTTTAGAACGAATTCTATCAGATTTTTTTGGTCGACCAAGTTGTTTCTTGTGCATTAGTGGTTGCTTTACAATTCGGAAATCCGCAACATCATGAAATTTGTAGTTATTAGCTACGTCATAAAAGTACCCGGCGTATGTCTCCTTAATGGTTTTGTTCAAAAACCAAGGTTTAGCAAACTGGTTTACATTATTCAAACCCTCTACTCTAGCAACAGCACATACATGACCACAGGGTAATCCTGATAGCTGCCATTTGCGACATGAACACTCACCTTTCTCCAAATCGACAACATGAATTCGATTAGAATCGCGTACTTGATAGATTTTGTATCTGTCTATACCCTTGACTTTCCAAGTTTTACTTTTCCAAAACCTGTCGTGGACCTTTTTAGCAGCTAATTTAATGGTTTTAGCTATGTGTACTCGATATCGTTCTCGGTATCTAATCGAATTGATCACGGTTTAAGGTGGTATTATTGTAATTTGTTCACTAAAAGGGGGAGCTTTTGATTAGCAATATCTATAATAATATAAACAACAAAGTTATTAAACATAAAAATAGAAGAGAGAAATCTAACCTTGATTGGTGGGAAAAGAAAACTTGAAAATTAACTAGAAACAAAAAGGAAAACTTAAACCCTTCGGAATGCCTACTATCGGAATCCCGTCGGAATACGATCGGAATAACAGTTGGTAACCACTATCGGAATACGTATCGGAAAATACGTCGGGAAGTCTGTTGGAATGACTAAAAATGTATCAGAATAACAAACAATGAAGACTATAGGAATGTATGTCGGAATCAGTGTCGGAATGATGGATCACCAACCCTATCGGAATACCGATCGGAATACAAAACCCCTTTCTGATAGAAGGTATCAGAATAATGGTCGGAAAGTAAAACCCTAATCCGATGAAATGCGTCGGAATAACCGTCGGAAAAGGTAAACCCTTTTCCGATGGAAGGTAATTCGCAATAATCAAAATCGAATAAGCTCTTATAATAAGCACTACCCGAAACTTTACCGAATCAATAATAAAAGGGACTAAATAGCACGAATAAGAAACTTTTAAAACTCTAAATAAGCAAACTATTTAAAACAAACGTTAAAAAGATTAAACTTTTTAAAACACTTAAAAGGAAAATAAGCTAAACATGAAATAAGCCAAGATGCATAAATAGCTAAAAGCTTAAACCGTATAAGAGATTTGATATGAACAAAAAGATAAACTTTTTGATCATACAATCATCAAGATGAAACAAGATCTATGATTATTTCGAATCAAAAGCAAATCAAAATCAAGAAAGGTAGAAAAAGATTAATGATTAAAAGCTTAAACTTAAACTTGTAGATTAATGATTCCAAATACAAGATTAAATGAATGCCTAAAACTTGAAAGAAAAGATGAAGAAATCTAGAGAGAGAAAGTAGAATCACCTATTTCTCCCTAAAGATATGAAAAAACTACGAAAAATTAAAAGTGACTAACTAAAAACTAACTAACACCCTCCTAATGAAGCATTAGGAGGGTATTTATAGGAGAAGGGAGTTGGTAGGATGCTTCCTTCTTTCTTCCTTTTGTCTTCTCGTCTTTTTAAATGACTCGTCTTTCTCGACTTTGTCTCGGGATTAGTCGAATGATAATATGAACTCGTCTTCTAATTTCTTCATTTAGTTGACTTGGTTCTTCGACTTGTCAAACTTCCGTCTTTAGACTTTTTCTTCGATAAATCTTCAGAATAGGCCTTTGACTTCCGTTCTTCTTCCACTTTTGATCTTTTGACTTCGTCTTTTGTCGTTTTCTTCGATAAAAGCCCGTGAAAGCCCGTGTTTTCTTCCTTTTCATATTTTTGTCCTAAAACACAATAAAAACACAAACCACGCATAATTTCGACTTTTATGACATAAAATACACGTTTTGGTCTCGTCTTTATTATAATTAAGTGGCGAAAGGATAAGTGTTTTCACACTTATTAAATCCCCTACACTTGACCATTGCAATGTCCTCATGCAATGCATTAATTTCAAAGCACGATTTATATTTTTCATCATAATTAACCCACCTTGGCCTTTATTAAATACTAAACACTAAGGAAACTAAAAAGATAGAAATATATACAAAATGCTTGAAGGAAGAAAAATTAAAGAGATCGAAGACTTACATTAGGGCTTTGGTTTTCATGAATGTTTATCACCCTCAAATTTCACGTTCCCCAAACCAAGCTTCAAAACGAGATCATTGTTATTATAAGTTAGTAAGCTAACACTCACTCATGTGGTCCAGTTATTCACTTAGACTCCCTTATTCCTAGGTGTATCTCTTATATTTTATTATTTTCTTGAATGATCACTAGGATGCATTGTTGACTTATTTCAATAGTTTATTTAGGCTGAAAATAAAGTAGGACGATTTAATCAATAGTTAGCTAAAGGACAAAATCTTTTAAAACTACTTCTCGGGACCTCATAAAGTTCATATCTTGGCATAAATCGCTTCATGATTTGAGACCTTTCTCGGATCGATATTTGGCAGCGACTGCATACTTCAAATATTGAGAGACGTTCTTGAAATAATGGTCTTCTCTTCATAATAGGAATTCCTTCACTTGAAGTTTTTGAGAGATTCTTCATACTTGGACAACGACTTCTTCATTTTTCTCCAATCTTTATTTTGGATTTTGATATACAACGATCTGCCTCCTTTTAGGACTTGGATCTATTCATCCTCATACCTTGCTAGGGTCTTTTCGGATAGACTTCTCCATGATCTTTAGGGGAGTATTTGCTTTTCGTCGTGTGTCTCGATCCTTTATATTGATTTTTGATAAATGATTCTTCACATCACTTGGGATCTTTAGCAACAAAATGTACCCCTCATGCCTTGTTAGGGCCTTTTCGGACTCGCCAATCTTCGCATCCCGCTTCAATAAGTTATGCCTTGACTATGAACTCTAATTAATACCGAGCAACTTTTAAACGATCTTGTGCTAGAAGCTAAGTAACTTTTTAAATCGTACGACCTTATTTATTGCAATTCAGTTTATTAACAAGCGATGGGATAAAAAGCTCATAATTAACTCACATAAATTCATGAAAGAATACCAAACTTATAACTGACTCTATCATCTCTCGTTCTCCACAATTTAAAATATCAAGGAATGAGACTCGTGGATGCTTAGCCAATTAAATCAAAGTTTTGGGTTTTCAATTCATCTATAGGATCTTGCAACTTCTTAGAATTTTTCAAGTTTATAATTTGCATTTTAAAGTTCCCTTGATAAACGACTTTCTAGGATCAATTATAGGAACTTGCGAAAAGTTCTTGTTCTTAACCCGTAAGAGTTAAGACTTTCGCGTTTTAGAGTTCCCTATATAAAAGCCTAGCAAAACTTGACTTAAACACGTTAAGGATACTAGCTAGAGTAAACTTGTATAAGTAAACTCGGTTTGAGTCAAAAGATTCATGGCGGGCCTAATATATCAATGACATCTAAGCTCATTAAAACTATTTATTTAACTTTATTTTTCTCTTTTGACTTTATTTATTAAATGAAAATATACATACGTTGCGAAAACAAAAGGAAAGAACATAAAAGAGAATAAATGAAAAATACTACTTGGCCAAAATAGATTAAAAAATTTTAAAAAAATGTCAAAAAATTAGATTTTTCGGTTAAAATGAAGACAAATTAATGGAAAAGCCCACTTAACTTTGATAGAAGTCCCCCTACACTTGATATAAACATTGTCCTCAATGTTTAAGCATGTCGGAGTAAACTTCCCTACACTTAGGACATTGTGCACTTTGTTTAAATCTTGCTAAGGAAGAGACAACTATAGTGATTTCAATGTGAACATATAAGATATGAAATATTGAATCACGACAGTTTAGGATAGAACCGGGAAGACGGGTACACGGGATCACGGGTCGTCAAATATCATCAATAGTGCTCTTTGAAGCTTTAATCCCAGCACATCATAAGAAACAAGACAACAAACCCTATGTAGCTCCCCCTACACTTATTATGAAAACGGGTAAAAGGATAGATCATCGGGTTGCCTCTCGAGAAGCGCTTGTTTTTGTTAACCGAGTCACGAGCCTGACTCGACCCATAACTAATTCAAGGGAAACGTGGTGAGGGATGGAATCATCTCATGAGAGATGTCCTCACCAAAGTACAACTTAACATGTTGGCCATTCACTTTGAAGTTTGGTCCATTTGGTTGCGATAACTCAACGGTGCCATAAGGGAAGACTTTGGCGACGGTGAATGGACCAGACCAACGGCTCTTAAGCTTGCCTGAAAAGATTTTCAACCGAGAGTTAAAGAGTAAAACTTGATCACCTATGTGAAACTCTCGGTTCTTAATCCTAGAATCATGAATGAGCTTGGTTTTCTCCTTGTAGATCAATGAATTCTCATAAGCTTCATTCCTTAGTTCATTTAGTTCATTGGGTTGGATCTTCCTAAGATCACCGGATTTGTTGATGTCAAAATTAGCCCATTTCAAGGCCCAATAAGCCTTATGCTCCAACTCAATGGGGAGGTGGCATGCCTTCCCGTACACAAGACAACATGGAGTGCAACCAATAGGTATCTTATATGCGGTACCGAAAGCCCACAAAGCATCATCTAACTTATCGGCCCATGAGGCACGATGCTCTCCTACAGTACGCTCTAAGATTCTCTTAAGACCACGGTTTGAAATCTCGGCTTGACCATTTGTTGTGGATGATATGCGGTGGAAAGACGGTGATTGACACCATACTTAGCCATGACTCGAGCAAATTGATCGTTGCAAAAATGAGTCCCGCGATCACTGATGATAGCACGAGGAACACTGAATCGAGCAAATATTTGCTTTAGAAAGTTCACAACCACCCTCGTATCGTAAGTAGGTAAAGCTCTTGCTTCAACCCATTTGGATACGTAGTCAACGGCTACGAGGATGTACTTGTTCCCTTTGGATGATGGAAATGGCCCCATATAGTCGATGCCCCATACGTCAAAGATTTCACATTCTTGTATGAAAGTTTGAGTCATCTCATCTTTATGTATGATCTTGCCTTGTCTTTGGCAAGCATAACAATGCTTAACCATCTCGTGTGCATCACGATAAATGGTGGGCCAATAAAATCCAGAATCGAAAACTTTCTTCGCGATGTAATTTGGACCAAAGTGACCATCGGTGGGTCCTTTATGGCAAGCTTACAAGATTTGTAAAGCTGCGAGCCCGTCAACACACCGGCGAAGGATCAAGTCAGCACATTGTTTAAAGAGATAAGGGTCGTCCCAATAGTAAGTTTTCACATCCTTGAGGAATTTCTTCTTTTGCTGGGACGATAACCCTTCGATGAGAATTCCACCCGCCAAGTAGTTTGCAAAGTCCGCAAACCATGAGGTTTCATCAAGATTAGAGTTAATAGACATCAAGGCCTCAAGGGGAAAAGATTCATTAATCTCTTAGTTTGGGAGCTCCCCTTGATAAGGATCCTCGAGTCTACTTAGATGATCCGCGGCTAGGTTTTTTGCTCCCTTTTTATCACGAATTTCAATTTTGAATTCTTGAAGGAGTAAAACCCAACGAAGAAGTCTTGGTTTGGAATCTTATTTTGTTAACAAGTACTTCAACGCGGAATGATCGGTATAGACAATGGTGGTGGAAAGGACAAGATAGGGGCGGAATTTTTCAAAACCATACACTACAGCTAAAAGCTCTTTTTCGGTAGTTGTATAATGCAATTGAGCCCCCGTCATTGTCTTGCTAGCGTAATGGATTGGTTGGAAATGTTTGTTGATTCTTTGTCCCAAAACCGCTCCAATAGCAAAGTCGCTAGCATCACACATCAATTTAAAAGGTAACTCCCAATTAGGGGTAACTAAGACCGGTGCCTTAGTTAATTTATCCTTAAGAAGATTGAAAGATTCGATACACTCTTTAGAAAAGATAAAAGGAGTATCTTTTTCCAAGAGGTGGGTCATCGGGCGAGCAATTTTAGAAAAATCTTGAATGAATCGACAATAGAAGCCCGCATGACCAAGAAAACTTCTCACACCCTTCACGGTTGAAGTTGGAGGCAATTTAGTAGTTACATCGACTTTAGCACGGTCGACTTCGAGACCGGCTTTGGAAATTTTATGACCAAGAACAATACCTTCTTTTACCATGAAATGGCATTTTTCCCAATTAAGAACGAGACGAGTGTCTTCACACCGTTTAAGCATACGTTCTAAATTGGCAAGGCAAGTAGAGAAAGAATCACCATAGACCGAGAAATCATCCATAAATACTTCCATAGTTTCTTAAACCATGTCATGGAATATAGCATCATACACCTTTGGAAAGTCCTAGGAGCACTGCATAAGCCGAAAGGCATTCTTTTGTAAGCAAGTGTTCTATAAGGACAAGTTAATGTGGTTTTCTCTTGGTCTTTTGGATCGATGGGAATTTGAAAATACCCGGATAAACCGTCTAAGAAGCAATAGTAGTCATTACCCGCTAAACGCTCGAGCATTTGATCCATGAAAGGAAAAGGAAAATGATCCTTGCGAGTGGCATCATTGAGCTTGCGATAGTCTATGCAAACTCGCCAACCCCTGACAAGTCGAGTAGGAATCAACTCGTTGTTTTCATTGGGAACAACAGTTATTCCGCCTTTCTTAGGCACACAATGGACGGGACTAACCCATGGCGAATCCGAAATAGGGTAAATCATTCCGGCATCTAGAAGTTTGATAACTTCTTTCTTGATGACGTCATGGATTTTTGGATTAACCCTTCTTTGTTTTTGGATTGCGCGTTTAAAGTCATCTTCTATGAGAATTTTATGAGTACAAAAGTTAGGATCAATTCCGCGAATGTCGGAAATTTTCCAAGCAATTGCTTTTATATGATTCTTAGCACATCGATAAGTCAAGATTTTTCATCCTCTTTCAAGTCCTTTTCAATGATGACGGATAACTTCTTATTGTCTTCTAGGAACAAGTATTCGAGATGAGACGGTAAATCCTTAAGCTCCAAATCCGGAGGATTTTTTATGGACGGCGTAGTCAAATTTGAATCATCGTTTATGATTTCCATAGGAGAAGGTGGAGAAATATGGTCCTCGTTGAGAAGTTTCTCAATGGTACGAATGTTTTCTTCCCAATCGGTGGGAGAATCGTCATATTTTAAGTCCACATCCCCTAAGCTTGCTTCAAATTCTTTCAAAAGGAAGTTACTTTCTCCAAATGGAGTCAATGATGGAGCAATAGAGGCAACGGTCTCAACAATGGGTAGAGAAGAAAAACCACTTTTACAAGCGTCTTTGAAATTTTCTTTACAAGCCTCATCAAGAACGTCAATGAAATTAAGGCTCTCGTGTTCATAAGGTTGCTTAGAAAGTTTACCCATGTTGAAGACGATTTTGTCGTCACCAACTCTCATGATTAATTCGCCCGCGGCTACATCAATGAGAGTGTGACCGGTCCTCAAGAATGGACGTCCAACGATTAATGAAACACGGGGATCCAACTCGTAGTCAACGACAACAAAATCCGCCGGAAAGGTGAATTTGTCGACACCGATGAAGACATCTTCGGTTATCCCCACCGGATAAGCAACCGTACGGTTAGCTAATTCCAATGTCATTCGTGTGGGGACTAGCTCGGGTAGATATAATTGTTTCCAAACACTTAAAGGCATTAAGTTAATACTAGCACTTAGATCGGCTAGGGCCATACAATTCTCTACCCCGGGGAAGTTGCAAGGAATGAGAAAACGACCCGGATCACAAAGTTTGGTTGGTAATTTCCTTAAGAGAACCGCGGAGCAATTCTCATTAAGTTGGTTCTAAGAAATATCAAGAAGCGTTTCCTTATCACTAAGAAGATCTTTAAACATTTTAGCATATTTAGGCATGTGAGCGAGAGCCTCAGCAAAGGAGATGTTGAAATTCAATTGTTTAAACATTTTAAGAAAGTTTGAAACTTGAATATCATCCTTGTTCTTCAACTTCTCTTTCCTCAACCTTGAAGGGTAAGGTATATCGGGTTGAGATGAAGGCTTTGGAATGGAATTCTCACTCACATCCTTGGGTGGTGGAGGGGTAGAAGTAAAAGGTGGAGGAATTGGTGAAGGGGTCTCGTTTTCCTTTGTCACAATCACCGGTGTAGGTGTAGGAATCTCTGGTTCCTTTAAACCTTTTCCACTTTGAGTGGTGATTACTTTCATCTCCCCTCTTGGATTAGCAACGGTGTTACTCGGAAGAGAACCCGAACCAGAAGGTTGACTACTTGGGAAGAAACTAACCATCATATCCCTTAAGTCATTCGTTTTACTACTTAAATAGTTTCGCATATCATTCCTAAGCTCGGCTCGAAGATCATTCCCTTGTTTCGACATATCTCCTTTCAAGTTGATGATTTGACTCTGAAGATTCTTCACCAGCGCGTCATTAGTCCTCATGTATGTTTCAACCTCTTGATTGTATGTCGTGGGTTGGTTGGGATGGGGAACTTGGTAAGCGGGTGGTTGATAAGTGGTTTGTTGGTAAACTTGATTATTTCCTTGAGGTGGATATGTGTTTCTTTGGGTTTGATATTGATTGGGAGCTGGATTTTGGTTTTGATTGTTGCGATTGAAGTTGTTTTGGTTTTGAGGAGGAAAACCGGGTGGTGAAAGGAAGTTTTTTGAACGATAACTTAGCAAATTGCAGTCACCTTGAGGACGAGCTTGATATCCTCCTGTGGAAAAGTTACCGTTAGCCGCATACACGTTTTCTGGATTGTCATGAGTAGAAGGACAATCAGTGTATGAATGAGAACCCCCGCAAATCTCACAAGAAGTTTCTACAGCTTTAGCTTGTTGAAATTGGTTCGTAGCCATGGTTAAGAAGTTTTTGTTCATCTCGGCTATTTGGCGGGTAAGTTCGGTTATCTCGGGGTTTGATGAAGTAGAAGAAACATTGGCCCGCGGGTTATTCCTTGAAGATGCGGATGAATCCCAATTGTTGTGATGAGTTGTCATGTTCTCTATAATCTCTCTACACTCCTCAGGTCTTCTCTTCATGAATGTACCACCGGCGTAAGCATTAATCGTATCACGATCACAAAAAGTTAAACCATTGTAGAAAGTATCAATCAAAGTAACGGGGAGCATATTATGGTAGGGACAACGATCGATCAAGACATTATATCATTCCCAAGCATCGAAAAGCGACTCATCAGGTTCTTGAGTGAAACCACTGATTTGATTGCGAAGACTAGTGACCATGGATGGTGGAAAGTAGCGCGACAAAATTTTTTGAGTCATTTCGTCCCATGTATGAATTGAGTTTTTGGGAAGACGATCAAACCATTTTTCAGCATGGTGGGATAAAGTGTGTGGAAAGAGATGAAGGCGAAGAAAATCCTTCCACCGGGCAATTTCATGCTTTGAGTGACGGTTATGAATTTGTCAAGATGTTTGTTGGCATCATCATCCGGTAATTCGCGAAATAGACAAGCGTTTTGAACTTGTTGGATCATGTGATGCTTCAACAAAAATTCAGGAGCCGTGATTTACATCGGCGCAATCGGTCCTCCTCGTCCGTTCATGGTTGGTTGACAAAGCTCCTCCATCGTTCGAAGGTCGGGTTGAGGGACATGGTTGTTGTTGTTGTTATTATTCAAATTAGGGTGAGGTGGGTTGTTATTATTATTATGCACACTAGTCATATCTAAGTCTCTAAGAGTCTCGGGCTCAGAATAAGACGTAGATCGAGTATGCATACACTAAAATGAAATACAATATTTTTGTTTTTTTATTTTTTTTATTTTTGAAAATTTTATATTTTTTTTTTGATTTTGAAAAAAATTTTGTGCTTGAAAATAACGTTCCCAAAAGAACGGATCCCAAAATCCAATTTTTCTCACTAAAAACCGTTACTCTTTACGAAAAGAACCGGCAACGGCGCCATTTAATTTAATGCTTTTAGCTATGTGTACTCGATATCGTTCTCGGTATCTAATCGAATTGATCACGGTTTAAGGTGGTATTATTGTCATTTGGTCACTAAAAGGGGGAGCTTTTGATTAGCAATATCTATAATAATATAAACAACAAAGTTATTAAACATAAAATAAAAGAGAGAAATCTAACCTTGATTTGTGGGAAAAGAAAACTTGAAAATTAACTAGAAACAAAAAGGGAAACTTAAACCCTTCGGAATGCCTACTGTCGGAATCTCGTCGGAATACGATCGGAATAACAGATGGTAACCACTATCGGAATACGTATCAGAAAATACGTCGAGATTATCTGGGTCAAGATGTGTTGTTATATAATAGTTGATAGAAAGTTAACATAGTAAACTAACCTTGGTGCTTAACTCGACGTTCGTAATACCATAGTTGTAGACGATCTAAAAACCAATCTATTAACGCAAGTATTGGCAGTTTTCTCACATTCTTTGTTAAAGCATTAATCGACTCGACACTATTGGACGTCATGTAGTTGTATCTATTTGCGGGGCAATATGCCCTGGACCAATTTCCGTATCCTGCCTCGTGAAGTTTTTTATGTGCATCAGGTCGTAGGGCATGTATTTCACCCATTAGTTGATCAAATAAGTCAGTAGTATATGCTTTGCAAGTCTTCCAGTATAAACCTTTAACCTTATCGCTTTGCATGCCAGCATTCATCATTAGATGACGACAACAAAAACCATGAAATGAGTTGGGAAAAACCTGCTTGCAGGCAAGGCTTATTGCATAATGCCTGTCTGAAATTATGGTCAAATTAGGTGGTTCACCAATGCATTCCTTTAGTTTCCCCAAAACCAAGTCCATGATTCTCCGGTTTCACCTTGGCTAACACCTGTGGCGATTGGTATAATTTGATTGTTCCCATCCATTCCAACGACAACCAGGTTTGTTCCCTTGTAAGTCCCTTTCAGATGTGTAGCATCAATTATAAGCAACGGCCTCATGTAGCATAGGAAGCTCTTTATCTAAAAAAACATGTGTTTAGAACAAATTCAGTTAAGCTAGTAAAGTTTAAAAAAATGCAAAATATAAAGGTTAAAGTGTGTAAATATGTACTAGAATCTAATATTTGTGGACCAATTGTTAGTTGGGGCCACAAAATCTAAGCATGTCCATATCTATTTTAGGCCCAACAAAAGGAAGTCCTTCAAACTTTAATATACTAACACTTACTGTTAAGGAGATTGTGCTGGGACCAAATTCGACCAAACATCTTACTCAGAGAAAGGGGATAATCAAGGGGGTTGTCTGCTGCACTTGTACAAGGTATGTTGTCTTTTTCAATGACTTCATGTTACTTTTATGTTTTATTCATTAGTTTTATAATTGTAATTTTATTTTTTTAATTCAAATTGGGGATCTGCTATGAACTAATTGTTTATATATCACTAAGATTTGATTGTTTTTTAGGATATAATATTCATTGGGATGTAGATTATTAGTTTATGAATACAATGAAACATTAACATGTTTTTAGACTATGATTATGTAGTATCCAAATTGTTTACAAGTTATCAATTACAAACAACACCGTTATCATCATAACAATTAAATAAAAAATTAGAAGCAAGTGAAAAAAAAATTCTTACCACAACACCAAAGGCTATGAATAACACAGGAAACCTTCCTTCCTCATCTGTCTCAATGTGTGTTACTGTTGCTGGATTTGCCAACTTTAAGTAATGACAATATGCTGCTAACTGAGCAAATGATTTTTTAGGACACCCATGAACTTCCGCCAATGCCTTATGTCTTCCCGCCCAAGCTACTTTGTATGAAACTTCTAAACTCCACTCCGTTTGCAAATCACTAACAATATTCCTTTGGTTTATAAACCCTATTTGGCTCACTGATTTTAGGAACAAGATATTTTGACAAAAACCTAGTTGTTACGTTGCGATGTCTAGGATTGAAATCATACTTGTTACATTCATGAGTATCATGGATGTGTGTTATCCGAAAAGCTTTGCTGTTTTTTACACGACGGGTGTATAAATCCCAACTACAGTCTACCGAAGCACATGCTACTTGATATATGTTAGGACATGATCTAACAACTTTGAATTGTGTTCCATCATTTACGCATTTTAAACTGATAAAATACACGCACTCTTGCTTGTCATCAAATCTAAATCCCTTACACCAATAAATATGTTTGGTAAATCCTATAAGACTATTTTCAACTATAGGCGTAGACTTGGAGTTAGGTGGCCAACAGTTTTTGGATTCAGGAGGTGTAAAGTCTTGATTATTAAGATCATTGACATTAGGGAGAAGATTAAATGTAGGTTACATGCGAAGGTAGTTCGAATACAAACACATAGAGCTTCATAACATCATTGGATTCAGCGATTACATTATAGAAATAAAGAATATCATTGTTATCGATTATGTTGATGTTGTTGAATTCTAGTATGTAGGCTATATGAATATTGATGTTGGGACCAAGCTTGAACTTTTTCTTCATATACCTGAGTATATCCAAGTAGCTAGTACCAGTAGGCAGTAGAACACCATATTGTTGATCTTCATAGACTAGTATGACCCTAAATTTTTGTGTTGTTGTTGTAGACATTTTTTGTTCAATATCTTATCCTCCTACCCAGTTATGATAAGTAAATGAGATTTATTCTTAAATTTTGTCACCTAATAATAGTACTTGTAATTCACTTACTATGTATGCTTGTAATAAATACACTGCCAATGTAGTTGGCCTGGCAACAATTACACTTAAGTTACCAATAAACATTTCATAACTATGATAATAACCATTGACAACTAAGAAGGATAACATATCAAATAACATAAAAACTTAGTACCATAATTTACATTACTTGATTAGTTTTACAATACGGGAAAACAGAAAATACATAAGAAGTAGATAACAAAGGTTCACAAAAAGATAATCTAACAAGATAAGTTGGTTGCATAGTGAAAAAGGCAGTTGACTAGCATTGTTGTTTATCCAAGGTTCGATGCACTCCTTAGACTATATCTTATCCCCGTCCCAACAGGTTTCACTAATGTTTCGACATAAGTACACCAAGGACCCCTCATATACTCTAAAATCCTGAAAGTCTCGGTGGTAGGATTATACAACATTACATGATTACCAAATGGAATTACGAGACACCCATCTCCAGTTATACATATTGGAGAATAGTATCTTGTCCAGCCTTCTACGTAACGTTGTAAAGGATATAGATTATGATCTGGTGCGAAAATTCTAAACAACAATGACCAAGTGTGGTTGACAAGTGTGTTAGTCATCACCCAAACATACGAAAGAGGGTCTTCATTGTAGGTAGATAGCATGGTCAACCCTTGCCCTTGGGGAAACACCCCCAAGTCAAAGGATTTTTCCCCCTTGGTCTATCAGGAAGCACAACCTGAGTAACTGTTTAATCAGTCAGATGAATACAAATTACCCTTTCTGAATCTGGTTGCCAGTTAAAATCCCAGAAATATACACTTCCGTCATAACCCATGGCATCTGAAAAGACACTACCTTCCCCTGGACAAACACCAACGTTTTTCCAATTCCTATTTTGGACGGAAAACATTTTAACCTTGGCATTGCGCTTAGAAATAGTAATCAACTTGTGATCACCATATGTTATCTTACCCAATCCATAACCAACATAATCTGGTTTCTCTTTCACAAAACAAGAGTCAATCACATATGTGTAACGGGTTGGAGGGTTGTATAGAGATATACCTGTAGTGTTAACCACGCATAACAAATCGTCGCATTAACCAACAACTCTATTGAAGTTGTTATTCATAAAAGGATGATCATGGCCACGGTATAATGTTGAGGGGTTATTTAACAAGTCATCAGAAATAGAGCGAGTGCGTATACCATCATAAGATCTTAGCAATAATCGTGGGTGCTAAGAAGCATGTGGCATGCTTCCTTATGAATGTCACATCAGTGATGATTGACAACCATGTTTTGCACACGGCCTTGCAAGTAAAGAGTGATGAAACAGGAAGGTTTAGTAACACAATCATCATTAGATTGAATGTTAAATCTTCAAAAGTAGCCATTTGTGAAAACTTTGATGATGATTTTCCTTTGGTAAATAAACTATATTGTGTGTACTTGTGTGTACTTATAATATTTAAATGGGAAGATTATGGGACAAGTGGGTGGTTAATAGTAAAGGCCAGTTACCCAAACGTGGGTGGTTAACAGTAAAGGGCAGTTACCCAAACGTTCTAGATTCACAAGTGGGCAATTAATTTAAAAATTGGGCAATAAGGGCAACTCAGCAATTGCACTCATACTATAGGGATTTCAAATAGAAAATAGGCAAAGGTATCTAATTTTCTATAAATTACATTTAATCTAGAAATAAAATTTGTAAATAGAATGAACATGTGTCGATAACGAATAATGACAAAATTTATACACATTAACCGGTGCAGGTAACGGGTCAATGTCAAGTGAAATGGAAAACCAGTTATGTGTTTGCGATATCCCAATAAAAGTCTTAACTTCATGGAAACCTAGTAATCCTTGCAGAAGGTTTGTTGTATGCCCAAACCGTTAACCCAGGTAAGAAATGTGGTTACTGGGATTGGTATGATGATGAGGTTGAATCATATTGGTGCAGGATGAATTTGAATGAGATGTCCACTATGTTGAATCAACAAAACAAGCGTGTTCTTAGACAATTATTGACAAGTCGGCAAACAATTAAAGTACTTCATGTTGAACTGACAGAGAAAAACATTCTACTGGACAAGAGTAAATCCTACATACGTTTCAGGAAGAAAACTTGTATTTGGATTGGAATTACCTTGTGTGTGTTACTAGCCATGAAGTAGAAGTTTATTGTCAGGTAAAACATGTTTCTATGCGTTTCTGTAATATTTAGGATCTCGTAACTGGATTTATTCGTATCTAAGTATGTAAACTTAATCTATCCAACTAACAATTAGTTGTTATGTAATATATTCCTTAAACCGGGTGTTTCAAGTGCAACTATATTTAATTTAGTAGGAAAGATTTCGTTAACATTACTTTTGTTAACAAAATTATAAATAATAGAAGCATACGTGTTTTAAAATTTAGACAAATGCGCGTAAGGCAGGAATTCATATCAAACAAAAGTTTGTAGAGATATTACAACATAATCGTAGGTAATTGCTAGTCTTCATATACGGCCTACTCCGTTGATCCTGAAAACTTGGCCGTCTACAAAGCTTGCAACAAAAGGATGAAACCTACTTAAGTCAAATCTGAAATTTTAGAAAATTTGTGTATCAAATTTAAACGTATTCAAATAAGATGCCAATTACAACTCTTACATCATGCATTCACGTGCATATAGTAAATTGCTGCAAAAGGATGATCGTGTAGAACAAGAGATTCTTTGTATGGTTCTACATGTAACGAACCATGAACACCAGTGATACCAACATTAATAAAAGTACGATCAATCATATCGTGGACTAAAACGATATGAGCCATTGGGTTATTAGTAGCAGATTCAACAATTGGATTACCATTGGGAGTAAAACCGAGCAGTTTCTGTATGGAGCGGGATTGAATGTTGAAAATGTTAGTAAAAGTTGGTGTAGTACCACCATCTAAACTAACCTTCCAACCACAGAATAGTGGTATGCCATATGCCAAAGACCAGAGAACACAAGGGAGTCACCCAATACGGAAATCGACAGGGGGTTCATCAATTCAGCAAGTAAGGTAAGTGGAATATCTAAAACTTGGAACTGGTGGTTAACCATATCAAATGAAACAAGCAGATACACTTTTATTGGATCCTTGTTGTTATACGAACGCAACTCATGTCCGATCCAAATCAAATACTTACCTACAACAGCCTGACTAGACCTACTAAATCTTATAATATCACGGGGTAAGTTATCATTGTCTACTCAAGTCCAACATCTTGAACTTAAATTAAAAACTAAAGCGTACCACCTACCTATTCCACTGACCGGGTAAGAAATCTTAATGATAGTTGGATCTAGTGTATCAGGCCTAACACCAAAACCTAAAAGGATTTTATCACCTATAGGTTGACTCCTAAATGTGGGTATAAAGGTACCAATATACTTATTCATCCATGGGTTCCAGATAATAGAAATGTTTTTTGGGATCAAATTATAGCACCACAGCCCACACGATGTGCCAATCGGATGCATATTAGTAAAAAATAGGTTAGCATTAACTGGGATTGATGTGAAGTTTTCAGCAACACATAAAAGAAAACACTGATATTGACGGGTATACTTTATTAGATAACCACATTGTAACGAATTACGAACACCATATGATAACAAGAAGTTCCTTTCGTCTATCGTAGCTTTCAAACTCTTTGAAATACCACAACAACGAAGTATATACTTGATAGGGAGTCTGTTCATGATATTTATTTGTAGAGCGAATGGGGGATGTAGTCTGACATGTTTTTAAGGTTTGTTTAACTGTTTGTCAATTGAAATGAGTGGATAAAGTGATGAAGGTGGAATAAGGCATTGTGTGATAGGGAATAGAAGATTTATTAGGTAAGTAAATTAAAGTAACCAATCACTTAACTTGTACTTTATAGGGGTTGCATTTAGTATGTCTCAACCACAAATATATTCTAGAAGGTTGAAATTACAATCAAGGAAAGTGCAAAAAAATCTTGTTAAGTGTGAATATACCTTAAGAATCATCAAATGCTAACACCTTGTGCTTCCAAAAGTATTCAACAAGTTGTTCCTGATAAGCTATGGCTGTTTGAAGAGGATCATCAAACATAACGGGAAGGTTACGAGACAACCTGTATAAAAATATACACACCCAAATCCCACAGTCGCCATATTTTTTGTCCTGCCTTGGAACATTTGCAAATGCATATGAGATTTTATAGTTATCGGGTGATATTCCCTTGTTCTCCAATATCCCATGAACATTCAGATAAAAGCTTAGCTGCTTGGGCAACTTCTTTTTCATATTTCTCCACCAAGGTCTTCTGTTACCAACAACCCAACCCAGGCTATCGTAAAATGTAACCAATCCACTCCTTATGTGAAGTTCAGCTAGACACCAGTGTTTCTTTGGTTCGTTGACCGGAAAGTACACCTACAATATTTGAATTCTTATCACTTTCTATGGGGGTTTTATATTATACGAGTTACTTTTCTAGGTAAAAAGAAACTACCTTCTCAACCAATCGCCATGGGACAGGATACCTGATGCCATTAGAATAATAGTCTGGCATCGAACCAGCGAGAATTTATTGTAAGAAGTGAGGGCTCACCATTTCCCAATCAGCATTAGGTGGTCTAAATGTCCACATTAAATCCACAAATAGACCAAGATGTTGTGTATGGAAAAAATGGGAAGATTAATAACAACATTCATAAAGATTGCTCTAATTCACTATGAACACTTTGTTAACTTACATTGTCACCCAACCACCCATCTTTGGCAATATCAAGACACACTAATGCTCACCAGAACTTTGCATTCACTACAATGTCTCGTTGTCCCCAAGTAAACCAATACTCTGGCGGGTCAGGCAACTTAATATACTGTGCTACAGCTAGGGAAACTCTTACGGTATCCATGTTACCATCCGGCTCTCTTGAAAGATTCTATAAACAATATCCGCGAGGTAAGACCAAGGTAAATTCATTATAAAACAAAGATGGGAACAACATTAAACAAACAGCATACCTCCACAAATGGTGGTAGTGCAAGTAGTTCTTGGACAGAACGCAATTTAGGCTTGCCGGATACATCCTGGATATAAGATTTTATGTTATTATTACACGACATGGATATCTGGATTTGTATGTTACATGTGCATTAAATATACCTCTAAAAATTCAGGCGGACCGATATCACCATGTGCTTGATTCCTTGAAGTACTTTTATGGGCATCTGGAGTAATGTTGTGTTGCTTATAAATGGGTTGAATAAAAGCCATTGCCAACTTCTTCATCATCTTCCTTCTAACTTTGAGAGACCTGGGTACACGCTTCTTTCTAGATCCCAATTTGTGATTCATTATTAGACCGGAAAAAACTTTAGTCAGAGATGGTTTGTAATCAGGTGTGACAACATTCACATACTGCTGTAAGAAAAATATATTCGTCACAAACTTGTAAAAAGAAAACAAAATACTGATTCTGAAAAATTCCATGAGAAAGTACCTTAACTTCAAGAGGCCTAACCGTTCCTTTTTGAAGGTCAAGATCCTTAAACTCGGAATCAAGTTTTGTGTCAAACAATTGTTGTTTCTGAATGTCGTCTGCGTCAGGTTTGTCTACATCCATGGCATCAAGAGAAATAGAAGCCATGTCTTCTTCATCGTTCAACACATCCATGAATTCGTCTTTAAATTCAACCTCCTGTAATGAAGATCACAAAAATATAAATTGAACACGTATGAATAGCAATCTCTATGCCACACATATGTAAAGGGGAACACATACGTAGTTGACAGCAGAGCTGGAGCTAGATGGTTCATTAAAGTTTATGGATGTTGTTCCAGATAACTTAACACCAGTTATGGAATCTGTTGTCCCATATATTTAGATGATTATAGATAGAAATTAGATGAAAAGAGATGGATTCCTAGAGAGAGAAAGTAGTGAGAGAAAGTAGAGAGAAGGATAGGATTAACTTGTTGAATATTAGATTAGAAGTGAGAAAAATGAACAACCTACCCTCCTAACATGCTAGGAGGGTATTATATATAGTCCACCCACATGCGGGCTTTAATGGGCTATATATTGGGCCGGGCTTGTCTTTTGGACTTTAATTAGTTTAAATCCAAGCCCGTAAACCACGATTAATTAACTACCTATTACAACGTTCTAATTAATGTTACAATAATAACCTATGACTGAGCATTCTTGTTTGACTCAATATTTTGAGGCTAACAATCTCCCCCAATGTGAGGTCATACCCTTTTGATATTTGGAGATCAATGGAGATTACGAATCTCGTCATAAATAAGTCTTGAACGTGTAACAGTAGTTTTGTTCCTTCATGATGTGATCTTTGAGCCTTTGTCATTGTCTTTCGACTTAGTCTTTTATCTTGAGATCTTCAAATCATTCTTGACTTGTCGTTGCCATCTTGCGATTTTGTGTCTTTATCCACATGCTCACACTATCATTTGTTGGATAAGTCTTTGGGCATGAATATGTGGTTTTGAATCTTTGACTTTGCTGAGTACACCGTGACGTCACCTTCTCGAGACAAAACATAGACATGGACTGAATGGCTTTGATATTTGTCCTAAATCGGTAACGTTTTACCTCCGGTCGGTGAAGACCGTTATACGATATTAAATATCGTACCTGTGATTAGGTAGATTCAATTAAGAATCTCCTTTACAGGGTTTCGCGGCAGTACTAGCCGTTCTCTTTACTCGACCGTCTCAAAGCAAGACTGCGAACATAAAGAGTGAATCAATTGGATAAATATCCGCTTGATTAAAGTCGTCAATTCAAATTCCTGGAACAAGTTTGATTCATTAAGAATCTTACCATTGTTGCTTTCCAGTTGACACAAGTTTGATTCATAAGAATCTCACAAGTCACCTACCGTAGCGCTGTTTGATGTTGACGCTAGAAGGATTTCCATTCGTCACTGTGAATATTAATGAATATCACTTTGAATGTTCTGGCAAGACCATAAAGATATTGTGTAGAAACCTGAAACGAGTTTGAATCAATTCAGAATCAAACCACTGTTTCTTTTCAGTTTTACATATGTTCAATTCATAAAGAATCTTGCATATGACCTACCGCATTGCTGTTTAATGTTAACACTGGAAGGATTTCCACTCATCATTGTGAATACTAAGTAGTATCACTCTGAGTGTTCTAGCAATATCGCAAGGATATAGCGTAGGACTCTCTTGATCTTCATCCGTGTGTCCTAACGAGATTTGATTGATCTCTTGGCTCTAGACTCGATTTGTGCACTTTTAGTAGTCGGAGGCTGGAGCAGATGCCACCTATTCAATATCAACTATCTCGGAGTGAGAAAGTCAATAGAAGTCGTGTTGATCTCCGTGACAATAAAACAAACTTCTTTTGAGAGAAGCCTGAGTAGCTAGGAAAGGGTTGTGCTTCACATCACTGGGTCCATGATGAGTTGTCTTCATGATGAGTTGACCTGGTTTCTGCCTAAGTTGTATGGAGGGCTTCTTTCTTTAGACCCTTTATCCTTACATTTCTTTTTCATTTTTCAACCCCTTCAATGCTTACCAAGACATCATTAATAGCACCTTGTTGTGATTGTTCCAGTGCTATCATCAGTACTTAGTCGGCATTCAGCTTCGTTCACATTCTACTCCATCTTTCCTAAGGACTTCTAATAATCTATTAGATTTTCCCTGGGAAGATCCCTCCGGTTCTGGTTGGATCATAGGACTTAAACCTAACCACCCTTTTGACACCAATAACGTCGTGAATTAAAGATGTTGTGGGTTTTTGATCGTAACCATGAGTGCTTGAGTCTTTTAGATCACATTTTAATCACATTTTCTCCCCTATCTCTAATATATAAAATCTTTTGATATTAGAGATACCAAATTTGATTAAAATATATTTTGAAAAATAGTCTTGAAAATCTTCGGGAAAAAGATGTGTCAAACTTAGCATGAATTTTGGAACGCTCCCCCTCAAAAATTGATCCAATGGAATTGTCATTACGAGGATTTGATCCACATTAAACTTTTGAGAATAGGAGTTGTTGAACACACAATTTTTGAAAGATTTTGAATATCATTGATAAATTCTTGAAAAAATTGTGTTCAACGCTTTTTGAAAAATCAATTCTTTTTGGCGAAAAGGTTTTTCTAAAGCATAAACTTGAGTTCATAGACTTTGAATGTCTTGACGAATCCACTCAAGTGTAAGAAGATTTAACTTCTTTTGCTAAAGGTAAGAGCACGAAGTCGTACACTCCCCCGTGAATATAGTTCCGGGTTGCAATCTGAAATTGATTACAAGCCATTGTGTTGAGCTTAAAACGTTGAATCTTTTGTGACAAGCTCAACCCAGATAGATTGCTCTACCCGTTGTTTGGAAATATTGTCCAAAATAGACAATTTCCTGTATTAAAAGAAATGACATGTTTTGAAAAATATTTACAACTTTCATTCGAGCTTTATGTACACACCCGTATCGTTGTTGAGCGACATTTCTAGGTACGTCCATATTATCGATACTGAAAGACATGTCGAGAAGAATATTTTTGTATTATCAAAGATTTTTTTTAATTTTGTATTTTGCTTTTTCATTAATATTTACAGGTAGATGCTTGATAGATTAATCAAGCAGGCTTCTTTGCCAGAACCTCCAGTTCTGCTGGAGTCAAACATCTCATACCAATTTGCCTAACTAGATACGCAAACCTCTCTTTTGAAAGAGATTTTGTAAACAAGTCAGCTAATTGGTAATCAGTTCCAACAAAGTATAATTCAACAATACCCTTTTCAGCTTGTTCCTTAATGAAGTGATATCTGACATCAATGTGCTTCGTACGGGAATGCTGTACCAGATTGCAGGAGATGGCTATGGCAGACTTTGAGTCACAGTACATAGGTACTTTATCAAAGTGGAAGCCATAATCCGTGAGTTGTGTTCTCATCCAAAGAACTTGAGCACAACACGAAGATAGAGACACATACTCCGCTTCGGCTGATGACAATGATGTGCAATCCTGCTTCTTGGAAGACCATCCCACAAGCTTATCTTGACCTAGAAATTGTGCACCACCAGAAGTACTTTTATGTGTATCAAGACACCCTGCATGATTAGAATCTGAATAGGCCGTTTGAAAGAAACCGGTTTCCCTCGGATACCAGAGTCCCATGTGAATGGTATTCTTAAGGTACTGAAAAATCCGTTTAACCTCCTTGAGGTGTTTTTCACTGGGTCGTGCTTGATATCGTGTACAATAGCATGTATCATGAAGAATATCAGTTCTGCTTGCTGTCAAGTACATGAGGGACCCGATCATGGAATGATATCTCGTTTGATCTATGGGTAGTCCCTCCAAGTCAGCATCTAGCAATGTGGTTGATAATGGTGTTCCAACGGGGTCACATGATGTCATACCATGCTTTGTGATTATCTCTTGACAATACTTAGCTTGGTTAATAAAGATACCACTTGGGGATTGGTGAACTTGAATTCCTAGAAAGAATTTTAGTTCGCCCATCATAGACATTTCAAATCTGCGGTGCATTACTTTTTCAAACCATTTTGAAAGTTTTGGGTTTGTAGACCCGAAAATAATGTCATCAACATAAATTTGCACAAGCAAAATGTCATCCCCATATTTATAAGTGAACAAAGTTAGATCAATGGAACCTTTTGAGAAACCTTTGGAGACCAGAAATTTCGAGAGCTCGTCGTACCACGCCCTTGGAGCTTGCTTCAGTCCATAAAGTGCTTTGTGGAGACGATACACCTTGTCAGGATAATGAGGATTGACGAATCCTTCCGGCTGTGTGACATAGACTTCTTCCTTCAAAGGACCGTTAAGAAACGTCGTCTTTACGTTCATTTGATAGACAATGAATCCCTTATATGCAGCATAAGCAAGAAAAATCCTGACCGCTTCCATTCGAGCGACTGGTGCAAATGATTCTTCAAAATCAATACCCTCTTTCTGTCCATACCCTTTAGCCACTAGCCTAGATTTATTCTTGATGATTGTGTTTTCTTCATCCATCTTGTTTTTCCAGATCCATCGAAGATTTAATGGTGTTACATCGTATGGTCTGTCAACAAGTTCCCAAACTTTAAGTCTTTCAAATTGTTGAAGTTCATCCGTCATCGACTCAATCCAAGCATGATCAGCCATGGCTTCTTTGATGTTTTTCGGTTCAGCTGAACTCACGGGGAGTGCAAACATACAAACATCACCATCGGTGTGAAGCTGTCGTCTTG
Organism: Glebionis coronaria; assembly: GCA_025667525.1. Taxonomy (NCBI): domain Eukaryota; kingdom Viridiplantae; phylum Streptophyta; class Magnoliopsida; order Asterales; family Asteraceae; genus Glebionis; species Glebionis coronaria. The sequence goes on along the minus strand of CM046877.1, from coordinate 172,221,766 downwards.
TACGAACGGGCTGTGAAGGGTTTCCAATGACATGAACCAAAGCATGATCTCGGGTCCAATGATGTGTTGAAGGATGTCGTTGATAGAATGTATGCATATTTTACGGATCAACATGGCGAGTAGAAGACTCTCCAGTTTCATGTACCAGTGTACCGAATGGGTTGATAAATTCGTCTTCGTCAGATAATGCATCGTCTGCTTGATTTTTGTTCTCTAGAGCAATGACAGTAGTTGTGGATGTTGTAGGATCAATTGTTGAAGTGATATTCTGAGGAGGTAAATCTGCAGCAACCCGTGTTGAAGTAGATGAAGTTGTAGCCGGTTGTTGACGATGATCGGTATCATCATTCTTATCATGAGAGACAGCGGAAGACTTCGATACAACTTGTTTCTCCCCCGTGAAATATTCATCATACATTGGTCCATATAACATTTACAACTCTTCAATTGTCATGTCGACTGTCATATCAGCTCTAGGAACATTTTCTAGAACCAGCGTTGAACTTGACGGTTCATTGTTGTGGTCTTGAGTTCCGAGTTCCGTGCGGTTGTGAACAGAAGTCGTTTGTCGTTGTGGATCGGGACTTAAACTGTTTTGTTCAAGTGCCATTTCTTGTAATTCATCAAATCGAATGTGAATGGTCTCGACAATCAATTTTGTTCTCTTGTTGTATACTCTATATCCCTTAGACTGAGTTGCATATCCCACAAGAATACATGCATCACCTTTCTCTTTCATTTTATCCAAATTTTCACCATGTCGAATAATGTAACAAGTACATCCAAAAACATGAAGGTGTTTGAGTGAAGGTTTTCGATCATGAATTATGTGATATGGTGTCTTTTCGTGTCTTGGGATAATTAAGGAGCGGTTTTGTGTGTAGCATGCGGTTGACACGGCTTCGGCCCAAAAGTATAGTGGAAGTTTTGAAGCGGATAATAATGTTCGAGCAGCCTCAACTAAAGTACGGTTTCATCTTTCAACAACTCCGTTTTGTTCGGGTGTTCGAGCAATAGATGCTTCATGTTCAATCCCTTCGGCTTCAAAATAGTTTCTCAGTGTTGAATTCAAAAATTCTGTACCTTTGTCAGTACAAACCACTTTAACTTGAGCTTGAAGACCACGTTGTATCAGTTTAAGGAAGCTGATGAGAACATCGGGTGTTTCATCCTTGGACCTCAAGAAGTGAGTCCATGTGTACCTTGAGTAATCATCGACAATTACCAGAATATATTTCTTTCCATTGATACTCTGAACACGCATGGGACCACACAGATCCATATGAAGAAGATCTAACCGTCCTTTTGAGCTTGGTGTAGGCTTTGTTTTGAAGCTACTTCTTTTAGCTTTACAAAGTTCACAAGAAGAACAAAGATGATCTTTGATGAATTTCAAACTTGGAAGGCCTCTCACAATATCTTTCTTGGAAAGCAAGTTGATGGTATCAAAGTTGAGATGAGAAAGACGTTGATGCCATAACCATGCCTGAGTCGATGAAGCTTTAGCCATGAAGCAAATTGGAGTTGATGAAGTTGTGTCTTGTAGTGAAATTGTGTAAAGATCAGTACCCCGTGTAGCGGTAAGTAAATCATTCCCATCATAATCACGAACAAAATATGTCTTCTTTCTGAAAGCAACCTCCAAATCCGCATCACAGAATTGACCAGCCGAGAAAAGATTGTGATTGAGCCCTTCGACGTAGTATACCCTTTTGATCGTAATATTCCCCTGAACCAAATCTCCATATCCTAGGATCGGTGCAAATTGATCATTTCCGAATCGGACCGTACCCAGGAACTTCTCCACGAAGTTAATTAGAAGCTTGAGATTCCCCGTCATGTGCTTCGTGCATCCGGAGTCCAGTATGAAGAGAATTATTTGTATCACCTACAGAAGAGTTAGAACACGATGGAGCATTTGCTAAATTGAATACCACAATATTTGTGATTATAGAATCATTAGTGTCCTTAGCAACATTTAAAGGCATACTAACACTCGTAGTCACATTTTTTGTTCTAACTTTAGGCATCCATTTATATCCGGGAGGACATTGATTAGCAAACCACCATTTCCAAGACTTACTAGCAGACTCATATAATTCCTTAATTTTGCTTCTAGGATTCTTAGTGGTGGAGTCTGATGCATTACTTTTCTTAGTGGGGGTAGCACCAGAATGGTTCACTTTATGTTTGGGTTTACTAGCTCTAATAGGCATTGCAACTTGCTTCTTAGTTCTAGTATCTACGCCTTTGACTTTATTCATAGCACACATAGAATGATTAGCATTAGCACACTTTCCACATTTGACACAAACAAATTTCACATTCATAGCAATAAAATCGTCATTACATGTGATTACAGACTTTTTATTCTTAAAAACATTCAAATTCCTAGGATGTTCTTCTACTTCCTTCATCTTCCCTTGATTCTTGTGTTTCCAGACCTTATCATTCACTTGAGTGCTCTTAAGCTGAGGCCGGCTAACACTAGTAATGGAGACTATTCCTGTAGTAGAAGACACACGAATATTAGTGTTTCTAGAAGTCTGAGGCGAGTGAGTATCTTTGTTTGTGGGCTTAGTGGGCATTCTATACATCCCTGTTTTAATCACATTATTGTGCTTAATGCTTGGTGCTATAGTATTCCTTATGGGTTGTTTCTGTGGTAACCTTTCCTTTCCGTCCATCTTGGGGGCAAACACAGGTTTTGCAAACGAGGAATTTGATAAAGCAGATGGTTTTCCCAAGATAGAGGATCTATTCACTTTAGAAGCATTGGGTTGTCTAACAACAGGTTTCTTAATGCTAGGTTCCACGACTTTCCCACCCATTTTAGCAATGAGTTTCTGCAACTCTGCTATCGCTCTGTCCCTGTCTTGTAGCTGAGCTTTCAACCCTTTAATTTCCAAATTCTGTTCATTCATTTCTCGAAACGTTTGGGAAAGTTTTTCTTGCAATTTATTATCATGTGGAAAACTACCAACGTCTTTTTTCAAAGCAAGTTCAAGAGAATGACAATGTTTTTTAAGGAAATCAGTTTTGTGTTGAAGTAACTCAAAAGCTTTTTTATCAACATTTTCTTTACGTTTCGAAAGCTCAATTTCAAGACGTTCACATTCTTTGATCTTATCAAGATATTTGCATGCAACATCAGAATATTCATCAATATCAGCACAAGATTAAAATAAGCACACCTAACATCTTTAGAAACGCATTCTTGCAAGAGTAAATCATATTCATCTGAAAAATCAGACTTCTCCATTTGAAGATCATCAATGTGTTTCTCAAGAGATTCAACGTATTTTAAATCATCATACATTTCAGTCCGAATGAACTCCTCAAGTTGAAGCACAATTTCTTTAATCAACGCCGTGTTAGGAATTAAGAGTTCTTTCACAAGCAAGGTAATATCTTGAGGAATCGGACGTGTCCACTCAGCATTTTTAAGTTTTGCCCAATCTCTTTCAACAATAGATTTAACATTATCTATGTGGTGTTTAAGAATACCTAATGTTTTCCTACTCTTGCTTTTAGATTCATCTAGAGGGAGGTAGTTTATGTATTTGTAAACATTAGATTTCTTAGGGGCAAATGCTTTCTTCCATTGAATTCTCTTTTGTTTTCATTCTAGAAACACTTCCTCACGAGTTTTTTGAGTTTGTTTGTTGAAAAGACCATAAAGACTATTCTCATAAGCATAATTATATGGTTTTACAAACTCCTTATTGACAAGAGGTTGACTATCATCATCCCAAAGGGCAGTCTCTTCACTATCGGCACTAACAGGCATGCAATCAAGATCGGTCCTTTCAGTCTCATCAAGATAAAGACACGGGTTCGCAGCTTGAGCTTTGGCAAGGTACTCAGGACATGCAAAGCTAGCTTGACCCTTAAACATCGATGGAGGTGCTAGCATTCTTACGGATTGAATAGAATCATGCGTTTTATAAACAACTTTCTTCAAAAATTCGACTTGTTCTTCTAGTTTCGTTAATTTTTCAGTTTCTTTATCATATCTACTTTTGAAGTCTTGTTTTAACGCATCTACCTCTTGTTTCTTATCCTCAAGAATTTTAGCAGAATCTGTAGTGGTCATAGAGATCTTTTGTTCAAGTTCATTAACTTTGGTATTGGCAAGGTACGTTTTTTGACGTTCATCCATTAAGAAAACATTATATTGCCTCTTCTCTTTGGCTAATAACTCAAGAGTTGTATTATATTTTTTTTCAAAATCGTCCTTTTGACTTTTTAACGCACTACCCTTGTACCCCTCAAGCTCTTTGGTTTTCTGAAGGAGCGCATCTCTATAGCTTTCAGTCATCTCAGTAGATTTGATAAGAGCAGCTTTGCATTCTTCAAAACTTTGAGTGAGCGTAGCGTTTGCGTTCTTTAATTGCTTTTGACTCTTTTTATTTTCAGTGACATCTTTTTGTAAAGTAGCAATTAAATTAGCAAGCGCAATACGTTCCTCTTTATCATATTCATTTGCATGTTGATCATCCTCAGACTCATTATTGCACATGTCTGATGAATCGGGTGTGGTATTGCTATCAACCTTTTCCATCATACACGTGTCATTAATGGCATTGGATAGATCACTATGCTCAAGAATATCACCAAACACATTATATTCATCAGTAGTGTGTACCTTATCGATTGGCTCAGTGTCAAAGATAGGGCCATTGTCATCTTCAGTGACTTTGAGAACTTCTTCAACCTTTGCCATGTACGAGTAATGTGTATCGAGCTCTTGATCAGAATCTGCATCATCAGTATCATCAAGCATTGCTCCTTCCTCAGCTGACAATTTAACCCCTGCTTCCATCTTTTTGCATAGCAGCATCTTTTCCTTATGATAACCAGAGTCTCTAACCCGTTTTAGCTTCCTGCATTCCTTTGCCATATGCCTATAGCCTTGTCAATTAAAACATTGAATCCCACTCTGCTGAACCACTTGACTTCCAACCGTTTCCCTATTCCCAGTAGCAGCAGCAATCCTCTGAGTATCATACTTGGCAGTTTGTCGATCATACCTTGCAGAACCCTCAACATGCATTGGATTATGTCGATCATACCTAGAAGGACTTTCACCACGTCGACGTGTGTCATACCTTGGAGGACTTTCAACATATCGGTTCTTTGTGTTAGATGATGTACGAAGATTGTTGTTGGTGGGTTTGTAGATTTTCTTGTAAGTCTTCATAATGAAAGCAATTTATTATTTCATCTCTCGGTTCTTTTGAGCTTGGTCTTCATCACTATCTTCTTCAGATGATGACTCAGATGGTGGTGATGGTGCTCTCGGCACTTTACCACGAGATCTTGTGGATGATGAAGACTTAGATGATGTGGAAGATCGTGGTGAAGATGATGTAGTGGAATATGACTTAGGAGCATGAGAGTTATGACCTTGAACATGTTGAGTTGTAGTCACTAAAGCAAGTGGATTAGCCGTCTTGGCAACACGTTCAGCTCGAATCTCATTTTCTTCATTCTGAAATTACTTCAAGATATCAAAGAGTCGATGATATGATACCTCGTCTAACTTTTCTTGTTGTTTCACTAAAGTGACGAACCGTGTCCACTCTGGTTGAAGTTGTTGAAGAAATTGAACATTTGCTTGCATGGTGGAGACTTGCAGATTATTTCTTGTCATGTCATTCATCATTTTATAGAACCTGGAGTAGTATGAATCAATTGATTCTCCATCCCTTGAAGTAAACTTGCCAAAATTCCAAAACAAGTTTGTTTTGACATCTTGTTTGTTGAGTGATTCTCCTTGTTGCAAGCGTTCAATCGCAGTCCACATTTCATGTGCTGTCGGGCATGCATCAACCGTGGAGTAAATATCATCTCCAATCCCACTTAAAACCATATAGATGGCTTCCTTCTCCGCATCATGCCAAGCACAATTTTCAGGTGTGAGATCGGCTCTTGTTTCATCACGTTCACTTGCGGGTATTGGATCAGTAGTATATGTGGCTGCTCTTGGAGGAATTGAGATTTTCTTGAATACATATGGTCCATGAGTAATATATTTCCTCAAGGCATCACCATTGGGTCTTGTATCAAGGTATCGTATGAACCGTGATTGCCATTGAGCATACCGACCAGACACAAGCATTGGTGGTCTCTCTTTATTACCCGCCACCATGATATTGTTGTTTGTGACACGATACTCTTGAGTAGAATCCATATCTATAAATTTGTAATCGATGAAGTGAAAAAGGATATTAAGTAGATGTGTTGTGATTGGTGTTGTCGAGAAAAGATGTTGAAATCCCCTAAAATTAGCTTCACAATTTACCAAAAAGTTCTAAAGCGAAAAATCACTCGATTCCACAAACTGAATACAAATTTTCAAATAAGTGAAGATTTCGCAATAAGTGAAGATTTCGCAATGAGGTGTAAAATTCCGCAATAGTGGATTAATTCCGCAATCCCCAAAAGTTCAAGATTCCGCAATTGCAAGATTCCGCAATTGGTTAATTGTGTATGATTTCGCAATTAAGGACAAGATTTCGCAATCGTGACACAATTTCGCAATCGTGACAAAATTTCGCAAAACTTGGCAAGATTTCGCAATTACCCAACAAATCCGCAATCCCCTTAAATAAGTACAATTCCGCAATTCTTTTTGGAATTCAAATCCGCAATCCCTTTAAGGTACAAAATCCGCAATATTAAAAAATCCGCAATAGATGGCAAGATTTCGCAACTTTGGGATGATTCCGCAATCCGCAGTGTTCAAATTCGCAATATCCTTATATAACACGATTTCGCAATCACATAATATGAATAATTTCGCAATTCTTCCAAAGTACAATTCCGCAACTTTTGTTAAGCAACAATTTCGCAATTAAGTACAAAGTTGCGAATTTGTGACAGTTTTCCTAAAAAATAGGAACAAGGATGAACACTTATCAAATACGTGATTTCACACCAAAAATCAAGCCAAACACTACCAAATTTCGCGTTTTTAACCAAACTAAGTAATCCAAATCACTACCACGCCTATGTAGATGATTCGTCAACTCACTAACACCACAAAAAACGCAAAAAATTTGATGATTCGAGCTCTTTATGAAGAAAAACTCACGAATCACAATAAGAAAAACAAAAGCAATCACGTATCTACCCCATGGCGATTGATACCAAATGTTGTCCCATATATTTAGATGATTATAGATAGAAATTAGATGAAAATAGATCGATTCCTAGAGAGAGAAAGTAGTGAGAGAAAGTAGAGAGAATGACAGGATTAACTTGTTGAATATTAGATTAGAAGTAAGAAAAATGAACAACCTACCCTTCTAACATGTTAGGAGGGTATTATATATAGTCCACCCACATGCGGGCTTTAATGGGCTATATATTGGGTCGGGCTTGTCTTTTGGACTTTAATTAGTTTAAATCCAAGCGCGTAAACCACGACTAATTAACTACCTATTACAACGTTCAAATTAATGTTACAATAATAACCTATGACTGAGCATTCTTGTTTGACTCAATATTTTGAGGCTAACAGAATCTATTCCTGGGTTTTCATCATTATTATGTAAGGCTTTGATTAATATGCCCATAGATCCAGTGATCTGGGAAGTTGTTTGATCATTATTCCCTAAACTTTGTTCGTCCATCATACCTTCTGGATCCGCATCTGCTCCAATATCAGACACTACCTGCTTTAGGGTACAAAACCATTACAACATTAGGGAAACAGTTGGTACACATCATAGATTTAATAATTCTGTATTAGGGTATACTAACCGTATTGGGGAGCCGGCCACACATGGTTTAGGGTATGATTTTTCACCTACATTCATATCAGCAACTAACACGCCCTCAACAACTTTCTTCTTAGAATCAGAGGATAGTTTTGGCGATTCATTCCCTAAAATGTCTTCGTCCACCATAGTTTCTGCTACATCTTCTGATGTGATATTGGTTGAAGCCGCATGTACGTAATATAAATAAAAGAATTACCAAATCTTGTTGTTTAGAATAATTGCTTTATTTTTCAGTTCAGTGAATACTAACCATGTAATCGGTTGATTCGCCTAGAACTACTGGCTTCATGGAAGAATTCTCAAATCCGTTTATATCATTAACTAAAGCGCACTCTACATCTTTTTCCTTAGTATCAGAGGTTGTTTTTGGAGAATCTTTGCCAAAACTCTCTGCACCCACCATACATTCGGTTTCATATTGTTTTGGGATATCAGACGGAGTTGGCTGTAAGTAAAGTGAGTCAAACAACTATAAAATCATTTAGGTTATGAATTTGGTATAAATATGAAATAACTGTATACTAAATCTGTTGTTGAAACTTCCACTAATAGCATAAGGGGTGATTGATTAGATCGGTTAAGATCGGTAACAGTACCGGTGTTGACATCTTGCTTCTTACGATCTGGGGTTGCTTTTGGAGACCCATTCCCATAAATGTCTACATCCACAATACATTCTTCTTGATTGTGTGTCCCAATATCAGACGAAGACGGCTGTGCCTATAATAATTTAAAAGATGAAGAAACTTATTTGAATTATATAAAAACTGTATTTAATTATGCAGTCATAGTATACTAACTGTATTAGCACTTGCTGAACGGGCACCTACTTTGTTAAGGGATGAATTGTCAACTGCATTCACATCACTAACTGATACGCCCTCCTCGTCTTGAAACTTATAATCAGGGCTTGATATCTTACAAGATTGTTTGTCCTTGAGTTTTTCTTTCAGTAGCTTCTCCATCTTTTCAAGCCTAGATGTAACATCTGCAGCGGTAATCAACTCTACTTGTTTTCGAATGGACTAGACTTCGGCTAAAATATCATGTAATGAAATACTTTTGGCACCACACGTGGTTTCATTATGACTATTCCCTTGTTCGAAATCAAAAACACCATCCGGGTGCTCCGTAGACATATCATTAGATTGGTCATCAGGGTGCTCCGTAGCCATCCCATTAGATTGGTCATCAGGGTGCTCCGTATCCATCCCATTAGATTGGTTATCAGGGTGATCCGTATCCATCCCATTAGATGTAACGACGGCCGTTTCCATAGTTTCCAAAGTTGGTTGCTTTTCATCACTTAAAACAGGAGGATTACCGGCATCTATGCGGTTTATATATCTAAGACTACCAACGTACCAAGGTTGCCTAATCTCAGCTGGTGTTGGAATAACTTCAGGAAAAGGTCTTGAATCCTAAAATATAAATTCAATTAAGAAAACACATGAGGACACTAACCTTGACAATTAATGGGATATATTCATACTGAAATACTTACCGGTCCAAAAAGGGTAACATAGTCTGCTTTTTGAAACTTAATATTATTAGACCACGAAACACCTCGTGGTAACACATCATGCTCTTTAATCCAGAATGAAGTGCTAATGGGATAACTCTACAAAATCCATATCTGTATAATAAAATCGTCCTGTTGAAATACTTCGTGTTCATATCTAGTACTAAAAAACAAAAACAAATTTCTAACCTTGAAAGCCCAAGCAAAGCCGTAGAAATTATATAGAGGATTGTAACATCGGTTTTGCTTCCTCTTGGATATATGAGTATCAACATGATTACAACAACATTTACAGTTCTTCTATAAAATTCATCCCACATGTACTCACCCCACGGATAACCATTCCAGGCTTCAAAATCATCCACCATAGTCACTAAATGGTTTTCAATACAATTCCTATCCTTTTTGCCCATAAATACCAACTCGACAACAATTAAAAGACACACCCTAACAGCATCAACATCCGATAATCCTAACTACTTATCTTGATTTCTAATAATTTACAATAGTTCAAAAGCATGAATGTTTTTAAAACCTTTATTTTTTATTTTTTCTGGGAAACCCCTATTGCAAAAAGATCTATTTAAACCTACACTAGTTGAAACATTACCAAATCTGAATCCAGTAATTAAACAAAATTCCTTCCTACCAAATCGTAGAGAATGATCGCTAATTTTGAAAATCATAGGGGGCATGACTAGGAATTTCTGATACATATACCTGGTGTTGCAAAACATAATTAATCAAATGACAATCATTATCCACGGAAGGGATATCCAACCACGGGCCAAAAACAGTACTTCTAAACAAATTGTTCCGGACTATATTTGTTAGCAATAACCCTTTGATTTCTTGAAGTAATTTAACGGTTGACCTGACAACAACTCTGACATCGTAAAAAACATTTAACTCGCTCATCGAAGAACAGAGAGGGTTGTTTTTATTTATTCGGGGTCTTTGAATGTGTGTGTTTTGAATAATTATAGGTGATTTGATATTGAGATATGATGGGTTTGTTAGATTAAGAACAGAGATCACATGGTTTATTTGATTGAAGAACAGAGAGTACCTGAATGTGTGTTTTTTTGATAAATTTGGGTTAGTTTTGAAAGAGGAGAGTGACGGGAGTAGAAATAATAAAATAATAGGTAGCCCAAAAATTCTAGTTGCCCAGAGTACAATTGCCCCGAAAAATACTATAAAATAGTCAACCACTTTTTACTAAAATGACTAAAAAACCTATTTGCCCAATATTCTAATTGCCCACATATGTGAAGTTGCCCAAAAACATCTCTTACACAATACGTACTTTATACGGAGACACGTGGGATTCTTCCAGCATTGCCCATATTTTTTGTTGCCCTGGACCATATCAAGAAAAATATGTTTTTTTGGACCCAATCGAGAATTGCTCAAAATTGAATGACTCTTTTGATAATTTTCCCTATAAATAAACCCCCAAACCGAAAGTAGCATCTCGCATACGTAATACACCACACCTATTCTTATGAAACATGTTTACTAGTTAAAAATATGTTTAACATAGGTTGATTAGCTTAATAGCTTATGTATGCTTATCATAGACGGAACTTGAAATTTTTTAGTGAGAGGGCCGACAATATTTTATGGGAAGGCTAAATACATTTTTTTTCCAAAAATTCCTCTAAGTTTTAGTATAATTACACTATGAACACCGAATCTTGGGAGGGTCACAACTCCAGGTCCCTATGAAGGCCCGTCTATGATGCTTTATCAATAATCATGCTTTGTACATGTATTGCCATTGGAGCAAGAGTTCTCAAGAATTAAAATTTTGAATAGCTTTGCATATAAACAGAAATTTACGCGTTTTCTTGATGCTAAATGCGAATAGAAAACAAAAGACTTCACTTTTTCTTCAAATGGTAAATATGCAACGACATGAGGCCATTTTGGTTATACAATTACGTGTCATTATCTATTTTCTAAAGCCTTAATATGTTGAAGTTTCGAATTTAAGCTTAAAATGGAAATGTTGATGGAGAAATTTCAAAATTATATGAGTAGAAAAAACACGCTATACTATTTATAGCATTTAATCAATTTTACTCTTTGAATATATAAACAAAAATACCAATGTCATTTTTATCTTTTATCTTTCATGATGAACTTAATAGACACATGTAAAACATAAGATGGGCTTTAATAGACGTATATAAAACATCAAATTGATCACTCGACGAATCTTTTATATTTAATGTTTTTTCCCGACTTTTAAACATGTATTTTCTTTTTTTACTGCGCGTTGAGCGCGCACCCGTTTGACCCGCGTCCGTTTAACTCACCACTCGTTTTACTCGCCGCCCGTCTTGCGTGCCGCCCGTGCCCACCCGACCCGCCCGTTTTGCCGCCTCTATTTTTTTCCTATATAAACAAACATATGAAAAGTATTTTCTCCAATACTCTTCATTTCCATCCTTACTACAAAGCATTTTTTTTGGTAAGTAATCTGTAATAAAAAATTTGTTTTATTTATCACTATTAGTATTTTCATGATCTTATTTATTTTAACTTGGTAATGACAATGGATCTAACATCTTTATGTTAATTTATGTGTTGTGTTGGTTTCAGTTTTTGAGTCATGGGGAATTTGTGTTGCTTGGTTCACGTGGATCAATCCACTGTTGCCATTACGGAAAGTTTTGGAAATTTTGATGAAGTTCTTAATCCTGGTTGTCACTGTGTTCCGTGGTTTTGCGGAAAACGTGTTGCCGGGACACTTACACTAAGGATTCTACAGCTGCAAGTAGAGTGCAAAACTAAAACCAAGGTCTTTTATCTTCCGCTATGAATTATTAGTACCTGTTCAAAGAGATATGCTCGTGTTTGTTCCGCATCTAATATGGTTTTTGTTATTTTTCAGGACAATGTTTCTGTGAATGTTGAAGCTTTGGTTAAATTCCGTGCTCTTGCTGATAAGGCTAGCAATGCCTTCTATAAATTCAGCAACACAAACTCACTAATTCAGACCTGTTTTTCTGACGGTAATTAATAAACCTAAAAACCTTAAAAATTATGCATATTTGTATTTAGATGTTATGATGTTGCGTGTAGCTTAACATGGGACATATTCTCTCTATTTTTTAGTTATCCGAGCAACTGTTCCGAAGCTTAACCTTGATGCTGCTTTTAAGCAAAAGAATGAAATCGCCAAGGCTGTTGAAGCCGAACTTGAGAAGGTAACATGTTTAATAAATAGCTAGTTTAGGTATTTTGATATATTTACTTGTGATTGTATCAATTCAGATCTTGTTTTGCCTATAACATGAACATGGTTAACAAAAAATGGCTGAAAGGGAGCCGAGAGTGTATTCTATTGCGCAAAACTTCTTTAATCGTTTTCTTAGTAGAAAAGTATGGTCTTCTAACCAAATTGAACACCCTAGTTATATTTCACTACGAAGTGCTTTGGGTCACCCTACTTAACCCACACCCAAGAATGACCAGTTTTGGCTTACTCTACTGGTCCATTTGGCATTTGCCATCTTTACTTTGGACTGCTAAGTTGGTTTTGACATGTTTATCTTTGATTGTGGCTATAGGCAATATCTGCTTATGGTTTTAAGATTGTCGGAACGTTGATTGTTGATATAAAACCAGATGTACATGTGAAGAAAGCGATGAATGAAACCAATGCAGGTAAGATTTTCATCTTTCTCCATGCAAAAGTTTTCTATCAATTTGTGAAAATCATCAAACGGATTAATTTGGGTTATTGCTTTTTTCAGTAACGGGTCAATTAAATAAGCTTTGAAAACTTGGTTTATATAAAACAGCCACATTAACCATATATCTAGTTTAATGGTGAAAGTAGACAGTATGTGTGTCGGCCCGCGTAGCATGTTTTAACCCATTATGAACCCGAACAACCTACCTGTTTTTTTCACTTCTAACGCGTATCTTTGTATCTGTCCAGCTGCAAGGCCGAAGTTGCCTACCACTGCCACAGTCCCTACAATGACTACCACATCTGCTACCATGGTGCCAACACCACCAATACCGACTTCACTGCAAAACACAATTACAATACTACCACCACCGAATGCGCCCGTTGTCACCATAACTATCGCTGTCAATCATTATCACCACCACACCACAATAAGTCAACACCGTAACTACTAAAATCGCCTTTACCTTGGACGGGCCCCTCTACTTGAACCTATGCGAGCCACCATCAAAAGTCACTGGACATAACGTAACCAACTGAACACCACAAGAACATGAAAAAAATTCATTATCAGGAATAACACTGATCTTTCCTTGATTTGTTAAAACTTTTAATATTTTGTTCTTGATTAGTGAGTTGTATGTTGTTGTAGATCTACATTTCGAAAAATAATCTTAACATATTATAAGGGCTGCATATAGAGCTTTCGTTCTTTTTCAATGGTAACCCGACTCTATAGATATTGTATCACTGATACACCTGGTAAGTTCATCCGATGTACAGTGAATAACTTGGCACATGCTCCCAAATACTCGGTTATCATACACAAGGACCGTATTCGGGTTTCTCTTTCCCTTTCTCCCTTTTCCCATCAACATTTTATCTCCTTAATTTCAACCTGTTAAACAGCGTCTAAATACATTATATCCGTAAGTAACTAACATTGGGCATCCATGTGGATACATAGTTTCGTATTATAATCTTTTTGCTTTTTTATATGAGTAGCATCTTAATTACTAATAGAGCAACTATCTTTGGTCAACTTTATCTCCGTGCCGTCATGTTAAGTGACATCAATAAAGATGAAACTCAAGTGTTTGGAGCCTCTATGCATAAATCTGTAATAGTGATTGCTGAATGAAAGCTCAAATAGCTCAATATCAGCATGATTGCATTACATTGTTACCCATATGATCCAAGAAACCAACCTTCATCACAGTACACCGCGTATCATACGTATACTCTTCATTCACTTCGTTCACACTCTTGTTTGCATATACATGTGTATTAAGACCGACATATATGGACCCGGAGCATACATGTACGAAGCAGAACTAACAAAACCATGACGTGATAAAGATTAAAACTTAACTATATCAAAACTAAGGGTGGATAAATGGGTGGATTGGATGGGGTATGGGTAGTGGGTTAAATGGACGTTGGTCTATGGACGCGGACTAAATGGGCAATTTTTAGTATTTGGACTAAATGGACTTGGACCAAATGGACATTGGACCAAATGGACATGGGTTAAATGGACAATATCAAAAGAGAAATAAATAAACTCAAGATTAATTTAATCAAATGCTTTTATGTGGTCCAAATAGTCCATAATACTCATTTGTTTAACAAAATGTTTTTTATGTGGTCCAAATAGTCCATAATACACTAAAATAAAAGTAATATCCATTTAGTCCATTAATTCAAAAAAGAGTCCAAATAGCTCAAATTTAAGCATATGGACATGATTTGGCACCTCTAATCAAAACCAACTAGATTGGACCATGACTGAAGTCAAGCTTGCTTTGGTTTGAGGACCTTAAAAACTGTTAGACAATAAAATGGCCCAAGCCTGACTTGTGGGCTTAGGGTTTCTAGAATGTTCTGTGTATGTGTATAAATACACATCAATAATACAATACGTATTCATGGGGGTTTAATTATTCTAACATAATACAATACGTCTTGGGTACGTATCCCCGAGACGACGCGTGTTTTCAAGACCTTTGTCTTGCGTTGTTTTTTATTTTCCGTCGCATCTTGGGGACGTATCCCTAAGACGACTAGTGTTTCAAGACTGTTGTCTTGCGTTTGTTCTGTATCTACTCGTTATCAAGATTGATATCTTGCGTGTTTGCTTCACTTGCATAGTTGTTTCTAAAGACTCGATGCTTCTCAAGATCACTGCTTCTCAAGATCCGCTGCTTATAAAGATCCGCTGCTTATAAAAGACCCGCTGCTTCTAAAGATCGGCTTCTAGTTTACTTTTCTAGATATGTTTTATTATGTTTTGTTTTTCTTTTCTAATTTACTTTTTCAGTTCAAGCTTTCGTGATTTCGCCGCTCAGACTGTGGGGAGTGTTAGACAATAAAATGGCCCAAGCCCGACTTGTGGGCTTAGGGTTTCTAAAATGTTCTGTGTATGTGTATAAATACACATCAATAATACAATACGTATTCATGGGAGGTTTAATTATTCTAACAAAAACATCCGAGTGTAAGCTCAAGGAAGTGGCGGTCATGATATTTATGCAAGAATGGCTTCATCTGATTTAGGTAATGATCTTTTGTCAACTTTTTGATATCTAAATAGACTTAAATTACATAACTTATAGAATTGGGCCAAAAACATTATACTGTAGTTACAAAATAAACTCTATTTTTTTATGTTCCCAAGTAACGTAGCATATGAATGACACTAAACTAAAACCAGAATACCTTTAAACCTTGAAAACAATGACCTTGAAGTTGAGATGAAGGTACATTTTAACCCAAAGTGTGAAAGTGAGTCGACACATTGTTGTGAATGCTTGATGAGTTTATCGGCTATGTTAAGTCCTTTCAAAAACTACTTGGTGATTTGCGACATAGAGGTTTTGACGTATTAAAATTTTGTCAGGTTATCATTGGTGACTGGAAATATACGATCTCGGAAACCAGATACGGCTCCTGCTTGGGCAAAGAAACCTGAGTCCTCTTCAGCTGCATACGATATGGTAGGACTGAAGAGTGACATTTTACCCTTCCATAGTAATTAAACAATTGTAAGGACATAAATATCTGACACCATTGGTCTGGTGGTAGAAGCGTACCCTGTCAGGGAACAGACCCGGGTTCGATTCCCTGCTTGTTTAACTTAGCTGTGATGATAAGCCTTGTCAATGGTTGGGTCCATTGCACGAACATCTCTTACATTGGATGAAAATAAGGCAATTCTGAGCTTTTTTTGCCAATGATTATACTTACAATCGCGATTTGCATATAACTTCAATTTTATGGTCCGTCTCTAGCTTTTTCTCTCTACTTCTTTCCAAACATGAATCATCGCCTAGGCGACCCAGTTATGTATAAGTGATCTATCACGTATTTATGAAATTGAAGTTAAGCTGATTGAATGATGAAACAAATTTAACTACAACTTATTTTTCAGTTATCCGAGCAACTGTTCCGAAGCTTAATCTTGATGCTGCTTTTAAGCAAAAGAAGGAAATCGCCAAGGTTGTTGAAGTGGAACTTGAGAAGGTAACATGTTTAATAAATAGCTAGTTTAGGTATTTTGACATATTTATTAGACAAAAGATTATGGCCTAATCCTTTTGGGTTTGGATCCATTAGATTTAGGGTTAATTAGCTTCTCTAGAGATGATATCTCACTAGAATGACAAAAACACAATTCAATACTAGACAAAAGTTCGACGTAGAACAAACTCCAATTAAAGATAAAAAGAATCGATCTTATCCGTACATTGAAATCCAATCCTACCGCTCAAATATTTTCCCATTTAGTTTTTTATTAATTGATTAAGGGTAGTTTTGTAATTATACAATCCTACTATCACAACTTGCAGGGTCGTATTTTTCTCTCAATACACACACTTTTTAGCAACCCCAAAATCACACTCCCAGTCAAACTTTAATCGTTATTCATTCATAATTTATCAATATTGTTGTTATAAAATGAATATACAAGATCAAATAAGACTTTCTAAAGGAGATCCATTGCCTCAATCTTATACGTTGTTGGTTTCCAATCAAAAGAAGCCATGAAATGCGGATTATGGTATATATTTGTTTCTTTTTTATATTCTGGCAATAGATTTTGATTATTTTGGTGCTTAATTAAGATACTCATGTTTTATTGTTTATTTTGTATTGTAATCAGTTGATGTTGCTTATTTTGTTTTTTTACTTAATTAAGAATAAAAATATAGAACATAAATGAACCCTTATTCTTTCACCGTAAACTTCTTAATTCTATATACCTTACACTAGTTTCTAGTAGTATTTGACTCACGTCATTGTCCAAAAAGGTGCAAAAACAGTAGTATATAATAACATATCGGTATACACATATTGTCATAGTTATGTATAGAAGTCATGTTAGCAAAGTATTTGACGTATAGACAACTTGTTAGCAAAGTGTTTGACGTATAGAAGTCATGTGTTCGTGTCTCGTATTATTTTGTTAATGTAAAATATATAAAACCAATTGCTTTCTGAATTACATGTGATTTTGTTTGAATCACATGTAATTTTGCTTGAATTACATGTGATTTGGTGAGAATTACATATGATTTTGCTTGCATTACATACATGTGATTCAAGGGTTTAATCCCTACAAATCATTTTGAAACCTTTGCATCTTTTAACAAACCCACTTTAGATGAATCCAATATGATTTTGGTTGAATCGTATGTAATTTTGTCAGTATATTAAAATACATGTTGCCATTCATGTAAAATATATAAAACAAATTGGCTACTGAATTACATGTTATTTTTTCAAAATCACATGTAATTCTGCTTGAATTACATGTAATTCTGCTTGAATTACATGTAATTCGGTGATAATTAAATGTGATTTTGCTTGCATTAATGTGATTTTTTTCAAGTATTTAGAAACCTTAACTTTTTCTAAGAAACACACTTTAGATGAATCAAATATAATTCTGTCAATATATTAAATTGACTATTTTCATTTATGTCAATATATAAAAATGTCATTCATGTAAAATATATAAAAAAATTGCTTTTAAATTACATGTGATTTTCTTTGAATCAGCTCTAATTTTGCATGAATTACATGTGATTCGATGATAATTACATGTGATTTTTGTTGCATTACTTGCGATTTAAGCATTTCGAAATTTTAACTTCTTTTAACAAACTCACTTTAGATGAACCACATGTGATTTAGTTTGTATCCCATGTAATCAATTTTACTTATCATCTGACCAATTAACCTAAAAATATGTAGATGTTATTCAAGTAACTAACATAGTATAATCAAATATGATCAAGTAAGTATCCGATAATACATAGAATTAAAAAAAATCACTAATTGGTGTCGTCTTCTTCTTTGTCCTTGATTTTAGATAATTTAGACAAGTTGTTTTGGTATGCTCGTTCATCTTCACTTTATAGTATCCGCCAACATTCATATTTTCTCAACTTTCACTTCGTCCGATATATTAATCCACCAAGTGTTTAATTATGTTCATATACAATTGCTCTTTCTCTTTTCATACCTGTACATCAAAAAATATAATCACATGAAACTATCACAAAATAGCAACTCAACCACATGTGATTCATACAGAACTATATGTAAATTTCATTTATTAACAAACATAATTTCATACCAAATTACATGTGGTTCACTTAAATCACATTTAATTTTCATTTATTAACAAATACACGGTTATATAACGAAATCACATGTAATTCCGGAAGAATTACATGTGATTCAAATGAATCACATGTAATTTTCACTTACTAAAAAACAACTACATAGACAAATTAGCACGTAATTCCATAAAAGTTACATATGATTCAAGTGAATCACTCACATGTAATTCAAAATCAATACGTTTTGGTTTTCCTCTTAGCTACACGTAATGTACTTGTAATTCAATTGTAATTTCAACTTACTAACAAAACAAATTTCAGACTAAAAAGCATATGTAATTTTTCAAAATTACATGTGATTTCAGTTTATCACTTACATAGCAATTTTAGACTAAAAATCACATATAATTCATCAGAATTACATGTGATTTATTTTTATCATGAACAAAGCAATCACATGCCGAAAATCACATGTAATTCACCAGAATTACATGTGATTTACATTTATCAATAGCGAAGCAATTCTAGGGAAAATATCACATGTAATTCACGAGAATTACATGTGATTTACATTTATTACTAACAAATCGGGAATTACAGACCAAAATCTACCTATAACACCTTTTGTTACTTTTTCTACAATTACACCTTTTGTTACTTTTTTACATACGAATCACATGTGATTCACATACACACACGAATCACATGTGCTTTACATACGAATCACATGTGATTCATGTGATTTAGATACGAATCACATGTAATTCTGATAAAACAATCTAACATGTAATTTTGATAAAATAATATCAGGACCTTGCAAAAAGGAATAGTAGAATTAGCATCATAAAATTGATAAAGACCGAGAAGCACTATACGCATAGCTAAATCATAAGACATTGGATATTGAGCAACTTCAACAATTACAGCTACTTAGTACATCTAATACACATATTGTCTTTCATGTACATTCATTAATGTGAATAAAACACTTGCAAGATAATATAAAGTGATACAATATTGGGACTCCTTTCAAATCAAGAGATGTAGCCACTTTACTCAATATAACTTCATTTTATATCTAATATTATAAAAAACACACGCCAACATATTGATAACGGCGTAAAAAGTGCGCGCGATTTACCTGCGAAAAAGAGGATAGTGATTGTATAGATCGATCTATTTTGCAGTTCTATAACATCAATTAAATGATTTTCAACCATTTTTAACGAATAGTAGAACTTAACTATTGTTTACCACGGTGATTGTGAGATTTGCGGTGATGGATTTGTGTTTTTTTGTGATTTATGTATATTTATCGTGATTTAATGTAACCGAAATTGATTTGTTGTGATTTTCCGGTGATTATAGTGGTAGAATGAAGTTCCAGTGATGGTTACTATTTTTCCGGCAGGTGGTTTTTGTGAGTACGAGATCTGTGTTTTTATTTTTAGGAGAGAGAAAGTAAGTAGTAAATAAGGGACATGAGAGTTTTCTTTGAGCTTATATATGATGATGAGGAGAGTTAGCCACCGTTAGATGAAAATAAAATTAACGGCTAAAATTTGTTCCTTTATTCTTTAAGATGGTCATGTTCCTTTTTGATCTCACCTCTTCAATACTATAATATATTATCTTTTGATATTTACAATATTTACTTGTGATTGTATCAATTCAGATCTTGTTTTACCTATAACATCAACATGGTTAACAAAAAAATGGCTGCAAGGGAGCCGAGAGTGTCTTCTAATGCACAAAACTTCTTTAATCGTTTTCTTTGTAGAAAAATATGGTATGAAGTGTTTTGGGTCAACCTACTCAACCCACACCCTATAATGACCCGTTTTGATTCTACTGGTCCATTTGGCATTTGCCACCTTTACTTTGGACTGCTAAGTTGGTTCTGAGATGTTTATCTTTCACCATGTAAAATCATCAAACGGATCAATTTGGGTCATTGCTTTTTTAGTAACGGGTCAATTAAATAAGCTTTGAAAACTTGATTTATATTAAACAACCACATTAACCATATATCTAGTTCAATGGTAAATCACCTAAGGCTGCATACAGAGCTTTCGTTCTTTTTTAATGGTAACCCGTATAATTTACATATTTTATTGGTAAAAAGACACGAAAAAATGAAACCGGCCCGAAACCCGGAGGATTTAACTGGGTCTCGATCATGTAAAAATCGGTTTAATATAAACTGTTTTTTTTATTAAAAGTCCGACCTAATCAAACCAGGTTTCAAATATTATATAGATAGCATTGTAGAATAATAATGTTAGATTATGATAAATTCTCAAAAAATAAAAAAAAAATTGGGATTGGGATTGGAATTAGAAGGTATCGAACCCTATTCATTTTCCAAGTAAACCATGCTCGCTGCCTACTCATCTAACCCCAACCTGTGTAATATTTCAATTATTAAATTTATATACAGAACATACTACCATACCCAGTACCCACGTGACCTGTTAACTTGCATATTTTGTCACTTTGTATTTTTATGAGTTTGACCAAATGAGATAACTATAAATGATAATATGTTATGCATATATTTTTGTTCACCATTTTTATGAAACAGATACATATCGTTGCATGCATGCAATATATAATCTGTTTACAAGATGAAGGTAAAGCTTAGAACCCCACCGGAGAGACTTTTGGGTCGGATACTAGTGATGTTTCGAGAGACTTTGGAACCAGAAACAAGAGAATTATACCGACGAAACTTTCCGATACGGGAATCAGAGTTCGGATTCCCGGCATGTATAAGTAGTGCTTCGTCCCAAAGGTTACGAAAAAAAACCCATCAAAAAAATACGGATTGCTTCAGGTTATGGTTTGTGCATGTTTTGTTTTGTTGCGTAGACATGTAAATAGTTTCTGTAGGTTTATATAGTTCATAACAATTATTTAAAACCCTAATATGCATCAAAGAACGCATAGCGGAAGCAATTAACAAGATCATTAATTTAACACAATTATATTAATCAAGATTAGGGTTACATACACTACTACAGATTTGTGAATAAAGCCCCTTTAATAAAGCCATGTTTATAAGAAAACAGGGCTCTATGAAAGTTTTTGTCAAATATAACCCGGTGAGGATATAAGAGAACAGGGCTCTATTACAACAAAAGTATAGAGCCATGTTTTTTAGGAAAGAAACGGGCTTTGATATTTCAGTTTAGAACAGAGCGTGATATCTCCCTCCTATCTTTTCATTTTAACATTATTTGGCCAAATTTGGGTGCTCTTTTATTTCTCCCCTTTTCTAACTTTATAAAATTATTATTTGGATCTCAAAACACACAGTTTATACCTACCACTCTCATATGGCTCTCCTATGGCTGCTTCTCCCTTATCACAAGTTCACAACCCATCTCGTTCTATTCGCTTTTACACACTGTAAGTCTTCTCCTTCTCCTCCTCCTCCCATGTCTGATCTATTAACAATTTTATGTTAATTTGTTGTTTTTTCTCAATTAATCTTTGTTTTTTTATCTCAATTAATCTTGGTTTTTTTTATCTCAATTAATCTTTATTTTTTTTTATCTCAATTTATCTCAGGGCTTTTATGTGTTGCAACCGATTTTATCTCAATTAATCTTTGTTTTTTTATTAATGTTATTAGTTTAATGTTAATGAAATGGTGATTTGATTTGCTATAATGCTTTTTTTAGGTATCTCACGTAATGCGATGTACAAGAGACGTGTCACTGGTGGCAAGAAGAAGGATTGGAGGAAGAAGCAAAGTATGTCTTTTTTATAAAGAATTTAAAGCTTTTTTTGATAATAGATTTTTTTTATTTTTGTACTGTATTATGTTGTTTAAAATGAGATATGTAGCATCTTTATGTTCCACTGTGTTTGTTTTTTGTTATTTTTTGGTGTTGAGATAAGTTTAGTTAGGAAACTGTACTCTTTAAGATTGCTACTCCATATGTTTCAAAGTTTGGTTTGTTAAAAGTATGTTCTTTTCATTTGTGGTATGCTCCCTGTTTAGATTGTTATGGGTTGTGTGCTTATTGTGTTGTTTTATTTCTTTAAAATTTAAGGTTAAGTTTGTGAAGAATTGTGTTTTTAGATTGGAAAAATATCAGTCCGGATACGTATATATGTTTGTTTGGTGATAGAATAGTTGGTAGTGTTAAGGTTATTAGAAAAAATAGACATCATTATCTGTAATTACATAAATTTTGGTGTGTTGTTTGCTTTAGTTTGTACTTTGTAATCAACTCATTGTCAATTTTGTTTCGGTCTTAGAAGTCTTAAAGTTATGATATGTTTCTGTAATTACAAAAATTACCCCTCCACCTTTTTCACCAAAAATTTAAAACCGACAATCATTTTCATCTTAATTTCAAAACACTACGTCAAAATACAACCCACCTCTTTCTCTGTTTTCCTCTCTCTCTCAAACCAGATCATATCTCACCACCTCTCTCATTCTCTTTCGAAACAGGTTTTTGATGCAGTTCTTCGACAAAGAACAATTTGACGAAGGCTTCGAGGATATCATATTTAATTACCCGGTGCTGTCAGTTCATCGAAGGCATTTTTCACTGATATAAGACTAGAAATTAAAGGTATGTTCTAATTAAACTATCTAATTAAACTATCAACATAGCTCATTTTCATTCTCTATATGAACACAAGCTTTGTCTAGACTTTTGACTAAAGGTTAGAATATGAAACCAATAACCATTTAAGTAAATGTTGATTGGGTTGTGTGTTATCTTAAACGTTCCAAAATAAAATATTATTTGAACGGGTGATGGATTGAATGATGTCAACAGGCTGACAGCTCATGTTTTTTCGAATATTCAGTTTTAGATTAGTGGTGTGTAATAATGTTGTGTTGTAAAGTAACGCTTACTCAAGTTGAAAAAATATATATCAAAGAAGGACAAAAGCTCTCAGCGAGTCAAAAACCTAACCAGACCCGTACTAAAAATGGCCTGCTTTGAGTTTTGACCCGTCACTCACCCAACCATCATGTCACCTTTTTGAGACATATTGAAAGCATAAAAAGCCCAGCTAACAATTTTTTTTCACAGGAGGCTTTCCAATGTCCTAGTACAATAAATTTTTGACAACCAAGCTGTCCACAATGGTATACAGCAGCGGACAAAGTCATTCCTGTAAGATCGGTAGAGTCATTGAGGCACAGCAGAGAACGTGACCCGTGGTAAGGTCATGCAACTTTAAATCAAGACCACGTGTTGATAATTTTAGGGCAGTTATTGCACAGACGTGTTAAAGTAAAGTGACACATTTAAGTCGCATCTGTAGTGCACATTTACCAACACATGATGCATGTGACGGTGAGTTAGAATCATAGCATATTTTCTCCTCCATGATACATGTCATTTAGAACATTTCTTATAACCTCTCATTTGTTTAATTAAATATTCTCTACAGGTGTATATCACATCTCTAGGAGATTATGATAAAGTATGTGAACTCTCTAATGAAACCTTCTGGTACATGGGGTAAGATTCTCCACATTTCATTTACTTATTTGTTGATTAACGGTGGAAAAAATGTGTGTTTTTCTATGGGGGGTAAATGTCAAAAATACACAACGTACTTTCTCAGATTATCTATTATTCCCACTTGACTTTTTTATGTTCGATTTGCCCACTGATTTTGTTGACTGAGGTTAGATACTGCTACTCGGTTGAATTAAGCCAATGGTCACCAGCTCTTCCACTTGTCTCTCTATCTTTTCTTTTTTTGGGACTGGGGGTAATTGGTGTAACGAATTTTATTGTTACTTGCTTTATACCATTGTTTCTAATCATACAAATCATTCATGTTAATCTCACTCAAGAAAGCCCAAAATCTTGGGAAGTTGATAAAAATCTTGGACATTACTGATTCAGTCACGTCGACTGAAACCATATCATGTTTCCTTCACAGTTTGATGTTTACTCAGATAACCATATTTTGAGCATCAGGTGCCTTGTTTATTTTATAAGATGTGCTTTCTCGAAAGATTGATTTGTGGATAGATTGATTAGAATCACACAAGGTATAAAGTTTTCATCTCTTTTTGCAGATTCATTGGTTCTCTATGTTCAGTTCAAAATTGATTGCAGAGTCTTTAATGCACAAAGTAGCAGTAGCTGAGATAATCTTCTGTTTAGAACAAAACAAGAGGGCATATGCAATCAAATTGATTGAAGAATCGTCCAATAACTTGTTTCAAGGTAAGCCTACATTATAATCCGAGGTTATCTACTTGTATTACCCGAATAAGACTGATTAGAAGATTTTGTATGATCTGGCCTGATAAGACCTTAAGATATATGGCTGGCCATTTTTTTTACCTGATACTTCTCGCCATTCTCAGTCCACTTAGCATATTGAGCTTGATAGTGATTTTGGTTGGTTTGCAGAGATTAGAAGTGGCAGAATTCTATTGGTTGTCATCAGGTAAGAGCGTGACATACAAGTATGTTAAGGACTCATCGTTCTTCGATGTCGTGTATGCTCAGTTTACCCCAAAGGTTTTTTCTTTTTCACATTGATATGTATATTCGTGTTTGTATTTGTATGTTTATAGGCTATATATATTTTAGAGGTGTTTGAGATTGTTTGCTCGGAGTGCTTATTTATGTTTTTACTGCGATTTGATACAAACGGATTTTGAGATAGCTTATCAAGAATACATTGATCTATTTTCATTTGATTGCCAAATCATAAAACCATCTTTTGACTATAATTACTGAATTCAAAGTTTTTTATGAACTCAAATTCTCAAAGTACAAAACTATAAGTACTTAAGGTTTTTCATTCACACCCTTCTGGATATACATAAGGTTTGACTATAAGAATACTACAACAAAAAGTTCTAAACTCAAATTCTCAAAGTACTAAACTAAATTTAAAGTTTTTTCACTTATCAGAATACTACAACAAGACAAAGTTCTGTATCCTCCGTAAGCATCTACTCATTGTTACCTCTTATATTGATTATTGTATATAGGTACATTTTGACTACATATATTGTGATATTATTAGAAGTAGCCGAGTAGCGTATTAATTTAGAACGGTTAAGACTAGGACTGGAGGTCCATTTGGTACCATAAGGCATAAAGAGGAGGAAGCCCAAGGTGTCAACGTTGGGCGTGATGTTACTAATTTATTCATAGGATCCATACATGTTATATATGTGCAGCCTCTATGTATGCGTCGGCTAGAACGAAAGCTCAAGAACAAGATGGGTCATGGTTTGATGACTG
This sequence comes from Glebionis coronaria, assembly GCA_025667525.1. Lineage (NCBI taxonomy): Eukaryota > Viridiplantae > Streptophyta > Magnoliopsida > Asterales > Asteraceae > Glebionis > Glebionis coronaria. The sequence continues at coordinate 172,195,868 of CM046877.1, read as the reverse complement.
AACTTAAGATATAAAGAGGATGAATTCTGGTAGATAGGATTTGTTGTAATATATGAATAATGAATGATGATACCAGTTTTTTTTTCTCATCAAATATTATCGGATGGCTGATTCTTTCAAAAAAGTATTTTTTTTTTTTTAAATTTCTTCACATAGAGCCATGTTTGGAAGAGAAAACCGGGCTCTATAAGAGGGAATAGACCCCGTTTTTCAAACAGGGCTCTATTTAGTTTTCGAATAGAGTCCCTCCCCCTTTAATTCCCCAGGCAAAAAGGGGCTCTATGGCACTTTTCAACAGGGCTCTATGGCCATTTTGTAGTAGTGATACCTTTATCCTAGCAAGATCCACAAGACGACGAACGAACGGAAACTAGGGTTTATCACGAACACCACCAAGAATATAATCTAAAGGAAGATTATATCACGCTCTTGTACACACGTAATACGACGAGTTAACCGTGGGTCTAGCACGAACAAACCGAGCTTCAATGCTTATGGAATATCTACCCAACAACCCTAGAGAGGGGCTAGGACTAGATAAATAGACTTGATCAAAAACCAAACGAACCCCTAAGGTGGGTTGGGGGTGGCCGGCGATCAAAGAAGAAAAAGAGAGAGAGGGATGAAAAATTATGAGGCTAGGGGTTTGTTTATATAGGCTTGGCAAACTTCTTTTCCAAGTAATAACCAATTAGGAAACCAATGTTTCCCTTTGCCCCCTCTTGTTGCCGCCGATCAACACACACCCCAAGGGGGTGTTTGTGTAATTTTTCCTTCTTCTTTTTAGCTTCTATTTAATTCCATAACAGTCGTTATAACTTAACTATTATTTATCAACGATCGTTAGTTAAGCTTTGGTTTGATTTAATAAATATATATAAAATATATTTAATAAATAAATTAACCTTTTACGTTATGTGTGCAATCCCGTGATCCCGAGTTTGATCCTATCTCACGACTATTAACTTTAAGTCCATAAACTTTCAGCTCCCACTTGGACAAAATTCTAATATCGTGATCACATTGACTAGCGTCTAGTTACACTAGCAATGTCACTAGTACAAACCGGGTAAGGTCTCCTGGACAAGAACCTTTTAATGATTATATCATTATTATTATCCTTTCATTTCAAATACATCGTTAATAAGGATATGGATCTTAGTCATTCCTTCATTAACTATTCTGTTTCTCGTTTACGGATATAGCAAGATTACCGAAACACATTTGGGTGTGGCCACACAAACATCTCACTACTCCCCCGAGGGGCCCAACTGTATTTATACTTCAAAATGATTTGAAGGAAACAAATCCCATTTTGACTACAAGCAAAACACATGAACTTCGCAACACTTCTGAAAATAACCCTTATAACTACCAGTTACGTTTAGCGTTAGGTTACCTTACAGAAATGCACTACATTCAATGCAGTTTTCTGGTATCTCAGGTCTAAGGATAACTATTTATGATTTACTTAATGACAAAGATCCATAAAGTAAAATCATATAGTTAGGATAAGTCCAATATTTGATCCATCAAATATCATCCAAAATTGACCAATATACTTTCAAGTATACTCTTTCACTATTTTGAATTGTCTTAGTTTAATAATATTCTCATATTATTAATCGACAACGGACATTTAGAAACATCATAATGCTCATGGATTAAAACATGTAAAACAGGATACAAAATCAAATAACAGAAAAATAAACGAAATCCAATCTTTATTTCATCAATTCAATAATGTCTTACATCCTTTATCCAAATACTAATCAACAGATTTATTGCATGAATTCGCTAGCTAGTTGCAGCCCAATTGTCTTGGCATGCTTAACTACCTTTGGCCTAGATAAAGCCTTAGTAAAAGGATCAGCTACGTTATCATCTGTGTGAACTTTTATTAATTTTATTTCTCGAGCTTTCACTTGTTCTCGAACGTAGTGATATCTACGTTTAAAGTGTCTGGCGCCTTTCATAACTCCAGGGTCATTGGCGAATATTATTGTAGCAGAATTGTCACAATATATATCAATAGGTTCTTTAATTGAAGGCATCACTCCAAGATCTCCAATAAACTTCCTAATCCAAACAGCTTCCATTGCAGCTTCTGAAGCGGCCATGTACTCCGATTGAGTCGCATGCATAGCAATGGTTTTCTGCTTACTGCTCTTCCAGTCAACTGCTCCTCCATTGATGACAAACACGTAACCCGTCTGAGACTTCGTATCGTCTTTATCACATTGCCAGGACGCATCACAGAATCCTGTTACATTCAATTCTGTGTCTGGTTTACCCCCGAATACCAAAAACATATCTTTCGTACTCCTCAAATACTTTAGGAATATGCTTAACAGTAGTCCAGTGGAACTTTCCTGGATTCTGTTGGTATCTACTGACCAAGTTCTAAGCAAACGCCACATCAGGCCTTGTGCATCTTACAGCATACATAATAGATCCTACAGCCGAAGCATAAGGCACCTTCTTCATGTAAGCCACCTCTTCAGGTGATGATGCATCTTTCTCATGACTTAATCATGCTTAACCTCCATCGGTAAAAAACCTTTCTTAGAGTTATGCTTGTTATACTTCTTCAATATCTTATCAATATAAGCATCTTGGCTAAGACCAATCAACCGTCTACTCCTATCCCGATAGATTTTAATTCCCAGAATATATGCAGCATCTCCCAAATCCTTCATAGAAAAACATTTACCAAGATAATCCTTAACTTCTTTAAGTCTTGGAATGTTACTTCCCATGATTAATATGTCATCGACATATAGAATTAGGAACACTACATTACTCCCACTAGCTTTGCGATATACACATGGCTCATCACGATTTTGAATAAATCCGAACTTTTTGATTTCTTCATCAAATTGCTTATTCCATTGACGTGATGCTTGCTTCAAACCATAAATAGATCTTTGAAGTTTGCACACGCGCTTTGGATATTTAGGATCAACGTACCCTTCCGGTTGTTGCATATAGATATCTTCATCTAAGCGATCGTTCAAGAAGGCAATTTTAACATCCATTTGCCATATCTGATAGTCATAGTATGCTGCTATAGCTATGAGAATCCTAATAGCTCGTAAGTCTGCTACAGGAGAAAATGTCTCCTCGTAGTCTATGCCAAAAGTTTGAGTAAAACCTTTAGCTACTAAACGTGTTTTATAGGATTGTACATCCCCATCCATGTCGGTTTTGTTCTTATAGATCCACCTATTTTTCACTACTTTAGCATTTTTAGGTGCGTCTACAAGAATTCAAACATCAATGATTTCCATGGATTTCATTTCCTCATTCATCGCAACTATCCATTTTAACTTTTCTGGATCAGACATTGCGGATCGATAGTTAGCAGGTTCACCAAGATCCCCTACTTCCTCCTCATCATCCTCTATGTAAAGACATAGTTTGTCCGGCGCACGTATAGTCCTTTTAGACCTACGTGGAGGAATTAATTCTGGTGGAACACTCAGACTTTCTGGTTCTACGGGAATTTCTTCGCTAGTATTTTCAGAAGGCAATGTATCTTCTTGAATTTCTTCAAGATCATAATTTCTCCCACTGAATTCTTGATTTACAAGATCATTTTCAAGGAAGTCTCCATACTGAGCCACAACTATTTTGTTCTCAACCGGATAATAAAAGTAGTAACCCATAGTTTCCTTAGGGTAACCTACAAAGATACATTTTATTGAGCGTTGTTGGAGTTTATCTCCAGAGTCACGTTTCACATACGCCTCACAACCCCAGACTTTCAAATAAGACAAATATGGCTTCTTGCCATGCCATAGTTCATATGGTGTCTTATCAACCTTCTTTGTGGGAACCATATTCAGAATACGAACAGCAGATTCAAGAGCATAATCCCAAAAAAATAATGGTAAAGTTGTAAGATTAAACATAGATCGCACCATATCTAATAATGTACGATTTCTCCTTTCAGATACACCATTTTGTTGTGGAGTATACGGAGAAGTAAGTTTCTGAACAATTCTATTCTCACTTAAATAATCTTTAAACTCTTGACTTAAATATTCACCACCACGATCAGAACGAAGAGCTTTAATCTTCTTTCCTAGTTGTAACTCTACTTCTGCTTTAAACGTTTTGAATGTTTCAAATACCTCATGTTTATGCTTAAGTAAATAAACATAACCATAACGGCTATAATCATCCGTAAACGTTAAGAAGTAGCTAGCACCTTTCCTTGACACATGTCTAAGTGGTCCACACACATCAGTATGTATCAAACCAAGTAGTTCAGTAGCCCTTTCAATATTGCTATTAAAAGGTTTCTTGGTCATCTTTCCAGAGATACAAAATTCGCATTTATCAAATGATTCATCATTGATATTTTCCAAAAGACCATCACGTTGAAGCTTTTGTATACGAGTCTTCCCAATATGGGCAAGCCTACAATGCCAAAGATAAGAAGAGTTCTTGTCTAACTTACTCTTCTTATTCATGCTAAAAACAGAATTATTTTTCCTCTTGGAATTTATATCATGCATGTTAATTTCAAAAACACCATTCACAGAAATTGCATCAAAATAGAATAAACAATCTTTAAAAACAGAAATTCTATTATTATTAATCGTGTGATTAAATCCAAGATCCAACATACAAGAAAAGGAAATGACACCCCTAACAATTGTAGGTGCATAATGACAATTATTTAAAAACAGTACTAAACCCGAAGGTAAAACTAATTTAAATATTCCTATAGCTTCAACCGCTGCTTGTGCGCCATTGCCCACTTGTAGAAATTATTCCCCATAGGTAAGCCTCCTCTTCAACTCAAATCCCTGCAGGGTATTACAAATATTAATACCACATCCCGTATCATATACCCAGGAGTTTGATTTGTATGAAAGATTAAATAACTCTATCATAAATAAGTTACCTGAAGATGGTGCTGCAGCAGCTAGCTCAGCCTTCTTCTTATGTTCTACCATTTCATGGAGATAGAGAGAGCAATTCCTCTTCCAGTGTCCAATCATCTTGCAGTAGTGACAAGTCTCATCTTTCTGAGATTTCTTAGCAAAGTTCTGCTTCGGTTTTGATGTAGTCGCAACTTGCTTGCTCTTATCAACCTTGCCTTTGCCTTTCTGCTTCTTATTCACTTGCGGTTTTGGTTTCGACACTCTACCCTTTTGCACATAAAGTACTTGAGGAGTAGCAGTGGATGCCTTATCTTTCAAACCCTTTTCGAAGTCAATGAGCATTGCATGCAAATCATTAATTGTCTTCCCCGTGCAATGCATGTTATAGTTACGAACAAAATCATTGAAGTCCTTATTAAGGGACCTATTGATCAAGTTAATAGCCATTGCATGATCAAAGGGTTGTCCTAGTGCGATGAGCTGTTCCATATAACCCCTCATCTCCATATAATGAGCACTTACGGACTTTCCAGGAGCTTGCTTGCAACTATCTAGAGCATCAACCAGATCATAGATCTCTACAGCTTGTGGTGTTTCATACACAGCCTTGAGTTCCTCAAGCATTGGCTGAGGTGGATATAGCTCATACTTCCTTTGGAGTGATGGAGCCATTCTCCCTAACATTACAGCAGCCACCTCATGGTGCTTCTTAACGTCAGCAGCGTGTTGAAGCCTTTCCGCATCAGATGCTCCTTCAGCGAGATCCTCTGGAAAAGGAGTTTCCAAGATATTGATAGTACCCGCTGCTCTCAGAACAATTCTTAGTGAGCGGTACCAGTCATTGAAATTAGGGCCAATAAGTTCAGGCCGTTCAAAGAAAGCTTTGAAAGCCGAGCTTATTGTCAGATTGCTTTCGGGTTGAGCCATTTCTACAGAAATAAGTTCAAACATTAGTATTTTTGATAATACAATTTCAAGAAAATAAAATTACCCCGGTAATAAAACCATAGTATTTTCCTTGAAAACTAGAATCCATATTGACATAGATTTATCACATCAGTTGATCTGCTAGTGACAAATGTATTCAACACAGTAACTTGTCGAACAATAATTGACAAACAAATTTGCAATTTCTATATATGTTAGGGATTTACATTGCCAAAATCATTTGCATTGTAAACATGTTTTATCCCTACTTTATGCCTTAAGTTTCCAGTTCTCACTGAGTAACTCAATTAAGTCGACTAATCTAAAGAACGTAAAACCTTCATGTGCAATCTTATTCAGTCATGAAGTTTTCTCTCCATTACAACATCGTCCGATATCTTATATGACGACAATTGTAACTTCAAGTGTTCGTCAATTAGAGGGCATATGACTTAAATTTTAGGGTATAGATTTTGGTGTCAAAATCATGTATGGAGAAGCATGCATACATCTCCATAACATAAGTTTAATAAAACGTTTAGTAAACTTTTTGGTGAGACTAAAAGTTCATCATATACTTGCAAGTTGAGGTATTGGTTAAACCAATTAAAGATTCTACACACAACTAAATTCACACCGTACTTTTTCTAGAACTTAGTTATAGCACAAAGCAATAACCTTATTCATTGTGTTTCGGATGTGAATTAATGTAGTTAAGTCAACCTTAAAGAATTGTACCAATAACAACCGTAGGTAATTCCAATTTTGACGCACAGGCGAGCCGGGAATTTGGTCAGCGCTGAAGCATAACACCTCTTTCCTTAACCGGGTACATGACCAGCGGTGCGTTATACCCACTTTATAGTTTGCCAAAATTGAGTAGGCCGTTAAGTTGTTATTGCAATTCTAATCAACGCAAATCATATGTAATTTACATCTCAAAACAATTCATTAATTTTGATAAGATTTAGTCCATATTATTTTCTTGAAAAAATTACCCTTGTTTACAACATACAATATAAAAAACGCATGAAAACAAGTAGTACAAAAAAAACTAAATCATATAGCCACATGCATAACAATTTATTCAAAGAACATCAAATCTAGGGCTTTTATGAACATAAAAAGTCTTCCCTAATTTTAAAACTTTGAATCAAATAAAGCAAATAGCAATCAAAATTATATGATCCGTAAGAAACATGCATGTTTATTACGGATCTCCCACATTCTCTTAACAATTAAAAAACTACGGATCGTAACCATACATGACATAACAATTAATTCATGCAAAACATCTAAAGTTAATTACCATGTAATTTTAGGGTTTACAAAAAAAAAATATAAAAAATTCGGCATAGCCGATTTTAAAAAACAATAAAAAAACAAAACCCTAATTTTTATAAAACCTAAAAACAACATGTAATTTTTAACACAAATCAATATTAGTTAAAAAAACTTTAGATCTTGATAATTATAATCATGTTAAAACGGCTCTCGATGCCACTGTAGGTTTATATAGTTCATAACAATTATTAAAACCCTAATATGGATCAAAGAACGCATAGCGGAAGCAATTAACAAGATCATTAATTTAACACAATTATATTAATCAAGATTAGGGTTACATACCTTTATCCTAGCAAGATCCACAAGACGACGGAACGAACGGCAACTAGGGTTTATCACGAACACCACCAAGAATATAATCTAAAGGAAGATTATATCACACTCTTGTACACACGTAATACGGCGAGTTAACCGTGAGTCTAGCACGAACAAACCGAGCTTCAACGCTTATGGAATATCTACCCAACAACCCTAGAGAGGGGCTAGGACTAGATAAATAGACTTGATCGAAAACCAAACGAAACCCTAAGGTGGGTTGGGGGGTGGCCGGCGATCAAAGAAGAAAAAGAGAGAGAGGGATGAAAAATTATGAGGCTAGGGGTTTGTTTATATAGGCTTGGCAAACTTCTTTTCCAAGTAATAACCAATTAGGAAACCAATGTTTCCCTTTGCCCCCTCTTGTTGCCGCCGATCAACACACACCCCAAGGGGGTGTTTGTGTAATTTTTCCTTCTTCTTTTTAGCTTCTATTAATTCCATAACGGTCGATATAACTTAACTATTATTTATCAACGATCGTTAGTTAAACTTTGGTTTGATTTAATAAATATATATAAAATATATTTAATAAATAAATTAACCCTTTACGTTATGTGTGCAATCCCGTGATCCCGAGTTCGATCCTATCTCACGACTATTAATTTTAAGTCCATAAACTTTCAGTTTCTATACACGTAGATGCTAACTCGTCTTCACTGAAATAGCTCAAACATAAAAGTTGTTAATTGACATCAATAAAGATGAAAATCAAGTGTTTAGAAAAGGAAATGCCTATGTTGGTGGACTTTTAATGTCGGTGATACCAAAAGAAAAGAAAAAGCCTGCGACGTTTATGTTTGGGCCCACAGACTCAAGCCCAGGAGTGCATAATATGGCAGTTGTAGATGTATCTTTTACTTTTAGGGAAACGGTATGCCTATTTGTATGAGGCACCGATTCAAGTATTATATATAGATTACGATTTTTGTAATTCAAAGTAACCCACTTGATTCAATATATCAGAAAGTATATTAGGGTTCATATCCCTTTGTTCTTTATTTTCTTATTTTGTGATGTTGATATGATGATTGTTTTCCTGATGACTGTTTGATATGAACGATCCTGAAAGTCACATGATTAAAGGCCTGTCAACAGCCTACAATACGAAATTTACTCGGATTAGGGATTTAGGGTGCCTCTATGCCAAAATCTGTAATAGTGACTGCTGAATGAAATCTCAAATATTTAGCTTATATCAGCATGATAGCATTACATTCGCATATGATCCAAGAAACCAACCATCATCAAATACAGCGCGTATCATCCGTATACTCCTCATTCACTTCGTTCACATGCCCTTCGTTTGCATATTCATATGTATCAAAACCCACAATTAACCCGGAGCATACATTTACTAAGCAGAACTAACAAAACCATGACGTGATAAGGATTAAAATTAAACGATATCAAAACCAACCAGATTGGACCATGACTGAAGTCAAGCTTTGCTTTGGTTTGAGGACCTTGAAAACATCCGAGTGTAAGCTCAAGGAAGTGGCGGTCATAATATTTATGCAAGAATGGCTTTGTCAACTTTCTTATATCTAATAACTAAACAGACTTAAATTACATAACCTAAGAATCGGGCCACAAAAGTTATAGTTGCAAAATGAACGCTATTTTTTAATGTTCCGAAGTAACTTAACATATGAAAACAGTGACCTTGAAGTTGAGATGAAGGTACATCAGTACATGTTAACCCAAAGTGAGTCGACACCCTTTCAGAAACTACTTGGTGATTTGCGACATAGAGGTTTGACGTATTAAAATTTTGTCAGGTTATCATCGGTGGCTGGAAACATACGAACCCGTAAACCAGATAAGGCTCCTGCTTGGGCAAAGAAACCTGAGTCCTCTTCAGCTGCATACGATATGGTAGTACTGAGAGTAATTAAGCACATCTAGCACCATTGGATTGGTGGTAGAATTGTACACTGTCAGGGTACTCACCAGGGTTTGATTCCCGGCCAGTGCAACTTAGCTGTGATGATAAGCCTTGTCAATGGTTGGGTCCATTGAACAAAGATCCCAATTGGATAAAAATAAGGCAATTCTGAGCTTTTTTTTTGGCCAATGATTAATACTTGCAATCCCGACATGTAGCATCGCCTAGGCGGCCCAGTTACGTATAAGTGATCTATCACGTATTTATGAACTTGAAGTGAAACTAATTGAATGATGAAACAAACTTAACTAAAACAGCGAACTGTGTATAACTTCTGTTACAAGGTTCGTTTCTAGCTTTTTTTTCTCTAATTTCCAAACATATAGCATCGCCTAGGCAACCTAGTTATGTTTAAGTGATCTATCAAGTATTTGTGAACTTGAAGTGAAGCTGATTGTATGGTGAAACAAATTTAACTACAACTTATAGAAAGGTTAGGAGGGTGAGTGATGTTGTGTGCATTATGTATGTCACAAAACTTGAAACCAAGGAATTATAGGTCTCATATATGGACAAAGCAACCAAGAAGTGAATAAGTATGTCAATGTTCAACCATCTCTCCCGTTCAGTAGCTGCGCCCAAACTGTTACATCTCCGCTCCAGACTTCACGGTCATCTGTGTCAGTGACATCATTGGAAGGACAAGGACAAAGAGGTATATAAATGACATCCGTGTCTGATGTCGTTAACTAGAGGTGACAAGATGAACGGCTCAAAATGCATAGCCGACCCTCAAATACCGTCTCCTTATATATGTTTCCTGAGAAAGTCCATATCAATCTTGCTGGTAATGAATAATTTGCCAGATGGAACAAGCAGAACAAAACAGAAACCATCATGAACTGAAAAGAGCTTAAACATCATCATATTAAATTAATTCTTTTGTTGTAAACATTAAACCAATTTAAAAGTAATAATACAAAGTATAAAACAACTGAGTAATCCCATTTTTTATAACATACTGCTAAAAACAATTATCTAAATTTCCTTGGTTTCTTGTTTTTGGTATTACTTTGTGGTGTACGGCTTTCTTGCTTACGTTTAACACCAACACTGCTACTACCACCATCACCGCCAGTTCTAGCTGCATTTGCTGCAGCCTTTCTAGCAGCAACCGTAGGCCTCTTTTCTGAACGTACTTTTTTCTTCACCACGTTTTCAGTTCTTGATTCAGTCCTCACATGTTTTGCGATTCTTGTGGCAAACTTTTTCTCACCACCAGATTTGGTAGCACGGATACCCTGATAAGACAAGTTTCCACCCACAGCTGACTTGGAAGATGATGATTCCTTTTGTTTGGATGGTGTTGTGTTTGCTTTTAAGGCATGAGATAACCTAAGCTCTCTGTCCCGGATCTTCAGTTTATGTTTCCTAACCACTGTATTTGCAGCTTCCTGAAATACATGACGTAATTGATACTTGAACTTATTGTGTTGCAATTTACGAGGCATGAGAGGAATAGGGTTGGTTTATATGATATGATTAAATAATAAAAATGTGATTCAATTTAATAGATATTCACGTACCCTTGTTGTGAACAAGACATAAGCAATGCCCTTTCCCATGCTTGTACCAGGATCTCTCACAACTCGAATAGCCTCGATGCAGTCTTTTAGATTGTTAAAGCTACTAAACAACTGATAAAGTTCTTCGTCCTGTAAGACAAAGAAAAATGTACCAATATCAGTAAACGCTAGAAGTGGCAATATCAACCCAATTGCTTATCAACGAGTCGGCTTCAGTTATCTACTTATGTGCGACTGTCAATTGGCCAAACAAATAGATAATCGCTAAAAGTATATATTTAACGCACACAGCCACCTAAATCGCTATTTAAAACAGTTTCTTAGATAGTCATATTTAACGCACACCGAAGGTTTTTCTGGAACAGTCCCTTTACCCTTGGGTAGAGATGTGACCGTCTAGATCCTACCTTCCCCAACCTGCCAAATAAGGTTTTCTTGTTGAATTTTGTAGTATACTCATACTTAACAAACTAAACACGAAAACCGAACTCATTTGGTTAAAAAGTCACAATTTGTCACATTTCAAATCAATCTGACCCGTTTCAAACCCATACAAGATTAAGATTTGACTCGAACCTGTATTGTCATGTCACTCAACCAGCCCATACTACCAACTCTGTAGAAATGTAAAACCACTGCTATGAATTAGCAAAAGATTTATACCTTAACATCAAAAGGAAGGTTACCGATAAACACAGTTCTTTTGCTGTCATAAAGTGGAGCATTCTCTCCCTTCAACTTTTTGCGAGGTGGACAAGCTCTGTCTACATGAATATGATTTCCACCCACCTAAATAAGAAGATTAACACATAGAATTATTATTTTGCTCATTATGATCTTGCATAATACACAATGTTCCATATGCTATTAAGTAAAACTAAAAAGCAGGCATATTTCATTAAAATTACCGAAATATTGTCATCCAAACATATGCCAAGCCAATGGACTGAAAAAGAGGGTATCTATTACACGAACTGATTTAGAACCAAAAGAATCATTATGCAGTATCATTAATCCCAAACTGAGTTACCGAGATCTTTTAAAGTCTAAACACCAAATTATGTTCATTATGGCAGAATATTGTGTTCTGTACAATGGGCTAATTGTGATAAACATCCATGTATAAATGGACCCAAAAAAAGATCCAACGCAACTAACATCACATTAAGAGACCTTCGAGATTAAGTAAGAAGGTAAGATGCCATACTCAACTCTATACTACTGGTAACTTTTCTTGTGAAATGGAAGACAAGCATTAAGCTTTTAAGAAATAAACTTACAACTGCCATGTTATGCGCCAAAGATGCTTGAGCAGAGTCCTCCGTCTTGAAAACAATGTATGCATTAACCCTGCATTCACCAACCAAATGATCTTTAATGAACATAATCATGATTCAACATTTTGAAATAAAAAATTTAACTTAACACCACTCTATTGTCATGAAAATTCTGCTACACAATTTCATATTTAAGCACACATCACAGCTCTTCTCATGAACCTAATCTGAAGTACACAATTCCATCTCCAATGAACAAAAGCACATTTTTAACATTTGAAGACATAAATAGGTCCAACTTTACACCACAGCTTTTCTCATGAAACATCAACCCGTACTTCACGATTTCACAATTAACAATGAATTTACAAATATGTTGACCTGAATAAAATCAGTGTTGTAAATATCGGTCATGGCGGCCGATATATTGGTGATATATCGCTTGGCGGTGGTCCACCGCCACGCATACAGCATATCGGCCAACTTAGCGTTTTGGTCAAATATCGGTCAATATCGGTTGAATTTTGGTATTTTGACTTTTTTAAGGCTTCACAAACTGTGTTAAAAATAGTAAAAACACAAATAATGTAAATTTTACAAGATATATAACTAAAACTAATGAATACATTAATAAAATTATAAAAATATATAAGAATTTCAGATTTATATTAAATAAATATTAAAAATATATAAAATAATGATAAAAATATATAAAATAATGATAAAAATATATAAAACAATGATAATTTATAGTACCCGCCGAGAAACCGATATATCTCCGCCAACACGATATATCGCTTGGCGGTGGTCGACCGCAGAGACCCCGCCGAGCGATATTGCTTCTATATGAACATGATTGCATAACAAGATTAAAAATATGATGATACACAACTTATTCTTATTAACATAAGGGTCTGGTGATTGCATAGCATGATACTTTTTTTTCACCGATTTAGTGATAATAGTAAGAAACTATGAAAAATCAGCTCATGGTTTTCGTAGCATGTATTTATAAGAAACGCTCATTTAACCATCGGTAGCAAAAGGCATTTTACTAATACTAATAATTTCATCTTACTATAATTTGTCAAACATGTAAAAAACATATACATCAAGCAACTGACCTTACGAAAAAATGATCTAACTAACCTAATGCAGGTTACTATCACAGTAATTAGCAGTGCGTTACAATAATAGGTAAAGCATATATCAAGCAATTAACCATATAAAAAAAGTTATCCAAATAACCTACCTGTCAACCGCATCATTGATTTGCTTCTTAATTATAGCACCCTTCCTCGGCGTCTTATCCTGCAACAAAAAACACAAGAAACCAAATCAAACTCTCGTCTTACGGGGTATTTGTTTCGGCCTATATGTAGGCTTATGAGCTTATTTAATTTCGGCTTATATAACATAATCCACAATTTTTCGGCTTATTTTGAGACTTGTGGGCTCATATAAATTTATTACGATATGATAAGCTCATAAGTCTCAAAATAAGCCAAAAAACTGGGGCTTATGTAATATAAGCCGAAACAAACACCTCCGCCTAACCTAACCAAACTAACAAAAACTCAAACAAATCGAAACAAACTCACATCCAACAACGGAATAGACCGAATCCTCACAGACTCAACTTCCCCAAATTTGGCAAACTCCCTTAACAACGCCTTCTTCTTGACCTTCAACGGCAAATTCCCCACAAAAACAGTCCGTAACAGCTTCTCCTCATCATCAAACCCTTCTTTCGCCACAAGCATCTCCTCATCGCCTTTCCCAACACCCTTCCTCTTCTCCCCAATTTTCACTTTAACCCCCTCATTTTCCCCCTTATCCAAACCCACGCCTCCATACTTTCTCTCCTCATACTCAGCCTCAACTTCATCTCTTTTCCTCTTCTTTTTCACACTTTTTTCTACCACAACCCCATCTCCACCACCCTTTAGTTTCTTCACCTTTTTATCATCGTCTGAGTCGTCTTTTTGGGGTTTTTTTCGTTTGTGTGTCAAATTGGATGATTCTGGGACATGGGTTTTGTTTTCTGGGCTGTCAATGTCTAAAGAGAGGAGCTTTTGGAGGGTGTTTGGTTTGGCTTTGAAAGGGTTTGAATCTGAGAAGATGGAGATGGTTGGGTCTTGTGGGGTGTTGTTGAAAAGGGTTTGGAATATGTTTGATGATGATGATGATAAGGGGGTGTTTGGATTTGGGGTTTCTGGGTTTGTTTTGGTTTTGCCCATTTTTTGTTGATGAAGGGTGGTGATGGTGGGATGAAGGTGTTTTGTTAAACCCTAATAAATATTTAGGGGTGTGTTTGGGGTAGGGTTGCGTGTTATTTGATGCAAGTTTGTTTGTGTGTAAGAGATGTTTTTGTTTATTTATTTGGGCTTGTAAAAACAAAACTCTATTTTTTTCCCTTCGTAGGATTGAAGCTACAAGTGAGTAGCCACTTGTTGGGGTTAAGCTTGCAAACAAGTCAAATCGAGCTTGAGTTTCACTTTGTAGTCATTTATTAGGATTGAGCTTGTAAAGAAGCCGAGTTGGGTCCGAGTTTGACCTTGTACCCATTTGTTGGGGCTGAGGTTGCAAACAAGTCAAGTCGAGCGCGAGTTTGATCTCGTAGCCATTTGTTGGGTTGAGCTTGCAAACAAGTCGAGTCAAACCCCGAGATTGACAGGGCTCAAGATTACAAGTTAATTTGAGCACAACTTAATAACTCGACAAGCTTTAATCGTTAAAGCTTGATGCTTATTCAAATAATTTACGAATAAGACTTGAGCTCGGCTAAAAAAACTCAAATTTATTCACAAATGTTGTATTCTTTAACAAACCTATCAATAAGGTCACGAAAATATGTGATAGAGTTTAGAGTTATACAAAATACTTGATCATTAGAGTTTAAATATCAAATCTATGATCATTATTAACAATTATAGCGATACTCACATAAGGATTTATGTTGTTTATGTAAGTATAACAAACATATATATGTACGTGAAAGCTCGATAAAAGCTCAGCTCGATCGAGTCAAGCTCAAGCTAGAGTTGCTTGATACAAGCTTGATTTAATTGCAACCCTATTTGAGCCGTTTGTGAAAATCTCGATATCATATTCGTAAAAAATATGAACGAGTTGAGTTTAAACGAGCTCGAACTAGATCCTAAATTGCAGGTTATTTTTATTAATAGATCATAAGCCCGAAAGTAATATTATTGGTATATAATACTAGTGCAAAAAAGTGAAACAAAAGTTTAATATATACATTTTGTTAGTTAATAAGACCCATTGGCTCGACCACTTGTTTAGGCATGTTTTGTTTCTAGGGCTTTATCTTTGTTTTGTCTTATAAATACTCTTGTACTCTTCTTAGTTGATCAACGATTCAATAAACTCTTGCATTGTAATCTTGATTTGTAAATGGTATCAAGAGCCATGAGTTTGGTATTGATATGTTGGTAATATGTTCGGGCATGTGATCATTTGTATTAACCACACATCAACATCGTTTCGATCGGCTTTCAGTTTGACGTACAACAGGTGTTGATACAAAAGTTGGATGGACCGTGCTTAACCCGAATTGAGCTTAATTCGGGCGCTTGAGGACTCCAGCTCTTGCACCAAGTGAACTTGTTTGAAGATCCTGCACACTAAATAACAAATACCGTTAGCTTACCGTGGAAGTGTATCCCACTATTAGACTCTGGCGTGAGAGTAAGTAATCGGTTTGATTAAGTAATCGGTGAGCGTTTAGAATATTGTGAAGATTGTAGCTTTATGGAACCTCTGGGGTTCCTTTTATACCCGGTGAAACCCTAATTGGGCTTCCCTATTTTGCCTAAGCAAGAGATAATTACTACTCCCTATGTCCCTAATTAAATGTCCACGTTTGACTTTTAGAGTCATTTTTGTAAACTTTGACCTTTGTTTGTGTTATATAATACTTGGTGAAAGTTATACTAATGAAAATATATTTAAAACTCAATTCATTCGTATGATTTGTATCAAGTATTATATAACATATACACGATAATTTAAGGTCAAAGTTGGAAACGGTTGACTTTGAAAGTCAACAGTGGAGATTTATTTAGGGACGGAGGGAGTATATACAACAAGATCCTTATCACGTAAATAAGGAGAGTGTATATCTTCTTAGCTTAGGTGAATCATAATCCTAATTAGATTATGATTCTGTCTGACCTCTTCCGCGTGCGGCCAGGGCAAGGCTGAGATGAAACCGTGTGCGACATCGGCTTATTGGGCCACATGGGCTTCAACGCTTATCTGCATATGATCCATACGTAATGGATACGGGTAGTTCCCGTGGGTCGGCCTTTATAGCCCGACTAGGGACTATAAATCATCATCCCCCCCCCCCCCCCCCAGTCTAGTAGTCGCACGACGTGCCGCGACTACATAACTATAAAAAACTGAGTCGCACTTGAAACTGTAATTGGTAGGATAATATATCGAAGAGTAACAAGGAAGTTTTAAATGTTCCCGCTCAAAACTTACACCTTGTCACTTTGAAAATCGTGAAAAATGTATGACACGTCTGCCAAACTATTCATCTTCTACCGTTGAAGTCGCCCAAGTGGATGACACACGACACGCATTCCTTTGTAGAAATAGTGAACCCTAGAGGTATTAATACCCCCAGCCTTCATTTAAGATCTCGTTTCCGCCATTAACACACCTTCATACCCATCTTTACACCTTACCAATCATATGTGACGATATCCGTACCACAAAATATCAAGATGGTCAAGCATTTATTTAACGTAACCTCACAAATCTCGGAGCAAGAACTACTTCATTTTTCCACAAAATATCACATCCCAGATAACCTGCACCCTGAAGTTCCAGAACCGCATTCCCACATATGGAGCTTTACCCCTAGAAAAGTAGGAGTCTACACAAGATTCTTCGAGTTCGCCAATAATCGTATACCCTTATCATAATTTCTGATAGACATCCTAAGTTTTTATGGTATCCATATATCACAGCTTCATTGAATTGGCGCGGAGAAAATATCAAACTTTGAAGTCAAATGTTGTATTCCGGATATAGACCCGAAAATAAACCTTTTTCGTGTGTTCTATTAGAGTATGTTCGTGTCATAACAACTAATTATATGGCTAGACACATATAGGCCTATGGGGGTCACACACATATACACTGAGGTACCATTTCATATATCATGTCTATCGTATTTGCGGTATTAATAAGTGTGTAAACACTTATCCTTTTTCCACTAAAATCAAGGAAAAACAAGACTAAATCGTGTGTTTTATATCGTAAATATCGGAATTACACTTGGTTTTGTGTTTTTGTGTTAAATAGGTACAAATGATTAAAAGAAGAGAAAACACGGGATTTCACGGTCAAAAGTTGAAGAAAAGTCCAAGAAAAGACGAAGACAACGTCAAAATACCAAAAGTGTGCCCAAGTTCATGAAAACCGGCTAAACCGACACGACTTTTGAATAAAAGATCAACAAAACCGGAATCGAGCTTGTTTTAGTGGGTTTAATCATTTATGAAGATAATCGGGCAAGTGGGATCCACATTTACTTATTGGGCCTGAAAGCCCAATAGTGGAATTAACTGAGTCATTTATTTACCAAAAGCCCAACAAAGGCCCAAACTTCAAAGGGACGAATGAGAGTTCTAACAAATTAAGCCCAAGCCCAACATCACCAAATTAATAAACAGTGGAAAACTTTGCTGGTCAAAGAACAAGTCAAACGCTACCTTTCCCCTTTACACGTTTGTTTATTTACTCTATATTTCACCCTACACACATCTATCTACCATGCACCTCCCCACACCTAATTACTACCTTTCCCCCACACAACCCTTACTATACACCTTCCCACACTCTAACTTACCCCATTATTTATTAACCGCAATCCCCACTTTTTCCTTTCGTTAAAAACAAAGATACATTTACTGTGTACTCTCCTTTCTCTTTCCCAAATAAAAACGCACCACCATCCATTTACCCAATCTCAAACCCTAATTTACCCTATTCACTAAATTACACCAAGAAAGAAATAGGGCTTTTGTTAATTTTTGTTAATTTCTATCAAAAGATAAATAATCCCCAAGTTTTCAGGGATCAAACACCTTGTGGTCCTCACATAATCCACGCTGGCAATCCGGACTCACGGACCAATCTCACCGTTAGATCAAGAAAGAAAAGAGAGAGAAGAAAGATGCGGCTGTGATTCTACACCTTGGCTACCAAGGAAGAGAAGAAAGTTTTTAGGGGTTTTCTCCTATAAAAACCCTTCACTTGTAATTCATATGGAGGCTTTTCATTATTTATTTTTCCTAATTTTTAAATTAAATTAGGAGTAGATTTAAATTAGTTTTAATTTTTGCAAATTAGATTAGATTTAATCATTGTAATTTTAATTTTCAGTTAATGTAATTTTATTTTGATTATTAATGAAAAAAGTTTGATTTTATTAATTTCATCTCTCAATTTATTTTCTGTTAATGTTCTTAATCTTAAATCTGCTTTTATATATTTACTGTTAATATTTGTTATTATTCGATTAATATAAAAAATAAAAAATAAAAAAAAAATAAAAAAAAATACAAATCCGTTCGAGAGCCTACTTGGGGTTCGAGAAGCTGTTGATGATTCGAAGAGATCTTGGTTCGGTTCGAGTGGAAAGTTTGGCTTTTGATGGTGATGTTACGGTGACTCGAAGGTGGTGTTCGGTTTGTCTTTAAGACGGCTCAGCGCTCAGTCTTCGACCCAATGGATTCGTCAAAAAGTTTGAAACCTTCTTTTTATTCTTAGTTAAGTTTTACTTTTATTAGTTTATATTTTTTTCTGCTTATGTTGGTTTGAATCTGTTTTAAGTTTAATATTTGTCTTTAATCTGCTTAGCTTAATAGTTCTTCTAGTTTATTTGATTTATATGTTTGAAGTTAATTTGAATTTGCCTAGTTTTGAATTTGCTTTTATTTCAGTTTTTATTAGCTTATAGGAGTTTTTGGTTTGCTTATTGTTTATTTTGTTACTGCCTAGTTAGTTCTTTTCATCTGCTTTTAGTGTGATTGATTGTTCGTTCATATCTACTTACGTTGCTTATTTGTTATCAGCTTATTATGCATTTCATTTGACTGCTTAATTTGTTATATGCTCTTATCGATTTATTTTGCTTATGTTTATTTGTTTCAGCTTATTTATAGCTTATCAGCTTAAGTCGTAGGTCTACTTTGTTTTCAGTATTTATAGTTTAGAATTGTTTATCTATTAGTTAGTTTTGTTTTATTAGATATAGCTTATTTGCTAGATTGTTTATTTTCTATAAAACTGCTTATTTGCCTTTTCAGTTTTTTTTTTTTTTGCTTATCATCTTATTTGTTTGCTTGCTTTAATGATTTTTAGTTTAACTGCTTTTGAATCTTGATTGGCTGGTTTGTCTGTTTTGCTGAAACATAACCCGGATCCATTTGATCTTTTGGTTGCAAATCTTATCTAAAAAATAAAAAAATCTAAAAAAAACATTAGAATAATTTGTCTATTCCCAGATTCGAACCCTAGACCTCCTGTCCAGGGGCCAAACGCCATAACCGTTAGTCTAGGACCCTTTCTTATGTATTCAACTGCACTTTTAAATTAATATAGGATTAGATTTTTAATGGCAGTTATTTTAAATTAGATTTAATTAAGTTTTAAGTTTATTTAAAAAGTATTTAAATAGTTTATTATTTAATTCAGTTTTTATAAAAAAATACAAAAAGACAAAAAAAATAATCTTTTATTTACTTTCTTTAAATTTTAATTTAGTTTTAATTTACTTTTATTTTCAAAATATTTTAATTTACTTTTATAACTTTTAATTTGTTTTCATTTTATTTGCTTTATTTAAAATAGTTTTACTTTAAATTAAGCTTTAAAATTACTTTTAATTAAATAGATTTATTTTAAATTTTCAAAATTAGTTTATATAGATTAGTTTTATTTAAATTGTTTTATTAGTTTTTAATATTAAATAGATGAAACACCAAAAATATTGTTTACCAAAAACAAAGTTAAGTCAAAACGTTAAAATTGGCTTTCAATTCGAGTGAGTCGAGGAACGAACATTAATTTAAAGGATTAAAAATCCTAGTTTCAAATGGCGCCGCTGCCGCTTCGCTCGTACGATTGACGATTTTTCGTGAAGACGTTTGGATTTTGGGATCCGTTCGATTTTGAACGTTACGTTTCTTGCACCAAAAATCAAAAATACAAAAAAAAATCAAAAACTTAAAATACGAAAAAAATTTAAAAAATCACAAAAGCAATTTCTTTCCTAAGAATTGCACCAAAAAAATTAAAAAAAAAATCAAAAGTAATACTTTTTCCTAAAAGTATTGCACCAAAAATATTACGTATTAGTGTTATTTTTTTTTAGTTCGATTTCTTTCGATTTTTCTTGTATATATATATTTTTCTAAAAAATACAAAAATATTCTTCTTTATCCTCTATTGTGTTTAATTCTTTTTCTCAACCCCTCTTATTTATAATTCTTCATGGATTCGTCTTGCGTTCGGTGTGGGAGACCATGGCATGGTTTTCAAACATGTCAATGGTGTATTTGTGAGCGGTGTGGTTTTGATATCGACAATACACAATTTGGATTTTGTCCATTTTGCAATTCAACGAATTCGTACTTCTCCTCTTACACTACTTTCTCCCCCCCTCCCGTCTATGACAATCCCTATCCGCAACATGAACCGGGTTTTTCCCAATACCCGTGTTGCAATCATTGTGGGGGCCCTCACGATACTTCTTATTGTCAACCGATGAATTATGAGCCACATCCGTGCTATAATTCCGGTTTTCAAAATTTTGAACCCCCACATCCCACCATCAATCATCAATCCTCTCAGAGAATTCAACAAATCAATGCTTTGAATGACGAAAGAAAAGCCCTTCTTTGGGAACTTCATGACGGCTTAATTCGACTGACCGAGACTTTGGAGGAGCAACAACGACAACGATAAGAGCAAGTATCTAATCTTAGTGATTATACTCCTCCTCCTGTGCGTTCTTACTATTATGATGATGATGACGATGAAAATTCTATTTCTTGGAATGATCTTTGTGCTCAATGTCCTAGTGCAATTGTAATTCCTTCTCTCAACTTGCCGGCTCTCGAGCCTAAGGATTCTACCACTCCTATTCTCGATTCTTCCACTACGGAGCCCGATGCCTCTCTCATCATGGGGGATGAGGGTCTTATCACTATTCCTTGTGACGAGACTCTTATTCCAATCCAAAGTGAGCCTACGGTTGCTTCCGATAGTGACGATGAGTGTGAATCTATTTCTAGTGATGACTCATTACCTCCCACCGACATCTTGGGAAACGATTCTTTGGCTTTCTCTAATCCCATTTTTGATCTCGATGATGATTTTACTTCTAGTGATGACGAGTCACTATCCGATGAAGACGTTCCGAAGGAAAATTTCAAGATTTATTCGAACCCTTTATTTGATTTTGATGACGCCTACATCTCTAGTGACGTGAATCCTCTCTTTGAAGAGGGGATGGAGGACATTGATAGCTCCGACTCTATTGCTATTGATGAGCATTCTTTGTTAGCCATGCCACCTCCCATCATAGAGGAGGTGGAGAGATTTGACCCTAGCTTCCGTTTGATTCGGTCTGGTGAGGTGACGCGGGTGGTAGATATGTCCTCTGATATTTCTCATATTATGTTGCCACCCCGTCCTACCGCGTGCACACCCAAGCAAGTGATGTATCGCTTTTACTCTTCTCATTTCACACCGGGAAATGAGGATGAGTGTTTTGACCCGGGAGGTGACATTGACCATTCTTTGATTAATACCTTTACGGCTTTGCCGAATAGTGACCATCCTATGTCTTTGGGGATGACAATGTGTCTCCTTTACCCATCCCACCTCCCGTGGATCACGACCTCACATACTTCTCGTATGTTGAGCGGACTTTTCTCCCTTCTATGACTTATCCTCCTGCCTCTCATTTATTATGTTCCTCCGGGACCGAGGACAAGATTTTTGATCCCGGTATAACATTCGAGGCTTCCCCATGGACCATTTAATTCGGGGTCGAGTCAGGCTCGTGACTCGGTTAACAAAAACAAGCGCTTCTCGGGAGGCAACCCGGTTATCTATCTTTTATTTATTTTCTACAATAAGTGTAGGGGGAGCCGTGTAGGTTGTTTGTTTTGTGTGTTGTGATTGTGTAGGTACTTGTGCTTTGATGATCCACTTTTGGTACGTTTGACGTGACCCGTGTTCCCGTGTACCCGGTTCCTTCGATAAGTTTTTGCTATTGTGATTTAATCTTGTATATAAATAAATGTAATCACTTTAGTTGTCCTTTCCTTAGCTCGATTTTAAACAACGTACTCAATGTCCTAAGTGTATGGGAGTTTATTCTCCCACATGCTTAAACATTGAGGACAATGTTTATATTAAGTGTAGGGGGGATTTCTATCGAAATTTTAGTGGCCTTTTCCATGAATTTGACCACATTTTAACCGGAAAATTTAAAAAATTTTCAACGTTTTTCAAATTTTTGATCTATTTTGGCCTTGTAGTATTTTTTTTTCTTTTCTTTTGTCTTCGCATCGTATTTATATTTTCAATTTCAAGAATAAAGTCAAAAATAAATAAATAAATAAAATGGTTTTAACAAGTTTTGATATCTTTGATATATTAGGCCCGTCGTGAATATTTTGACTCAACCCGAGTTTACTTATCCAAGTTTACTCTAGCTAGTATCCTTAACCATATGGACCTTAATTGGTTTATTAGGCTAAGCATCCACGAATCTCATTCCTTGAGATTTTAAATTGTGGAGAACGAGAGATGATAGAGTTAATTATAAGTTCGGTATTCTTTCATTAACTTATGTGAGTTAGTTATGAGCTTTTTCTCCCATCACTTGTTAATAAATATATTTGCAATAAATAAGGTTGTACGATTTAAAAGGTTACTTAGCTTCTAGCACAAGATCGTTTAAAAGTTGCTCGGTATTAATTAGAGTTCATAGCCAAGGCATAACTTATTGAAGCGGGACGCGAATATTGGCTTATCCAAAAAGGCCCTAACAAGGCATGAGGATACCCGAGTCCAAAAAGGCCCTAACAAGGCATGAGGATTCACTTTTTTTGCTAAAGATCCAAAGATGACGTGAAGATCATTAATCCAAATCAATATGATGGATCAAGACACACGACGAGAAGCAATTACTCCCCTAAAGATCATGGAGAAGTCTATCCAAAAAGACCCTAACAAGGTATGAGGATAAATAGATCCAAGTCCGAAAAGGAGGCGGATCGTTGTATATCAAAATCCTAAATAAAGAAGAGGATAAATGAAGAAGTCGTGGTCAACGTTTGAAGCATCTTTCACTCCTTATGAAGATGTATACCAAAATAAAGAGAAGACCATAATTTCAAGATCGTCTCTCAAGATTTGAAGTTTGAAGTATAAGCCAAATATCGGTCCGAGAGAGGTCTCAAATCGTGAAACGAGTTATGCCAAGATATGAACTTTATGAGGTTTCGAGAAGCCGTTTTAAAAGATTTTGTCCTTTAGCTAACTATCGATTAAATCGTCCCACTTTATTTTCGGCCTTAATAATTATCGAAATAAGTCAAAAATGCATCCTCGTGATCATTCAAGAAAAAAATAAAATACAAGAGATACACCGTAGGAATAAGGGGGTCTAAGTGATTAACTAAACCACATGAGCAAGTGTTAGTTGTGCTAACTTGTAATAACAATGATCTCGTTTTTGAGCTTGGTATGGGGAACGTGAAACTTGAGGGTGATTAATATTCATGACACCAAAGCCCTAATCTAAGTCTTAGATTTCTTTATGAGTTTCTTCCATCTAATAATTTCAAAATTTATAAATTATTTTAACTTTTGTTTCCTTTTAAGTTTTTATCTTTCCGTAGTAGTAGTAATAGTAATAAAGGCCGAGATGGGTTAATTAGGAGAAAAACGTAACTTTATGCTTTAAAATAATGCATTGCATGGGGTCATTGCAATGGTCAAGTGTAGGGGATTTAATAAGTGTGTAAACACTTATCCTTTTTCCACTAAAATCAAGGAAAAACAAGACTAAATCGTGTGTTTTATATCGTAAATATCGGAATTACGCTTGGTTTTGTGTTTTTGTGTTCAATAGGTACAAATGATTAAAAGAAGAGAAAACACGGGATTTCACGGTCAAAAGTTGAAGAAAAGTCCAAGAAAAGACGAAGACAACGTCAAAATACCAAAAGTGTGCCCAAGTTCATGAAAACCGGCTAAACCAACACGACTTTTGAATAAAAGATCAACAAAACCGGAATCGAGCTCGTTTTAGTGGGTTTAATCATTTATGAAGATAATCAGGCAAGTGGGATCCACATTTACTTATTGGGCCTGATAGCCCAATAGTGGAATTAACTGAGTCATTTATTTACCAAAAGCCCAACAAAGGCCCAAACTTCAAAGGGACGAATGAGAGTTCTAACAAATTAAGCCCAAGCCCAACATCACCAAATTAATAAACAGTGGAAAACTTTGCTGGTCAAAGAACAAGTCAAACGCTACCTTTCCCCTTTACACGTTTGTTTATTTACTCTATATTTCACCCTACACACATCTATCTACCATGCACCTACCCACACCTAATTACTACCTTTCCCACACAACCCTTACTATACACCTTCCCACACTCTAACTTGCCCCATTATTTATTAACCGCAATCCCCACTTTTTCCTTTCGTTAAAAACAAAGATACATTTACTGTGTACTCTCCTTTCTCTTTCCCAAATAAAACGCACCACCATCCATTTACCCAATCTCAAACCCTAATTTACCCTATTCACTAAATTACACCAAGAAAGAAATAGGGCTTTTGTTAATTTTTGTTAATTTCTATCAAAAGATAAATAATCCCCAAGTTTTCAGGGATCAAACACCTTGTGGTCCTCACATAATCCACGCTGGCAATCCGGACTCACGGACCAATCTCACCGTTAGATCAAGAAAGAAAAGAGAGAGAAGAAAGATGCGGCTGTGATTCTACACCTTGGCCACCAAGGAAGAGAAGAAAGTTTTTAGGGGTTTTCTCCTATAAAAACCCTTCACTTGTAATTCATATGGAGGCTTTTCATTATTTATTTTTCCTAATTTTTAAATTAAATTAGGAGTAGGATTTAAATTAGTTTTAATTTTTGCAAATTAGATTAGATTTAATCATTGTAATTTTAATTTTCAGTTAATGTAATTTTATTTTGATTATTAATGAAAAAAGTTTGATTTTATTAATTTCATCTCTCAATTTATTTTCTGTTAATGTTCTTAATCTTAAATCTGCTTTTATATATTTACTGTTAATATTTGTTATTATTCGATTAATATAAAAAATAAAAAAAAAAAAAAAAAAAAAAAAATACAAATCCGTTCGAGAGCCTACTTGGGGTTCGAGAAGCTGTTGATGATTCGAAGAGATCTTGGTTCGGTTCGAGTGGAAAGTTTGGCTTTTGATGGTGATGTTACGGTGACTCGAAGGTGGTGTTCGGTTTGTCTTTAAGACGGCTCAGCGCTCAGTCTTCGACCCAATGGATTCGTCAAAAGGTTTGAAACCTTCTTTTTATTCTTTGTTAAGTTTTACTTTTATTAGTTTATATTTTTTTCTGCTTATGTTGGTTTGAATCTGTTTTAAGTTTAATATTTGTCTTTAATCTGCTTAGCTTAATAGTTCTTCTAGTTTATTTGATTTATATGTTTGAAGTTAATTTGAATTTGCCTAGTTTTGAATTTGCTTTTATTTCAGTTTTTATTAGCTTATAGGAGTTTTTGGTTTGCTTATTGTTTATTTTGTTACTGCCTAGTTAGTTCTTTTCATCTGCTTTTAGTGTGATTGATTGTTCGTTCATATCTACTTACGTTGCTTATTTGTTATCAGCTTATTATGCATTTCGTTTGACTGCTTAATTTGTTATATGCTCTTATCGATTTATTTTGCTTATGTTTATTTGTTTCAGCTTATTTATAGCTTATCAGCTTAAGTCGTAGGTCTACTTTGTTTTCAGTATTTATAGTTTATAATTGTTTATCTATTAGTTAGTTTTGTTTTATTAGATATAGCTTATTTGCTAGATTGTTTATTTTCTATAAAACTGCTTATTTGCCTTTTCAGTTTTTTTTTTCTTGCTTATCATCTTATTTGTTTGCCTGCTTTAATGATTTTTAGTTTAACTGCTTTTGAATCTTGATTGGCTGGTTTGTCTGTTTTGCTGAAACATAACCCGGATCCATTTGATCTTTTGGTTGCAAATCTTATCTAAAAAATAAAATAATCTAAAAAAAACATTAGAATAATTTGTCTATTCCCAGATTCGAACCCTGGACCTCCTGTCCAGGGGCCAAACGCCATAACCGTTAGTCTAGGACCCTTTCTTATGTATTCAACTGCACTTTTAAATTAATATAGGATTAGATTTTTAATGGCAGTTATTTTAAATTAGATTTAATTAAGTTTTAAGTTTATTTAAAAAGTATTTAAATAGTTTATTATTTAATTCAGTTTTTATAAAAAAATACAAAAAGACAAAAAAAATAATCTTTTATTTACTTTCTTTAAATTTTAATTTAGTTTTAATTTACTTTTATTTTCAAAATATTTTAATTTACTTTTATAACTTTTAATTTGTTTTCATTTTATTTGCTTTATTTAAAATAGTTTTACTTTAAATTAAGCTTTAAAATTACTTTTAATTAAATAGATTTATTTTAAATTTTCAAAATTAGTTTATATAGATTAGTTTTATTTAAATTGTTTTATTAGTTTTTAATATTAAATAGATGAAACACCAAAAATATTGTTTACCAAAAACAAAGTTAAGTCAAAACGTTAAAATTGGCTTTCAATTCGAGTGAGTCGAGGAACGAACATTAATTTAAAGGATTAAAAATCCTAGTTTCATGTATACAAAAGACCTTCGTAACTCGAGATCAGTATTGGGCTTCCAGTGACTAAGTAGTGTACATAGTTATTGGAATTGGAAAAACTTATGGAGAGGACCATAAGAGGCCATTATAAGGAGGACATAATAAGGATTAAAAGGGAGTTTCTATGGTGATAAATACACATTTATTTGGCATTTATTCTCATTAATGTGTATTAACAATTTACCAAAACCACTTCCTTCTCCTCTCTTGGGTTTTTGCACGGGAATAAACACACATACACTTAATGTTTGTGTTTTCTTGATCTCCATCTTTAAATCTTGTTTATTCAAAGGATGTTATAAGGTTACTGGGTTTAAGACTAGAATCTATTGGTATACAAGGATGTGTGGTCTGGATAAATCATAAAGGTGATCTCCTTTGATCACTTGGTTTCATATTTGATTGGTGTTCTTGGTGATTGTCATGTGTTCATTCAACTGGTCACGCTACAAAGGTATATATATTGCTTGTTTTGTTTGATTGATCATATGACTCTATGGATCCGTTCATAGGTGCTTGTTCTGCTGCATTAAATTATCTTTTATATGATATTGATTGTATTCAGCACCTATACATTCTACCGCCCATCCTGGGTCAATAGCTGGATATCCTTCTCCAAACGATCGGGTCCACTTTAGTGTTACGAGACAAAACTTGATTCCTTGAAGAACTGGAACAACAAATTCTTTTGGATAGCTAGTTCCATCTTCCCCTTTGAATATGACTTCATAACCCAAGAGACTGTGATAAAGGATGAGCGCACTAAACTAGGAACGTACAGCGCGCAAGACGCCGCATTAATCAATACGAATCATATCCCTAAACAGGAGTATCCTAAAGCGTTGTTGTACGCCATTGGACTTAGCCATAATATTATTATGCGCAATGACCATCTACCCCAATTTTATGACGACTTCGGTCTGGTAAGTACTATTTACTTGATTGTCTGTCATATGCGCAATTATATCAAAAAATCACACTCATACTTCATCCTTTTTCACAGAAATGAGCCTATCCCAAATAGTGGGACGCCAGCACCCTCACGCGGCAACTATGCGACCCCGCCCCGAACAGCAGAATAGCTTCCTCTAAAAGTTATTGTTGGTGGGTGTACCATGCCCACAGAGGTACATGAATCCATCTCATCACAAGATATCGGGGGGACGCTAGTAATAAACGCAACTCCTATTTGCAGCGTTCCGGGATATACGGAGTCGTCCTCCTTAGAGTGGATGAAAAATATAAGTAAAAACCTATGAAATCACCTGATGAAGAAACCACATCAGGGGAGCGTGAGTCTGAGAACACGACAGACGTGTACCAAATTTACAAGAGACCCAGTGGAATGTCCTTTGTTGTACCGCAAAAAATTGATTGAACAGAGATTGGAGAAGCATCCTCCGCTAGACATATTACAACAGAACACTCCTCCAAAGCAAATCCTGTAGATTCCTTTGTTGAAGTTGCCATGCAGGTCGAATAGCAAAGGTAAAGCATTTTGTCCTCTACACTTACTAACCAATCTGTCATTGTACTGTAGAAAGGTCCCAACATCCCTTGACATTTATATTATAGAGTGAGTGCTGAAAAGATGCCCATGGCCGATGGTGCGACCACTCCCGTACTCGTTACACAGGACGCTACCATAAGCATGTGCCCGTTAAACGAGGATATACTTACTTTAAACGTAGTTGAATCAACAACTCACCCAGATGTCTTCAGCCCTCAATGACTAGTACCATCATCATGTCGTTTAACTGAAACCCATGACTGCAAAAACTTTTTAGACCACATCATTCTCCTAAGACACGCTCAAATCCTAGACTTTCTTTCTGATGATTTGCTAGTAAAAGAGGAAACTATGACTGCGCCTCATGAAGTATCGCTAATGTCCCATTTAAAGGAGAGATATCTAGAACTATCTCAGTGAAATGAAGCCACAACGGCAGAACATGCCCAGGTACTGGAAGAGAAAAACATTGAACTAGCCCGAGTGAAAATGAGACTAACACTAGCTGAGGTTACAACCAAAATGAACGCGAACACCATCCAATACTTACAAGATCAGAAAACCCAACTCTTGGACTCGCTACCTGAGAGCGCACAAAGCTGGAAAATCAGGAGTCCGACAACCGATGGGCGATGCAACAACTGGAGAAGTGTAGAGAAAATTCTTTGCCAACTCTGCTGATTTCACCACTAAGTGCCAACAACAATTAAATGAGCACATGAAGAAACTTCAATGCCTCAGTGTGGAATTCAATGAAGAATTCAACCCACATTTAATGTTCGTGCTACCAGAAAGGCTATGGTTAATTCAGTACGGCCTCCCTTTAGCCGCTAAAGGTACAATGGAATCTCTGATAGGTGTGAAAACACCCATCCTTTTACCACTTAAATCGGGCTAAAACAAGACCAAAACACGTATTTAATATCATTTTTTTGGAATTATGCGTGGTTTTTGTGTTTATTATGTTTTCAGAGGCAACCGGATGAATATTGAAGAAAACATGGGATTGCACGGGTTTTATCGAGGAAAAAGACTCAAGACGAAGTCTATTGTCCAAGAAATGCAAAAGATTTGAAGTCATTGTGCCTATTTGAAGATTTATCAAAGAATAGAGCCAAAGATGGAAGATTCATATATGTCGAAGAACTCGAGTCTATAAAACAATAGATTATAAGACGAGTTGGAATAATTCACCGACACTTCTCAAATCCAAAGTGGAAACGTTATTTAAAGATGCATGAAGACTTAAGAAGAAAGAAGAAAAAGAAGCCCAAATCAAAGCCCAATCAAAAGCCCATCACCACCATACACACGCCTATATAAAGCCCTTACTTCACAAATTTTCACACACTTAGTTTTTTTTAGGTAGTTTCTAGTTTTAGAGAGAGAAAGTTCTAAACTTTCTCTCACTACTTTTCATCTTTTTTCTCTTTCAAGAACAACATTTGTATTACTTTTTCATTAATCAAGTTCAAGTTTTAATCTTTAATCTCAACCTTCCTTTCTTTTACTTTTATTGATTTTGGTACAAATCTCGTATGATCCGTGTTGTTCATCTATGATTTGTGCTTAAAAAGTTGTTAACTTTTAATGTTTCCTTAAGTTTTTATATAAATAAGCTTTGAGATCTTTGTTCTTATTAGCTTATTTGTTGATTTAGCTTATTTACTTTTTAAGGTCTTTATGAAAAGTTCATCTTTTTATTGACTTGATTTAAAAGTTGTTTATTTTAAGCTTAGATAAAGTGTTCTTAGTGCTTATTTAATCAGCTTATCATTAGATTCGAGTTAGTTTTGGGTTTTAGCTTATTCCAATAGCTTATTACCCTTGCAAAAGTCTCGAATTAGCACCAATTTCGAAAAGGGAAAGCCCTTTTCCGATTGAGTTTTCCGACCAGCAACACCCCTTCATTCCGATCTTACGATCGGAAAAGGGTTTTGAGATTCCGACGGTGAGCATTTCTAGTATTCCGATTGGCACTCCAAGCCTTATTCCGATTTAGGCATTTTCCAGTTATTCCTATTGTAACATTTCGTCCATATTCCGATTGGTTCCGTTTGTTGCATTCCGATTGCCCCACCATTTTGCATATTCCGATCAGTAGATCGGAATAACATTCCGATTGAGGGGACTTTTACACTATTTCGATTGGAGGTATTTTGTTACGATCCTACTTTCTTTTAGTCTTTTCCAACTAAGTTCTTATTTTTCACAAAGTTTTCCAAGAGTTAGTTTTTTATTGAGTGTTCATTTATTTTATATTAAAATCTTTAAGTTTTCAACATTTATTTTTAAACTCGTTTCTTACCTTAATCTTTCAAGTCTTTAATTTTACTCTTCGACACTTAACTTCTTATAGTTAGTTTAAAGTAGATAAACAAACCAACCACTTTTTATTAACCAAGAACAAATCATTCCACTTAAGACCGAGATCAATTCGAGAGGACTGTGAGAGTAAATTGAACCTAACAAAAAGCTTGTATCAAATGGCGCCGCTGCCGGCTCTTCTCGTTAAGATCAAAAGTTTTTTGTGAGAACTTGGATTTTGGGATCCGTTCCCCGTGAACGTTACTTTTTCATAAAAAATTTCAAAAAATCCTAAAAAATATAAAATTTTCAAAAATACAAAAAAAAATTAAAAACCATAAAAACCAAAAATATTTGTGCTTTGCTTTTCTTTGTTCGTTCTTTTGCAGGTGTATGCGCACTCGATCCACGTCATATCAAGAGCCCGAGCCTCTCGATCACTTAGACATGGCCGGTGTACCACCTCCAAACAATAATAACAACAACAACATGAACAATAACAACCACAATGAGCCCCTTCCGGATAATCGCCCGATGATTGAACTGCTGCAAGCTCATGTCGATGGCAACACTGATCCGATTGTTATACCAGCAATTGCAGCCAACAATTTTGAGCTAAAATCAGGCTTTATCCAGATGGTCTCCGCTCAACCATTCTTGGGACGAACCATTGATGATCCACACGACCATATCAAGAGATTCTTGCAACTCACCAACACGGTCAAGTTCAATGGTGTTCCACAAGAGGTTATAAGGTTACAACTTTTTCCCTTTTCTTTAGAGGGACAAGCCCGGCATTGGCTTGCTAAGGAACCGCCACAGAGTATTCTCTCGTGGACGGATTTGGAAACAAAGTTTATCAATTACTTTTTTCCACCCTCTCGTACTACCGCTTTGCGGAATGAGATCATAAATTTTGAACAAAAGTACGATGAGTCATTCAGTGAATCTTGGGATCGCTTTAAAGATCTTTTAAGAAAATGCCCACAACATGGTTTTACCAAAGTACATCAAATCAATACTTTTTACAATGGTTTAAGCATGAGTGACCAAGATTCACTGAACAGTGCCTCGGGGGGTAATCTATTGGCTAAGACTTCCACTGCTGCTTGGGATATCATTGAGAATAAGTCTCGTGTGCAAACCAAGAGTGTTAGGACCAATGTCGCTAGTGCTAGCACTAATGACAGCGACAAGCGATTGGACAAAATCACTACGCTTCTTGAATCGCTTGTCACCCACACCGTCAGCAACAACGCCAAAAACGCTCAAGTAAACGCTGTCAGCCAACCTTGTGAGATATGCGGTGGTCCTCACTCTTACACAACTTGTACCGCCACCCAAGACTACCCTGCCGAGAATGTTAATGCAGCATATGGCACCTATACTCAACCTGCTTATCAAGCAAAACCTCAAGGTGACCGCAACTTGCTTAGCTACCGTTCCAACAACTATATCTCGCCACCTGGTTTTAATCCTAACAACCAAAACCAACAACAAAACCTCAACCGCCCTCCTCAACAACAACAAACTCGTACACCATACATCCCTCCTCACAAGCAGCAACAACCACCTCAACGAAATAACCAAGTTTACCAGCAACCTGCTTATCAACCACCCGCATACACTGCTCCTTCCAACCAAACCCCCGCATCACATCAAGACATTGGAACCTACATGAGGACTAACGATGTGATCGTGGATAATCTCCAACAGGAAGTGCGCAACTTGAAAGCAGATCTGATGAAACAAGGGAATGA
This sequence comes from Glebionis coronaria, assembly GCA_025667525.1. Classification (NCBI taxonomy): domain Eukaryota; kingdom Viridiplantae; phylum Streptophyta; class Magnoliopsida; order Asterales; family Asteraceae; genus Glebionis; species Glebionis coronaria. Next base: position 172,163,046 of record CM046877.1, on the reverse strand, counting down.
TCTGAGAGCTGATATGAAGAACACTATGGATAGTCAAACGAATGACTTGAGGAACATGATGGCTAGTTTCTTCCACGGTAATCAACCCTCTTCTTCGGGTACTCTTCCGAGTAATACCGTTGCGAATCCAAGAGGGGAGATGAAAGCAATCACTACTCGAAGTGGTAAAGGTACCAAGGAACCCGAGCTTCCTATACCTCCACCGGTGGTTGTGACTAAGGAGAACGAGTCACCAGCACCTATACCTCATCCTTCTGCTTCCCCAATTTCTCCACCTCTTCCTTCTACCCCTCCTCCACCCAAGGATGTGAGTGATCCTATTCTTACAAATCCTTCCTCTTCTTCCAATATACCTTATCCATCTAGGTTGAGGAAAGAGAAGCTCAAAAGCAAGGACGATATTCAGGTTTCGAACTTCCTTAAAATGTTCAAACAACTGAATTTCAATATCTCCTTCGCTGAGGCTCTCGCTCACATGCCTAAATATGCAAAAATGTTTAAAGATCTTCTGAGCGACAAGGAAAAGCTCCTCGATCTCGCCAACACCCAACTTAATGAGAACTGCTCTGCAGTGCTCTTGAGGAAATTGCCAATCAAGCTTGGTGATCCGGGTCGTTTTCTTATCCCTTGCAATTCCCCGGGAGTAGAGAATTGCATGGCCCTAGCCGACCTAGGTGCCAGTATTAATCTCATGCCTCTAAGTGTTTGGAAGCAATTATCTCTCCCAGAGCTAGTCCCCACCAAAATGACTTTGGAATTAGCCAACCGTACGGTTGCTTATCCAGTGGGGATAGCCGAAGACGTCATTGTAGGAGTCAACAAATTCACCTTCCCTGCTGATTTTGTTGTCGTCGACTACGAGATGGACCCCCGTGTGCCACTAATTGTTGGTCGTCCATTCCTTAGGACCGGTCGCACTCTCATTGATGTTGAAGCCGGTGAGCTTATCATGAGAGTGGGTGACGATAAAGTAGTCTTCAACATGGGAAAGTTGTCTAAACAGCCTTATTCATATGAGAGCGTTAATTGTATTGACGTTCTTGATGAGGCTTGTGAAGAACACTTTAATGATGCTTGCAAAAGTATTCCTACCTCTCTTCCCACTGTTGAGACCGTGTCCTCCATTGATTCATCGTTGTCTCTATTTGGAGATAGTGATTTATTTTGGAACAATCTTGACAATACCATGGGAGATGTGAATTTAGCTCCTAATGATTCTCCCACCGAGGGGGATGAAGACATGAATTTCTTTGACAATCTTCTCACTGAAGACAATCCTTCGCCTCCATCTCCCACGGTCATTGCTATCGATACTCCGACTTCGAATACGCCTCCCGTCGAAAATCCACCGGATTTAGAGCTTAAGGAGTTGCCGCCCCATCTTGAATATGTATTCCTTGACGAAGAGAAGAAGTCGCCAGTCATCATTGCTAAGGATTTGAAGGATGAAGAGAAAGCCCGACTTGTCGCTGTGTTGAAAGATCATAAGAAGGCTATTGCTTGGAAAATTTCGGATATTCGTGGAATTGATCCTCACTTCTGCACACATAAAATTCTCATGGAGGACGACTTTAAGCCCACAATTCAAAGCCAACGAAGGGTGAATCCAAAAATACATGAAGTCATCAAAACAGAGGTTATCAAACTTCTTGATGCGGGTATGATTTACCCTATTTCGGATTCACCATGGGTTAGTCCAATCCATTGTGTGCCCAAGAAGGGCGGAATAACCGTTGTTCCCAATGAACACAATGAGTTAATTTCCACTCGTCTCGTTACTGGGTGGAGAGTTTGTATAGACTACCGCAAACTCAATGATGCCACGAGAAAGGATCATTTCCCTCTACCTTTCATGGACCAAATGCTTGAACGATTAGCTGGTAATGAATATTACTGCTTTCTTGATGGTTTCTCGGGTTATTTCCAAATACCCATCGATCCCCAAGATCAAGAGAAGACTACATTCACTTGTCCCTACGGCACATTCGCTTACAAAAGAATGCCTTTTGGCTTATGTAATGCGCCCGGGACTTTCCAAAGGTGCATGTTAGCTATCTTCCATGACATGGTTGAACAAACCATGGAAGTCTTCATGGATGATTTCTCGGTCTTCGGGGATTCCTTCTCTTCTTGCCTTGCCAATTTGGAACGTATGCTCAAGCGGTGCGAAGACACTCGCCTAGTTCTGAATTGGGAAAAATGCCATTTTATGGTAAAAGAAGGCGTCGTGCTTGGACATAAGATCTCGAAAGCCGGTCTTGAAGTAGACCGTGCCAAAGTCGATGTTATCGCAAAGTTGCCTCCACCTTCAACCGTGAAGGGTGTGAGAAGTTTTCTGGGTCATGCGGGCTTCTACCGTCGATTCATCAAAGATTTTTCTCAAATCGCTCGCCCGATGACCCACCTCTTGGAAAAAGATACTCTTTTTATCTTCTCCAAAGAGTGTCTTGAAGCCTTCAACTCGCTTAAGGATAAGCTAACTAAGGCACCCGTCTTGGTTACCCCTAATTGGGAGCTACCTTTTGAGTTGATGTGCGATGCTAGTGATTTTGCTATTGGAGCGGTTCTTGGACAAAGAGTGAACAAACACTTCCAACCGATCCATTACGCTAGCAAGACAATGACTGGGGCACAATTGCATTACACGACAACAGAAAAAGAGCTTTTAGCTGTTGTCTATGCTTTTGAAAAATTTCGCCCCTATCTTGTCCTTTCCACCACAATCGTTTACACCGATCATTCCGCGCTGAAGTACTTGTTGACAAAGCAAGATTCCAAACCAAGACTTCTTCGCTGGGTTTTGCTGCTCCAGGAATTTAAAATCGAAATTCGCGATAAAAAAGGAGCAGAAAACCTAGCCGCGGATCATCTCAGTAGACTTGAGGATCCTTACCAGGGGAATCATCCGAACAAAGAAATCAATGATTCTTTTCCCCTGGAGACTTTAATGTCTATAAATTCGACTGCTAATGAAACCCCGTGGTTTGCGGACATTGCAAACTATTTGGCGGGTGGAATTCTCGTTGACGGGTTAACATCCCAGCAAAAGAAGAAGTTCTTCAAAGACATAAAGACTTACTTCTGGGATGACCCGTATCTTTTCAAACAATGTGCCGACTTGATTATTCGCCGATGTGTTGATGGACCGGCAGCTTTCAAAATCCTTGATGCTTGCCACAAAGGACCCACTGGTGGTCACTTTGGTCCCAACTACACCGCCAAAAAAGTGTTTGATTCGGGATTTTATTGGCCCACCATCTACCGTGATGCTCACGAGATGGTTAAACGATGTGATGCTTGCCAAAAACAAGGCACGATCACACATAAAGACGAGATGCCTCAGAATTTCATACAAGAATGTGAAATCTTTGATGTTTGGGGTATCGACTTTATGGGGCCTTTCCCTTCCTCTAAAGGAAACAAATACATCCTTGTAGCCGTTGACTACGTTTCTAAGTGGGTTGAAGCCAAAGCTTTACCTACTAATGATGCAAGGGTGGTTTGTAACTTTTTGAAATTGCTGTTCGCTCGATTCGGCGTTCCTCGTGCTATTATCAATGACCGCGGGACTCATTTTTGCAACGATCAATTTGCAAGAGTCATGGCAAAGTATGGTGTCAATCACCGTCTTTCCACCGCCTATCATCCCCAGACCAATGGGCAAGCCGAGATATCCAACCGTGGATTGAAGCGAATTTTGGAGCGTACTGTAGGAGAGCATCGTGCCGCGTGGGCTGATAAGTTAGATGATGCTCTGTGGGCTTTCCGTACTGCTTACAAGACCCCGATCGGTTGTACACCTTATCGTCTTGTGTACGGGAAAGCATGCCACCTTCCCATCGAGCTGGAGCATAAGGCGCACTGGGCCTTAAAGTGGGCTAACTTCGACATCAACAAAGCCGGTGATCATCGCAAGATTCAACTCAACGAGCTCAACGAACTGAGGGATGAAGCTTATGAGAACTCGCTGATCTACAAAGAGAAGACGGAGATCCTTCATGACGCAAAAATCAAGAACCGAGAGTTCCATGTTGGTGATCAAGTCTTACTTTTCAACTCTCGGTTGAAGATCTTCTCTGGCAAGTTGAAGAGCCGCTGGTCTGGTCCATTCACCGTCGCCAACGTCTATCCATATGGGACCATTGAGCTTTCTCAGCCAAATGGGCCCAATTTCAAGGTGAATGGCCAGCGTCTAAAGCTGTACTTTGGTGAGGACATCTCTCAGGAGATGATTCCATCCCTCACCACGTTCCCTATGAACTGAATTTGGGTCGAGTCAGGCTCGTGACTCGGTTATAAAAAACAAGCGCTCCTCGGGAGGCAACCCGAGTATCTATCTTTTTATGTGTTAACCTCCTAAGTGTAGGGGGACCTACATAGGTGTTTGTATTTGTGTGGTGATGTGATTACAGGGATAAGTGCACTCTTGTAAACCTTGAAGAACCATGCTCCCGTGTTATCCGAAATCCGGTTCTATCCCTCAACTATCGTGATTCAATTTTCTTCATACTCATATTTGAAATTGATCACTTTAGTCGTCTCTACCTTAACTTGAGTTAACCAACGTGCACAATGTCATAAGTGTAGGGGAGACTTTTCCCACATGCTTAAACATTGAGGACAATGTTTATCTTAAGTGTAGGGGGGACTTCTATCGAAGTTTTAAGTGGACTTTTCCATGAAAATGCCTTCATTTAACCGGAAAATCATCCTTTTCAACATTTTTCAAATTTTTTAATTAACTTTGGCCATTTAGTCATAATTTTTAAATTTTTATCGTTGCTTTCATATGTATATATCCCGCAATAAAGTCAAAAATTTTAATAAAGTGGTGTAGCTAGTTTAGAAATCTTTGACATATTAGGCCCGTTGCGTTTTATTTTGACTCAACCCGAATAGACTTATCCAAGTTTATTCTAGCTAGTATCCTTAACCATGTAGACCTTAATTGGTTTATTAGGCTAAGCATCCACGAGTCTCATTACTTGAGATTTTAAATTGTGGAGGACGAGAAATGATAGAGTCAATTATAAGTCGGTATTCTTGCACAAGCTCACTTGGTGTAATTATTTGCCTATTCTCCCATCACTTGGCTAATAATGTATCTGCAATAAGTAAGGTCGTACAATTTGAAAAGTTACTTAGCTTCTAGCCCAAGATCGTTTAAAAGTTGCTCGGTAATGATAAGAGTTCATAGCCAAGGCATAACTTATGAAGCGGGGCGCGAAGATTGGCGAGTCCGAAAAGGCCCTAACAAGGCATGAGGATTCCATTTTATTGCTGAAGATCCAAAAGTGATGTGAAAAGCATTATTCCCGAAATCAATATGAAGGATCAAGACTTACGACGAAAAGCAATCAACTCCCATAAAGATCATGGAGAAGTCTATCCGAAAAGACCCTAACAAGGTATGAGGATAAATAGATCCAAGTCCGAAAAGGAGGCGGATCGTTGTATCTCAAAATCCCAATTAGAGATTGAAGAAATAATCATGAAGTCGTGGTCAACAAAGTTGGAGTACCCCTCAAAAGTCTCCAAGTGAAGAAATTCTATTATGATGAGAAGACCATTATCTCAAGAACGTCTCTCGTTGATATGAAGTATGAAGTACATGCCAAATATCGGCCCGAGAAAGGTCTCAAATCGTGAACCAAGTTATGCCAAGATATGAACTTTTTGATATCCCGAGAAGCAGTTTTAAAAGATTTTGTCCTTTAGCTAACTATTGATCAAATCGTCCTACTTTGCTTTTAGCCCTAATAAACTATCGAAATAAGTCCAAAAATGCATCTTCATGATCATTCTAAGACAAAAATAAAATATAAGAGATACACCTAGGAATAAGGGAGTCTAAGCATTTAATTAAGCCATGTGGGCAAGTGTCTGAATTGCTAACTTTAATAACAATGATCTCGTTTTTAAGCTTAGTTTGGGGAACGTGAAACTTGAGGGTGATAAATCTTTGCAGCACCGAAGCCCTAATGTAAGTCCTCGATCTCTTGACAAGTTATTTCCACGTAAGTTATTTTCTATTCTCTTGTTTACATTAAAATTTTAATTTCTCTTAGTACTTTTAATTTTTGTTTAGTAGTATTTTAATAAGGCCAAGGTTGATTGATAATGAGAAAAGTGTAATTGTGCTTTGTCACTAAGCATTGCATGAGGGCATGACAATGGTTAAGTGTAGGGGATTTGATAGGTGTGAAAACACCCATCCTTTTACCACTTAAATCGGGCTAAAACAAGACCAAAACACGTATTTAATATCATTTGTTTGGAATTATGCGTGGTTTTTGTGTTTATTATGTTTTCAGAGGCAACCGTATGAATATTGAAGAAAACATGGGATTGCACGGGTTTTATCGAGGAAAAAGACTCAAGACGAAGTCTATTGTCCAAGAAATGCAAAAGATTTGAAGTCATTGTGCCTATTTGAAGATTTATCAAAGAATAGAGCCAAAGATGGAAGATTCATATATGTCGAAGAACTCGAGTCTATAAAACAATAGATTATAAGACGAGTTGGAATAATTCACCGACACTTCTCAAATCCAAAGTGGAAACGTTATTTAAAGATGCATGAAGACTTAAGAAGAAAGAAGAAAAAGAAGCCCAAATCAAAGCCCAATCAAAAGCCCATCACCACCATACACACGCCTATATAAAGCCCTTACTTCACAAATTTTCACACACTTAGTTTTTTTTTAGGTAGTTTCTAGTTTTAGAGAGAGAAAGTTCTAAACTTTCTCTCACTACTTTTCATCTTTTTTCTCTTTCAAGAACAACATTTGTATTACTTTTTCATTAATCAAGTTCAAGTTTTAATCTTTAATCTCATCCTTCCTTTCTTTTACTTTTATTGATTTTGGTACAAATCTCGTATGATCCGTGTTGTTCATCTATGATTTGTGCTTAAAAAGTTGTTAACTTTTAATGTTTCCTTAAGTTTTTATATAAATAAGCTTTGAGATCTTTGTTCTTATTAGCTTATTTGTTGATTTAGCTTATTTACTTTTTAAGGTCTTTATGAAAAGTTCATCTTTTTATTGACTTGATTTAAAAGTTGTTTATTTTAAGCTTAGATAAAGTGTTCTTAGTGCTTATTTAATCAGCTTATCATTAGATTCGAGTTAGTTTTGGGTTTTAGCTTATTCCAATAGCTTATTACCCTTGCAAAAGTCTCGAATTAGCACCAATTTCGAAAAGGGAAAGCCCTTTTCCGATTGAGTTTTCCGACCAGCAACACCCCTTCATTCCGATCTTACGATCGGAAAAGGGTTTTGAGATTCCGACGGTGAGCATTTCTAGTATTCCGATTGGCACTCCAAGCCTTATTCCGATTTAGGCATTTTCCAGTTATTCCGATTGTAACATTTCGTCCATATTCCGATTGGTTCCGTTTGTTGCATTCCGATTGCCCCACCATTTTGCATATTCCGATCAGTAGATCGGAATAACATTCCGATTGAGGGGACTTTTACACTATTCCGATTGGAGGTATTTTGTTACGATCCTACTTTCTTTTAGTCTTTTCCAACTAAGTTCTTATTTTTCACAAAGTTTTCCAAGAGTTAGTTTTTTATTGAGTGTTCATTTATTTTATATTAAAATCTTTAAGTTTTCAACATTTATTTTTAAACTCGTTTCTTACCTTAATCTTTCAAGTCTTTAATTTTACTCTTCGACACTTAACTTCTTATAGTTAGTTTAAAGTAGATAAACAAACCAACCACTTTTTATTAACCAAGAACAAATCATTCCACTTAAGACCGAGATCAATTCGAGAGGACTGTGAGAGTAAATTGAACCTAACAAAAAGCTTGTATCAATCTCCTAACATTTAGGAGGTGTACATGCATGCTATACTCGCAGCTATGGTTGAAGGTCAAAGTACCAACATGAAGCGCGTATCTAAAGAAGGATTGCTAAAAAAGAGCCCCGAGCAAGTACCTTTGTATGACCCCAAGGCGCAAGATTAACTAGATGACGCTCTTGCAAATTTGAAAAAATTCAACCTTTCATTGGTAAAAATGATAGAGCAATATCGAGATTGAACCATGAGCGTGATAATGGAGAGGCTTGCCCTGTAGAGGTACAATATGGAGGGTGCGGAAGAGGAGTTCGACTACCATTTGAGGTCGGATGTTGCCCAGCTGAAAGTACCTGTTCGCACCTATCCTCTCAACAATGTAGACCCTATTATGGTAGTAAATGAAGTTTCCTTAGAGAAAGTGCAGGGACAATACGCAAAGCGTGCTGCTAAAAGGAAAGGTCTTGAGGCAAGGAACACTATAGTTTTTTAGGTACTGCACACCTATCTCGATCTGATGGTGTAGCTGTCAGTGTGCCTACTATCTCCGCCTGAGATTCCTGGATACTCCACAATATGGAGAGGGCGCTGACAGAACATACTATTTCTTCATCTAGTTCCCTTCCTCATAAACTAAAAAGGTCTCATTTAACCGATGATTTATTATAAATACCCATCCTGGCGATACAACCAGTTGTATGTACCGCCCATAGTTTGTATGACCAATAGTCATAGCTTATTATATGTATCCAGTAGAGTGTGAATATTTGTTTATCTTGGTCGCTAACTGTTATGCACAATGCCTATGTTGTACATTCCCCCTTGTTTTTTTAGTAACTATGCAACATAGTCGTGATACTGTAAACTCTTAAATCCTTGATGGTTTATATAGTTCATAACAATTATTAAAACCCTAACAAAGATCAAAGCACATATAGCGGAAGTGATTTAACAAGATCATAATAACACAATTATAATTAATCGAATTAGGGTTACATACCTTTTGCAAAGCAATTCCCACGAACAAGAACAAATTCACAGAATTAAGGTTTATATCGAATCACCAAGATATATTCTAAAGTAAGACTATATTACGTTATTGTACACACGTATTACAACGAGTTAACCGTAATGCTAGTACGTATAAACCGAGCTTCAACGTCTAGTGAAAAATCAACCCAACAACCCTAGAGAGGGGCTAGAACTTGATTATTTCTAAACCAAAAAACCAAACAAAAACCCTTGGGGTTTTCAGTTTCCGATCGCAAAAAGAAAAAGATAAGGGAAAGATGGGGTGAACAATTATGAGGGTTAAGGGGTGTTTATATAGGCCTAAAAAACCGTGTAGGCCAAGTTAAACAAATATAAGAAAAGTTTTCCTTCTCCCCTTTCCCCTTTGTAACTGACGGTCGGCAACACCCCTATGGGGTGTTTCGGAACCTTTGTTCCTCTTCTATTTTATTCCACAACGCTTGTTAAAGCTTAACTCTTAAATACTTAACGACCGTTAAAGTTATAGCTTGATTTAATTTAATAAACATATAAATATATTTATTAAATAAATTAACTCTATACGTATTGTGTGCAATCTCGTAATCTCGAGTTCGATCCTAACACACGACTATTAAATATAAGTCCATAAACTTTCAGCTCCCACTTGGACATATTTCAAATAGTGTAATCACATCGGTTAGCGTCTAGATATACGCTGATGCCTCTTGTACGACTCGAGTAAAGTCTCCTGGATAAAACCTTTTTATGATTCATCATTATTATTATCCTTTCATTTCTAATACAATGTTAATAAGGATATGGATCTTAGTCATTCCTTTAATTAACCATTATGTTTCTCGTTCACAGATTCAACAAGATTACCAAAACACATTTGTGTGCGGCCACACAAACATCTTACTAATTCCACGAGGCCCCCAGTTGTATTAAACTCCAAAACAAATTGGAGGAAATAAATTCCATATTGACTACAAGCAAAACCTATGAATTTTGCAACACTTCTGAAAATAACCCTTATAGCTACCAATTACATTTAGCGTTAGATTATTTCACAGAGATGCACTATATCCATGACAGTTTCCTGGTATCTCAGGTCAGATGATAACTATTTATGATACTTCATGACAAAGATCCATAAAGTATAATCATATATTTGGATAAGTCCAATATTCGATTCATCGAATATCATCCAAAATCGATCAATATACTTTCAATTATACTCTATCACAATTTCAATTTGTCTTAATTTAATAATAATCTCATATTATTAATCGACAACGGACATTTAGAATACAATAATATTCATGGATTAAAACATGTAAAATAAGATACAAAATTAAACAACAACAATAAACGTAACTCAAACTTTATTTCATTAAATAATAATGTCTTAACATCCTTTATCCAAATACTAATCACAGATTTTGCATGAAATCACAAGCTAACTGAAGCCCAATGCTTTTGGAATGTTCAGTAACATTTCCTCTAGGCAACGCATTAGTTAAAGGATCAGCTACGTTATCATCTGTACGAACTTTTAATAATTTGATTTCACGAGCTTCAACTTATTCTCGGACGTAGTGATATCTATGTTTAAAGTGTCTGGCACCTTTCATGACTCCAGAATCATTGGCGAATATGATTGCAACAGAATTTTTACAATACATATCAATAGGTTCTTTGATTGAAGGCATCACTCCAAGATATCCAATAAACTTCCTAATCCAAACAGCTTCCATTGCAGCTTCCGAAGCAGCCATGTACTCATATTGAGTCGCATGCATTGCAATAGTTGTTTGCTTCCTGCTCTTCCAGTCAACTGCTCCTCCATTGATAACAAACACGTAACCCGTCTGAGACTTCGTATCGTCTTTATCACATTGCCAAGAGGCATCACAGAAACCTGTTACATTCAATTATGTGTTTGGTTTTTCGTACTCTCAAATACTTTAGAATATGTTTAATAGTTGTCCAGTGGAGCTTCCTTGGATACTGTTGATAATGACTGACCAAGTTCTGAGCAAACACCACATCAGACCTTGTGCATCTTACAGCATACATAATAGATCCTACAACCGAAGCATAAGGTACCTTCCGCATGTAAGCCTCCTCTTCAGGAGGAGATGAATCCATTTCATGACTTAGATTATGCTTAACTTCCATAGGTTGAAAACCTTTCTTGGAATTATGCATATTATACTTCTTCAATATTTTGTCAATATAAGCATCTTGACTAAGACCAATTAACCATCTACTCCTATCTCGATGGATTTTAATTCCCATAATGTATGTAGCTTCTCCTAAATCTTTCATAGAAAAACATTTACCAAGATAATCCTTAACTTCTTTAAGTCTTGGAGTGTTACTTCCCATGATTAATATATGATACAAGGTTTTGCCAGGTATGAAAATTTGTTCGTCTCGATTTAATTCGAATTGATTATCGGTTAAAAGTGCGACTCAGTTGTTCTTGGTGGAAAAGAAAAAGATTTGTCGATGTTGTAAAATAAAATTGCAAAACTTTAAAGTAAAAGGTAAGGTAAATAAGCTAAAAGTAATTAAAAAGTAAATGGTGCGAAATTAAGACTTTGAAAGTAAATTAATTAAAAAACGATAAATTAAAGTTTGACGAAAAGTAAATAAACGATATTAAAAACAAATATGAAAACGAAACAATTAATAAAAATAAAACCAAACGACGAAATTAACTATCGACACGAAAATAAAGTTTACTTAATGAAAAAGGAGAGAATAAAACTAAGATGGTACTTTAAAGCTAAACGAGACAAAACCTAAAGCGGGTACTAAATAAAAGATAAAACTTGAACTTTACGAAAAAATATTAATTTTAAAAGTAGACAAAAATTCAACTAAAAATACGTAACTTTCAAAATTAAAATCAGAACAACTTTCAGATTAAACTAAATAATTACAGAACAAGTATTAAATAAAAACAAGCAGGCAGGCAGGTAGCTCAAGCAGCCAGGCTCCTCAAAATTGGCGGGAAAACTCAAGCAGCTAGCCATGCATGTCACTATAATGTTCATTCGGGAAATTACCTTCATTCGGAAAGTTTTCTTTTGTTCGGAATCTTTTTTGGAATTATTGTTGGTTCGGGATTTTTTTTGTATTTCTTTGGTTCGGAATAATTAGTTGGTTCGAGATTTTTTGTATACAACCTTGGTCGGGATTTTTTGCTCATTCGGTATAATTAGCTCATTCGGGAAAACATGTTGGTTCGCGAAAAATTGTTGGTTCGGGAAAAATTACTCGTTCGGGAAAAACTGGAAAAAATTACCAGTGGACAAAACAAAGCAATAGGGAACACCAATTTAACCAAAATCAACCATAATCAATCTAAAAATTATACTAAACTAACCACTAAGAATCAACTAACAACAATCAATCAAACCAAATCAATAAAACTAACAATAAAAACCAAATTAATCAAAACCCACTTAATAAAATAAATCTTAAATCAACCAAAAACAATAAATCACTAATTAAGATCTACCAAGCATTTAAATATCTAAATCAATAAACTTTATGAAATATAAAACTATCAAAACCCACTTGATTAAACAAACTTAAATCAACCAAATCAATAAACCAAACATTAAATTGAACCAAACAAGAAAGGAAGGATGAGAATTAAAGTAAAGCTTGATTAAAAGGTAAAGATTCAACAACAATTAAAAGTAAAAATTCAAGGACTTACAAATTTAAGGTGCAAGACAAGGAATTTAAATTGACAAGAAATTAAATGACATGAAAATAAAGGTGGAAGAACAATTTTGTCAAGATAACCAACACATCCTAATGTGTCATTAGGAGGGTATTTATAGGAGGGTTAGGGAGATTAGCATGTGTTGATTCATTCTTCTTCTTCACATCTTTTCGTCTTCTAAATTCTTCGACTTTTTCGACTTAGTCTCGGGATTAATTAAACTCGTCTTATAAATTTCTTCATTTATTAGACTTGAGTTCTTCGACTTCATTAAACTTCCGTCTTTAGACTTTTTCTTCGATAAATCTTCAGAATAGGCCTTGGACTTCCATTCTTTTTGCACTCTTGATCTTTCGACTTCGTCTTTTGTCTTTTTCTTCGATAAAAGCCCGTGAAAGCCCGTGTTTTCTTCCCTTTTCACATTTTGATCCTAAATCACAACCAAAACACAAACCACGCATAATTCCGACATTTACGACATAAAATACACGTTTTGGCTTGGTTATTATTATAATTAACTGGTAAAAGGATAAGTGTTTTCACACTTATTAATACGTCATCAACATATAAAATTAGGAATACTACATCACTCCCACTAGCTTTGTGATATACACATGGCTCATCACGATTTTGAATAAATCCAAACTTCTTGATTTCTTCGTCAAATCGTTTATTCCATTGACGTGATGCTTGCTTCAAACCATAAATAGATCTTTGAAGTTTGCACACGCGTTTTGGATACTTAGGATCAACATACCCTTCTAGTTGTTGCATATAGATATCCTCATCTAAGCGACCGTTCAAAAAGGCATTTTTAACATCCATTTGCCATATCTCATAGTCATAGTATGTTGTTATAGCTATGAGAATCCTAATAGGCCTTAAGTCTGCTACAGGAGAAAGCGTCTCCTCGTAGTCTACACCAAAAGTTTGTGTAAAACCTTTAGCTACTAAACGAGCTTTATAGGATTATACTTCACCATCCATGTCAGTTTTCTTCTTTATATCCACTTATGTTCCACTAATTTAGCATTTGGTGGTGGATCAACAAGAATCCAAACATCATTAATTCTCATGGATTTAATTTCCTCATCCATTGCAACCATCCACTTATCCTCTTTGGGATCAAGTATGGCGGATTTATCATTAGCAGGTTCACCAAGATCCCCTACTTCATCATCATCATTAGGGGTGTCATATGGGTCAACCCGATTCGAACCCGATAAGACTTTATAGGGTCGGGTTGATTCGGGTCAACTTAGCTTATCGGGTTTTTCGGGTCAACCCGATAAACCCGATAGCCTTATAAGGTCGGGTTAGGGTTAAAATTAATTTGATATCGGGTTATCGGGTTGACCCGATAAACTTGATAAGCTACAAAAATATATTTGAAAATCTATAATTTTTGAATCAAGTTCGTCTTTATCATAGGATATTAGCCACATTTTTTACTGAGTAAAGCATGCAACACAAAAAATGTTATATTGCATTTTAGAATATGGTTCTAGTGCACTATGGCTTATATTAGTGATATTTTTTCGTCTGTTTTATAGCGTACATCATGGAGTCAAATCTGCACTGTTAAAAAAATCTAACCTTGCTATATACTTGATCCGTTCGCTATAAGTTGGCCAAAAATATACACGTCCAATATTATTATTCCAGCATTTAAATAAATAAAGTAAATTATGGAATGAGGTTAGTGTGTAACCCGATAACCCGATAAACCCGACCCGATAACCCACAACCTGATAGACTCGAACCCGGTAGACCCGATACCTTATAGGGTCGGGTTACGGGTTAGTTTCTATTTTTTCAAAATCCGATAAGACCCGACCCGATAAGCTCTAAACCCGATCCGATATCCCGTTTGACACCCTTAATCATCATCCTCTATGTTAAGACATAATTTTCTTGGTGCACGTATAGTCCTTTCATACCTATGTAGAAGAATTATTTCCGGTGGAACTCCTAGACTTACTGGTTCTACAGGAATTATTTCGCTAGTATTTTCAAAAGGCAATGTATCTATATGACTCTCTTCAAGATCATAATTTCTCCCACTGAATTCTTGATTTACAAGATCACTTTCAAGGAAGTCTCCATACCTAGCAACAATAACTTTGTTCTCACGTGGATAATAAAAATAGTAACCCATAGTTTCCTTAGGGTATCCTACAAAGATACATTTCACAGATCGTTGTTAGAGTTTATCGCCCGAGTCACGTTTCACATACGCCTCGCAACCCCAGACCTTTAAATAAGACAAGTATGGCTTTTTGCCATGCCATAGTTCATATGGTATCTTATCTACCTTATTCGTGGGAACCATATTTAAAATACGAACAACAGATTCTAAGGCATAGTCCCAAAAGGATAATGGTAAAGTTGTAAGATTAAACATAGATCGTATCATATCTAATAGTGTACGATTTCTCCTTTCGGATACACCATTTTGTTGTGGAGTATGGGGAGAAGTAAAATTCTGAACAATTTTGTTCTCACTTAGATAATATTTAAACTCTTGACTTAAATACTCGTCACCTCTATCAGAATGAAGAGCTTTAATCTTCTTTCCTATTTGCAATTCTACTTCCGCTTTAACCACTTTGAATGTTTCAAATAACTCGTGTTTATGCTTAAGCAAATAAACATAACTATAACGACTATAATCATCCGTAAATGTTAAGAAGTAGCTAGCACATTTCCTTGACACATGTCTAAGTGGTCCACACACATCAGTGTATATTAGACCAAGTAGATCAATAGCCCTTTCAATATTATTATTAAAAGGTTTCTTAGTCATCTTTCTAGAGATACAAGACTCATATTTATCAAATGATTCTTCATTGATATTTTCCAAAAGACCTTCACGTTAAAGCTTTTGTATGCGAGTCTTCCCAATATGGGCAAGTCAACAATGCCAAAGATAAAAAGAGTTTTTGTCTAACTTTTTCTTCTTATTCATGCTAAAAAAGAATTATTATAATACTTGGAATCATTATCATGCATGTCAATTTCAAACACACCATTCACAACAATTGCATTAAAATAGAAAATACCATCTTTGAAAATAGAAATTCCATTATTATCAATAGTGTGAATAAATCCAAGATCTAACAGACAAGAAAAGGAAATGACACCTCTAACAATAGTAGGTGCATAATGACAATTGTTTAAAATCAGTACTAAACCCAAAGGTAAAACTAAATTAAACATTCCTATAGCTTCAACAGCTGTTTGTGCACCATTGACCACTTGCAGATATTGCTCCCCATAGGATAGCTTCCTTTCTAGATTAAATCCTTGAAGCATATTACAAATGTTAATACCGCATCCCGTATCATATACCCAGGAATTTAACTTGTATGTTAGATTAAATATTTCAATCATAAATAAGTTACCTGAAGCTGTAGCACTTAGCTTAGACTTCTTTCGCTTAATTTCTCATAACTCATCGAGGTAAAGAAGGCAATTCCTCTTCTAGTGACCATTGGCGCCGCAATGGTGACAAGTCATCCTGTTGAGATTGATTCTTCTTAGCAAAGTTCTGCTTAGGATTTTGATAACTCACAACTTGCTTGCTTTTGTCACCTTTGTATTTGCCTTTCATCTTCTTGTTCACTTATGGTTATGGCTTACTCACTCTACCCTTTTATATGTTTAGTACTGGAGGAGTGGAGGTAGATGCCTTGTCCTTTAACCTTTTTTTATAGTAAATGAGCATTGCATGCAAATCATTAACTGTCTTCCCCATGCAATGCATATTATAGTTCCTAACAAAATCATTAAAGTCCTTGTTAAGGGACCTATTAATCAAGTTAATCGCCATATCATGGTCATAGGGTTTCCCAAGTGCAATGAGTTGTTCCATGTAACCTCTCATTTCCATATAGTGCGCACTTACGGATTTCCCAGGGGATTGCTTACAGCTATGCAAAGCATCTACTAAATCGTAGATCTCCACAACTTGGGGCTTCTCAAACATAGCCTTGAGTTCTTCAAGCATGCGCAAGGGAGGATAAAGCTCAAACTTCTTTTGTAAAGAAGGTAACATTTTCTCAAGCATTAAACAAGCCACATCAGAGTGTTTCTTTAATTCAGCGTGGTGTGCAAGCCTTTCGGCTTTAGAATCTTCTTCAGCAAGGTCGGTCGGTACGGCCGTGGACAAGTAATCAATAGTACCCGCTACTCTCAGAACAATTCTTAGTGAGCGATACCAATCATTGAAGGTTGGGATCAGTAAGTTCTGGATGATTAAAAAACGTTTGAATGCAGTACTTAAAGCGTTGTTGTCGGGTTGAACCATTTCTACATAAATAAGTTCAAATATTAGTATTTTCGATAAATACTTTCAAGAAAATAACACTACCTTGGTAAATATATTAACCAGAGTATTTTCCTTGAAACTAGAACCTATAATGACATAAATCTATTACATTAGTTTATCTGCTAGTAATGAACATATTCAACATAGTAACTTGTCGAACAATTTATTGGCAAATAATTTCCAATTTTTAGATATTTTAGGGACTTACGTTGCCAAAAGAACGTTTTGCATTGTAAACATGTTTCATCCCCTCTGAATACCTTAAGTTTCCAGATCTCACTGAGTAACTTAATTAAGTCGTATAATCTAAAGAACGTAAAACTTATCATATGAATTTTCATTCTATGAAAAGTTTTCTCACCATCATAACATCGTCTAAAACCTCATATAACGACATTGTAACTTCAAGTGTCCGTTAATTAGATGGCATTCAACTCAAATTTTAAGGGTATAAATTTGATGTCAAAATCAATGTATGGAGAAGCATGCATACATCTCCATATCATAAGTTTAATAAAACATTTAGTAAACTTTTTCACTTGACTAAGTTTCTACATATATTATGTTGAGGTATTGGTTAAACCAATCAAAGATTTTACCCACAACTATTCACAACGTACTTTTTCTAAAACTTAGCTAAAGCATAAAGCAATAACCTTATTCATTGTGTTTCGGATGTGAATTTGCGGTAAATCAACCTTAAGGTGTAATATAAATAATAATCGTAGTTCCTAATTTTGACGCACATGCGAGCCAAGAATTTAGTCAGGGACAATGGCATAACCTCCTTCCTTAGCCGGGTACATGACCAACAACGCGTTATACCCACTTTATAGTTTGTCAAAATTGAGTAGGCCGTTAAATTATTATTTCAAATCACCAATCAACATAATCCTATGTAATTTAGGTCTCAAAACAAATCTTAATTTTAATAGTCCATATTATTTTTCTTAAAAAAATTACCCTTGTTTACAACATAAAAAAAAACGCATGAAAACAATAAGGTACAAAAAAAACTAAATCATAAACACATAATAATAATTTATATGTGCAATAAATAAATCAAATAGCCGCATGCATACGATTTTATTCAATAAGTTTAAAATCTAGGGTTTTTATGTTCATAAAAAGTCTTCCCTAATTCTAGATTTATTGAAATAAAATAAAACATGTAGCACATTCAATATTATGGTCCATGAAAAAACATGCATGTTCATATGGATCCACTCACATTACTTAACAATTAAATCTCTATGGATCGTAACCATTAACTACATGACATAACAATTAATCATGCAATTCAATCTAAAATCATACAACATGCAATTTAGGGTTTCAAATTTTTTATTTTTTTTTATAAAATCGGCCAAAATCGATTCTTAAAAAAACAAAACCCTAAAATTTTAAGAAAACCTAAAAAAACATGTAGTTTTAACTCAAAACAATTATTAGTTAAAAAACTTTAGATTTTCAATAATTATAACATGTTAAAACGGCTCTCGATGCCACTGATGGTTTATATAGTTCATAACAATTATTAAAACCCTAACAAAGATCAAAGCACATATAGCGGAAGCGATTTAACAAGATCATAATAACACAACTATAATTAATCGAATTAGGGTTACATACCTTTTACAAATCAATTCCCACAAACAAGAACAAATTCACCGAATTAGGGTTTATATCGAATCACCAAGATATAGTCTAAAGTAAGACTATATTACGTTCTTGTACACATGTATTATGACGAGTTAACCGTAATGCTAGTACGTAGAGTTTCGACGTCTAGTGGAAAATCAACCCAACAACCCTAGAGAGGGGCTACGATTTGATTATTACTAAACCAAAAATCCAAACGAAAACCCTTGGGGTTTTCGGTTGCCCATCACAAAAAGAAAAAGAGAAGGGAAAGATGGGGTGAAGAATTATGAGGGTTAAGGGGTATTTATATTGGCCTAAAAAACCTTGTAGCCCAAGTTAATCAAATATAAGGTAAGTTTTCCTTATCCCCTTCTCCTTTGTAACTGACGGTCGGCAAACACCCCTATGGGGTGTTCCGGAACCTTTGTAGGTCCACGAAATCTTTGGATTGTCTATGTGTTATTATGATCTAAAGAGGGAGGAAGAGATGAAGAACTAGAGAGAGAAAGTTATAGAGAGAAAGGAGAGGATGGAAAGAAAGATGTATTATCAAAGTGAAATGAACAACCAACCCCTTCTAACATGCTAGGAGGGGGTATATATAGCCCACCCTACATGTGGGCTTGGTGGGTTATATGTTTGCATACTAGATCACGAGCCCATACTAGATACATCTTATTGGAGTGACCAATCCTTTCTAAATACGTAAAAACGTATTTCCAACAATCTCCCCCTAAGGGAGGTCACTCCAAGTTACAAAGTCCTAAATAGTCTATAGCTCGTGATCTATGCTAACAATGATGTGACTGAGACTTTCTTTTGAAAAACATATTTCCAACAATCTCCCCCTAAGGGAGGTCACACCATTTTACAAAATCTTAAACCTTGCATACTATTCTTGAGTCTTCGATCTTGTTGTTGTGAATATGCTGATGAGATCTTTGAATTTAGTCTTGAGCATGTTTCCTTGACTTGACCTTGTGCATTCATCACTTGTGAAATTTGCCTCCTCGTGACTTCATGTTCCACATACTTATACCTTTATAAATTCTTGAAAGCTTTAGAGTTTGATACAACGGAAGACTTGACTTTTAGGCTTTCTTGAATTTGTTGAAGTATTAAGTGCAGAAACTATAAGCATGCTTGGATGACTTCTTCTCGGATACCGTAATGCCACCATCTTGTTACGCTGCATAAGACACTTAGCAACAAAGCAAAGACACAAATGAAATGGCTTTGAACATTTCAACCTAATGAGGTAGCATTTTACCTCCGATCGGTGAAGACCGTTGGACGGTATTAAATATCGTACTTGTGACAGGTAGTTTCAATTAAGAATCTCCTTTACAAGATTTCGCGGGTAACCCGATTCTCTTTATTCGACCGTCCAAAGTTGACTGTGAACATAAAGAGTGAATCATTTGGATAATATTATCCGCATGATTGAAGCCGTCAGTTCATATTCCTTGAATAAGTGAAATTCAATTAAGAACCACACCATCGTTGCTTTCCAGTTGTCACGAACTTGATTCATATAGAATCTTACAAGTTACCTACCAAGTGCTGTTTAATGTTAACACTAGAAGGATTTCCACTCATCACTGTGAACACTATAGAGTGTCACTCTGATTGTTCTGGCAAGATCACTAAGATATTGCGTAGAGGCCTGGAACGTGTTTAAGTTTAGTTAAGAATTAAACCACTGTTGCTTTCTAGTTATCACAAGCTTGATTCATAAAGAATCACACAAGTCACCTACCATGAGCTTTTTGATATTCGCTCAAGAAGTATTTCCATCTTCGTTGTAAATACTTTCGTATTACTCGGATGTTCAGGAAAAATCATGAAGATTTTGCGTAGGACTCTTAAGATCTTTCTTACTTTTCACAGTATGTGAAGAAGCAAGGAATTATGAAAGTGTGTCCTAATGAGATATTTGATGATCTCAAATGGCTTTAGACTCGATCCTGTTTTGGATTTTTAGTGATCGGAGGCTGGAGAGGAGTGCCACCTTTTCAATATCAATATATTCGGAGTGAATAAATCGATAGATAATGCGTTGTCTCCGTGTGATTAAAACAAATACCTTTTGAGAGATATATGAGTTAGCTGGGATGGGTTGTGCATTGAATCACTAGGTCCATGATGTCTATCTTCAATATCGAGCATCATTAAAAATGATCTCAATAGCATATGTGTTGACCCGGTTTCTGCCTAAGTTGTAAGGAGTGCTTCTTTCTTTTCACCCTTTATCTTTACAATTCTTTTTCATTCTTCAACCCCTTCAATGCTTACCAATACGTCATAACTAGCACCTTGTTGTGATTGTTCCAGTGCTAACTTAAGTACTTGGTCGGCATTCAGCTACATTCACAATCTTTCTCCATCTTTCCTAAGGACAACTATTTCTAGCTATGGAACGTCCTTGGGAAGATTCCTCCGGTTCTAGAAGAATCATGGACTTTAACCTATCCTACCATCCTTATGTTACCACAATCGTCACCGTCGTCAATTATGATGTTGTGGGTAAGTATACGTCACCATGAAATCCACTTTGAAGTACAAATCCATTTGCTCCCCCTTAACATATGCCACGATATTCGAAAACATTTCGCATATGTAGGAATGAGCCAGCACATTAAGTCAATCCATTGAATTAATTGATCTCAATATTAAATCACATTTTATCCCCCATATTAAAAATATTAACCCAATCGATGTTTTTAATATCAATTGATTTAATGAAATTTTAAGAAAATTTAGGAAGAAAAATGCAAATCCAATTATCTTCATGATTTACACAAGCTCCCCTCAAATTAATGAGGTTGTACTTGATACGTAAATTAAATACCTCTTAAACACAAGTGTAAGGTACTTATCACGTGCAAAGATCATATATGATAATGTATTCACAAGATTAATAATTTACGAGGTTGGACCTGAATGATGGAGAACATCATATGATAGAATCATATGGTTCTTGTTCACGAATGTTGGTCGCCTCGTCACGTCTGAAGTTATCTCTTGACACCATGTGTACGATTGATATCGTTGTCTTGACACCAATTTGTGAACTTGTCACTTTCGACATCAAAGATTCTGAATGCTGGACAATTGATCCCCCTCAATTGTTGACCCGTGTTCTATTCAAAGAGCTGTAGTCTTTGTTTGAGTAGTCGCATCGTCGAGTATGTAGATATCAATTGTAAATTGCTGCGGATTGTGGAGATGATAACTTCATAAAAACAAGATTTCTCTTGTTTTAACAAATAAATGCACTGATGCGTGCATATATTCGTGTTAGATTGTGTCATTACGTAAACACAATCCCTTACATGGTTATAAAAAATAAACCATGCCCGAGAAAATTAATTCCCCTTGTTGAGTCAAAGCTTTCCGGTGAAATATTTGACTTGAATATGAACGACGAGTTACTATCTGAAATAATAGCAAGCCATATAGAGCATGTTTTAAATCGTTTGAACTTCTGCTCGAACTTTATTTACAACCCCGTGTCATTATTAAACGACATTTCTAGGATCGTAAATATTATTGATTCCAGAAGACATGCTCTTTTTATCAAAACATTGTTGAACACGTAATTTTGAAAGATTTAGAAAAACCTTTTGAAAAATTCTTGAAAAATTGCGTTCAACGGTTTTAATAAACCAATTACTTGAGCTTAAGATTTTGAATATCTTACGACACTAGCTCAAGTCCAAGAAGTTGTAAACTTCCCGTTGTTAAGGATAAGTTATCATCGGCGATAAACTTTCCTTTTAATTGAAGAACGAGTCCTAAGTTTATAGTTACTTAGAAGTCATTTTCATGAGCTTGAATAACTTTTGAATGTTTTAACGTAAAGCTCATGACTGAGAAAGATGAATTTCTCGTTATGAGGAAAAGTTCTCTTATTTAAAAGATACATTTTCCTCTTTGAGCTTAAAACTTGGAATGTTTTAATACAAGCTCATGACCGAGAAAAACTAATTTCCGGTTACGAGGATAAGTTATCATTAAAGATAAACTTTCCTAAAATTGAAGTCCGAGTTACAGTCTGATATTTAACTGTAAGTCATTGTGCATGAGCTTAAAAAACTTCGAATGTTTTTAATAAAAGCTCATGCCCAAGAAAAATTAATTTCTCGTTGTTAGGATAAGTTATCATCGGAGATAACTTTCCTTTTGTTGAAGTTCGGGGCATAATCTGAAATGTGATTATATGCCATTTACACGAGCTTAAAAACCTTTGAATAGTTTTAATGTAAGCTCGTGTCCGAGAAAATTTAATTTCTCGTTAATGAGGATAAGTTTATCATCGGCGATAAACTTTCCTTTCTTTGAAGCTCGGGTTACAATCTGTCATGTGACTACAAACCGTTGCGCATGAGCTTAAAAACTTCGAATGTTTTTAATATAAGCTCATGCCCGAGAAAAAATAATTTCTCGTTGTAAGCATAAGTTATCATCGGCGATAAACTTTCCTTTTGTTGAAGTCCGGGTCATAATTTGAAATGTGATTATACGTCATTTACACGAGCTTAAAAACCTTTGAATAGTTTAATGTAAGCTCGTGTCCGAGAAAATTTAATTTCTCGTTAATGAGGATAAGTTTATCATCAGCGATAAATTTTCCTTTCTTTCAAGCTCGGGTTACAATCTTCATGTAACTGCAAACCGTTGTGCATGAGCTTAAAAACTTGGAATGTTTTTAATATAAGCTCATGCCCGAGAAAAACTAATTTCTCGTTGTGAGGATAAGTTTATCATCGGCGATAAACTTTCATTTCTTTGATGCTCGGGTTACAATCTGTGATCCAACTGTAATCTATATACACGAGTTTAAAACCTTTGAATAGTTTTACTGTAAGCTCGTGTCCGAGAATAATTTAATTTCTCGTTTGTGAGGATAAGTTTATCATCGGCGATAAACTTTCCTTTATTTGAAGAGCGGGTCATCGTCTGATATTTAACGATGAGCCACTTACACGGGCTTAAAACCTTTGAATAGTTTTAATGTAAGCTCGTGTCCGATAAAATTTAATTTCTCGTTTGTGAGGATAAGTTTATCATCGGCGATAAACTTTCCTTTATTTGAAGATCGGGTCATCGTTTGATATTTAACGATGAGCCATTTACACGAGCTTAAAACCTTTGAATAACTTTAATGTAAGCTCGTGTCTGAGAAAATTTAATTTCTCGTTTGTGAGGATAAGTTTATCATCGGGGATAAACTTTCCTTTATTTGAAGATCGGGTCATCGTCTGATATTTAACAATGAACCATGTACATTGTAAGCTTAACTGCAAATCCTCTGAGACACTTGTTTCTCTGATATCTGCTTCTTGAGTAACCAAACTCTAAGAGTGTCCTTAGTTGAACGGTATACAAAGATCAGACCGATTTGTTTTTGTTGATCCTTGATTTTGGTACCTGCATTCTCATTTGGAGTTGTATGCTTTTATATGGGTTAGCGATATCTATCTTGAAACCATGCGGGGTATCACAGTTTTCTTTTCTTATGCTAGAGGTGACCTGAGGAGATGATTCACTTGTCCTAGCTGGCAGACGTTTCTTTTTATAGAATACCTTAAGTTCAGGCTTAAGTGATGTATCATCCTTTTAAATTTCCTCCCTAGTAGTCTTAGTAGGCTCAGAGACTATCCTAGTTACAGGGCACTCGTTTCCTATAAGCGTGAAAGTTCTACCAGTGGGGCGTAAACTTTACCAATGGGTTTGATTTTAGCTAGCCAATGGGATTTAATTCTAGCATGGGAGTTCACCTCATGAAGGAATTTCTTGACACAACATTCATGATTTGCCTTAAAGACACATTTCCTGCATGTTTTACAAGCAGCATATTTAATGTCTGAGTAAGATCTAGAATTCCCAGATGATTGATTAATTCTCCTAGTATATGACATGCTATGGTTAGCAGTGTTGGATAATCTAGAAGGCATCTTACTAGGTTTGAAATTCTTATCTCTTACTTATGTCTTTTGAATAGCTTCCCTTAGACCAAAATTATGGCGCACATCATTTGAACTAGTTCTAGACGTATTCTTTGAACTATTCATAGGGATCCTAGACGCAATCATGTGATTAGGTCTTGCAAAAGAAGAGTTAGTCACATTAGACCTAGGTGGTGGAGTGACTGTTCTAGAAACATGAACCATATCAACTTGGGAGGTAAATCGCGGTCTCGAGGATTTTGGTCGCTCAGATTTAAATGCAGTCGGTTGTCTGAAGAACTGATTTGTAAGCGGTTTCCCAAGATTGATGGTTTTTCAAGCTTAGTATCTACACTAGTTCCTTTAGTTTTCCTCAACTCGTTTTTCAGAGCTGCTATTGGAAAAACCTTTTCCTGAACTTGAGCCTTTAAATTCTCATTCTCTTTGAGCAATTTATCTTGGGATGCCAATTTATATTCTAGCAACTTAATTTGTTTCAAAAGATGATCCTTTTCAGGTTTAGAATCTAGAAATTTATTATCCAATTTTCGTTCAAGAACAACGTTTGACTTTTCAAGTTTTTCAAAATATATTTCAAACTTGTCAATTCTCTTAGAAAATTCTAGTTTGGCATCCTCAAGATCTTTTGATTGCTGAGCTATGATCGTTTCAAGCTCTTTAATCTTGGAATCGGAATCAGTTAACGAAGCAGTCATAAAGCATTTATCATGATGTACTATAGCATTCTGAACAATCTCTCCCCCATTATGACTCACATCGGATGAATCTGAAGTGGTAAAACTATCACCCTTTTCTATCCCATGTTTGTCATAATTAGGTTCGGAATGCTCAACATGCGGTTGATCATAGGCATAGACATCATATACCACATTCCGTTGTACCGTATCTGTAGGCTCTTCGTCATATATGGGTATGGTGTCATCATAAGAGATGTCTATATCATTCCATGACATGCTGTTTGTATCATGCTTTCCTCCCGATTCCATGCTCTTGTTTACCGTGACGACCAAATTGGCACCCATTTCTTGCACCGGGCAGATCTGATCATCTCTTGACGGCAGCCTGAAGCGTGTTTCTCTCTCATGTTCATGAGGTATTGTTGCATGAAATGGTTTAGACGACTCTTTGATTGTTTGAATCTGACTCTTTTTCAACCGTGTCTCGTTGTAATTAACTAACCTGACCTCAATAGACTTCTCAAGTATATTGATGTGATTGAGTAAACCACTTCTAAAGGTTTTAGTCTGGCAACCCGTATGCAAGTTGAAAAGCTGGTGAAGGATTGGATCCGAATAATCAAAAGGAGGTACCATTGTTGAGGCAAAGAATTCCTTAAACTGTTTGCGAAGGATTTCCAGACATATCTTCGCTTTAACCTCATGAAGATTCTCGCTTTCAAATTGCAACCGTAACTCATCCAAATTATTGAAAATCTTCTCTTTATATTATCCACTTTGCCAAAGAACATTTGAACCGAGGTTGGAAGTTCGGTCATGTTGTTCGGATAGAGAATTGCAAGATGTGTCTTGAGCTCGTGAAAGATTTCTAATGTTTTTTTGACGCAATTTGATCTCTTTGAGTTGCATGTGTTGCAGTTCTCCCTCTTGAAATGTCGAATTTAACGATTCCATTGAAGTTCGATGAAAGATAATTGTGGTTGTGGTTGTTTTTAGGATTTTACAATTCGTGAAGAAACCGAAAAATTGAATTCATGGGATTTACAAACCAACGAAGAAATCGTAAAAATTCTTGGATCCTTGTTTAGTAATATATCTTTTTCTCGGCTCAATATTTTCTTGGTCGGCTCAAACGTTGATAAAACAAACCCGAGACAAAGAATGTTACATACACGTCTTGGCCAAATATATTAATACCGAACCCACGAAATTATAAGATTTTATCACAAAACTGATATTTTATCACAAAACTACTCCCACACGTGAACTAAAAGCCTCAATTTTTGTGATAAAAATAAAACCCACGTGGCTTGGCCAACTACTCCCACACGTGGCAGAGATGTCTTTGTAACCTCCGCCTTAAATACACACTATTAATACTCCCCTTTCAATAACAAACGAATACTCACAGTTGACTTTACTTGCAACCTTGTTTCCTCCGCCCCCTATTCCATCTCTCTCATAAACTTTGTCTAACCAAAAAACACGCAGCCTCCACTTCTAAGACCGTCATTATCCTTATCTCTTTATCTCAATTCCAAATTTCAATCTCATCCATCATCAATTCTGATCTTTCTCAATCATAAACAAATCAAAACACCCATCTCATTACTTAATTTCTCAATCATGAAAAGAATAAGAAAACATACGAATCCACAAGGCAATGATGCTTCAAGATCTATGTAATATATCTCGGGTAGGTGTATAATTATTTCGGTAGATGTGTAATTAACAAAACAAACATGTAGATTTTAACAGTTTTGTTAAAAATCTTGGTTTAATTCGAATATCAATTTGGTTCAAATACCAACAGAGATCAGTGATGATAAAGCATTTCGTGTGTTTAGATCTTTAAAGATCGTGGTATGCAGTTTTGAGTAGGGGTGCAATCGAGTCGAGTCGAGCTCAAGCTTAATAAGGCTTGAGCTTGAAACAAAAACTGTAGGCTTGAGCTTGGCTTGATAGTTTGTCAAGCTTTAACAATCCAAGCTTGAGCTTAGCTTGATAAGGCTTGATAAAAGCTTGAGCTTGGCTTGAAAAGCTTGAATGTGTATAAATTTATTTTTTTTATAATAAAACTCATCGATAAATAAATGTATAAAATGAAAAAAACAAAAATCATTACTTAAAACAAACGCGAATTATTTAATATTAATAAAACCAATAATAACATCATCGTACAATCTTGGTTTGAAAATATATTTTGCGCTCCAAGACGATTAAGGTAACAAAGGCCATCGCATGATATGAATGTGAGCGCAGTTTAGACACGTTGCGTTTGATATTAAGAAGAGTACAAAAAATATTTATACACATATTATATTCTACCAAGTACCGGATAAAAGGAATAATTAAATTTACAAAAATAATGAATTATTTAAAATACAATAAACTAAAATATAAATTTAATGAAAGTTAAAAGTTCTTTTAAAATATATTATTTATTTATGAGATTAACCTTTAAAATTAGGTTAATACTTAAATTAACAATTTGTTGCTTATATAAATTCATCGTAAAAACATATTTTTAATAGAGCTTGAAAAAGCTTGATAAGAACTCAAGCCAAGCTATCAAAAGCTTGAGCTTGATTTAGTTTCGAGCTATTGTTTAGGCTTGAGCTTGGGCTTAAGCTTGATAAAAGCTTGGCTTGATCGAGCCAAGCTTAAGCTCGAGCTCGAGTTGCTTGATAAAAGTTTGGCTTGATTGCAGCCCTAGTTTTGAGAATCATGAAATGAATCTAAGATCATTTATTTTCTATTTGATTTTAGACTAGTTGTGATGGGGTCGAGAGATCTAGGTTGGATTGGAGTTTGTTTTGGAGTCGAGTCTATGGTCTGTTGAGTTTGTGTTCGTGAGTCGAGAGTGTCAGTGTTTGAGTCGATGTTGTTTTTAGAGTCTTGTGTGTTGGGTGCGAGTCAGGAAAATTAAGATTCGGGAAAAGAAGAAGAATGGTGGATTCGTCTAAGAGGTTTAGATGTGTTTGTGGTCTAGTTAGTTTTCGAGAGTCTGTGTTAGAGTCGAGTGATTAAAAGATTCGTGAGTCGTGAGTCAGTCCAGTTTATTATTTAGAGGTTTGATGTGTTTGAGTCAAGTGTAAGAGGTTTGGGTGAAACTGTGTCCGAGTCTCGAGAGTGGTTTACGAGTAGTTTATGATTTAAGATGTGAATGAGGTTCGAATGTATGATAAAGAATGTGACCTTTCACAATGATTAAGTATCCTTCACAATGTGTATGACAAAAAATGAGGTTCGAGTCTGTTTAAGTATCCTTCGCAATGTTTGAATGTATACTTCGCAATGTTCACCAAAATCATAACCTACGCAATGTTTGAATTTATACTTCGAAATGTTAACCAAAATCATAACCTTCGCAATGTTTAATATGGTTTTACTGTATACTTCACAAAATGACAAAAAGAAAAATGAGACTTCGCAATGTTGAAAGTGACCTTCGCAATATTCGAAGCAATATTAAAACCCAAGGAGACTACGTCGCAATATGACAAAAAAATGAAAACCCTAGGAATATTCAATAAGTATACTTCGCAATATCAATAGCAATATTAAAACCCTAGGAAAAAATCTTCGCAATAAAACACTGTATCCAAACCCGATATCACTGTTAACCTTAAAAACACCCCGAAAATCACCAAATGACCAAAAATTTTGCGATTTTGACCAAATCAATTAACCCAAATCACTACCACATCTATGTAGTCGATTTTTCGACAAACTTAAACCACAAAAACGCAAAAAATTTCAAGATTTGAGCTTGATTATATCAAAACCCACTAAAAACAATCAAAACAAACACAAGAACAAACCAATCATCCCATGACTCTTGATACCAATTGTAGGTCTACGGAATCTTTGGATTGTCTATGTGTTATAATGATCTAAAGAGGGAGGAAGAGATGAAGAACTAGAGATAGAAAGTTAGAGAGAGAAAGGAGAGGATGGAAAGAAAGATGTATTATCAAAGTGAAATGAACAACCAACCCCTCCTAACATGCTAGGAGAGGGTATATAGCCTACCATACATGTGGGCTTGATAGGTTATATGTTTACATACTTGATCACGAGCCCATACTAAATACATCTTATTGGAGTGACCGATCCTTCATAAATACGTAAAACCGTATTTCCAACAACCTTCTTTTCCTCTTATATTTTATTCCACAACGCTCGTTAAACCTTAACTTTTAAATATTTAACGACTGTTAAAGTTACAGCTCAATTTGTTTTAATAAAGATATAAATATATTTATTAAATAAATTAACTCTATACGTATTGTGTGCAATCACGTAATCCCGAGTTCGATCCTAACACAAGACTATTAAATATAAGTCCATAAACTTTCAGTTTTCGCGTACAAAATAACGGACTTAAGCGTGTAGCGCGAGTACCTTTCGTGAAGTATATTGATGTGTCGTGGATAGTATATGTGATTTATTTGATACGTTATAGGGTAAATTAGAAAATTACCTTTAGGAAAAAGTAATAGACTAATAATACCAATGACGAATTCAATTAAACACGTGAGTGAGTCGAGTTCGTTGTACACGAAGATCTTATGAATTTGAGACGTTTTGTTTTGATTTGGACAATCGATTTGAATTGGTTTATGGTTTTTAAACTACAATTAAAATCTACAAATTTTAAGCTATTTAAAATTAACCTAAAGTGCATGAATCGTAAACCCCGTCTATTTAAAATAAATCTAAACAATTACTTAAAATAAACACACTAATTTAAAATTTAAACTAATTAAAAATCTTAAAAATTAATTCTACTTAACGAAATAACTAATTTACTTTATTATTAAAAATTACTTTAGACAAATTATTTAAAAACTATTTTTTATTTAAATCTAAAGTTATAAAAATTAAACTAACTTAAATTTAAACTAATTAAACTATTTAAATAAAAACATTTTTTTTATTTTTATTTTATTTCTAAACTACTTTTTATTAAAAATATACTTTAATTAAAATTATAATTAAAAGTTATATAAAAAGAATAAAAACGTGACAAAAACAATTAGACTCAAAACAAAAGCTGCCAAAAATAATAACACTATATTAATGGAATAAGAGAAACTAAAATCAAAAAGGCCTCTAGCCCAAGTGGTTATCACTCTAAGCCTGTGACCAGGAGGTCACAGGTTCGAACCTGATGATGGACATATTTTTTGAATTAATTTCCTTTTTAGACAGATTACTAAAAAGAAACCTTAGGAAAGGCTTTTGAGCTTATTTGTTTAAGCTGATTAGGAAAACAGCTTATATGAGACTTATCAGAAAAGTGAATTAATAACTAGATTTTACTCAGGTTAAAAAGATTAAAGATTAAGTTCGTGTTCTCGGTATCTTAACGAATTGATCTAGGCCCTATGTGTGACTCAGTTGATCTTTGGTGAAAAAGAATATTTTTGGTTGTTTTTAATTAAATGTGCAAAGACTTAAAAGTAAAAGTGCTCTTAAAGTAAATCTAAGTCTAACTAAAGTAAAGGTGCAAGTATTTAAAAGCGTGACTGAAATTAAAAGGCACTTAAAGTAAATGACGTAAACTTAAATCTATCTAAGGCAAACTTAAACGCAACTAAAACTTAAACTAAGGCAAATAAACTTAAAGTGCAACTAAAATAAAAGATGGGAAAAATAGGCTTGAAAATAAAAGACTGAAATTTAAAAAGAAAGACTGAAGAAAAGAAAGACTTACAGAACCCTTGATTCGGAAGTTCAAGACTTCCGAATGAAGCAGCTTGATCCGGAACTTTGAAGTTCCGAATGAAACAGGCTTGGTTCGGAACTTTTGGCTTGACTCGGAACTTATCCTTCGTCCGGAACTTTCGTTCGGAACTTTCGTCCGGAAGTTCGTTCGGAACTTTCGTTCGGAAGTTCGTTCGGAACTTTCGTTTGGAAGTATTGATCCGGAACTTTTTAAAGTTCCGAATGAATTCACTTGATCCGGAACTTTGAATGTTCCGAATAAAGGTCTTGACTCGGAAGTTCTAAAGTTCCGGATGAACAATGCTTGGGTCGGAAGTTCTCCTTCGTCCGGAACTTTCTGAATGTTCCGGATGAAACCCTTGATTCGGAACTTTTTGAGTTCCGAATGAAGTATTTCTCTTGTCTTGCTTCGGAACCTGGAAATGCAGAAACAGAAACAAACTCCTGAAGAACAAGGGATACAGTAACAATAAAGATAACACAGATTTAACCACAATCAACACAAACAATTTAATAAATCTATCAACGAATCAACAGTAAGCATAAACAAACAATTAAAAACAAGAAATCAAACAACTTCAACCACAATAATCAAAAACAACTTAGATCAAAATAAAAGCATAAACATGAACATAAACATAAACACATAAATCAAAGATTAAGAAAGGTAGATAAGAGATTGACAAGATAAAGTAAAGATTGACAATAATTGAAGGAAAACTTACTTGAAATTAAATGAATTTAAGGTGCATAACATGAATTTAAAATTGACAAGATAAGTAAATGACAAGGTAATTAAATGGTGGAAGGTCTAATTGTCACACTTAGCCAACAAAAACAAATGAACACACTAATGGTCTATTTATAGGGGAGGATTAGGAAGCTTCCTCCCCTCCTTCATTTCTTGTTAATTGCAAGATTAAGCCCCTTTCTTCTTAATTCTTCATTAATTACACCATTAGTCCTTTTCTTCTAATCTTCTTTAACTTGGACTTAAGGGACTTTTGGCTTCGGGATTTCTTTTGAACTCGTCTTTAATTTCTTCAATAAAATAGACTTGAATTCTTCGGCTTTTGATAAACTTCCGTCTTTTGACTTTTTCTTCGATAAATCTTCAGAATTGGTCGTGGACTTCCGTTCTTTTTGCACTTTTGACTTCTTGACTTCGTCTTTCATCCTTTTCTTCAATAAAAGTCCGTAAATGCCCGTGAATGTCCGTGTTTTCTCCACTTTTCACCTTTTCGTCCTAAATCACAACAAAAACACAAACCACGCATAATTCCGACATAAAAGACATAAAATACACGTTTTGGTCCGGTTATTATTGTAATTAAGTGGTAGAAAAGATGGGTGTTTACACACCTATCAAATCCCCTACACTTGACCATTGCAATGTCCTCATGCAATGCATTAGTTACAAAGCAAGATTACATTTTTCATCATAATCAATCCACGTTGGCCTTTATTAAAGAGATAGAAAATTAAAATCATGCACAATAAAGAAATCAAAAGCATACCTTGGGTTTTGGAAATGTCATGAATAATCATCATCCTCAAGTTTTCACTTTCTCCAAACCAAGCTTAAAAACGAGATCATTGTTATTATAAGTTAGTAAACTAACACGAATTCATGTGGGCCAATTATTCACTTAGACTCCCTTATTCCTAGGGGTATCTCTTATATTTTATTATTTGTCTTGAATGATCACAAGGATGCATTTTTTTGACTTATTTCGGTTATTAAGTCTGAAAATAAAGTGAACGATTTAATCAATAGTTAGCTAAAGGACCAAATCTTTTAAAACTGCTTCTCGGGACCTCATAAAGTTCATATCTTGGCATAACTCGCTTCACGATTTGAGACCTTTCTTGGACCGATATTTGGCAGCGACTTCATACTTCAAATCTTTGAGAGACGTTCATGAAATAATGGTCTTCTCTTCATACATGAATTTCATCACTTGAAGTTTTGAGAGATTCATACATGGACCACGACTTCTTCATTTTTCTCCAATCTTTATTATGGACTTTGATATACAACGATCCGCCTCCTTTTATGACTTGGATCTATTTATCCTCATACCTTGTTAGGGTCTTTTCGGATACACATCTCCATGACTTTTAGGGAGTTTTGCTTTACGTCGTGTGTCTCGATCCTTCATATTGATTTTCGATAAATGATTCTTCACATCACTTTGGATCTTTAGCAACAAAATCTAGCCCTCATGCCTTGTTAGGGCCTTTTCGGACTCGCCAATCTTCGCGTCCCGCTTCAATAAGTTATGCCTTGGCTATGAACTCTAATCCATACCGAGCAACTTTTAAACGATCTGGGGCTAGAAGCTAAGTAACTTTTCAAATCGTACAACCTTATTTATTAGCAGATAAATTATTAGCAAGCGATGGGAGAATAGGCTCATAATTAACTCACATAAATTCACGAAAGAATACCGGACTTATAATTGGCTCTATCATCTCTCGTTCTTCACAGTTTAAAATCTCAAGTAATGAGACTCGTGGATGCTTAGCCTATTAACTCAAAGTTTTGGGTTTTCGAGTCGCCTATAGGATCTTGCAAATTCTTAGACTTTTTCAAGTTTTAGAAATCGCATTTTAAAGTTCCCTTGATAAACGACTCTCTAGGATCAATTATAGGAACTTGCGAAAAGTTCTTGTTCTTAACCCGTGAGAGTTAAGACTTTCGCGTTTTATAGCTCCCTATATAAAGGCCTAGCAAAACTTGACTTAAACACGTTAAGGATACTAGCTAGAGTAAACTCGGGTTGAGTCAAAAGATTCACAACGTTTGAAAACTAAAGCCACTTATTAAACATTTATTCTAGTAAGGAAAGAAAATAAAAACTAATAGGCCAAAATAGATCAAAAATTTTGAAAAATGTCGAAAAATTGATTTTCCGGTTAAAATGAGGACAAATACAAGGAAAAGACCACTTAACTTCGATAGAAGTCTCCCCTACACTTAAGATAAACATTGTCCTCAATGTTTAAGCATATGGGAGTAAACTCTCCTACACTTAGGACATTGTGCACGTTGTTTAAATCTCGCTAAGGAAAAGACAACTAAAGAGATTCCTATTTTAATATTGAGAAAATATAAAATAGTGAATCGAAAAGAGTTTAGGATAGAACCGGGAAGAAGTAGAACACGGAATCACGGGTCGTTAAGAATCATCAAGAGTGGATCATTGAAGCTCGAATCCCTGATTAAGAAGTGAGGAGAGGAAATAGCAAGCCAAAGGGTCCCCCCCTACACTTATGATAAAGAAAGCGAAAAGATAGATGCATGGGTTGCCTCCCAAGAAGCGCTTGGTTTTTGTTTACCGAGTCGTGAGCCTAACTCGACCTTGATCATCAACAGAAGTAGCATGAAACATATCCACCAGGATCAAAGACATAGTTTTTGTCCATCAAATAGCACAGGCTTAAGGCGAACAAGGCAAGCCAAAGAAGAGTAGGCAAGGTTCCCTTAAGCAGTGATGGAGCACGGTGGGAGCAAGGGTGAAGTGGTGAAAGCATGTCTTCAATGGGTCCAAAGATTTTTCCTTTTATTTCATCAGGTGGATACTGAGATGGCTTAAAGACGTTAATACCGGGGTCGAACACCTTTTCCTTTAGGGGAAAATAGCACTCAGGCTCAGCCGAGTGTGAAGAAGATCCGCAAAGAAGCACAACCTCGTCCTCAGAAGAAGGACAAAGAGGTGGCAAATCGTATGTGCAACGGATTTCGGTGTCGATCGGTTTCTTCTCCTTTGATAGAATGCTCTTCAAATCCAAGGTAGGATCAAGACGATAATCTTCAAAGTCATAAGGAGGTGCATCACTCTCATGAGGGAAGTAAGTGTTGAGAAATTCAGAGAAATCTTCCTCAAATGAATAATCGTCCAAAGTAGGATCGAGTGATGGCGGAGGATCTTCATCATGTGAAGAATCGCTCGAGAGAGTATCGGCATCATCGAAATCATCGAAAGTGGGCAGCTCGGGATACTCAGAAGTACAATCAAAATCACCCGAATCTGAGCTAGAATCATCATCATCATAAGCATCGAAGACCGGTGAAGAAGCATAAAAGGGGGAGCTTCCAAAGTAGGGAGAGAATCATCCACATTATCTTCAAAGAGTGGATTATCGATGGAAGAATCGAATAGAGGATTGTCATAGACGGTAAAGTCATCGAGCACATTTATCATATTCACTGATTCTCGGCCTCCAAAGGATTTGTCTGTAGGCGTCCCCATTTTGAAATTTTGTGAGGCATTCCCGACTCTTAAGATTAACTCACCTTCGGCCACATCTACTAAAGCACGTCCGGATCTCAAAAATGGCCGACCAAGTATTAAAGGAATACGAGGGTCCATTTCATAATCAACTACGACAAAATCGACCGTGAAAGTAAATGCGCCAACTTGAATGAATACGTCTTCGGCTATACCAACGGGGTAAGCGAGAGTGCGATTAGCAAGTTCGAGAGTCATCTTTGTTGGAATGAGATCGGGTAATGACAGTGTTTTCCAAACACTCAAAGGCATCAGATTAATACTAGCCCCGAGATCAGCAAGGGCAGTAAATTCTTCAGTTTTGTTGAACACGCAAGGCAACACAAAACGACCGGGATCCCCTAGTTTTTCCGGAAGTTCTTTAAGAATGACTGCAAAGCAGTTTTCATTTAAGCGTGTGTTGGCGAGTTCAATCAGCTTCTCCTTCTTGTTAAGCTAGTCCTTAAATGCTTTAACAAATTTGGGCATGTGGACAAGTGCTTCAAGAAAACTAATGCTGAAACCCATTTGAGAAATCATATTGATATATTTTGTTATTTGAGAGTCATTCTTGGTTAGCTCGTTGGTCTTGCCTATGCGAGAAAGATATGAGATTCTGGGTTGATAGGGAGACGGTGAAGGTGTAGTTGGTGAAGGTTGTGATGTTGAAGGGTCCTTCCGAGATACATCGTCATGACGAGGCGGAGAGGGTAATGGTGTACTAACACTAGGTGTAGGAGGAGTAGGGATACATGGTGGTGGAGGAGCTGTAGATGATGGTGGTGGGATAGGTGGATTGACAATGGTAATTCCACTACGCGTAGTTATAGCACTCACATTAGCTCGCAGATTGGGGACGGTGTTTGAAGGTAGAGAACCCGAAGAAGAAGAAGGTTGAGCTTCGGGCAAGAAACTAGCCAATAGAGTCTTTAATTCAGTCGTTTGAGTGATGAAGGAGGATTGAATATTATCACGAACCTCGGTTCTGATGTCGTTACCTTGCTTCAGGATATCTCCTTTCAAATTGATTATTTGGCTCTGTAGATTCTTGATTTGCTCACCTTGAGTTCTCATGATGGCATCAACATCGGGATTAATGGGTGGGTGTTGTTGGGTGGGTGGTTGATAAGGGTTAGAAGCTCTTGGTGGGATTTGGTTGCTTCTATTATAGTTGCTGGCGGGGTTTTGGTTTTGAGGAGAAAAAACCGGGTGAAAGGTAGTTGTTAGATCGGTAGCTCAGCAGATTTCTATCCCCTTGTTGTCTAGCTTGGTAATTTTCCGGTGAATAATTACCATAAGCAGCATACACATTTTCTGGATTTCCTTGTGTCGAAGGACAATCGGTGTATGAGTAAGGACCGCCACATGTTTCACAAGGATTAGCAACCGCTTTAACTTGTTGTTGTTGTTGATTTGAAGCGAGAAGCGTAATACTTTTGCTCATTTCGGCCATCATGCGGGTGAGTTCGGTCATCTCAGGGTTTGCTGAGGTGGAGGAAACATTGACTCTCGGGTTGTTCCTAGAAGAAGCAGAGGAATCCCAGTTCTTATGATGAGTAGTCATGTTTTCAATTAACTCTCTACACTCCTCGGGTCTCCTTTTCATGAATGTGCCACCGGCAGCTGCATTAATCGTATCACGATCTCGAAAAGTCAAACTGTTGTAGAAAGTATCGATTAAGGTTACAGGGAGCATGTTGTGGTTTGGACATCTATCGATCAAGACATTATATCGCTCCCAAGCGTCAAAAAGAGATTCATCAGGGTCTTGCATGAAACCGCTGATCTGATTACGAAGGCTTGTGACCATGGATGGTGGAAAGTAGCACGACAAAAAGCGTTGAGTCATATCATCCCAAGTGTGAATAGAATTCTTTGGGAGACGATCAAATCATTTCTCGGCATGATGCGATAAAGTATGTGGGAAGAGTTGTAGGCGGAGTACATCCATTGTGGCCCCAGGCAACTTCATGCTTTGGGTGATTGTAATGAACTTGTCGAGGTGTTTGTTGGCATCATCATCAGGCAATCCTCTAAATGGGGTTGTTTGTACTTGCTGAATCATATGGTGCTTCAACGAAAATTCAGGAGCGTTGATTTGCATCGGCGCAATAGGTCCTCCTCGTCCAAACATTGTTGGTTGGCAAAGTTCCTCCATGGTCCGAAGATCGGGCTGTGGAAGAGCATTGTTGTTATTATTATTATTATTATTGAGGTTCGGTGGAATGTTGTTGTTGACACCTGCCATATCTAAATCTTCTTGAGGCTCGGGCTCTAGATAATTAGAAGATCTAGTACGCATACACCTGAAAATGCAAAAGAAAAAGAAACCAAACACAAAGACAATATATATACACAATAAAAATAAAATCTTTTTGGATTTTTTAAATTTTAAATTTTTATGGTTTTTTTTATCAATTTTTAATGTTTATGATTTTTTGAATTTTTTTGGCAGGAAAAATAACGCTCACAAGTGAACGGATCCCAAAAAGCAACGTGTCTCTCACAGAAAACCGTCAATCTTAACGAAAAGAGCCGGCAGCGACGCCATTTAATAACTAGATTTTACTCAGGTTAAAAAGATTAAAGATTAAGTTCATGTTCTCGGTATCTTAACGAATTGATCTAGGCCCTATGTGTGACTCAGTTGATCTTTGGTGAAAAAGAATATTTTTGGTTGTTTTTAATTAAATGTGCAAAGACTTAAAAGTAAAAGTGCTCTTAAAGTAAATCTAAGTCTAATTAAAGTAAAGGTGCAGGTATTTAAAAGCGTGACTGAAATTAAAAGGCACTTAAAGTAAATGACGTAAACTTAAATCCATCTAAGGCAAACTTAAACGCAACTAAAACTTATACTAAAGCAAATAAACTTAAAGTGCAACTAAAATAAAAGATGGGAAAAATAGGCTTGAAAATAAAAGACTGAAATTTAAAAAGAAAGACTGAAGAAAAGAAAGACTTACAGAACCCTTGATTCGGAAGTTCAAGACTTCCGAATGAAGAAGCTTGATCCGGAAATTTGAAGTTCCGAATGAAACAGGCTTGGTTCGGAACTTTTAGCTTGACTCGGAACTTATCCTTCGTCTGGAACTTTCGTTCGGAACTTTCGTCCGGAAGTTCGTTCGGAACTTTCGTTCGGAAGTTCGTTCGGAACTTTCGTTCAGAAGTATTGATCCGGAACTTTTTAAAGTTCCGAATGAATTCACTTGATCCGGAACTTTGAATGTTCCGGATAAAGGTCTTGACTCGGAAGTTCTAAAGTTCCGGATGAACAATGCTTGGGTCGGAAGTTCTCCTTCGTCCGGAACTTTCTGAATGTTCCGGATGAAACCCTTGATTCGGAACTTTTTGAGTTCCGAATGAAGGATTTCTCTTGTCTTGCTTCGGAACCTGGAAATGCAGAAACAGAAACAAACTCCCGAAGAACAAGGGATACAGTAACAATAAAAATAACACAGATTTAACCACAATCAACACAAACAATTTAATAAATCTATCAACGAATCAACAGTAAGCATAAACAAACAATTAAAAACAAGAAATCAAACAACTTCAACCACAATAATCAAAAACAACTTAGATCAAAATAAAAGCATAAACATGAACATAAACATAAACACATAAATCAAAGATTAAGAAAGGTAGATAAGAGATTGACAAGATAAAGTAAAGATTGACAATAATTGAAGGAAAACTTACTTGAAATTAAATGAATTTAAGGTGCATAACATGAATTTAAAATTGACAAGATAAGTAAATGACAAGGTAATTAAATGGTGGAAGGTCTAATTGTCACACTTAGCCAACAAAAACAAATGAACACACTAATGGTCTATTTATAGGGGAGGATTAGGAAGCTTCCTCCCCTCCTTCATTTCTTGTTAATTGCAAGATTAAGCCCCTTTCTTCTTAATTCTTCATTAATTACACCATTAGTCATTTTCTTCTAATCTTCTTTAACTTGGACTTAAGGGACTTTTGGCTTCAGGAGTTCTTTTGAACTCGTCTTTAATTTCTTCAATAAAATAGACTTGAATTCTTCGGCTTTTGATAAACTTCCTTCTTTTGACTTTTTCTTCGATAAATCTTTAGAATTGGTCGTGGACTTCCGTTCTTTTTGCACTTTTGACTTCTTGACTTCGTCTTTCATCCTTTTCTTCAATAAAAGTCCGTAAATGCCCGTGAATGTCCGTGTTTTCTCCACTTTTCACCTTTTCGTCCTAAATCACAACAAAAACACAAACCACGCATAATTCCGACATAAAAGACATAAAATACACGTTTTGGTCCGGTTATTATTGTAATTAAGTGGTAGAAAAGATGGGTGTTTACACACCTATCATGAATCTGATAAGCCTTAAACCAAAACAATATAGCAGATAGATCAAGATGCAATATCAGTTATACAATAACAGTATCAAATAAGCAACATGTTATATTCAGCAAATCCATAACAGATTCAAGCAAAATCAACATTCAGCACAATTCAGACATTACTGATCATATAAATCAGTTAAACTAGACAAGAAAAATCAGAAAAAAATAACACTATGCAACCGATTAAAACCACCAATCCAAACCAAATCAGGCAGATTAAACGTTCTAAGATTTAACAACTTATAAAATCAGTACAAAACTCTAAAGCACAACTTCAATGAACCAATCTTAAACACGCTGCCAAATCACAGTTACAAAACATAGTAAACCGATCTAAAAACTCATTTTAAGATAGAATCTAGACAACTCAGTAACCTAAACAACTCCTAAATAAAGTCCGAAACACATTACTTATTCAACTGAATCATTCAGCAAACAAGATAATTAATTTTGAAAGTCTAAAATAATAACAATCTCATACTTCTCAGCTTAACATCAACATCACAGAAATCAAACACTCACAATCCTCAAACTAAGGTTTTACTTCTAAATATGCAGTTAAAACAAAACTTTAAAGTTGAGCAATAATTAAAACGCAAGCTAGAAACAAATAGTTAACTATTTCAGTACAAATTAAGCAGTAACTCATCTAGCATCAATCATGAACATAAATTTCAAAATCACGAATTAAACAAAGATTAAATTGACTCGTACCTTTTGTAGAATCCATTGGGCAGTAGGAATGTGCTGAACATCCTAATGATCCGAAACTAGTCTCCATTAACCACCAATAATCAACATTCGAACCATAATCTCAAACATCATCAAACCGAGCAGATTTTATTCACTTTTCCAGTGGGGAAAAATGTTATCCAAACTTCTCTTTATACATTAAACATAAGCTATTGAAAAGCTTATATTTAATATTCAAACATTATTATATAAAATATTAATTAAGGCTGATTCGCATAACAATTTTTAGCAGTAAAGTAAATTTAGGAGAAACGATTGAACAAAAACCAACTGCTCTTTTATTAATCTCAGATATATTACAAGACTTTAATAAAAAGAAATACAAATTACCCTAAAATAAATTCTACATAATAACTTTAAAGAAAAAGTAAAGGATGATATTACACAAGAAATTGAGGGTATTTATAGCCCCCCCAAGGGCATCCTTGTGCGGATATTCGCATTCTCTGAAGAATATTCCTTTCGATTCTGAGCCTTCGATCTTCAATCTCCTTATTCTCTCTCCCGTTGGATGGTTGTGATGATTCCAAATAGCACAAGGATTGCCAACGTGGCATCCGTGTGCTAGTTGTGCTTCTTTCTTGATCTATGATTGGTGGAAAAGGAGTTGTGAGGTGTCTCGTCCAGTACTATTCGGCCACGTAGCATCCCCTCTCCATCTTTTCTCTTCCTTAAACCAAGGGGGTTTTATTCCCCTTGGTGTGAATTAATAGAATAAATGGAAAGCCCTTTGTAAAAACGACTTTTCATTAGGCTAGGGTTTTTTTTGTACAGTAACAATTT
Source organism: Glebionis coronaria (assembly GCA_025667525.1). Lineage (NCBI taxonomy): Eukaryota > Viridiplantae > Streptophyta > Magnoliopsida > Asterales > Asteraceae > Glebionis > Glebionis coronaria. Next base: position 172,121,955 of record CM046877.1, on the reverse strand, counting down.
TGTTACTGGTTTTTGGTGAAGGAGATAAATGGATAAGGTGAGAGAGACTCTCATAGGAACTAACGAAAGTTTATTGTGTGTGGTGTAAATGAAAAGAGATAGGGTCGGTTTTTTTATCTAAGTGAGTGGATAATTGTAGGATTGATTCACACGACTTATAAGAACAAGAAATAAAGATGAATAAGATCAAGATTAAAACTAAGAATGGAATATTAGATTAGATGAAGAAGAACTAGAAAGATACAAGGTAGATGATTCTAGTGAGAGAAACTAAGGAGAGTTTCTCTCTCTAAAACAAGAAGAAGAGAAAAGATACAATGGGAGACACACACACAAATGAGGATGGTTATGCCTTTTATACTAAGGCTTACATGAATAGGAGGCCTTCCTCATTTGTGTGTTCGGGACTAATTCTCGTTTCATGCATAATAATGACATAGAACTCTCGACAGTGTTGAATAGCATTTTCCACGATTCGCAACGGTATATTATATGACCATCACTTTAAATACTTCTAACAATCTCCCCCTAAGGGGTGGTCATATAATATGTGACTTCACTTCTTTGACCATCACTTTAAATACTTCTAACAATCTCCCCCTAAGTGGTGGTCATGTATTATGTGACGTCACTTCTTTGTTGTTGCAGACTTTGAAGCTCGTTGTCTTGAGAGTTCTTTCATCGATCCTTTCATGACTTGTGATCTTGGATCTTTGATCTTTGCCTTGACTTGATCTTGTAACTTTGCCAGCTTGTGTTCTTGTGTCTTTGCCCACATACTCATGTTTTGTGTTGTCATGAAAGATTGTTAACAATCTCCCTTGATCATCAGAGTAGCGGAAGTCTTTGTCTTTAGATGTTCTTGAGCTTTCTTCAATAATCCTGAATATGTGGTCTTGAATTGCGACTCTTGAGATAACGCCACCGTTTGCATTCCACCGATTTCCCGTTATACAGTACGAATACTGTACCTGTGATCAGGTAAGTTTAAAGAACTTCCTTGATAGGATTTCCAGCTGTGGTAGCCATTCTCAATACTTGAATATATCGAAAGATAATTCAAAGTAAGGAGTGAATCATGCAGTTCCATTCTGCTGATTAGGTCGTCAATTCACTTTCCTGGAACAAGTCTGAATCAATTAAGAATCAAACCATCGTTGCTTTCCAGTTGACACAAGTTTGATTCATATAGAATCGCACAAGTTACCTACCACAGTGCTGTTTGATGATGACACTGGAAGGATTTCCATTCGTCACTGTAAATACTGAAAAGTATTACTCTGAATGTTCTGGCAAGATCATAAAGATATTGCGTCGAGACCTAGAACGAGTTTGAATCAATTAAGAATCAAACCACTGTTGCTTTCCAGTTAACATATGTTTAATTCAAGTGAATCTTACATATGACCTACCGCAGTGCTGTTTGATGTTAACACTGGAAGGATTTCCATTCATCACTGTGAATACTAAAGAGTATCACTCTGAATGTTCTAGCAATACCACAAGGATAGAGCGTAGGACTCTGTAAATCATCGCTTGTGTTCTAATGATGAACAACAATTGATCTATGGAATAAGTGTCCTAATGAGATTTTTGATGAATCTCGTTGGCTCTAGACTCTATAAGTGCACGTTTATTTGGTGATCGGAGGCTGGAGCAGACTGCCACCTATTCAATATCTACTATCTCGGAGTGAGAAAGTTGATAGAAATGAGTTGAACTCCGTGACAATAAAACAAACTTCTTTTGAGAGAAGCTTGAGTAGGCTGGGAAGGGTTGTGCATTGCATCACTGGGTCCATGATGCTTTGTCTTCAGTATCAGAAATCATCAAAGTGATTATGATAATAGATGTATTGACCCGGTTTCTGCCTAAGTTGTATGGAGGGCTTCTTTCTTTACACCCTTTATCCTTACATTTCTTTTTCATTCTTCAACCCCTTCAATGCTTACCAAGACGTCATAACTAGCACCTTGTTGTGATTGTTCCAGTGCTAGCTTAAGTCATTAGTCGGCATTATTCCCGTACACTCAACTACTCCATCTTTCCTAAGGACTTCTAAGTTCTAATGGATTGTCCCTGGGAAGATCCCTCCGGTTCTGGTTGGATCATAGGACGAATACCTAACCACCTTTTGACACCAATACCATCGTGAATTTATGTGTTGAAGGGTATAGATATCGTAACCAGAAAAATCATTTGAAAATGCAGTCAAGGTGTTGATGAAATCAATGTTTACACCTTGAAAGTTTTTCTATATCACCAAAAACACTCCGCCTACATATATGCATCATAAAAAAAAGAGATTTTTGCACATATTAGGAAGAGAAAGCACTTATATCAAAGATCTTATTCAAGATAACACATTTTAATCACTATTCTCCCCCTCAAAAATTGCATGAAATTGAAATTTTTGTGAAACTAGTGATGAAACTTGGAGAGAATAATGTGTCATGAAACTTTGGAACAAATGTTTATAAAACATTATACTCCCCCTCGAAAAGAGATTCTATTTATATAGGGGAGTATATGAGCACATTGTTTTGAAATACCCTTTTGAAAAATTGTGCTCAAAAGTCCGAAAAAAATTGTGTTCATGAGCTTAAGACTTTGAATGTTTTGATAAAAGCTCATGACCGAGAAAAGCGAATTTCTCGTTGTTGAGGATAAGTCAACGACTTTCCTTTCTTTTGGGGACCGGGTTACAGTCTGACATGTGACTATAAGCCATTATGTTGAGCTCAAAACGTTGAATGTTTTGTGACAAGCTCAACCCGAGATAGATTACTCTACCCGTTATTAGGATAAGTTATCTTTAAAAATACACTCTCCTTTATTTGAAGTTCGAGTTATAGTCTGACATTTAACTGTAAGTCGTTTACATGAGCTTAAAACATGGAATGTTTTTATCGGAAGCTCATGACCGAGAAAAATGAATTTCTCGTTGTTAAGGATAAGTTATCATCCGTGATCAACTTTCCTTTATTTGAGGCACGAGTCACAATCTGAGGTAATTGCAAATCATATGAAGAAAGGGGAAATGACATGTTTTGAAAAACATTTGAACTCTCATTCGAACTTTATGTACGTACCCGTGTCGTTTTTGAACAACATTTCTGAGTGCGTCCATATTATCGATGCTGAGAGACATGTCGAAGAAGAATATTTTTTTTGGTATTTTTGAAAGATTTTTTAATTAATTTTTTTTTTTTGTTTTTATAGGTTTTATATTTTTTTGTATTTTGATTTTCAATATTTATTAAAATAATCCAAAATAGACCTTTGTACAACAGAAGAGGGTGATGTTGAATGTACAGAATTGGAACCCTTTGAAGAAATGGATTCAGAATCCGCTGAAGTACCTGCAATGACAGAAGAAGAATTTGCACAAATACTAGTGTTAGGAGTAACAAATGCATTTTCTACATTCAAGACACTCGCATTAGTGCTGGAGCAGGTGTCATCACTCTTCTTGATGGGAATCCACTTAAGACCGACTTCCTTAAAGATCCTACCCGTGGGTTTCCACTGAAGACTAGATCGAGGATTAGTGTTCTCTTGCACAGCGGAAGACTTCTTTGGAGAGAAACTAGATCCTGCATTGATCCGCCTTGAGGATTTATTATCATTGCTTTTCTTTGTGACGGGTGGGAATCTCCTTGTTGGCTTATGGGATTCTGCATCTTTCTCTGTGTGAAAGCACGAGAGTTTACCTCATAGAGGTATTGCAGAATGCAATGAGCATGATTTCCATGGTGAATGCCCTTTTTGCACGTGGGGCATACAGGGAGTTTGGGATTCTCGAAAGGTCTTGTGTACCTAGGGTTTGCTGATCGTTCAGGTACTATGTTCGAAACACGGCTACGCATTGGTGATTGCCAATTCCTAGGTTGTTGGGAAGGGGTCCTAGGTTTTGGTTGATTACCATTAGGTGTGTGTTGAACTCTAGCGGTTGTTGGTTTACTAGGTTTTGAATACACATGGTTTACTTTCTGAATGTTCCCTTTTTGCTTACCATCCCCTAGGTTTTTGGTTTGACCAACGTCATTTGAACCATTAGATTCCTTTGTGGGCGTAAGAGTCACATACTTGGGAGTACTCTTAGGAGTAGTGCAAGGTGCATTCACAGAGTTGTGTTTAGCAAGAGTGGGTTTTCTAAATGGAGGAACATAGGGTGAGATGGCTGGTTTTGGTACAGTTGATTGCACATCGGTATTAGGAGGTAACCTAGAAACATTAGAAGGCGGTTTTCCTAAGATAGATGGCTTTGGTACTTTGTACGAATTGGGTTGTCTAACAACTGATTTTACAACCTTAGGTTCCACAGTTTTTCCACCCATTTTTCCAACAAGTTTCTGCAACTCAGCAATCGCGATGTCTTTGTCTTGCAAATGAGCTTTCAGATCAGAAATATCCTTACTCTTTTCATTCAATTCACGAAACGATTCAGAGAGTTTTACTTGTAAATTACTGTCATCAGGAACTTTTCCAACTTTGGTTTGCAAAGCAAGTTCAAGAGAATGACAATGTTTCTGAAGAAAATCATATCGGTGTTGAAGAATCGTGAACTCTTTTTTATTAACATTTGTTGAAGGCTCACTGTCGCGACATTCACCTCCTAACTGAGCTTGTAGCTGTTCGATTGTTTGTTGCAGTTCATTGTAAGCTTTATCATACGAGAGTTTGTCATCCTTACATTCATCACATTTTTTGACATATTTATTCCAAAGATCGGTGAATTCGTTGTCCTTTTTGATGACATAAGACTCCATTTTCTCTTTCGTACGATCAAGCTCATTTTGGAGGGTTTCATTGTCTGACACAGAGATGTTTACCGCAACGGGGTTACTATCAACACAATCACCACTGTCACTTGCTTTCGAGAGACATGCAAGGTCGCTTTCCAAAACTTTAATTTTATCAAGAGATTCATCAGCCTCCTTCGCCAAAGATTTAAAGTCTTCAACAAATTTGGCTAGTTCTTTTAGAAAAGCGTTCTCAAGATTGCCTATCCTCGCATCAACTTGATTAATAATCGGATTGATTTCAGTATGAAGCACTTTTTGTAACTCGACATGAACGGGTGATGTAAAGTTTCCTCCAGTCATTTTGGCGTTAACAACCCGTTTGAGAATGACAAAATTATCTTTGAGCTCGTTAAGAAATCGTCGTGCAACACTCGGTTTAGGAGGATCCTCTGTCAATTCCTCACTAGGTAGCAAAAGCAATTCGGTACTAGTTTTAGATCGAACAAAAACCGTTGGAGGATTAACTTTCGGATAATAAACAGGTGTCACTTCTTTGTTAAGCTTTTGCATTTTTAAACGAGTCTCTATAGCAAGTTCGGTAGTTTCCTCAGAATCATGCACAGTAGGAGGATCATGCTCATCAGACAAGAGCACACTACCATTATATAAGGTTTCATTTGTGGCCTGAACTTGCTTAAGGTATCCTGGATTAGGAGGAAGGGGACAACCTAAGGCCAATTTGTATCGAGTGTAGTTTATCTCATTCACTTTTGGTGCGAGCATATTTATTGTTTGCATAGTTTGGCCACGTTTTACCAAAAGGTTGTCTAATTCCCGAATCCTATCCTGAGCTTTGCAAAAATCCTCAAGAAGCCCATCTTCTCGAGTTTTGAAATCATGTTTCAGCTTTGTTATTTCTCCTTTTAAATCAGAAACGATAGATTTTTCAGTTGAAAGCTGTTTATTAAGAGAGGTGATTTCATCATTCAATTCGCTTATCTTTTTTGCACTACTTAAATGTAAGGCATTTAATTTCTTAGTGGTGCATTTTTCTTGATAAACCGATGTAGCATGAGCTTGTTCAAGTTCCTTGATTTTAGCATGATGAATCTCAAAACTTTTCTCCCGTTCCTTATATCCCGCAAGCTCAGTGGTCAATTTGGCATTAGTTTCTCTAAACTTATTATTAACCACATTCGCATGAGCAACATCCTTGGCAAGCTTATCAAATAATGATTTATAATACGCATGCGTCTCGTCAGGAAGGGTTGTAGGTTGCGCTACTTGATCCCCTCTAAGGTCCACACTGGGTGCATTAGAAATAATATTGCTATTATTCGTTTGAACCCCGTGTGTCTCAGTGGAAGGCTCAAGTGACTCAGTATACTCTTCCTCCTGATTAGACATATTATACAACTCATTAGCATTGAGACGTGGGTGTACCTCAGAGGAACCGTCTGAATCATACACAGGAGCTCTGTCAAGTTGAACTACCGATGTGGATGATTGCTGCGAATTAGCCATCAAGATGGAGTTGGGAGTCACCTCTTCTGCCTCATCATATGCTGCTGCAGATGCCATGAGATCAAACTCTTCAGCTAGAAGTGGAATTCCTGCTTCTTCCTTTTGTGCTATAAGAAGCTGAGATTGGAGATGGGCAACATTCCTCTTCTTTCTTACTTGTCTATCACGATGCTCAAAACCCGCAGCATCACTATCTTGTTGATAACTCATAGTAGAAGTCGTGTGAAAAACAGGATCTCAATTCGTAGAAAGCGTGTGTTGGGGTGTCAACAAAATCAAAGTTTGCCAAAATTTTCCAGCCCGACAAAAAAATTCCTCAGTCCGACAAAACGGTAATCCGAAAAAATTTTGAAACACTAAAATGTGAAATCGAGTTAGAAATAGCCAATAACTAGTAGGGAAAAAACTTGAAAAAATGAAATTTTTAATAAAAATAAAACCTAAAAATTTGAAATGTGGCCTAAAAATTTGAATTTTGGTCCGAAAATTTGAATTTTTGGTCGGAAATTTTTTCGCATAGCCAAAATTTGAAATTGAAGCTTAAATGGCCTAAAAATGGTCTAGGAAAAATTAAATTTTACTATGTTTTTCCCGCCAAAAAACTCTTTTTTTTTTTTTTTTTTGATCTTCGTGTAAAGTATGTTCCGAGACTAGTCTAGATAGTGGCTAAGTCTAAAAATTACTCAAACAGAATTTCCATCGGAATGATCCATCGGAATGTCCCTCTATCGGAATGTCTCTCTATCGGAATGATCCATCGGAATGTCCCTCTATCGGAATGTCCCTCTATCGGAATGTGCAGATCGGAATCCTAGATCGGAATGTGTAGATCGAAATCCTAGATCGGAATGTGTTGATCGGAATCCTAGATAGGAATGATGACCTGTCGGAATGCTTAGATCGGAATGTTCAGATCGGAATGTGGCAAAAATCAATTTGGCAGAGTAACGTCTCAAAGTTCCTTAAAAACCGTCGGAATCCCAGATCGCAAAGAACGATCGGAATGTCCAGATCGGAATAAGGTATCGAAATCTTTAGATCGCAAAGTAGAACCTAGAGGTTATTGCGATCTGGCCACACTCCCTTTGTACTTTCTGATGGTGAAACTTGCAAGAATTTCGGAAAGATGAAAAAACAAGAAATTTCTCAACTTTTGATCCAAAAGACTTGTTTTTAAGCCAAAACCAAGATGCCCAAATCACTACTACACGATTAAGGAAGGTATACGACTTGAAGAACACCAACGAGCTATCCACGAATCCCTTGGCGAATGATACCACTTGTAGGATTGATTCACACGACTTATAAGAACAAGAAATAAAGATGAATAAGATCAAGATTAAAACTAAGAATGGAATATTAGATTAGATGAAGAAGAACTAGAAAGATACAAGGTAGATGATTCTAGTGAGAGAAACTAAGGAGAGTTTCTCTCTCTAAAACAAGAAGAAGAGAAAAGATACAATGGGAGACACACACACAAATGAGGATGGTTATGCCTTTTATACTAAGGCTTACATGAATAGGAGGCCTTCCTCATTTGTGTGTTCGGGACTAATTCCCGTTTCATGCATAATAATGACATAGAACTCTCGACAGTGTTGAATAGCATTTTCCACGATTCGCAACGGTATATTATATGACCATCACTTTAAATACTTCTAACAATAATGACGTGTGGAATTAATGGCTGGTGGTGAAAGTAACGTGAGTTACGTTTTGAATGAAACAAAGAAATGCCAACCCTAAGGCCCATTACATTTTGTTATAAACGTTTATTTATTTTGAGACATTGGGCTTTAGGCCCAATACACTTCATCCGTGTACATATTTTCCCATTTTGGGCCAGGATTTGGGCTTGTTCCACAAGTTTATTCATCTCATGTCCAACATTGGGCTTTTAAGCCCAATTGCTCCAATGTGGGACCCACTTGACCTTAAACTTGAGTCCGTAAATAGAATCGACTTGACAAACGATAAAATCCGCTAAAGTCGAACTCATTTTTGGCTTCGTTGATCTTTTTCATCAATCTCGTGTCAGTTTTCATTGGTTTTCGTGAACTTGGTACCTACACACATGAAAATAAGAAACAAGCATATCCAAGGCATAATTGATATAAATCATGCATAATTTCATTGTTTTAAGCCACTAATGATATGAGTAAAAACACTCATATCAAATTCCCCCATGCTAAGCAATTGTCGTGTCCTCACGTAATGATAGAATAAAACTATATCTACACCATTATTTAACTTTTGACACTTTATTTTGCAAAGACATAAAATAACATTAAGGATCATAAAAACTCAAATAGATTCATCGTCCTCGACTTTTCACTTTTCCATGCCAAGTGCAAAAACAAGATCATTGTTATTATAAGTTGGTAGACTAACACGAACTCATGTGGGCCAATTAATCACTTAGACTCCCTTATTCCTAGGGGTATCTCTTATATTTTATCGTTGTCTTAAATGATCACGAGGATACATTGTTGACTTATTTCGATAATTTATTAGGCCGAAAATAAAGTGAACGATTTAATCAATAGTTAGCTAAAGGACAAAATCTTTTAAAACTGCTTCTCGGGCTCTCATAAAGTTCATATCTTGGCATAACTTGTTTCGCGATTTGAGACCTTTCTCGGATCGATATTTGGCAGTGACTTAATACTTCCAACCTTGAGAGACGTTCACGAAATAATGGTCTTCTCTTCATAATATTTCTTCACTTGAAGTTTTGAGAGATTCATACTCGGACCACGACTTCTTCATTTTTCTCCAATCTTTATTTGGGATTTTGATTTACAACGATTCGCCTCCTTTTTGGACTTGGCTTCATTTATCCTCATACCTTATTTTGGTCTTTTTGGATAGACTTCTCCATGACTTATTGGGAGTATATTGCTTTTCGTCGTGTGTCTCGATCCTTCATATTGATTTTTGATAAATGAGTCTTCACATTACTTGAGATCTTTAGCAATAAAACATAGCCCTCATGTCTTGTTAGGACCTTTTTGGACTCACCAATCTTCGCATCCCGCTTCAATAAGTTATGCCTTGGCTATGAACTCTAATCCATACCGAGCAACTTTTAAACGATCTTGGGCTAGAAGCTAAGTAACTTTTCAAATCGTTCAACATTATTTATTGCAATTAAAATTTATTAACAAGTGATGGGAGAATAGGCTCATAATTAACTCACATAAATTCCCGAAAGAATACCGAACTTATAATTGGCTCTATCATCTCTTGTTCTCCATATTGTAAAATTCCAAGAATGAAATCAATGGATACTTAGCCTATCAAATCAAAGTTTTGGGTTTTCAAGTCATCTATAGGATCTTGCAACTTCTTATACTTTTACAAGTTTTAGAATTTGCGTTTTAAAGTTCCCTTGATAGACGACTTTCTAGGATCAATTATAGGAGCTTGCAAAAAGTTCTTGTCCTTAACTCGTATGAATTAAGACTTTCGCGTTTTAAAGCTCCCTATATAATAGCCTAGCAAAACTTAATTCAAATACGTTAAGGAAAAGCTAAGGTTAAAAACCGAGTCGAGTCAAAAACTATTCTTATTGAAAGCCTACATTCGTGTCAAAAACACTTATTTTATCTATTAAAACTTAAAATATTACAAAAAAAATTTAAAATTTTATTGAAAAATGAGAAAATATACGTTTGGACACGACAAAAGCAATTGCAAGCGATTATATCGATTGACTCCCCCATGCTAAAACCAAACATTGTCCTCAATGTTTCTTAGCTCAAGAGTAACACCCCCTTGCTAAAACACGAAGAGTCTAATGCAAACTCCTAGCATGGAAAGAGTACGCAAATCTATAAGCCGTTTATTAGTTATGCCTCAAGATAAAACGTAAGTCGATAAAAATCAAGGGATAGAGAGTGTGCCCCTTTTTGGCATTCAAAGAATGGAAGATCAAGTGGACCGGCAAAAACCGAACACGAGAGTCTTCAAAAATTAGGGTCATACCTAAGATCACAACACAACAAATCACGAGCACGAGCTTGAAAGATCAAGCCTTATTAGGTGTTAGAAAATAGAAAGAAGATAGAAAGAACTCGTTTTTGTTCACCGAGTCATGAGCTCGACTCGATCCCCGCATTCATTGGTCCTTAGGGAAAATGGTGAAAACCGGCATATTAGCATAAAATCCAACATAAAGCACGATGCCGGGGTCAAAGATCTCATCCTCGTTGTCGGATGACAAACGAAAGGATAAAACTCCAACACAAATCTCTAACAAGAGATGGTAGTCACAAACAATAGTATGGATGTAGCATGCTCCACGAGATATACTCGCACCGATATGATTAAAAAGTCTTTCAATTATTGCATCGGTGAAAGGCCGAGATTTCCCTAAATCAACAATTCCGGGGTCGAACACCTCGTCCTCGGTGGAGAAAGGAATAGACAACAAGGTGTCGTCCCCCCATGCTAATCCTAAGTCATATGGAGCACATAATAATGGTGGGATAAAAGTCTCAACCATAGTGGTTTCAACTTGCATGACTTTGTCGACCTTTTCACTCTTAGGAACATGAACAAAGGGATCATGGTACTCAATATGAGACACATGAAAAACCCGCACATTAAGATCAACGCGAGTGCGAGGGAGATTGGGAATAATGTAAGTTTCTCCATCCGAGTCGACATACTCATCATCACAAAAGGTGTGATCATCATCACAAACCTCATCAACCTCCTTCATAAGAAGATCATCATCACAAAGGTTGTGAGATGTAGGAGGTATGATGCCCTCAAAATCCTCTTGAAACAATGGATTATTGTTCAATGAAGCTTCAAATAGAAGATTTGAGTAAGTCACAAAAGTGTCGTCATTCTCGTCATCACAAGAAATATCTGACAAAGTATCGAGTGTGTCACACTCGGATACTTGATCATCATTCTCATTTGAAGGCAATTCATCGGCGAATTCCTCAAGAATGGTAGGTAAAACACAAGATTCACGCTCGATCTCTAGATCGGAAACGTCTTCACTTCCCCGTGGAAGTGGATCAATGATAGCAAAAAGTTCATCGACGAACTTATCCAACGAATAGTCACTAACCTCACTCGGTGTGAAGCTAGGAATCAAAGGCTCTTCAATTGAAGATTCTTAGGAACATCAACATGATCCTTAGAAGAGAGTGAAAATGAGTCCATTTTCAAATATTGTTCAATTAAAGCAATGTCACTCTCGGGATCAAAATTCTCATTATCAAACTCACTAGCATCAAATGGCTCACTCAAGTAATCATCAATTTGTTTTTCAATCTTATCATCCTCGTGTGGAGTGATTATAGATGAGGTAACATTACAACATGATTCAACAAAATTAAGTTCTTCACTTTCCAATTTCTTAGGAACCAATCTTGAAATTTTTTCCGGTTTGAAAATCATATGTTTATCCCCATGAAACAATTTAAGCTCCCCTTCTTTCATATCAACTAAAACACCAGCCGTACACAAAAATGGTCGTCCTAAAATTATAGGCGCACGAGGATTCGGCTCATAATCAATGATAGCAAAATCGGCTAGGTAAACGAACTCCCCCACTTTAACAATGACATTTTCCGCTATACCAACCGGTCGAGTGGTGGTGCCATTAGCAAGCTCAATGATCATTCGAGTGGGAATAATTCGCAAATAGTCAAGAGTTTTCCAAATGGACAAGGGCATTACGTTAATACTAGCTCCTAGATCGGCTAGAGCTTTGTATTCCCCAAGCTCATCGAAAACACAAGGTATCAAGAAGTGACCCGGATCATTATATTTCTTAGGAAAGAGATCAATGAAATCCGAGGTACTAATCACATTTAAAGTAGCCTTGGTGACATTCCAAAAGGTTTCTTTAGGTGGCACAATAAGCTCAAGCTTCCTTTCTAAATTATCATAAGCGGTGATAGCCTTAAGCTCTCCCCTCGGGTTAGGAATGGTATTACTAGGTAAGCAACCCGAAGAAGATGATGGTTTAGACATAAATCCCTCAAACATCGAAAGCAATTTATTTTGATTTTGTTCCACACTTTGTTGCATACGATTTTGACTTTGCTCTAAATTTTGTTGCAAACGATTTTGACCTTGCTCAAACATTTGCTCAAATCTTTGTTCCATTCTTTGTTGATTAAGCTCAATCTTGTTATTTTGCCCCTTTAGCGTATTTTGAAACTCATTTTTCAAAGTTGCCATTTGTCCTTGAATGTTATTTTGCAAAGCTTTCATATTTGCCTCATTTGACTTCATGTAACTTGACAAATCATTTTGATTATTCCCTTGAAAACCTTGATTGTTTTGATTAGCATTAAACCCATTTCCTTGATTATAATTCCCTTGGTTACCACGGTTAAAATTATTCCCATTGTTTCCATTGTTGTACCTATTTTGAACCGGTGGAAAACCCGGTGGAGCAACATGATTTTGACGAGGAACTTGACCGTTGGAGCCATAAGTTCCCGTCGCGGCAAAAGCACTAGCTTGATCAAAACCCGTGTTTAAACAAGCATAATTAGGATGTGCTCCACCACATGATACACAAACATTCCCAACCATATTAATGGATCCATGAGGATTCTTCCTAATCTCACTCAACAAAGTCGCAAATCCACTATCAATCTTAGAGTCCAATCTAGCAATCTCGTGATTAGATGAATTCACATTGGAAACAACCGGTGTGTTTCGTGAATATTGTGCTCTAGACTTATCCTCAATTATTCTCCACGCGTCTCTCGGTGTTTTTCTTAAAAGATTACCACCCGCGGCGGCATTTAAAGAATCTTGTTCAATCATATTTAGCCCATTATAAAAAGTATTTATTTGATGCAATTCCGAGAAACCGTGGTGTGGACATTGTCTTAACAAATCTTTAAATCTTTCCCAAGCAACCCCAAACGATTCATGCACTTTTTGTTCAAACCTAGTGATCTCATTTTTAAAGTGTGTTGTCTTGGACGGTGGAAAGAAATAATTCATAAACTTCGACACTAAATCATCCCAAGTTAAAATCGAACCCGGTGGTTCTTTCTCATACCAAAGCTTAGCATTACCCTCGAGCGAGTACGGAAAAAGCATGAGCTTAATCACGTCATTCGGCACATCTCTAAACTTGAGAGTCGAGGTAATTCGATTAAAATTCCGAATGTGAGAATGCGGGCTATCGGTCTCATTGCCACGAAATTGGTCGGCTTGAATGAGCGATAAAAGACCCGTCTTAATCTCAAAATGATCCGCCAAAATAGCCGGCACAACGATTGCTTCCCCATACCCTTCGGTGGGTGCACGGAGCAATTCCTCCATTGTTCGGTTATCGGCCATCTCTACAACAATAGGTGGAAGCTCGGGTTCCACTATTCGTTGTTGACAATTTCTATTTCTACGAGGAATATTTTCAAGCCTATTAAAATCAATCACGAGACAAGATGAACGTAATTGCATACACTACAAAGACGAGAATTTAGAGGTTTGAAGAAAAGAAATTAGACAAGAAAGAAGATTATTTTTGGTATTTTTATTTGGTATTGCTCAATCAATAATGATCGATAAAAAACAAGGAATAAGGATAACTACTATGGAAGTAAATTACCCTCGGTCGACTTTGAAACGATAGGTGAAAACCTAAACGTCTCGAGGTTCAATAAGTAAACAACAAAAAATAAGATTTATTACTACTTGAGTCGGCAAACCAATAATAGGTTGTCCCTCTCAATATACGCACAAGCAAGCGGGGAAACGAGGTGGCACTAAGCACTTAAAAACCTTTTTCCTTAGACGGCCTTTTATAGCACGTCTCCTTATACCCACCTTATAGTTTGTATAAATCGAGTTCAAACTTCTTATTAGTATTTATCTATTTTGCCTTTATTTTTGTTTTGGGTTCGAATACAATAGCTAGGTGATGAAATCCCAACTAAGGCTTATTTGAAAAGTATTTAAAATTATTGTTCTACGTAATACAATATATTATTCACAAAAAACGAGAAAACCGATACATACTATATAATAGAAAAAATAACAAAACTTTCCGAGGACGGAAAGGGTCTTCAAATCCACGATCAACAAATCTCCACAAAGACGAATCGTACACAAGATCCCCGGCAGCGGCGCCAAAATTTTTGATGTGTCGTGGATAGTATATGTGATTTATTTGATACGTTATAGGGTAAATTAGAAAATTACCTTTAGGAAAAAGTAATAGACTAATAATACCAATGACGAATTCAATTAAACACGTGAGTGAGTCGAGTTCGTTGTACACGAAGATCTTATGAATTTGAGACGTTTTGTTTTGATTTGGACAATCGATTTGAATTGGTTTATGGTTTTTAAACTACAATTAAAATCTACAAATTTTAAGCTATTTAAAATTAACCTAAAGTGCATGAATCGTAAACCCCGCCTATTTAAAATAAATGTAAACAATTACTTAAAATAAACACACTAATTTAAAATTTAAACTAATTAAAAATCTTAAAAATTAATTCTACTTAACGAAATAACTAATTTACTTTATTATTAAGAATTAATTTAGACAAATTATTTAAAAACTATTTTTTTATTTAAATCTAAAGTTATAAAAATTAAACTAACTTAAATTTAAACTAATTAAACTATTTAAATAAAAACATTTTTTTTTATTTTTATTTTATTTCTAAACTACTTTTTATTAAAAATATACTTTAATTAAAATTATAATTAAAAGTTATATAAAAAGAATAAAAACGTGACAAAAACAATTAGACTCAAAACAAAAGCTGCCAAAAATAATAACACTATATTAATGGAATAAGAGAAACTAAAATAAAAAAGGCCTCTAGCCCAAGTGGTTATCACTCTAAGCCTGTGACTAGGAGGTCACAGGTTCGAACCTGATGATGGACATATTTTTTGAATTAATTTCCTTTTTAGACAGATTACTAAAAAGAAACCTTAGGAAAGGCTTTTGAGCTTATTTGTTTAAGCTGATTAGGAAAACAGCTTATATGAGACTTATCAGAAAAGTGAATCTGATAAGCCTTAAACCAAAACAATATAGCAGATAGATCAAGATGCAATATCAGTTATACAATAACAGTATCAAATAAGCAACATGTTATATTTAGCAAATCCATAACAGATTCAAGCAAAATCAACATTCAGCACAATTCAGACATTACTGATCATATAAATCAGTTAAACTAGACAAGAAAAATCAGAAAAAAATAACACTATGCAACCGATTAAAACCACCAATCCAAACCAAATCAGGCAGATTAAACGTTCTAAGATTTAACAACTTATAAAATCAGTACAAAACTCTAAAGCACAACTTCAATGAACCAATCTTAAACACGCTGCCAAATCACAGTTACAAAACATAGTAAACCGATCTAAAAACTCATTTTAAGATAGAATCTAGACAACTCAGTAACCTAAACAACTCCTAAATAAAGTCCAAAACACATTACTTATTCAACTGAATCATTCAGCAAACAAGATAATTAATTTTGAAAGTCTAAAATAATAACAATCTCATACTTCTCAGCTTAACATCAACATCACAGAAATCAAACACTCACAATCCTCAAACTAAGGTTTTACTTCTAAATATGCAGTTAAAACAAAACTTTAAAGTTGAGCAATAATTAAAACGCAAGCTAGAAACAAATAGTTAACTATTTCAGTACAAATTAAGCAGTAACTCATCTAGCATCAATCATGAACATAAATTTCAAAATCACGAATTAAACAAAGATTAAATTGACTCGTACCTTTTGTAGAATCCATTGGGCAGTAGGAATGTGCTGAACATCCTAATGATCCGAAACTAGTCTCCATTAACCACCAATAATCAACATTCGAACCATAATCTCAAACATCATCAAACCGAGCAGATTTTATTCACTTTTCCAGTGGGGAAAAATGTTATCCAAACTTCTCTTTATACATTAAACATAAGCTATTGAAAAGCTTATATTTAATATTCAAACATTATTATATAAAATATTAATTAAGGCTGATTCGCATAACAATTTTTAGAAGTAAAGTAAATTTAGGAGAAACGATTGAACAAAAACCAACTGCTCTTTTATTAATCTCAGATATATTACAAGACTTTAATAAAAAGAAATACAAATTACCCTAAAATAAATTCTACATAATAACTTTAAAGAAAAAGTAAAGGATGATATTACACAAGAAATTGGGGGTATTTATAGCGCCCCCAAGGGCATCCTTGTGCGGATATTCGCATTCTCTGAAGAATATTCCTTTCGATTCTGAGCCTTCGATCTTCAATCTCCTTATTCTCTCTCCTGTTGGATGGTTGTGATGATTCCAAATAGCACACGGATTGCCAACGTGGCATCCGTGTGCTAGTTGTGCTTCTTTCTTGATCTATGATTGGTCGAAAAGGAGTTGTGAGGTGTCTCGTCCAGTACTATTCGGCCACGTAGCATCCCCTCTCCATCTTTTCTCTTCCTTAAACCAAGGGGGTTTTATTCCCCTTGGTGTAAATTAATAGAATAAATGGAAAGCCCTTTGTAAAAACGACTTTTCATTTAGGCTAGGGTTTTTTTTGTATAGTAACAATTTTGTTACTGGTTTTTGGTGAAGGAGATAAATGGAGAAGGTGAGAGAGACTCTCATAGGAACTAACGAAAGTTTATTGTGTGTGGTGTAAATGAAAAGAGATAGGGTCGGGTTTTTTTATCTAAGTGAGTGGATAATGACGTGTGGAATTAATGGCTGGTGGTGAAAGTAACGTGAGTTACGTTTTGAATGAAACAAAGAAATGCCAACCCTAAGGCCCATTACATTTTGTTATAAACGTTTATTTATTTTGAGACATTGGGCTTTAGGCCCAATACACTCCATCCGTGTACATATTTTCCTATTTTGGGCCAGGATTTGGGCTTGTTCCACAAGTTTATTCATCTCATGTCCAACATTAGGCTTTTAAGCCCAATTGCTCCAATGTGGGACCCGCTTGACCTTAAACTTGAGTCCGTAAATAGAATCGACTTGACAAATGATAAAATCCGCTAAAGTCGAACTCATTTTTGGCTTTGTTGATCTTTTTCATCAATCTCGTGTCGGTTTTCATCGGTTTTCGTGAACTTGGTACCTACACACATGAAAACAAGAAACAAGCATATCCAAGGCATAATTGATATAAATCATGCATAATTTCATTGTTTTAAGCCACTAATGATATGAGTAAAAACACTCATATCATATATCTTTGCGTACTTATGGGTGAGTGAAATATCATTATGTGTGGCGTGCCACTACTACCGTAAGCAATGTCATCAAGTTGACAAAATGTTGTTAGACATGCACAATGTGTCTTTCACATGTCCATCATGGAATGTGTGGCATGCATAACTTACTGCAACGTCTTGATTAGTATGGTGTCTAACAAGGATACCTGATCCGTGGTCGATGGAGTTGCATCCCTCTTATACGAAAAGTTAATTAGTAGGTTCACTCAATCCTCTTATTTTACGTGGAAACAAAAAGTACATGTACACCGGAGGGCCAAATATGAGCATTAATTTTTATGACATTATGTGTCGCAGACAATAACTATATAATAGAGGGGAAAGCAGTGTGTCGTGGGACTAGCTAGGAACCGTGGCATTTTATTAATACTTACAAGATTTTTGAGTACAAAGAAATAAGACCTAATGCGATATTGAAAAGAACATATACATGGATATTTTATTGGGAGCTGACTACAGCTAAGGGAGAATCCATGCGTAGGCTATAGCCTTCAAAGGTAGCATTTCTGAAGCTCGTGGTCGCTCCACAAACGTCTTGAGTCACCACCATCCTGGTCACATATCTTGTATGTGCCCTGTCTTATTACCTTTGTAACTTTGTAAGGTCCTACCCACCTTGGTCCAGTTAACCATGTGTTATACGGATATCCTGACTCGCCGATATAGTATACCAGTTACTCTTCTTCAGACAAAGCGCGTAGGGATACCGTGCCCATACTTTTCCTTGCTTGCTCCTCTAGTGGCTCACCTAAGCGCGAACATTCTACTACAGTAAGCTGCTTTGCCATATTAGGTGTTGCATGCCCCTCCTTGGACGTGACATCATTACCTGTATTCCCTACATGCCTATTTATTGGTTCGCTCATGGTCGTGGGGAGTACTATGGCTTTGACCAAGCGAACAAAATAGTCTACGGCTCTTGTCAAGGGACCCATTTTATGTAACAGGGAAGAAAAAGTGCCTTGCTTAGTCGGCACCCTCTGTGATGTGTCGGGTAGCGACTCCATGTGTCGATTCTTTGACATAATACATGGTTCTAGCAATGCTGACATCTTAGTGATAGGCTCCGTTCATCTTTGTGCATAGTAGGCCAGTAATACCCAGATCGTGAGGCCTCCCTGGCCATGAATATAGGACTGATTTGGGCTTGATACAACTTGTCATGTACGCCTTTTAAGATGTGATGTGCCTACCGTGGTCCCATGATAGTTGAGTTTTACTACTCTTTAGGAAAAGAGAGCAAAAGTGGCAAGTATTGAGCACGACGATTTAGGAAAACCGTGTGTAAATGACCCAAAGGGGGGATCGTTCTCAAGGAGGCTAGTGTGTTATGTGTGTAATGACTTGGATTAGATTTGTGATTATACTTTTGAGAAAGAAAAATAGAAATGAGATTAGAAGAGAATGACGGTTACGAAGACGGATTAAACTAAGTCGAAAAAGGTGTACACGTAAAATCGTAAAAAGTACCAAAATTAAATTTTACCCTAAAAATTCCTAAAAATTACCAAAAATCCACAATAGTATTCTAAGAGTTTACAAAAAATCCAAACTTGCCAAAACCTTTTAATTAATTAGATAATGACTTTTTAATGCTAATTAAAACCCTAAAAATCAAAATTAATTATTAAAAAGTTCCAAACAAGATTTTAAAGTTTGTAAACCTCAAAAACACCCTAATTAATCTAAAAAGTATTTTTCAAAATTTTAAAACCACTATAAACTATTTTTAAACAATTAAAAACAACTAAAATCAATTAAAACTTCAATTAATTCTAGAAAATAATTAATAGACTCTAAAAATATTTGTAAAGTTTCAAAATTCCTAATTAAATGTTTAGAACCTAGGAAAAATATAAAAACTTAGAAAATCAGACTTTTAATTTTTAATAATAAAATAATATTAAAATATTATTAAAAATCCAAAAATCATATAAAATTCTAAAAACTTGCAAACTAGCTTAATTTAACCTAAATAACTCAAAAATGAAAATGAAATTACCTAAATACCCTTAATGGGCCTAGAAAATGGGCTAAACCCAAAACAGTCCACTATTGGGCCAAATTTGGGCCCAATAATAAAAAGTGTTCAAAATAAGCCCAAAAAGCACTGGTTGACTCAAAATTTGATTTTAAAAAACTTTTTCCAAAGGCCCAAAAGCTGAAAGTGTGAAATAAGCTAGCTTATACCAAACAGCTTATTCTTAATGGGCTTTTTGGCCCATTAAGCTATAAGCCAATGCCATAAGCTGAAATTAAACACACAAGCTTCTTTTGTCCTAAATAAGACTTCTGCAAAAAGAAATTTGAAATAAGCCCAAGGAATAAGCCTGAAAATGCAATAAGCAATCTACAGAAAACGACAAAATAGTCGTTTTTGAGTTCTAGGCCACCCCAAGTGCTGATTCAAGTTTCTATAGCTTTTAAATGACTTAATTAAGCAAAATCAACAAAGAGTTTTCAAATAAGCTGACTCAATAAGCTGGAAAAAGCAAATAAGCACTTATGTAAAAGTCAAATAAGTTGGTTTTCTAGTAAAAAGTCAAAGTCAAAGTCCAATAAGCTCCAGTCTACTCAAATGGGTCAAATAATGAAGACCTATCACAAAAAATAAGTTGTTGCAAGTCTGGATAAGCTAAAATAGCTTATTGATAAGCTGAGTTCAAAATAACACTAGCAGGGGCTAGTTTTGGGTGTTGAGCAGTGGAAACTTTTTCCACTGCTTGACTTGTTTGACTTTTTGTCTTTAGTGACTTTTTTGGAGATTCAGATTACACAAAGGCACCCAAATGATCTTTGGATCAAAAGGAGTCAAGAACAATCAAAATATCTCAATCACAAACACCCAATTGATACAGTTTAATCAATAAAGCACCAGATATGATACAAACATGAACAAATAAGCAGTTGAGCACTTATAAGCAGTTTTAGCAATAATCAGCCAACCAAATTCAACCAAATGCAAACACAAGCTATTATAAACTCTAATGAACAAGTTTAAACAGATTTCATGCAATGGCTTAAAGCCTAAATCAAGATTCAAGCTTATGAATGTTACTGATGAACACTAACACATGCAGTTTTACACTTTGCTGATGTATTTGACACACAAGCCAGATTCAACACCTCAAATCTTTCAAACAGGTTACAATGACTTTGTTTAAACCACTTTTAGCCCTAAGCATGCATACACACTAAGTGTTCCCAAAATCCTAGGTCAAAACAGGCAATAACAAAGATTTTATAGCAGATTGTTTGATTCAAGGCTTCAAACCCAAAAACTTGCAGCAAAACACTCTCAACCAAGCATATATCAGATATAGAACACAAACACAAACTTTCCACAACACAATAACAAGATTCAAGCTTAAGCAGGTAGACCCAAACACCCCTTTATCTTTTCAAATCCAAATTTAAACAAGAAAAAGCGTGATTCAGTTATCCCAATGATTAATCTAGCATACAAACATCATTATCATGCAAGACTAAGCAGATTTAAGCCAAGAAATCAACAAGAACACCAATAGAGCACAAATCCACAAAAATTCCAATATTTATCAGATTTTCAAGGATTTTAGACAAACCTCATGGATGTACATCCACATCCACGAATTTATGAGCTTATGTGCTAGCTAGAACAAGCACAAGCTTCCAATAACACCCCTGCTAAGATTCAACAAGGTTAGAAGCAAGATTATCAAAACAGAAACTTAAAAAGCCTTGATTAATGCAACCTTGTTACCCCACACTTGATTATCCCCAAGTTATAAGCCTCACCACACCTTAATCAACACAATTAGGATGCTATGATCAGCCCTATAACCCAAGAATTCCAAGGTTGAAACAAGAACTTAGCAAAATATCAAGCTTGAAGGAAAAATGCAAACGTTTGCACTCTCCTTAAAAACAGGTTTTTAACTTCAAAATCAGTGAACAAATAACATAAACAAACATAAAATAAGATGGTACTTGGTCTTTCTTCAACACACTTAACACAATTTCATTAATTTGAAAATAGGATTTACAAGTGCTTGAACAAGGAAAAACCAAAAAGCAAACGTAAATGCTAAGACCTAATGCCTTTATATAGGTTACAATGAGACTAAGGAAGCTGAAAAATTACATAAACCCTAGTTGTGAAGTCCCAAAAATTCCCTTGGAAAATTTGAATATCTTGGAGTCTTGTGAGGAATTCTTGGCTGTTTGTGGTGATAGTTGGCAAGAAAATGTGATCAAAGGGTTTGTATGAAGCTTAGTAAGTAAGCAAAATTGTGGGACGTTGGATGACTTGCTCTTCTTGTCTTCTTCCTCAAACGTGTAGCAGGGGAGGTCCCATGTGGACACGTGAATGATGTGATGACCAATATTAAGGTTGGGTTGTGTTAACATGATCATTAATCACTAATCTGCACCATTTTAAGGTTTAATTACAAGTAATTAAGAAAACCCCAATTGCGTTCTTGGTGAATAGTTAAGTGTTTGATCCGGATTAAGGTGGGTTTTATTTAAATGTTGTGTTAAGGCGCCAAGATTAATTAAGTAGTTAATCTGGTGAGTGGAAGGTGACATGGCAAAATGGTCGAGTGTGATTGGTTGAAGTGGTGAGTGGGGTGAGGTGGCAGTATGTGGTTGGTTAAGGTAAGAATCATGTCTGGCCAATATTAGTCCTTCACTTCCTTCCCTTTTGTCATTTCAGTTATAAACCCTATCAACGCCCATTTAAGCTTTATCAACTTTTGCAACTTTGCACTTTTGCCCCAAAAACTTTTGTAAAATAATTTCAGGGGTATTTCTTGCCATTTTTGAATTCTTGAAGGACTGATTTGGCATTTTGATGATGGATAATGGTCTTGACTTGTATGTTGAGCATTTTGGAGGACTGAAATTGCCAAGTCTTGTTTGATGAGGGACCATTCTTGCCAAATGTTGAAAGTCAAGGGTCCTTTTTGTAATTTTGGGATTTTCAAAGGACCAAACTTGTAATTTCTTGTAACTTGAAGGACTTCATGATATATTTGACTTTTTAGAGGATAATGGTTGACAATTTAGCTTTCTTGAGGGGCTAAACTTGCCAATTCTTCAAAGTGGAGGGTCCTTTTTGTAATTTTGACAAACTTTAGGGACCAAACTTGTAATTATTAGGATACAAGGGTATAAAGTGTCAATTCTTCCATATTGGAGGACCCTTCTTCATAATTCTTCAAATTTTCAAAGGTTAGTCTTGGGTAAGTCTTCATTAGGGCTTGGTTCATTGTGCGGCTTCGTTTCCCGTGTTCGTTTTTGCATGATTCTTGTGATCTTTTGTAATTTTCTCAATATCCGTACCTAAAATACACAAGCAACAAACACAAGCATATATATGGGTATTTTGATGATATTTAATGCATTTTAAGCCCTATTTGGACGACGAGACTATGTATAAAAGCAGTCTCATCACTCCCCCATACTAAACCATTGTCGTGCCCTCACGCAATGCTAGAATAAAGTATCGTAGCATCTCCAAAATTCATTTTTATTTACTTTATTGAACGATAAACTAGCTACACTACTACTATTTCTACTACTACTACTTGTTTTTTTAGACATAATGTATGATTTTTATCGCAAAATGGGACGTTTAGGTTCATAGAATAAGAACACGTGAATGCTTCGTTAGAAATAATTTCATCGTCCTCGATTTTCACCCCAATTCCATGCCAAGCGTGCAACGAGATCATTGTCATTATAAGTTAGTAATGCTAACACTACTCATATGCCCTAATCACGTACTTATCCTCCCATTATTCCTAAGTTGTATCTCTTATATTTTATATTGTCTTGAATGTTTCACGAGGATACATTGTTTGACTTATGCGATAATAGAGATTTAGGTCTAAAAATAGAGTCCTAACGGTGTAACCAAGACCATCAAATCAATAACCCCTCCCAATAGACAACGATGTCAAAAAATTAAGTTGACAAGAAGAATCGATAAACACGGTTTTATAACGGTTTTGAACATGAGACTTATTACCAAGACTTTTATACGCCCCCTAACGGAAGGGCCTTATTATCTTTGGTTTACCTCCATCTTTTATTCAACTTCGCCATGAAGCTTTTATTATGACTTCGGTCTTGCCTTGCTTTTTATTATCCACCTCATCGGTAGTTTTATTAGCCAAAGACGTATATCCTCACGCTAAGGCGAATTTTGGATCTTTAATGCTTCGAAGATTAAGGCTTGATTCACTTTCAATTTTGCATAGATTTTTCGGCCTTGTGAGGCTTCAAATTGTTTGCTTGATTTAGGTGAGCACTTGAAATCTTATTATTGGGTGAAGCTTTTGATTATTCGGGTGCCAATACTTCAAATCCGTGACGCTGACGATACCTTAATGTCTTCCCAATTTAATTACACGGAAGCTACTAGAAAAGACTAGAAACCCAACAATCCCAACTAAACCGCTAAGTCAATATTTATTAAGCAAAAAATATTTACATGCGAAGGGAGAATAAGCAAACAACGAGAACACATGAGTTTTTGAAAGAATACGAGTACTCTACGTTTAGCATAGTAACTTATAATTAACCCTATCATTTCTCGTCCTCATTTAAGAGACTTAGCCTAATGTGAAGTTAAGGAACCAAAGCTAAGTGCTCAACACGCACGATCGAGTCAAAAATTACTCTTATTCTCGCCATCGGAAAACCTACATTCGTGTCTTCAAGCACTTATAAAACATGAGAAAAATTTTAAAATTTGGCCATTTTTAGCCTTATTTTGCAACAAAACGATAAACAAAAAGATAAACTTTGGAAAGCGTGAAGGTTTGGCAAGGCAAGTATCTATTCACCCCCCATACTAAAGTTAAACATTGTCCTCAATGTTTCGAGTCTAGGGGTGCAAACACCCCCATACTAGAGACGTAGTCGAATGCCTAATCTAGCATGGAAAGGGTGTAACCAATAAATTAATAGCCGTTTATGAAGTGTGCTAATAACCTAAGGTTAGAACATCAAAAGGATATATCATGGATATTGAGAAAGTCTTCAAAGCAAACGATCGAGTGCTCCCATAAACGAACACGAGAGGCTCCAATCGTGAAGATCATGATCATCTAAAGTCCACAATTCACAAACAACCACAGAACAAAGGTTGGAAGGGCACAAATCCCCACACGTTAACTACATTAGAAAGCGATAATATGTACATAGGATAAGCATGGGACTCCCCCACGAGGCACCTCGTTTTTGATTACCGAGTCATGAGCTCGACTCGATCCCCTCAATACTAATTATCATTGGGGAAGGTGACTTGGTCGAGGTAGTTCAAGGATGGAACTTCCCCGCCAAAGTAGTGCTTCAACCTATGTCCATTCACCTTGAAGTTAGGACCATCATCTTGAGCTAGCTCGATGGTCCCATACGAAAACACTTGAGTCACGGTGAATGGACCAGACCAACGGGATTTCAACTTACCGGAAAAGATTTTCAAGCGAGAATTAAAAAGCAAAACTTGATCCCCAATGTTAAAAACCCGGTTTTTAATTTTAAAATCATGCAACTTTTTAGTTTTTTCCTTATAAATCAATGAATTTTCATAAGCAATGTCCCTCAATTCATCTAATTCATTCAATTGTATTTTCTGGTGTTTTCCCGCGGTCTCCATATCATCATTACAATGCTTTAGGGCCCAATAAGCCTTGTGTTCTAACTCGATAGGCAAATGACAATTCTTTCCATACACAAGCTTATAGGGAGTGCACCCAATGGGCGTCTTATGAGCGGTCCTAAAGGCCCATAAAGCATCGTCCAACTTATCCGACCATGATTGTCGGTTTTCCCCAACGGATCTCTCCAAGATCCTCTTCAAAGCTCGGTTTGAAACCTCGACTTGCCCACTCGTTTGTGGGTGATAAGCCGTAGAAAGCCGATGTGTAACCCCATATTTCCTTAGGACCCTTTCGAATTGGTCGTTACAAAAATGGGTTCCACGATCGCTTATGATCGCACGAGGGGTTCCAAACCGAGAAAACAAGCTTTTCAAGAACTTGACTACCACACGAGCATCATTGGTGGGCAAGGCTTTGGCCTCCACCCACTTAGATAGGTAGTCAACCGCAACGAGAATGTACTTATTACCACGAGATGATGGGAACGGCCCCATAAAGTCTATACCCCAAACATCAAAGATCTCACACACTTGGATGATATTTTGTGGCATTTCATCTTTTTGTGAGGCTTTTCCTTGTCGTTGGCATGAATCACATGACTTCACAAGATCTTGTGCATCTCGGTAAATAGTAGGCCAAAATAAGCCGGCATCAAACACCTTCTTAACCGTGAGATTAGCACCGTGGTGACCACCCGTGGGTCCCTCATGGCAAGCTCTAAGGATATTAGAGGCTTCGGTGCCAAATACACAACGTCGGATGATTTGATCCGCACAAGTTCGAAACAAGTAATGGTCGTTCCAAAAGTAGAACTTGACGTCACGAAAGAATTTTCGTTTTTCTTGAGTCGTCATACCCTTGATGATGAAGTTACCCGCATGGTAATTTGAAAAATCCGCAAACCATGGGTTGGAAGAATCAAGCTTAGAATTCACTACACCAAGTGTCTCGAGCGGAAATGTTTCGGTGATTTCCTTGGGCTCGTAAACACTTTGGTGAGGATCTTCCAAACGAGAAAGATGATCGGCCGCTAGATTCTCGGCTCCTTTTTTGTCAACGATTTTGTGATCAAATTCTTGAAGGAGGAGAATCCAACGAAGTAATCTAGGCTTAGCATCTTTCTTTGCCATGAGATACTTGATAGCCGAATGGTCCGTATACACTATGCATTTAGCTAAGATGAGATAAGGTCGGAATTTCTCGAATGCATCACCACGACAAGGAACTCCTTTTCCGTTGTAGTGTATTTTAGTTGAGCCTCGGTCATCGTCTTGCTAGCAAAGTGAATAGGCAAGAAGTGCTTATCATGACGTTGCCCCAAAACGGCCCCAATAGCGTAATCACTAGCATCACACATTAGCTCAAAGGGAAGGTTCCAATTGGGAGCAACAAGAATGGGAGCTTCGGTAAGTTTCCTCTTGAGGATTTCAAAAGCTCGTACACAATCTTTGTCAAAGACAAAACGTGCCTCTTTTTCAAGAAGATGTGTAATGGGTCGAGAGATCTTTGAAAAATCCTTGATGAATCGACGATAAAAGCCCGCGTGGCCTAGGAAACTCCTAACTCCCTTAACGGTTTTGGGATGAGGTAATTTGGCGATGACGTCTACTTTAGCTTGATCTACCTCAATCCCCGCTTTCGAGACCTTGTGCCCTAAGACGATTCCACTCTTAACCATAAAATGACACTTTTCCCAATTGAGCACAAGGTTGGTTTCCTCACAACGTTTCAACATTCTCTCAAGATTCGACAAACACGAAGTGAACGAATTACCAAACACGGAAAAGTCATCCATGAAGACTTACATCGTCTTCTCGATCATGTCATGAAAAATAGCCATCATGCACCTTTGAAAGGTTCCCGGTGCATTACAAAGTCCGAATGGCATTCTACGATAGGCAAACGTTCCGTATGGACACGTAAACGTAGTTTTTTCTTGATCACGAGGATCGATGGGAATTTGAAAGTAACCGGAAAAACCATCTAAAAAGCAATAGAAATCGTTTCCCGCAAGACGCTCCAACATTTGGTCCAAGAAGGGCAAGGGAAAATGGTCTTTTCGAGTGGCTTCATTCAACTTACGATAATCAATGCACACTCTCCATCCGGTCACGAGTCTAGTGGGAATCAACTCGTTGGCATCGTTTGGCACAACGGTCATCCCTCCCTTTTTAGGGACACAATGAATAGGACTCACCCAAGGGCTATCGGAAATAGGGTAAATCATTCCCGCGTCAAGGAGTTTAAGGACCTCCTTTTTTATGGCGTCGTGAATTTTGGGGTTCACCCTCCTTTGACTTTGGATTGCGGGCTTGTAATCCTCCTCCATTAAGATTTTGTGGGTACAAAATTTTGGATCGATTCCCTTAATGTCGGATAACTTCCATGCAATTTCCCCCTTGTGGTCCTTTAGAACATCGACAAGTGCGATTTTTTCATCATTCGAACGTTCCTTCGCAATAATAACCGGCAACTCGTCGTCCTCCTCCAAATAGACATATTCGAGATGAGGAGGTAAATCTTTCAACTCGAGAATAGGTGGTTCCTCAAGTGAAGATTTGGGCTCGATACTCATAACCTCCTCGGGTGGAGGAAATGGGAAATCGTTAAGAAAATCCTTGATAATCGAGAAGTCCTCATCGTTGTCGTGGTCTTCGTTACAAGTACGTGGAACATCGAATTCTTCCAACGTAAAACCACCACCTTCAAATGGAGTGAAGGTTGGTGTCGAATTATCAAGAATTGGATCTAACATAGTGGGATTGCCACTAGTTTCTTCATCACCAAAACCTAGAACTTCTAGTGAAAATTCCTCGCAAACCACGTCAATCATATCAACGAGGTTTATGGTAGCAATAGAATAAACATGAGAAATTTGAGACTTTTGAGTTGCGTTTATAACAAGTTCCTCGTCGTTGAAACGTAAGGTGATCTTTCTAGCATGAACATCGATTAAAGCCATAGACGTATCTAAAAACGAACGGCCTAAAATGAGAGGAACTTGAGGATCCATGGGGATATCAACAACGATAAAGTCTACGGGATAGTAGAACTTCCCTACTTTCACAAAAACGTCTTCCGCCAAACCACATGCGGGAATCGTGGAATGGTCGGCCAACTCGATAGACATTAGTGAAGGAGTAAGATTAGGAAGATTGAGCGACTTGAAGATTGCAAGTGGCATCAAATTAATGCTAGCACCAAGATCGGCCAAGGCGAAGCATTCCTCCATATCTTGGATTGCACAAGGGATCAAAAATTTACCGGGATCACCGACTCTTTGAGGTATGCGATTAAGATAAACCGACGAACAACTAGACAATTGGTGCAATTTCTCCTTGTTGTTCAACATACTCTTAAAGTTAGCGGCAAATCGAGGCATCATGACCAAAGCATCGGTGAAACTCACATTAAAGTGTAAATCACGAAACATTTTCATAAAAAGCTCAAATTGATAATTGTCGCGCTCTTGACGTTTCTCCTTCCTAAGTCTCGATGGATAGGGCAAAGGTGGTGTGGGTTGAGGCATAGTAGGCATAGCCTTTGGAATCTTGGGTTCCAATGATGGTAATGGGTCAACGGTAATGGGTCAACGGTAGGTGTGGCATGAGCGGTACTTCGTGGGATTGGGAGATGCTCCTTTTGGACCACCACCTCGGGTTCTTACTCAATTGCTTCCTCCGTAGGAGCAATTGGTTGAGGAGTCGGTTCCTTAAGTGTCTTACCACTACGTGTGGTAATTACTTTCATCTCACCCTTAGGGTTGGATACGGTGTTGCTAGGAAGACTACTCGAAGATGGTTTACACATTATTGCCTCAAACATAGACGAAGTTTTATCTTCAAACACGGATTGCCTCTTCTCGGCTTTAATCATCTCTTGTTTAATCTCATGTTTCCCTTGTTCCATTTTTTGTTGGTTTTGTTGTAACCTTGTGACATTTCCTTCCATCTTGTTGGTGTGGATCTTAAGTTCATTAGCTAACTCATTTTTCAACTCTTTCTTCAAGTCGTTCTTAAACTCGGATCTTAGGCTAATGATTTCTCTTTGAATATTGTCAAACCTAGCATCATTCCCATTAGCGTATTCAACAAATTCATTTGGAAGATCTTTCAAATTTTGCAAACCTTTGTTGTTGTTTTGAAAATCATTTTGATTCTTGTTTGAAACTTGATTATTAGCCCCTTGATTACCATAATTTCCCTTGTTGAAATTGTTTTTGAAACCAACTTGATTGTTGCGATAGTTGTTGTTAGCATTTTGATTTGAACCAAAACCGGTGGAGTCAATTGATTAGAGCGGGAAACTTGACCGTTTTGGTTGTAATTTCCCGTGACCGCGAAGGCACTCGAAGTGTTACCACCGTTGGTAATGCACTCGGAGAAATCATGACCTCCACCACAATACATGCAAGAAACCTCAACCGCTTTAGCCGTAGCGGGAGCACTTTGTTCACCAACTTTAAACTCAATCAAAAGTCCTTTTAGCTTATAAAAAATCTTGTTTTCCAAGTTCGCCTCAATTTGGCAAGCATCGATGGTAGTAGACAAAGAAGGTGAAGCCGAAGACGAAGCCTTACGAACACTAGACGTGCTACGAGGACTATACACCTTAGATCTATTCTCAATTATCACCAAAGCTTCCTCAACCGTTTTACACAAAAAATTACCACCCGCGGCGGCATTCAAATAATCCCTTTCATGATCATTAAGTCCATTGTAAAACGTGTCAATTTGATGCAAGTCGGAAAAACCGTGATGAGGACATTCATGTAACATTTCCTTAAACCTATTCCAAGCCGTTGAAAAACTTTCATTAAATTCTTGTGAAAACTTTGAAATCTCGTTTTTCAAGTGCGTAGTCTTAGAGGGCGGAAAAAATTGGTTCACAAACTTAGACACGAGATCCTTCCACGTAAATATAGAATTGGGTGGCTCTTTCTCTAACCAAATTTTAGCGGGCCCCGCTAAGGAATACGAAAAAAGCATCATCTTAATCGAGTCATTCGAGACATCCTTAAACTTGCAAGTGGCGGTAAGACGATTGAATTGGCGGATATGGTTGTGTGGATTGTCCTTCTCATCACCACGGAATTTGTTGTTTTAGATCATCGACAACAAACCCGTTTTCACCTCAAAATTCTCCGCAAGGATAGCGGGAATCACAATAGCCTCTCCATAACCCTCGGTGGGTGCTTGAAGTAACTCCATCATAGTTCGATTTGCCATGGTTGGTGCTTCTCTTACAATGGGTTCGTCAATAGGAGACTCCCCACTAGAAAGATTGGGAGTGGGAGTTTTGTTCTTTCGTTTACGTGCACGTCTTGCTTGATTACGAGTTAGCATAAACGTCACGTACAACGAGGGGACGAGCAAAGAAGATTCTTTTTTGGTGTTTTGTATTTTTTAGATTTTTTTTGTGGTTTTTGATTGTATTAACCTTTTTGGATTTTGTGGAATGTATTAAGTAGACAAAAATCTACATATCTCCTCCTTAATCAAATCTCTTGATTAAAGAAGCCTCAAGGAATGAAAACGATCACGTGAAGTGAACGCCTTCGATGACTTTAGAACGTTGGTGGAACACCAAAATGTTCAAGAGGGTTTAATCAATGAAAACCAAGAAAATATATATGATACTTAGTAATACTTTGGGAGGCAAAACCCTCGATTAGCTCTCAAAATCAAATACTCACAAGCAAGCGGGGAAACGAGGCGGCGCAAAGCACTTAAGAGCCTTTTTCCTTAGGATCTATTTTATAATATCCGCCTTATGCCCACCTTATAGTTTGTATTTTTCAAGATTGAGCTTCACGAAAGTATTTATCTATTTTGCCTTTTCCTTTGGTTTGAGATTCGAATACAATGATTGGGTAATGACCTCCCAAGTCAAGGTTGTGATTTCTCACGTATTTGGAGTACTTGTGAATTTATTGTTCTACGTATACACTATAGTAATAGTATTCACACAAAAACCGAAAACCGATAATACGTATTAGTAGAGTGCTACTAATACAAATACTTTTTATGGTTAGTATATAAAAACAACAATTCCAATCAAAACACAACACGCCTCCCCGGCAGCAGCGCCAAAATGATAGTTGAGTTTTACTACTCTTTAGGAAAAGAGAGCAAAAGTGGCAAGTATTGAGCACGACGATTTAGGAAAACCGTGTGTAAATGACCCAAAGGGGGGATCGTTCTCAAGGAGGCTAGTGAGTTATGTGTG
Organism: Glebionis coronaria; assembly: GCA_025667525.1. Classification (NCBI taxonomy): domain Eukaryota; kingdom Viridiplantae; phylum Streptophyta; class Magnoliopsida; order Asterales; family Asteraceae; genus Glebionis; species Glebionis coronaria. The sequence continues at coordinate 172,090,527 of CM046877.1, read as the reverse complement.
TAATGTCTTGGATTAGATTTGTGATTATAATTTTGAGAAAGAAAAATAGAAATGAGATTAGAAGAGAATGACGGTTACGAAGACGGATTAAACTAAGTCGAAAAAGGTGTACACGTAAAATCGTAAAAAGTACCAAAATTAAAATTTTACCCTAAAAATTCCTAAAAATTACCAAAAATCCACAATAATATTCTAAGAGTTTACAAAAAATCCAAACTTGCCAAAACCTTTTAATTAATTAGATAATGACTTTTAATGCTAATTAAAGCCCTAAAAATCAAAATTAATTATTAAAAAGTTCCAAACAAGATTTTAAAGTTTGTAAACCTCAAAAACACCCTAATTAAGCTAAAAAGTATTTTTCAAAATTTTAAAACCACTAAAAACTATTTTTAAATAATTAAAAACTACTAAAATCAATTAAAACTTAAATTAATTCTAGAAAATAATTAAAAGACTCTAAAAATATTTGGAAAGTTGCAAAATTCCTAATTAAATGTTTAGAACCTAGGAAAAATATAAAACTTAGAAAATCAGACTTTTAATTTTTAACAATAAAATAATATTAAAATATTATTAAAAATCCAAAAATCATAAAAAATTCTAAAAACTTGCAAACTAGCTTAATTTAACCTAAATAACTCAAAAATGAAAGTGAAATTACCTAAATACCCTTAATGGGCCTAGAAAATGGGCTAAACCCAAAACAGTCCACTATTGGGCCAAATTTGGGCCCAATAATAAAAAGTGTTCAAAATAAGCCCAAAAAGAACTGGTTGACTCAAAATTTGATTTTAAACAACTTTTTCCAAAGGCCCAAAAGCTGAAAGTGTGAAATAAGCTAGCTTATACCAAACAACTTATTCTTAATGGGCTTTTTGGCCCATTAAGCTATAAGCCAATGCCATAAGCTGAAATTAAACACACAAGCTTCTTTTGTCCTAAATAAGACTTCTACAAAAAGAAATTTGAAATAAGCCCAAGGAATAAGCCTGAAAATGCAATAAGCTATCTACAGAAAACGACAAAATAGTCGTTTTTGAGTTCTAGGCCACCCCAAGTGCTGATTCAAGTTTCTATAGCTTTTAAATGACTTAATTAAGCAAAATCAACAAAGATTTTTCAAATAAGCTGACTCAATAAGCTGGAAAAAGCAAATAAGCACTTATGTAAAAGTCAAATAAGTTGGTTTTCTAGTAAAAAGTCAAAGTCAAAGTCCAATAAGCTCTAGTCTACTCAAATGGGTCAAATAATGAAGACCTATCACAAAAAATAAGTTGTTTCAAGTCTGGATAAGCTAAAATAGCTTATTGATAAGCTGAGTTCAAAATAACACTAGCAGGGGCTAGTTTTGGGTGTTGAGCAGTGGAAACTTTTTCCACTGCTTGACTTGTTTGACTTTTTGTCTTTAGGGACTTTTTTGGAGATTCAGATTACACAAAGGCACCCAAATGATCTTTGGATCAAAAGGAGTCAAGAACAATCAAAATATCTCAATCACAAACACCCAATTGATACAGTTTAATCAATAAAGCACCGGATATGATACAGACATGAACAAATAAGCAGTTGAGCACTTATAAGCAGTTTTAGCAATAATCAGCCAACCAAATTCAACCAAATGCAAACACAAGCTATTATAAACTCTAATGAACAAGTTTAAACAGATTTCATGCAATGGCTTAAAGCCTAAATCAAGATTCAAGCTTATGAATGTTACTGATGAACACTAACACATGCAGTTTTACACTTTGCTGATGTATTTGACACACAAGCCAGATTCAACACCTCAAATCTTTAAAACAGGTTACAATGACTTTGTTTAAACCACTTTTAGCCCTAAGCATGCATACACACTAAGTGTTCCCAAAATCCTAGGTCAAAACAGGCAATAACAAAGATTTTATAGCAGATTGTTTGATTCAAGGCTTCAAACCCAAAAACTTGTAGCAAAACACTCTCAACCAAGCACATATCAGATATAGAACACAAACACAAACTTTCCACAACACAATAACAAGATTCAAGCTTAAACAGGTAGACCCAAACACCCCTTTATCTTTTCAAATCCAAATTTAAACAAGAAAAAGCGTGATTCAGTTATCCCAATGATTAATCTAGCATACAAACATCATTATCATGCAAGACTAAGCAGATTTAAGCCAAGAAATCAACAAGAACACCAATAGAGCACAAATCCACAAAAATTCCAATATTTATCAGATTTTCAAGGATTTTAGACCAACCTCATGGATGTACATCCACACCCACGAATTTATGAGCTTATGTGCTAGCTAGAACAAGCACAAGCTTCCAATAACACCCCTGCTAAGATTCAACAAGGTTATAAGCAAGATTATCAAAACAGAAACTTAAAAAGCCTTGATTAATGCAACCTTGTTACCCCACACTTGATTATCCCCAAGTTATAAGCCTCACCACACCTTAATCAACACAATTAGGATGCTATGATCAGCCCTATAGCCCAAGAATTCCAAGGTTGAAACAAGAACTTAGCAAAATATCAAGCTTGAAGGAAAAATGCAAAATTTTTGCACTCTCCTTAAAAACAGGTTTTTAACTTCAAAATCAGTGAACAAATAACATAAACAAACACAAAATAAGATGGCACTTGGTCTTTCTTCAACACACTTAACACAATTTCATTAATTTGAAAATAGGATTTACAAGTGCTTGAACAAGGAAAAACCAAAAAGCAAACGTAAATGCTAAGACCTAATGCCTTTATATAGGCTACAATGAGACTAAGGAAGCTAAAAAATAACATAAACCCTAGTTGTGAAGTCCCAAAAATGCCCTTGGAAAATTTGAATATCTTGGAGTCTTGTGAGGAATTCTTGTCTGTTTGTGGTGATAGCTGGCAAGAAAATGTGATCAAAGGGTTTGTATGAAGCTTAGAAAGTAAGCACAATTGTGGGACGTTGGATGACTTGCTCTTCTTGTCTTCTTCCTCAAACGTGTAGTAGGGGAGGTCCCATGTGGACACGTGAATGATGTGATGACCAATATTAAGGTTGGGTTGTGTTAACATGATCATTAATCACTAATCTACACCATTTTAAGGTTTAATTACAAGTAATTAAGAAAACCCCAATTGTGTTCTTAGTGAACAGTTAAGTGTTTGATCCGAATTAAGGTGGGTTTTATTTAAATGTTGTGTTAAGGCTCCAAGATTAATTAAGTAGTTAATCTGGTGAGTGGAAGGTGACATGGAAAAATGGTGGAGTGTGATTGGTTTAAGTGGTGAGTGGGGTGAGGTGGCAGTATGTGGTTGGTTAAGGTAAGAATCATGTCTGGCCAATATTAGTCCTTCACTTCCTTCCCTTTTGTCATTTCAGTTATAAACCCTATCAACACCCATTTAAGCTTTATCAACTTTTGCAACTTTGCACTTTTGCCCCAAAAACTTTTGTAAAATGATTTCAGGGGTATTTCTTGCCATTTTTAAATTCTTGAAGGAATGATTTGGCATTTTGATGATGGAAAATGGTCTTGACTTGTATTTTGAGCATTTTGGAGGACTGAAATTGCCATGTCTTGTTTGATGAGGGACCATTCTTCCCAAATGTTGAAAGTCAAGGGTCCTTTTTGTAATTTTGGGATTTTCAAAGGACCAAACTTGTAATTTCTTGTAATTTGAAGGACTTCATGATATATTTGACTTTTTGGAGGATAATGGTTGACAATTTAGATTTGTTGAGGGGCTAAACTTGCCAATTCTTCAAAGTGGAGGGTCCTTTTTGTAATTTTGACAAACTTTAGGGACCAAACTTGTAATTATTAGGATACAAGGGTATAAAGTGTCAATTCTTCCATATTGGAGGACCCTTCTTCATAATTCTTCAAATCTTCAAAGGTTAGTCTTGGGTAAGTCTTCATTAGGGCTTGGTTCATTGTGCGGCTTCGTTTCCCGTGTTCGTTTTTGCATGATTCTTGTGATCTTTTGTAGTTTTCTCAATATCCGTACCTAAAATACACAAGCAACAAACACAAGCATATATATGGGTATTTTGATGATATTTAATGCTTTTTAAGCCCTATTTGGACGATGAGACTATGTATAAAAGCAGTCTCATCATCCCACATACTGTAGCCATAGTTTTGAAGATGATCGCTTGTATAGGATTTCGTTCTAGATTTTAAACTGTCTTATGTTCCTCCGTATTCGCCTGACACACTTCCCATCATGTAGGAGTGTTTTATGTATTAGATAGTAGATGACCGGGGTCATCCATGTAGGCCCTTCATCTTCCGCACCCGAGAGAAGCTTTATTCATGTGATGGATTTATTTTCAACAAACTCCACTAGTACCTGCTTAGGTAGTTGTAACCAACCAATTGATGCATTGCTGACTAGGGCCTTTACCATCTCGATTTCTTCCTCTGAGACCTCACGTATTATAACTTGCCGAATTCTCTGGTCATTAACCTGATTTTTCTGTGTATATTATATCATGTCGTCCCCTTGGGTTTCACTTTCCTGAAATGCGATTTGCTAACAAGGGGGAGAGCACGCCTGCCACCAAGTTTTGTATTCCCATTCGAGACGCGACCCTTAAACCTGCCATTAGTGCTTAGTGATCAGCTTCGCTACATGTGGCCTCGAAACCAAAGCACAAGGCATAGGTAATTTGTGTCCCTTGCTGATTTGTTAGGATAAAACCTGCATCAAGCCCCTTCGTCCGCGAGAATCATGCTGTGAATAAGATTCAAGAAGCTTAGGGTGTTACGCTGTTACTTGACAATGAGACTCCCCTCACTGATTGCTTTCTCCCCGGGGCTGATAAACCTTCCCCCTCTCCCCTTGTTTGCGATATTCGAGAGAGGTCATCTTTGTTTAGTGCGCCGCCCTGCTCACATGTCCTCCGTTTTGAATAGAATTTTTTTCCTTCGGTCTCCGCCCTTACCTCCGTGTAAGGCCGCGGTGCATTAAGCGCGTTCTTTCGTCTCTTTTCTGAGTTATCTTGGAGAGAAGTGCTAGCGCCTATTTCGCTTTCCCTGGTATTGTAAGTCGTTACAATTCTGTTTGTCACCGGGAATTTAAGCATGCCGTGCGCCGTAGATGGTACGATGCGCATGGAGAGAATGCCTAGTTAGCCAATAATACCGTTGTATGATGATGGTGAACGCACCACCACGAATTTTGTCCATACGGTTGTTGAATGACTCTAATTTCCTACCGTCATGAGTGTGCGGATTTGGCCAAGTGGTCGGGTCTCTTCTCCATTGAATCTTGTAAGAGATGACGAGATTGGCCTCAACTTGATTTTTACCCTCATTGACAGTCGTGTAAAGCAATGCTCATATAGTATATTTTTTGCGGACCCTCCATCGACGTATACATTGCAGACAGCGCGGTCTCCTATGTTTGCCTTGATCGTCAGAGGTCCTTTGCTGTAATTAGAATCAACGAGGGGAGGGAATGAAATCTCTGTTTCGTGCAAGAATTCTTTCCTAGTTCCCGGGTTCGTCCCATTTTTACCTAACTACACAATATAAATGGTTATGAGCTTTTCCTTATGTTTTTTGTTTTCATTCTTTTTGTTGTCTCCCCCTTTCTGTAGTCTTTGGTAAGGTGGTTCAACTTGCCTAATTTGACAAGGCTCTCTATATGTTTCTTTAGTTGTATGCATTCATCTATTCCATGCCCCTTGTCATCATGGTATTCACAGTACTTGTTGCTATCGCGTTTCTCTACTAGACCAGTCATTGGCGGGGGCTTTAGAAAATTTGAGCCTTCTGATAAGAATATCCCTCTCGGGGTTATCTTTACGGGAGTCAACTTGTTATTATTATTATCGTGTCCCCACTTCTGAGTCCCACGAGAATCCAGACTGCTAACGTTATTCTGGTTACTAGGCTGCCTCTTGGGCCGATCTTGGAATCTATAACCAGAGGCCCCTTGTCGACTGTCCGCAACTGTTGCTTCCCCTAGGATGAAGGATCTTACCCTTCGCATTATCCCGTCAAAGGTTTAAGGAGTTCTATAATTTATCTTCCTTATCAGGTCTGGGTTGATGATTCCGGCCATAAGACCGGAATCTTCCAAAATCTCAGAGCACTCCCTGATTTGATTTCACTCGATCTTGAAGCATTCTAAAAAATCTTCTAAAGACTATCTTTGTCTTTGTTTGACCCTTGCTAATAATACATGTCTCTTGTCGCACCTCTTTTACTGCATATAATTTCTCCGGAAGGCTTTTCGCAGATCCTCGAATTCATCGATGCTCCGACGTGGGAGCTTATCAAACCAGTTTCGGGAATTGCCGACCAAAGTTGAGTTGAACATATGGCACCATACTAGCTCTGGTCAGTGTTCAATCCCTGCTTGGGCCTCGAGTAACTTTAGGTGATCATCTGGATTAGTCGTATCGTCGTACGTCTTAATGTTAGATGACATGCGTCTCCTTTTTTCCTTTGCATAGGTCCTGATGCGTTTCGTGAACACTTTCTCCCTTTCTCGATGCCATGGAAGGGATAAATATATATCGATGCAGCGCCTAGGTTGTTGGGATGTTGGGCGATGTTTCCTTTCGTAATAAGAAGAATCCGAGGAATAGTAGCTCGTCTTGTGACGTCTGGGATGGTGGTCCTCCGAATTTGAACTAGATGAGTTGTCGCTCGGGGATTCCCCCTCCTAGACTTGCTTGTCGCTCTTCTCCATCTTTGGGTCCTATTCTTCTAAGGATAGGTTTTCCCTTTCTTGGGAAAGGTCTTAGTCATTTGAGGGCGCTCTGGCGCCGTTCATATTGTTCTTGGGATGAGTATTTTCCCTTTGAAGTATATCCAAGCCTATCAACGGTACTCGTGCCTGTTCGCCACTAGTTGGGACGACTTCTGCTATTCGGTCCCTCGAATAATCTAAATCCTCAGTGAAACCCTCCTCCACTTCATGCCCTTCCGAGTACGTAGCCCGGTTAGGGGTGACTTGTTCGTCTCCCTTCCTTTGTTTTCATTTTGATGAGTGTCGCTCCCTCCTAGGAGTGAGTCCCATGGTCATCCTTACCTCTTCTTCAAAGTCGAGGCGGACCCGTAGGTCCTCTATTGGAGTAGTTGTCATCCTCGTAATCATGAGGGGAACCAGAGCCTCGTAGTTCTTGGCGATGTAGTCATTCATGTCGGTGTCCTGGACGGAAGTGTCTTCAGGCTCCCCTTGTAAAGTAATCCCGTTGTTTGAGATTATCGGCGCCTCATTTTGGGGCGCATTAGGTGCTTCTATTGTATAGAGGGCATGATGGGCGTGAAAGGAGTAATTTGAACATGTGGTGATTTTCCTTCGCCCCCTTTATTAAGGTTACCGGTTGCGGCTATAAACGTATCACCGCGTTGCGCTTTCTTGCCGCCCACTTCCGGTAGACCAGGTTCATACCGCCCTTTGTCATGCTTTAGAGTTTATTGTAGGGTCTCATGGATGGCGCCAACTTGTTGATACAAAAGTTGGATGGACCGTGCTTGACCCAAATTAGGCTTAATTCAGGTGCTTGAGGACTCCGACTCTTGCACCAAGTGAACTTGTTTGAAGACCTTGCACACTAAATAACAAACACCATTAGGCTTACCGTGGGAGTGTTTCCCACGATTAGACTCCAGCGTGAGACTAAGTAATCGGTTTGATTGAGTAATCGGTGAGGGTTTAGAGTATTGTGAAGATTGTACCTTTGTGGAACCTCTAGGGTTCCTTTTATACCTGGTGAAACCCTAATTGGGCTTCCCCATTCTTGCTGCCTAAGCAAGAGATAATTACTATATACAACAAGATCCTTATCACGTAAATAAGGAGAGTGTATATCTTCTTAGCTTATGTGAATCATAATCCTAATTAGATTATGATTATGTCTGACCCTGTTCGCGTGTGGCCTGGACACGGCTGAGATGAAACCGTGTGCGACAGTGGCTTATTGGGCTACATGGGATTCGGCGCTTATCTATATATCATCCATACGTAATGGATACGGGTAGTTCCTGTGGGTGGGTCTTTATATCCCGACTAGGGACTATACGTGTAACACCCCACTTTGACAAGTGGACCGTTACATGATAATTATGGCGCGTCATCAAAGCATGCAAGGTAAATGTCTTAAAACACAAATGACCATAAAGGAAACCGGAATCAAACATCCGTCCCAAAACATAAGCTCACACATGCGTAAGTAAAGAATGTAAAGAAAGGACTAAACAATGTCCAAGCAAAGCATTGTATAAGAGTGCATAAAGGAAATGAAGTCAATGGAAGCCTCCATCCAATGCACATACTCTTGATTGCCTAGTTCTGTCCTTTAGTACCTGCCGTATGGGAACATGAAAAGAAAATACGGCTGAGCAATACACTCAGTGAACAGATATATTACATGATATGAATAACGGAACATAAATAAAGTATGAAAAAGCAGCGAAATAATGTAAGTCTTGGAAAACCTGGAATCATGTTTTATAACTGGTTTATATCTGAAAAGCCTTAGTTTTTATCATGAAAACGTGTTTCAAATGCTAAAAGCCCATATAGGTCATGTAAGGTATCAACGTGCATGAATACATAGAGGGGTGACCTCGTCATACAATTAGAGGGGTTGCCTCAAATTATATTAGTCTAAGTGAAGGATCAACTCCATGTAACGGATGTAGAGCACACACCACAATTACCGTGTAAATATGATAAACATGTACTAGGATGCACCCATTCGCCCCACATGATAATAATAACAATGGCCAATAATTGAAAGGCATGTCACGAGCAATCACTCGTGTCGCGGAAAAGTCATAACATCGGTGCCTCAAGTGTTATGGTTATGGTACCTCCATAACTAGGTAAAACATGGCATGCGTGTATATGGCTTAGGCAATTTAAATATCATAGCATGGTAATTACTGATAAGTTTAATGACATGTAATCTACTGGAGAAAACATATGGCAGCAGACAGGAAATCCTAATCATACATAGAAAAGTAATGCCATTACTGAAGGACAAAATATACGTACCTTATGTTCAGTAACAAAGAAGATGAAAGGCGGAAAGAAATCTACTTCGACTTCACGAGTGCTACATAATAAAGGACATGAACAAGTCGTGTGTTCATGTATAACTTGATGAGTATTAGTTACTTTACTTGTTCTTGTCTTGTATTACTTGTTCTTGACTTGTTTTACATGTTCTTGACTTCTTCTACATGTTTCATGTGTTATCGTGTATTTCTTATTGTTTTCATGTGTTCTTAATTAATGCAATTCATGTTTCATGTGTTAATTTACTTGATATTTCATAATGAGTAACTTTTCAAAAAATATAAGGTTTCCATAATTAGTAGGTTTTCAAAAATAGAAAGTTTCCATAAATAGTATGTTTCCATAAATAGCATGTTTTCATAAATAGTATGTTTCCATAATTAGTATATTTCCATAAATAGTAATAAGCTTGTTTAATAAGATGGTGATATAAGCTAAAGCTTAGTTATAAGTCATGATTAATTAATGTTACAATATAGTAAATTTTATTAATTAATAAATACTTTATGTTAACATGATAATTATTAATTAATATTATAATACATAGTTTATTAATAATTATTAATTAATAATATAACTTGATTTATATTAATAACTAGCTTCAAGGCCCGCCTCCTGGGCGGCTAGCTGTAAACATATTTATTTTAAAAACTTAAAGATGTAGTAAAACTGACTGATATAAAAATCCTAAAATGATACGGTAAGAAGAAAAAAAATGTGATGGAAGTATGTCAACAGTTAAAGATCAACTAAAAAAAAATCCACAAAACTTGATTGTTGAATACATAATTGTTTTTAAGAAACGTTGTAATCTTTGTCACAGTAATAAAAACTTTGTGATGGATACCCCACGGATGACTCGGGTGTCGTCAACACTAAAATGATGCAATTTCAGAACAAATGCCTGAAAAAAAAACAAAAATTATAGTCAAGTTGATCATATAAAGAACATGGCAGTTATATACAGTTTGACTCAACAAATCCCATACAACTCCTATATTTTTTATTCTTTCTAGATTGCAAGAAAATTTTGCTTACTTAAATAAATGACATGTAAATAACAAACTTACCCCACATGGTTTTGTAACCCGCACGTTGTCGTGATAACATCCTGTTGACATTTGACAAACTCAATTTCCAGTTGCATCAAATGGTTTGCATACAATGACAAATAGTTGAAGTTATTTGCTACATATCCGTGTTTCTATAGCCGAAGAAAAAAAATTAACATTATAAAACTTTAAAAAATTCATGAAGCTAAGATCTTTCTCCGCTGCCACCATAGTCTCGGTGATGGCAGGATTGGCGGCAACTGTTGCCGACTTTTCTTCTTCGTTGATTGGTTCGGGATTCTCTTGACTGGCTACAGCCGAAGATCTTAAGCACGTGAATATGTTCAGCGGCAGTGGGTGTAACCCGTAGTTGCGTCCATCGAGTTGAACCTGTAAAATGTGGAAGAGAATATGAATAATATTAGGCAACATATAAACTGTGCTATTTTTAAGTTGCTACTGGTATTGCACAAAAAGGATTAAAATCCAAGTTTAAAAAATACATCAGATGATGCTTTTCGTTTAGTATACTAATCTAATTTAAAGTATAGGTTATTAGTTTTAGGGCATGCCTTTTTCTAGTCACTAATATGCAGTAGCAAGTGTGCAAATCCCACCTGTAGCCTGGATAAAATGATTGACATGTCCACCAAAAATATTTTGTATCTAATTTAAGAGGATGAGTATTATATGCAAAAGAACACACTAAATTAATTTTTTTTAGATGTTGAAAACCGCCCAAGTAAACGACTAAAGATTTTTTTATATGTTGACTCACCCGTTTGAACTGGTTATGCTTTGCAACAGGCCGGACACCATCTTTGAAGCTTATTGGAAGATGCAATTTTGAAGCTTTTTACATACTAAAAAAACATTAAAGATTTTAGGATGAGGTGAATCGACTCCAACCCGATTTTATCAAGTCCAACAAATGCTACCAACCATTTTTGGTCTGAGCTAATGAGTGACATTTGAGGAAAAAAATGGGTGCTTAACATATAGCACTCTTTCTTCACAACTGAAATAACTAAACAATTTTTTTACATGTAAAGAATGAGAATATAGTATGTAGCTAGTGCAAATGACCAAAAGACGATACATGATAACTTTAGAAGTTATAATGGATTTACACGACTTGTGATCTCACAATGAACATAAAGCTGTTGGGGAGTTGATTATCTTTTCTTGTTTAGTATAGCTCTCTAAGGGATTCATGTTATAACTTTAGAAGTTATAATGGATTTACATGACTTGTGATCTTATAATGAACATAAAGCTGTTGGGGTGTTGATTATATTTTCTTGTTTAGTATAGCTCTCTAAGGGATTCATGTTATAAGATAATTTAGAGGCCTACTGTATAGTATACAGTGTATACTTATTTAATGGTTTAAGGGATTAAAAAAGGTGAGGTAATTAAGCCTACTCTATATTTGTCATTCGTTATAGATGTGCAGTTTGTCCATTCTAGTAATCTATTAGCTTCCTGTGTGTATTCCAAGTGTAAATTATAGGGCATGACAATAGGTTTTGGCTCTAAAAGTAGAAGTGAGTTATAGTTTTATCCCAAACGTAGGTAAACAAATTTTTTACATGTAAAGAATAAGAATATAGTATGTAGCTAGTGCAAATGACCAAAAGACGATACGTGATAACTTCATACATGACATCTTTTTCTTGTTGAAACCTACTGATGCAAATATAGTTATTTCATAAGAAATATGCACCTAAATACATTCAACTTGTTAACTATCTTTATAGTCCGTTCCATATCATTCTAGTGTAGTTGTGATTTTGTACTTGTTAACTGTAGACCTGACTAAATCTAAAAACTCCGCTTCCCAGCTCACATAGCCTGAATGACCATTGATCCTCACCATAAACCTGTCGTAGAAAAAAGTATATCATTTATGTGTTTGGCGTTGATATAGACAATTCAATTTGTTCAATTCAAATTCATTCTTGCTGCTATCATTTTTTAGGTAAATTAAAAATTTAATAATACTTAGTTTACATATACGTGAATAAATTCAAAATTTACGACAATAAAAAGTAAAGTTTGGTTTTACCTGCATCAACTACTTCTCGTGATTGGCTTTCCTTAGTCGAAAGTACTCTTCTTTCTCCATTTTTACGTTTTGTTGTAGCTGAACCTATAGCGAAACAACACAAAGCTATTAGAATACAGCATCCTTACACAAATATGTAAATAATGATAGTTGTTCAAATTAACTTTGGGGTCTTGATAGTACACATCTAATGTAGCAGTTTCTTCGTGGCACCACTGATCATCCCATTTCCATATGTGAGTCTTCAGAAACAGATATTATCCAAATAGGTAAAATCACACAATGACTGTTTGGCACATCAATCAAATTATATATACCAGCCTTTTTTTACGTTTGTCCTTCATTCTTCTCGATAGAAGCCTACTCGTCCCCTAATTAAATGTTAAGCATCAGTACATTTTTGTTTCAAGAATTAAGGTGTGTGATGTCAAAGTTTCAACAATTCATTGGTGCTATCATATATCATTGTCGTTTAAAGAATTAGGATATACTAAGAAATATCATATATCATATAGGGATTAAAACCATTCATATCTGGCTTCATAACATCAATAAATCATACTGATTATATGGTTCATAATTCATAACATAACTGATAGGCTGATTGTAAGAACATTAATCGAACCAATAATAAACTAAATAATTCATAACATATAACATTGATTGTATGACTCATAACATAAACTAAATACTGATTTATAACATATCGGCGTGGCGTATATCAATTGAGTTATAAAAAATCTCAAACCCGAAAAATTAATCATCTTGTGAATATGTAATTAAGGCTGTTGATTTATATGATGAAATCAGTTACTTATAATTATCGATTTAATTAGTTTAAAATTAAAAAATCAAAACAAATCATAATCTAGAAAAAGAACAAACCTCACAAATTGGCAAAAATAAATCATATCGTTGAATTGTATATAGGGATCGTTGATTAATGATGAATTCAATAGGTTAAAATCAATGATTTCAAAGTCTGTGTTAATTGGTTTTTACTATTGTAATTTTTTTGGTTCTTCTTTACATGATTGAACACATATCTGGGTAAGTCTAATGATTTGACAAGGTGGGTGTTGTATGTTTTTTTTTGTACAGGACGATGTTTAATGTGGTGTTTGTATAAGGTGGATAGAATTTTTAGGTACTACTTTAAACATGGACAGTTGATTATTTTTTATTTTACAGGTGTCAATTTTATAGATTTTTAGGCAAGGATGGGCTGTTACAAAACCTTCTTTTATATAGGTAGTAGATACTTTACTATAGCTTGATATTGTACAATTAAATTAAAGTATGAATTAATTTAATTAAACCATGGTTAACATGTGATTAAATACTTGTGCTTAGTTATTTATTAAATAAAGATAACATGTAGTTTATCATGAATAACTATATGTATAATTATTATAAAGTATAGTTTATTTAATTAAACCAACATGTGTCATATAATGTATCATGAATACTTATTTTAAATAATTATTATAATCTAAGTTAATTTATTAAATAGACCATGTCCATTTTCATGAATAATTAACCAATTAATTATATCCTAAGTTTTAATTATTTAATTAACTATGACATGATTAATTTAATATAACATAATTAAATTAATAAAATAATTTATCAAAGGTTAAGCAAAACACACCTTTTGTGTGTTTCGAGTGTACCTGAGCCCTTGAACCGAGCCACACCGAGACACCAAGTCTCGGCATGCCGGAAACCCTAAATCACCACAGCCGCACGACTGTGGTCCCTTCCGTCGACAGCACACAGCAGCCACCGGCTTAAGCCGGTTGCCACTGCTGCCCAAACAAACCCACCGAGAGCCCCAAGGCTCTCGGTTTGCCATCGTCCGAACCAAACCCCCATCGTTGGGTGGTTTGGGGTTGCGACCGACACAAGAGAACAACCACCGCCTCCTTATGGGGTGCAGCTGGCTTGAGAAAAAGACCACCGACACCTATAGAGGTCTCGGTTTATGTGTCACCCGAACCAAACCCGTTCCAATTTTGATTAATTACATGTTTTATTTATGCTTAACATCATGAGTTCATGGATCTAACTTAAATAATCAAGATTAAAAAATAAAGGATTAAGGTTTAGGGATACTGAATCGTGTAATGATTAAAGGTTATGAACACGAACAAATACCTGTAGTAAATCAAGATCAAACAAGTTTTTCCTTCCTGTTCTTCCTTGTGGGTGCCTTGGCCAAAGAGAGGAGAGAGTAGAGTTTTATTATTATTCTTATAAAAGTGACAAATGATTTTTCCTAGAGAGTTTTGTGACTTAGTAAAAATTGGTAATGGGCCAGGCCATGGGCCCTTCCTTCTTTCTCCTTCTTGCCGTCCAAACATCCCTTCAATGTACATGTTTTTCGTTTTCGACTTTTATTAAATCACGTGTATTATTATTCGTGGCGTATGTTCGCGTTTATTCTTGACATGTATCATTTATTATACGTAAATACTTGTAAATAATAAATAATATTATACGTAATACTTGGATTTAAACATTATTTATTCTTGGTATGTGTCGTGTATTAATTAAATGTAAAGTTTTTAATTAATTCGTGATTTCATGTGATTAATGCATTCATTGATTTTAAGCGGGTTTTACAATACGTCATCAAAATGCAACAACTTTATTTGACGAAAATCTAGAGGCAAAATTGTTACGGGTAAATATATTGGTATTTAGGGTTTGTTTCGATCTGGTTATTTGGCGGTTTGTATTTGAGTTTCGCATTTGATTATCTTGTTATTTTATAATCATAGTTATTCGTAAAGATGATTCGTTGCAGTCGATTAGTGTTCAATTAGATTGTAAAAAATTATTCGTATTAGAGTTATGTTATGAAAAATTCCTTGCGAGGAAAATCGATGTGGGGTTATGTTTTCGGGTACGAAAACAAAACATGTTGATGGTCTCTTAGTTGATAATTAGGCAAGGTTATTGGATACACGGTAGGTTGATAATTCTAAGGTTATCACTTGGATTAATAATTCTGTCACACCGTTTATCGGGATCAGTTGGCAAAATATGACTCTGCTAAGGCTGTGTGGGATCATCTTTCTAGGTTATACACACAATCTAATTTTGCCAAAACAATACATGCTAGAGACAGATAATCGTTCCCTTCAACAAAATGATATGAGTATTCAAGAGTCCTATTCGGCTATGTCTGGTTATTGGGATCAGTTAACTTTGACTGAACCACCAACATTGAGCAGTTTTGATCCGTATGTTAAATAGAGAGATTCACAATGTTTGGTTCAATTTTTTTATGAAACTTCTTAATGACTTTAAGGGACTGCGAGGTTTTATTCACCATCGTAACCCCTTACCATCTTGTTAATGCAAACCAATGCCTAAAAACATTGTTAGTGCTAACTAATCTTTCTTAGTTTTGATCACGACAAATTACAAAGACATTTAGCATAAAATATAATCGTAAAACGAATTATCTAACAAACACTATCATCAAGGTAATAATCATTACACTAACATATCTTAATCATGTTTAGTGATCATAAAAGTGGTTAGCCTTAAAACTCACTTTTGTCAAATGTGACAAAAGATTTTTAATAAACTTTATTTTTAAGAAAATGGTATATTAAAATGAAAATGTAAATTTGAATATGGCATATTCCAAATGCCATAAGAATATCCTTTGAAAATTTAAACAGTCTCAGATATTTCAAATCCACTAAAAGACAAAAAGGAGCGGAGTCTACCTCTGCGGTTCCTTAAGTGTCTACGCGGTTCTCTATTGATAAGGAACCGCCTAGGAACCACGCTCAGCTAGCCGTTGGTTTTTGTCTCCTATAAATAGTGGATCAAATCTGCATTTTCCATAGCCCTTTTGGACATTTCTTTCAGCCTGCTTTCTCCTTTCTAATCCTAATCATTTGTAAGTGATCACTTAATGTGTTAAGTATGTTTACTTATGATAATCCTCTTGATCTCCTTCTTTACCTTGTCTAAAGAGAAGATCACTCACATACTTGTGATGTGATTAAAGATGAAGCCTTGATGAAGATCACCCTCTCCTAAAGATCTAGTCATGTTCATCATTTGTTTATTTGTGTCTTGTGTAGATCCAATGTATTTGTGAATACTTCGACTAGTTGTGTTCATCCAAGCTATTTGTGAATACTTGGATTAGAGTTGTGTAAATCCTTTGCATATGTGTGTGCTTGGATTTGTGTTTTGTAGATCCAAGTTACATGTGTGTACTTGGATATGTTTAGTTGAGTTGTAATAAGTTGTGTAAGTTCTCACTAAACTATAAAGTGATGTGGTTGTGTCTTGTGAGTTCTCATTAAACCATAAAGTGACGTGTAGTTGTGTTGTGTGAAGTTCTCACTTAGCTTCAAAGTGAAGAGTCGTGAAGATTGGTTCTAGCTTTGGATTAGAACTCTACATCTAGCCTTGTGTCAGAAAAATGGTGAAGTAGGAAACGTTGTGAAGATTGGTTCTATCTTTAGATTAGAACTCGACATCTAGCCTTGTGTCGTAAAATGGTGAAGTGGGTGACGTTGTGTAGATTGGTCCTAGCTAAGATTAGGTCTCGACATTTAGATTAGTGTCGAAAAATAATGTAAGCGACATCGTTAGGTTTTCTCCACCAAGAAGGGAGCTTGTGGATATAGTGGAAATCTCGAGTAGGTGTACTCGAGGAGTGGAGTAGGAAAGAGGATAGAGCCTCGTTGCCGAACCACTATAAATTTTGGTGTCTTTCTACTAGGTTGTTTCTTTCCTTACTCTTTACTTACCTTCATCATCATTACACTTACTATTTATCATTGTTAATGCATTAGAATTGAACCTAATCATTATACAACTAGCTTTCAAGTAAAAGATGGTTTTGACACTCATTTAATTGAAAGGAATTTTAATTAGGAGATAAACCGAAGAGAAACTATTCAACCCCCTCCCCCTTCTAGTTTCTACAATTGGTATCAGAGCGATGGTGACACAAGATCTTGAAGTATATTTTACTTTAAAATTAGATCGATCCATTGACTCCTCAAATTAGAAGGTTAAGTTGTACTAAAGTTTTTCTTTGGTCAAAACTATTTTTTATTGAAAATAGGCCTTTTAATTGGTAATATAGCATTCCATTTAGATTAGTAGTATTTATGCATTTTAGATTTACTCTTGAAATGTATCTACTAGTTTACATCTTGTTATGTGTAGGTAGTCATGAAGATCAATCACTCTATTGATTGTGGATTGAGTCACTTACACTTGTAGAAGACTCATATTCTTTGATTTCCAACATCATTCAATGATGATATCAAGATAGATGGGAGTGATACTAGTCTTTGAATACTTAGTAGTCACTTTAGTCATGGTCGGGCTTTTCATTGGTTCCTTGAAAGCTTGGATTGCACTTTGTGGCTAAGGTACGTTTTCGTTCTTCCACACGCCCTATTGATCATTCTTTTGATCATTAATTGACTATTTGCTTGTTCTTGGCATCCTTGCCTTGACATTTGTTTGTGGTTTGTGATTCTTTCCTTTTTCCCTCTCAAACCTTCATTGCCTGGATACTTGACTCACTATGGAGATGTAGAGTGAGTTAGTAGAAGCTTAAAGTATCAAGCATGATTTCCATGGTTTGCACCCTTACACTTAGTAGGCCCTATATCATGTGTAACTTGTGCAATTAAGCTCATCTCTAGGATGATTGGTGAATCCCTTGAGATATCAATCTACTTCACAAGTTGTAGTTGGATTTTACACATTTGGAATTGAAATATTCCAAGGATATTGTTATTGTGAATCCTAGCAATAATAACTGTCCGATCATGTGGAAGAGAAAGTGAATCTATACTTTGCTCACATTTTGATGTAGAATAAGACTAATCTTGAAAGTGATCTAATTCTATGTATCAAAATTGCTTGGTATAGTTCATTACCAAAGCCGTTTAGACTTTCGCTAGAAAGGCACGTCACTAAACCACTGTATATGACACAAGCTCTTCGTCTCCTCGATTTGAAGATTGTCATTTGTCTCTTGAGCATTGTTCTTTGCTACGAGTAGTCGTTTGTCCATTTCGGTCTTTTCCTATCTCGATTCAACTCGTAATCCTTCATTAAGGCATTATTACCTAGTGTTGTGGTGGTCCAATGTTTTGCTAAAGGCTTAAGACATATTTTAAGGATTTTAGAAAAAATTGATTTTGAAAAATTCGTTGATTTTCTTTGATAAAAACGTGCCACTATAGGCGGTTCTTTATCTGTCGCGGCTCAAATGCGCGGTTCCATGTCGATAAGGAACCGCAGCCAGTGATTGCGACTAAAGTGCCAGGTTTTATAAAAATATCATTTTCAAACAAACCTTCTCTCTCTTCTCCAACATAGCGACGGTTTCTTCCATTTTCCACCATTGTTGGTCTTTTAAAACCTTTAATCACTCAAGATAATTTGATTCCAATTTGTGGGTTTCACTCATCCTTCATCCAAGATCAATTATCTGTAAGTTATTTCTTTCAACTTCATCTAATTTGTTCTAGGGTTCATATATTCATAATTGGGGATTTTTAAAATTGATATTGAATTAGAACCTTACTAGGAATAAGAGTTGACATAGTAATCTTGCTATGATGTGTTAGGTTCATATTCATTGAGGTTTATCTAAAACCACTTGTAGAACAATCCTAATTTTAACTAAATAATTTTGGTTAATTGATGGAATTGATATGAACCCATGAACAAGTTGGTAATGACATTGTTAAATGCTTACCTAAAAACCTTGTTTTAAAAAACAAATGTTCAAGTTCATTGTTGATTTTACATGATTAATATGTTATTTTCAATGATGAACTAGGTACATTGTGAACATGAGATTGATAAGGATTAATGTTGGAAATACGTTTTTACGTATTTAGAAAGGATCGGTCACTCCAACTATATATACGTAGTATGGGCTCGTGATCCAATATGTAAACAATATAGCCCATCAAGCCCACATGTAGGGTGCGCTATATATACCCCCTCCTAGCATGTTGTTGTTAGTTGTTATTTCACATTTCACTAATCAATCTTTATTTCTCTCATTCTCTCCTTTCTCTCTCTAGTTATTCATCTCCTTCCTTCTTTAGATCAAAAGAACACTTATACAATCCTAAGAAACTAAGAACCTACAATTGGTATCAAGAGCTATGGTCGAATCTTTGGATTGGCGTGTTTTTATCTATTGATTTGGTGGTCAAATTTTTTTATCTAACTCTCGACTCGAACATAGTTTTGACTCTGACACTACAATCGACTTATACACACACCCCTACACTACAAGACTCAAATCTACCAAGACTCGAATCTACCAAACCTCGACTCCAAAATCATACCAAAGCCACAAACACCATCTAGCCTCAACACAGACTTGACTCGAATCAACAAAACTGACTCAACCCAAACCACTACTCACCACAAACAATTCTCTTTCGACTCAAAACACACCAACACCTGACCAGACTCGAAAATATAACCAAACACAGACTCCAAAATAGACTTGACCACCCTCATCACTCGACAAAACATCAAGTCAACCTACACAACTCAAAAATCAACACTGATCTCAAATTTGATTCGTGTAATGACATGCATGTCGAGATCTTTTAGAGATCTATATTCACGAACATAGTCATCACAGATTCGTATGAAGGCTTAAAACTTTTTAAAATTTTGAAATTAAAGAGTGAATTATAACAATTATGTTATATTCACATGATTCTTTATTTCGATTTTAAAAAACAAACGAATTAAACACGCAATCAAACAACGAATTAAAACATATACATCAAACTACCCGAGACCTTTTCTAAGATCTTGATTCGTTTTAAAGTTTGATTCGGAACGGGCTTCAAGCAAGTACTACACGAATAAAGTTTGATTCGTTTTAAAGTTTAGGATGGATACATAGAAAATCAAGTTTGAGTTTTAAGGTGTGATTTGGGTAAAGAGAAGGAGCAGGTTTATTTTATTTTTTGGGAGGCGATATGCTTGAGGTGTAAAGAAAAAGGGGCGGAGTAAATTATATTTAGGATTGGTAATATGAAATATGATTAGGGTTTGGTGGCATTTTATACCACATATTTTAAGTGACACTGAATGTGACTTTATTTAGATTTTGGGCCGAGTATATGCATAATCTCACTTTTGGACCGAGTAATATACATTTGAGTTAGGCCAACTACTTTCATCCGAGAACTGGGCTTTCATATCCATTTTCATTTCATAATTTATTGGGCTGATAGTTTTTTTGTGGTTATTAAGGCTTGACAAAGACAAAGTGACAAGATTTATTTTGTTGACGGATTTTTGATCGGGTATTATTATTTGAAAGTGAAGACGGATTTATTCATCGATCATAATCCTTCACGTCATTGTTCATCGAAATTCAATGGAATCGTTGACTTCGACGTTTCAAGAGGGAGAATCGCATCTAATGCAAGACAAAGCTAGTGAAAGTGGCATCACTTCATTTCGACTACTTCAGTCTCATATAGTGACTCTTTCATGGCTTCAAGGAGGGAGCGAATTTGTGACACTCTTTGGTCAAGATAGTCATATATTCATGGAATCGATGTTCATAATCTTGAACCAACTAGAATATCAACTCCACAATGAAGACTTTAATCACTCTACATCGGAACTTGCATATAAGGCTCTTGTGACACAACTCACGCCTTTTCTCCAATTCAATATCGTCAAGTATGAAAGTTCTATGATTTGCCAGTGATTTCTTCGAGACACACATACCGAGCTTCAAGTTTTCCGTGATACACTATTGAAACTCATGACATCGGTCTTATCTTTGATTTATGAAAGATCCCGACTTCAGCAAACGTATGATAAAGGAGTGCAAATATCTACGATGCAAGAGGAAAATGGTCATACGATTGACGAATCGGAGGCCGCTACAGAGTGCCAAAGCATGGAATCAACAGCAAAGAATGATATCAGCAGCACGTCAAGGAATGTTACAGACATCACTTTTGATGACACCTTACCCGTTTATGACGAAGAACCTACAAACATGGTACAATGTAATATTGTCTATGATGTCTATGCCAATGAACTACCGCATGTTGAGCATTCCGAACCTATTTATGACAAAAATGGGATGGAAAAGGGTGATAGTTTTACCACTTCAGATTCATCCGATTTGCGTCATAATGGGGGAGAGATTGTTCACAATGTTATAGTACATAATGATAAATGCCTTATGACTGCTTCATTAACTGCTTGTGATTCCAAGGTTAAAGAGCTCGAAATGATCGTAGCTCAGCAATCAAAAGATCTTGAGGATGCCAAACTAGAATTTTCTAAGAGAACTGACAAGTTTGAAACATATTTTGAAAAACTTGCAAAGTCAAATGTTGTTCTTGAACGAAATTTGGATAAAAAAGTTCTAGATTCTCAAGCTGAAAAGGATAATCTTTTGAAACAAATTAAGTTGCTAGAATCTAAGTTGGCATCCCAAGATGAATTGCTCAAAGAAAATGAGACTTTAAAGGCTCAAGTATAGGAAAAGGTTTTTGCTATAACCGCGTTGAAAAACGAATTGAGGAAAACTGAAGGAACTAGTATGGACACTAAGCTTGAAAAACCATCAATCTTGGGGAAACCGCCTAAAAATTAGTCCGTCAGACAACTGACTGCATATAGATCCGAGCGACCATGTGACAATACGTCAATTTATGGTTAATATTTTATTCTCAATTATTATTTGAAAACATTATTTTAATGTAACATTATGAACTCACTTATTTTTGGGAAGAAATTTGGATTTACGTCTTGAAGTAGCATCGACTACGTCTAAACCGGAGGATTCTACGTTACGTGCTTACGTTTACATACACCGTTTTGGTGACAGTCCGACATTTCAAAAAATAAATTTGTCCGTGAATATTATTTTGAGAATTTAAATTTGTGTTGGTTCATAAACTCACAAATTTACGAGAAGAGATTAAGACTTACGATTTTAATTTAACGTCCTTTATGTTGGGAATAAATTAAGGCCAGATCACTTGAGCGCTGACAAGAACAAATCAAGCGTTGACAGGAACAAAGCAAGCCCTGACAGCTCAAGCGTTGACAAGTTAAAGTCAAGCGTTGACACATTGAAGACAAGCACTGATGGAAGATATAAGCTACACGTTTATTATATTCTAGAATACTTCTAGTAAGGATAGAAACGACAATGTATTTTCTATGTTTATCTTTACCTAGAATAGTTGATACGTAGCTTATTGTACAAGGCTTCTTAGTCTATAAAAGAAGACCTTTAGGTTAATGTTTAGTATCAAGTTTTATATAAGTTTTCATTCGTAAACATCTTTCATTGTAAGCAAGTTCGACATTCATAATCAAAGTGAAAGTTTTGTTTACATCTTGTGTTCTTGTTTAAGTGTTAAATTCCGCATAACACTTAGATTCACAAAGCATATAACAAAGGTTTCTCTACGTGTTATACTTGATCTAATCTCGTATACACAAAGCTAATCGATCTAAGTTTGGGATCAACAAGTGGTATCAGAGCTTGTTGAGGAACTTTTGATCTTTGAAGAACACCAGAACGATACACGAACACCAAAACCCTAATTTTCTCAGAAACCCTAAAAACACCAAAACCCTAACAACATCATGTCTGAAGCAATAACCACCTCCAATTCATCCTTACCAAACATCAAGATTCCCATGCTTGATGCAACCAACTTTGACTTATGGAAGTTCAACTTTGAACAATATCTGGGGATCTATGATTACACACTCTGGGAGATTATTGAATATGGAAACTCATTCAATAAGGCTCAAAAGATTCAGGATGCCATTACTCAAAGATCAGCTGTTGAAGGATGTCCTGATGAAGATAAGAGAGAAAAACCTGGAGATGGTAGAGCTGTAGGTGCTGAAGATATTGCAAAGAAAAGGGTTGACATGAAAGCCCTAAATATTCTGAAAGTCTCTTTAGGACAAGAAAACCAGCACAAATATAGAGGCTATGAATCTGCTAAGGATCTTTGGGAAGCTATTGAAGTTGCATATGATGGCAATGCAAACACTAAGGAAGAAAAGAAAAAGCAACTTCTGCATGATTATGCTGTCTTCAAAGCTCAACCCAATGAGAAACTGAGTAGTGTGAGAAGCAAATTGCTTGACATCACCAGCAAGTTGTCCTTCATGGGGACACAAGTTGGTGATGTTGACACCAATGCTACCTTTCTTAAAAGTCTTGGTGAGGCATGGAAGATTGAGGCAAGATCTATTCTTGCCAATAATACTTACAAGAGCTCCTCGTTTGATGACATCTACAACAAACTAAGACTGTTGGAAGATGAAACTCTTTCAGCACATGGAAGCAAACCTAGCACCAGCAACATGGCCTTCTTCTCTCATAGTGAAGGTCAATTCAATCAGAAGGACTCTTTTATGCATCCAATTACTGGATCATCATTTGTCAGCGCTGGAACAAGTCCTGTCAACGTCTCTTTTTCAGACGCTGACACATTCATGAATGACTCCCCAAGAGTTAAACCTGCTGGTTTGGATTTGGATACTGTGTGTGCTTACATTGCTTCTTTGCCCAATGGTTCAGTGATTACATATGAGGACCTTGAGCAGATAAGTGATGAGCACTTGGAAGAGATGGACATCAAGTGGAACATGGCTCTTGCTAGTATAAGAGCAAATAGGTGGAATAGAAGGTTCAAGAAGAAGATGACCTTCAATGCTAAAGACACAGCTGGATTTGATAAATCCAAATTTGAATGCTATAACTGTCATCGTATGGGGCACTTCATGAGGGAATGCAGATCTCCTAGAAGATCTGATGCTGGTAAACCCTCAAGTCAGGTTGTTAAAGCTCAAGATTCCAAAGCCATGGTTGCAGTTCAAGGAATTGATGGTACTGGATGGGATTGGAGCTATCTGGCTAAGAATGCTGAAGAGGACAAAGCTTTGGTTGCTGATATTGAAGAAGTAGAGCATGTTGAATATGCTCTCATGGCACACTCCTCCTCTTCATCTGATAATGAGGTATATGATGATGCTTTTTGTAGCAAAGGTTGTAGGTTAAACACTGATAGACTTAACAAAGAGGTGTTAAAACTAAAAGATGATATGAGCACTGAAAGGTGTAAATTATCCAATTACCAACTAGCTCTTACTGAAACTGAGAAAACCGTTTCTGAATACAAGAAAATGTAATTTGATTTAAAAGATAAGATTAATATCTTAAAACATGAGCTAGAGGGTAGTATGGATATTAGAAATATCATGACAAAGGTCAACAGAGACCTACAGGCTAAGTTAGATGAGGCCATTAAGAACAAAGATAATGTTGACCTCAAGATTCAAAGATTTGATAGAGCCACCCAAACCCTAGGAGACTGTGTAGCTAAACAAAGGGATCCTAAGGACATGAATGGGATTGGGATGAATGATTACTCTCTGGTTCCACCACCAGCTGGTGACTTCTATGGTGTTCTTAGAAAGGATTTAGCTTGGACTGGTATACCAGAATGCCAAGAAGAGGAATTCATTCCTCCACCAAGAGTTGTCACTCCAGTGGAAGAGTATCAACAAAAACTGACTGACCTAAATGAGTGGAAGAAAGCTAACCCTACTTTATTTGTTAAGGGAGGTTTACTATGTGAAAGTCCCAATGAATCACCACCCATTAAGGTTACTCACCCAGTTACTGGTAAAGCTGTTGACCTAGGCTCAAACACTGTTAGAAGACCTACCATTAAATATGCAGAGATGTATAGAAATAATAGGTCACCCAAGAGCCAAGTTAACAATCATGGAACAGGTTTCTTCTCTTCTAGACCTAAGAGTGTGTCTAAGAAAGCCTGTTACACTTGTGGTAGCTTTTCACATTTGGCATACAAGTGTGTCAACGCTCCAAAAGCCAGCGCTGATAGGAACAACTTCAGCGCTGATAGGAAGAAAGTCAACGTTGTTAGGAAGTCAAACGTTGTCAGACCCAAACCTTGTGTACAGCAAAGTCCACAAGTGATTAGACCTGCCCCATTCTTCTCTAGAAGGTCTAACACTTCTGGACAAAGACCATTTCAAAAGACAAACACCTGGTCAAATAGGCAATGGGTTCCTGTAGCAAACCCTAGGTTCAACGCTGACAAGGGTAATTTCAAGGTTGACAGGACAAAATCCAACGCTGACAGAAACGTGACCAGACCTAAATATTTGCAGCCACAAGGTAAGGGGTCTAAAGCTTCTTCAAGCTTAACATGGAGACCCAAGAAAGATCAAAACCCTAATAATAATGGAATTTCAATGACTTGCAATAGATTTAATTACATTTCAAAGGTCATTACAAAACCAATTGGGGTTAACTGGGTTTTTCATCCTAAAAAGGATGAGAATGGGGTTGTTGTGAGAACTAAGTCTGTTCTTATTGAACAACCAGATGAATCCAAGTCTTCTGAGACTTGGGTTCCCAAAGAAAACTAATTTGTTTTCTTTATGTGCAGGGCATTCAAAGACAGATCAATGACTATGGATATTGGGATAGTGGATGCTCAAGGCACATGACAGGAAAGGAAGACTATCTGACGAACTTCTCTCCTATTAAAGATGGTGATAAGGTATACTTTGGAGGTGGCTATGGCACCATTACAGGCAAAGGAACCCTCCTCACCAATAATCTACGTTTTGAGAACGTCTTCCTGGTAAAAGAACTGGATTATAATCTGTTTAGTGTATCACAAGTGTGTGATAACAAAAATAAGGTTCTTTTCACTGATACTGAGTGTTTGGTGTTAAGCAAGGATTTTAAGATCCCTGATGAGAAGTATATTGAGTATAGAACACCTAGGCATAAGGACATATATAATGTGAATTTAAATGGGATTAAGGTGAATACAAATATGTCTTGTTTTTATGCTAAGGCCTCAGTAGATGAAAGTAATTTGTGGCACAGGAGACTAGGGCACATAAATTTTAAAAATATAAATAGACTTGTGAGGCTTGGTTTAGTTGATGGTTTGCCTGATAAGGCCTTCCACAATGACCACTCTTGTGTTGCATGTCTTAAAGGCAAGCAGCACAAGGTCTCATTCAAGTCCAAGCAGGTGCATACTAGTTCCAGACCTCTTCATATGCTTCACATGGACCTCTTTGGTCCAACTAATATAGAAAGTTTGAATGGCAAGTCATATTGTTTTGTTGTCACTGATGACTTTTCTAGGTTTACTTGGACATTCTTTCTAGCTATGAAGAGTGACACAGCTGATGTTCTGATTGAATTTATCACTCAAATTGAGAAAAGGTCTGGCAATGAGGTTAAGATGCTTAGGAGTGATAATGGTGGAGAATTTAGGAACAAGAAGCTAGATGATTTTTGTGCCAGGAAGGGAATTACTAGGCAATTCAGTATTGCTAGAACCCCACAACAAAATGGGGTTGCTGAAAGGAAAAATAGAACCCTAATTGAAGCAGCCAGAACAATGTTGGCTGATGCTCACTTTCCCATAGCCTTTTGGGCTGAGGCTGTTAATACAACATGCTATGTGCAAAATAGAGCATTGGTTAACAAAATTCAGAACAAAACACCTTATGAGTTACTTTGGGGAAGAAAACCTAATATTGGTTTTCTCAGACCTTTTGGTTGTCATGTAGTAGTTTTAGATACTAGTGATGCCTTAGATAAATTTAGTGCAAAAGGTGATGAAGGTTACTTCATGGGGTATTCAGTGCAGAGCAAGGGTTATAGGTTTTATCTTAAAGAGGACAAACGTATTATTGAAAGAGTACATGTTAGGTTCTTAGAGAATAAACCTAGTGATCTTGAAAGTGGTCCTAATTGGTTGTTTGATTTGGAACCCTTATCTAGAACTTTAAATTATATGCATGTCACTAATCCAGACATTGTGAAGGTAACTTCAAATGTTGTGGAGGAACAAATTGTTGATGTTTCAGGTACATAGGTTAATGAAAGGGTTGGATCACAAGCAGAAAAGGCATCTCCTACATTTGAATATGTCACAATTCCCATTTGGACTGATGCTTTTGCTGCTGCTGCTGCTGCTGAACAAGATAATGGTGGTTTTCAAATACCACCAGATACAAACATGCATGGTTCTTCAGGCGCTGACAAAGGCAAATCTAGCGCTGACAAGACCAATTCAGACGTTGACAACAACATTTCAAGCACTGTTAGCCCAGACGCTGACAACCAAGATTCAAACGTTGACAACACTTATGGGCATCTTTTCTCTTCCAGTTTTGAACAAGGTGGACCTTCCAATGTTCATGAAGAGATTCCTGTTGCTCAAAGAGAGTCTGATGAAGAAGATATTGGCAACATGGAGCGTGAAGTTGAGGACACCAGACTTTTTGAAGGAGGAGTTCTCACTTCCACAATGAAGAATCACCCCACATCTCAGATCATTGGTGATATTATGACTCCAGTTCAGACCAGAAGATCTCACCAAGGTCTTGGTGGGTTTATTGCCAATATACACAAGAAGGTTGATACCCCTCTTGTGCAAGCATGTTTGTTTGCATGTTTTATGTCACAAGAAGAACCCAAGAAGATATTTGATGCTCTCAAAGAACCAAGTTGGGTGGAAGCAATGCAGGATGAGCTTCACCAATTTGCAATTCAGGATGTTTGGGAGCTGGTTGATTGTCCTAGATATGTCAGACCTATAGGGACAAGATGGGTTCTTAGGAACAAAAGAGATGAAAGAGGTATTGTGGTCAGAAACAAGGCAAGGTTAGTGGCTCAAGGTTATATACAAGAGGAGGGGATAGACTATGAGGAGGTCTTTGCACCAGTTGCAAGGATTGAAGCTATTAGAATTTTTCTAGCCTATGCATCTTGCATGGGCTTCACAGTCTATCAAATGGATGTCAAAAGTGAATTCTTATATGGCACCATTGTTGAAGAAGTTTATGTCATGCAACCTCCTGGTTTTGAGGATCCAGAGCATCCAGATAAAGTGTATAGAGTCAAAAAGGCTATGTATGGCCTTCATCAAGCCCCTAGAGCATGGTATGGTACCTTGTCTACATATTTGGTGGACAATGGATTCAAGAGGGGCACCATAGATCAGACACTATTTACAAAGAAGAAAGGCAAAGATGTGTTGCTTGTGCAGGTCTATGTAGATGATATCATTTTTGGGTCTACTGATCCAAAGATGAGTGAGGATTTCTCCAAGCTTATGACAGACAAATTCAAGATGAGTGCTATGGGGGAGATGAACTTCTTTCTTGGTTTACAAGTTCAGCAGAAAGAAGATGGTATCTTCATCTCCCAGGACAAATATGTTGCTGAAATCTTGAAGAAGTTTGGCTTTTCTCCACATGAAAAGAGGGCTACTACTCCTATGGATAGAGAACACCCTTGGGGAAAGATTGGAGATGGAAAGATGTTGATGTCAGGCATTATAGATCCATGATTGGATCCTTGATGTATCTTACTGCTTCCAGACCTGATATCATGTTTGCTGTGTGTGCTTGTGCACGCCATCAAGTGACTCCCAAAGAATGTCACCTTTATGCTATGAAGAGGATCTTTAGGTACCTAAGATGCTATCCTAATCTTGGTTTGTGGTACCCAAAGGATTCACCATTGGAGCTGATTGCATATTCAGATAGTGATTATGGAGGTGATAAGTTTGATAGGAAATCCACAACTGGTGGATGTCAGTTTCAAAGGAGAAGCATTTGGACAAGTTTTTATTTATGGATGATAGTTGGAATGTTTCATTCCTATCTTGACATAAATTTTTTATGTTCATGCATGATTTTAGCAAACTTTTGTATCATAGTTTAAGGGGAGGTTTTTAGGAACCTTTAGGATTTTTGGGTATCCATATGATACTCTTATCACAATTCTAGATTGTGTCCACAGGTGAGTATGGGTTAGTTTTACTAAACCATGAGGCACTGTAGCATGCATAGTATATCAACTTTGCATGCTGCCAAGACATTTTTGGCCTAGAATTGGTTGTGGTCTGTTGGGAGACTTGGGAATGATTTTGATATGGGATTTACCTGGGAGTAACAAGGATTTTATAAGGTAACTTGGTTGTTAAGAATTTTGGTTAGCAAGGGACACTAGAGGACTGTTATGTCTATCTTGCTTATGCAAGTGTGCATAACTGGACAGTGCTTGCCGCCCTATAATAATTATCAGCTTTTGGTTATCTTCTCTAGGATAAATTACTTGTTAAGGTCATTTTTCACTTTTTAAAACACTTTTATTTTTGGACGCTGACAAGATTTTTCCAAGCGTTGTTGTGACCAAATTGGACGCTGACATGGCTTTAGGCGAACGTTGACAAGATTATAGCCGTTGGGCGTTGATGGGTTATTTTTGACCGTTGACACTCAATGGGACCTACCCAGTTGTTACTTTTTGACATATTTTCAAGCCGTAATTTTAGGAGTTGTTATTTTCATTAAATACATGAGATAACTTATAACTTTTTCAATAATTTCATGATTAGTTTTTGAAAATCTTTGCCTATTTTTGGGCCAATCACATGCATTCTTTATCTCCTATAAATTTGGCTCCTATTTTAAAACAGGGTATCTATAATTCTTGTCTAACACTTTTCTCTTATCAACCTTCATCTTCTACACTTCAAATTAACAACTTTCATTAATGGCACCAAGGTTTAACTCAGCAGAATTGGATTTGGGGTTCAAGTCTCAACACAACATGATTGCTTATCTTGTTGCTGATAATGATTTGTTTCCTCAATACACACAAATGGTGGCGTATTTGAACGCATCCCCCTTAAGGTATGCTCTTTCTCATGCACCACTCATTCCAGTCACACACATTAAGCAGTTTTGGAACACTGTTAGTTCCTCAACAGTTAATGGAGTGACCACATTAACTTCTATTGTTCATAGGAGATCTTGGGTGGTTACTGAGGCCTTGGTACACCAGGCCTTGCATCTTGATGATGCTGATGGTATAACCATTCTTCCCATAAATGAAATAGAACAAGGGCTTAGGGCTTTGGGATATCCTATTCCTGATGAAGGTACTCTTAATAAGTATCATAAGCAGGAATTTCCCCTAGCCTGGAAGTACCTCATCCACATCCTCCTTCAATGTTTGAGTCCCAAATGAACTGCACACAATGAGATCAATAGATCCATTGCTAGTGCTATTGTGTGCATTGCAACAGGGCAAAAATATAACTATTCTAAAATGATTTTTGAAGGGATGTGTAAAAATAAGGGGACAAAAATGACTTTAGCTTATCCCCGTTTTCTGCAAATGATTTTTGATGATCAAAGATATTGTTCAAGGGATCACAATGATTTTTATAAAATCCCTGAACAAAAGAAAGCTATTTTTACGAAGATGGATTCACCACCTTATAGAGACTTACCTTTAACCCCAGCCATGCTTGCTGTTATTGCAGCAGCACAACCCCAACCAGACCCTCAACCTCAAATTGACTCTCAACCACATCTTGAACCTATTCCTGAACCTTTACCCTCACCTGAACAAATGCAAATTGACCAAGAACCCTTTGACGCTGACACATCAAATGTTGGCGTTGATGTGCCTATTTCCAACGCTGACACACAACCATCACAATCCCAAACACCCCTTAATCAACCCACATCTACCCATTCTTCCACACCATCTTCCACACCACCTGAATATAGGTTGATAAAATGCCAAAGGACTACTGGAGTGTTCTCCTCTGGTGGTCCTAGCCATGTAGCAGAGAGAACCACCACCACAAGTGTGGCATGTGACCTGGATGAGGCTGGGACTATTGGTTCTGGCTTAGAAGCTGGCCAAGGCAGTCCCACCATAATTAAGTCCTCATCCATGCCCAATGAACCTGACTTGGGAGGTCAAATCCCCATTTTAGAAGAGGGCAGACTGGAACCAATGACTCTTTTGGAATTGACGGCAGTCTGCATTCGCTTGCAAAAGCAAAATGCAGACTTAGTACAAATTGTCAGCTCACAAGGCCTTGAACTCAAGGAATTGAGGGAGAGGATTGTTGTTTTAGAGAGTGATCATGCTAGGAGGGGTATGGAGGAGTCTTCCAAAGGGGAGGAAGATCAAAGAAATCTGAGTGATAAGGGAAGCCAAGATGGTCAATCAATGGATGTTGCTGAAGCCCTTACAACTTTGAAGGAACAAACAGGTTTTGATACGTCCTTAATCTCTCCAACCAATCTAAATTTATCATTTACAGCTATGTTGAGAGAGGTTACACAAGGCGCTGAGGGAAAATATTTGAGCGTTGACAAGACAAATTTGGACGCTGATAGAAGTATTTTGGGCGCTGATAGAGGAAATTTGGGCGTTGACAGACCTGCACATGAAGGTGATGTATTCCAGTCATCATCTATCATCAAAGAAGTTTCTACTCAGGTATTACCATCTACCTTACCAACCATTGCACCATCAGATAAGGGTAAGGGTAAATTGGTAGAAGAAATTGTTCCAAAGAATGCAGCCCAAGTTGAATTTGATAGAAGATTGGCTGAGCAATTGATGGAACAAGGTGAAAAAGAAAAGTCACCATTTGTTGTGACTTCTGAAGAAGAAAGTGATGACGCTAGCTCAGACTCAAGTGTGATGATTATAGAACCAGAAAGGCTTGAGTATGGTGATGAGCTTGCTAGGGAAAAGTTGAGAGATTTAAAGTTGCAGGTTGACTTTGACATGCCAGAAGTGGTTCAGATGTACAATTCTTGGGAAGAAAGCTGTATGGATAATCCAGACTTGACCATTTCAGATCAAATATGGGGTTTGGAGCTTCTTCTTAGAGTTCAGAAGGATTGTAAGGTGATTTTGAAGCACAAGGCAAGTAATATTCTCTCTGAGTTGAAAAGGGATAGAAGGGAGCTCTACTTTATGTTGCTCAGATGTCATGGAGTTGGATGGACACATCAGAAGTTGAAGGCTTTGACATTTGATGAGTTGGAACATAGGGGTTATCCTATTTGGGTGAAAGTGCAGGAAGAAAACACTTATAGACTTCTTTCAGATGAAAGAAAGGAACAACTTGCAGAAGAAATGGAAATCAAGAAAGCTATGATAGTTCCCAGACCAGTGAAGAAGGGATTTAAGCTTGAGTTTCCAAAAGATATGAATCCACTATATCCAAGTGAAGCAGTTATTAGAAAGAGCCTCAAGCTCTCCCCATTAGAAGCTTCAGATATGGTGCAGGTGTTACCATTAGATTCCAGGAATCCAATTGTGAGTTATGATGAGGATGAATGTCGATTCTAGAAGATTGGAAGATTTGGCAAGGAGGTACACACTTTTACCACTCTCATATCTTTATTTGCAAGTTGTGATAGAGAAGACTTGGTGGACCTTTGGAGGTTGCTGGAGACCAAGTATGAGGCTGAAGCACCAACTTCAGCTAATGGAATAAAACTTTGGACCACATTCAAAAGAATGTGTGGGACAAATGAGGAAGATCCTGAAATATGGAAGGATCTTGAAGATGACCTCAGTGGTCTTCAATGGAGGTTATATTCAGCTGCTGGTGTATACCATTTGAGTTCTACAAAGTTTGCTGAGTATCTACTTGTGGATGCTCAGTATTTCATATCCAAGGCTGTTTTGGAAAAGATGAAGGACACTCAGCTGGAGATAGATTATACAAGTGACGTGACAAAGAATTTGATCAGATTTATTTATTACCAATATGAGAAGGTTTGTCAGACTCCTCCAAGTTCTTAATGTTTATTCAGAAACTTGATCATAAGAGTGGATATCAAGTTTAGGGGAGGATTGTTGGGAATAAATTAAGGCCAGATCACTTGAGCGCTGACAAGAACAAATCAAGCGTTGACAGGAACAAAGCAAGCGCTGACAGCTCAAGCGTTGACAAGTTAAAGTCAAGCGTTGACACATTGAAGACAAGCACTGATGGAAGATATAAGCTACACGTTTATTATATTCTAGAATACTTCTAGTAAGGATAGAAACGACAATGTATTTTCTATGTTTATCTTTACCTAGAATAGTTGATACGTAGCTTATTGTACAAGGCTTCTTAGTCTATAAAAGAAGACCTTTAGGTTAATGTTTAGTATCAAGTTTTATATAAGTTTTCATTCGTAAACATCTTTCATTGTAAGCAAGTTCGACATTCATAATCAAAGTGAAAGTTTTGTTTACATCTTGTGTTCTTGTTTAAGTGTTAAATTCCGCATAACACTTAGATTCACAAAGCATATAACAAAGGTTTCTCTACGTGTTATACTTGATCTAATCTCGTATACACAAAGCTAATCGATCTAAGTTTGGGATCAACACTTTACGGCTAAACCGGAAACCTTAGGATTACGTATTTACATTTTCGAACTCCGTTTTTGATGAGACAATTTTTATTAGATTCGTTTTGTGCCGTTGATTCATAATTTATAAAAAAACGTTTTTCGTAAAACGACCCGAGGGCACGCAAATCGAGGAAACTAGAATCGAGGAGTACCCGTAAATAAATGGGGATGAGACAAGTGGGACACTTGTCCCACCCCCACTCAAAACCAGCCCTAACTAGCAACACAACATCACTTATGTGTCAAGTGTACACAATAAGCTTACACATGTCTTAAGGCTTAACTTGTAAGCTACATGCACATCAAAACCATTAGCTAAAACAAATCCATCCATTTCACACATGCAATACCACACACATTTCTCTCATTCTCTCTCAAATGTGCTGTCCCACACTCCTCACAAAACACCCCAATTTGATCTTGATTCTATCATAAAATCTTATGTTATTTACACACATGTTGAAGCCCTTTTGAAACCCTATTGATTGGTGGTAATTATAACATCCAAGGAGGAGTTTCCATGTAGTATTGGGGCTGATTTTCCACAAGGTGTTCATAAAGAATGTTGTCTTGAAGATGGTCTTGGTTATTCACAAGTTTCTCCATCAAAATCCATGTTTTGATCACAACCTACATCATCATGGTGGTATAAAGATTGTTCTCCTCATCCTCTTGTTATTTTTGATTATGTAATCTTGTATTTCTTTTACTTATGTATATGTATATGATGATGAATGATTATTAAAAATATTGTGTGGGGATTTGATGTTGATAAACATGCTTAAAAAGATGAAAAACTATAAGAAACAAGGCTAAAATCTTGTTTAGATTGTTGGCTGTATAAAACAGTAAAGAACCACATGTTAGACTGATAAAATGACAAAGTAGAAGCAATATACTGTAAGTAATATGTCTTGTACACATGTGAGAGTTGGCCATGCAATGGAATCATTGTAATGAGTGAGATATGATCAAAACAAGTTTAAAGTACAAATCTGAGTTCACTGTTTTGGACGATTTTTAGAAAATACTTAGAGACTGATTCAACATTAGCTATAGAAGAGTTAAATGGAGCACATATCATGTAGTTTATGTAATAAAAATTTGAGCTTCTATCTCCATATAGAACTCTAGATATGGCAGTTTTGGTGAACATGAAAATAAAAATCAGATTTTGGAAATTAAAGTATAATAGTATTATATAAGCACTCAAGTAAATATAGTATAAAATATGAATTAAAACCCACTAACTTATATAATACATTTATATAAACATGTATAAGGATAAATAAATGGACATTTTATAAAAATGGTAGTTTGATAAGTTTTATAAGTTATAAAACTATAAACATGATTTTTACGACTTTTTCGGCTATTACCGTAAAATTAACGTTTTTGTTAAATAAAACCTAGACGGTTGGACCTATCTAATGTAAACTTTTATAAACTCATATAATGATATATAAACATACATAACAAGTAAAAACCGATAAAACCCGAACTATATAACATACGGACATTAACGGGCTAAGTTAACGTTATTGGACTAACAATACAACAAAATGGGCTAAAACACTTATAAACTTATTTATTGGGCTTAACCCATTTAGGCCCAACATGTAAAGGGTAAATACTGATAATACAAATATAAAATGGATTAATACAAGTTAAAGAACTTATAATAAGTTTATTGGACTTAAAATATGTAAATAGGTAAAACTAGTAAACTAGTATAAAAGTTATCGACACATAACACTAAAATGAGTAAAAGAGAATATGTAAACCCACTTGATCATCATATATATATATATAATCATCATATGTATACATAATTGTTATTTTTATAAAGTCATTGGACATGAGTCTAAGACGAGTATTATTTGTCTAGGTTTCCGTGATTGAAGCACGTACCGTACATCCGAATTGCCGATAACCCGCTTTCCCACATCAACGTGAGTTAATAGCCTCGCACTCTTTTAAATGTTTTTATAAATGTTTTATAAACCCGCGAGGGAGATAACATGTTAGTTTTTATAAAATAGGACACCATTTGTCCCGATGTTTGTTTATTGATTTGGACCCGAATGATTGTATGACCCTATGAATGATTAAAGGACCCGATAGATGAAATAAAATGAATTATTAAAGTTAGTTTATGTCACTAAAAGTCCCATTAGCATGAATTGTGAACTACCGGGATTTGGTAGACGCTTATGCATATAATAGTACTATTTGGGGACGATCACCCCAGTTCGCGCCTTGACGGTTGATCCCCGTCGTGCCACATTGATTGGTAAGCGAATTTATGTATGAGAAGATTTCCATAGCGTGACCTTTGTGACGACACGCTAATCTAGATGGGCAAATTGAGTTTCGGGCTAGCTACCCGTTGTTTGTTGTAGTAAGGTAACAATGTCATGCGGCTTATAATAATCCAATTAACGAAATACTGCTATGCGCACCGAATTACGATGTATTGCCTGACTAGCAATACGGGGTCATACTATTGATATTATGTTCGTGTTTTGGTTTTATATAACCATATTCATATAACGGTTTTTATTTAATCTATACAACGTTATATAACGTATTGTATGATGTTTTTAACGACAATGGTTCGTATAATGATTTCTAAGGCAAATGCCTATATTATGATTTTCGATAAGGATTTGTATAAAAATGACTTTGGCTATTTTATGGCCTATTACAATGATTTGTACGAAATGATTTTTGGTAATAATTTTATACCAAAGTTATATTGATGGAATTTATTAAACTCTATGAATTCACTCGGCGTTATCGCTGACCTTTTCTTTTAACATGTTTTATCTCAGGTACTTGAAGGTAATTCTCGGGAAGACGACAAGAATTCATGGCGCGCACTTAAATAATAATTTCCATTCAAATATTTTGTAAAATTGTATGAAATGATTATGACTTGGGACCTATGTAAATTGGATATTTATGAATGAAAATGCTTTATTAATAAACGGCGCGATTTTTAAGTGTTGTCTATGATGTGAGTAATGTGCTATCCCGTAACACCAACGAGTCTTCCGCTGTATTGAGTTGTATAAATTTGGGGGTGTTACAGTTTGGTACCAGAGCTCTCGTTATAGAGAACGAAAGATTTTTAAAACCAAGGTTTTGAATAAAACATTTCAAAATCTTTTAACTATAAACATTTTTCTAAAAATGTCTAAAAATCTTTTGACTATAACGGTGCCGCAGAATTCCCGAGTTACCGACAAGGCCAGACTGAGAAGTGTTATTTTAATATATATATATATAACTTGGATAATATATATATGATGTAATTTTATTACATGATTGTTTGATGATTATTTTGATATTTATACGAGGTATTTATACGACGTAGATTGTCACAAGGAACCCTAAATCCCCTAGTAAATTAATCGAAGCTATTCTCGTAGGAATTCTAGCTATCCTAGATCTAAACCAAGTTGTGGATAATTATGATCCCAACAAATGGTTGATATTCGTAGAAATGTAGATATTAGTTGATTGTGATATTGAAGAAGAATTGGCGAGATTAAAACTGATATCGATGTCATGACGATCTTTCCTTATAGAGTGGAGTTTGACAAAACGATACCACCTAGAAAGATGTCATCTGATTCGTTGTCATCCAATTCTTAAATTGAAATCGAAAGGGTGAATGTTGCACTTGAGGCTGTCGTTGGAACCATTACCCAAAAGCCTCATGCCACTAGTACCTTTCCGAGAAGTCTAAGTGAATGTATGAGTCATTTCATACTAGTGACTTATTTGATAACTATTGATGAAGGAGCTATAGGATTGGAAATTAAGTGTTGATCATATCGAGCTTTTATTGCCCTATTAAGGTGTAAGAATAAGATTGAAAGTATTGGAAAATGAGGTAGGATGTTACATTGAGTATAAGTTGGTTGAAACTTGAATAAAATAAAATTTAACTTGTATGGAATATGAAATTGTTAAGAGGAAGTCGTTTAGTTTTGTGATTGAATTATAAGGTTTTAATTGATTTTTGATTCGTGTTAAGTATTGTTCCTAAACCATTGTCCACTAATGAGGATGCCCAGTGTCCAATAAATAAATTGAAGAAATCTTCTTCTGAATTGGGACCGATGGATCTTCCGGGACAGGTGGGACACCTAATGACTCTTGTAGGTTAGTATTCATTATGGTATCTTTTAAAAATCCCTAACTTAACTGAGATATCAGTTGGTAGGATGAGTTCTGAGAATTGTATGACATAGTGACACGTAATGTGTTACGGTACAATTTTGACTTGTTTGTGATTAATGAAAAAGACTACCTTTGATTACTAAAATCTACATGTATCGATGTTATCTATCCTTTATTGCTTCATCCTAATGTTCGCATTAGTGATGCAACCATTGAACAAGTACTCATCTCGAATTGAGTTACGTTGTGGATTATTCTTTGGAGTGCCATCGAGATCATGAACCTCATGATTAAGTGGCTAAGCTCATTTCCTGATATATTGAAGTTAGTTCTTGGTGAACAACTTTTCATCACTCTTTTGCATATCACTAATTGTTTTTATAAGATAAAACAGTATCATTTGAGGAAATTGAATTTTCATCACTATAAGGATTATACAAAGTGAGATTTATAAGTGATCGTTATCAAAATGAAGTTGTTTATAAAACATCTCGGAAAACTTAATTGTTTTCATAACAAAGAAAATATTTGTAAATTTATTTTTGATTCTTATTTAAGAATTAAGCATGAAAATGTTTTTATTATAAACATGATGATAAAATTTTGACGAACTGAGTATTGCATCGTTAATATTGAAATTGTATATAGTTGCGCGCCTACATACAATTTGGAATGGACCATGCAAGACTGATTAGTAGTCACCATAAAACTAATGAATAAACACTACATTTTCTTTGAAGATTGTGAAAGATTAAATTTTATGAGATCTGCAAGAAGTGAAAAATAGGGACATAGTGTTAGGGACACCTACATATGTGCCTGTAGCATCTATTTTTCTGAGTCGAATTTACTCATATGTGGAAATTGTCTTATTTGACAATTGACAATTCTTTCTTGTCCAATTCTCCAGTAGTGAGATTCTTAGGAAAAGTATCTGATTACCGAGTGTTGATACCCGACTGGATGTATCGACGTTCCTATCATTTATTTTGATTTGGTTTCATTTGAATGACCTGGGTAACGATCCGAGGAGCTTTCGAATGCGTACTCAAATTATGAAAACATGGGAAATTCATATTCGTTAAATGTTTTCGTCTGTATCTGATTTGAAATTTTCTCGCGTACATTATGCGTTGACCTTACTCTTTTAATGGTAGTTGTGTCTCCATATATCCTTGAATTGTGAAGGATTATGAGTTATTATTAGTCTTTTGATAAGTTCACATCTTATCGACGACAATAAAACTAAAAAGTTGATAATTCCAGTTGAATGGATTGATTGATTATGACATGACGACATTGTCTTAATTGATGGGAACTCGAATAGAATTCCCCTAAATGATAAGATGTTGATTATCAAAAGTGATCTAAATAATTCTTGATGG
Source organism: Glebionis coronaria (assembly GCA_025667525.1). NCBI lineage: Eukaryota > Viridiplantae > Streptophyta > Magnoliopsida > Asterales > Asteraceae > Glebionis > Glebionis coronaria. The sequence goes on along the minus strand of CM046877.1, from coordinate 172,051,473 downwards.
ATGACCGTATCCTGCATTTAGACTTGAAATTATACCATGAATGGTTGTGAATTAGTCATAGATACTATAAACTAAGAAGAACCTAAGATAAATGTATTAAAAGATGTTCCTGCTATTTGAAACTTTAGGAGGTATTTAATTGATGAATTACCTAGACTTTCGCCATTTAGGCAAGTTGAATTTGGTATTGATTATATTCTCGGTGTTGCACCTGTGGCTTGTGCACTGTATGTCAGCACCATCTGAATTAAAGGAATTACCGTACAACTGAGAGAGTTGTCAGAGAAAGATTTTATTCTACCGAGCTCGTCATCATGAAGAGCTATGGTGTTATCATTCCTTATATTTATAGATTACTGTGAACTGAGTAAATTGACAATCGAAAACGATATCCATAACTCGAAATGGAAGATTTGTTCGATCATTTACAAGGTTCTAGCGTATGTTTTAAAGATTTGATCCATGGCATGGTTATCATCAACTTCGCATCTGCGAAAAAGATTATCTATTCCAATCACTACATCCGGTACTTGTAATGAACGTTATGAGTTTCACGTGATGTCGTTTAGATTGACTAATACACATGTAGCATCCATAAATTTGGTGAATCACGTGTGTAGGCTGTAATTTGATAAATTCATGCTTGTGATCATTAAGGACCATTTGTTTATTTATAAGAATAAGAATGAGTTAATAGTTATTTATAAACTGCCCTGAATTGGCCGAACAATGAAAACCTGTACCTTGAATAATTAACATGTGATTTAAGACTTAATCCTTTACATAAAATGACCATTTGATTAATGATGGAAAGATATATATATATATATATATATATATATATATATATATATATATATATATATATATATATATATATATATATATATATATATATATATATATATATATATATAGTAGTGTTATTGTGATGACCAACCTTAAAATAAAAACAATGAGAACCAATTTGAGCCGTTAGATATACCATCTTATATAAGAATTAAATCTAATTTAATAAGTATTAATAATGGCAATATGGTAATTTATTGAAAGTTTATGGCATTTTTTTACTCACAATGAGAATTTAATGCAAACTCACGTAATTCCCTTATTTCCTGTGGTCACCTTCGTTCAATTTATACGAAGTATTATTTTTTAATGTTTGTGTTTGTCTTTCTTTTAACTTGCGTAGGAACTAGTGCATATGGGTTTTTTTTTCTAAATGCTTTCATGCTAATTTTTATGAAATATTTATAGTGACAAATAAATCTTTCGACGCATATAAAATTATATATATTTTTATCGACACGTTTATTTTTATGACACATTTTTATGAAACATGTCGTATTTGTTAGATTTATAATAACACATCAATTTAGTAGTACATTTTTTTAGAATGTAGTCTTTTGATATTTTTTATGGATTCTTTTTTGTTTTTTTAAATGCTTTCGAACTGACACACTAATTTATATGATACACTTTTAGTGACAAATAAATCTCTTTACACACATAAATTTATGGTATGTTTTTACTGACACGTTCATTTTTATGACACATTTTTTTGTGAAACATGTCGTCTTTGGTACATTTATAATAACTCATTAGTACATTTTTTAGACACATGGTCTATCGATACAATTGTAATGACACATTAATTTTTTAGCATTTTTTTAAAATACATAGTTTTTTGATACATTTATAATGAGACACTCATTTTCTAACATAATTTTATCAACAATCTAAATTTGTGACACGGAAAAGTTTCAATGATACATTTTTAATGACAATAACTTTTTTGCTAAATATTTAGTAAAATCAAAAACGTAAAATTTGATTAAGAAAGCATATCTATAATCTGACTAATACATAATATGGAAGTAGCATATGGATCAAACTTTTAATATTAAATGCGCATGTATTTTAATCTAAAAAACTGTACTAGTCATTTTTTGTCTAATAATGAACAAGAATAAAATAAAATAAAAGAACAGATCCATTTTTAAAGTTATGAGTATGAATGATTTGTTGAATACTAGCACTCAATTTGAAGATGAAAGGCGGCAGTTTTGTGGAATGAAAAGGAAGACCAAATAATACGGAGAGCAATTATCCTTTTTCATGTAATAATAGCTCAATTTTTTTTAAAAAAGGATAATCAATGTCTATATTACCCTTTTGTATTTATTGTCATTTTTACATGTAATTAAATGCTGAAATTTAATGTGTCAAAATTCTATTGGTTCCTATTATTTTTATTTTAAGAGCGGTCACCATAAGAACGCAAATCTATATATATATATATATATATATATATATATATATATATATATATATATATATATATATATATATATATATATATATATATATATATATATATATATATATATATATATATATATATATATATATATATATATATTGACTCTTCAAAAATTAAGAGCCCTTTTAAGACTTTGGGTTTTACCAAAAAGAAAATGGAAATATGTTTTGACAAATGTTTTAACAAAGGATTTTAAAGGGATTATTCCCTTATACACAAAACATTTAACTAAACTCCTGTTTAGGGGTAAATGTTGTTGCATACCTTAAGACAACTTAAGAAGGATTGAGGGAAACCCATTTATACCATGACTTAAAATTTGAAACGACACTTTTTGCTTTTCAACTAAGAGAATTTTGACCAAAGTATAACCAAAGATTTTTCAAACATTTACGAATCTTATTAATTATTTTCGATAAATCAACAAAAATCGCATTAATTAAATTCAAATTTATTTTGAACATTTTATATAATTGGTCGAACTAAGGAATTTAAAATTTTTACGTTTACGTTTCATAAAAATTTAATAATTATTATTTAATTACTTGTAATAACTATCGACGCTTTAAAACGTCGGATTGAGCAAAACTGATAAAAATGAAAGTTGAGACGAAACTGAAACTTAGAAAATATGACGAAAGGTGAACGTAATTACTGACACATTATGTAGGAAAGATAAAGAACCAATTAGGACATGTTCCTTAATAATGAAGGTGCAAAAATAAATTGTTGAACAATTTAAAATAGACGATGTTTGTAAAAAGGATGATATAGATAATAAAAAGAGGTTCGCGGCTAATGTGAACCATTAGAATTGAGAAGCCGATGGCGTTAAATGTATAAAAGGCCACTTGTGGTTGCCTAAATATGGAGATTTTGAGATTTAGTTATGTTGAAATCTTGTAAGTATAAGTATTCTATTCCTGTCATTTCTGATTTAATGTATCATTATCAGAAGAAGTTGTATTGATGGCAAATTATGAAGGCAGACACCGCCTCATACATTAGTAAACGTCTAACTATTGCAAAGGTCATCATCTGAATTTGATTTGATCTGGGTCATCGTCGACAGACTAACCAAATCTACTAATATCATTCTCGTTAATGATAGATTCTTGATGAAGAAATTGACTCTTTTGTATTTAAAGGATTTATGTAAACATGGTGTGCCTGTATCGATCATCTCTATCAAGATCCGCGCTTCGCATCGAATTTCTAGAGATTTGCTCAGAAGTCATTGGGAACGAACCTTGATGAGAGTGCTGTTTACCACCCTAATCGAAGGGACGAGGTAAAGTAACGATACAAAATACTATAAGTGCTGTTCTATGTTTGAATGATTGACCTTTGGTAATAAACTGTAAAATCGCTTTCCTTTGGAAAGATTATCATTGATAATTATCGTGTTAATATCGAGATCGAATCTTGTTAGGATCTATATTAGAGCATCTGTAAGCAGGAGTTGAGATGAAGACACCCGACATACACCCATTGTGAGTTGGACATGTCTTTTAGGTTTGAGGTTTCCTATGATAGCGAACCTAACCTTACAAAATACTCGACCTGCGAGACCTGAAATGATTGTTGAAACTAGGATCTGATTATTGACCGCCGGTAGTGGGCAGGAGGTTATGTGAATATGAAATGTAGATCTTGAAGTGCCAGATGGGTAGCGAAGTTATGCCAAAAATTTTCACCTTGGAAAAATGAATAGATGATCTGGAAGATCATGGGATATAAGTCCCCGTTGTATGGGACCATTGAGATAATATAAAGAGTTGGTTTGAAAGGCATATAAGCTGGATCTACCCTAGGACTTCAAGGACTGCGTGAATTATGTTTTGTATATCGAACTTGATGGAATATCTATCAAGTGAGAATCTGATTGTTTCTTAGTAGAGTTTAGATCGGCGAAAAGTTGCATTCATCAAAAACCCGTGAACATCATGGATAGAGAAAGTAAGTCAACATTAAGCCTGATCTTATTCCCGTAGTTATGTTTGATGAAACTCGCGTATTGTAATGGATTACACTTGTGAGAAAAGACCCAATGTGGAGGAAATACCCACATGGATTTAACTCTATAAGAAGCGAGTAGTAAGATGATCTTTGAGGACAAAGATCCTATTTAGGGGTAAATGCTGTGACAATCCGTCAATTTATGGTTAATATTTTATTCTCAATTATTATTTGAAAACATTATTTTAATGTTACATTATGAACTCACTTATTTTTGGGAAGAAATTTGGATTTACGTCTTGAAGTAGCATCGACTACGTCTAAACCGGAGGATTCTACGTTATGTGCTTACGTTTACATACACCGTTTTGGTGACAGTCCGACATTTCAGAAAATAAATTTGTCCGTGAATATTATTTTGAGAATTTAAATTTGTGTTGGTTCATAAACTCACAAATTTACGAGAAGAGATTAGGACTTACGATTTTAATTTAACGTCCTTTACGACTAAACCGGAAACCTTAGGATTACGTATTTACGTTTTCAAACTCCGTTTTTGATGAGACAGTTTTTATTAGATTCGTTTTGTGCCGTTGATTCATAATTTATAAAAAACGTTTTTCGTAAAATGACCCGAGGGCACGCAAATCGAGGAAACTAGAATCGAGGAGTACCCGTAAATAAATGGGGATGAGACAAGTGGGACACTTGTCCCACCCCCACTCAAAACCGGCCCTAACTAGCAACACAACATCACTTATGTGTCAAGTGTACACAATAAGCTTACACATGTCTTAAGGCTTAACTTGTAAGCTACATGCACATCAAAACCATTAGCTAAAACAAATCCATCCATTTCACACATGCAATACCACACACATTTCTTTCATTCTCTCTCAAATGTTCCATCCCACACTCCTCACAAAACACCCCAATTTGATCTTGATTCTATCATAAAATCTTATGTTATTTACACACATGTTGAAGCCCTTTTGAAACCCTATTGATTGGTGGTAATTATAACATCCAAGGAGGAGTTTCCATGGAGTCTTGGGGTTGATTTTCCACAAGGTGTTCATGAAGAATTTTGGTCTTGAAGATGGTCTTGGTTATTCATAAGTTTCTCCATCAAAATCCATGTTTTGATCACAACCTACATCATCATGGTGGTATAAAGATTGTTCTCCTCATCCTCTTGTTATTTTTGATTATGTAATCTTGTATTTCTTTTACTTATGTATATGTATATGATGATGAATGATGATTAAAAATATTGTGTGGGGATTTGGTGTTGATAAACATGCTTAAAAAGATGAAAAACTACAAGAAACAAGGCTAAAATCTTGTTTAGATTGTTGGCTGTATAAAACAGTAAAGAACCACATGTTGGACTGATAAAATGGCAAAGTAGAAGCAATATAATGTAAGTAATATGTCTTGTACACATGTGAGAGTTGGCCATGCAATGGAATCATTGTAATGAGTGAGATATGATCAAAACAAGTTTAAAGTACAAATCTGAGTTCACTGTTTTGGACGATTTTTAGAAAATACTTAGAGGCTGATTCAACAGTAGCTATAGAAGAGTTAAATGGATCAAATATTATGTTGTTTATGTCATAAAAATTGGAGCTTCTATCTCCATATAGAACTCTAGATATGACAGTTTTGGTGAACATGAAAATAAAAATCAGATTTTGGAAATTAAAGTATAATAGTATTATATAAGCACTCAAGTAAATATAGTATAAAATGTGAATTAAAATCCACTAACTTATATAATAAATTTATATAAACATGTATAAGGATAAATAAATGGACATTTTATAAAAATGGTAGTTTGATAAGTTTTATAAGTTATAAAACTATAAACATGATTTTTACGACTTTTTCGGCTATTACCGTAAAATTAACGTTTTTGTTAAATAAAACTTAGACGGTTGGACCCGTCTTATGTAAACTTTTATAAACTCATATAATGATATATAAACATACATAACAAGTAAAAACCGATAAAACCCGAACTATATAACATACGGACATTAACGGGCTAAGTTAACGTTATTGGACTAATAATACAACAAAATGGGCTAAAACACTTATAAACTTATTTATTGGGCTTAACCCATTTAGGTCCAACATGTAAAGGGTAAATACTGATAATACAAATATAAAATGGATTAATACAAGTTAAAGAACTTATAATAAGTTTATTGGACTTAAAATATGTAAATAGGTAAAACTAGTAAACTAGTATAAAAGTTATCGACACATAACACTAAAATGAGTAAAAGAGAATATGTAAACCCACTTGATCATCATATATATATAATCATCATATGTATACATAATTGTTATTTTTATAAAGTCATTGGACATGAGTCTAAGACGAGTATTATTTGTCTAGGTTTCCGTGATTGAAGCACGTACCGTACATCCGAATTGCCGATAACCCGCTTTCCCACATCAACGTGAGTTCATAGCCTCGCACTCTTTTAAATGTTTTTATAAATGTTTTATAAACCCGCGAGGGAGATAACATGTTAGGTTTTATAAAATAGGACACCATTTGTCCCGATGTTTGTTGATTGATTTGGACCCGAATGATTGTATGACCCTATGAATGATTAAAGGACCCGATAGATGAAATAAAATGGAATATTAAAGTTAGGTTATGTCACTAAAAGTCCCATTAGCATGAATTGTGAACTACTGGGATTTGGTTGAAGCTTATGCATATAATAGTACTATTTGGGGACGATCACCCCAGTTCGCGCCTTGACGGTTGATCCCCGTCGTGCCACATTAATTGGTAAGCGAATTTATGTATGAGAAGATTTCCATAGCGTGACCTTTGTGACGACACGCTAATCTAGATGGTCAAATTGAGTTTCGGGCTAGCTACCCGTTGTTTGTTGTAGTAAGGTAACAATGTCATGCGGCTTATGATAATCCAATTAACGAAATACTGCTATACGCACCGAATTACGATGTATTGCCTGACTAGCAATACGGGGTCATACTATTGATATTATGTTCGTGTTTTGGTTTTATATAACCATATTCATATAACGGTTTTTATTTAATCTATACAACGTTATATAACGTATTGTATGATGTTTTTAACGACAATGGTTCGTATAATGATTTCTAAGGCAAATGCCGATATTATGATTTTCGATAAGGATTTGTATAAAAATGACTTTGGCTATTTTATGGCCTATTACAATGATTTGTACGAAATGATTTTTGGTAATAATTTTATACCAAAGTTATATTGATGGAATTTATTAAACTCTATGAATTCACTCGGTGTTATCGCTGACCTTTTCTTTTAACATGTTTTATCTCAGGTACTTGAAGGTAATTCTCGGGAAGACGACAAGAATTCATGGCCCGCACTTAAATAATAATTTCATTCAAATCTTTTGTAAAATTGTATGAAATGATTATGACTTGGGACCTATGTAAATTGGATATTTATGAATGGAAATGCTTTATTAATAAACGACGCGATTTTTAAGCGTTGTCTATGATGTGAGTAATGTGCTATCCCGTAACACCAACGAGTCTTCCGCTGTATTGAGTTGTATAAATTTGGGGGTGTTACAGACCACAATCCTCGAGACCGCGGTTTGCCTCCCAAGTTGATATGGTTCATGTTTCTAGACCAATCACTCCACCAACTAGGGCCAGTATGACTAAAACAGCTTTAGCAAGACCTAATCACATTATTGCCTCTAGTCTCCCTAGACATAGTCCAAAGAACACGTCTCGAACTAGTTCAAATGACGTTCACCACAAATTTGGTCTAAGGGAAGCTATTCAAAAGACACAAGTAAGAGATAGGAATTTCAAACCTAGTCAGATGCCTTCTAGATTATCCAACACTGCTAACCGTAGCATGTCATATCCTAGGAGCATCAATCAATCATCTAGTAATTCTAGATCTTACTCGGACATTAAATATGCTACTTGTAAAACATGTTGGAAATGTGTCTTTAAGGAAAATCATGATTCTTGTGTCAAGAAATTACTTAATGAGGTGAACTCCCATGCTAGAATTAAATCCCAGTGGTTAGTAAAATCAAACCCATTGGTAAAATTTGGCGCCCCACTGGTAGAACTTTCACTCTTGTAGGAAACGAGTGCCCTTTAACTATGATTGTCTCCGATTCTACTAAGACTACTAGGGAGGAAATTGAAAGGATGATCATCACTTAAGCCTGAACTTAAGATTTTCTATAAAAGGAAAAGTTTGCCAGCTAAGATAAGTGAATCATCTCCTCAGTTCACCTCTGGCACAAGAAAAGAAAACTGTGAATCCCCGCAGGGTTCTAAGATAGATATCGCTAACCCATATAAAAGCATACAAACTTCAACTAAGAATGCAGGTACCAAAGTCAAGAATCAACAAAAACAAACCAGTCCGATCTTTGTACACCATTCAACTAAGGACACTCTCAGAGTTTGGTTACTGAAGAAGCTGATATTAGAGAAACAAGTGTCTCAGGGGATTTGCAGCTAAGTTCGTGTACATGGCTCACAGTCAAATCATAGTCTGTGACCCGCTCTTCAAATAAAGGAAAGTTTATTGCCGATGATAAACTTATCCTCACAAACGAGAAATTAAGTTTTCTCGAACACGAGCTTACACTAAAACCATTCAAAGGTTTTAAGATCGTGTATAAGGTTTATAGACAAATCACAGTCTGTGACCCGTTCATCAAAGAAAGGAAAGGTTATCGCCGATGATAAACTTATCCTCACAAACGAGAAATTAAATTTTCTCAGACACGAGCTTACATTAAAACTATTTAACAGTTTTAAGCTCGTGTATAAGGCTCATCGTTAAATGTCAGACGATGACCCGATCTTCAAATAAAGGAAAGTTTATCATCGATGATAAACTTATCCTCATTAATGAGAAATTAAATTTCTCGGGCATGAGCTTATATTAAAAACATTCGAAGTTGTTTAAGCTCATGCACAACGGCTTGCAATCACATGACAGATTGTAACCCGCTCTTCAAAGAAAGGAAAGTTTATCGCCGATGATAAACTTATCCTCATTAACGAGAAATTAAATTTTCTCGGACACGAGCTTACATTAAAACTATTCAAAGGTTTTAAACTCATGTAAATTGGCGTATAATCACATTTCAGATTATGCCCCAGACTTCATAGAAAGGAAAGTTTATCAACGATGATAAACTTATCCTCTCAACGAGAAATTAATTTTTCTCGGGCATGAGCTTATATTAAAAACATTCGAAGTTTTTAAGCTCATGCACAATGACTTATAGTTAAATATCAGACTGTAACTCGGACTTCAATTTTAGGAAAGCTTATCTTTAAAGATAGCTTATCCTTGTAACGGGAAATTAAATTTTCTCGGTCATGAGCTTGTATTAAAACATTCCAAGTTTTAAAGCTCAGAAAGGAAAGTGTATCTTTTAAATAAGAGAACTTTTCTTCATAATGAGAAATTCATCTTTCTCGGTCATGAGCTTTCTGATAAAACATTCAAAAGTTTTCAAGCTCATGAAAACGAATTCTAAGTAAATGTCAACTTAGGAATCATTCTTCAGTTAAAAGGAAAGTTTATCGCCGATGATAAACTTATCCTCACAACGGGAAGTTTACAACTTCTCGGATTTGAGCTCGTTTTGTAAGATATTCAACATCTTAAGCTCAAGTAACTGTTTTTCAAAACATTGAACATAATTTTTCGAGAATTTATCAAAAGGTTTTTCTAAATCTTTCAAAATTGTGTGTTCAAAAATGTTTTTGATAAAAAGAGCATGTCTTATGGAATAGATAATATTTACGATACTAGAAATGTCATTCAATAGTGACACGGGGTTGTAAATAAAGTTTGAGCAAAAGTTCAAATGTTTTAAAACATGTTCTAAATGGCTTGATATTATTTCAGATAGTAACCCGTTTTTCACTTTAAAGTCAAGCATTTCACCAGAAAGCTTTGACTCAACAACGGGAATTAAGTTTCTAGGGCATGGTTTATTTTATAACCATGTAAGGGATTGTGTCTACGGAATAACACAATGATTGTGGTAAAATACGACCTTTAGGAAAAGAAGTGTAAAAGCGGTAAGTATTAAACAAATGATTTTAGGAAAAATCAAGTGTTAATGACCCTAAGTGAAATGAAAGTTCATTTCCCAAGGAGGTATATGTGTGTGAAAAACTTGTAAAATGTTTGAGATTAATATTGGTTTAGAAGGGGATGAGAAAAGAAGATGACGAAGATGTGAAAATTATTACTACGACGACAAAACGTAAAACCCGTAAAAAGCTCAAAAATAAAAATTAATTCTAAAAATTACCAAAAATTCACCAAAAATCAACATCAATAAATTAAGAGTTTACCAATGATCAAAACTTTTTCAAACCTTTTAAATAATTAAATATTCAATTTTAAATGCTAATTAAAGCCCTAAAAATCAAATAAATTATCAAAGAGCCCAAATAAAGATTTTTCAATTGGTAAACCTCTAAAATGACCTAAAAAGATTAAAAACTATTTTTAGAAAATTTTAAACTAATAAAAACTATTTAAAATGATTTAAAAACTATTAAAACTTAAGATAATTATAAAAATTAATCTAAAAGTGATAAAATTATTCTAAGATTTTCAAAAGTCCTATTTTAATGTATTTAAGCTAAGAAAAATGTAAAAAGTTGAAAATGTGAAATTTGAAAAATAATAATAAAATAATATTAAAATTCCAAAAACTATAAAAAATTCTAAAAACTTGCAAACTAGTTTATTTTAACCTAAATAATCAGAAAATGAAAGTGAAATGACCAGAATACCCCTATTAGGCCCTCAAATGGGCCAAAACCAAAAAAAGTTCACTTAAATGGGCTTTTTAGCCCAAAAAGTCAAACTTGGCCCAATTGACTTGGAAAATCTCAATCTGACTCAAAATTTAATTCTAAACACAAAACTCTAAAGGCCCAAAAGTTAAAAGTGAGCTTATCATAGCTTAATAAGCAAACAACTTATTCTTATTGGGCTTTTTAGCCCATTAAGCAATAAGCTAATGCCATAAGCTCTAATTTGACACACAACCTTCTTTTGGGATGCTTAAGAGATCTGTAAAAAGAAATTTTGAAAAAGCACACTCAATAAGCCAGAAATAAGCAAAGTACAATTTCACTAAAAGACAAAATAGTCGGGTTTGAGATTTAGGGCACCTCAGAACTTGATTCAACTTGCAAAATGTCACAAATGAACTCAATAAGCCAAATCAATCAACAAAAATCCAATAAGCAACACCAATAAGCCAGAATGAACCAATAAGCACTTATGAAAAAGTCAATTAAGTTGGTTTTCTAGTCAAACCCTAAAGTCAACCCACCAAATGCTCCAGTATGAACAAATGGGTCAAATAATGAGCACCTATTACAAAATCCAAGTTGTTGCTGGTTAAAATAAGCTATTTTAGCTTATTGATAAGCTGAAACCCAATTAACACTAACAGGGGGAACTTTCAGTAGGAACTGGTTCCCACTGCTTTGACTATTTGACCAAGCTTTTTAGAGAGATTTAGTTGGATTCAATTGGAAACAAGGGCACCCTTGTGATCAGTGAATGACAAGGAGTAAATATCAACAAGAAAATCACAATTTGGTTCACACAATAAGCTCAAATCAATCAAACAGTCACAAGATATTGCTCAGACATGGGAAATAAGCAGTTATGCACAAATAAGCAGATATAGCATGAATAAGCCAACCAAATTCAACAGGATGCATACACAAGCTATATAAACTATGAATAAGCACAAACAAACTTAAATCAAACACTGAATCAAAGTATAGAACAAGATCAAAGCAGATTAAAGTTACTGATATGAACTACAAGTACTCAAGCACACTTTGCTGATCTAAATGACCACAGATCCAAATTCAGGCACTCAAACCTCTTTCCCTGGTGTAATTAACCTAGATTTAACACTTGTTAACCCTAGTCTATGATTGGATGTAGGTGTCCTCTAAATTTCAACCAATTTCACCAAGTAACAAAGATTTTATAGCCCTTTAATGGATTAGAGTGTTTCAAACCACAAAACCTGCAAACAGATGAACAATAGCACCAAGTAAACAGATACCAACAATAAACAACACAATACAACCACTTAACAAACCATAAAACCTACTTATGCAGTTAACCCAAACACCCCTTAAAAACCTGTTTTGACAAATTTCCAAAGGATAATCCAGTTTTAACCCACAAATCAAGTCAATAACAACACATAAACATCAAACAATACCAGATGAACAATAATCAACCATAAAAACACAGATTCAAGAACTATCATGCAGATTCACCAAAAATTCAGAAAATAAAGAGGAAATTGAAAAAGGAGAAGATGCAAACCTCCAAGACCTACATCCAGGCCCTGGATTGTTTGAGCTGAGGTACTAGTAGAACAAGTACCAGCTTCCAAGTACCTGCTAAGATGAACAAACAAAAGTGATGCACAATAAACAAGCACTTTTCTGATTTTTGAAACCCAAGTTTTATCACTTAAAACCTTGCCTCAAAAACTTTCAAACATCAAAATGGAACTCAGAATTAGGCTATTCTAACACCAACTTTTAACAAATATAAAAGAGATTTCTCAAAATTCAGAAAATCAAATTTTATTAACTTTAAAAGGGATTACAAAGATTGATAGCCTAAAACTGGAACAAAAGCTCTCTCACAGGTTGAGGAGTCTATTTATAGGCAAATGCTAGCTATTCACTATTCACAAACCCTAGAAGTGAAATTCCTATTTTATCCTTGAGCACTTGAGGCCGTTTGTTGTTGATGAGCTGTCCAAAATGATCCTAGACGTTCAATTTAGCTTTGGGGTGAAGCAAAGGCTCTCAGCTGTTGATCTTGACATGTGGCAAGCCTTGGAGAGGAAGGTATGATGTGATAGGTGGACGGTTGAATGGGTGGGACCCTTTGGTGAGTGGAGATGTGGGTTTTTGGTGTGGGATGTGTTTCTGCATGTGTGAATCACACATGTGCCAGGGTAATTGAAAATTACCCTTTGTTTAAGTGAAGTAATTTTTGGTTGGTGAAAAGGTGAACAGTGGTGAGTTTGATCCGAATTTGGGGGAAACTTGTCTATTTGGCGCAATCTTGGTTTAAATGTTTCATTTGCTCACTTTTAGTCCTTGTTATTTGGCCAAACCTGCATAACAAGTTTATTTCCCTAATAAACTCGTTTCCCTTTGTTATAAAAGTTTCAGACTTCATGTTTTGGCCACAAAAAGTTTTCAAAAGGGATTTTAGGGCTTTTATCACTTTAGGCTAATTACAATTTCAGTCCTTTTGATATTTAAACCATATTTAAAGGACTAGAAATGTAATATTCTTGATCTTCAAGGGCTTCTTTGGATTTTGGACTTTATGAAGGACCATTCTTGACAAATTAGATTTGATGAGGGACTAATCTTGCCATTTCTTCAAAGTTGAAGGACCTTTTTGTAATTTTGACAAACTTAAGGGACCAAACTTGTAACTATGAATTCACAAGGGTTTTAAGTGTCATTTCTTCATTCATTGAGGATCAATCTTGCATATCTTCAAATCTTCAAGGGTAATTGTTGGATAAATCATGAACTAGGGCCCGGTTCTTTGTACGACTTCGTTTCTCGTGTCCGTTTTTCCTTGTTTCTTGTGATCTTTTGTCTTTTTCACGATATCCATACCTAAAATACACAAGTAAACAAACACAAGCATATATATGGTATTTTATGACTTTTTATGCATTTAAAGCCCGAAAAGACCGATGAGATCATGTATAAATGCCATCTCATCACTCCCCCATACTAAGCCATTGTCGTGCCCTCACGCAATGCTAGAATAAAGTATCTAAGCATCACCAAAGTTCAATTTTATTAACCTTTATTTAAGAGTAAAAGACTTGCAAAAATACTACGAAGATGTGTAAAGACATAATGTATGATTTTCATCACAAATGTGACTTTTAGGGTCAAAGAATAGAAACAAGTAAATGTCCCTTAGAGTAAAATTCGTCATCCTTGATTGTCATACATTCCATGCTAAGTGCAAAAACGAGATCATTGTTGGTACAAGTCACAATGCTAACACTACTCATACGTCCAAATTGTGTAATACTTTTTCTCCCCGCAATCCTAGTTATTATACAAGGAAATGGGTTACTAGCATTTTTTAACTATTTGTCATGGATCACAAGTGATTCATATTGACTTATTTGAGTAGTTATTAGTCCGAAAGCAAAGTAGCACGATTTAATTTATAGCTAGCCGAAGGACAAAATCTTTTAAAACGGCTTCTCGTGTATCTCCTTAAGTTCATATCTTGGCATAACTCGTTTCACGATTTGAGACCTTTCTCGGACCGATATTTGGCATGTACTTCATACTTCAAATCTTGGGAAGACGTTCTTGAAATTATGGTCTTCTCTTCATATATTTGGAATTTCTTCACTTGACGTTTTTGAGAGATTCTTCATATTTGGATCACGACTTCATCATTTTTCTTCAATCTTTATTTTGGACTTTGATATAAAACGATCCGCCTCCTTTTCGGTCTTGGATATATTTATCCTCATACCTTGTAAGGGTCTTTTTGGATAGACTTTCTCCATGATCTTTAGGGGAGTAATTGCTTTTCGTGGTGTGTCTCGATCCTTCATATTGATTTAGGAATAATGATACTTCACATCATCTTGGATCTTTAGCAACAAAATAGAGCTCCTCATGCCTTGTTAGGGCCTTTTTGGATAATCACCAATCTTCGCGTCCCGCTTCAATAAGTTATGCCTTGGCTATGAACTCTATTCAACCCTGAGCAAATTTTAAACGATCTTGCGCTAGAGGCTAAGTAACCTTTCAAATCGTACGACCTTACTTATTGCAATTATTTTTATTCCTAATGCATTGATCTTATGGGAAGAAAAAGCCACAATTAAAAACATATGAGTTTTTGAAAGAACATTTTCATGTTCTACGTTTAGCATGATCACTTGTCTAACTCTATCATCTCTCGTTCTTCACTATATAAAGACCTCAAATTAAAGAGACTCGTGAATACTTAGCCATGCAAGTCAAAATTAAGCCAAATTTGGATTAGCTTTCATAAAGACTATATCAAATCAAAATTTTGGGTTTTCAATCCACCTATAGGATCTTGCACTTTCTTAGACTTTTTCAAGTTTAGAGAATGCATTTTATAGTTCCCTTGATAAGTGACTTTCTAGGATCAATTATAGGAACTTGCGAAAAGTTCTTGTTCTTAATCCGAATGAGCTAAGACTTTCGCGTTTTAAAGATCCCTATATAAAAGTCTAGCAGAACTTGAATTGAGCGGGTTAAGGAATGTAAATGGCTCCAAATGCCCATCAAGTCAAAAATTAGCTCTTATTCTACCCATCGGAAAATATACATTCATGTCTGTAGAAACTAGAAGGGGGGTTGAATAGTTTCTCTTCGATTGGTGACCAAATTAAAATTACTTTTAATTTGGTTTGTATCAAAACTATCTTTTACTTGATGCTAAGTTGCATAATGATTAGGTTCAATTGAAATACACTAGCAAGGATAATAAGCAAGTATAATGATAATGAAATAAGTAAAGAGCAAGGAAGGAGACAACCTAGTGGGAAGACACCAAGATTTATAGTGGTTCGACAACGAGGCTCTATCCTCTTTTCTACTCCACTCCTCGAGTACACCTACTCGAGATTTCCACTTTATCCACAAGCTCCCTTCTCGGCGGAGAAAACCTTACATCGTTGCTTACATTATTTTCCGACACTAACCTAAATGTCGAGACCTAATCTTTAGCTAGGACCAATCTACACGACGTTGCCTACTTCACAATTTAACGACACAAGGCTAGATGTCGAGTTCTAATCGAAAGGTAGAACCAATCTTCACGACGTTGCCTACTTCACCATTTTACGACACAAGGCTAGATGTCGAGTTCTAATCGAAAGCTAGAACCAATCTTCACGACTCTTCACTTTGAAGCTAAGTGAGAACTTCACACAACACAACTACTAATCACTTTAAAGTTTAGTGAGAACTCACAAGACACAACCACATCACTTTATAGTTTAGTTAGAACTCCTAATCAAATCTATTACAACTCAACTAGACTTATCCAAGTACACACATGTAGCTTGGATTTACACAACACAAATCCAAGCAAACTCATATGCAATGGATGTACACAACAAATCCAAGTATCCACAAATAACTTGGATGAACAGAACTAGTCCAAGTATTCATAAATACATTGGATTGACCTAAAACAAAAAGGGGTATCATGATGAATATGACTAGCTCATAAATTCATCTTTATCACTACACTAGTGAGTGAGTGATCTTCTTATTGGACATGGTAAAGGAGGGGATCAAGAGGATAATCATATGTAAACATCCTTAACAAATTAAGTGATCATTTACTAATGATTATGCTATAGAAAATAGAAAAGGGGCTGAGAAAATCGTCCAAGAGGCTTGCTGGAAAATGAGATTTGACCCACTATTTAAAGAAGACAAAGTTACAACGGATCTATAACGGATACTGTGCGTGGTACCTTATCTCACCCCGCGGTACCATATCGCTAAGGTACCGCGTAGGTACTTAAGGTACCGCCACTAGACTCTGCTCCGTTTTTTGTCTTTTAGTGGGGTGGGAATATCTGAGGTATTTGAACCCTTCAAAGGATATTCTAACAGCATTTGGAATATGCCATTTTCAAATTTTCATTTTCCATTTTAATAAAACATTTTCTAAAAAAGAAAGTTTATTAAAAAGTCTTTTGTCTTATTAGCAAAAGTGAGTTTTAAGGATAATCATTTTGATGATCACTAAGTATGATTAAGAAAGGTTAGTAATATGATTATTACCTTGATGATAGTGTTAGTTAAATAATTCATTTTGTGTTTCTACACTAAATGTGTTGTATGGTTTGTTGTGATCAAAACTAAGAAAGATTAGTTAACACTAATAATGTTTTTAGGCATTACTTGCATTAACAATGTCCCCCTTTTTGATTACGACAAACGATAAACTCATTTACGTATAAACACAAACTATGGAATTATTAACTAGTTTATCACTATCATTTCTCCCCCTTTGTCGTAGCAAAAAGGTTAGCATAAGTCTTTGAAGTGCATCGAACTTTGCTAGTAGCTCCCCCTTGGTGGTTGCTCCCCCTTGCTCGGGGCACCAAGTTTGTGAGCTAAGGTGACATGCTACACAAAGGTTAGTAGAAAGAAAAGAAACACCAATGTATATATGGTCACTACCTACTAAGTAACTTGAGAGGGAGAAAGAGAAGAAATCTCAAATTAGAAGCAAGTATTTTGCTAAGTATGTCCAAAGAGGTAATTGACAAAATCAAACTTCAATAAAATGAAGATGATAGGCTTGTCAATGGGTTAAATCTTTAGAACTGATGGAATCACCCATAAGCAATTGTAAAAATTTAACCAAGATCAACTCAAAAATAGAACTAATTAGATAGCACACAAATAACACAAAAGTTACAAAAAGAAAACAACAAAAAAATACAACAAAGAAGATAGTCATACACATCGTATGAGTATCTAAAAGCAATAAATATGGAAAATAAACCACTAAGCATAAGCTAGTCTAATAGTGATATTTTCCAAGATTGCAAAAAAAATAAAACTAAAAGGACGACGGTGCATCATTCGAAGTTCTGTCCACCGGAACGAAAACTTGAATAGGAGGTCGAGTGAGGAGGAATTCAAGAAAATTTAACTTCTCATACACATGAGCAAGTTCAATTTGTTGAAATCGGCAACAATCACACGAGGATCCATGATGTAACACAAAATCGTTTGATGTGGGTATGGCATCAAACTTAGGGTTTGGTGGTGGTGGGGTAAAGGGTTTGGGAGTATTTTCACAATGCCTTGTGAGGTTTGGGAAGGTGGAAAGGTCATTGAGTTGGGGGGTATTGAAGGATTGTGGTGGTGGTGGAACATGTTCTTTTGCTCCGGTGATGGGGTTTATGGTGTAAGTCTCATTCCAATACTTAATTGGAGAGAAGGTAGGGTTTTTGGGTGGTTTGGACGAAGATGGTTCATTCTTCTTAACCCAAACGGGTCGAACCGAGATTTTTGGTTTCTTTGAAAGCTTGGATGAAGAAGCTTTGGGTGAGTGGGGTTGTGAAAAAGAAATGTCAAGGTTAGGAATGTAGGAGTTAGGCCTTGTGAGAGTGTGAGAATGATATCTCAAGGTTATGTGAGAATGAATTCTCAAGGTTGGGAAGGTGTGAGAATGAAATCTCAAGGTTGGGGTATAAGTAAAATGTAATCAAGGTAAGAATTTGAATACAAAATGTGTATTGTCAAGGAATGTTTAGTCAATTTGAGTAAACAAGGAATCTTGACTGGGAATAGGGTTTAAAGGTTTTGACCAAAAATTCGTCAAAAGCCACATTCTGGCCGTGGTACCTTATATGGGCCGGCGGTTCCATATCACTAAGGAACCGCGGGTCCTTAAGGAACCGCATCCAGTGGACTTTAAACAATGTTTTTCCTGGGTTTTGGGAAAAACTAAGACTTTTTCAAAAAGTTGCAAATCTTGGAATTTTACCTCTATTAGAACCAAAATATGCTAGGGTTGCATAAAGCAACACATTCACAAAGAATGTCTTGACAAAGGGTGACAAAATAATTTAGATATCATTTTGAACCAATTTTAGTCAAGTTTAGGGGTTGTGATAGATTTAGGTTCAATTTTAATTTCAAATTAAAGTTGATTAGTGTGCATAAAAGGATAGAATCACACAAAGCTAAATCCATAACACAACAACAAGAAACATTCATAAATGATGAAACAAGTACAAAGATAAATAAAACTAACTAATACATAGCTAGCTTATCATAAAATCTAGATAGGTGGTTTTCTTTGGCTTGTTGTTGAAAAACTTTATTAAAAGAACTCCATCATTCATCTCCTAGGAGGAGGCATGGAGAACAAAGCAAGCAAGAATTTTTGCAACCTCCTATGTAGTTCATACATGTCCATCCTAAGGTTATGGATGATGTAGTGATTGTAAAGACAACATGGGCAACTAGGACCATGAGTTTGTTGAAACCCAAAGTAAGGATCACCCAAGAGGAGGGAAAGAGGGACACCCAAAATTGGGATGTTTGAGTTGGGTGGAGGTGGAGGAGGCAAGTTCTCCAAGGGTGATATGGGTGAAAGTGGAGGCATGTTCCCCAAAGGGGAAATGGGTGAATGTGGAGGTAAATCCTACAAGGTTGGTGAAATGGGTGAGTTGTGAGGGGTAAATGGTGAAGTCACCAAAATGTCATCAAAGTCATTCCCAAAAGGAATGCTTTGGATTGGTTGAGGTGATGATCCAAACTAGTAATGGGTTAAAATCATTTTAGGTGAATAATGAATTTAGATACCCTAGTTTTGGAAATGTGCAGTTTATTACTGAAAATCATGCAAGGTTTACACAAAATTAAGAAAACAATGTAAAGTAAAGATGCTGTCGTGCACAGTGGCCGGCGGTTCCTTATCTAGGACCGGCGGTACCTTATCGATAAGGAACCGCGGGTCGATATGGGACCGCGACCAGAAGGTTTTCAAAAATTTCCCATTCCAGTTTTTGAAAAACCCAGATTTTCCCAAAGGTTTTACAAGCCAAAGTTAACTACAGATCATAATTTAATAAGCTAACTATCATATGGCATGCACAAAGCTATGTAAAACACAAACATGAAGGCATAATTAACATTAAGGATCAAAGTAAATAATAATCCAAGCATAAGTTAATACATAACCAAAAGAAGAGAAGAGAGTCATGAAAACATCCTAGATGAGTGTTGCAAGTCACTATGAGCATAACATCTACTTCCTTGATTCACTTCTGAGGCGTTCTCGAAGAAGATGATTGAGATAAAATTGATAGTCGGAATCAACTTCATGGGAGGACAAGATGGAGATTGAAGAGGACATGAAGTTAATGAAGTTTGAGGGAGGGTTACTAGAAGACTCTTCTTGAGAAGTATTTTCGACTTGACACGAGTTCACATTGATCTCGGGTGAAATGTTCCCTTGAATGGGAGACATAACACGATCAACGGAGTGATAGGGTGAAGATAGAAGAGACGGAAAGTCAATAAGGACTCTTCTAAGAAGACGAGAAAGAAGCATTCCATAGGGAAGACTTGACTTAAGCTCAAGAATAACAAACCTAATTCTTCTAGCTATGAAAAATGCGAGATTGTAAGGAGTTGTGGTGGCAACACAATACAACATGTGTGCAAGACAAGCGGGTACTAAATCCCGATTCCCATCAAGACACATTGCATTTTCCCTAATGATTTCAGCCCAAGGAGACATGAAATCATTAATATCACTAGATAGTAATTCCCAATGAGAGAGAGTTCGAACAACTCCTTAAAATTTACCATGAATAGGATGCTCACGAGGTTTGGAAATGGTATGAATGATGTCCGAAGGAGTTGGAAGCATGGTCACATAATGAGCATCAATAGGGGCCGATTCTAAAGAGTCTAAACTCCAAGCATCGGTGAATCGACACTGACCATTAGATGGCACTCCAAGAATATCACCGAATTCTTCAAGAGTGTAAATAATGATTTTCCCCATAATGGAAAATCGTATAGACAAACCATTATTGATACTTATCAATGTGAATGAGCTAAAGAACTCCATAAGAAACGAGGGAAATATTGGCTCATCAATATCAAGAAGACAATCAAACCCAATAGATTTAAACATGAAGCGAATAAACTCATTTGCGAAATTGGAACAAACAACGCGTACTTCATGGAAACAACTATGTTCGAGAGACTTAGACGAGTTTTCGTGAGAGTGAATTAAAAGAGGGTGAGAGGGCATGTATGCTCGTGTTTGTTCGTGATCTTTTTGATATCTTGAAGACTTGACAAGTACCTAAACACGAAAATGTCTATCCAATCACGCATATGAAAAATTAAGATCAACAAACAAAGAATATGAGAATGTGTTATATCAATTTCTTGACAAACAAAGGATTGAATCCATATCATTCTCATGTTCACAATGTAGCTATTCCATTATTTACCAAGAACATATGAACTATGTTAGATCAACAATGGACTAGAACATTGGTTTTTCAAAACAAGGATTTTAGGTAAGCATTAACAATGTCATTACCTACTTGTTCATGGGTTCATCTCAAATCCATAATTCAACCAAAATCATTTAGCCTAAATTCGGATTTGTTCTATAAGTGGGTTTTAGTGAAATCTTAATGAATATCAACCTAAGGAATCATAGTAAGATTACCATGTCAACCCACATTCCTATTAAGGTTTTAATTCAATTTCAATTTAAAAAATCCCCAATTATGAAAGGATGAACCCTAGAACAAAATAGATGAAATTGAAAGAAAATACTTACAATTAATTGATGTTAGAT
Source organism: Glebionis coronaria (assembly GCA_025667525.1). NCBI lineage: Eukaryota > Viridiplantae > Streptophyta > Magnoliopsida > Asterales > Asteraceae > Glebionis > Glebionis coronaria. The sequence goes on along the minus strand of CM046877.1, from coordinate 172,029,697 downwards.
GAAGGATGAGTGAAACCCACAACTTGGAATCAATTAATTTGAGTGATTGAAGGTTTTGGAAGCTTCAACAATGGTGGAAAAGGTAAAACCCGTCGGCTGTGTGTTTTTGGGAGAGAGAGAGTTTGGTTTGAAAAAGAATAAAAAACACAAACTGGCGTTCTGACAAAAGTTTCTGCCCGCGGTACCTTATCGATAAGGTACCGCGGGTTTGAGCCGCGGAGATAAGGAACCGCCGGCAGAGGCAGGTTTCTATCTCTGAAAAACGCCAAATTTTGAAAATCCAGTTTTTCTAAAATACTTAAAATTAAATCATGAGCCTTTTAGAATATCATTGGATCATCATAACACTAAGCAATATGCCTTAACGAAGGATTACGAGTTAAATCAAGATCGAAAAGAACCGAAACGGACAAACGACTACTCGTAGCAAAACGACTAAGTGGAGAGAAATCAAGGGAAGTGAATCAAGACTAGGATCAATGCTCAAGGGATTAATGACAATCTTCAAATAGTTGAAACGAAGAGCTTGTGTCATATATAGTGGCTTAAGACGTGCCTTTCCGGCGAAATGATAAACGCCTTTGGTAATGAATGAGCACAAAGCAATTATTCAAGTCTAAACTAAGATCACTTTCAATAATAGTCTTAGTCTAAACTAAAATATGAGCAAAGTATTAATTCACTTTCTCTCCCACAAAGGGCCTACTAACCGTATGGGTGCAAACCATAGAAATCATGCTTGATACTTTAAGCTTCTACTAACTCACTCTACATCACCATAGTGAGTCAAGTATCCAAGCAATGAAGGTTTGAGAGGATAAAAGGAAAGAAACACAAACCACACATAAATTTCAAGGCAAGGATGCCAAGAACAAGCACATAGTCAAGTAATGATCAAAAGAATGATCAAAGGGCGTATGGAAGAACGAGAGCGTACCTTGGCTACAAAGAGCAATCCATGAAGGAATAAGTGCTATGCCCAATCAATGACTATGATGAGTACTAAGTCTTCAAGGACTAGTATCATTCCCAATCATCTTGGTATCATCATTCAAAGATGTTAAAGATCAATGAAAATGATTCTTCTACAAGTGCAAGTAACTCAATCCATAACCAATTAATTGATTGATCTTCATGAGTACCTACACAAAGCAAGATGCAAACTAGTAGATACATTTCAAGAGTATATCTAAAATGCATAAAGGCTACTAATCTTAAGTGGGATGCAATGTTATCAATTAAAATACCTATTTTTCAAAGAAAACATAGTTTTGACCAAAGAGAAACTTTAGTACAACTAGACCTTCTAATTTGAGGAGACAATGGATCGATCCAAGTTTTAAAGTACAATATACTTCAAAGATCTTGAGTGACCATCGCTCTGATACCAATTGTAGAAACTAGAAGGGGGGGGGTTGAATAGTTTCTCTTCGATTGGTGACCAAATTAAAATTACTTTCAATTTGGTTTGTATCAAAACTATCTTTTACTTGATGCTAAGTTGCATAATGATTAGGTTCAATTGAAATACACTAGCAAGGATAATAAGCAAGTATAATGATAATGAAATAAGTAAAGAGCAAGGAAGGATACAAGCTAGTGGGAAGACACCAAGATTTATAGTGGTTCGACAACGAGGCTCTATCCTCGTTTCTACTCCACTCCTCGAGTACACCTACTCGAGATTTCCACTATATCCACAAGCTCCCTTCTCGGCGGAGAAAACCTTACATCGTTGCTTACATTATTTTCCGACACTAAGCTAAATGTCGAGACCTAATCTTTAGCTAGGACAAATCTACATGACGTTGCCTACTTCACAATTTAACGACACAAGGCTAGATGTCGAGTTCTAATCGAAAGGTAGAACCAATCTTCACGACGTTGCCTACTTCACCATTTTACGACACAAGGCTAGATGTCGAGTTCTAATCGAAAGCTAGAACCAATCTTCACGACTCTTCACTTTGAAGCTAAGTGAGAACTTCACACAACACAACTACTAATCACTTTAAAGTTTTGTGAGAACTCACAAGACACAACCACATCACTTTATAGTTTAGTGAGAACTCCTAATCAAATCTATTACAACTCAACTAGACTTATCCAAGTACACACATGTAGCTTGGATTTACACAACACAAATCCAAGCAAACTCATATGCAATGGATGTACACAACAAATCCAAGTATCTACAAATAACTTGGATGAACAAAACTAGTCCAAGTATTCATAAATACATTGGATTGACCTAAAACAAAAAGGGGTATCATGATGAATATGACTAGCTCATAAATTCATCTTTATCACTACACTAGTGAGTGAGTGATCTTCTCATTGGACATGGTAAAGGAGGGGATCAAGAGGATAATCATATGTAAACATCCTTAACAAATTAAGTGATCATTTACTAATGATTATGCTAAAGAAAATAGAAAAGGGGCTGAGAAAATCGTCCAAGAGGCTTGCTGGAAAATGAGATTTGACCCACTATTTAAAGGAGACAAAGTTACAACGGATCTATAACGGATACTGTGCGCGGTACCTTATCTCACCCCGCGGTACCATATCGCTAAGGTACCGCGTAGGTACTTAAGGTACCGCCACTAGACTCCGCTCCGTTTTTTGTCTTTTAGTGGGGTGGGAATATCTGAGGTATTTGAACCCTTCAAAGGATATTCTAACAGCATTTGGAATATGCCATTTTCAAATTTTCATTTTCCATTTTAATAAAACATTTTCTAAAAAAGAAAGTTTATTAAAAAGTCTTTTGTTAGCAAAAGTGAGTTTTAAGGATAATCATTTTGATGATCACTAAGTATGATTAAGAAAGGTTAGTGATATGATTATTACCTTGATGATAGTGTTAGTTAAATAATTCATTTTGTGTTTCTACACTAAATGTGTTGTATGGTTTGTTGTGATCAAAACTAAGAAAGATTAGTTAACACTAATAATGTTTTTAGGCATTACTTGCATTAACAGTGTCTTAAAAACACTTATGAAAACTAAGAAAAATTTTAAAATCTGGCCATTTTTAGCCTTATTAGCAACAAAAACAAAACATTGAAAGTTGGAAAGCGTAAGGGCGTAGCAAAGCAAGTATCTATTCACCCCCCATACTAAAAGTAAACATTGTCCTCAATGTTTCGAGTCTAAAGGTGGAGCACCCCCATACTAGAGACGAAGAATCGAATGCTTAGGATCTAGCGTGGAAAGGGTGATCAATAATATATCTAAAGCCGTTTATTAAGTATGCTAAAAGATAATTGTTAGAATAATAAAGGATAATGTCATAGATTCGTGAAAAACTTCTTCAAGCAAACGTTGGAGGCTCACGTAAACGAACACGAGAGTCTTCAAAAGTAGATGATGATGATGATCTAGATAACACAATCACAAACAACCACGAGACAACGAGTTTGAAGGGTACAAGTCCCCTTATTAGTGAATAGTAAGCATAAAAGGATAAGCATGGGATCTCCCCCACGAGGCACCTCGTTTTTGATTACCGAGTCATGAGCTCGACTCGATCCCCTCAATGCTAATTATCATTGGGGAAAGTGACTTGGTCGAGGGCAACCATTGAAGGAATTTCCCCACCAAAGTAGTGCTTAAGCCTATGTCCATTCACCTTGAAGTTAGGACCATCATCTTGAGCTAGCTCGATGGTCCCATAAGTAAACACTTGTGTAATGGTGAACGGACCCGACCAACGAGATTTCAATTTCCCGGAAAATATCTTAAGTCGAGAGTTAAAAAGTAACACTTGATCACCAACGTTAAAAACCCGGTTTTTAATCTTTGAATCATGAAAATTTTTAGTCTTTTCTTTGAAAATTAATGAATTTTCATAAGCATTGTCTCTTAATTCATCCAATTCATTCAATTGTATTTTCCGGTGATCTCCCGCGGTCTTCAAGTTAAAGTTTGCATGCTTAAGGGCCCAATATGCCTTGTGCTCCAATTCAATGGGCAAATGACAATTCTTCCCATAGACTAACTTATAAGGAGTGCAACCGATATGTGTCTTATAAGCGGTCCTAGAGGCCCATAAAGCGGCATCGAGTTTGTCGGACCATGAAGCACGGTTTTCTCCAATCGACCTTTCCAAAATCCTCTTCAAAGCTCGGTTCGAAACCTCGACTTGCCCACTCGTTTGTGGGTGATAAGCTGTAGAAAGACGATGAGTAACTCCATATTTCTTTAAGACCTTCTCGAATTGGTCATTACAAAAATGGGTTCCACGATCGCTTATAATAGCACGAGGGGTTCCGAGCCGAGAGAATAGTTGCTTCAAAAACTTTACTACCACACGAGCATCATTAGTAGGTAAAGCCTTAGCTTCCACCCACTTAGAAAGGTAGTCCACCGCGACAAGGATATACTTGTTACCATGAGACGATGGGAACGGCCCCATAAAGTCTATACCCCCTATGTCGAAAATCTCACACACTTGAATTATGTTTTGCGGCATTTCATGACGTTGAGACGATTTTCCTTGACGTTGGCACGAATCACACGACTTCACAAGTGCGTGTGCATCACGATAGATAGAAGGCCAAAAGAAGCCGGCATCGAACACTTTCTTAGCCGTGAGATTAGCACCATGGTGACCACCCGTGGGTCCCTCGTGACAAGATCTAAGGATATTAGAAGCTTCGGCACCAAAAACACAACGTCGAATGAGTTGATTCGCACAAACCCGAAAGAGATAAGGGTCGTCCCAAAAATAGAACTTGACGTCACGAAAGAATTTTCGCTTTTATTGTGTCGTCATACCCTTGATTATGAAATTGCCCACATGGTAATTTGCAATGTCGGCAAACCATGGGGTGGTGTCTTTAGAATTCACTACACCGAGAGTCTCGAGAGGAAATGTTTCGGTGATTTCCTTGTTCTCGAAAACATCTTTGTGAGGATCTTCTAGACGAGAGAGATGATCGGCCGCTAGATTCTCGGCTCCTTTTTTGTCAAGCACGGTGACATCAAATTCTTGGAGGAGGAGCATCCAACGAAGCAATCTCGGCTTAGCATCTTGCTTAGCTAAGAGATACTTGATAGCCAAATGGTCGGTATACACGATGCTTTTAGTTAAGAAGAGATAAGGTCGGAATTTCTCAAAATCATAGACCACGGCAAGGAATATCTTTTCCGTTGTGGTGTACTTTAATTGAGCCTCGGTCATCGTCTTACTAGCATAATGGATAGGACGGAAATGCTTGTCATAACGTTGCCCTAAGACGGCCCCTATAGCATAATCACTTGCATCGCACATGATTTCAAATGGTAATTCCCAATTAGGAGCAACAAGAATGGGGGTTTCGGTAAGTTTCCTTTTGAGAGTTTCGAAAGCTCTAACACAATCCTCGTTGAAATTAAAAGGAGCATCCTTCTCGAGAAGGTGTGTCATAGGTCGAGGGATTTTCGAAAAGTCCTTGATGAAACGACGATAAAAGCCCGCGTGGCCTAGGAAACTCCTAACTCCTTAACGGTTTTGGGATGAGGTTAACTTGGCGATGACGTCTACCTTAGCTTTATCGACCTCAATCCCCGCTTTCGACACCTTATGTCCTAAGACGATTCCTTGTTTACACATAAAATGACATTTCTCCCAATTAAGCACAAGATTGGTTTCTTCACAACGTTTTAACATTTGCTCGAGATTAGATAAACATGACCTGAACGAATTGCCAAATACCGAAAAGCCATCCATAAACACTTCCATTGACTTCTCGATCATATCATGAAAAATCGCCATCATACACCGTTGAAACGTACCTGGTGCATTACAAAGTCCGAAAGGCATCCTACGATAAGCGAACGTTCCATAAGGACACGTAAATGTAGTCTTCTCTTGATCACGAGGGTCGATAGGGATTTGAAAGCAACCGGAAAAACCATCTAAAAAGCAATAGAATTCATTTCCCGCGAGTCGCTCCAACATTTGATCCATGAAGGGCAAAGGAAAGTGGTCTTTACGAGTGGCGTCATTTAACTTACGGTAGTCAATACACACCCTCCAACCGGTCACAACACGAGTGGGAATTAACTCGTTGTTTTCATTAGGCACAACGGTCATTCCTCCCTTTTTAGGGACACAATGGATTGGGCTCACCCATGGGCTATCGAAGATAGGATAAATCATTCCCGCGTCAAGGAGTTTTAGAATCACATTTTTAATGACATCGTGAATTTTGGGATTCACCCTTCTTTGACTTTGAATTGCGGGTTTGTAGTCCTCCTCCATTAAAATCTTGTGAGTACAAAATTTTGGGTCAATACCCTTAATGTCGGAAATTTTCCACACAATTGCCCCTTTATGAGCTTTAAGAACTTTCAAGAGCTCGGTTTTTTCATCATTAGCAAGACCTCTTGCAATAATAACCGGCAACTTGTCATCACCTTCCAAGAATGCGTATTCAAGGTGAGAAGGAAGATCTTTCAATTCAAGGATAGGTGGTTCCTCGATTGAAGATTTTGGTTCAACACTCATAACTTCCATCGGCGGAAGAAATGGTGGAATAGAAGTATCATCACTAATCAACACCTCATCTTCATTGTCGATTTCATTTGAAGTGAGATCGCCTCCTTGGAATGGAGTGAGATTTGGTGTAGAATTAGCAAGAATCGGATCCAAAATAGCGGGATTGCCACTTGACGAGCTATCGGAAAACCTAACACTTCTTGTGAAAACTCATCGCAAACCACATCAACAATGTCAATGTGATTGATGGTAGCGATTGCATAAACATGAGAAGGTTTCGAGTTTTGAGTAGCGTTTATAACAAGTTCCTCTTCGTTGAATCTCAAAGTGATAGTTCTTGCATGAACGTCGATAAGCGATCTCGAGGTGTCTAAAAATGAACGACCTAAAATTAGAGGAACTTGAGGATCCGCGGGGATGTCAACTACTATAAAATCAACGGGATAGTAGAACTTCCCCACTTTCACGAAAACATCTTCGGCTACTCCACATGCTAAGATCGTAGAATGATTGGCCATCTCGATAGACATGTTCGAAGGAATAAGAGTCGGAAGCGAAAGCGATTTCCAAATTGAAAAAGGCATCAAATTAATGCTCGCACCAAGATCGGCCAAGGCGAGGCATTCTTTCATATCTTGTATGTCACAAGGAATGAGAAACTTTCCGGGGTCACCAACTTTTTCCGGTATGCGGTTAAGATAAACCGAAGAACAATTAGCAAGCTCTGAAAGCTTTTCCTTATCGCTCATCATACTTTTAAAAGTAGAAGCGAAACGAGGCATATACAACAACGCGTCGGCTAAACTCACATCAAAATGCACTTTTTGAAACATTTTTATAAAAATCTCGATTTGTTGTTTGTTACGTTCTTGCAATTTCTCTTTGTTTCGTCTCGAAGGGTAAGGTAAGGGTAGTGTGGGTTGGACATTAGGAAACGGCCTTGGAATCTCGGGTTCCATGATTGGTATTGGTTCAACCGTAGGTGTGGTTTGAGCGGTACTTCGTGGGATTGTAATGTGCTCCTTTTCGACCACCACCTCGGGTTCTTTCTCGATTTCCTTCTCCGTAGAAGTACTTGGACGAGAGATTGGTTCCTTGAAAGTTTTACCACTTCGTGTAGTAATAACCTTCATTTCTCCCTTCTGGTTAGCAATGGTATCACTAGGAAGACCACCCGAGGAAGAGGGTTTACACATGATTGCTTCAAACATTTTAGCCATTCGGTCCTCAAATTTTGATTGCCTAGCATCCGCTTTTAACAACTCTTGCTTAATCTCATGTTGTCCTTGTTCCATCTTTTGTTGATTTTGTTGAAGACGTTGAACATTCCCTTCCATTTTGTTAGCATGAGTTTTAAGTTCATTAGCAAGTTCGTTTTTAATCTCGTTTTTCAATTCGGATTTTAAGCTAATCATCTCACGTTGCATGTTATCAAATTTAGCATCATTTGCTTTAGCATAATCCAAAAATTCTCCTTGAAGATTTTTAGTGTGAGCATTTTGAAAACCTTGTGTAGTGTTTTGAAAATCACGGTTTTGGTTTTGATTAGTGACTTGTCCATTCCCACTTTGATAATTCCCCTTGTTGTAGTTACGTGAATTGCCTTGGTAATTACCACCTTGGTTGTTGTTTCGATAGTTATTAGCATTTTGATTTGGTGGAGCTTGATTTGGGCGGGAACCTTGATCGTTTTGGTTGTATGTTCCCGTTGCTACATAAGCACTCGAAGTGTTACCATCCGCGGTAATGCACTCGGAAAGATCATGAGCTCCACCACAAGACAAACAACTCTTAGCAACCGCTTTAACCGAAGCGGAATTTGAAGCTTCTTGAGCTTTCCAATGAGACATAAGATTAGCAAATCTATCAAAAAACGGATTTTCCTCATTAGCTTCATCATGTAAGGCATTAATGCTACGAGACGATGACGAGGATGACGAACCCAAATTGGCAACACTCGGTGTGTTACGAGGGCTATAAACCTTAGATCTATTCTCGATAATCTTTAAAGCCTCATCGGTCGTTTTGCACAAAAATTACCACCCGCGGCGGCATTCAAGTAATCTCGTTCATGATCATTAAGCCCATTATAAAAAGTATCAATTTGATGCAATTCCGAAAAATCATGGTGTGGACATTCAAGTAACATTTCTTTAAAGCGTTCCCATGCCATTGAAAAACTTTCATTATTTCTTTGAACAAATCGTGAAATCTCATTTTTCAAATGTGTTGTTTTAGATGGTGGAAAAAATTTGTTCACAAACTTAGAAACGAGATCACCCCATGTCAAAATTGAATTTGGCGGTTCTTTCTCAAGCCAAATTTTAGCGGGTCCATCTAACGAGTATGGAAACAACATCATCTTAATGGCGTCATGTGGAACATCCTTAAACTTGCTAGTAGCGGTGAGACGATTAAAATTCCTAATGTGATAATGCGGGTTGTCTTTCTCATGACCTCTAAACTTATTAGCTTGCAACATCGACATTAAACCCTTCTTAATCTCGAAATTATCCGCAAGGATAGCGGGAATCACAATGGCCTCTCCAAAACCCTCGGTGGGTGCTTGTAGCAACTCCATCATAGTACGATTAGCCATGACAACTTCTTGTTCTACAATAGGTTCAACAATTGGAGGTTGTTCTTCAATCAATGTCTCTTGATTGGCTTGCTTTTGAAGTCGTTTACGAGCTCGTTTTGCTTGATTACGAGTGATCATAAACTTCACGAAGAATGGGAGGTGAGCAAAGAAGATTCTTTTTGGGTGTTTTGTGAATTTTCAATTTTTTTGTGTTTTTGATTGTTTTTTTAATTTTTTGGATTTTGGTGTATCTTCGTAGACAACAATCTACCAAATCTCTCCTCGAATCAAACTCTTGATTAAAGAAGCCTCAAAGGAATGAAAACGATCACGTGGAGTGAACGCCTTCGAATGACTTTAGAACTTTGGTGAAAACCAAATTGTTCAAGAGGGTTTAATCACAAAGAAACCAAGCAAATATATTATACGTAATAATACTTTGGGCGGCAAAACCCTCGATTAGCCTTCAATCTCAAAATACTCACAAGCAAGCGGGGAAACGAGGCGGCGCGAAGCACTTAAGAGCCTTTTTCCTTAGGGTATATTTTATAATACCCGCCTTATACCCACCTTATAGTTTGTATTTTTCAAAATCGAGCTTCACGAAAGTATTTATCTATTTTTGCCTTTTTCCTTTTGTTTGAGATTCGAATACAATAATTAGGAGATCAAATCCCAATTAAGGTTGTGTCTTCACACTTTTGGAGATATTTTGTATTTATTGTGATACTTAATAATAATTTCACAAGAAAAACCAATAAAACCGATAATACGTATTAGTAGAGTTCTACTAATACAAATACTATATATGGTTAATATTAAAAACAACAAGACAAATTAATCACGACACACCTCCCCGGCAGCGGCGCCAAAATGATTGTGGTAAAATACTATCTTTAGGAGAATGAGCGTAAAAGCGGTAAGTATTAAACAAATGATTTTAGGAAAAATCAAGTGTTAATGACCCTAAGTGAAATGAAAGTTCGTTTCCCAAGGAGGTAGATGTGGGTGAAAAACTTGTAAAATGTTTGAGATTAATATTGGTTTAGAAGGGGATGAGAAAAGAAGATGACGAAGATGTGAAAATTATTACTACGACGACAAAACGTAAAACCCGTAAAAAGCTCAAAAATAAAAATTAATTCTAAAAATTACCAAAAATTCACCAAAAATCAAAATAAATAAACTAAGAGTTTACCAATGATCAAAACTTTTTCAAACCTTTTAAATAACTAAATATTCAATTTTTAAATGCTAATTAAAGCCCTAAAAATTAAATAAATTATCAAAAAGCCCAAATAAAGATTTTTCAATTGGTAAACCTCTAAAACGACCTAAAAATATTAAAAACTATTTTTAGAAATTTTTAAACTAATAAAAACTATTTAAAATGATTTAAAAACTATTAAAACTTAAAATAATTATAAAAATTAATCTAAAAGTGATAAAATTGTTCTAAGAGTTGCAAAAATCCTATTTTAATGTATTTAAGCTAAGAAAAATGTAAAAAGTTGAAAAATGTGAAATTTGAATAATAATAATAAAATAATATTAAAATAATATTAAAATTCCAAAAACTATAAAAAATTCTAAAAACTTGCAAACTAGTTTATTTTAACCTAAATAATCAGAAAATGAAAGTGAAATGACCAGAATACCCCTATTGGGCCCTCAAATGGGCCAAAACCAAAAACAGTCCACTTAAATGGGCTTTTTAGCCCAAAAAGTCAAACTTGGCCCAATTAACTTGGAAAAGCCCAATCTGACTCAAAATTTAATTCTAAACACAAAACTCTAAAGGCCCAAAAGCTGAAAGTGAGCTTATCACAGCTTAATAAGCAAACAGCTTATTCTTATTGGGCTTTTTAGCCCATTAAGCAATAAGCTAATGCCATAAGCTCTAATTTGACACACAACCTTCTTTTGGGATGCTTAAGGGATCCATAAAAAGAAATTTTGAAAAAGCACACTCAATAAGCCAGCAATAAGCAAAGTACAATTTCCCTAAAAGACAAAATAGTCGGTTTTGAGATTTAGGGCACCTCAGAACTTGATTCAACTTGCAAAATGTCACAAATGAACTCAATAAGCCAAATCAATCAACAAAAATCCAATAAGCAACACCAATAAGCCAGAATGAACCAATAAGCACTTATGAAAAAGTCAATTAAGTTGGTTTTCTAGTCAAACCCTAAAGTCAACCCACCAAATGCTCCAGTATGAACAAATGGGTCAAATAATGAGCACCTATTACAAAATCCAAGTTGTTGTTGGTTAAAATAAGCTATTTTAGCTTATTGATAAGCTGAAACCCAATTAACACTAGCAGGGGGAACTTTCAGTAGGAACTGGTTCCCACTGCTTTGACTATTTGACCAAGCTTTTTAGAGAGATTTAGTTGGATTCAATTGGAAACAAGGGCACCCTTGTGATCAGTGAATCACAAGGAGTCAATATCAACAAGAAAATCACAATTTGGTTCACACAATAAGCTCAAATCAATCAAACAGTCACCAGATATTGCTCAGACATGGGAAATAAGCAGTTATGCACAAATAAGCAGATATAGCATGAATAAGCCAACCAAATTCAACAGGATGCATACACAAGCTATATAAACTATGAATAAGCATAAAAAACTTAAATCAAACACTGAATCAAAGTATAGAACAAGATCAAAGCAGATTAAAGTTACTGATATGAACTACAAGTACTCAAGCACACTTTGTTGATCTAAATGACCACAGATCCAAATTCAAGCACTCAAACCTCTTTCCCTGGTGTAATTAACCTAGATTTAACACTTGTTAACCCTAGTCTATGATTAGATCTAGGTGTCCTCTAAATTTCAACCAATTTCACCAAGTAACAAAGATTTTATAGCCCTTTAATGGATTAGAGTGTTTCAAACCACAAAACCTGCAAACAGATGAACAATAGCACCAAGTAAACAGATACCAACAATAAACAACACAATACAACCACTTAAAAAACCATAAAACCTGCTTATGCAGTTAACCCAAACACCCCTTAAAAACCTGTTTTGACAAATTTCCAAAGGATAATCCAGTTTTAACCCACAAATCAAGTCAATAACAACACATAAACATCAAACAATACCAGATGAACAATAATCAACCATAAAAACACAGATTCAAGAACTATCATGCAGATTCACCAAAAATTTAGAAAATAAAGAGGAAATTGAAAAAGGAGAAGATACAAACCTCCAAGACCTACATCCAGACCCTGGATTGTTTGAGCTGAGGTACTAGCAGAACAAGTACCAGCTTCCAAGTACCTGCTAAGATGAACAAACAAAAGTGATGCACAATAAACAAGCACTTTTCTGATTTTTGAAACCCAAGTTTTATCACTTAAAACCTTGCCTCAAAAACCTTCAAACATCAAAATGGAACTCAGAATTAGGCTATTCTAACACCAACTTTTAACAAATATAAAAGAGATTTCTCAAAATTCATAAAATCAAATTTTATTAACTTAAAAAGGGATAACAAAGATTGATAGCCTAAAACTGGAACAAAAGCTCTCTCACAGGTTGAGGAGTCTATTTATAGGCAAATGCTAGCTATTCACTATTCACAAACCCTAGAAGTGAAATTCCTATTTTATCCTTGAGCACTTGAGGCCGTTTGTTGTTGATGAGCTGTCCAAAATGATCCTAGACGTTCAATTTAGCTTTGGGGTGAAGCAAAGGCTCTCAGCTGTGGATCTTGACACGTGGCAAGCCTTGGAGAGGAAGGTATGATGTGATAGGTATACAGTTGAATGGGTGGGGCCCTTTGGTGAGTGGAGATGAGGGTTTTTGGTGTGGGATGTGTTTCTGCATGTGTGAATCACACATGTGCCAGGGTAATTGAAAATTACCCTTTGTTTAAGTGAAGTAATTATGGGTGGTGAAAAGGTGAACAGTGGTGAGTTTGATCCGAATTTGGGGGAAACTTGTCTATTTGGCGCAATCTTGGTTTAAATGTTTCATTTGCTCACTTTTAGTCCTTGTTCTTTGGCCAAACCTGCATAACAAGTTTATTTCCCTAATAAACTCGTTTCCCTTTGTTATAGAAGTTTCAGACTTCATGTTTTGGCCACAAAAAGTTTTCAAAAGGGATTTTAGGGCTTTTATCACTTTAGGTTAATTACAATTTCAGTCCTTTTGATATTTAAACCATATTTAAAGGACTAGAAATGTAATATTCTTGATCTTCAAGGGCTTCTTTGGATTTTGGACTTTATGAAGGACCATTCTTGACAAATTAGATTTGATGAGGGACTAATCTTGCCATTTCTTCAAAGTTGAAGGACCTTTTTGTAATTTTGACAAACTTAAGGGACCAAACTTGTAATTATGAATTCACAAGGGTTTTAAGTGTCATTTCTTCATTCATTGAGGATCAATCTTGCATATCTTCAAATCTTCAAGGGTAATTGTTGGATAAATCATGAACTAGGGCCCGTTCTTTGTACGGCTTCGTTTCTCGTGTTCGTTTTTCCTTGTTTCTTGTGAGCTTTTGTCTTTTTCACGATATCCATACCTAAAATACACAAGTAAACAAACACAAGCATATATATTGTATTTTATGACTTTTTATGCATTTAAAGCCCGAAAAGACCGACGAGATCATGTATAAATGCCATCTCATCACACAATCTAACACGAATTTATGTACGTGTCAGTGCATTTATTTGTTAAAACAAGAGAAATCTTGTTTTTATGAAGTTATCATCTCCGCAAACCGTAGCAATTTACAATTTATATCTACATACTCGACGATGCGACTACTCAAACAACGACTACAACTCTTTCAATAGAACACGGGTAAAAACTTGAGGGAGAGAAATTGTCCAGCATTCAGAATCTTTTATGCCGAAAGTGCCAAGGTCTGTGTCAAGACAACGATATTAATCGTACACATGATGTCAAGAGATAACTTCAGACGTGACGAGGCGACCAACATTCGTGAACAAGAACCATGTGATTCTATCATATGATGTTCTCCATCATTCAGGTCCAACCTCGTAAATTGCTAATCTTGTGAATACATTATCCTATATGATCTTTGCACGTGATAACTACCTTACACTTGTGTTTAAAAGGTATTTAATTTACGTTTCAAGTACACACTCATTAATTTGAGGGGGAGCTTGTGAAAATCATGAAGATAATTGAATTTGCATTTTTCGTCCCAAATTTTCTTAAAATGATATTAAATCAATTGATATTAAAAATGTAAAACCCGCATGCTTTTACCATGAACAATACACTAGTAATCGTACGTACAAGATTAAAACCTTCCTTTTATAACATGAACACGTATCACGAATATTAATTACAAGAATTACGTACGTGTTATTACACGATAAGTATTATATACGTGTTAGTACACGATAATTATTAACAATAATAATTATAATTACGAACATGAAATCATGAACTTAAATAATCACGAACATATTAAATAGTATTTACGTAATTATTATTACGACTACGTACAAGTAAATAGATAACACGAACAATTAATAATAAAGTCACGTTAACACGAACACGAGAACACGTATAACATTAAACACGGGAAAACTTTGGGTTTCCCTTGTGGGCCCCACATACCCGCGGACACAAGAACCAAGAAGGGCCAAGCCCATGTGATTTTACCAAATACACAAAAAAGGGAAAATATCTTTTCATTATTCAAGATTTCACAAAAAAAAGTAAAAACCCTAGCAAACCCTATGATGGCCGCCAGTTCTGTTTATGCCGCCAGTAGCACCCAAAAGGAGAACGTGATGTTCTCTTTATGCCGGTAGCAGCACCCAAAAGGAGAACATGATGTTCTGATTATGCCCCCAGCAGCACCCTAAAGGAGAACGTGATGTTCTGATTATGCTGCCGACAGCAAGCCAAAAGAAGGACGGGGTTTGATTTTAATTATTGATTAGGAATGTGTTTGTGAGATCAAATTTTATCCATTCCACGTGTTTTGGGTAATCCGAAAACCCTTCTTTTAATTCCTTTTTATGCTTTTATGAATATATTAACATGAAGTTAATTAAAACATGTAAACTCATGGTGGACAATTTAATTAGGGTGTTTTCGGGTTTGTTGGTTCCGCCCGCTACACGAACCGAGAGTCCCAAGACTCTCGACGTCGCTTTGGTTCTCACCACCAACCAAGACCTAGGTCTTGGTGGTGTTTGGCTCGGTCTACAACAGGGACAAGACACCCCGACGTGCGTCGGGGGTGTCTTGTGGTTGGTTTGGTCTCGGCAGCAACACAGCCCCAACCACCGGCTTAAGCCGGTGGCTATTTTAGAAAAGCAGGGGGAACCGTAGGTAGGCAGGGGGAACCACCGGCTACTGTCGGTGGGAACCTGGTGGTCAGCGGCTAGCCGAGAGAAAGGAACCACCGACTTCATCCGGTGGCATCTTTACACAAACAGGGGCAACTGGTTCACGCCGGTTTGCCACTGTTTTTAGGGGTGTTTGGTTCACGATTTTCACGGTTTGGTTCACGACACGTTTTAATAAATTAATAGCACACGGTTTGATCCATGATTATTTTTACAAGTTTATTTAATTTTACAAGTATATAATTTTACAAGTTAATTAAATTAATTTGGTATGATATATAATTAATTTAATTACAAAATAGACTTAGGTTTATTATTATTATTATTAATACATGATTTTAACCTAAGTATTTAATTATTTAGTTTACACTATAGTATTAATTAATTATTAAACATGAAATATAATTAATTAATAACCATGACTTAGGTTATATTAATACAATATTAATACATGTTTTAACCTAAGTATTTTATACACTTTAATTTAATTAAATCATGCTTATATTTAATTAAATCATATAACATATAGTTTATTTAATTTACATGTAATAATTAATAAACTATACTATATATCACATGACTTAGAATATTTATCAGTAAAACTAAGCTTATATTATTTAGCTTATTAATCCATCTTAATTCTAAATATGGAAACTTATTATTTTTGGAAACTTTCTATTTTTGGAAACTTTCTATTTTTGGAAACTTTCTATTTTTGGAAATTTTCTATTTTTGGAAACTTTCTATTTTAGGAAACCTGCTATTTTTAGAAAGTTACTTATTTTTAAACAACAAGTATAATAATACAAGTAATACTTAATCAGAATAGACAAAATACATGATAAACACAATATAAAGCTAAAATCAGTAAAACATGACATGAACATATAAAACAAGCTAAGACATGATATAAAACCCAGTTACGTACTCAGTAATCAGAATACTTATACACGTATATTATTTATGTAGCATTAGTGATACCGAAGTATGACTCTCTTCCATCCGTCTTCTACGTTCACAAGACACAAGGTACGGATTCTCCATCCTTTCAGTATGGACATTCTTTCCTTATTAGGATTTCCCCGTATGCAGCCAACTGTTTTCCCAGTATATGTTTTATATGTTTTGATTTGCTTATGTTTAATTAGATACCTAAAGCCATATACATGCATGACCAGTTTCACCTAGTTATGGAGGTACCATAACCATAACACTAGAGGCACCAGTGTTATGACTTCACCACGACAGAGTGATAGCTCGTGGCGTACCTTTCAGCTTTTGGCCATATTATTATATTATCATGTGGGGCGTATGGGTGCATCCTATTTTACATGTTTTCAGCAGATTATTCAGGTGAATGTGGTGTGTGCCTTGCATCCTTCACAAGGAGCTGATCCCTCCTTCACATGTTTTCACCAGTTATATTAATTAGAGGCAGCCCCTCTAATTGCATGACGAGGTCACCCCTCCAAGTATTCATGCACGTTGATATTTCATGACCTATATTGGCTAATGGTAAACATGTTAAACAATTTTTATAAGATAAACATAAGGCTTTTCAAACTATAAAACCAGTTTTACTAAGTTATGTGAGGTTTCTAGGACTTAATAAATTATGTTGCTATATGTTTTACATGCTTATATTATTCATTCTATGTTTGTATATCCGTGCACTGAGCATTATGCTCAGCCGTTACTTTCCTTTCCATGTCCCAAAACGGTAGGTACCCAAGGACAGACTCGAGCATTTGGAGGACATGCATAGGATGGAAGCTGCCATAGACTTCTTCTCCTTTTTCCTTCATATACTTATGCTTGTTTAGTCTTTCATTCATTTCATTTGCTTTATTATGTTTGGTCTTATGTTTGGTAACTGACGTTTGATTCTGGTTTTCCCTATGGTCGTGTATGTTTTACTACATATTACCTTGCATGCTTTGATGACACACCATAATTTTGTGTAACGGTCCACTTATCAAAGTGGGGTGTTACAATTATGGTATCAGAGCCAAGGCTTCGACCTGTAGGATCTATAACTTAACTTGTGACTAGTGGGTAGTCACCAGGAGCTTCCTAAGCCAACGTTTGTTATTCCACGTATTGATGTGTTCAGCGTATTGTTGTTTTAACCATGATGTTTTTTTAGCATCTTGATGCTTTAACCTTGATGTTTTCATCAATATTGTTTTACTAATATGGATGGACAACCGTCATTCATATTTAGTTATGTGTCGTTGTTTCATGCATGATGTTCTTCGTGAACTGTGACTATGTGGACTGAACCACAGTAGTTCATAATTAGTCACATAAATTTTTTTCTGATAAGTTTTGGACATATGATTTTTACTTATTTATGTTTCATGTATCATTGTTGTAGGAATTTTGACTAAGTAATGGTTGGTACAGGACTGGCCCTATTTAGTCGCATGTGCTTTTATAAAAACTTTTAACTTTGGGACCGACCCATAGGCGTCCCCGCGCCATGTCTTTTATTTTGGGACCGACCCATAGGCGTCCCCTCGCACATATAAAGGTTTTTATAAACTGCATCATGCATTCATGCATAAAAATTTTCTCATGATTTAGTGGCATAATTTTTTTTCATGTCCCCTCATAAGTTACGATGTCTTTTATGTCAAGTATGCTTTCATACTATCATGGTTAACTTCAGTTTCATGTTGATTATGTTATATACTCCTTCATGTTAAGTTGTTTCATGTTTATTCATGATGATTTTGTCCTCATGTTGATTACGTCTTACGTCTCTTTTGTTGCTTATGCTTTCATGCAAGACACTGTTGGAATTCATTTAAATCCTGCTTTCATGATAGTCATGGTTGGTTTTCATTAATCACGCTTTCAGGAAAATCATCGTTGAAATTCGTTTAACCACACGTTAGCGTTTCTCTATGCAACCAGAATGAGGTATATACTGGCATTGCCAGGTTATCATGATGGTCTTTGTAACCGCTTAACCAGTTATTTTCCTTTAAAACCATGTCAGGTGATCGACCCCATACCGATCATTTCATGTGCATTCCATGTGTATTCCATGTACCATATTCCATGTACGTTTTCCACTTGCTGATACATTACAAATTGCTGAAGCCGCTCATAGCTCAGGGAGGTTACTAAGGGTTGATGCTGCCGATTTTAGAGACGCTACAAGATGTTGATGCTATTCACAACCTGTAGATCTTACAAGACGAAGACAAAGGCGTTAGATCAAAGTGATCGGACGAGAAGATGCTTCACCACCAGACGATTTCCATCAATCATTGACCCTAATTCTTAGTTACATGTCACACGTCATTCAGTTGTCATTTCAGTCATATGAGTGCGAACCGGTACCAGCCGGTCACTCAGCTGAATAGTTACATGAATCATAGTTATGAGAATGACCGTCATGGAACTGACAGACAAGACGATAGTAGCCACTACTATGACAGCAACTATACTAACAATCGCAATTGAAGCTTCAGCCACGGACGTGATAAGAAATACAAAGGATCAGTAGTCCAACCGATCCGCCAATTCTGGCATATTAACCTAATATTTGTGGTTCTATTCGTTTTACATATAGAGACATGTCAAGACACCAGTCAAGACACATGTCATGCTTATATTTTCCAAGACACGAGTCAAGACACATGACTCACGTCCAATTCTAGAACATATCTAAGGAATTCAGGGTACCCTCCAAAGGGTATATCCATTTTGTGGTGCCATGTATTAATCAGGCCACAAGAATTTCAGCACCGGCACCGGCATATCAGTGAGATCTGTCACGATGGTTCAATGATACTTTCCTTTCTTGCACCTATATTTCATATATTCATGACCATAAAGGACGCCATTTTTATTCCCCATGTATACGAAGGTTTTCCTTCAGCCTAATGATGAGATCCAAGCTGCTAACGCATTTCCTTGGACAAGCACGAGTTGAATTTAATCCTATTTATGGACTACGGACAGCACACCCTGCTACGATTCATGATGTTGTATAGAAATGTTCAGGCTCCTGAATATATTCTGCATGGTTTTCCATCAGGAAAATCTACAAATTATCTATGTTTTGCAAGCACGTGTGTGGTTAGACATGACTGCAAAAATTTTCTAGTTGTCAGTTAAGGCACGACCACTGAAGTTTCTTTTACGCATAAACAGTCGATTATACCAAAATCTTCCCATGGATTCTAGTAGAACACTCAAGGAGGAGGACGGTAACATGAGATTATGTTTTGACCACCGTCGATGTAAACAAATCACCATTCATAACCGTTATTCTCCTCCACGTATTGACAACATGTCCAATCAACTTTAAGGTGTTAAACACTTTTCCAAGATAGGATTCATGATCATGCTGCCAACAGTGACGAGTGAAAGAGCAGGACATGTCCATGACTGCTATTCGTTTACGAATCGGTCATGTTAGATTCATGATTTTGTATTAGTCTCATAATTGCTCCAGCAACATTATAGACTTAATAAATTGAGTTTCCATGAACTCATAAACAAATTCATCAATATTTTCATCGAGAACTAATTGATTTTTTTTCTCTAGGTCTAGAGAAGAGCAGGAAGACCATATTTGCACTATGTTGCAAATTCTACGATAGGAGAACTTTCACCTTGAAATTTTCCAATATAAATTCTGGTTGATTACAGTGACACGCTGAATCACATGGATTCGCACGGTTAATCTTACCATGACTCAGCTTATGCATAAAGGCGAGAACCCTACACTACGTTAGGTGTTCCACGAAAATCCTACGCTAAGAGAAGTCTAATTTCGGAGACTCACAGTTGCTCAAATTTCTATGTATCAAGTTTCTACGAAGCAAGATACAGTTACGTTCATATCTAGGTACCTGACATACCAACAGGTTAAGATAGAACACCAACAGACTAGGATGTTTTCCATCATCTGAAATTGTGAACAAAAATGGAACAAGATCTCCATGGATTTTGGTTACCAGATTAAAGCAAACTAAGAAGAAGCATGGTGTTATCTAGGTTATTGTTAACAGTTTGACCAAGTCTGCAAAATCCTTACATCCGCAAGGATTTCAGAACCAGCAGATTGATCGGACGTGTTCCAGCCAAGGCTCATCCGATCACTTGGTAATCCCTCAGCTATCGGGTCAGACAAAGGTTCGCATTTGTGCTCCTTATTTACGTTCACGGACTTGCTTTCACGCTCACGTTCATAACACTATTCACATTAATAATCGTATCCTGGCTTATGATTGTACGTACATTTTCGTTCTAGAGTTTTTTTTGCAAGAACTTGAGAGACCAGACACAAGTTTAGTATAACTTCCCATCCTCAGACAGACGTTTCACGTCACATTCCATGTTTCACCTTATAGCGTTTGGCGTTACCGTAACCGTATCCCGTGTTCACGATATGTTTCACATGTCATGTTCATTCCACGTTCCTCATATCACGTTCACGATAGGTTACATGTATCATTGATCATCATATGTTTGCTCATACTACACTCACCATATCTCCACGTATCACGTTCAAAATTGTTCACGTATCACGTTCACAATTTTTCACGTACTACGTTTCAGTATTCTCGCGTATCATTGCTAAGACAGTACTATTATCAGTTAGTTGGGATATTTCGCATTATAACGTTTCAGTTACTCTTGCACGTTAATTTCTTATTCCCTCGATCAAATTCAGGGGATCTATCTTACGTTGATAACCATGAACGTCTACGTATTTTCAAGTCAAGGTCAGGATGACCTGACCAAGATTTATCAGTGGTGTCAAGATCTTGTGGAGGAACCTTTACGAGAGGGAAGCCACTTGGAAACGGACGAGTCCATCCGGATTTTATCCTCTCATCCTTCCATAATTCAGTAAGACTCTTTTAGTCACGTCACGTTCCATGTCCTATTTAGCCATGTCACGTTTCACATTCCTTTTTAGCATGTCACCTTTATGTCCTTTTATCTTGCATACCTTTCCAGTTTGATTCGGTATTTTCGCTTCTAGTTACGTTATCTATAATTCGGGGACGAATTATTCTTTTTAGGGGGGAAGAGTTGTAAAACCCGCATTCTTTTACCATGAACAGTACACTTGTAATCGTACGTACAAGATTAAAACCTTCCTTTTATAACATGAACACGTATCACGAATATTAATTACAAGAATTACGTACGTGTTATTACACGATAAGTATTATATACGTGTTAGTACACGATAATTATTAACAATAATAATTATAATTACGAACATGAAATCATGAACTTAAATAATCACGAACATATTAAATAGTATTTACGTAATTATTATTACGACTACGTACAAGTAGATAGATAACACGAACAATTAATAATAAAGTCACGTTAACACGAACACGAGAACACGTATAATATTAGACACGGGAAAACTTTAGGTTTCCCTTGTGGGCCCCACATACCCATGGACACAAGAACCAAGGAGGGCCAAGCCCATGTGATTTTACCAAATAAACAAAAAAGGGAAAATATCTTTTCATTATTCAAGATTTCACAAAAAAAAGTAAAAACCCTAGCAAACCCTATGATGGCCGCCAGTTCTGTTTATGCCGCCAGTAGCACCCAAAAGGAGAATGTGATGTTCTCTTTATGCCGCCAGCAGCACCCAAAAGGAGAACATGATGTTCCGATTATGCCCCCAGCAGCACCCTAAAGGAGAACGTGATGTTCTGATTATGCTGCCGACAGCAAGCCAAAAGAAGGACGGTGTTTGATTTTAATTATTGATTAGGAATATGTTTGTGAGATCAAGATTTATCCATTCCACGTGTTTTGGGTAATCCGAAAACCATTCTTTTAATTCCTTTTTATGCTTTTATGAATATATGAACATGAAGTTAATTAAACATGTAAAATCATGGTGGACAATTTAATTAGGGTGTTTTCGGGTTTGTTGGTTCCGGCCGCCACACGAACCGAGAGTCCCAAGACTCTCGACTCGCTTTGGTTCTCACCACCAACCAAGACCTAGGTCTTGGTGGTGTTTGGCTCGGTCTACAACAGGGACAAGACACCCCGACGTGCGTCAGGGGTGTCTTGTGGTTGGTTTGGTCTCGGCAGCAACACAGCCCCAACCACCGGCTTAAGCCGGTGGCTATTTTAGAAAAGCAGGGGGAACCGTAGGCAGGCAGGGGGAACCACCGGCTACTGCCGGTGGGAACCTGGTGGTCAGCGGCTAGCCGAGAGAAAGGAACTACCGGCTTCATCCGGTGGCATCTTTACACAAACAGGGGCAATCGGTTCATGCCGGTTTGCCACTGTTTTTAGGGGTGTTTGGTTCACGGTTTTCACCGGTTCGGTTCAAGACACGTTTTAATAAATTAATAACACACGGTTCGATCCATGACTATTTTTACAAGTTTATTTAATTTTACAAGTATATAATTTTACAAGTTAATTAAATTAATTTGGCATGATATATAATTAATTTAATTAAAACATGGACTTAGGTTATTATTATTATTAATAATACATGATTTTAACCTAAGTATTTAATTATTTAGTTTACACTATAGTATTAATTAATTATTAAACATGAAATATAATTAATTAATAACCATGACTTAGGTTATATTAATACAATATTAATACATGTTTTAATCTAAGTATTTTATACACTTTAATTTAATTAAATCATGCTTATATTTAATCCAATCATATAACATGTAGTTTATTTAATTTACATGTAATAATTAATAAACTATACTATATATCACATGACTTAGAATATTTATCAGTAAAACTAAGCATATATTATTTAGCTTATTAATCCAGCTTAATTCTAAATATGGAAACTTATTATTTTTGGAAACTTTCTATTTTTGGAAACTTTCTATTTTTGGAAACTTTCTATTTTAGGAAACCTGATATTTTTAGAAAGTTACTTATTATTAAACAACAAGTATAATAATACAAGTATTACTTAATCAGAATAGACAGAATACATGATAAACACAATATAAAGCTAAAATCAGTAAAACATGACATGAACATATAAAACAAGCTAAGACATGATATAAAACCAGTTACGTACTCAGTAATCAGAATACTTATACACGTATATTATTTATGTAGCATTAGTGATACCGAAGTAGGACTCTCTTCCGTTCGTCTTCTACGTTCACTGGACACAAGGTACCGATTCTCCGTCCTTTTAGTATGGACATTCTTTCCTTATTAGGATTTCCCCGTATGCAGCCAACTGTTTTCCCAGTATATGTTTTTATATGTTTTGATTTGCTTATGTTTAATTAGATACCTAAAGCCATATACATGCATGACCAGTTTCACCTAGTTATAGAGGTACCATAACCATAACACTAGAGGCACTAGTGTTATGACTTCACCACGGAGGAGTGATAGCTCGTGGCGTCCCTTTCAGCTTTTGGCCATATTATTATATTATCATGTGGGGCGTATGGGTGCATCCTATTTTACATGTTTTCAGCAGATTATTCAGGTGAATGTGGAGTGTGCCTTGCATCCTTCACAAGGAGCTAATACCTCCTACCCAAACAGTTATATTAATTAGAGGCAGCCCCTCTAATTGCATGACGAGGTCACCCCTCCAAGTATTCATGCACGTTGATATTTCATGACCTATATTGGCTAATGGTAAACATGTTAAACAATTTTTATAAGATAAACATAAGGCTTTTCAAACTATAAAACCAGTTTTACTAAGTTATGTGAGGTTTCTAGGACTTAATCAATTCCGTTGCTATATGTTTTACATGCTTATATTATTCATTCCATGTTTGTATATCAGTGCACTGAGCGTTATGCTCAGCCGTTACTTTCCTTTCCATGTCCCAAAACGGCAGGTACCCAAGGACAGACTCGAGCATTTGGAGGACATGCATAGGATGGAAGCTGCCATAGACTTCTTCTCCTTTTTCCTTCATATACTTATGCTTGTTTAGTCTTTCATTCATTTCATTTGCTTTATTATGTTTGGGCTTATGTTTGGGAACCGATGTTTGATTCTAGTTTTCCCTATGGTCATGTATGTTTTACTACATATTACCTTGCATGCTTTAATGACACGCTATAATTATGCGTAACGGTCCACTTATCAAAGTGGGGTGTTACAAAAAACATCGATTGGGTTAATATTTTTAATATGGGGGAGAAAATGTGATTTAATATTGAGATCAATAATGGTTTGACTTAATGCTGGCTCATCCCAACATGTGCGAAATGTTTTCGGATATCGTGGCATATGTTAAGGGGGAGCAAAATGGATTTGGATATCAAAATGGATTTCATGGTGACATAAACTTACCCAAAACATCTCTATTCACGACGATGAATATTATGGTGACATAAGGATGGTAGGATAGGTTAAAGTCCAATGATTCTTCTAGAACCGGAGGAATCTTCCCAAGGACATTCCATAACTAGAAATAGTAGTCCTTAGGAAAGATGGAGAAAGATTGCGAATGTAGCTGAATGTCGACCAAGTACTTAAGTTAGCATTAGAACAATCACAACAAGGTGCTAGTCATGACATATTGCTTAGCATTGAAGGGGTTGAAGAATGAAAAAGAATTGTAAAGATAAAGGGTCTAAAGAAAGTAGCCCTCCTTACAACTTAGGCAGAAACCGGGTCAATACATATGCTATTGAGATCATTTTTAATGATTCTTGATATTGAAGATAGACATCATGGACCCAGTGATACAATGCACAACCCATCCCAGCTAACTCAGATATCTCTTAAAAGATATTTGTTTTAATCACACGGAGACAACACATTATCTATTGATTTTTTCACTCCGAATAAATTGGTATTGAAATGGTGGCACTCCTCTCCAGCCTCTGATCACTAAAATCCAAAATGCACGATCGAATCTAGAGCCATTTGAGATCATCAAATATCTCATTAGGACACACTTTCATAATTCCTTGCTTCTTCACACACTGTGAAAAGTAAGAAAGATCTTAAGAATCCTACGCAAAATCTTCATGATCTTGCCTGAACGTCCGAGTAATACGAAAGTATTTACAATGAAGATGGAAATCCTTCTTGAGCGAACATCAAAAAGCTCATGGTAGGTGACTTGTGCGATTCTTTATGAATCAAACTTGTGATAACTGGAAAGCAACAGTGGTTTAATTCTTAACTGAATTTAAACACGTTCCAGGCCTCTACGCACTATCTTAGTGATCTTGCTAGAACACTCAGAGTGATACCTTAGTATTCACAGTGATGAGTGGAAATCCTTCTAGTGTTAACCTCAAACAGCACTTGGTAGGTAACTTGCAAGATTCTATACGAATCAAGCTCGTGACAACTGGAAAGCAACGATGGTGCGGTTCTTAATTGAATTTCACTTGTTCCAGGAACATGAATTGAAGACTTCAAATCATGCGGATATTATTATCAAAATGATTCACTCTTTATGTTCGTAGTCAACTTTGGACGGTCGAATAAAGAGAACGAGTTTACCCACGAAATCTTGTAAAGGAGGTTCTTAATTGAAACTACCTGCCACAAGTACGATATTTAATATCGTCCAACGGTCTTCACCGACCGGAGGTAAAATGCTACCGAATTAAAATGAAATGTTCAAGGCCATTTTATCCGTGTGTATGTTTTGTTGCTAACTATCTTATGCAGCATAACAAGAAGGTGGCATTGCGGTGTACAATTCAGAAGAAGTCGTCAACACATGCTTATACTGTATGCACTTAATACTTCAACAAATTCAAGAAAGTATAAAAGTCAAGTCTTCCGTTGTATCAAACTCTGAAGCTTTCAAGAATTTATAAAATTATAAGTATGTGGAACATGAAGTCACGAGGAGGCAAATTTCACCAGTGATGAATGCACAAGGTCAAGGCAAGGAAACATGTTGAAGACTAAAGTCAAAGATCTCATCAACATATTCACAAGAACAATATCAAAGACTCAAGCATAGTATGCTAGGTTTAAGACTTTGTAAAAATTGCGTGACCTCCCTTAGGGGGAGATTGTTGGAAATACGTTTTTCCAAAGAAAGTCTTGGTCACATCATTGTTAGCATAGATCACGAGCTATAAACTATGTAGGACATTGTAACTTGGAGTGACTTCCCTTAGGGGGAGATTGTTGGAAATACGTTTTTACGTATTTAGAAAGGATCGGTCACTCCAACTATATATACGTAGTATGGGCTCGTGATCCAATATGTAAACAATATAGCCCATCAAGCCCACATGTAGGGTGGGCTATATATACCCCCTCCTAGCATGTTAGGAGGGGTTGGTTGTTAGTTGTTGATTTACATTTCACTAATCAATCTTTCTTTCTCTCATTCTCTCCTTTCTCTCTCTAACTTTCTCTCTCTAGTTCTTCATCTCCCTCCTTCTTTAGATCAATACAACACTTGTACAATCCTAAGAAACTAAGGACCTACAATTAATCCTTTGTTTGTCAATAGATTGATGAAACACATTCTCATCGTTTTGATTTTTGGTTCTTTATTTAACATATGTGTGACTGGAAAAATACTTTTATTTGTTGTATTTAGGTACTAAATCATGCCTTCAGAATATCAACAAGATCACCAATACACTAAACAATATATGCCAAACCTATCCGAAATGTGTCCTTCCCCTCAACTTGCAAACACCTATTCCTCACTCCAAAATTGTTGCTTTCACGAGGGTAGAGTTGTCCAAAAGGATATTGAGGGCTATATATATACTCAGTCGATGTTCAGACAAATCGGGTTTGATTGTTTGTCAAACATCAAGGAGGATATATATCCCGAATTTCTTTTGGAGTTCTTTAGCACATATTCTCTCCTTTATGATAACGATAGAGTATATGTTAGGTTCATCCTTGAAGGTCGACTCATTAAACTCTCTCTTGAAGACTTTGGTCAAGGTCTTCGTGTTCCATTTAGAGGTACTTGTCAATTTACGAATAAATGGAAGCTTGATTATCTCCTTGAACCCTTCGACTGTGCTCTAGATGAAAATGAAGAGATTGACCTTGACTTCATCCTTGATGTCATTTGTAAAGAGTGTAGTGGAAACGTTGTAAGAAGCCTCCACTCTAACAAGCGTTGGGTGAAACGCTATGAGGTTCTCTTAAGCGACTTTAATGATTGTATGATCCGATGGGCCGACATCCTTAGGGAAAATGCGTTTTGACTTGGTGGAAACCGGGATCATATTCCAGCGTGTATGGCGCACAAGTTATGTTGCATCGCTACCAACGCCAAGTACAATCTCGCATATTTTATCACTCGACGAATCACTTATGCTCTTTCCAAACCCAAAACTAATCTTCCCTATGCCATGCTCCTTACTCACATTCTTAAGAAGGTTGGTGAAGACTATCCCGACATCAACATTTCTCGCTTTCGTTCGGTCAAACGAGTTATGCTACCTTTTCAAAGGGTACAACCACGAAAGCCTAGAAGTGATCGAGGTTCGAGAAAGTCAGATCCACCAGAGTCCGATGATGAGGACTTTGACATGTCACCAAGTGATGGTGGTGGCGTAGGCACTAGTGCTGATGTTGGCTCTTTGAGTGACTCCTACCCATCCATGGACACTTTCATAGACGGGTTAAACAAAATCATCCCTCCTCCTCACTATGCAACTAGTAGACTTTCGGATAACTTTGGACTTGAGGATGTCTATCGTGCTAATCTTAAAACCCAAGGTGAGTTGTATGATCATCGAGTGGAGTCAAGAGGATCGTTCAATAGCATAACCAAATTGATCAAGGGACTTGGCAAAAAAATAAGTGAAGCTTTGGTTTATCATGGTTTACATGTTTGTGAACATGTTTGGATTGTTGAACATTATTTCCTTTATCTTTATTTTTAGGATGTTGTGTTTATTAACTAATACTTTGTGTTTGGATTATCTAGTATTTTAATCCTAATTGCCTATGTGATTGATCTTTCGATTTACATAGCTTTGTGCATCTTATGTGTTAGTTAGCTTCCTAGATTTTGATTAATAGTCCACTTTGGCTTGATAAACCTTTGTATAAAATATGGGCTAGCAAAAGTTTCAGGAAGTGCACTTTTTCGAAACCCCTGGTGGCGGTTCTTTATCTTCCCCGCGGTTCTTTATCGATATCGAACCGCGGCCCTACATAAGGAACCGCCAACAACTGTTTCGAGAGAATCTTTGCTTTATATTGTTTTCCCCTAATCTGTGTAAACATTGATAGAACTTTTGGAAAAATCTGCACTTTCCTAAACTAGGCTACCTAATTTCATTATTTACCTAAAATAATTTAAACCCATTACTAGCTTGGATCATCCTTTCCTCTTCTTAAACCCTCTCTTGTTGATTGTGCTTTTCATCCCTTCAACTTCTCTCTTAACCTAAACTCACAACCATGGTGTCTACTAAAACATCCAATTCTTCCATAACTTCCTCTTCCAACAGAAACCTTAAGATCAAGATTAAGTTACCTAAACTTGGTTCTTTATCTTTTCAAACTCCCAAAAAAGAGATTTCTCCTATTCTCATTTCCTCATCACCTTCACCACCCCTTGTTGCATGCAAAACCAACTCAACTCATGGTACTAACCATTCACATGGTTCTACCTCTTCCTCATTCTAATCAAGAATGAATGAGTTGTCCTCACCTTTCACTCCTAGTCCTCCCTTGGATGGGAATACTCAACCTCGACTTCTACAAAGCATTCCTTTTGTCCTTGAACCTTTAGTTATCTCTCCTTTCACTCCACCAAATTCACTCATCTCACCTATATCACCCTTGGACACTATGCCTCCACCACCTCCTCCTCCCTCAAACAATAATGCTCCTCTTTTGGGCATTCCTATTTCTCACTTCATGGGTGATCCTTACTTCTTTGGTTTTCTAGAAGCTCATGGTGCTAATTTCCCATGTTGTCTCTATAACAACTACATCATTCAAAACCTAAGGTTGGAGATGCTTTGTCTTCATAGGATGTTGCATGATTTCTTGCTTACCTTGTTCTCCATGTCTCCTCCTCCTAGGAGATGAATGATGATTTTCAAAAAAAAAAATTTAAAGAAAGTCAAGCCAAAGAAGACTATGCTATCAAGAACTAGTTTAAGCTAACTTTGTATTAGTTAGTTGTTATTTCTTTTCTTGTATTTCCTTCCTTTACTTCATGAGTTTCTCATGAAGATGTTCTATGGATTTAGTTTTATGTGTTTCAACCTATATGGTCACATAAATCAATTTCAATTTACTTGAAACTGAAGCTAAATCTATCACAACCTCTAAAACTTGACTTAAAATTGGATCAAAATGTTATCTTAATATTTTGTCACCCTTTGTCAAGACACTCTTTGTGAGTGTGTTGCTTTTATGCAACCCTAGCATACAATAGTGCTAAAAAAGGTAAAAATCCAAGATTTGCAAATTTTTAAAGAGTCTTATTTTTCTTCAAAACTTTGAAAATTCATGGTTTCACGTCCACTGTACGTGGCTCCATAGCTAGTCGCGCGACTCCATATCGATATAGAACCGTGATGTAAGTTGATGTGTATATGTGATAATTTGAGATTACGTTATAGGGTAAATTAGAAAATTTACCTTTAGGAAAAAGTAATAGTCTAATAATACCAATGACGAATTCAATTAAACACGTGGGTGAACCAAGTTCGTTGTACACGAATATCGAGTGAATTTGAGACGTTTTGTATCGATTTGTACAATTGATTTGAATTGTTTTTTTCGGTTTTTAAACTAATATTAATTCTGCAAAGTAAAATCCTAAAGTGCATTAATCGTAAACCCCGCCTATTTAAAATTCCACAATTAATTACTTAAAATAAACACACTAATTAAAAATTTAAACTAATTAAAAAAAATCTTAAAAATTAATTCTATTTAAATATCTATTAAAAATAAATCTATTTAATTAAAACAATTTTTAAACTAATCTACTTTATTTATTGAAAATTACAACAAATTATTTAAAAACTATTTTTTTTTATTAAATCTAAAGTTATAAAAATTAAGCTAATTTAAATTTAAACTAATTAAACTATAAAAACATTTTTTTTTTATTTATTATTTGAAAACTTTATTTATTTAATTAAAATTTAAAAGTAATGAAATAAGACTTTTAGGCATTTTATTTGTAATTGATAAAAAAAAATAATAAACAACGTATTAAAAAAAACGTATATATATAAAAATCAGCTTTAACAAAACGTATATGAATGAAATTCAGTATAACTATAACAAATAAGAAAGGCCAGCCTAGTGGTTAGGGCATTGGACTGTGAAAGAAGAGGTCTCGAGGTCGAGTCCCAAGAGTGACATAATTTTGATGATTATTTTTTTGAGGACGATTTTGACAAAAATAACAAACCAAACACCCCCAATTCAAGGGTGTTGCCAAAATCGCACAGTAAATAAGTAAAAAAAACAGATAAACAATATTATATCAGAAATCAGTACTAGCAATATCAATGTGCAAACATAATTCAGCAAACGAATCATTGCAGGTCTCGGCATATAGTGCAGGTCTCGACATACAGTTATAGATAGCCAAAATTATAAACTCTCAAACTGAAATCTACTAGCTGCAATCAATCTATTCAGTAAACGCACTAGCAACAAACATGAATCAGCGTCTAACAAATACAGGTTATTAATGCTAAAATAAGAACTCAGCTAAAACATTCCATAAGCTATGAAGCATTCAGTCAACTAAGACTCGTATCAGCAGAAAATCTTGAACATCAAAACTGGCAAGCATCTAAATCCAGATTCAATATTCTAATTGAGAACAGGCAAAACGAAACGACTACTTCCCGTACAGCAGACTAAGTAATTAGCTAGCACAGATCCAAAACAATAAAAACTAAAGACTATAAAGACAGTATAAAACATGTTTAATTCACGTATTACTCAAATAAATCATACAACTGAGACTCAATCTAACAGTTTAACATAAGCAAATTTTGCAAAACCGAGTCTAAACTCAAATCCTACTCAACGCAAACAACCTCTCAAAACAGTTAGTTAACCCTAATGCCATGATTATCGAAAAGATTCAATACATACCAATTCAGCAGACTTTATTAAACAGTTATATCTCTTTAATCATACAGAAAATCAAAAGCAAAATTACAGTTCTCAAACTATCTAATCAGCAAAATCTCATGGCAATTATGAGAAAATCATTCCTGCTAAATTACTCTTAAAACTCAGACGCTTACAAACTTAGCTGAAGAAGAAACTAATCTAATTTAACAAGAACTGATCAAACAGTTTTATATCAAATACTAAAGAAGATATAAAATGCAAACAAATTAAACTTGATATTAATAAACCAAAAAGGAAAACGAGCTTAACCAGCTTTGAAGAAAACCTTTGAGATGTAGAAGCGGCGCTGAGCCGTCTAATAAACTAAATCGCTACCACCATAAATCATCCTTCGACACCCAATTATCATGGATCGAACCATCATAACATTAAACTACCAGCTTAATTTCTTCGATTTATCAGTAGGATAAACCGGTTCCCAAACTTTTCTTAAGTAAAATTTATAAGCTATTGGCTCAACTTATAAACTAAACTTTATGTTATAATGAGTATAAGATCAGTTAATCAAAAAGGATTAATAGATTTGAGAGCAAAATATAACGCAGGATAATAAACTGACTTTTTATTAATTAAAACTGAAATACATAAATCATTACAAGATTGAAGAAAAATTCTTAAAACAATAACTAATCTAACATTATAACTAAAAATACAGAAAAGAAGGGATAATCAAATAATATGAGAATGAGGGTTTATATAGTTGAACCGAGAGGTGGGGTTGTTTGTTGAGGGAGATGAGGAGACGATTTGTGGCCTTTGGATCTTCTTATTCTTCTCTTTCTTCAAACAGACTTGATCTAAGGGTTGAGAATAACCATAGTCACACGGATTGCCAACGTGGCAATCCGTTGTGCTTCTTGTGCGAGTTGGTTTGCTGAGATGTCTTCCAATGATTGGTTGATATAGAATGATGAGGTGTAGCCTCCTATAAAAATCGGCCAGGTAACCTTTTTATCCTGCCTTCTCTTCCTTAAAATTTGGGGAATTAATTCCCCCACACGTGATTAACACGTGGGATCACAAGCCCCTTATCAATTTGATTTTTTACCCATCTAGGGTTTTGATGAATAGTAAATGTGTGCAGGTTTTTGGGGGTGAAAAATGGGGAAGAAGGTGAAACTTCGTTTGTAACGAAGTATTAAAAAAAAGTGTGTGTGTGGAATGAGTGGGAACGTGTGAGAGATATAATTGTATGGTGGGTGTCGGTTTGGTTTTTTTAATGGATGAGAATGACGTGTGGGATATTTGAGTGGGTGAGGGTCAAAACCAAGAGACAGTTTATATTGAGGTAATAAACAATTAAACCCGTGTGAGTTTAATATGTGTAGAAACAAACATAAAACCCTAGAAAGCCCATTTAAATCTTAAAATCGTCTCGTCTTTGGGCCCAAATTCATCCGTGTGTAACTCAATCTTGGGCTTTTAATCATTTGGGCCAATATACAAAAACCATCCGTTTATAACCCCACTTTTGGGCCTTGAATTTGGACTTGTCCAAATTTATTCACTTAATATCCATTATTGGGCTTTTCAGGCCCAATAAGCCCATGTGGGACCCACTTGGACCAAATCACTTATTTAAATATTAAATCCTCTAAATCGAACTCGATTTTGGCTTCTAAGATCTTTTTCTTCATTCTTGTGTCAGTTTTTGCCGGTTTTCGTGAACTTGGTACCTACACACATGAAAACAAGAAACAAGCATTTCCAAGGCATATATGATACATTATGTGCAATATTTCAATGTTTTAAGCTACAAATGATATGAGTAAAATCACTCATATCAAACTCCCCCATGCTAAGCAATTGCCGTGTCCTCACGCAGTGATAAAATAAAACTATGACTACATCATTTATTCAACTTTTTACATCTTATTTTACAAAGACATAATGTATTTCTTTCATTATTTGAAAAATAACTTTTAGGATCATAAAATTCAAATAGATTCATCGTCCCCGACTTTTCACTTTTCCATGCCAAGTGCAAAAACAAGATCATTGTTATTATAAGTTGGTAGACAAACACGAATTCATGTGGGCCAATTACTCACTTAGACTCCCTTATTCCTAATTGTTTCTCTTATATTTTATTGTTGTCTTGAATGATCACGAGGATGCATTGTTGACTTATTTCGATAATTTATTAGGCCGAAAATAAAGTGAACGATTTAATCAATAGTTAGCTAAAGGACAAAATCTTTTAAAACTGCTTCTCGGGCTCTCATAAAGTTCATATCTTGGCATAACTTGTTTCGCGATTTGAGACCTTTCTCGGATCGATATTTGGCAATGACTTAATACTTCCAACCTTGAGAGACATTCACGAAATAATGGTCTTCTCTTCATAATATTTCTTCACTTGAATTTTTGAGAGATTCATACTTGGACCACGACTTCTTCATTTTTCTCCAATCTTTACTTGGGATTTTGATATACAACGATCCGCCTCCTTTTTAGACTTGGCTTCATTTATCCTCATACCTTATTTTTTGGTCTTTTTGGATAGACTTCTCCATGACTTTTTGGGAGTATTTTGCTTTTCGTCGTGTGTCTCGATCCTTCATATTGATTTTTGATAAATGATTCTTCACGTCACTTGAGATCTTTAGCAATAAAACATAGCCCTCATGTCTTGTTAGGACCTTTTTGGACTCGCCAATCTTCGCATCCCGCTTCAATAAGTTATGCCTTGGCTATGAACTCTAATCCATACCGAGCAACTTCTAAACGATCTTGGGCTAGAAGCTAAGTAACTTTTCAAATCGTTCAACATTATTTATTGCAATTAAATTCATTAACAAGTGATGGGAGAATAGGCTCATAATTAACTCACATAAATTTCCGAAAGAATACCACACTTATAATTGGCTCTATCATCTCTTGTTCTCCATATTGTAAAATTCCAAGAATGAAATCAATGGATACTTAGCCTATTAAATCAAAGTTTTGGGTTTTCAAGTCATCTATAGGATCTTGCAACTTCTTATACTTTTGCAAGTTTTAGAATTTGCGTTTTAAAGTTCCCTTGATAAACGACTTTCTAGGATCAATTATAGGAGCTTGCGAAAAGTTCTTGTTCTTAACTCGTATGAATTAAGACTTTCGCGTTTTAAAGCTCCCTATATAATAGCCTAGCAAAACTTAATTCAAATACGTTAAGGAAAAGCTAAGGTTAAAAACCAAGTCGAGTAAAAAACTATTCTTATTTAAAGCCTACATTCGTGTCAAAACACTTATTTCCTTTATTAAAACTTAAAAATAAAACAAAAAATTTAAAATTTTATTGAAAATTGAGAAAAACTACGTTTGGACACGACAAAAGCAATTGCAAGCGATTATATCGATTGACTCCCCCATGCTAAAACCAAACATTGTCCTCAATGTTTCTTAGCTCAAGAGTAACACCCCCTGCTAAGACACGAAGAGTCTAATTCAAACTCCTAGCATGGAAAGAGCACGCAAATCTATAAGCCGTTTATTAATTATGCCTCAAGATAAAACGTTAGCCGATAAAAATCAAGGGTAAGAAAGTGTGCCCCTTTTTGGCATTCAAAAGAAGGAAGATCAAGTGGACCGGCAAAAACCGAACACAAGAGTCTTCAAATATAAGGGTCGTACCTAAGATCATAACACAACAAAACACGAGCATGAGCTTGAAAGATCAAGCCTTATTAGTTGTTAGAAAATAGAAAGAAGATAGAATGAGCTCGTTTTTGTTCACCGAGTCATGAGCTCGACTCGATCCCCGCATTCATTGGTTCTTAGGGAAAATGGTGAAAACTGGCATAATGGAATAAAATCCAACATAAAGCACGATGCCGGGGTCAAAGATCTCATCCTCGTTGTTGGATGACAAACGAAAGGATGAAACTCCAACACAAATCTCTAAAAAGAGATGAAAATCACAAATGGAATGAATATAGCATGCTCCCCAAGATAAACTCGCACCAATATGATAGAAAAATCTTTCATTTATTACATCGGTGAAAGGCCGAGATTTCCCTAAATCAACGATTCCAGGATCGAATACCTCGTCCTCGGTGGAGAAAGGAAAGGATAACACGGTGTCGTCCCCCCATGCTAATCCAAGATCATATAAAGCACATGGTAATGGTGGGATAAAAATCTCATACATAGTGGAATCATCATTCTTTGCTTTTACGACCATTTCACCCTTAGAAATGTGATCAATAGGGTCATGGTACTCAATATGAGACACATGGAAAACCCGCACATTAAGGTCAAAGTGGGTGGGAGGAGGACTTGGGACGAAATCATCATCAAGTAAATTTTCTAAAAAGAGAGCGTCCCCCTCCGGGTCGATATCATCAACACCCGGTGGTATCGAATCATGAGAAGCAAGAAAAGTGTCAATCTCCTCCATAAGCGGATCACTATCCTCAACGGGAATAGGAGATGGAGAGAAAGACTTGGCACTAGGCTTAGAATTTAAAGCCTCGATCCTAGAAATAAGAAGATAGACGTTGGATAGTTTTTCACGAAGAACCACGTCTTCCACATCTAAATGAGTAAGTTCATCGGAGAACTTCTCAAGGATCGGAATAGTCAAATCAACCTCATTTCCTGGTGGAAATGGGTCTAAAGGAGCAAGTTCAAAAGTGAACCTCTCAAAAACCGGATCACTATCATCCTCATTTCCCGGTGGAAATGGGTGAAGAAGAGTAGGTTCATCGGCGAACCCCTCAAAATCCGAGTAGTGAATGTCATCTTTATAAGAAAGTTCATCAGAGAACTCCTCATTAGAAAATTCACTAGAAGTAGAATCATCCTCAAAATCTTCATTTCCATCACAATTTTCATCATTAGAATTAAAGAGAATATCAAAGTGAATGGAAGAAGTAGAGTCATCACAATGTGGCAAATCACACATCTCATTGGAAATACCGTCAAACTCTCGTGGGTTTTGGACAAGAATGGTGCTAATATGTTCGTCCCCCTTGCTTAGAGAATTTTCAAGTTCCACGATGGAAGAATCATGAATAGGAGTGGTGATGTCATGAGAGATTTCCTCATCATCTAAGATGGGAGAATCCTCGGCCTCCAAGATACGAATAGGAAACACGATAGCACTAGACGAAGGATGTAGAGCAATAAGATCTCGCAACGAAAAAGTACTATCCTCGTCATCATCCAAAAGAAGAGAACGCTCGAGTTCACGATTAGCAAGAGATTTTGCTTCCGCTTGAGCTCGTTCTTTCTCTCGAATTTCAATGCTTAAACCATTATAATCTTGCGAAAGTTGTCGAATCTTAAGTTCACAATCTCGTCTAAATCCCTCATCAATTATTTCTCCATGAAATCGTCGACTTCCTAATTCATTTGTAATGTCATTAATCTCTTGATTAATTTGTCTCTTTTCAAGCAACAAATCTTCAATACTTTTTTCTACAACTTCAACATTTCTTTGATTCATTATTTGTTGGAACATTGTTTCAAGTCGTTTAAAATTTTCATTCACGCGAGAAAAGGGCTCATAAAAATTATTATCCCTCGGTTGACAATTAAAGCTCTCGTGAGGACCTCCACAATACTCACAACAAAGATGTTTTTGTGATAAACTCAGTAAATCTTGTGGATAACAATTATCATTAATGTTTTGATTGTAGCTCGGTTCTTGCTCGTAATTAAGCAAAAATCGATGCGAACAATCATCACCAAAATGAGAATTGTTTCCACAAAACTCACACGAGGGTGTCTCGTATGTAGGGTGTGGAGGTGGATTGAAATCGAGAGAATTATTCGAAAAGTTCGGATTTTCACATGAAGTAATCTCATTACAATAAGGACAAAATCCAACTCGTATATCGTGATGTAAGTCATTTCCACAACGCTCACACGTGCACCACCGACATGGTGAAAAAACATATAACGGTTCTCCACACCCTTCACAATCGACGAAGGAAGAATTAAAATTTAGAGGGTGAGGAGAAAAAGAATTAAACATCATAGAGGATTAAGAAGATTATTTTTGGTATTTTTCATAAAATCGATACATACTATATAATAAGAAAATAACAAAACTTTCCGAGGACGGAAAGGGTCTTCAAATCAACGATCAACAAATCTCCACAAAGACGAATCGTACACAAGATCCCCGGCAGCGGCGCCAAAATTTTTGATGTAAGTTGATGTGTATATGTGATAATTTGAGATTACGTTATAGGGTAAATTAGAAAATTTACCTTTAGGAAAAAGTAATAGTCTAATAATACCAATGACGAATTCAATTAAACACGTGGGTTAACCAAGTTCGTTGTACACGAAGATCGAGTGAATTTGAGACGTTTTGTATCGATTTGGACAATTTATTTGAATTGTTTTTTTCAGTTTTTAAACTAATATTAATTCTACAAAGTAAAATCCTAAAGTGCATTAATCGTAAACCCCGCCTATTTAAAATTCCACAATTAATTACTTAAAATAAACACACTAATTAAAAATTTAAACTAATTAAAAAAAATCTTAAAAATTAATTCTATTTAAATATCTATTAAAAATAAATCTATTTAATTAAAACAATTTTTAAACTAATCTACTTTATTTATTGAAAATTACTTTAAACAAATTATTTAAAAACTATTTTTTTTATTAAATCTAAAGTTATAAAAATTAAGCTAATTTAAATTTAAACTAATTAAACTATAAAAAAAATTTTACTTTTATTTATTATTTGAAAACTTTATTTATTTAATTAAAATTTAAAAGTAATGAAATAAGACTTTTAGGCATTTTATTTGTAATTGATAAAAAAATAAACAAAGTATTAAAAAAAACGTATATATATATAAAAATCAGCTTTAACAAAACGTATATGAATGAAATTCAGTATAACTATAACAAATAAGAAAGGCCAGCCTAGTGGTTAGGGCATTGGACTGTGAAAGAAGAGGTCTCGAGGTCGAGTCCCAAGAGTGACATAATTTTGATGATTATTTTTTAGAGGACGATTTTGACAAAAATAACAAACCAAACACCCCCAATTCAAGGGTGTTGCCAAAATCGCACAGTAAATAAGTAAAAAAAACAGATAAACAATATTATATCAGAAATCAGTACTAGCAATATCAATGTGCAAACATAATTTAGCAAACGAATCATTGCAGGTCTCGGCATATAGTGCAGGTCTCGACATACAGTTATAGATAGCCAAAATTATAAACTCTCAAACTGAAATCTACTAGATGCAATCAATCTATTCAGTAAACGCACCAGCAACAAACATGAATCAGCGTCTAACAAATACAGGTTATTAATGCTAAAATAAGAACTCAGCTAAAACATTCCATAAGCTATGAAGCATTCAGTCAACTAAGACTCGTATCAGCAGAAAATCTTGAACATCAAAACTGGCAAGCATCTAAATCCAGATTCAATATTCTAATAGAGAACAGGCAAAAAGAAACGACTACTCCTAGTACAGCAGACTAAGTAATTAGCTAGCACAGATCCAAAACAATAAAAACTAAAGACTATAAAGACAGTATAAAACATGTTTAATTCACGTATTACTCAAATAAATCATACAACTGAGACTTAATCTAACAGTTTAACATAAGCAAATTTTGCAAAACCGAGTCTAAACTCAAATCCTACTCAACGCAAACAACCTCTCAAAACAGTTAGTTAACCCTAATGCCATGATTATCGAAAAGATTCAATACATACCAATTCAACAGACTTTATTAAACAGTTATATCTCTTTAATCATATAGAAAATCAAAAGCAAAATTACAGTTCTCAAACTATCTAATCAGCAAAATCTCATGGCAATTATGAGAAAATCATTCCTGCTAAATTACTCTTAAAACTCGGACGCTTACAAACTTAGCTGAAGAAGAAACTAATCTAATTTAACAAGAACTGATCAAACAGTTTTATATCAAATACTAAAGCAGATATAAAATGCAAACAAATTAAACTTGATATTAATAAACCAAAAAGGAAAACGAGCTTAACCAGCTTTGAAGAAAACCTTTGAGATGTAGAAGCGGCGCTGAGCCGTCTAATAAACTAAATCGCTACCACCATAAATCATCCTTCGACACCCAATTATCATGGATCGAACCATCATAACATTAAACTACCAGCTTAATTTCTTTGATTTATCAGTAGGATAAACCGGTTCCCAAACTTTTCTTAAGTAAAATTTATAAGCAATTGGCTCAACTTATAAACTAAACTTTATGTTATAATGAGTATAAGATCAGTTAATCAAAAAGGATTAATAGATTTGAGAGCAAAATATAACGCAGGATAATAAACTGACTTTTTATTAATTAAAACTGAAATACATAAATCATTACAAGATTGAAGAAAAATTCTTAAAACAATAACTAATCTAACATTATAACTAAAAATACAGAAAAGAAGGGATAATCAAATAATATGAGAATGAGGGTTTATATAGTTGAACCGAGAGGTGGGGTTGTTTGTTGAGGGAGATGAGGAGACGATTTGTGGCCTTTGGATCTTCTTATTCTTCTCTTTCTTCAAACAGACTTGATCTAAGGGTTGAGAATAACCATAGTCACACGGATTGCCAACGTGGCAATCCGTTGTGCTTCTTGTGCGAGTTGGTTTGCTGAGATGTCTTCCAATGATTGGTTGATATAGAATGATGAGGTGTAGCCTCCTATAAAAATCGGCCACGTAACCTTTTTATCCTGCCTTCTCTTCCTTAAAATTGGGGGAATTAATTCCCCCACACGTGATTAACACGTGGGATCACAAGCCCCTTATCAATTTGATTTTTTACCCATCTAGGGTTTTGATGAATAGTAAATATGTGCAGGTTTTTGGGGGTGAAAAATGGGGAAGAAGGTGAAACTTCGTTTGTAACGAAGTATTAAAAAAAAGTGTGTGTGGGGAATGAGTGGGAACGTGTGAGAGATATAATTGTATGGTGGGTGTCGGTTTGGTTATTTTAATGGATGAGAATGACGTGTGGGATATTTGAGTGGGTGAGGGTCAAAACCAAGAGACAGTTTATATTGAGGTAATAAACAATTAAACCCGTGTGAGTTTAATATGTGTAGAAACAAACATAAAACCCTAGAAAGCCCATTTAAATCTTAAAATCGTCTCATCTTTGGGCCCAAATTCATCCTTGTGTAACTCAATCTTGGGCTTTTAATCATTTGGGCAAATATACAAAAACCATCCGTTTATAACCCCACTTTTGGGCCTTGAATTTAGACTTGTCCAAATTTATTCACTTAATATCCATTATTGGGCTTTTCAGGCCCAATAAGCCC
Source organism: Glebionis coronaria (assembly GCA_025667525.1). Lineage (NCBI taxonomy): Eukaryota > Viridiplantae > Streptophyta > Magnoliopsida > Asterales > Asteraceae > Glebionis > Glebionis coronaria. The sequence continues at coordinate 171,988,883 of CM046877.1, read as the reverse complement.
ATGTGGGACCCACTTGGACCAAATCACTTATTTAAATATTAAATCCTCTAAATCGAACTCGATTTTGGCTTCTAAGATCTTTTTCTTCATTCTTGTGTCGGTTTTTGCCGGTTTTCGCGAACTTGGTACCTACACACATGAAAACAAGAAACAAGCATTTCCAAGGCATATATGATACATTATGTGCAATATTTCAATGTTTTAAGCTACAAATGATATGAGTAAAATCACTCATATCAAACTGCGGGTTCCTTTAAGGAACCGCGGACAGCAAAGCCACTTTTGGCTTATTTTTTGTCTTTCTTCTTTGACCACTGTCTTGGTTAAGATTCTTTGTTTACCCAATTTGGCTAAACATTCCCTAAAACCTTTTGTTTTCATTTCAAATCTTTGCCTTGTCTACTTTCTTTAAATTCTTCTCTTTTAGGAGTTCTTCTCTTCATCCCTCATAATGCCTAACTCTTCTATTCCTAACCTTGACATATCTTTGTCACAATCTTCTCAACATAAAGCTTCTTCTTCAAAGCTTTCAAAGAAACCGAAAATCTCGGTTCGACCCGTTTGGATCAAGAATAACAACAATCATCATGATTCCTCTTCTCCAAAACTCTCCAAGAATTCTTCTTTCTCTCCGATCAAATATTGGAATGAGACTTACTCTATAAATCCAGTTACTGGAGAAAAGGAAATTCTTCCACCACCACCTAAGCCTTTCAACTCTCCACAACTCAATGACCTATCTTGTTTCCCAAATCTCACTAGACATTGTGAAAACATATCTTATCCATTATCTCCCTCTCCACCAAACTCTTATTTTGATGGACCTCCCCCATATAACGACTTTGTTTTGCATCATGGTTCCTCGTGTGGTTGTTGTCGATTTCAAAAAATTGAACTTGCTCATGTTTATGACAAGCTAAATTTCCTTGAATTCCTTCTCACTCGACCTCCTCTCAAAGTTTTCGTTCACGTGAACAAAAATTCGAATGATGCTTCATCGTCTTTCTTTTCCAACTAAGGCACATTTTGTACTTTAGTTGTTTGAGTCAATAAAACTTAAGCAATCTTGGAAGATTATCACTACTAGAGTAGTTTATGATTTGTGGTTTATTTTCCATATTTTTTGCTTTAAATATTCATATTGTGTATATGAATATTTCTCTTGTATGTTCTTTCATATTTGTGTAATATGAATGTTATGTGTGTTATCTTTTTCTCGCTAATTCTTTTTCACACATTTTTTAAAGAGTTGATCATGTTTAAATTTTACAATTGATTATGGGTGATTCCATAAATTCTAAATTTTAACCCCTTGAAATTTTAATCATTTTTGATTGATTTGAATGTTTCTTTTCTTCCTTTATTCCACCAATTGAACTTTGATGTTGTCAACACACACTCTTTGGTCATACTTAGCAAATACTTACTTCTAATTTGAAATTTCTTTTCTTCCTCCCTCTCAAGTTAGTTAGTATGTAGTGCACATATATACATTGGTGTTTATTTTCTATCTTCTAACCTTTGTGTAGCATGTCACCTTAGCTCTCTCACTTGGTGCCCCAAGCAAGGGGGAGTAACCACCAAGGGGGAGCTACTAGCAAAGTTTGGTTCTTCTCTTCTTCAAAGACTTGTGCTAACCTTTTTGCTTCGACAAAGGGGAGAAACGATAGTGATAAACTCCTTAATAATTCGAATAATTTTGTATTTTACATAAATGAGTTTATAGTTTGTCGTAATAAAAAAGGGGGAGATTGTTAATGCAAAGCAATGCCTAAAAACATTGTTAGTGCTAATTAATCTTTCTTAGTTTTGATCACGACAAATTACAAATACATTTAGCATAAAATATAATCGTAAAACGAATTATCTAACAAACACTATCATCAAGATAATAATCATTACACTAACATATCTTAATCATGTTTAGTGATCATAAAAGTTATTAGCCTTAAAACTCACTTTTGTCAAATGTGACAAAAGATCTTTAATAAACTTTATTTTTAAGAAAATGTTTTATTAAAATAAAAATGTAAATTTGAATATGGCATATTCCAAATGCCATAAGAATATCCTTTGAAGGTTTAAATAGCCTAAGATATTTCAAATCCACTAAAAGACAAAAAGGAGCAGGGTCTACCTCCGCGGTTCCTTAAGTGCCTACGCGGTTCTCTATTGATAAGGAACCGCCTAGGGAGATAAGGAACCGTGCTCAGCTAGCCGTTGGTTTTTTGTCTCCTATAAATAGTGGATCAAATCTATATTTTCCATAACCCTTTTGGACATTTCTTTCAGCCTTTTTTCTCCTTTCTAATCCTAATCATTTGTAAATGATCACTTAATGTGTTAAGTATGTTTACTTATGATTATCCTCTTGATCTCCTTATTTACCTTGTCCAAAGAGAAATCACTAACATACTTGTGATGTGATTAAAGATGAAGCCTTGATGAAGATCATCCTCTCCTAAAGATATAGTCATGTTCATCATTTGTTTATTTGTGTCTTATGTAGATCCAATGTATTTGTGAATACTTGGACTAGTTGTGTTCATCCAAGCTATTTGTGTATACTTGGATTAGAGTTGTGTAAATCCTTTGAATATGTGTGTGCTTGGATTTGTGTTGTGTAGATCCAAGTTACATGTGTGTACTTGGATATGTTTAGTTGAGTTGCAATAAGTTGTGTAAGTTCTCACTAAACTATAAAGTGATGTAGTTGTGTCTTGTGAGTTCTCACTAAACTATAAAGTGATGTGTAGTTGTGTTGTGTGAAGTTCTCACTTAGCTTCAAAGTGATGAGTCGTGAAGATTGGTTCTAGCTTTGGATTAGAACTCGACATCTAGCCTTGTGTCGGAAAAATGGTGAAGTAGACAACGTTGTGAAGATTGGTTCTATCTTTAGATTAGAACTCGACATCTAGCCTTGTGTCATAAAATGGTGAAGTGGGTGATGTTGTGTAGATTGGTCCTAGCTAAGATTAGGTCTCAACATTTAGCTTAGTGTCGAAAAATAATGTAAGCGATGTTGTAAGTTTTTCTCCGGCAAGAAGGGAGCTTGTGGATATAGTGGAAATCTCGAGTAGGTGTACTCGAGGAATGGAGTAGGAACGAGGATACAGCCTCGTTGCCGAACCACTATAAATCTTGGTGTCTTCCTACTAGGTTGTTTCTTTCCTTACTCTTTACTTACCTTCATCATCATTACACTTACTACTTGTCATTGTTAATGCATTAGAATTGAACATAATCATTATGCAACTATCTTTCAAGTAAAAGATGGTTTTGACACTCACCTAATTGAAAGGAATTTTAGTTAGGAGATAAACCAAAGAGAAACTATTCAACCCCCTTCTAGTTTCTACACATCTGTTGATTTTGTGGTTAGTGATCTTCTAGCAGCAGAGGTTCGTTCTAAATCTCATGATGATAAGAAGATTGTCGAGCCTTCTGTTTTGGCTTATGTGTATCATACCACGAAATCTAACTAGTACTTAAATTAAGCCTCACTCTATTGTTGTTGTTGATGAGTTTTCTTTTGTAAACAAAAAGGTAATTGAAAAACTTAATGTCCTAATCTTCAAGGGAAGCCAAACACAACTCAAAATTGGCCACCACAGCAGCAAGGATCATCTCATCCTAATAATGGTGTTGATACACCTTATTTGAAATAATGAGAAGTTTAAGAAGTTTTTGGCACTCCAGCCTAAAGCGTTAGCATCGTCTTTTGGTAGCGGGTTTTCCTTTTCTGGTAACGGCTTGTCATCCTCTAGACACAAGCTTAGGAAGTGATTGGGGCACGCCGTAGTGAGGGGGTACTTCTATCGTCCACTAATAATAATTTTTATAAAAAAATTGTTTAGAATTCACATTGGCATTGGTATGGTTTGGCTTTGGCATTGGTATTGACATTTGCATATTTTAGTATTGGCATCGGCTTTGGCATTGACATCCACATTGGCATATGCTCTCGTTCATTTTTGTAATTTTGTGACTTTGTGCTCTGCACCTACTTTGAATTTCATTGAAATGAGACTCTTTCTAACACCAAGTTTGCATTCTGGGACACATTGTTTTCTGTTTCTTTATTTGTTTTTTTAGTATGTTTCTGTTTGGCAAACTCCTAATGTTCACCGCTACGACATTGTGAGTTTGAAAGGGGATGTTAGCTAATAAGGCCCATTGGCCCGACCACTTGTTTAGGCCCTATATTTGTTTTGTCTTATAAATACTCTTGTACTCTTCTTAGTTGATCATCAGTTCAATAAATGTTGCATTGTAATCTTGATTTCAACACATTTTACTAGTACTTACTCCTATAACCTTTTAATACTACTTGCTACCATGTCTCATCGTTAAAATAAACATCATCAACAAAAAGGATGTGTTTTTTCGGCTTCAACTTATACGTGGGCTTACGAGCTAATTTGATTTCGGTTTATACTTAACAAGTTCTAATTTCAGAGGCTTATTTTGAGGCTTACGAGCTTATATTATATAAATTTATTGCCATAATAAACTTATACAAGTTTATAAATCTAAAAACAAGTTCGAAAATTAAGATCTACAGTATCATATATGAACTTAAATCAAATAAACTCATAAAACCTATAAGCCTAAACAAGTAAACAAACATCGTGGCGGTGAAAGAGCAAAAACAACAAAACAAGATGATAAGCATGCAGGCAATGTGTTAATAGTTTACAATAAAAGTAGTTTGGTTTTAAATTAGTTTTAACTCTATATAAACTCATCACTTCAATTTGTAAATTAGATTTAAAATAGTTTATAGTTTATATAATGGTAAACTGCAAATTATGATTTTGTACTTCGCGAATTTCGCAAATTTGCCAATGAGAGCAAATTACAAGCAATTTTGTCACTATACTTCAAAATCTCATGCAATTTTGCCACCGAGTTGACGATTTTTTACTATTGCTAACTTTTTCCATTAGCTCTCCATCATGTGCCATGCACATGAGGGTATTTTTGTCATTTCAAATTAATCCCACTTCTTCTTCTCCACTCGGATTTTCCAACACCACCTCCACTAGCACGACAATCCTTCAATGATAGATAAACAAACCTTCGTAATCTGCAACCATTCGCACACCACCTCACCCACTGTGTAATCTTGATATCAAATCTACCCAAAACATATTTCCGTTTAGAAATTAAAAAAAACCCTTGTTCAAATTCTTATATATACTTATCCGCCACTGTTATAAACCTAATCCGAAAACCTAACATAAGCTAAGTAGACCTTTAAAACCAAGGCTCTGTTTTGATGTAGTGGATTCAATTTGATCAAATCCTATGGTACGTGATTCTGTTGAGCTATTTTACACTTATTTTGAAGCTATTATCGTCAATTAAATATGACATAAGAACAAATCTTGTTGGATTGCAGAATCTCAAGGAACCCGCATTTGAGTTTGTGCTGATTAGGATGATGAACAGTTAAATCAAAAGGATTGTTGAGACAAGCAGCAACCGTAAGAGGCGTATCCTCACCCACCTCAGCTAGATATTTGGTCAACATATTAGCGGGGCACAATCGAACCATGCCACCATCAGAGTTGTCCATAATCTCGCCCTATTGTTAACACAACCCACAATCGTATCAATATCATTGCTATCCACAGGCGTAAACAACGGTGGTGTGATAAGAGGGGAACATGCTGCCCCTATAGGATTCATATCTATAGCGAAACAACCTCGGTTCAAACATTCATTTACAAAGGAAGTGACATCAGGATCTGAGCTACCTTCACTAGTCACTGGAATGATTACAACAGCCGTGTCAAATCCGTCGTGCTAATTAGCCAAATCCTCGTCCAAATAAAAAGGCCAGTCCACGTAAATGACACCGCCATTAGGAGCACTGACACACCTTCTCTAATACAAACTTCCTTCTTCTTGTGATACTTTACAATTAGAATAGGTCTGGAATGGTTGCTACTGAGAGAAGGGAAGCGTTGGTTAAGGAAGCGATTAAACGATGCAGGGGACGCAAATAACATCCACCCTCCAATTTCAATTGGGTAAATGTCATACATACACAACGTACTTTCTCAGATTATCCATTATACACATCGTACTATTTTATGTTCAATATTCCTATTTGAATGGCATATTTAACTTTGACTTTAAAATTGATTGGGCCCAACATTTTATATTTAATCCCACCACTTCCCACTGTAGGCCCCACCACTTTCTTTCATCATCTTCATCAAACCAAATCAAACATCTCTATTCCCCCAACCCCAGCAGCGGCAAAGGCCAAGTTCATCGGTTCCTTTCTTTTTATCAGATCCAAACCAAGGGTTGAACCAAGTATTTGATTATGACCAACAAAGCCAGCAACATGGGTTAATGGTAAACAAGCCAAATATACATGGGTTGATGCAACTTCCCGACCTTCATAACAACAGTACGAAAATATATGCTAATCTTTTTAACTCAGGGTTCTCTTCAGGAAGCAGTAATCCCAACAATGGATCGAAAAACAGTGATAACCAAAACAATGCCACAAATATGTCCTCTTCTGGTTTCATGATACCGGATCATCAATATAATACTGGAGGTGGCATTCATGAGAATGCATTCGTCAACAACATTAATGCGCATCATGAGAGTAAAATGGCAGCCCACATGTCTGCTACTGCCTTGCTGCAGAAGGCAGCTCATATGGGTTCTACAACAAGTAACAACAATGCAACAACACTGTTAAATAGCTTTGGAAGCTCTTTCACCAACGGTGTTGGTGGTAATACAAAATCACAAACTAGTCATCAAAATCCCTCTACCAACTTTAATGTTAGAGAAGATTGTAACAACTTGAACTTTTGCGTCTTATTATTATAATGAAGACGTGCTTACTTATACCCATTTTATTTATTAACGGTTTGTGTCGGCTATGAACACACGTTGATTGTCGAGAATACACGTATCCACACTTGCAAAGGTCACATTGTAAAAGTATTCGATCCATTATACTCACATTATTATGTTAACGCGTATACATTTGGTTGATCTTCTACTATTTTGTTAAACTTTTTAGGCCAAATGTTATCTAGTTTACTCCTATTAGGCCTAAAAGTGCCATCAAACAATTACTGGGCTGAAACTTGTATTGTGTGTACCAAATGAATACAAACTGAAACATGAAACATAAATTGTATAAACTTTCAGTTGGTAAAGTCAATTAATTCAAATTAGTCAACCAAGGTCAACTCTCAAAACTGGAAATTATATTTTACAGTTCCACTCACCACTCCAGGCTAACACATAGGCCGAGATTACTACAAATGGGTGTATCACAAGATGCAGAATTCAGATGTAAGAAAACCCTAGACCAAAACTGTCAAAATATATACTAACACTTTACCACTGCCTCCTAACAACAAACACAAAGTACTTAGCAAATTTGGGCTTCAAAATAGATTCCTTATTACAAGTTCTAAAGAAATAAGTGATAAAGTCTTGAATCAACCGAGCCGAGCCACACTTCACCCCTGTTCGAAACCACCAGCCGAAACCTTCTCTTGTTGTGAGTTAATAAGTGTGAAAACACTTATCCTTTTACCACTTAATTATAATAATAACCAAGCAAAAACGTGTATTTTATGTGGTAAATGTCGGAATTATGCGTGGTTTGTGTTTTTGTTGTGATTTAGGACCAAAATGTGAAAAGGGAAGAAAACACGGGCTTTCACGGGCTTTTATCGAAGAAAAAGACAAAAGACGAAGTCAAAAGATCAAGAGTGCAAAAAGAACGAAAGTCCAAGGCCTATTCTGAAGATTTATCGAAGAAAAAGTCTAAAGACGGAAGTTTAATAAAAGCCGAAGAACTCAAGTCTAAATTAATGAAGAAATTACAAGACGAGTTAAAATAATCCCGAGACAAAGTCGAAAAAGTCGAAGAATTTAGAAGACGAGAAAAGAAAGAAGGAAGCAACACATGCTAACCTTCCCTAATCACCAATAAATACCCTCCTAATCTCACATTAGGAGTTGTTGGCTAATTTGACAAACTAGTCTTCCATTTAATTACTTGCACTTTTCTTAATCTCATTTACTTAATTGTACCTTTAATTTCTTGTCTTGCACCTTAAATTTGTAAGCTTTTAATTCTTGCTTTTACTTTTAATTGTTGAATCTTAATTTTAATCAAGTTCTTAATTAATCTCTCATTCTACCTTTCTTGTCTTGATTTAATCCTTATGCTTATGTGCTTATTGTCATGATTATTTGATTACTTGTGATGTTTTTATGTTTTTGATTGTGTTTGCTTATTGAGTTTATAGCTTATTGTGTGTTTTTATTATTTTTAATTAAGTGCTTCAAAGTTATTTTTATAAAAAGTTGTTTTTAAATGTTTTTATTATTTAGTGTTTTTAAAAGTTTTTCAATTTTGGTTTAATAGCTTTTTCTTAAAATCAATTTGGTTAAATTTTTAGTTGAGTGCTTATTTAGTTTTTAGCTTATTTTGATTGTGCTTAATTGTTTCATTATCCGGGTTCTTTATAACCCTAGTATTCCGTATAGCATCTTCAAGCAACATTCCGAATAGCCTTCCCCACTTGATTCCGGATAGTGGAAGTTGTGATAATTCCGGATAACGAGTTGAACTTCAATTCCGGATAAGCATACAACAACATATTCCGGATAAGTCCTTCGAGACGTATTTCGGATAAGGTTTCAAGTATATTATTCCGGATAGTGAGGAAAATTTGTTTTCCGGATAAGCAGTTTTAATTCGGATTCCGGATAAGCTCAGCAATTGCGAGTTCCGGATAAGCTGCTTGTTTAAGAATTCCGGATAGTAGGTTTGACAAGAATTCTGGATAAGGGAAAGTTAAATATTCCGGATAGAAGCAGGAAACCTAATTCCGGATAAGGGTTCGTTGGAGATTCCGGATAAGGCTTCGGTTTGGCATTCCGGATAAGCAACTTGACTTTTATTCCGGATAAGGGGAGTCGTGTTCATTCCGGATAAGCAGCAGATTCAGATTGCGGATAAAGGTGACAACCTTATTCCGGATAAGCAAAGTAAGATCAGGTATTTCGGATAGTGACAGTATTTCGGATTCCGACTCAGGTTTTGTTTATCCTCTGTTTTATTTTCAAGCATTTATTTTTCCCGCTATTTTTCTTTAAGTGTTATTTTAATTGTTTTGCTTTATTTTAAATTTCAAGTTTACATTTTTATTACACTGTCAAATTTATTTTTCGTCAAGCTTAAATTTTTGTCATTTAATTAATTACTTCTAAAAGTTTTAATATTGCACCATTTACGTTTTAATTAGTTTTAGTTTTATTTACCCGTCATTTACTTTAACGTCTTGCAATTTAATTATACTACAACGACCAAATCTATTATTTTATCCACCAAAAGACAGCTGAGTCACACTTAAATCAGTAATCAATTCGATTAGACACACACAACGAACATAATTTTTATACTTGGAAAAACCCTTGTATTAAATGGCAACGCTGCCGGCTCTCTTCGTGAAGATTAACGATTTTCTGTGAGAGACGCGTTGAATTTTGGGATCCGTTCACTCATGAACGTTATTTTTCTTGCTCTAAAATTTTCAAAAATCCATAAAAATTAAAAATTGTTAAAAATCCATAAAAATTAGGATTTTCAAAAAAAAAACAACCAATAAGATTTTATTTTTATTTTTACACGTACATATATATTCTCTATTTCTTTGGTTTTTTTTCATTTGCGTTTGCAGGTGTATGCGTACTAGATCTTCAACTTATTTTGAGCCAGAGACTCGTAAAGATTTAGATATGGTAGGTGTGAACAATAACAATAAGCCACCGCACCTCAACAACAATAACAACAATAATGTTCCCCCACCCGACCTTCGAACGATGGAGGAGCTTTGTCAACCCACAATGAATGGACGAGGAGGACCGATTGCGCCGATGCAAATCACGGATCTAGAGTTTTCGTTGAAGCATACATGATCCAACAAGTGCAGAACACTTATCCATTTCACGGATTGTCGGATGATGATGCCAACAAACACCTCGACAAATTCATTACCGTTACTCAAAGCATGAAGTTTCCCGGGGTTACTATGGATTTTCTTCGCCTTCACCTATTTCCACACACCTTATCCCACCATGCCGAAAAATGGTTTGATCGTCTTCCGAAGAATTCAATTCATACTTCGGATGAGATGACTCAACGATTTTTGTCGCGCTACTTTCCACCATCCATGGTCACGAGCCTTCGAAATCAAATTAGTGGATTTACACAAGAACCTGAAGAATCACTTTTTGATGCTTGGGAACGCTATAATGTTTTGATTGATCGATGTCCAAACCACAACATGCTCCCCGTCACCTTAATTGATACTTTCTACAACGGTTTAACTTTTCGAGATCGTGATACGATTAATTCAGCCGCCGGTGGCACATTTATGAAAAGAAGACCCGAGGAGTGTAGAGAGCTTATCGAGAACATGACTACTCATCATAAAAATTGGGATTCATCCGCATCTTCAAGGAATAACCCGAGAGTCAATGTTTCTTCTACTTCTTCTAACCCTGATATCACCGAATTGACCCGCGCAATGGTCTAAATGAGCAAGAATATGCAATTTTTGGCTACAAATCAACAACAAGTTAAAGCTGTAGCACTTTCTTGTGAGACTTGTGGGGGTCCTCATTCATACACTGATTGTCCTTCTACTCAAGACAATCCGGAAAACGTGTATGCAGCTTATGGTAACTTTTCAACGGAAAACCACCAAGCCCGACCTCAAGGTGATCGTAACTTGCTAAGTTACCGTTCTAACAACTTTCTTGCACCCGGTTTTTCTCCTCAAAACCACAACCCCAACAATTACAATAGAAGCAACCCAAACCCACCTCGAGCTTCTAATCCTTATCACCCACCCGCTCAACAAGCCCAACCCATTAATCAAGATGTTGAAGCTTTTATGAGGACCTAAGGAGAGCAAATCAAGAATCTACAAAGCCAAATTATTAACTTGAAAGGAGAAATCACTAAGCAAGGGAATGATATTAGATCCGAGCTTCGACATGATATACAAACCTCTTTTAGCAATCAAACAAATGATTTGAAGAATATGCTAGCTAGTTTCTTACCAACTACTCAACCCTCTACTTCGGGCTCTCTTCCTTCAAATACCGTCACCAACCCGCGAGCGAATGTGAGTGCTATTACTACACGCAGTGGAGCAACCTTAGTAGGACCATCTATCCCTCCCCCAGTTACTCCATCTACACCTCCTCCACCACCATCTATCCCTCCCCCAGTTACTCCATCTACACCTCCTCCACCACCATTTATCCCTCCTACTCCCACGCCTAGTATTAGTTCTCTATTACCGTCTCCACCTCTTACTGAAGTACCCAAGAAGAACCCTTCACCAACCCCACCTTCCACCTTTAAACCTTCAACATCTCAACCTTTACCTGCTACACCTTCCACCTATAAACCTAACATTCCTTATCCTTCTCGCTTAGACAAGGCCAAATTACAAACCAAGGATGACATTCAAGTGTCGAACTATTTGAAGAAGATTTCAGGACTGACCATCACCTTTAGCCTTGTTGAAGCTCTAGCCCAAATGCCTAAATTTGTTAAGATGTTTAAGGAATTGCTTAATAAGAAGGAGAAGATGGCTGAGTTTGTTAATACTCGATTGAATGAAAATTGTTCTGTCGTCCTTCTTAAATAACTTCTAGAAAAACTTGGAGATCCCGGTCGTTTTGTGCTCCCATGTACTTTTAACCAAACCGAAGAATTTACTGCCTTAGCCGATCTCGGGGCAAGTATAAATCTGATGCCTTTAAGTGTTTGTAAAAAGTTATCATTACCCGATCTTACTTCAACAAAGATGACTCTTGAGCTAGCAAATCACACTCTCGCTTACCCCGTTGGTATTGCCAAAGATGTGTTCATTAAAGTTGGCACCTTCACTTTTCCGGTCGACTTTGTTGTTGTTGATTATGAAATAGACCCTCGTATTCCTTTAATACTTGGTCGGCCATTCTTGAGAACCGGAAAAGCATTATTCGATGTTGCCGAAGGTGAGTTAATTTTTAAGGGTTGGGAATGAGTCACAAGTTTTTAAAATGGGGAAGATCACAACCAAATCAAATGGAAGAGAATCAGCGAATATGATTAATGTGCTTGATGATTTTGTCGTCTACAACAATCCTCTTTTCGATTCTTGCTATGATAATCCACTATTCCAAGATGATGTGGATGATTCTCTCTCCAATATAGATCCTCCACCAATTCATGAGTCTCCACCGATCTTTGATGACTATGATGATGATTCTAGTTCCGATGGGGATGATTATGATAATTTTGTTCAGAGTATCCAGACATGCCAACTTATGATGATTTTGATGATGCTGATACTCTCTCGAGTGATTCTTCCCACGATGACCTTACTCCTACTTTTGATGAAGATCCTCCACTAACAATACTTGATCCTACTTTGGAAGACTACTCATTTGAGGAAGATTTTGCTACTTTTCTCAGCACTTACTTCCCAAATAAGAGTGATGCTCCTCCTTTGGACTTTGATGATTATGGTCTTTATCCTCCTTTGGATATGAAGAAACCTGTTTCAAAGGAGAAGAAGCCGGAAGACACCGATATCCGTAGTACTTATGTCTTGACACATCTCTATCCACCTTCTGGGGATGAAATTGTGCGATTTATGAGCGGATCATCTTCAAGGTCTACTGAGCTTGAGTGTTATTTTCCCCTAAAGGAAAAGGTGTTCGATCCCGGTATCGCAATTTTTAAGCCATCTCAGTATCTATCTGATGAAATAAAAGGAAAGATTTTTGGAACTTATGGAGATATGCTTGCACCTCATCACCCTGTCTACCACCGTGCTCAATCTTTGCTTAAGGGAACCTTGCCTACTCTTCTTTGGCTTGCCTTGTTCGCCTTAAGCTTGTGCTACTTGATGGATGAAAATCATGTATTTGATCCTGGTGGATGTTTTTCAAGTTTCTTTCCATACTAATCAAGGTCGAGTCAGACTCACGACTCAATGAACAAAAACAAGCGCTTCTCGGGAGGCAACCCGCAGTATCTATCCTTTTTCCTTATTTTTATAATAAGTGTAGGGGGGGACCTTAGTATATGTTTTTTGTTTTCTTTCTTATCATGTGCAGGGATTCGAGCTTTCAATGATCCATTCTTGATGACTTTTGACGACCCGTGATCCCGTGTTCCCGTCTTCCTGGTTTTATCCTAAACTCTTTCGATTCTCTATTTTATATTCTTCAATATTAAAATAGGAATCATTTTAGTTGTCTCTTCCTTAGCAAGATTTAAGCAACGTGCACAATGTCCTAAGTGTAGGGGAGGTTACTTCCACATGTTTAAACATTAAGGACAATGTTTATATTAAGTGTAGGGGGACTTCTATCAAAGTTAAGTGACCTTTTCCTTGTATTTGTCCTCATTTTAACCGGAAAATTGATTTTTCGACATTTTTCAAAAATTTTGAACTATTTTGGCCTAGTAGTGTTTACCTCTGTTATAGTTATTTTCTTTCTTTGCTAGAATAAGTTTTAATAAAGTGGTTTTAATTTTCAAACGTTGTGAATCTTTTGACTCAACCCGAGTTTACTTATCTGGTATTACTCTAGCTAGTATCCTTAACGTGTTTAAGTCAAGTTTTGCTAGGCTTTTATATAGGGAACTTTAAACGCGAAAGTCTTAACTCTTACGGGTTAAGAACAAGAACTTTTCGCAGGTTCCTATAATTGATCCTAGAAAGTCGTTTATCAAGGTAACTTTAAAATGCGAATTCTGAACTTGAAAAAGTCTAAGAGTTTGCAAGATCCTATAGATGACTTGAAAACCCAAAACTTTGATTTAATAGGCTAAGCATCCACGAATCTCATTCTTTGAGATTTTAAATTGTGGAGAACGAGAGATGATAGAGTCAATTATAAGTTTGGTATTCTTTCATGAATTTATGTGAGTTGATTATAAGCTTTTTCTCCCATCGCTTGTTAATAAATATATTTGCAATAAATAAGGTTGCACGATTTGAAAAGTTACTTAGCTTCTAGCACAAGATCGTTTAAAAGTTTCTCGGTATTAATTAGAGTTCATAGTCAAGGCATAACTTATTGAAGCGGGATGCGAAGATTGGCGAGTCTGAAAAGGCCCTAACAAGGCATGAGGGCTACATTTTGTTGCTGAAGATCCCAAGTGATGTGAAGAATCATTTATCAAAAATCAATATGAAGGATCGAGACACACGAGAAAAGCAAATACTCCCCTAAATATCATGGAGAAGTCTATACAAAAAGGCCCTAACAAGGTATAAGGATAAATAGATCCGAGTCCTAAAAGGAGGCGGATCGTTGTATATCAAAATCCCAAATAAAGATTGGAGAAAAATGAAGAAGTCGTGGTCCAAATATGAAGAATCTCTCAAAAAGTTCAAGTGAAGAAATTCCTATTATGAAGAGAAGACCATTATCTCATGAACGTCTCTCAAGATTTGAAGTATAAAGTCGCTGCCAAATATCGGTCCGAGAAAGGTCTCAAATCGTGAAGCGAGTTATGCCAAGATATGAACTTTATGAGGTCCCGAGAAGCAGTTTTAAAGATTTTGTCCTTTAGCTAACTATTGATTAAATCGCCCTACTCTATTTTAAGCCTAAATAACTATCGAAATAAGTCAACAATGCATCCTCGTGATCATTCAAGACAATAATAAAATATAAGAGATATACATAGGAATAAGGGAGTCTAAGTAAATAATTGGCCCACATGAGTTTGTGATAGTTTGCTAACTTATAATAACAATGATCTCGTTTTTAAGCTTGGTATGGGGAACGTGAAACTTGAGGGTGATAAACATTCATGACATTTCCAAAACCCGAAGGTAAGTTTTGATTTCTTTACTTGTTTTTCTTCCTTTAAATATTTTGTAATAAAGGCCAAGGTGGATTGATTACGATGAAAAATGTAAAGCTTGCTTTGTAATTAATGCATTGCATAAGGACATTGCAATGGTCAAGTGTAGGGGATTTAATAAGTGTGAAACACTTATCCTTTTACCACTTAATTATAATAATAACCAAGCCAAAACGTGTATTTTATGTGGTAAATGTCGGAATTATGCGTGGTTTGTGTTTTTGTTGTGATTTAGGACCAAAATGTGAAAAGGAAAGAAAGCACGGGCTTTCACGGGCTTTTATCGAAGAAAAAGACAAAAGACAAAGTCAAAAGATCAAGAGTGCAAAAAGAACGGAAGTTCAAGGCCTATTCTGAAGATTTATCGAAGAAAAAGTCTAAAGACGGAAGTTTAGTAAAAGCCGAAGAACTCAAGTCTAAATTAATGAAGGAATTACAAGACGAGTTCAAATAATTCCGAGACAAAGTCGAAAAAGTCGAAGAATTTAGAAGACGAGAAAAGAAAGAAGGAAGCAACACATGCTAACCTTCCCTAATCACCTATAAATACCCTCCTAATCTCACATTAGGAGTTGTTGGCTAATTTGACAAACTAGTCTTCCATTTAATTACTTGCACTTTTCTTAATCTCATTTACTTAATTGCACCTTTAATTTCTTGTCTTGCACCTTAAATTTGTAAGCTTTTAATTCTTGCTTTTACTTTTAATTGTTGAATCTTAATTTTAATCAAGTTCTTAATTAATCTCTCATTCTACCTTTCTTGTCTTGATTTAATCCTTATGCTTATGTGCTTATTGTCATGATTATTTGATTACTTGTGATGTTTTTATGTTTTTGATTGTGTTTGCTTATTGAGTTTATAGCTTATTGTGTGTTTTTATTATTTTTAATTAAGTGCTTCAAAGTTATTTTTATAAAAAGTTAATTTTAAATGTTTTTATTATTTAGTGTTTTTAAAAGTTTTTCAATTTTGGTTTAATAGCTTTTTCTTAAAATCAATTTGGTTAAATTTTTAGTTGAGTGTTTATTTAGTTTTTAGCTTATTTTGATTGTGCTTAATTGTTTCATTATTCGGGTTCTTTATAACCCTAGTATTCCGTATAGCATCTTCAAGCAACATTCCGAATAGCCTTCCCCACTTGATTCCGGATAGTGGAAGTTGTGATAATTCCGGATAACGAGTTGAACTTCAATTCCAGATAAGCATACAACAAAATATTCCGGATAAGTCCTTCGAGACGTATTTCGGATAAGGTTTCAAGTATATTATTCCGGATAGTGAGGAGAATTTGTTTTCCGGATAAGCAGTTTTAACTCGGATTCCGGATAAGCTCAGCAATTGCGAATTCCAGATAAGCTGCTTGTTTAAGAATTTCGGATAGTAGGTTTGACAAGAATTCCGGATAAGGGAAAGTTAAATATTCCGGATAGAAGCAAGAAACCTAATTCCGGATAAGGGTTCGTTGGAGATTCCGGATAAGGCTTCGGTTTGGCATTCCGTATAAGCAACTTGACTTTGATTCCGGATAAGGGGAGTCGTGTTCATTCCGGATAAGCAGCAGATTCAGATTGCGGATAAGGGTGACAGCCTTATTCCGGATAAGCAAAGTAAGATCAGGTATTCCGGATAGTGACAGTATTTCGGATTCCGACTCAGGTTTTGTTTATCCTCTGTTTTATTTTCAAGCATTTATTTTTCCCGCTATTTTTCTTTAAGTGTTATTTTAATTGTTTTGCTTTATTTTAAATTTCAAGTTTACATTTTTATTACATTGTCAAATTTATTTTTCGTCAAGCTTAAATTTTTGTCATTTAATTAATTACTTTTAAAAGTTTTAATATTTCACCATTTACGTTTTAATTAGTTTTAGTTTTATTTACCCGTCATTTACTTTAACGTCTTACAATTTAATTATACTACAACGACCAAATCTATTATTTTATCCACCAAAAGACAGATGAGTCACACTTAAATCAGTAATCAATTCGATTAGACACACACAACGAACATAATTTTTATACTTGGAAAAACCCTTGTATTATGAGTCTTCATCCACTCCTCTTTTACTCTTCTTGCATCCTTATGCATCATACTAGTATGCTATTCCATATTAAAACTCCCCTGCGAAAACATTAATACATGAGTTAATACTAGAAAATGTTCTAATATTTTGTAGTCAATAAAGATCATACTAGTCTTATGCACCCAACGACCCAAGACCATTTACTTTTGACTAAGCCGAAACCCCCTGCGTGACCATCATCATACCGAGACTCCCCTTCTTTCATTTTTGGTATTTTTGTATCAAGTGACTTAAAAGAAATAATAGCAATAACGAAAACCCCGTTTGAATTAGACCTAAAAACCCGTCGAGACCCTAATGGCTTTTAAAAGCAACAAAACCTAGAAATTAATATCATATCTTTTACAGAATCACCAATTTACACCTATTTAAAACCGCAGGTATAAAAAACCCCAATTTATATGAAAACCCTAATTTTTGGAAACATGTTCTAATCAATAATTAAACCTAATCTATGCATAGAAAAACAAGTTAATTAGATTAAAACCCAAGGATGAATAAATCCCCAAAATATCTGAAACCCTAATTTTTAAAAATTAGTTTTATAATGAAATTAACATAAATCTACACACGAAATCAGTAATTAATTATGATGAAACCACGAATTGAGAAAACCCCCAATTAATTTGAAACCCTAATTTAGTTAAACTAAATTCGAGAAACCTCTTGTTTATGACTAATGAATCAAATGATTTGGAAACTGTAAAACCCTTTTATTTTCGAAAACATGAACAAGATTACTTGAAAACACTTTCTTTTAAGGAGGAGAATAAAACTTATCTTTTGTGATGAAGTCACCACTGAGTTTATCAAGAAAACACCCTGGAATCATCCTTGAATCAGATTAAGTCTCGATGTGGGAATAAAACCCATATCCCACGGATGTATGATAATCAAGAACACCCAATTGAGTGATATATAAATCGTATTTGTATTAATCTTGGTTATGATTGATGAATCTTGACCTTGATATTTGAGAGAGAAAGATGGGAGACGGTGGGAGTTATATTCGGGGGAGAGAGAGATGAATGAAGTTTTGAGCATATGGGAGTAATAAAAACGTGCCCCCCTCTCTCTTGTTATTAACGCCCTGAGTCGGGTTGGGTAAATGGGTCGAGCCCATGAAGACTTGGGTTGGGCTGTTGGTTCATTGGATTTATTAAGCCCAAACCGAAAAGTTTATACATGTTATGTTATTAAAACGAAAGTCCGCTTATAAAAATTAACGAGTTCGTACCTCGGATATATCCGTAAACAAAATATATTGATAAGTACAACTAGGATGTCATGCATGCATTCGGTATTATTTGTCGTTTTCATGACATAAACATTACACATAACTAGGTCGTGGATAACATGGTCGTATTCTCGAGCTCTCTTGCATTTCATCCATTTGCTTAACTAACGAGGTGAGTTTATAGCCCCACTTTTACTTGTTTTATCACTTTGGGGTGAGAACATTGCTTGTTTTTACGGATGTTAAAAACTCATACGTGCCTACATGATGTCTAAGTAGCGATACCCCTAGATGCTTTAGCCCACTATCATGAACCGTTAATTACTTTGTGTAAGCGCAAATGTTATAGATAGATCTATTGGGATTGACCTCCCTATCTAATGTTGGTTGTGTGACCAAATTGGGTACAAATACATTTGAGATTGTTACGAATACTTTGGGGTAGTATTTGCTTGGGCTCTCATATTATGTTGCTAGTACGGTTAACGCTTCGGTGTCATGAGCTTAGACGTAGGATATCATGAACGTATGCTATTTGATAATAATCTTGTATTTGTTATAAGATTATTTGCCGGTTGCCTAACTAAAATCTTATGGTTCATCACACTACTTATACTTAAACCTATAAACTCACCGACCTTTGTGTTGACGTTTTAGCAATGTTTTTCTTAGGTGTCAAGGCAGAGGAGTGACGTGGTTGTGCTATGGAGATTAATAAAAATTATCATGATTTAACTTCGAGACTTGCTTTGGATGTATGACATTTGAAAACTTCATTTATGCTATTATGATGTGTAAAACAATTTTCTTTGGGACCAATCCTATTTTTATGTTTTATGAATGAAAAATGACTTTTCTTAGTTATTCTTGTATTTATGCCTCTTGGTTGTCATGATAGTCACATCCTCGTGTAATTGTACACGTGAGCCAAATTGAGGGTGTGACAGATTGGTATCAGAGCCATGGTTATAGAGAACTAGGTTACTTTTATAAAAATCATTTTTACAAAGGTTTTGGTCAAAAATGAAATCTTGGAAAAAGAGTAATAATAGACTAAACTACCTCCATCTCCATAGACCACATCACTTCGCGGCTTCGACAAGTAAGTTGTAACTTTAAGTTGTATCATTTCATTGCTCTTAGTACATTACTAAGTAAATTTCTAAAAGTATCAAGTAACGTAATTTATGACTATATGCTAAATGGTTTTGTGCCATGCTACGTGAATACAAAATCGATGTTTATTTCGACACTACGTGAAACTCTAGGCTTAATGGTTTGTGCCATGCTATACGAATACAAAATCGAATTTTATTTCGACACTACTTTAAACTATAGGCTTAATGGTTTGTGCCATACTATACGAATACAAAATTGAATTTTATTTTGACACTACTTGAAACTATAGGCTTAATGGTTTGTGCCATACTATACAAATACAAAATTTTATTTTATTTCGACACTACTAGAAACTTTATGCTAAATGGTTTGTGCCATGTTACATGAATGCAAAATTGATACTATTTTGACATTTCTTGAAAACCCTACGTTAAATGGTTTGTGCCATGTTACGTGAATGCAAAAATTGATGTTATTATACTTCCTGAAAACCCTACGTTAAATGGTTTGTACCATGTTATGCGAATACAATATTGATCTTGTATCAACATGACTAAAATTTATTTTTGTGCTAAATGGTGTGTGCCATGACAAACTAAAACTACAACATATAGCAAAATCGATTTGTTCTTACACATGCCTTTCTTGTTTTGGCAGTGACATGTCTATCTCGTCCGAAGATTCGTTGTACTACTTGAGCTCATCTATGGATGGAGCACGACACGGATCCTCTACTAGTGGTGCTTCGCCCTTATCATCCACTCGAGGAGAGCCAAGTGCTCGTGCACCTACTCGCTCTTCGCCACCGCCACTCATTTGCTACACAAGGTGTGGCAAGGCGCCCATGGTTCCTCCATCCACTTCCTTATCTCATGCCCCTAGGGCCCCTCGCCAAAATCGTACCGCGAGGATGTGAGTGAGAAGTTCTATGATTGGGAAGAAGTTGGCCCCAAGACATGTGAGCTCTACCCGCACTACCCGCAAGTCTTCGAAGTCACCATACGTGAGAGTGGCCCCAAGGCACAATGCCTCTTTTAGACCCACTATGCCCATGCCACCCCACCTTGCGGCCTTAATGGAGTCGAATGCTCCGCGGCCGCCGAGGCTCGTGGAATGCCCCTCATCGTTTTACTAGGCTTGCTACATTACGAGGCAAGGTGACCCACATGCTTCGTAATCTGGGTGGTTTGTCTCATGAGTCATTGGTTCGACTCGAGACTTGTTACGAGGCGGTCATCGCGGGTTTGGGTAGGAATGCCCCACCCCCACCCGACCATTTCGCGGGACTAGCTAAGAGGGTCTAGGACCAACATTACGAGATCGGGGCTTTGCGCACCCTTCTACATAGGGCATTGATTGATTTATCCGAGAGGATTGCCGCACTTGAGCACCGTTTCTATTAGATTTATGTATGGTTCATTTGTGTACACTATCATTCCAAATTTCTCTCCATGTGTTGTAATCCCTAAAAATTATAAAACAATGTGTTAACTCTTTGTATTTCTTTATTTTTCTCTAATCATGGAATGAATTATTTGAGCACTACATAACTTGTTGATTATTACTTCATTGGATGCTATATCGTGCTTTGTGACATGCTTGTACTCTCTAGCCATGAACTCATAATGCTAACCTTGCCATAAACTTTGTTGTGAAATTAGGACTATGGCACCAAAAACCCGCAAGAATAGAGCCGACCCGACTCCGGCCGCACCCATCACTATCGACCCATCGGTGTTGAGCCAAATGATAGCCGATGGAGTTGCCGCCGCCCTTGCCGCCAACGAGACAAATCAAAGCACGCAAGAGGAAACTAATCAAGTGCCAATTCCGGTACCTCCTACTCGTGCGTGCTCGTACAAGGAGTTTCGCTCATGCTTCACTAGTACCTTTAATGGCACCGAAGGTGCCGTGGGCCTTGCACGATGGATTGAGAGACTCAAATCTCAATTTAGCGTGAGCAATGTCGTCGAAGGTGACAAAGTGAAGTTTAGCTCTAGCACTTTTATTGATTGTGCATTAACTTGGTGGTATATTCATGTGAAAGCCATCGGTTTGGAAGCGGCCAATGCTACTCCTTGGGCTCATTTCAAGTGAATGCTTCTAAAAAAGTATTGCCCTAGGAATGAAATGAAAAGATTGGAAGTCGAGTTGTGGAACCTCCGTGTACATGGAGTTAACTTGATGGCTTACACTCAACGATTCCAAGAGTTAAGATTGATGTGTCCCGAAATGATACCAAATGAGACACGAGCCGTGGAAAGATTCATCGTTGTACTACCACCTTCGATCCGAGGAGATGTCATCTCTTTAAAACCCAATGATTTGAACAAAGCCATTGAAATGGCGGATGGTTTGATGGACTCCGTCACCTTGGAAAGTGGTGATAATAAACGGAAATGGGAAGGGAACCATGGCCCCAATCATGGTGACCACCCTAACAAACGCTAAGATGTGGTAAAGGTGTTCAATGTGAACGGTGGATCCGGTTACCAAGGAAATCTACCCTTTTGTGGTAAGTGTGGCAAACACCACAATGGTGCATGTGGAAGCACGTGTCACAATTGTGGGAAACCCGGTCACTTCGCCAAGGATTGTCGTAGTGCACCGAAGCCCACGAACCAACGGACTCCTATCGCTCCAAAAGCTCAATACGCGGATGTCACTTTCTATGGTTGTGGCGAAAAAGGTCACTTTAAGAATAGGTGTCCTAAAGCTACCACTCAAGGCCGAGGAAACCAAATTCGAGGCAACAACAACAACAACCAAGCTCGTCAAAAACCTCGTCAAAATCATGGAAATCCTAATGGTCGGAACAATGGGAATCAAACGGGAGAACCGGGACGTGTGTACGCTTTATGTGCCGAAGCGGCCATCCAAGACAACAACGTGGTCACCGGTACGTTCCTTATCAATAACATCTATGCTTCCGTGTTATTTGATTCCGGTGCCGATAGAAGTTTTACATCCATTGCCTTTAGTGAACTATTAAATGCGAACCCCACTCCATTAGATGTCGACTATAATGTGGAATTAGCCAATGGTAAATCTATCACTACAAACACCGTACTTAAGGGTTGCACCTTAAGTCTCCAAAATATCCCTTTCATCATCGACCTTTTACCTATCGAACTTGGAAGCTTTGACGTTATCGTTGGTATGGATTGGCTATCCAAGTACCATGCGGAGATAATTTGCCACGAAAAACAAGTCTGTTTTCCCTACGGAATTCGAACTTTAACCATACTTGGTGAAAAGAACGGTGCGAAAAGTCGGGCTAGTTTAAATGTCATCTCATGTACTAAAACCCAAAAGTACATCGAAGAAGGTCGTCCTATTTTCCTTATTCAAGTTACTAGTAAAAACAAAGCCGAACCGAAGGAGAAGAAAATTGGAGACGTCCCAATTGTGTGTGATTTTCCCGAAGTTTTTCCCGAAGACTTACCCGGATTACCTCCACTTCGTCAAGTAGAATTTCACATCGAACTAACTCCCTGAGCCGCACGCGTTGCAAGAGCACCTTATCGACTAGCGCCGGCCGAAATGAAGGAATTACCCGATCAACTAAAAGAGCTTACCGACAAAGGATTCATAAGACCGAGTTCCTCACCTTGGGGAGCCCCGATTTTATTTGTGAAAAAGAAAGACGGATCTTTCCGCATGTGCATCGATTATCGCGAATTGAACAAACTCATTATAAAGAAACGTTACCCTTTACCAAGGATTGATGATTTGTTTGATCAACTTCAAGGTTCGAGCATTTATTCCAAGATTGACCTTAGGTCGGGTTATCATCAACTTAGAGTCCGAGAAGAAGACATTTCCAAGACGGCGTTTCGAACCCGATGCGGTCATTTTGAATTTCAAGTTATGCCATTTGGGTTAACCAATGCACCCGCGGTGTTCATAGACCTTATGAACCGCGTGTGTAAACCTTATTTGGACAAGTTCGTGATCGTGTTTATTGACGATATCCTTATCTACTCTCGTAGTAAGGAAGAACACGAGGAACATCTAAAGAAAATTTTGGAATTGTTGAAATGAGAACAATTATACGCCAAATTTTCAATGTGTGAATTTTGGATTCACACGGTACAATTCCTTGGACACGTGATCGATAATAGTGGTATCCATGTGGATCCTGCTAAGATCGAAGCGGTAAAGGATTGGGCGACTCCAACGACTCCTACGGAGATTCGCCAATTCCTTGGACTTGCCGGTTACTATAGACGATTTATCGAAGGATTTTCGAAAATAGCTAAGTCTATGACGGAATTGACTCAAAAGAACAAGAAGTTTATTTGGGGAGACGACTAAGAAACTTCTTTCCAAACTCTCAAAAACAAACTTTGTGATGCGCCCATTCTCGCACTACCCGAGGGTAGTGAAGACTTTGAAGTATATTGTGATGATTCGATTAAAGGCCTAGGCGCGGTTCTCATGCAAAGGAAAAAGGACATTGCTTATGCTTCTCGACAACTAAAACCGAACGAAGAAAACTACACTACTCACGATTTGGAGCTAGGCGCGGTTGTCTTTGCTCTAAAAATTTGGAGACACTACCTCTAGGGAACTAAGTGTGTAGTTTACACCGATCACAAAAGTCTTCAACATATCTTGGACCAAAAAGAACTCAACATGAGACAACGACGTTGGTTAGAACTTCTTGGAGATTACGATTGTGACATTCGTTATACCCCGAGAAAAGCTAACGTTGTAGCCGATGCTTTGAGTAGAAAACCTCGCGAACGACCTCTAAGGGTTCGAGCCTTGGTGATGACTATTGGTTTAAACATACCCGCGAAAATCTTAGAAGCCCAATGAGAAGCTATTAAGATAGAAAACATCGATAAAGAAGAAGCCGGTGGAATGATCACCAAGAACCTCGTTGCACATGCTGATGGAACATTGTGTCTTGACAATAGAAGTTGGTTACCTCGTTACGGTAATGTTCGAGCCCTAATCATGCATGAATCACACAAGTCCAAGTACTCGATCCACCCCGGATCGGACAAAATGTACCATGACATGAAGATATTCTATTGGTGGCCAAACATGAAAGCCGACATCGCGAGTTATGTTGGTAAATGCCTAACTTGCACCAAAGTTAAGGTTGAACATCAAAAGCCTTCCGGATTACTAGTCCAACCTAGGATCCCGGAATGGAAATGGGAGAGAATTACTATGGACTTTATTACCAAACTTCCTAAAACGTCCACAGGTTACGATACCATTTTCGTCATCGTTGATCGTTAAACGAAGTCCGCACACTTCCTCCCGATGAAGGAAAACGGCAAGATGGATCAATTGGCATGATTATACATGAAGTAAATTGTTGCTAAGCACGGCGTACCAATTTCTATCATATATGTAACACCCCCAAGTTGGTCAAATGCAGCGGAATAGTAACTGGGGTGTTACTTGGGTGGATCGATAGCAAATAGTATACAGAGCATGATCATAAAGTATCATTTAAAACATATTACATGAATTTAACTTTACAATTTAAATAAACTGTCTTGAAATCAACATTTATTATTATTTGTAGAAATGTCCCAGCCCGATGGTAAATATGATGCTTCCTATGATGCTGGAATCCAATGCACATGAACCTGCTTATTTTCCTGAGAAAACATGTTAAAAATCGGTCAACATAAAGTTGGTGAATTCATGGAGTTTAGTTGAAAAAGTATAAGTATTAATATGCAAAACACCACGATGATAGCAGGACATCACAGCCCAATGCTACAGTAGTTCCTACTGCCCTGTAATAGAAGCTAGACATGATTCTCAGTAAGCCCATTTGGGTCTATCCTGATTGAGATTTCCCTTAATCCGACAATGACATAAATCTGTTGCTTGGCCTAAGCATCACGTGACAGCTGATCACGACAGGTCGGGTGTTGTCAACACCCGAATAGATCTATCCATACATTTCGCGCTACACTATTAACTAATACAGTCCACGGGAATGGGGCAAACAGTAGGCAAATAAATTGTTGTTGTCTGTGCATGCTTGCATATAAATAGTTTTGTATGTTTTCTCCCCCAGTTATAAAACAGTAAAGATGGGGCCATGAACTCACCTCAGTAGTAATGATGTAGTGATGATGTCACTGAATGAACTGGTACAGTATGATCACGAACTGGAGAAATTACCTAAGTAATTTAAATGCCTCAGTGAATGCAAAATAATAATGCATGATGAATGTACATATGAAAATGCATGATCACAGATTTAATAAGTTGTTATCGTTTTAAGTATTAAACTTATTGTAAGTTATTGTACCATGTACACTTTTAATATTTATAAAGTGTATTTACCTTGGTTGAATGGTAATAGTTTAAATGAATTAAATAAAATGATTTTTATTTAATTAAGTCTTATAAAAATAATATTTCATAAAAAGTCTTTCAAGTTTCCGTTATCGTAATAATAATGTACAATGCATATAATCCCCTAGTATGTGCTTGAGTTCATTAAATAAGTCGATGGTTTTTAACAATTGTGAAAGTTTAGCGTTTTAGTAATAGCGTAGTCGTCCAATCGGGATATATTTAGAAATACTAAATATTTTGTTGTCGGGCCAGTTTATATATTCGGACTATTTAATGGGTCAAATATCCTAAATATATTATATTTTTATTATAAAAATAATTAATTATATTAATTAAATATTTAATATAAAAGTTTTTAAAGCATGAAACATGTCCCTTTTAAGGAAACTAAACATGTTTGTGTTGGGGAAAACATGAGACAAAGTTGTTGGTGTTGGGGAAACGAGAAGCATTTTATAGAAAATGGAAGTTCATGCTACGTACTTTTTGTTTCTTTTAAATTTCTCCAACAGTGGCTAGTTTTAACTAACAGTGGCAACTAATAAACTAACGGTGGCAATATTTATATGGTGCATTGTTTTCGAAAGTGAATAGCGAGTTCATTAGTGATTCGTAGTATAAACTAAAAACATCGTTGGAAAGCTAGCTGGGTCGTCTAGAGACCCGTATGTTTAGTTTTATAAACTGAGTTCGTTTGATAGGGTAAAGTCATGTTCGAAATAGGTGTTGAAAACTATTTTAGAATACAAGTGTTTATCGAGTCACTTTCGATCTAGTATACGGTTTTCGATAAAGACTTTTGGTTTAAACTAAAAATAGGCTCGTGTAGACGACACGGCCGTCTACAACTTTCGTTGTTTACTCGACTAAGGGCAAGGTCGTTTAGTGTGTCAAAAGTAGGTCGTAAAAAGTCGCGTTTTAACACTCAATTAACTTATATATTTCGACTAAAAATAAGCTATGTTCGGCATGTTTCGGTAAGTGATTCCTAGTTCGTTTCTTAACCATTTTAAGTGATTCGAGTTACTATGAATACTTAGCTAGCTCGTCTATCATTCGACCCTATAAAACTTGTGGGCACTTGTTATTTTGTGCAATCCTCCAATGTTGCACCAATGTTGTAACGTGTTATATTTGTCTTTGTTTTCTTGTTGGGCTTATTTCTTGTTTATGGGCCTTGTCACTTTCTTGGGCCTTATGGCCGTTGGTGCGCTTGTTGTCTGCTTATGCTTATATTACCCTAGCAACTCATTTGCTAGGGTTAGCATTCTCTCTCTAACTCACACACTTATTGTGTGTGTTTGACTGCTCTCTTTCTCCATCTAACCATTATTGGTTATGGGAGGTTTTTCATCTGTTTCATCTTGATTATCTTGTGTGATTGAGTGAATCTTGTAGTGAGGGAGATTAGATCAACCTAGTTGGGACAATCTCACATTTATCTTGTAATCGTTCGACTAGCATCCGTTTTGGGGACTAGTCTTTATCTTTTTGTTTCGTACTCTGATTTATAATAAAAATACACCAAGGGGTGGTTGGTTGGGTGTAAGATCTACTTGTTTTGTTTTGATATTATGTTTTTAACATGGTATCAGAGCACAAGGTTGTAGTTCTTTCAGCCTATCTAAGCTCTCTTGTGGGTTTTTTTGCTTTATCAGTTTTTCAGTTTGTGAAACCCTAATTTATTTTTTAGGGTTTTACTTTTTGGTGGTGTTCTATAGCTTTCTCTTCGTTCCTGGAAGCTTTTATTGGTGGTGCCGTTCTTTTTCCCAAAGATTTGTCTTAGGGTTTTCACAAACCCTAATTTAATTTTTGGGGGTTTTGCTTCTCTGGTGCCCTGGAAGCTTTGTTTGGTGGTGCCGTTGACTATTTTGGTGGTGCCGTTGAAAAACTCGAAAGATCCAATTAGGGTTTCTCAAAACCCTAATTTGATTTTTGGGGGTTTTCTTCTTTGTTGGTTTCCTGACTAAGTGAATCTAGAGATCGGGTGGTTTTTGTTTCATATTGGCTTTTTTATTGCACTGTAAGTCCTCTTTCATTCTCTTTCTCTCTATCTCTTGGTTACTTTGTGAGCTACTGTTGTTTGAGTTTGTGGGTGCAAACGGATTCGGTTAACATCTTGACCCTCCAGCCTTGACTGGTGTGGATACCTGCTCTGGCCAATCACAATTCACAACTTAGCATTTCTGGTGCTCACCTTCTGGGTGCTTATTGCTTTACTTTTTACTCTTGATTCTTGTTTGTCTCTGGTTTTTTGCTGGTTACTTGTTTTATTTCTTGCTCTTATCTGTGGGTTTATTATTGTTCTGCTTGCTCTTCTTTTTTGTTGTGAATCATGAGTGCTAGTGGTGCCCCTCCTACACCAAATGGTGGTGGAGGAAATGGTGGTGGTAGAGGTCCATCTGAAACCACTCCCACTCCTATTGCTCTTATAAGTAATTTGGATGCTGGTAATCCACTTCATATTCATAACAGTGATATAGTAGTTCTGTGCTTGTTCCTTTTAAACTTCTTGGAACTGAAAACTATAGAATGTGGAATAATGCTATGAGACTTGCTTTACAAGCTAGGAACAAGTATGCATTTGTTGATGGTTCTTGTTTAAGGGAGTCTTACACTGATGATGTTATGTGTGCTCAATGGGATAGATGTAATGCTATGGTTCTTACTTGGATTATGAATGTTGTCTCTAGTGATGTTTACATGGGTCTTGTTTATTCTGAAAATGCTGCTATTGTGTGGAAAGACTTGAATGAGACTTATGATAAAGTTGATGGATCTGTTGTTTATAATTTGCTTCAAAAGATTGGTTCTGTTAAACAAGGTGGTAGTACTTTGGCTGATTATTATCATAGATTAAATTCTCTTTGGAGAGAATTTGATGCTGTTTCTAAGATTCCTAAATGTATTTGTGCTGTTAAGTGTGCTTGTTCTGCTAGCACTGAGTTGGCACTGCATCAGCAGATCATGAGACTCATGCAGTTCCTTATGGGCCTTGATGACTGCTATCAGCCTGTTAGGACTGCTCTTCTCACCAGGGACCCTCTCCCTGATGTGAAGGAGGCTTATGTCACTGTCTCTAGAGAGGAATCCCATAGGGGTATTCCTGACACATCTAGTTAGACTGAGGCAAAAATGAATGCTACCTCCTTTGCTGTCAAAACTTTTAATCAAAATAGGAGAAGTAATTCCACCAATAGTAACAACAACACCTCTAACAGACCTCCTTTTAAGGGCAGTAGTACTGGAAATTTTAGGGGTCCCAACCCCAATCTTCTTTGTACTCATTGCAATCAAACAGGCCACACTATTGATAGATGTTTTGAGTTAAATGGTTATCCTGCTTGGTATAAAAAGAATGGTAATGCCTCTAAGAATCTGGTTTTAAACATAACTTCAATGCCATTTGTGATCTAAAAGTTGGGGATAAGCAAAATTCCACTTGTGAATCCCCAACTTCTTTCACCAGTGATCAAATGCAGAAACTTCTCAGCTTGATAAATGACTCTCCGAGAAACACTCAGTCCAATATGGCAGGTAGAATTTCCTTTTTTAATGCTAATATTTGGTTCAATATTCATTTCTCTAAATTTTTTGTGGGAAACACCAAGTTTACTACCAAAACCATTACCTTGGGTTGGATAATTGACTCTGGGGCCAACCAACATCTCACCACATCCATTGTGGGGATGACTAATGTTGTGGATATTTCCAATCTCAACTTTTCTGTTGGTCACCCTAATGGGACTATTGCCAACATTAGTCACATTGGTAACCTTAAACTAATGAACAATGTGATTATTCATGATGTTCTTGTTGTTCCTGGTTATTGTGTTAGTCTGCTTTCTGTCAATAAACTTATAAAGGATAGCAAGTTATTTGTTGGTTTTGATGAGGATAAGTGTTATATTCAGGACTTGGACAAGGGGATCATTCTGGGGACTGGTAGTGAATCTGGGGGGCTCTATGTGTTTGATGACTGTAAGACCCAGAGTTTAGGTAATGCTAACTCTGCCATGACCTTTCATACCTCCAAAGATCTTTGGCATTGTAGGCTTGGTCATCCTTCTGATCATGTCCTTAATATTCTTAAGACTGACCTTCACCTGTCTAAAAATACCAACATATCTGTGTGTGAAACTTGTCATAGGGCCAAACAGACCAGAGAGCCCTTCCCTTTGAGTGATCACAAATCTAACCATCTTGGTGATTTGGTTCACTTGGATCTTTGGGGCCCTTACAAGGTTCAAAGTAAGGAAGGGTATAGATACTTCCTTACCATTGTGGATGACTACTCTAGAGCAGTATGGACTTATCTTTTGAAAACTAAAGATGAAGTTTTTGATTGGCTTAAACAATTCATAAGTCTTGTTCAAAATCAATTTGATTCTAAAATCAAAGTTTTTAGATCTGATAATGGGACTGAATTTGTTAACAACAAGATTCATACTATGCTCTCTACTATGGGTATCATCCATCAGACCTCTTGTCCTCATACCCCTCAGCAAAATGGTATTGTTGAAAGGAAACATAGACACCTTCTTAATGTTGCCAGGAGTCTTATGTTTCAGGGAGGGATTCCTATTAATTTTTGGTCTGATTGTATTCTTACTGCTGTTTACTTGATCAACAGGCTCCCCTCTTCTGTCTTAAATGGTAGATCTCCCTATGAATTGCTCTATAAGAAAAAACCTAATCTCTCTCACTTAAAGTGTTTTGGCTGTCTGTGTTTTTCTACTTGTCTGAATAACAGTGACAAGCTCACATCTAGAGCTGAAAAATGTGTTTTAGTTGGTTATTCTTCTCTAAAAAAGGCTTATAAACTTTTTAGTTTGGATAATAGAAGATTCTTTTTTTCAAGAGATGTGAGGTTTTATGAAACTGTTTTCCCTTTTAAGATGAAAAACAATACAGGAAGTGAATTGGCTGATGTAGTTGCAAGTGATGCTGATCTCTTATCCTTTTTTGATAATCAAACTCTTTTAAGTCCCAATGATGATGAGAGAGCAACACCTGTTTTGGATGGTAGAGTTAACCCCACCAATGAGGATGCCTCAGTGCATCCTCAGGAGGATGACTCTGCAACCATCATAGGTGAAAACCAGCAATCCTGCTCTGAGGGCATAAACAATCTTTTTCATTCTCCTGATATACCTTTAGAGCAAAATGAGATCACCACTGAGGAAGTAGGGGAACCTGGTGTTAGAAGGTCTTCTAGACCTACCAAACTTCCTGTTAAGCTTAATGATTTTGTTCTTGATAGCAAACTTAAATATGGTATTGAAAAACATGTCAATTATTCTAGACTTAGCACTATCAATTTTTGTTTTGCTACTACCTTGAATCAATCTTTTGAGCCCACCTCTTATTATGAGGCTGTTAAGGACAATAGGTGGGTTGAAGCCATGAATAATGAGATTGAGGCTCTCTTAAGGAACAATACTTGGACCCTTTGTGACTTACCTGTTGGGAAAAAAGCCATTAGCAACAAATGGGTTTATAAGATTAAATACAAATCCACAGGCACTGTTGATAAATTTAAAGCTAGAGTTGTTGCTAAAGGGTACAGTCAAAGAGAGGGCATTGACTTTGATGAAACATTAAGTCCTGTTGTTAAAATGGTTACTGTTAGATGTCTTATTAGCATTGCTGTTTCTAATGATTGGCCTCTTTTCCAACTTGATGTTAATAATGCTTTTCTTTATGGGGAATTGGATGAGGATATTTACATGACTGTTCCTTTGGGTTTTAACTGTCAAGACAAGAACAAAGTGTGTAAGTTGAACAAAGCCCTCTATGGACTTAAGCAAGCCCCAAGACAGTGGAATGCCAAGTTAACCACTGTCTTGGCTGAGCATGGCTTTATCCAAAGTAAAAATGATTATTCTTTCTACATCAAACAGTCTGATAATCTTTTCATTGCACTTCTTGTTTATGTTGATGATTTTATCATCACTGGTAATAGTGTTAAGGAAATTGATAACCTCAAAAATTTCCTTAAAACTAAATTCATGATAAAAGATCTTGGGATTATGAAGTATTTCTTAGGAATTGAAATTTTTGAAAATACCAATGGTATTTGCATGACTCAAAGAAAATACTGTCTTGAGCTTATCTATGAATTTGGTATGTTGGCTGCTAAACCAGCAGCAACACCTTTACCTGAAAATTGTGTGCTTGCTGTTGATGAGAGTGAGAATGATAAATTACTTAACAATGTTTTTGAGTATCAAAGACTCTTAGGGAGGCTCATTTATCTTAATCACACTAGACCTGACATTTCCTATGCTGTTCATTGTCTTAGTCAGCATATGCATGCCCCTTTACAGTCTCATCTGAAAATTGCTCTCAGAGTTATTAGATACCTTAAAAACTCTCCTGGTACTGGCATTCAGATTTATAAAGATACTTCTTTAAAGGTTTCTTGTTTCACTGATGCTAATTAGGCAAAATGCCTTAAAACCAGGAAATCTGTTTCTGGGTATTGTGTTTTCTTGGGAAGGACTCTTGTATCCTGGAAAAGTAAAAAACAAGCTACCATTTCTAGATCTTCTGCTGAAGCAGAATATAGATGCATGGCTAGTGCCACTTGTGAAGTCATTTGGATAACCAATCTTTTGAATGATTTTCTGATTAAGTGCTTGTTTCCTGTTCACTTATATAGTGATAGTAGTTCTGTCATACAGATTGCTGCTAACCCTGTTTTTCATGAAAGGACCAAGCACTTTGAAGTTGATGTTCATTTGATTAGGGAAAAGGTCCAAGATGGTGTCATTAAGACTTTCAAGGTTGCCTCTGCTGATCAAACTGCTGACATTTTCACAAAGGCACATGGAATATCTCAACACTTGAAGCTTTGCAACCAATTGAGGCTTGTGGACATGTTTGGGAAATAATGCTCTTTACTGCTCTCTCATTTTCGGATTAAGGAAGGGTTTTATTTTGTGCAATCCTCCAATGTTGCACCAATGTTGTAACGTGTTATATTTGTCTTTGTTTTCTTGTTGGGCTTATTTCTTGTTTATGGGCCTTGTCACTTTCTTGGGCCTTATGGCCGTTGGTGCGCTTGTTGTCTGCTTATGCTTATATTACCCTAGCAACTGATTTGCTAGGGTTAGCATTCTCTCTCTAACTCACACACTTATTGTGTGTGTTTGACTGCTCTCTTTCTCCATCTAACCATTATTGGTTATGGGAGGTTTTTCATCTGTTTCATCTTGATTATCTTGTGTGATTGAGTGAATCTTGTAGTGAGGGAGATTGGATCAACCTAGTTGGGACAATCTCACATTTATCTTGTAATCGTTCGACTAGCATCCGTTTTGGGGACTAGTCTTTATCTTTTTGTTTCGTACTCTGATTTATAATAAAAATACACCAAGGGGTGGTTGGTTGGGTGTAAGATCTACTTGTTTTGTTTTGATATTATGTTTTTAACAGCACTCGATCCTAGGTGGTTCGTTTAGGGTCTTAAAGGTCAAGGTTTAGGCTGCGTTTACATAGTACAATTCATTGTTCTCTTTAACAGAAAGTATACTTTCTGTTTCTAACTTCCTAAGTCTATACATAATGAATTTAAAGGATCCAAGAAGCCAAATGACCTACGTCTAGTTTGTATACTACAAGGATCTGATTTTCATGGAAGGTTTTCATGGGTCGTATAAATGGCCAATATGTATTTGTTTCCTGATCTTACTGTTAACGAAAAAAAACTTCTTGCCATATTAAACTACAAGATTCCATGTTTATGTTTTTAGCAGGTTTCAAGCACAAACTATGGATGACTAATGCATATGTTATGAAAACAAATAAGGTGTGTGAACTCACAGTGAAGGAGGGACGCGAGTGTGGTTTGAAACCAAACGGATGTGGGTTCGTATGCCACTTCTTGACATCAAGCTCGAGCGTCACAAGCAAACCCAGGGAGATCAATCGATTACTAAGAGGGCGCAGTGATGACCGTAACCTTGCGTTCTCAACAGGAAACAAAAGGGAATGTTTCCTTTTGGTTAAATCATTATGGTGGTGATTTGTTTCTTGTGTGTGTTACTTGCAGCTTGAACCAACGAGATCAATAAGGGAAAAGGTAAGGTCGGTATGCGTTTGTCCCTGCATGTGTCTTAACCAGAAACACAATTGGAGTGTAGTATGTTGGTGTTTTCAGTTTTACGAAGTGAGAGCCGAGAAGAGGGATTGTAATGAGATTGGAGTTGGTGGTGTATGTATATACACGAATGAGGGAGAGGTATGAAAACAGAAGGTTCGTTTGTGGTTTATATATAGCCAAGAGAGATATGTTTGTGTGGTGAGAGCTTGTACACGAGAGAAAGAGAGGAGTGTAGGTGTTGTGTCATAGTCTTAGTACTAGGAAGATCCAAGTACTAGATTATCTAGTACCTTGGCATTAATGGTGAACAAGTACTTGGCCTTTGGAGTTGTGTATCCGACGTTGTAAGGGGTCAAGGGAAAACACAAATGCTAAAAATAGTATTAGGATTTATGAAAAGGTGTTGTACAAGTTTAGGTTAATGTTTAAAGTATAAGTCTAATGTGGTTTTGTAAGATTTTTAGTAATGTATGTATGGTTCATGTGGTATTCGGTTAAACTAAGTTTTGGTAGGAAGATTGATTCTAATAGTGGCCACCAAGACACAAGTAATAGTTTAATTTAGGTGTGCTTAAAAATTATATAAGTAAGTTTTAGTTCGTCTTGGTACAAGGTCTTTAGATTGTTTATTATCAATTATAAATCAATTAAATATAATCTATGCTCATAAAATATGTCTATGGTTAAAATGTCGAGTTTTTAAGTAAATAAATAATATTTACTATATTGTGATTTCGTTCATTTAAATTACGATTATTTATCGTTTTAAATAAGTATTTTAAAAATAACTTCTCATTAAATTTCTTGTACGTTTTTACAGTGAAATATTAAACAATTTTAATAAATCGTTTTATCGAAAAACTTCTGAATAATTATTAATCTAGTTACAAGTTGTGTTTTTAAATACAACGATATTCAATATAGTGAAATAAAATACTCCACTATTTTATATACTAAAATGATGATTTTTGTTCGTGATAAGTTTCGTGAGGATATATTGTAAAGGTGGTCCGTAAAATATTAAATGATGAACGATAATAATAATGAAACCGGTGACGTGTTAAAAGCCCAAAATTTGGGGTTTTACAGCACTTACCCGTTATTTTAGCTTTGTCCTCAAAGCTTAAGATGAAGTTACTCGTCCAGGGAATAAGTGAGGACACTTTTTCTTGAACGTGTAATCTTGTGAACTCAAGTTTAGACTCATGGGTGATATTTAGAATGTAGTTATTGATCGTATGCCTCTGAGGAGTAAAATTTAATACACAAAGTAATTTGTCTTTTATGTTTTGATAATTTACACATTTGGTCCTTCTATTTTTGTAAAGTGGCCTTTATGGCACAAATATTTTCCAACAAAATAACCTAGGGCTTAAATTTAGTTTCAAAAGTGGCAAAATCAACCCTTAGGGTTTTTAATCCGCGTTAAGTTAACTAGGGCTTATTTTAAGTTCATTGAAATCCATGTTTGGTCCTTAGAGTTTTACAACTCTCGTCTATTACTCTAGGGCTTGAAATACGTTTGAAAAGTGGCAAAACAAGTCCCTGATAGTTTACAAGGTTGGATAAAATAGTACAAGCTCGTCTTAAGTCTTGGCTCAGTTAAATGTGTTTCATGGGCCTTATCGGAACGCAGTGTGCATAGATAAGGCTTGTTAATGTTTTTATAGTCCTTTAAAAGATTTTTAAGTCTATTAAGTTTCAATAAGCTTATGTGATGTTGGGTTAAAAATAAGCCGAGAATCAATAGCACAATGCTATGATCCATGAGAGATGAACACGAATCTTTATAAAGATTTAATAATGATATGGTATTTTGGACGAACTGTGAGTCAAAAGGAATACGCTCCA
Organism: Glebionis coronaria; assembly: GCA_025667525.1. Lineage (NCBI taxonomy): Eukaryota > Viridiplantae > Streptophyta > Magnoliopsida > Asterales > Asteraceae > Glebionis > Glebionis coronaria. The sequence goes on along the minus strand of CM046877.1, from coordinate 171,953,197 downwards.
TAGCTGGAAAAATAATATTGATAACAAGTCACGTTGAATATATTTAAGCCCACTTGTTTATAAATTTTTATTTACATCCATAAGCGTCCTCATCCATGTAAAGTAAAATTTTATAACTTCATGGTTCGGTGACCTATGATTTCTTTATTCAAACGAAAAAGCGTCCTAATTCGTTTCAATAAGGATTTCATAGCCCAACCTACTCAGATATTCCCGGCAATGCTTACCATCAAAACGAATATAATATCTAAAAATAATTATTACAAAACCAAAGTGTATGAGTCAATGAGTTGTGTTCCGTGAGTAGATGTTCAAATCTAAGGTGTTAAGGTTAAAGTATAAGTAGTAATTATAAAACGTATAGTTTTAGTAGTATAAAACATATGACACTTATTAAAATTGATAAGTGTGAAGTTGGAATGTCAAAAGGTTGATTTCGTTGACCCGTATTATTACTTATAGTATAAAGAAAGTATGTGTATATTTATTTTGTAGCAAGTTTACATACTTGGTAAACTTAAGTACTTGTGATCATGGTTTTAGACTTTATAAAATCTAAAATGATGTATGCATATGCTCATGTGTTTCAGGTGACTTAATAGTCCCAAAAATGATCAATTGTATGTTTTGTATGCTCATAGAGATGTAGTCATACGAAATATTCAATGAATGATAGTATGTCTGTAAGCTCATAAAAATGTAGTCATACGAAATGTTCCTGTGATCCTATGATTGAATACTCACAATCATAATGTATTGTTCAAAGTTCCAGTGATCAAAATGAATGAATGCTTATGTATGATGCATATGATAGTGCAAAGTTTTTCATGCTGTAAAGCATTATGCAATGTTTGAAAGGAGTAATTTTACCCACTAGCTAGTACTACTAGCTAAAATTTTAGTATGAAATTTGTTAAGTTTAGTTAGATACTAAATGATTTTGTTAGATCTCCAAAGACAAAATTTCCAAAAAGTAAATAAGATTTCCAAAGAGTTAGTTCGAATAAAGTTTCTCAAGAGTTACAAAAATCTAGTTAGATTTATCAAGATTTATCGTAATCCAATTATATTTTCCAAGGATTTATAAAGGTTTGGTTAGATTTCCAAAGATTTACAAAATCTAGTTATGATTCTCAAAAGATTTTCAAATATCTTGTTAGATTTTTAAAGATTTACAAAAATCTAGTTAGATTTTCTAAGATTTATAGAATCTAGTTATAATTTCAGATATTTATAAAATCTTGTTAGATTTTCCAAAGATTTATTTAGATTTCTAAAGATTCTTAAAGCTTTAGTTAGATTTCCCTATATATATTCCTAAGGGTTTGTCATGTACAAAGTTGTTCGTGGTTACAATGCATTGTTCAGGTCATCATACTTCAGAAGCCATTCTGTAAACGTTTGAGGAGCGAGGGCACTTTAAATCGTAAACCCAACCACCCAGTCAAAACGTAATATCGAGATGGAACATATTTAGTATAAAGCTCCCTACTAACATGGCATGTTTGTATTCCAAATAGGGTTTCATTAAATACCTTAAGTATTTTAATAGCTTCATAAGGATATTACACAATCGTAATATGTAAAGCACGTAAAGGGTTAGTTCACATAATATTTATGCTCTATATGCTATATGCCTAACTATTAGGGTCCCCAAAAATCAATTTTTCTTTAAACTGATTTTTATATTCAGTTATAGTCCAGTTTTAAAAAATTTATCATTTAAAATTTTTTTAAGTTTTTGATCTGGTTCTCTATAACTATCGCTCTGATACCATTTCTGTAACACCCCCAAGTTGGTCAAATGCAGCGGAATAGTAACTGGGGTGTTACTTGGGTGGATCGATAGCAAATAGTATACAGAGCATGATCATAAAGTATCATTTAAAACATATTACATGAATTTAACTTTACAATTTAAATAAACTGTCTTGAAATCAACATTTATTATTATTTGTAGAAATGTCCCAGCCCGATGGTAAATATGATGCTTCCTATGATGCTGGAATCTAATGCACATGAACCTGCTTATTTTCCTGAGAAAACATGTTAAAAATCGGTCAACATAAAGTTGGTGAATTCATGGAGTTTAGTTGAAAAAGTATAAGTATTAATATGCAAAACACCACGATGATAGCAGGACATCACAGCCCAACGCTACAGTAGTTCCTACTGCCCTGTAATAGAAGCTAGACATGATTCTCAGTAAGCCCATTTGAGTCTATCCTGATTGAGGTTTCCCTTAATCCGACAATGACATAAACCTGCTGCTTGGCCTAAGCATCACGTGACAGCTGATCACGACAGGCCGGGTGTTGTCAACACCCAAATAGATCTATCCATACATTTCGCGCTACACTATTAACTAATACAGTCCACGGGAATGGGGCACAGTAGGCAAATAAATTGTTGTTGTCTGTGCATGCTTGCATATAAATAGTTTTGTATGTTTTCTCCCCCAGTTATAAAACAGTAAAGATGGGGCCATGAACTCACCTCAGTAGTAATGATGTAGTGATGATGTCACTGAATGAACTGGTACAGTATGATCACGAACTAGAGAAATTACCTAAGTAATTTAAATGCCTCATTGAATGCAAAATAATAATGCATGATGAATGTAATATGAAAATGCATGATCACAGATTTAATAAGTTGTTATCGTTTTAAGTATTAAACTTATTGTAAGTTATTGTACCATGTACACTTTTAATATTTATAAAGTGTATTTACCTTGGTTGAATGGTAATAGTTTAAATGAATTAAATAAAATGATTTTTATTTAATTAAGTATTATAAAAATAATATTTCATAAAAAGTCTTTCAAGTTTCCGTTATCGTAATAATAATGTACAATGCATATAATCCCCTAGTATGTGCTTGAGTTCATTAAATAAGTCGATGGTTTTTAACAATTGTGAAAGTTTAGCGTTTTAGTAATAGCGTAGTCGTCCAATCGGGATATATTTAGAAATACTAAATATTTTGTTGTCGGGCCAGTTTATTTATTCGAACTATTTAATGGGTCAAATATCCTAAATATATTATATTTTTATTATAAAAATAATTAATTATATTAATTAAATATTTAATATAAAAGTTTTCAAAGCATGAAACATGTCCCTTTTAAGGAAACTAAACATGTTTGTGTTGGGGAAAACATGAGACAAAGTTGTTGGTGTTGGGGAAACGAGAAGCATTTTATAGAAAATGGAAGTTCATGCTACGTACTTTTTGTTTCTTTTAAATTTCTCCAACAGTGGCTAGTTTTAACTAACAGTGGCAACTAATAAACTAACGGTGGCAATATTTATATGGTGCATTGTTTTCGAAAGTGAATAGCGAGTTCATTAGTGATTCGTAGTATAAACTAAAAACATCGCTGGAAAGCTAGCCGGGTCGTCTAGAGACCCGTATGTTTAGTTTTATAAACCAAGTTCGTTTGATAGGGTAAAGTCATGTTCGAAATAGGTGTTGAAAACTATTTTAGAATACAAGTGTTTATCGAGTCACTTTCGATCTAGTATACGGTTTTCGATAAAGACTTTTGGTTTAAACTAAAAATAGGCTCGTGTAGACGACACGGCCGTCTACAACTTTCGTTGTTTACTCGACTAAGGGCAAGGTCGTTTAGTGTGTCAAAAGTAGGTCGTAAAAAGTCGCGTTTTAACACTCAATTAACTTATATATTTCGACTAAAAATAAGCTATGTTCGGCATGTTTCGGTAAGTGATTCCTAGTTCGTTTCTTAACCATTTTAAGTGATTCGAGTTACTATGAATACTTAGCTAGCTCGTCTATCATTCGACCCTATAAAACTTGTGGGCACTCGATCCTAGGTGGTTCGTTTAGGGTCTTAAAGGTCAAGGTTTAGGCTGCGTTTACATAGTACAATTCATTGTTCTCTTTAACAGAAAGTATACTTTCTGTTTCTAACTTCCTAAGTCTATATATAATGAATTTAAAGGATCCAAGAAGCCAAATGACCTACGTCTAGTTTGTATACTACAAGGATCTGATTTTCATGGAAGGTTTTTATGGGTCGTATAAATGGCCAGTATGTATTTGTTTCCCGATCTTACTGTTAACGAAAAAAGACTTCTTGCCATATTAAACTACAAGATTCCATGTTTATCTTTTTAGCAGGTTTCAAGCACAAACTATGGATGACTAATGCATATGTGATACATTGTTTTTGCTTGGTTCAATTTTGTCTCTCTCGATCCTCTCGAATTGATCTCGGCTCTAAGTGGAATGATTTGTTCTTGGTTAATAAAAAGTGGTTGGTTTATTTATCTATTTTAAACTAATTAACAATTAATTAAGTGTCGAAGAGTAAAATTAAAGACTTGAGAGTTTAAATTAAAAAGGCAAGTTAAAAGTAAATGCTTGAAAACTTAAAGATTATATTAGAGAAAAATAAGTGAACACTTAATAAAAACTAACACTTGGAAAACTTTGTGAAAAATAAGAACTAGTAGAAAAGTACTAAAAGAAAGTAAGATCGGAATATAGCAAATCACTCAAATCGGAATAAACAAACTAGGGTCAATCGGAAAGTATTCCGATCTATAGATCGGAATAAGGGAGAGATATACTGATCGGAATATGGGGAATAAACTTGCAATCGGAATGTTCAAAAGAGGTGTAATCGGAATATTTGGAAACTTACCAATCGGAATAATCAAAGAATAAAGACAATCGGAATATGTTGATGGGTCTCAATCGGAATGTGCTCAAAACGAGGAACAATCGGAACAACTAAACCCTTTTCTGATCGGGCGATCGGAAAGAGGGTGGTGTGTACGGTCGGAATACTCGGTCGGAAAAGGGAGTTACCCTTTCCGAAAATGGTGCAAACTCGACACTAAAAGCAAGGGAAATAAGCTTATGGAATAAGCTAACTCCCAAAACAATCTCGAATCCACAAATAAGCACTAAAAACAACTTATCTAACTTTTAATAAGCAAACTTATAAATCGAATTAATAAAAAGATAAACTTTTCATAAAAACTTTAAAAAGTAAATAAGCTAAATCAACAAATAAGCCAATAAGAACAAGGATCTCAAAGCTTATTTATGTTTAAACTTAAGGAAAAATATAAAGAAATCAACTTTTTAAGCACAAATCATTGATGAACAACACGGATCATACGAGATTTGTACCAAAATCAATAAAAGTGAAAGAAAGGAAGGATGAGATCAAAGATTAAAGGATAAAAACTTGAACTTGATTAATAAAAAGTAATACAAAATGTTTTGATTTTGTAAGAGAAAAAGATGAAATCTAGTGAGAGAAAGTTTAGAACTTTCTCTCTCTAAAACTAAAAACTACCTAAAAGACTAAGTGTGTGAAATTTGTGAAGTAGAGTCCTATTTATAGGCGAGTCTTGTGGTAGTGGGCTTGTGATTGGGCTTTGGTTTGGGCTTCTTTTTCTTCTTTCTTCTTTAGTCTTCACGCTTCTTTAAATAGACGTTTCCGACTTGGATTTGAGAAGTGTCGGTGAATAATTCCAACTCGTCTTATAATCTTTTGTTTAATAGACTCGAGTTCTTCGACATATATGAATCTTCCATCTTTGGCTCTATTCTTCGATAAATCTTCAAATAGGCACAATGACTTCAAATCTTTTGCATCTCATGGACAATAGACTTCGTCTTGAGTCTTTTTCCTTGATAAAACCCGTGCAATCCCATGTTTTCTTCAATATTCATCCGGTCGACTCTGAAAACATAATAAACACAAAAACCACGCATAATCCCAAACAAATGATATTAAATACGTGTTTTGGTCTCGTTTTAGCCAGAATTAAGTGGTAAAATGATGGGTATTTTCACACCTATCAAATCCCCTACACTTAACCATTGCCATGCCCTCATGCAATGCTTAGTGACAAAGCACATTTACACTTTTCTCATGATCAATCAACCTTGGCCTTATTAAAATACTACTAAACAAAAATTAAAGTACTAAGAGAAATTAAAACTTTAAAGTAAACAAAGGATAGAAAATAGCTATGTGGAAATAACTTGCAAAGAGATCGAGGACTTACATTAGGGCTTTGGTGCTGCGAAGATTTATCACCCTCAAGTTTCACGTTCCCCAAACTAAGCTTAAAAACGAGATCATTGTTATTATAAGTTAGCGATTCAGACACTTACTCACATGGTTTAATTAAATGCTTAAACTCCCTTATTCCTAGGTGTATCTCTTATATTTTACTTTTGTCTTAGAATGATCAAGATGATGCATTTTTGGACTTATTTCGATAGTTTATTTAGGCTTAAAGCAAAGTAGGACGATTTGATCAATAGTTAGCTAAAGGACAAAATCTCTTAAAACTGCTTCTCGGGATATCAAAAAGTTCATATCTTGGCATAACTTGGTTCGCGATTTGAGACCTTTCTCGGGCCGATATTTGGCATGTACTTCATACTTCATATCTTGAGAGACGTTCTTGAGATAATGGTCTTCTCATCGTAATAGAGTTTCTTCACTTGGAGACTTTTGAGGGGTACTCCAACTTTGTTGACCACGACTTCATGATTATTTCTTCAATCTCTAATTGGGATTTTGAGATACAACGATCCGCCTCCTTTTCGGACTTGGATCTATTTATCCTCATACCTTGTTAGGGTCTTTTCGGATAGACTTCTCCATGATCTTTATGGGAGTTGAGCTTTTCGTCGTGAGTCTTGATCCTTCATATCGATTTTGGGAATAATGCTTTTCACATCACTTTGGATCTTCAGCAATAAAATGGAATCCTCATGCCTTGTTAGGGCCTTTTCGGACTCGCCAATCTTCGCGCCCCGCTTCATAAGTTATGCCTTGGCTATGAACTCTTATCATTACCGAGCAACTTTTAAACGATCTTGGGCTAGAAGCTAAGTAACTTTTCAAATCGTACGACCTTACTTATTGCAGATAAATTATTAGCAAGTGATGGGAGAATAGGCAAATAATTACATCAAGTGAGCGTGTGCAAGAATACCGACTTATAATTGACTCTATCATTTCTCGTCCTCCACAATTTAAAATCTCAAGTAATGAGACTCGTGGATACTTAGCCTAATAAACCAATTAAGGTCTACATGGTTAAGGATACTAGCTAGAATAAACTTAGATAAGTCTATTCGGGTTGAGTCAAAATAAACGCAACGGGCCTAATATGTCAAAGACTTCTAAACTAGCTACACCACTTTATTAATATTTTTGACTTTATTGTGGGATATATACATATGAAAGCAACGATAAAAATTTAAAAATTACGACTAAATGGCCAAAGTTAATAAGAAAATTTGAAAAATGTTGAAAAAGATGATTTTCCGGTTAAATGAAGGCATTTTCATGGAAAAGTCCACTTAAAACTTCGATAGAAGTCCCCCCTACACTTAAGATAAACATTGTCCTCAATGTTTAAGCATGTGGGAAAAGTCTCCCCTACACTTATGACATTGTGCACGTTGGTTAACTCGAGTTAAGGAAGAGACGACTAAAGTGATCAATTTCAAATGTGAGAATGAAGAAAATTGAATCACGATAGTTGAGAGATAGAACCAGATTTCGGATAACACGGAAGCACGGTTCTTTAGAGGTTCCAAGAGTGCATTCATCCCTGTAATCACATCACCACACAAAAACAAACACCTATATAGGTCCCCCTACACTTAGGAGGTAAAAACATAAAAGGATAGATACTCGGGTTGCCTCCCGAGGAGCGCTTGTTTTTGATAACCGAGTCACGAGCCTGACTCGACCCAAAATTAGTTCATGGGGAACGTGGTGAGGGATGGAATCATCTCCTGAGAGATTTCCTCACCAAAGTACAGCTTCAGACGCTGGCCATTCACTTTGAAATTGGGCCCATTTGGCTGAGAAAGCTCAATGGTCCCATATGGAAAGATGTTGGCGACGGTGAATGGACCAGACCAGCGGCTCTTCAACTTGCCAGAGAAGATCTTCAACCGAGAGTTAAAAAGTAAGACTTGATCACCAACGTGGAACTCTCGGTTTTTGATTTTTGCGTCATGAAGGATCTTCGTCTTCTCTTTGTAGATCAGCGAGTTCTCATAAGCTTCATTCCTCAGTTCGTTGAGCTTGTTGAGTTGAGTCTTGCGATGATCACCGGCTTTGTTGATGTCGAAGTTAGCCCACTTCAAGGCCCAGTGCGCTTTATGCTCCAGCTCGATGGGAAGGTGGCATGTTTTCCCGTACACAAGACGATAAGGTGTACAACCGATCGGGGTCTTATAAGCAGTACGGAAAGCCCACAGAGCATCATCTAACTTATCGGCCCACGCGGCACGATGCTCTCCCACAGTACGCTCCAAAATTCGCTTCAATCCACGGTTGGATATCTCGGCTTGCCCATTGGTTTGGGGATGATAGGCGGTGGAAAGACGGTGAGTGACACCATACTTAGCCATGACTCTTGCAAATTGCTCGTTGCAAAAATGAGTCCCGCGGTCACTGATAATAGCACGAGGAACGCCGAATCGAGCGAACAGCGATTTCAAAAAGTTACAAACCACCCTTGCATCATTAGTAGGTAAAGCTTTGGCTTCAACCCACTTTGAAACGTAGTCAACGGCTACAAGGATGTATTTGTTTCCTTTAGAGGAAGGGAATGGCCCCATAAAGTCGATACCCCAAACATCAAAGATTTCACACTCTTGAATGAAATTCTAAGGCATCTCGTCTTTATGTGTGATCATGCCTTGTTTTTGGCAAGCATCACATCGTTTAACCATCTCGTGAGCATCACGATAGATGGTGGGCCAATAAAATCCCGAATCAAACACTTTTTTGGCGGTGTAGTTGGGACCAAAGTGACCACCGGTGGGTCCTTTGTGCCAAGCATCAAGGATTTCTAAAGCTGCCGGTCCATCAACACATCGGCGAATAATCAAATCAGCACATTGTTTGAATAGATACGGGTCATCCCAAAAGTAAGTCTTAATGTCGTTAAAGAACTTCTTCTTTTTCTGGGATGTTAACCCGTCAACGAGAATTCCACCCGCCAAGTAGTTTGCAATGTCCGCAAACCACGGGGTTTCATCAGCAGTCGAGTTGATAGACATTAAGGTCTCCAGGGGAAAAGAATCATTGATTTCTTTGTTCGGATGATCCCCCTTTTAAGGATCCTCAAGTCTGCTGAGATGATCCGCGGATAGGTTTTCAGCTCCTTTTTTATCGCGAATTTCGATTTTAAATTCCTGGAGCAGCAAAACCCAGCGAAGAAGTCTTGGTTTGGAATCTTGCTTTGTCAACAAGTACTTCAACGCAGAATGATCGGTATAAACGATTGTGGTGGAAAGGACAAGATAGGGGCGGAATTTTTCAAAAGCATAGAGAACAGCTAAAAGCTCTTTTTCGGTTGTCGTATAATGCAATTGTGCCCCCGTCATTGTCTTGCTAGCGTAATGGATTGGTTGGAAGTGTTTGTTCACTCTTTGTCCCAGAACCGCTCCAATAGCAAAATCACTAGCATCGCACATCAACTCGAAAGGCAGCTCCCAATTAGGGGTAACCAAGACGGGTGCCTTAGTTAGCTTGTCCTTAAGCGAGTTGAAGGCTTCAAGACACTCTTTGGAGAAGATAAAAGGAGTATCTTTTTCCAAGAGGTGGGTCATCGGGCGAGCGATTTGAGAAAAATCTTTGATGAATCGACGGTAGAAGCCCGCATGACCCAGAAAACTTCTCACACCCTTCACGGTTGAAGGTGGAGGCAACTTAGCGATAACATCGACTTTAGCACGGTCTACTTCAAGACCGGCTTTGGAAATCTTGTGTCCTAGCACGATGCCTTCTTTTACCATAAAATGGCATTTTTCCCAATTCAGAACAAGGCGAGTGTCTTCGCACCGCTTGAGCATACGTTCCAAATTGGCAAGGCAAGAAGAGAAGGAATCCCCAAAGACCGAGAAATCATCCATGAAGACTTCCATGGTTTGTTCAACCATGTCATGGAAGATAGCTAACATGCACCTTTGGAAAGTCCCGGGCGCATTACATAAGCCAAAAGGCATTCTTTTGTACGCAAATGTGCCATAGGGACAAGTGAATGTTATCTTCTCTTGATCTTGGGGATCGATGGGTATTTGGAAATAACCCGAGAAACCATCAAGAAAACAGTAATATTCATTACCTGCTAAACGTTCAAGCATTTGGTCCATAAAAGGTAGAGGGAAATGATCCTTTCTCGTGGCATCATTGAGTTTGCGGTAGTCTATACAAACTCTCCACCTAGTAACGAGACGAGTGGAAATCAACTCGTTGTGTTCATTGGGAACAACGGTTATTCCGCCCTTCTTGGGCACACAATGGATTGGACTAACCCATGGTGAATCCGAAATAGGGTAAATCATACCCGCATCAAGAAGTTTGATAACCTCTGTTTTGATGACTTCATGTATTTTTGGATTCACCCTTCGTTGGCTTTGAATTGTGGGTTAAAAGTCGTCCTCCATGAGAATTTTGTGGGTGCAGAAATGAGGATCAATTCCACGAATATCAGAAATCTTCCAAGCAATAGCCTTCTTATGATCTTTCAATATGGTGATAAGTCGGGCTTTTTCTTCTTCCTTTAGGTCCTTAGCAATGATGACTGGCGACTTCTTCTCTTCTTCAAGGAATACATACTCGAGATGGGGCGGCAACTCCTTAAGTTCTAAATCTGGAGGATTTTTGACGGGAGGCGTATTCGAAGTCGGAGTATCGATAGCAATGACCGTGGGAGATGGAGGCGAAGGATTGTCTTCGTTGAGAAGATTGTCAAAGAAATTCATGTCTTCATCCCCATCGGTGGGAGAATCATTAGTAGCTAAATTCACATCTCCCATGGTGTCTTCAAGATTGTTCTAAAACAAATCACTATCTCCGAATAGAGACAATGATGAATCGATAGAGGCAACGGTTTCAACATTGGGAAGAGAAGTAGGAATACTTTTGCAAGCATTTTGGAAGTGTTCTTCACAAGCCTCATCAAGAACGTCAATGCAATTAACACTCTCGTTTGAATAAGGTTGTTTAGACAACTTTCCCATGTTGAAGACGATTTTATCGTCACCCACTCTCATGATAAGCTCACCGGCTTCAACATCGATGAGAGTGCGACCGGTCCTCAGGAATGGACGACCCACGATCAAGGGAACACGAGGGTCCATCTCGTAGTCGACGACGACGAAATCGGCAGGAAAAGTGAATTTGTCGACTCCTACAAAGACGTCTTCGGCTATCCCCACTGGATAAGCAACCGTACGGTTAGCTAATTCCAAAGTCATTTTGGTGGGGACTAGCTCAGGGAGAGATAATTGCTTCCAAACGCTTAGAGGTATTAGATTAATACTGGCACCTAGATCGGCTAGGGCCATGCAATTCTCTACTCCCGGGAAATTGCAAGGGATTAAGAAACGACCCGGATCACCAAGCTTGGTTGGAAATTTCCTTAAGAGCACTGCAGAGCAATTCTCATTAAGTTGGGTGTTGGCAATATCGAGGAGTTTTTCCTTGTCGCTCAGAAGATCTTTAAACATTTTCGCGTACTTAGGCATGTGAGCGAGAGCCTCAGCGAATGAGATATTGAAATTCAATTGTTTGAACATTTTAAGGAAGTTCGAAACCTGAATATCGTCCTTGCTTTTGAGCTTCTCTTTCCTCAACCTAGATGGATAAGGTATATTGGAAGAAGAGGAAGGCTTTGGAAGAATAGGATCACTCACATCCTTGGGTGGAGGAGGGGTAGAAGGAAGAGGTGGAGAAATTGGGGAAGTCGAAGGTTGGGGAATAGGTGACTCGTTCTCCTTAGTCACAACCACCGGTGGAGGTATAGGAAGCTCGGGTTCCTTAGTACCTTTGCCACTGCGAGTGGTGATTGCTTTCATCTCCCCTCTTGGATTCGCAACGGTCTTACTCGGAAGAGTACCCGAAGAAGAGGGTTGATTACCGTGGAAGAAACTAGCCATCATGTTTCGTAAGTCATTCGTTTGACTATCCATAGTGTTCTTCATATCAGCTCTCAGATCATTCCCTTGTTTCATCAGGTCTGCTTTCAAGTTGCGCACTTCCTGTTGGAGATTATCCACGATCACATCGTTAGTCCTCATGTAGGTTCCAATGTCTTGATGTGATGCGGGAGTTTGGTTGGAAGGAGCAGTGTATGCGGGTGGTTGATAAGCAGGTGGCTGGTAGACTTGGTTGTTTCGTTGAGGTGGTTGTTGCTGCTTGTGAGGTAGGATGTATGGTGTACGAGGTTGTTGTTGTTGTTGAGGATGGCGATTGAGGTTTTGTTGTTGGTTTTGGTTGTTAGGAGTAAAACCAGGTGGTGAGAGATAGTTGTTGGAGCGGTAGCTAAGCAAATTACGGTCACCTTGAGGTCTAGCTTGATAAGCGGGTTGAGGATAGGTGCCGTATGCTGCATTCACATTCTCAGCAGGGTAATCTTGGGTGGCAGTACAAGTGGTGTAAGAGTGAGGACCACCACAAATCTCACAAGGTTGGCTAATAGCACTGACTTGAGCGTTTTTAGCGTTGTTGCTGTTGTTGTTGTTGACGGTGTGGGTGACAAGCGATTCAAGAAGCGTAGTGATTTTGTCTAGTCGCTTGTCGCTGTCACTAGTGCTAGCACTAGCGACATTGGTCCGAACACTCTTGGTTTGCACACGAGATTTATTCTCAATGATATCCCAAGCAACATTGGAAGTCTTAGCCAAAAGATTACCCCCCGAGGCACTGTTTAGTGAATCTTGGTCACTCATGCTTAAACCATTGTAAAAAGTATTGATTTGATGTACTTTGGTAAAACCATGTTGTGGGCATTTTCTTAAAAGATCTTTAAAACGATCCCAAGATTCACTGAACGACTCATCGTACTTTTGTTCAAATTTTATGATTTCATTCCGCAAAGCGGTAGTACGAGAGGGTGGGAAAAAGTAATTGATAAACTTGGTCTCCAAATCCGTCCACGAGAGAATACTCTGTGGCGGTTCCTTAGCAATCCAATGCCGGGCTTGTCCCTCTAAAGAAAAGGGAAAAAGTTGTAATCTGATAACCTCTTGTGGAACACCATTGAACTTGACCGTGTTAGTGAGTTGCAAGAATCTCTTGATGTGGTCGTGTGGATCATCAATGGTACGCCCCAAGAATGGTTGAGCGGAGACCATCTGGATAAAGCCTGATTTTAGCTCAAAGTTGTTGGCGGCAATTGGAGGTATGACAATTGGATCAGTGTTGCCATCTACATGAGCTTGCAGCAATTCAATCATCGGGCGATTATCCGGTTGAGGCTCATTGTTGTTGTTATTCATGTTGTTGAAAGGCGGGTTGTTGTTGTTATTATTATTGTTTGGAGGTGGTATGTTGTTGTTGTTTTGTACACCGGCCATGTCTAAGTTATCGAGAGGCTCGGGCTCTTGATAAGACGTGGATCGAGTGCGCATACACCTGCAAAAGAACTAACAAGGCAAAAACAAAGCAAAAATATTTTTGGTTTTTTTATGTTTTTTTTTATTTTTTGGATTTTTGAAAATTTTTATATTTTTTAGTTGTTTTTGAAAATTTTATGAAAAAGTAACGTTCACGGGGAACGGATCCCAAATCCAAGTTCTCACAAAAAACTTTTGATCTTAACGAGAAGAGCCGGCAGCGGCGCCATTTGATACATTGTTTTTGCTTGGTTCAATTTTGTCTCTCTCGATCCTCTCGAATTGATCTCGGCTCTAAGTGGAATGATTTGTTCTTGGTTAATAAAAAGTGGTTGGTTTATTTATCTATTTTAAACTAATTAACAATTGATTAAGTGTCGAAGAGTAAAATTAAAGACTTGAGAGTTTAAATTAAAAAGGCAAGTTAAAAGTAAATGCTTGAAAACTTAAAGATTATATTAGAGAAAAATAAGTGAACACTTAATAAAAACTAACACTTGGAAAACTTTGTGAAAAATAAGAACTAGTAGAAAAGTACTAAAAGAAAGTAAGATCGGAATATAGCAAATCACTCAAATCGGAATAAACAAACTAGGGTCAATCGGAAAGTATTCCGATCTATAGATCGGAATAAGGGAGAGATATACTGATCGGAATATGGGGAATAAACTTGCAATCAGAATGTTCAAAAGAGGTGTAATCGGAATATTTGGAAACTTACCAATCGGAATAATCAAAGAATAAAGACAATCGGAATATGTTGATGGGTCTCAATTGGAATGTGCTCAAAACGAGGAACAATCGGAACAACTAAACCCTTTTCCGATCGGGCGATCGGAAAGAGGGTGGTGTGTACGGTCGGAATACTCGGTCGGAAAAGGGAGTTACCCTTTCCGAAAATGGTGCAAATTCGACACTAAAAGCAAGGGAAATAAGCTTATGGAATAAGCTAACTCCCAAAACAATCTCGAATCAACAAATAAGCTGATCAAATAAGCACTAAAAACAACTTATCTAACTTTTAATAAGCAAACTTATAAATCGAATTAATAAAAAGATAAACTTTTCATAAAAACTTTAAAAAGTAAAGAAGCTAAATCAACAAATAAGCCAATAAGAACAAGGATCTCAAAGCTTATTTATGTATAAACTTAAGGAAAAATAGAAAGAAATCAACTTTTTAAGCACAAATCATTGATGAACAACACGGATCATACGAGATTTGTACCAAAATCAATAAAAGTGAAAGAAAGGAAGGATGAGATCAAAGATTAAAGGGTAAAAACTTGAACTTGATTAATGAAAAGTAATACAAAATGTTTTGATTTTGAAAGAGAAAAAGATGAAATCTAGTGAGAGAAAGTTTAGAAATTTCTCTCTCTAAAACTAAAAACTACCTAAAAGACTAAGTGTGTGAAATTTGTGAAGTAGAGTCCTATTTATAGGCGAGTCTTGTGGTAGTGGGCTTGTGATTGGGCTTTGGTTTGGGCTTCTTTTTCTTCTTTCTTCTTTAGTCTTCACGCTTCTTTAAATAAACGTTTCCGACTTGGATTTGAGAAGTGTCGGTGAATAATTCCAACTCGTCTTATAATCTTTTGTTTAATCGACTCGAGCTCTTCGACATATATGAATCTTCCATCTTTGGCTCTATTCTTCGATAAATCTTCAAATAGGCACAATGACTTCAAATCTTTTGCATCTCATGGACAATAGACTTTGTCTTGAGTCTTTTTCCTTGATAAAACCCGTGCAATCCCATGTTTTCTTCAATATTCATCCGGTCGACTCTGAAAACACAAAAACCACGCATAATTCCAAACAAATGATAAATACGTGTTTTGGTCTCGTTTTAGCCAGAATTAAGTGGTAAAAGGATGGGTGTTTTCACACCTATCAATATGTTATGAAAACAAATAAGGTGTGTGAACTCACAGTGAAGGAGGGACGCGAGTGTGGTTTGAAACCAAACGGATGTGGGTTCGTATGCCACTTCTTGACATCAAGCTCGAGCGTCACAAGCAAACCCAGGGAGATCAATCGATTACTAAGAGGGCGCAGTGATGATCGCAACCTTGCGTTCTCAACAGGAAACAAAAGGGAATGTTTCCTTTTGGTTAAATCATTATGGTGGTGATTTGTTTCTTGTGTGTGTTACTTGCAGCTTGAACCAACGAGATCAATAAGGGAAAAGGTAAGGTCGGTATGCGTTTGTCCCTGCATGTGTCTTAACCAGAAACACAATTGGAGTGTAGTATGTTGGTGTTTTCGGTTTTAAGAAGTGAGAGCCGAGAAGAGGGATTGTAATGAGATTGGAGTTGGTGGTGTATGTATATACACGAATGAGGGAGAGGTGTGAAAACAGAAGGTTCGTTTGTGGTTTATATATAGCCAAGAGAGATATGTTTGTGTGGTGAGAGCTTGTACACGAGAGAAAGAGAGGAGTGTAGGTGTTGTGTCATAGTCTTAGTACTAGGAAGATCCAAGTACTAGATTATCTAGTACCTTGGCATTAATGGTGAACAAGTACTTGGCCTTTAGAGTTGTGTATCCGACGGTGTAAGGGGTCAAGGGAAAACACAAATGCTAAAAATAGTATTAGGATTTATGAAAAGGTGTTGTACAAGTTTAGGTTAATGTTTAAAGTATAAGTCTAATGTGGTTTTGTAAGATTTTTAGTAATGTATGTATGGTTCATGTGGTATTCGGTTAAACTAAGTTTTGGTAGGAAGATTGATTCTAATAGTGGCCACCAAGACACAAGTAATAGTTTAATTTAGGTGTGCTTAAAAATTATATAAGTAAGTTTTAGTTCGTCTTGGTACAAGGTCTTTAGATTGTTTATTATCAGTTATAAATTAATTAAATATAATTTATGCTCATAAAATATGTCTATGGTTAAAATGTCGAGTTTTTAAGTAAATAAATAATATTTACTATATTGTGATCTCGTTCATTTAAATTACGATTATTTATCGTTTTAAATAAGTATTTTAAAAATAACTTCTCATTAAATTTCTTGTACGTTTTTACAGTGAAATATTAAACAATTTTAATAAATCGTTTTATCGAAAAACTTCTGAATAATTATTAGTCTAGTTACAAGTTGTGTTTTTAAATACAACGATATTCAATATAGTGAAATAAAATACTCCACTATTTTATATACTAAAATGATGATTTTTGTTCGTGATAAGTTTCGTGAGGATATATTGTAAAGGTGGTCCGTAAAATATTAAATGATGAACGATAATAATAATGAAACCGGTGACGTGTTAAAAGCCCAAAATTTGGGGTTTTACAATATCGGACCGAGACGGTCGATATTGCTCAAGATTTTGGCAATCTCTCCAAGAAGCGTTAGGAACGCAATTGGACATGAGTACGGCTTATCATCCTCAAACGGATGGCCAAAGCGAAAGAACCATCCAAACGTTAGAAGATATGCTTCGCGCATGCGTAATCAACTTTGGAAACGGATGGGATCGACACTTACCGTTAGTAGAATTTTCGTACAACAATAGCTACCACACTAGCATTGAAGCGGCACCGTTTGAAACGCTTTACGGTCGAAAGTGTCGTTCACCCGTTTGTTGGGCGGAAATTGGTGATGCACAACTTACCGGTCCGGAAATTATTCACTAGACAACGGAGAAAATCGTACAAATCAAGATTCGTATGCAAGCGGCTCGTGATCGACAAAAATGTTATGCCGACAAGAGACGAAAGCCTTTGGAATTTAAAGTCGGAGATCGAGTAATGTTGAAAGTTGCACCATGGAAAAGTGTAATTCGTTTTGGCAAACGAGGGAAGCTAAACCCACGATATATTGGACCGTTCGAAATCATTCAACGCATAGGTGACGTTGCCTATCGTTTGGATTTACCTCAAGAACTTAGTCGTGTGCATAATGTGTTTCACATTTGCAACTTGAAGAAATGCTTATCCGACGAAACGCTCGTCATACCTATGGACGAAATCCAACTAAACGACAAACTCGTATTCGTTGAAGAACCCGTTGAAATTATGGAACGAGAAGTTAAACGACTTAAACAAAGTCGCATACCTATTGTCAAAGTGCGTTGGAACGCACGGAGAGGACCCGAGTTTACTTGGGAACGCGAGGATCAATTCAAAGCGAAGTATCCTCATTTGTTTACTAATGAAGTGTCGACTTAAATTGTATCATTTGTTTTGCTTTGCGTACAAAGCCCTCTCTAGGGAGAGCGAATGTAACAACTTGAACTTTTGCGTCTTATTATTATAATGGAGACGTGATTACTTATACTCATTTTATTTATTAACGGTTTGTGCCGGTTATGAACACACATTGATTGTCGAGAATACACGTATCCACACTTGTATAGGTCACATTTTCAAAGTATTTGAGCCATTATACTCACATTATTATGTTAACGCGTATACATTTGGTTGATCTTCTACTATTTTGTTAAACTTTTTGGGCCAAATGTTATCTAGTTTACTCCTATTGGGCCTAAAAGTGCCATCAAACTATTACTGGGCCGAAACTTGTATTGTGTGTACCAAATGAATACAAACTGAAACATGAAACATAAATTGTATAAACTTTCAGTTGGTAAAGTCTGTGAATTCAAATTAGTCAACCAAGGTCAACTCTCAAAACTGGAAATTATATTTTATAGTTCCACTCACCACTCCAGGCCAGCACACAGGCCGAGATTACCCCAAATGAGTGTATCACAAGATGCAGAATTCAGATGTAAGAAAGCCCTAGACCAAAACTGTCAAAATATATATACTAACACTTTACCACAACCTCCTAACAACAAACACAAAGTACTTAGCAAATATGGGTTTCAAAATAGAGTCCTTATTACAAGTTCTAAAGAAATAAGTGATAAAGTCTTGAATCAACCGAGCCGAGCCACACTTCACCCCTGCTCGAAACCACCAGCCGAAACCTTCTCTTGCTGTGAGTCTTCATCCACTCCTCTTTTACTCTTCTTGCATCCTTATGCATCATACTAGTATGCTATTCCATATTAAAACTCCCCTGCGAAAACATTAATACATGAGTTAATACTAGAAAATGTTCTAATATTTTGTAGTCAATAAAGCTCATACTAGTCTTATGCACCCAACGACCCAAGACCATTTACTTTTGACTAAGCCGAAACCCCCCTACGTGACCATCATCATACCGAGACTCCCCTTCTTTCATTTTTGGTATTTTTGTATCAAGTGACTTAAAAGAAATAATAGCAATAACGAAAACCCCGTTTGAATTAGACCTAAAAACCCGTCGAGACCCTAATGGCTTGTAAAAGCAACAAAACCTAGAAATTAATATCATATCTTTTATAGAATCACCAATTTAGACCTATTTAAAACCGCGGGTATAAAAAACCCCAATTTATATGAAAACCCTAATTTTTGGAAACATGTTCTAATCAATAATTAAACCCAATCTATGCATAGAAAAACAAGTTAATTAGATTAAAACCAAAGGATGAATAAATCCCTAAAATATCCGAAACCCTAATTTTTATAAATCAGTTTTATAATGAAATTAACATAAATCTACACACGAAATCAGTAATTAATTATGATGAAACCACGAATTGAGAAAACCCCCAATTAATTTGAAACCCTAATTTAATTAAATTAAATTCGAGAAACCTCTTGTTTATGACTAATGAATCAAATGATTTGGAAATTGTAAAACCCTTTTATTTTCGAAAACATGAACAAGATTACTTGAAAACACTATATTTTAACGAGGAGAATAAAACTTATCTTTTGTGATGAAGTCACCACTGAGTTTATCAAGAAAACACCCTGGAATCATCCTTGAATCAGATTAAGTCTCGATGTGGGAATAAAACCCATATCCCACGAATGTATGATAATCAAGAACACCCAATTGAGTGATATATAAATCGGATTTGTATTAATCTTGGTTATGATTGATGAATCTAGACCTTGATATTTGAGAGAGAAAGATGGGAGACGGTGGGAGTTATATTCGAGGGAGAGAGAGAGAGAGAGAGTTGAATGAACTTTTGAGGATATAGGGTAATAAAAACGTGCCCCCTCTCTCTTGTTATTAACGCCCTGAGTCGGGTTGGGTAAATGGGCCGAGCCCATGAAGACTTGGGTTGGGCTGTTGGTTCATTGGATTTATTAAGCCCAAAACGAAAAGTTTACACATGTTATGTTATTAAAACGAAAGCCCGCTTATAAAAATTAACGAGTTCGTACCTCGGATATATCCGTAAACAAAATATATTGATAAGTACAACTAGGATGTCATGCATTCGGTATTATTTGTCGCTTTCATGACATAAACTTTACACATAACTAGGTCGTGGATAACGTGGTCGTATTCTCGAGCTCTCTTACATTTCATCCATTTGCTTAACTAACGAGGTGAGTTTATAGCCCTACTTTTACTTGTTTTATCACTTTGGGGTGAGAACATTGCTTGTTTTTACGGATGAACATAAGTACCTAAAAACTCATACGTGCCTACATAATGTCTAAGTAGCGATACCCCTAGATGCTTTAGCCCACTATCATGAACCGTTAATTACTTTGTAAGCGCAAATGTTATGGATAGATCTATTGGGATTGGCCTTCCTATCTAATGTTGGTTGTGTGACCAAATTGGGTACAAATACATTTGAGATTGTTACGAATACTTTGGGGTATTATTTGCTTGGGCTCTCATATTATGTTGCTAGTACGGTTAACGCTTCGGTGTCATGAGCTTAGAGGTAGGATATCATGAACGTATGCTATTTGATAATAATCTTGTATTTGTTATAAGATTATTTGCCGGTTGCCTAACTAAAATCTTATGGTTCATCACACTACTTATACTTAAACCTATACACTCACCGACCTTTGTGTTGACGTTTTAGCAATATTTTTCTCAGGTGTCAAGGCGGAGGAGTGACATGGTTGTGCTATGGAGATTAATAAAAATTATCATGATTTTCGAGACTTGCTTTGGATGTATGACATTTGAAAACTTCATTTATGCTATTATGATGTGTAAAACAATTTTCTTTGGGACCAATCTTATTTTTATGTTTTATGAATGAAAAATGACTTTTCTTAGTTATTCTTGTATCTATGCCTCTTGATTGTCATGATAGTCACATCCTCGTGTAATTGTACACGTGGGCTAAATTGAGGGTGTGACAAAGACCAGACCTTGCAATCAAATACGGAGAGTGATAATCAGCTACAAGGACTAATAAACTCTTTTAACAGTGGTGGAGCATCCTCACTGTTTGGTGGGTACAACGGGGATCGGAATAGAAACGTAAGTTTTGGGGACATGAATGACTCTAGAAAGTTTAATCATCAAAACTTCTCTTTAAGTGTCGGTAACTCAAGTAAGACCACTCTAGATTTTCTAGGTGTGGGCTACTCATAGATAGAACAATAACCACAACACCCTGGTCGTATCAACATAAGTTATATTTGGAAGTCAAATTTGATGAAGATGATTGAAAGAAAGTGGTGTGGCCTATAGTGGGAAGTGTTGGGATTAAATATAAAAAGTGGAGCCCAATCAATTTTAAAGTCAAAGTTAAATATGCCATTCAAATAGGAATATTGAACATAAAATAGTACAATGTGTATAATGGATAATCTGAGAAAGTACGTTGTGTATTTATGACATTTACCCATTTCAATTTCATTTTCATTTTGAATTATGACATTACAATGATGATGACGACGACATGTATAAAAAGGATAGCAGCAAGAGCGGTAATAGTAGTGGAAGCTAAGAGGAAGGATGTAATTGATGTAATTTTATATACAAAAATATGTAAATGATGATAATAGTTCCAAAATGAGTGTAAAATAGCTCAACAAAACCACGTATCATAGGATTTGATCAAACTGAATCCAATACATCAACACAAAGCCATGGTTTAAAAGGTTTAATTAGCTTATGTTAGGTTTTTTGATTATGTTTATAACAGTGGCGAATGAGTATATATAAGAAGATGAACAAGGTTTTTTTTTTAATTTTTAGTTTTTAAACAGAAATATATTTTGGGTGGGTTTGATATCGAGATTAGAAAGTGGGTAAGGTGGTGTGCGAATGGTAGCAGATTACGAGGGTTTGTTTATCTATCATTGAAGGATTGTCGTGCTAATTACGGCGACGACGGTGGTAGTTGGTGGTGGTGGAAAATCAGAGCGGAGAAGAAGAAGTGGGGAAGAAGAAGTGAGATTAATTTGAAATGACGAACATACCCTCACGTGGGCACATGAGGGGGGAAATAACAGAAAAAGTTAGCAACAATAATAAATCGTTAAATCGGTGGAAAAATTGCACGAGATTTTGAACTATAGTGGCAAAATTGCTTGTAATTTGCTCGCAGTGGCAAATTTACGAAATTCGCAAAGTACATTGACGTAATTTGCAGTTTACCCTTTATATAAAAAATTTGGTAAAATTTTAAGAAAGAACTCATGATTTGGCGAAGTTATCAAACTGAGTCGATAGAGAACCGGTGGTTCAGTCCAGTTCTAATACAAGAAAGCACCCGGTTACATTTGATCAGGTCTCCAAACCAAATTACAGTTCAACCAGCCAAATCTACCCGCTTTTAAGACATTGCATGTGAGAACTCTAAAAAAGAAATGTGCTAAAGTTGCACATTGATATAACTCAAAGGACAAAACACACACCTTCCAAAAAAAACACAACACAACTTGTTCTTCAATCCTCACTCTCCCCATTCCTTTCCCTTCTATCTCCCATTTCTCAAAACCCCCAAACCAAAACAATCAAATAATGGCCCTCAATTAAACCCACCACCCTCAAAACAATAAAATGGACCCCAATCCCCCACCCAGCAATGCCCCCAATGCCCCCACTCCCCCCACACCAGTCCCAATCCCGATGTCCACCGCCAATGCACCGCCGCCGTTTTTAGCTAAAACATATGACATGGTCGAGGATCCTTCGACTGATAACGTTGTTTGTTGGAGTAGTACTAATAATAGCTTTATTGTTGTTGATCCGCCTGAGTTTTCTAAGTTTCTTTTGCCCAAGTATTTTAAGCATAATAACTTTTCCAGCTTCGTTCGCCAGCTTAATACTTATGTATGCTTTCCTTTTCCCCTTTATTACTTTCCTGCATTGTTGTATATCTTTTTAACTAGTATTCGTCGTTTAATTTGAATCGCGTTGGAAAATATAATTTAAGGAGTGTCTGGATCAATCTTGTTTGATCGGCGTATCGGCTTATTGACATTTGCATAGTCCGATAAGCTCGTTTTGGTTTAGGATATGAGGTTATCGATTTGAGCTTAGGTTAAGTTGATAATTTTGTAGGGCGTTAAACACAGCTTATTGGATTATCCAAATTTAGAATAAGTCCAAACACCTATCCAGTAAGCTAATCCAAACAACCCCTTATTATGTTGTGCATTGTTGTGATTTGTATGCCTATTTGATTGTGATTGTAACATAATTCGTGATATCAGGTTCCTAACAAGTTAAACCTCCGAGATTCGTCGTTTAATCTGATTTGCTTTGGAAAACATAATAAGGGGATGTTTGGATGAGCTTATTTGATGGTCTTATCGGCTTGTTGAAAATTTGGAAAACCGAATAAGCTCATTTTGTTATAGGATATGAGGTTATTGACTTGAGCTTATGGCTTAATGCCATAAGATTAAGTTGATAGTTTTACAAGGCGTTAAAAAACGAGCTTACCGGATTATCCAAATGTCAATAATAAGCCCAAGCCCCTATCAAATAAGCTAATCCAAACACCCACTTATTATGTTTTTCAAAGCGACTCAAATTAAATGATGAAACGTAGGGGTTTAAATGGTTAGGAACTCGAGTCCTCCTGTTACGAATTCTAGTCGGCCTTCTGTGGTGGTTTAATATACTTGGTGAAGCGAAACTTTTGTTGGCCTGATCATGTGTAAAAGTGTGTCGCTTGTGTGATGCATTCATAGCCGGGTAGGAGTAGTAGCGATTAGTTAGAGAAACAATGTAGGAGGATTGCAAAACTGATAATTTTTTTATGTGTTAACTTTTGGTTGTTTATGCGTTCTTGGCTCACTAACCTATGGTTGTTTCTGTTGTCTAGACTCTAGTGTAAGAATTGTCTTTAGTTTATTTGATATTAGAGCTTTCATAACAGATACAAATCTTAGCTCTTCATAATGAACAGTTGACCACTATGACCCAAGGTTGTAAATATCGCTCGGTGGGGTCTTGGCGGTCGACCACCGCCAAACGATATATCAGTTTCTCGGTGGGTACTATAAATTATCATTATTTTATATATTTTTATCATTATTTTATATATTTTTAATATTTATTTAATATAAATCTGAAACTCTTATATATTTTTATAATTTTATTAATGTATTCATTAGTTTTAGTTATATATCTTGTAAAATTTACATTAAAAAATACAAACACAATAAAAAACAATCAAAATACCAAAAGTCAACCGATTTTGACCGACATTTGACCAAAACGCCAAGTTGGCCGATATGCTCTATGGCGTGGTGGTGGACCACCGCCAAGCGATATATCACTGATATATCGGCCGCCATGACCGATATTTACAACACTGCTATGACCTACCCTGTAAAAGTTGAAAATTCTATTTGTTATAGGTTATGTGTTATACGTAAAGTTTCTGTGGCAAAGTTAGTTTTTGAGAGTTTTTCCTTGTTTCACCTGCTTACTCCCTCATCTCATGGTTTGGAAGAGGCTATAGATGGAAATAATAAGCCTGTTAGATATGGTTTATTCAATATCTTAAAATGTTAGGCATTAGAGTGCTTATGATCACTTGGTGGTCCTCCATAAATTGTTCTTATTCCTATCTTTGATATTGCCGGGGTTGGTCGTACTAGGGTTATTGCTGCTATAAAGTTGTTTAAACAGAACTTAAGTATTAGAAGCATAGTTCTAAATAGCTCGTTATAGCCCGCCTTAAGGCGCGCTCAAGGTAGTTAAAGGCGAAAGCGACCCCAAAGCGACATGCCTTTCCCTAAAGCGAGAAACGAGAAGCGACAAAAGCGAGCGCTTCAGTTAACATTTTACCCTTTGTGCATATAATAGTTTCTAGTATGAAAACAATGATTAAATAAAAACATAATTATCTTAAAATCTTCATTTTTAATATAAAATGACCACAAAAGAGAAGTTTATTAAATACTTATAGCCTAAAGTCTAAAAATGAGCTAAAAAATAAAAAAATTAGCCATTATACATAAAAGCGAGCGCTTTTCGGTCGCTTTTTGTTCGCCTGACAACGCTTTATCTCGCTTTAGCAAAACGCCTCGCTTCTTTGGAATCAAAGCGCTTTAGGGCGCTTCGCTTCGCTTCTTCGCTTAAGCGCTCGCTTTTCTCGCTTTTGACTACACTGGGCGTGCTAAAGTTTGAGGCGTGGCCTCCACGCTACGTAATAGGTCAAGGTGCGCTACGACACAAGGTGCGGTGATTTTTTGAATTTAACTCCAAAAAATGAATATGGTTACATGTAAGAAGAGTTTTCTAGCTTTAATTATTATGTATAATACTTATTATGAACTCAATATAAATATAATATTGAAATATGATAAAAACAAATAAATATTTTTATATGTTGTGCCGCTATAAGCCACGCTTTAGAAACGCTAAAGCTTCGCCTTAGCCGCTAAAGCGTGTAACTTGGACATGTCGCTACGCCACGCCTTACGCTATTTATAACCTTGATTAGAAGTACTTCATCTAGTAATGTTCATGTTCTAAGGATTTAGGCAATGTAGTCAAAAGCGAGAAAAGCGAGCGCTTAAGCGAAGAAGTGAAGCGCCCTAAAGCACTTTGATTCCAAAGAAGCGAGGCGTTTTACTAGAGCGAGAAAAAGCGTTGTCAAGCGACCGAAAAGCGCTCCCTTTTCTGTATAACGGCTGATTATTGATTTTTTTAGCTAATGAAGTTGTACAGCCAGCCCTAATCTTCTAAATTAGGTCAAATAATTATAAAAGTCACCCTTTATGATGAATCCGATGCGTTACACTAACTTGGGGTACTTTAGCTAGTGCTAGTGGTGTAAATGAGCCGAGGCGTTATACAAGAAGTGAATCAGCATCTACAAGGAGGACATCTACGAGTAGGACACTCTATGATGACTCCGGCGGTGATCTTGTAGATGAAGTTATATAGTGGATCTCGGAAACGATGGAGAAATAAGAAATGAGAACTTAGACAATTATTCCGAATAAAAATAGTACTCTTTAGGCTTTAAGTATCTGAATAAACTTCTCTTTTTGCGGTATTTTTATATTAAAAATGAAGATTTTAAGATGATTATCTTTTTATTTATCATTGTTTTCATACTAGATACTATTATATGCACAGGGTAAAAAGTTATCTGAAACGCTCGCTTTTGTCGCTTCTCTCTTTAGGGAAAGGCATGTCGCTTTGAGGTCGCTTTCGCCTTTAACTACCTTGGATTTATGATGGTTGTTTCACTCTTTGCCACTAGTCCTACTATGATATTTTAGCTGTTATGATTTTTTGTCACATGTTATAATTGTATGCCAGTATGGTCTACGGAGAACCTATGTTGTTGCTACAATAAATTATTCTTGTACCGTGGATAATGATGGTGTGTTTATCGGGTCCCTCATACCAAGGTATTTCTGCTTTGAAGTATTCAAAAAGTAATTTCAGCAAAAGACCTTACTATCTCTAGTTAGCAGTGTGTAGGGGTGTGAGGTAGCCTATTATTGTAGGGAGCTAATAGCATATTCATCTTTTAGAGAAATCATGTTCTTGATAGCTTAGCAATGATTTCCACTGTGAAACTTTATAGGGAGGGTCGTGCCCGTGACTTACGCTTGAGGGTTGGAATCTTGTTTGGAAACTAAGAGCACAGGGTACGGTTCCAAGCCCTTGGGTGGTGTTATGGAAAAAGTGCTTGCCACGTCAGCTTTTTTCACCATTACACCAGAATCACCATAAATGAGGCTCCCTGGTTAACACCACAATTCTGGTGTTATAGTGACCCCACTTTTCCAAAAAAAAAAACACTGCGTGAGAACACGAAAACGCTACACGGGGTGTGGCACCTCGCGTTTTCCTGTCGCGCTTTCGCAACCATTTGGGCTGGCGATTACGGCGTGAGACGCGAAGCCGTGGGGTGGCGTTTTCGCGAAAACTCAGCCCACCCTGAGCTCTAAGTATGTTAATGTTACCAGGGTCATATTGTCTTGTCAGTAGTGAATGTGGTTAGTGAGTTAGTCACTGTTTGGGATGATGCAAGACGCGTTAAGGATTTAAGATATTGTTATGATCCCACATCGGCCAAGTATGGGAATGGTTGATGGTTTATAATGTCCAGGTGTCCCCTCCTCAAACAAGCTAGCTTTTTGAGTGAGTTCTACGTTTGGGACTTATAAACCGATTACGAGCCTAGTATGGGATAGGTTCGTATCAATTGGTATCAGAGCTGTTTCGATTCTAGGGTTGCAAAAAAAAAAAAAAAAAAAAAACACTATTCATCTGTTACTGTTCGTCGTACGGCTACTGTTCATCAGCAGTTGTCGCTCGGTCCAGATTGTTGCTCAAAAGAAGGAATGGAAGTAAAGAGTTTTGAAGAAGGGTTAATTGAGGTCACAAAGTTGGTGCAACAGTTACAATCGGCGTGTGAAGATTTGAAACAAGATTTCTCACTGGCACGACAAGAATTCACATTGGCACGTCAAGATTCCTCAGTGTGGTTTGAGAAGCTTCATGGGAGGATAAATGCAGTAAAAGAAGACATCAAGCACGAAGGAGAGGTTCATTCATGGAGGGTCAAACTAAATCAATGGAGTCCTAACAGGAAGGAGAAGGCAAAGTTGTTTTGGAAAAAGTTTGTCCCAACCAGAAAACCTAGAAATCTAGGTACTTCACATACCGGATTTGAAAGTTGTGGATCTTATGAACAACTACAAGTGCGCTTCAGAAATCTTAAGAAGCTTAAGAAGATATTGGAGGACTGCTACATGCATTTGAAGCACGCAAACGGCTTACGACGAAGAACATGGGATCCCGGAATCACGTGAGGGAGGCAAGATTTTGGAGCAACACCTTGAGGACAAGGTGTTTTTGCGGGCGGAGTAATGATACGATCCTGGAGTTATTTAGTTTATTATTATTATAAGTTAATTATTTAGTTTATTTACTTTCCTTTTATTGTTTTATCTTAGGGACCAAGATAAGTTTAGGATGTCTTTTATTATAAATAGATTATGAAGTCTGTAATTGTAATTCTGATTATGTTTAATGATAATGAAGTATTGGTTTTATTAATCAATTGGGGAGTCGGTTTATCTCACTAATATAAGCCATTGGGGGGTCGGGTTATCCCATTAATATAATCTATCTATCCTTTTATCTCTATTATCGAAACGAGCTCGGAGTGGTGGCCTATGGAGTGGTGGCTTGGACCCAAAGGGGGTGCCAACCGTGACCAACATAGCCGTGACCAACGAGGACGTTGGTTCTTCAAAGGGTGGGGTAATGTTATGATCCCACATCGGCCAAGTATGGGAATGGTTGATGGTTTATAATGTCCAGGTGTCCCCTCCTCAAACAAGCTAGCTTTTTGAGTGAGTTCTACGTTTGGGACTTATAAACCGATTACGAGCCTAGTATGGGATAGGTTCGTATCAGATATCTGATAAAAAGGCTCCATGGCATGTTTTATTTGATATTTTTTTAGGTATATATATATCCTAGCCATAAGTTATTGGGACACAAGTTAGTCATGTGTATAATGGAGTTAAACTAACATCTTGGTAGTGTTATTGTCGGAATTGAGTACTGCTTACTAATCGCGATTTTTTCCCTTCATCTTCTGGCTGAGGACCCCCTTGCAATTAGTACGGGTTGCCATAGTTGCCTGGATGGAATATTAGAACGAAGGGATGAAGGAGTCCGACTAGCTAGAGTGATGCAAATGGGCTTGCGTAGTAATGACCAAACATACATTTCAAGGAATCGAAATATCTCACTGGTTTGACAACTGTCAAGTGTTAAGTAACTTGATTGTTAGATATGGGAAGTGTACCACAATTCTTGTGTTGGGTATAAAATAAGTATGCTCTTAAGAGTTAACGAGTAATACATCTAAAATCTAGACATAGGCTGGTAACCATCACTCACTAGGTAAGTAGGAACGAAGGTGGAATGGAGATAGGGTTAAGCTTAGCTCTGCTTACAACTGAAGGGAGGTACACCAAGTAGTTCAATACTTCCATGTGCTGGCGTGACTTGCCTATGTAATATGATTAACAATAAGCAGTGTGTTATTCAAAGCTGAAAATCAGTGAGCTACACACTTCAGTAATGATCTGGGTGGTACACTGGTACTTATTATTGATTTCCGTAACCCCAATTGAGTGAGAACATTTATTGTCTACTTATTACCCCTGAATACGTGCTCAGTAGTTCCTGGAGTTTTCAGATGACATTTACTATCTTTGTGGAGGTTACTTTTCCACCTTATTTAACATCAGTTGTTAAACATTAAACTATTCACTGTTACTATTTATCAGTTTGAAGTTTACAGTAGAGTTTGAAATATTGTCTCTTTTTTATTGATGCCATTGGTGGTGATATAAAAAAGATCTCCCTTTGGCATTGGCAGATACTTGAAAATATAACTTCATTATAACCATAAGATAGTTCATGTGCCATTTTTTATGAGGGTCATCGTTACATTTAGAAAAGAGTTAAAGACTGCTGCAACTTTTAGCATATTGATGGAGAACAAACAATTTTTGCGTGTCCTTAACAAATTAATATTCAAATACAAGTCATTATCAGCTAAGACCAATTTACTTATAATGATTTGGTAGGCACAATAGGGATATATAATCAACGTATCATTCTTATAATGTGCTGTCTTTGATGAACAAACAGGGATTTAGAAAAGTTGACCCCGATCGTTGGGAATTTGCGAATGAGGGATTCTTACGAGGCCAAAAACACCTACTGAAAAGTATCCTTCGGCGTAAACCTGCCTCAGGACACACTCAACAGTCACACCCACCACGCCCACAAACCCCATCAGTAGGTGCATGTGTTGAAGTCGGGAAATTTGGTCTTGAAGAGGAAGTCGAAAGGCTTAAAAGAGACAAAAACGTGCTGATGCAGGAACTTGTCCGACTAAGGCAGCAACAGCAAACAACTGATAATCAAATGCAATCAATGGTGCAACGTCTTCAAGGTATGGAACAAAGACAACAACAAATGATGTCATTTTTAGCCAAGGCAGTTAATAGCCCTGGTTTCTTGTCTCACTTTGTACAACACCAAAACGAGACCACCAAACTCATAAAAGAAGGCAGCAAAAAGCGCAGACTGAAGCAAGATGGCGTCGTTTCAAATGGGCATAATGAGTCACCTGATAGTCAGATTGTTAAATACAAACCAATGATTACACTTGGGGCAAACTCCTCACCTCCATCAGAAGGTAGTGGCCCGGGAGTCATGGTTCAAGGACAGTTGATTATGCCAGAAGTCACTGGAGACCAATCTGCACCACTTGAAGCAAATTCTGATGTGGTTGCAACAAGTCCACTAGCCGATGGTAAAGAATTGCCTTATATACCTGATGACCTAGATATGGTGTCAAATGATGCATTCATTGGGCCGAACATAGTTCCGTCGGACATTGAGGTGGCTGCAACAAGCCCACTAGCTGATGGTCAAGAATTGCCTTATATACCAGATGATCTAGATATGGTGCCTGATGATGCATTCATTGGTCCGGACATGGTTCCATCAGACATTGAAAATTTTCTGCTTAATCCTGATGAGGAATGGAATAGCAATTTGCTGGTTGAGATGGATAAGTATATCGCTGGACTTGAGCCATCATGTAACCAGCTTCTTCAGCCCAACTCAGAGATTAATACTACCCAAGAAATGGATTCAGTCCCACCAGTCGGTGAATATCTGATGCAGGGAAGTGAGGACAAATCTTTGGAATTTACAAGTCCAACTGGTCAGGTGCAGCAGCTAACACAACAAATGGGACTCCTTTCTTCGCAGACTAAAGAAGCTTAATTATATATGAACTGTATGTACAAATGTCTTTGATATCATCTGAGGTAAAGCTACCTCGTTTTTAATATAATAGCTTTCTAGTCATCGGTTGTCATGTTTTTACCTTTTTGCCCTTTGAGAGAACTTACAGCCGATTGTGTCCTTCTGTGAGATGTACTTTAATTTGTTTCACATTCAGACTTGTCATATTTTTTCTAGAAAACGAAAAAAAAAAAGAGTTTTAAAGTAACAAAAAGTTCATGATGTTATTCATTGAACATGCCTTCTGGAAATGGTGTATCTAGGAGACCAAGAAAATGAGTTTTATGAATAGAAGTTGTTTCTAGTTTGAAGTTATTCTTCCTTAATCCTTGATCTTATGAAAGCTGAATTCGTATTGTTGGGGTGGGAAATATTTGGATGCCACCTATGTTTAGAGAAGCTCTTAAATGTGTATGCTGTTAAAACAATAATTTATTTTGCAATTCTAGGTCTGTTTCGCCTAGCATAGAGTTGTATGTAATGTGGTGTAAGACTGTAAGTTAGTGCACTGGGCTGTCTGGGCATTTGCCACCACAAAGATTTTGGTGGTTTTTCTCTTATGAAAGCCGGCAAATATACTTGTTATAGGTATATTTTGTACTGAAATTGATTATGGGTGGAATTGTTATCAACATTAGAAGTATCTTCCCTATTGGCATGATTGGTTTTGTAATAGGTTGATATCATATGGCCTGTCATGTGATTGTGGTAGTTCAAGTTTTCTAGCTTGAGGTTAATGTGACAATCTAGTCACATTCCATTGTACTTAACTGTTTTTGGGAATATATATTTTATCGGGGAAAGTCCTCTTTACCCAAAAAAAAAAAAAAAAAACATTAGAAGCATCTGCTACTGGTCCATAGAGTCCAGTGTAGGTTTTGATACAATCTGGTTTAGTTATTTTTTTTGCTCTTTGGACCAACCTACATGGAATATGTATCTGGCCTCCGACGCAGAGTGCTTGGCTAGGCGTGGCACGTGCTACACATAAAAATCCCGAGGAGCAGTATACGTTTGTATGGAAAAACTGTTTTCTGAGCTTGCTGCTCCTAGATAAAATGGTTCAGAAGGCGTACAGAAATGGCAAGAAGATGACGAGTTTAAGTTATCTTAACTTATCGGTTCAAAAAAAGTTATCTTAACTTATGACCCCTTACACTTTCCAAGATTTTTTACGTTTTAATCAGTTTTTTAGGCTTCCGTCAGTTTTTTACGTTTTCGTCATTTTTTTTTATATTTTCCTCAGCAATTTTACGTTTTAGTCGGTAATTTTATGTTTTCGTTTTTACGCTTTTGTCCGATTTTTTACGTTTTCGTCAGTAATTTTACGTTATCGTCAATAATTTTATGTTTTTGTCTGTTTTCACGTTTTTGTCCGATTTTAAAAATAATTCCCCATAATTTTTACGTTTTCGACGGTCGTCAATAATTGTGTATGTATTCGTCAGTTCTTTTACGTTTTTGCTAGTATTTTTACATTTTCATCCGATTTTTTAGGTCTTCTGCCTATTTTTTAGTTTTCGGCTGATTTTTGAGTTTTTAGTTTTCATCAGTGTTTTTACGTTTTTGTCGAAAGCGAAAAAATATTGACGAAAACGTAAAAAACCGACAACAACATAAAAGTATTGAAAAAAACGTAAAAATACTGATGGAAGCGTAAAAAACTACCGAAACTAAAATTGCTTGCGAAAACTTACGAGATCGAACAAAAACGTGAAAATACTGAGGAAACGTAAAAAGCGAACGAAATAATTTAAAAAATTGACGAAAACGTAAAAATACTGACGAAAACTAAAAAAAAACCGATAACAACGTTTAAAGACTGATGGAAACGTAAAAATCAGATGAAAACATAAAAATACTAACGAAAACATAAAATTAGTGACGAAAACATAAATTGGCGAACTAAAACGTAAAAATACTGATGGAAACGTAAAAAATCGAACGAAAACGTTAAAAAAATGACAAAAACGTGATAGTACCGACGAAAACTAAATTATGCTGACAACAACGTAAAAAGACTGAGTGAAACGTAAAAATTCTGAAGAAATCGTTTAAATATTGGTGAAAATGCAAAAAAACTGACAAATACGTGAAAATACTGATGAAAACGTAAAGCATCGGACGAAAACGTAAAATATTGTCAAAAGCGTAACAATATTGACGAAAACGTAAAAAATCAGACAAAATGATAAAAAACTGACTAAAACGTAAGAAATCAGACAAACGTTAAAAGTATTTTTACGATTTTTTACGTTTACGTTAATATTTTTACGCTTTCGTCAATTTTAAACCTTTTTTCTCAATATTTGCGTTTTCTTCAGTATTGTTACCGTGGGATTGTTTCCCACGATTAGACTCTGGCGTGAGAGTAAATAATCGGTTTTAGGGTTTAGTAATATGTAACGGTAAATACTGTGTTGTCTCTCCCACCTTGGTGAGGTGCTTAAGTTTGTCTGACTTTACCAGCGCCTCAATATGCTTCTTGAGCTCCTTCAGACATTAATATCTCTCTTGGAGTCATTTTTAGGGGGTGAATTTGTCATTCCCACGCCTTCCTCTCGGTTGGCCACGATAGTCAAGGCTTCGGTTGTTGGTCTGGTTATTCTACTGCCGCTTGGGCTGATCGTGCGCCCTATAGCTTTGGTTTCTCTTTCTGCTATTAGCAGCCGCTGTTTCTCCTTGTATGAAGGATCTGACCCTTTTCATTAGTTTGTCGAAGGTTACTGGAACCCTATCGTTTAAGTGTCTAATAAATTCTTGATCAAATATTGCTTGCATGTAATCATAAATTTTTAAGACCTCGGGACATGCTCTGACTTTGGTACACTCGTCCTTAAATCGCTTCGTGAAGTCCTCCGTGGATTCCCCTTGTAGCTGTTTCACTATGGCGAGTGGGACGGGGTTCCTATTGTACTTCTTTCGCTGAGTGTAGTTTCTTTTGAATGCCCTTCGCAGGTCTCCGAACCCGTCTATGCTCCGACGAGGAAGTTTTTCGAACCAGTCTCGCGCGTTACCAGTTAGAGTTGAGTTGAACATGTGGCACCACATGGGCATCGGCTATTGTTCCATTTTCGCCTGTGATTCGAAGACTTTCAAGTGGTCGTCCGGATTGCGTGTTCCGTCATAGGTCTTAACATTTATCGGCATACGTCGCTTCTTATCCTCCGAATAGTTTCGAATACGACTTGTAAACGCATCTTCCTTCTTTCGACACCATGGGAGAGACAAGTCCTCGTTCTCGCGCTGGAATTGGCGATGTGAGTGTCTCCGGTGTTCTCTTTCACCGCCTGAAGATCCTGAGGAAGAATACCTTGGTCTGCGTCGCCTAGGGTGATGGTCATCAGAGTCAGAAATGGATGATTCATAACTTGGGGATTCTTTTTCCCCGCATGGACTTGCTTCGTCGGCTCCTTTTCGGGCTTCTACCCTGGGGTTCCGGAGTTAGGTCCCTTTCATTAGCTCCTGGACTGATTCGCTTGAAAACACTGGCTCGCCGAGTATCCTCGGTGGGGGTTTCCGGATCTGCATGCCCTAATGACCCATCAGATTGGACATAGGTTTCTTGCCCCGCCGCTAGATCCTCAATTATACGATCTCCGATGCGTTCGAAAACGTTCCGTGGCTGAGGTTGTCCCTCAACCTGACGCCTCTTTCGCCTCCTCGGTGGACGCTGCGGCGTGTCGCCCAAATCAACTTCAAAGTTAAGTCTGGACTGCAAACTTCCTCTCTGGTTCAACCTTGTCGCGATGATATCAAAGTTCTGAGTGACGTAGTCTTCGATACTCCCTTCATTGCTGGAGATGGTCGTATCGACCCCTATTTTCGTAATAGGCTGCTTTTTGCGTCTCCTTGTTAGGGGAGGTGGGGCTGCCCTGGATCATGGTTGTTCACAGCCAGGGTCGGCGCAAGAGTATTGAATAGCGGGTTAGCTCATCGTAAGGGATGGTTCGCCATGTTTCGGATGTTCGGCCCACCTGCTCACCCGGTGGGTGACTGAGTGGAGGCTATGTGCGTCTCTGAAGTCGACACTTTCTTGCTAATCTTTTTTGGGTTTCCTGCATGCGGATTGCTCTTCGTCATTGGTAGAGTTTAGTGTAGGGTCCCACGGATGGCGCCAACTTGTTGATACAAAAGTTAGATGAACCTTGACTAAGCCGAATTACACCTAATTCGGGTATTGAGACTCCGGCTCTCGTACCAAGTGAACTTCTAACGAGACCCTGCACGCTAAAGAATAACGCACCGTTAGGCTTACCGTAGGATTGTTTCCCACGATCAAACTCTGGCGTGAGAGTAAGTAATCAGTTTTAGGGTTTAGTAATCGGTAAGGGTAAAGACTGTGTTGTGAATCGTACCTTTGTGGAACCATTGGGGGTTTCTTATATAGCCGTTAAAACCCTAGTTGGGCTTACCGAATCTTGAGCCCCAAGCAAGAGATAATTACCATATACACACTGGTCCTTATCACTTAAATAAGGTCAGTAAATATCTTCTTACTTTAGACGAATCACAATTCTTCTAGGTTGTGATTCTGTCTGATCCCAACCGCGTACGGTTGGGACGTGGTCCGTACTATGTCGCGTGCGGTCACCGCCCCGTGGGCCTTATGCTATCCGACCCATACTTTGCTGGGCCCGATACGGATTGTACCCGTACGCCGGGTTCATGACCCAACCGAGGACTATACATCATCAAAATAAAAACTGACGAAAACGTAAAAATACTGAAAAAAACCGTGAAGAATCATGACAAAAACATAATTAGGTTATAGATGAATGAATGAGTCAATCACTAATTTGAAGTTATAGAAAACATTACACAATATTTTGTTTAAACAGGTTATATATGTTAGCATAACCGTCATAATATTAGATGTAATTTTTTTCCTTCAGATATTGTGTATTTATCAAAAAAAAAAAAAAAAAGCAAAGGGGGAAAAAATGTTATATCACAAAGTGTAGTAAAATTTTTATATCAAAAGGTGTAGGGTTAGAATTGACAACAAAGAAATGATGAAAACTAAAAAAATCAAATAAAAATGTAAAATACTGACAGAAACGTAAAAAATCAAACGGAAAATTAAAAAAACTGATGAAAACGTAAAAAAATTGACCAAAACAAAAAAACTGACAAAAACGTAAAAAGACTGATGGAAACGTAAAAATGCTGACGAAAACGTAAAATTAGTGCCGAAAACGTAAATGATCGAACAAAAACGTAAAAATACTGACGGATCGTGATAAATCGAACGAAAATGTTAAAAAACGTGATAGTACTGACGAAAAGTAAAATAAGCTAACAACATAAAAAGACTGAATGATATGTAAAAGTTCTGATGAAAGCGTTTAAATATTGTTGAAAACGCCAAAAAAACTGACAGATACATGAAAATACCGATGAAAACTTAAAGCATCAGATGAAAATGTAAAATACTGATAAAAAAGTAAAAATACTAACTAAAGCGTCAAAAATCGGACAAAATGTTAAAACACTGACGAAAACAGAAGAAATTAGACAAACGTTAAAAATTTGACGAAAACATAAAAATTCGGATGAAAACATAAATACTGACGATAATGCAAAAAGAAGTGACAAATAGGTAAAAATACTTACGAAAACCTAAAAAATCGGATGAAAACGTAAAAATATTAAAGCAAATGTAATAATACTGTCAAAAACGCAAAAAGGACAAAAAAGTAAAAAACTGAAGAAAGGGTAAAAATATTGTTCGTGCTCGTTCATTTATTAAATAAACGAACATAAACGAGTTTTCCGTCAAACGATGAGCTAAAGGACAGTTCGCGGAACGTTCAATTCGCCCTACTGATAAGTCTACAACTAATTTGAAGTTATAGAAAACATTACACAATATTTTTTGTTTAAGTAGGTTATAGATGTTAGCATAACCGTCATAATATTAGATACAATTTTTTTCCTTTAGATATCGTGTATTTATCAAAAAGTAAAAAAAAAGAAAAAAAAGCAAACGGGGAAAAATGTTATATAAAGTGTAGTAAAAAATCAATGTCAAAAGGTGGGGTTAAAAAAGGAACCGTCTTGAATGAATTAATTACCATTTACCACCGAGTAGAAACCAACTTAGAGGGCAAGGAAAAAATATGACCGTTAGTTACCACCGACTAGAAACTACGATTACCACGCACCGACTTAGAGCCCACGGCAAAAAGGCTTATATATATGGAAAACTACCTTTTCTCTCCCTCAAACGCTCTTCAATTCGATCTTCTCCCTTTCAATCTTTTGCTTTTATAATGGCTGCCCATGCAAAAAGAAAGCACCCCGACTGCGAGTCTGATGATGATGATGAGACTCTTTCTCGACCCTTTAAAACTAATCGGGTTTCTTCCCATTATAGCATGGAGATGTGTTCTTATGTAAAAAACAGAACCTTAGTACTTTTTTGGAAGAAGAGTGTTTGGATGACTATTCGGATGATGACTATGAATCTAGTACAGAGGACGGTCAAGTGGCTCAACAAGACTGTAGTACTTATTTGGAAGAGGCTCAAGAAAAGTCTACTACTTCTTATGCGGAAGATCCTGATGAGTATTCGGATACTGAGGAGGCTGAAGAAGAGTGTAATTCTGATGTGAAAGAGTCTGCTGGGTATTCGGACGAAGTGTCTAATACAGAGGGTGGTTATTACGTAGAAGACTATTGTGAGGAAGGGTGGTTTATTGGAATGAAGTACATAGCAGGTGAAAAAGCTGGGACGTATGAGTGTAGAGAGGATACTGAAGACGTGTGTAGTTCTGATGTGAAAGATCCTGCTGAGTATTCGGACAAAGTGTCTAGTACAGACGGGTGCTCATTATGTACAAGAGTTTTGCGAAGCCGGGTGGTTTATTGGAATCAAGTACATAGCAGGTGAAAGACGTATGAGTGTAAAGAGGATACCGCTGAGGAGGCTGAAGAAGGGTGTAGTAGTTATTACACGGAAGAGGCTTTCGAGTATTTGGATGAAGAGTCTAGTAGCGAGAACGATGATTTTGTAAAAGAAGTAATACTTTATACAATGTCATATGATCTTTTTATAATAACCTTGTTCTGTTTGATTATCTTGTGAATATTCACGGTTAGTTAATATGTTGTCTTCTTTTTACATCCAAATCATGTTGCAATTTATTCCTGAACATAAATGTTGCATCTATATTCAAAGAGTTTTTGACACCTGAGGTATAAAACAAGTTCGATTAGAATATGGAGTATTTCTGCAATTTCCTTTTGGATCTGAGCTTGTGGTTAATTTGAGGATTTTTTATCTTAATAATATTGTTGAATGATAAACGGAATCTGTTTTCATAAGTCAAGTCACTAAAAACGATTTAACTTAGTTAAAATTGGACTTAGAGTTAATAAACGGGTGTTTGGGTGTAACTTTTGCATAAGTAGAATATGATTTGGAGTACTGTAAGTTGAATGATAAAGTTTCTAATTAGTCAAAATAAGAGTCCTCTATAGCTAGATGCCTAGATTTTAGATGTGTAAAGTTTGTAGTTCAAAATGGATAAAATATGGTTAGATACTTAGATAGTTTCTGCTCTTACTTCGCAGATTTTTATTGATTTGCTTTGTGAACGATATGCTCTGAAAGTTGGTATACTAGTTGTTTAGATGATATAGTTTTATCTGTTGGAAAGCTGTTTGGAGCTTATGCAGCTAATTTAGTCCTGAACGTATATATATAAGAAACTGCATAACATGTTACATCTGTGATTATAAAGTTTTTGACACCTGAGATAAAACATGTTCGATCAGACTACATAACTACTATCCGACATTAACAGATCAACATCAACCAGTAGTCAGTAACCACTTCAAATGACCTAGACTTGGCAAAATGGGTCGGTTATTATGGCAAGTTTTATATGAATAACTAATGTGTTATGGTTAAAAAAACTAGTTTTTATAAATTAAACGATTCAGGAGTTTTGATTTTGAACCAATCAACCCGTTTCCATTTTAGCTAAAGTTCTAAATTAACAAAATTGACCCGTTAGATCAAGCATAACCGAGTTGACCCGATCGTTGGGAATTTGCGAATGAGGGATTAATAACGAGGCTAAAAACACCTACTGAAGACCATTGTTCGGCGTAAACCCGCCTAAGGACACACTCAACAGTCGCACCTACCACGCCCACAAACCCCATCAGTGGGTGCATGTGTTGAAGTCGAGAAATTTGGTCTTGAAGAGGTCGAAAGGATAAAAAGAGACAAAAACTTACTGATGCAAGAACTTGTCAGGCTAAGGCAGCAACAGCAAACAACTGATAATCAAATGCAATCAATGGTGTAATGTCTTCAAGGTAATGGAACAAAGACAACAACATATGATGTCATTTTTAGCCAAGGGCGTTAATAGTCCAGGTTTTTTGTCGCACTTTGTACAACACCAAAACGAGACCCCTAAACCATAATAGAAGGCAAAAAAATTGTAGACTGAAGCAAGATGGTGTTGTTTCAAATGGGCATAGTGAGTCACCTGATAGTCAGATTGTTAAATACAAACCAATGATTACACTTAGTAACTCCTCGCCTCCATCAGAAACTTTCAGTTAAGGTAGTGGCCCGGGGGTCATGGTTCAAGGATAATTGTTTCTGCCAGAAGTCACTGGAGACCAATCTGCACCACTTGAAACAAATTCTGATGTGGTTAATAGCCGATGGTTAAGAATTGCCTTATATACTGATGAACTAGATATGGTGCCTAATGATGCATTCATTGGCCCGGACATGGTTCTATCACACATTGAGAATTTTCTGCTTAATCCTGATGAGGAATGGAACAACAGTTTGTTGGTTGAGATGGATAAGTATATCGCTGGACTTGAGCCATCATCTGACCAGCTTCTTCAGCCTTACCCGGAGGTTGATTCTACCCAAGAAATGGATTCAGTCCCACCAGTCGATGATTATCTGATGTATGGAAGTGAAGACAAATCTTTGGAAAATGCTAGTCTAATGGTCAGTTGGAGCAAACACAACAAATGGGACTTCTTTCTTCGCAGACTAAAGAAGCTTAGTTATATATGAACTGTACGTAAAAATGTCTTTGATATCATCTGAGGTAAAGCTATCTCGTTTTTATTATAATAGCTTTCTAGTCATCGGCTGTCTTGTTTTACCTTTTTGCCCTTGGAGATAACTTACAGCCGATTGTGTCCTTCTGCGAGATGTACTTTAATTTTGTTTCACATTCAGCTTACTGTCATATTTTTTCTAGAAAACGAAAAGAAAACAGTTTTGAATTAACAAAAAGTATATGATTTCATTGATTGAACATGCCTTCGGGAAATGGTGTATCTAGGAGACGAAGAAAATGAAGTTTATGGATAGGAGTTGTTTCTAGTTAAAATTTATTCTTCATTGATCTTTGATCTTATGAAAGCTGATTTCCCAATGGGAGAAGCTTTTAATTGTGTCTGCAGCATGGATTAAAGCCATCATTATTTTGCAATTCCATGCTTTTGTCGACTAGCATAGGGTTGTAATGTGGTGCAAGTCAATGCACTAGACATGTATTTGGTCCAATGTACGCATGTCTGTTATCTCCCTCCTGCTCTTTTAGACAATTACGGGAGCTATGAACATGACATATTTAGTTGACCTTGTCCAAAAGTCCAAGCTTACAATCCGAAACTGCTTTGACCTAGTGTTAATCTTTTTATTTTTGTGTGGGTCGAGTTCTTATCGTGTCTAGAGTAGTCACTGCTAGTGCACACCTCCCATTTTTTTGCACAATAAAAGATGATAGTGTGGAATGTCGACAACTAAGATACCATGCAGGTGTAAGAGAGACATTTGTGTTTGCCTAATTAAACGAACGAACATGAAAAAAAAAGTCAACATGCTCATTTATCATGGACGTCCGATTACATAATTGACTATATTTGATTTTAATTATATTTCAAGCTTTGAATATCATTTTTGATTTGTCGATCTTTACTAGCTAGATGGTAAAAAACCGGACGAAGAGGTAAAAAAAAGTTGGGATGATATAGTTTATCTTTTTTGTGTTGGAAAGCTTTTTGGAGATTATGCAGCTAATATAAATAAGAGAGAATTGCATAAATCGTCCTTTAAGTTTGGTCATTTTGCATGTTTCGTCCTAAATATTTTGAAAGTGCTGATATCGTCCTAAAATCAAACTATTTCACAAATTTTCATCCTTAATGTTTAGCCATGTTGCATGTTTCGTCCTAAAAGTTTTTGCAATTTCGCAAGTTTCGTCCCAAGAATTTTCCTCATAAGGACGATACTTGCATTAAAGTTTCTCCACAGGGATGATCCTTGCACTTTTGTAACGTTTAGGATGAAACATGCAATTTAACTAAACTTTAAGGACGATTTATGCAATTTATTCTATAAATAAGCTTTTCAAACCATGAAATTTGGCTTTTTTCTTAGTTCAGTCTGCTGCATATCTTTGATCTTAATCTTCTCATAGTTATAAAATATGTTTGTTTATAGCTTATATAATTAAGCTGATATAAAAAGATTTCAAAAAAAAAAATAGTTCAATAAATTGTTTTTCAGGTGAATCAAACACCTGACCTCTCGTATAACTGCGTATAGTGATAGCAGTTCGCCCAAGTCTTTTATGTTTGGACCTTTACTCCCAGGAATGCTTTGTAAGCTTAATTGTGGCTTATTGGAAAAGCCATTTTTGGGGCTTTTTGTGTCTGTGTGTTTCTGCTACTTCACTCTATTTAACATATTTTTCTAGAGTTTTATCAATGTATTTTATATTTTTAAATTAGTTTTTGATTTGAATTGTATTTTAAAAATATTAAAAAGAGTAATAATATAGAAAAATAGTTTTAATACTTTTATTATTATTTAGGACTTTTACAGAAAGAAATTTTATTTTTAAAATCTATATATTTTTAATTAGCAAATTTTGTTTTATTAAATAGTAAAAAAATTAAATAAAAATAATAAAAATTAGAAAAATAGATTTTAATTTATTTAAATAATTCTAATTTTAATGTTAGGATGTTTTAAATCAATTTTAATTTTTATTTTAACTTATTTTACGTTTCATGTCTCGATTAACGTGATTTTCATATTTGCATTTCTAAAATTCTTAAATTATCTTAATTTTCAAACAAGTAAGATTTAGAAAATGAAATCAAATATCTTAAATCATTCAATCAATTTTTCAAACTAAAACCTATGTCTCAATTCAAAATTTCACCTAGAATTAATGCCTCAAGAATCACTTTTCGTGAATATTCGTTTTTGTGAATTTTTGTAAAATTACTCTTTGAATTTTCTTATTGAATTCACCTATTACGCATATTTATATATGTACCTTGAGACGAATCAATAATTATTATTTCATGTATTTTTTTGTTATTTTACCTTTATTATTGATATAAATTAAATCAAACACTTAACAGAGACTTACAAGTTTATTATATATAAACTAATGGCTTATATATGATATATAAATAAACTAAATTTATAAGGTTAACCAAACAGCCCTTTACTCGCACATACTAATTTGAGTCGCATTCATCTAAAATTATTTAATTTTTAGAATTTTTAGTTAATCTTTGTGATACAAGTTATTTTGGATCTTTGTTTTTTACTATATTCTAAGGGACAAATCCTACCCATCCATCACCTAAAATTAAAAAAACACGGAGGGATTATTTTTGCCAAAATGTCCAAAAGTTATAAAAGAACGGTGAAAGGACCTAAAATTGTAAACATGATGAAAATTGGTTATCACTGGTGATAAAAATAACGAAATAATGAGATATCACTAGTGATAAAGCAATGAAATATTACTAGTGGTATTTTATAAACATAGTGGCATTTCATTGCATTATCACAGTGACATTTTATTGCATTATCACTAGTGATATTCCATTGCTTTCGCTAGTGAGGTATCACTAGTGATAAATCATTACTTTGTCATATTTACAAATTTTGTCCCTCCGCCAATTTTTATAACTTGTGGACTTTTTGTCAAAAATAGTCCCTCCATTTTTTTTTCTAAATCTTAGGTTACTCTTTGTAACACTCCGATTTTTACCTTAATGCAACGGAACACTAAATTGGGGTATTACTTCATTGAACACAAGTCATAATGATAGAAAACAATTCAAATGAGTGATTAAATCAAATTTCTTTATATATCATTAAAAATCATAGTTTTACAATATGATGTTCCCAAAATCTATGATAATAATTTCAAGTTTGTGCCTCATCATGCCATCCTTGTGCTGCGCCATGTTATCAGTCACGAATACCTGGAATATATGCTTAAAATTCAACACAAAGGTTGAGTGAATTCATAGGTTTGCAATAACAGTTTCGAATACATGTGTACCACTTTGAGCTACATTACTGTTCGCTCACATAAAACAATATTTTATTGCACTAAGCTCATAACATCAAAACTAATGAGAATTCACCGAAGTGACCATCATGACAGATTGTCATGACAAGTAATCTGCAAGTACAGATTTCCCATTAGTTCTAATAAAGTGTGGTCGATTACCCACTCGAGCGGGTAACACAAACACGATTCGTTACTTCGAATAGATCTATTCACCATATTAGCGCACACTAAACAACGTTAATGGCTTATGAAATTTGGGTAGCAAGTAACACTTTGGGCACTCATGCAATACCATATTTCAGCAAAGTCATACAGTTCAAATACACATGTATTCCAGTTTTAGCATATATCCCCATCCCGGGTTTTCAAATCATTTAGAAAGCCTTAAAAGTGAGGCTATGAACTCACCTGGCATCGTAAAGTCTGAGCTATATCCGGTATATTTCATTCACAAATAAATAGCTTGGTCTCACAAATAACAACTTGGTCACACAAACCTAGATTATCACATTTTGTATAATATCAAGTATTTGATCTTGAGTTCAGTAATTTTTAAATATTAATTATGTATTATTTGATTTTTAAATTTTTGTAATTATAGCATCATTTTTTGGGCCATCATACTCAAAAGACATTCTATAAGAGTTTGAGGAGCGATGACACTTTAAATCGTAAACCCAACTACTCAGTCAGAACATAATATCGAGACAGAACATCTTTGTACAAAGTTCTCTACTAACATGATACATTTATTACTTTATTCAAATGATAAGTATAGTATAATATATACTTTATATCCTTTAGTTTCAAAGTTGGAAACAATTACCCTTTTAGTTTAAGTTTAGCTTAATTACAGTTTTAACCCTTTAAGTATATAGTTTAAGTATTTACAACTTCAACCTTCTAATATTAACCTCAAGGTTTCTGCCTTAAAATTATTAATCCTTATAGTTTTAACTTTATTGAAATGACAATTTTGGCCCAAAAGGTTTAGTTTCAAAAATGACAGTCTTAGTTCCCAGACTTGCTTAAAATTACATAACAACCTCAAAATTGTACAAAAAGATCTAGAAACTTTAACAAAGTTTATAAACACGTTTATAACTGTTGTACCTATATAAAATCACTTCACCATGATAGATCTAAGAAAACAATATAGAAAAATAGATTAAAAGAGATGTAAATCTAGAGAGAGAAATTAGAGAGAGAATGGTTGAAAACTTGGGTGATATTAGATTATAGAGAGAGAAAATACAATGAACCAAACCCACCTCCTAACATGCTAGGAGGTGAGTATTTTACAGACTTGTCTTGCATGTAGACTAATGGGCTATTATAGATGAGTCGGGCTTTCCTTTTGGGCTTTAAGTCCTTAAACATGAACATTATAGCTTAAAGTCAAGCCCGTAATACCCGACTAACCTACTACCTATTACAACTTTCTAATATACGATATATAATAAACCTATGACCGAACATTCTTGTTTGATTCAATATTTTGAGGCTAACAATCTCCCCCAATGAGAGGTCATTCCTCTACGACATTTGGAGATTTATAGAGATTACTAATCTCCCCATAAATGAGTCAGGAACGTTTAATAGTAGTCTTGTTCCTTCATGTTGTGATCTTGAGCCTTAGTCGTTGTCTTTCGACTTTGTCTTTAATCTTGAGATCTTCAAATCTGTGACC
This sequence comes from Glebionis coronaria, assembly GCA_025667525.1. Lineage (NCBI taxonomy): Eukaryota > Viridiplantae > Streptophyta > Magnoliopsida > Asterales > Asteraceae > Glebionis > Glebionis coronaria. The sequence goes on along the minus strand of CM046877.1, from coordinate 171,908,601 downwards.
GATTCATTCTTAATGATACAATATTTTAAGACTAACATCTCACTCACTGAGAGGTCATTCCTCTACGACATGTGAGTATTTATGGAAGCAATTAATTTTTAGTATTGAGATCTTCAAAATGACTGCTTCATTCTTTCTCGTCACCATTCTTGACTTGTCTTTTCCATCTTATGATTCTTATGTCTTCATCCACATGCTCACACTATGCACCATCTTGAAAGCTTGCTGATAATATCCTTTGAAAAGAAGTCATTCTTCTACATAAATTGTTAAGGAAGATTCTGAACATCAGTTTTGTGAAAGTCTTTAGCTTTCTTGATCGTTGAATATGTCTGAGTATGTGGTTTTAAATCTTCGACTTTGCTGAGTAAACCGTAACGCCACCTTCTCGATACAAAACATAGACACGGACTAAATAGCTTTGACATTCGTCCTAAATCGCTAGCGTTTTACCTCCGATCGGTGAAGACCGTTAGACTATATTAAATATCGTACCTGTGATTAGGTAGATTCAATTAAGATTCTCCTTGACAGGGTTTCGCAGCACTACTAGCCGTTCTCATTACTCGACCGTCTCAAAGAAAGAATGCGAACATAAAGAGTGAATCAATTGATAAATATCCGCTTGATTAAAGTCGTCAATTCAAGTTCCTGGAATAAGTTTGATTCATAAGGAATCTTACCATTGTTTCTTTCTTGTTGACACAAGCTTGATCCATAAAGAATCTCACAAGTCACCTACTGCAGTGCTGTTTGAGGTTGACACTAGAAGGATTTCCATTCGTCACAGTGAATACTAACAAGTATCACTCTGAATGTTCTGGCAAGATCATAAAGATATTGCGTAGAAACCTGAAACAAGTTTGAATCAATTAAGAATCAAACCACTGTTGTTTTTCAGTTTTACATATGTTCAATTCATAAAGAATCTTACACATGACCTACCGCAGTGTTGTTTGATGTTAACACTAGAAGGATTTCCACTCATCATTGTGAATACTAAGTAGTATCACTCTAAGTGTTCTAGCAATATCACAAGGATATAGCGTAGGACTCCTTTCTTATCATGTAGTGTGTCCTAACGAGATTTGACTGATCTCTAGGCTTTAGACTCGATTTGTTCACTTTTAGTGCTTGGAGGCCGGAGCAGATGCCACCTATTCAATATCAACTATCTCAGAGTGAGAAAGTCAATAGAAATCGTGTTGATCTCCGTGATAATAAAACAAACTTTTTTGAGAGAAGCATGAGTCAATCGGGGAAAGGTTGTGCATTGCAGCACTGGGTCCATGATGTCTTGTCTTCATGATTTGTTGACCCGGTTTCTGCCTAAGTTGTATGGAGGGCTTTTTTTCTTTACACCCTTTATCCTTACATTTCTTTTTCATTTTTAAACCCCTTCAATGCTTACCAAGACGTCATCAGTATCACCTTGTTGTGATTGTTCCAGTGCTAGCTTAAGTACTTAGTTGGCATTCAGCTACGTTCACAGTCTACTCCATCTTTCCTAAGGACTTCTAATAATCTAATGGATTGTCCCTGGGAAGATCCCCCTGGTTCTGGGTGGATTATAGGACATATACCTAAACACCTTTTGATACCAATAACGTCGTGAATTAAATAGGTAGTGGGTATATAAGATCGTAACTATTAAAAACACTTGAAATCCTACCAAAGTGTTTGAAAAACATTTAACACCTTGATAGTTTTGTCGTTTCAGAAAAGCTCCCCCTTCATAGGTGCATCGATAATCAAAATTGTTTGCACATGCGGGTAAGAGTTAAAGTGCTTGAGTCTTATATGTTCGTTTCATATATTAGATCACATTTTAATCATATTTTCTCCCCTATCTCTAATATATAAAATCGTTTGATATTAGCATGAATTATTGGAACATTATATGTAGTGTCGAGCACACAGTTTTTGAAAGATTTTGAATAATCAATTGAAAAACTCTTGAAAAAATTGTACTCGCACACTACATGTTCATGAACACATAAAAGATAGTCGTTGAAGAATGTGTTCACGAACATCAAAGCTTTTTTCATGTGAATAATACCAAATGATAATTACACACAATATGTTGGATACATAAAAACTGTCTTGACTTAATATATCCAACAACATTAAAACTTTGATATTGGAAAGCTCCCCCTCAGAAATTGATCCAATTGAATTGTCGTTACGAGGATATGATCCACATTTAACTTTTGAGGATAGGAGTTGTTGAACACACAATTTTTGAAAGATTTTGAATAATCATTGAAAAATTTATGTTCAACGCTTTTTGAAAAATAACAACATTCAATATTTTTTGAAGAAATGGTTTTTTAAAAGCATAAACTTGAGTTCATAGACTTTGAATGTCTTGACAAATCCACTCAAGTATAAGAAGATTTATCTTCTTTTGTTGAGGGTAAGGGCACTAAATCGTACACTCCCCTGTGAATATTGATCCGAAACTTTGTAAAAGCTTTGACTAATGTTGTTTTGAATCTTAGCTAGGAATAATCTACACAACATCGCCCACTTCACCATTTTACGACACAAGGCTAGATGTCGAGTTCTAATCGAAAGATAGAACCAATCTTCACAATGTTGCCTACTTCATCATTTAACGACACAAGGATAGATGTCGAGTTCTAATCGAAAGGTAGAACCAATCTTCACAACGTTGCCTACTTCACCATTTAACGACACATCAAGTTCTAATCGAAAGGTAGAACCAATCTTCACAACTCTTCACTTTGAAACTAAGTGAGAACTTCACTAGACACAACAACATCACTTTATAGTTTAGTGAGAACTCACAAGACACAACCACATCACTTTATAGTTTAATGAGAACTCACAAGACACAACCACATCACTTTATAGTTTAGTGAGAACTCACAACTCTTCACTTTGAAGCTAAGTGAGAACTTCACAAGACACAACTACATCACTTTATAGTTTAGTGAGAACTCACAACTCATACCTATTACAACTCAATAAAACACATATCCAAGTATACACATGTAACTTGGATCTACACAACACAAATCCAAGTATACACATATACAATGGATTTACACAAGATTAGATCTATGTATTCACAATTACATTGGATCTACACAAGACTCAAATAAAACAAATGATGAACATGACTAGATCTTTAGGAGAGGATCTTCATCAAGGCTTCATCTTTAATCACATCACAAGTGTGTGAGTGATCTTCTCTTTGGACAAGGTAAAGAAGGAGATTAAAGAGATAATCATAAGTAAACATACTTAACACATTAAGTGATCATTTAGAAATGATTAGGAATTAGAAAGGAAAAAGATAGTAGAAAGAGTGTCCAAAAGGGTTGTGGAAAATGCAGATTTGATCCACTATTTATATGAGACAAAGGCTAACGGCTCTCGAGCGCAGTGCCTTAATTGTGCCTGCAGTTCCTTATCACTAAGGATCCGCATAGGCCTTTAAGGAACCGTGCTCACAGACTCCGATCCCTTGTTTCTTTTAGTGGGGAAGTAATATATGAGGTAAGTTTTTACCTTCAAAGGATATTCCTATGACATTTGGAATATGTCATATTCAAATTTACATTTTCCTTTTTAATAAAATATTTTCTTAAAAAGAAAGTTTATTAAAAAATATTTTGTCACATTTGGCAAAACGTAGGTTTAGGATTAATCACTTTTATGACCACTAATCATGATTAAGATATGCTAGTGAGATAATTAAATGATTATTACCTTGATAATAGTGTTTGTTAAATAATTCGTCTTATGATTGTATTTGACGATAAATGTCTTTTTAATTTGTCGTGATCAAAACTAAGAAAGATTAGTTAACACTAATAATGTTTTTAGGCATTTCATTACATTAACAATCTCCCCCTTTTTGATTACGACAAGCTATAAACTCATTTATGTAAAATCCAAAATAGTTCGAATTATTAACGAGTTTATCACCATCATTTCTCCCCCTTTGTCGAAGCAAAAAGGATGCAAAAGTCTTTGAGGAAGAAAAGAATCGGACTTTACAAGAAGCTCCCCATGGTGTTTACTCTCCCTTGCTTAGGGCACCAAGAGAATGAGTGATTGTAGGTATTTTACAACCATGTTTAGGAAAACAAGATACGTGAGCGGTAAGTATTAAGTGTCAATTTAGGAAAATCAAATGCTAATGACCCAATGAAGTTCGTTTCCCAAGGAGGTTTATTGTGTGTAAATAACTTGTATTGATTTTGGATTAATATTGAGAAAGAAAAGATGAGAAAAGAGAATTACGGATACGTTAAAATTAAACTACGACGATAAAACGTAAAACCGTAAAAACAGACAAAATAAAAATTTAATCTAAAAATTCCCAAACAATTCCCAAAAATTCCTAAAAATCTAATTAGGGTTTAAAAATGATCATAACTTTTTCAAACCTTTTATTTAATTAAATATTAATTTTTTAATGCTAATTAAAGCCCTAAAAATCAAATTAATTAATAAAAAGCCCAAATAAATATTTTTCAATTTGTAAAACTCTAAAATGACTTAATTAAACTAAAAAGTATTTTTCCAAATTTTAAAACTAATTTAAACTATTTAAAATGAATTAAACTAAAAATAAAATATTAAAATAATATTAAAAATACAAGAATTATAAAATTTTTTAATAACTTGCAAACTAGTTTACTTTAACCTAATTAAACATAAAATGAAAGTGAAATTACCAAAATACTCCTATTGGGCCCCCAAATGGGCTAAAAATAAAAACAACAAGCTTAATGGGCTTTTTAGCCCAACAAAATTCAACCTTAACCAAATAAGCCCAAAATCATCAGTCTTACTCAAAATTCAATTTTAAGCACAAAAGTCTAAAGGCCCAACAGCTGAATATGAGTTTATCACAGCTTAAAAAGCCAACAGCTTATTCTTAATGGGCCAATAAGCCCATTAAGTTATAAGCTAATGCCATAAGCTCTGCTTAAACACACAACCTTCTATTGAGATTCTAAACCCTTTTGCAAATTTTTTTTTTGAAAAAGCTCAAGTAATAAGCCAGAATCTTGTAAAGAACTTTTTCACTAAAAGACAAAATAGTCGGGTTTGAGTTCTAGAGGGTTTCAAAAGCTGATTCTTTTTGTAAAAGCTCATAACGCTGGCTCACAAAAAGTCAAGTAGAATAAGCTGTAGAAGCAAATAAGCTGGCTGAAAAAGCCAAATAAGCTAGTTTCCTAGCAAAAGCTTAACCAAAGTAGCTGAAACCTTTCAGAAGTGATAATAAGCTAAGAAAAATGACACCTATCACAAAAACCAAGTTGTTGCATGTACCAATAAGCAGAACTGAAAAATAAGCCAAATTGTGCTTATTTGACCAAAAGTCTAAGTGTTACAAACTTAACCAAATTGCCAGGGTTTGTTTATGATCTTGTTTTGAGCAACTTTTATGAAGGAATCAAGGCTGAATCCTTGTGAATCAAGAGACTAGTTAGCCAAATGATGTTCAGTTTTGGACAAATATGGCCAATAAGCCAGTTGGCTTATAAGCACTCAAACAAGTAATCTAAATAGCCAAATAAGTTCACAAGCAGCACAATAACAAATATCAATCAAAAAAATAGCAGGGCAAGCTCTAGGTAACAAGATGCAAAGCAAAATTGAGGTGGTCACTTTGCTGATGCAAATGACCACTTCAGTCACTTTCAATAAGCCCTATCTCACTCAATAAGAAACTAAATTCCACAAACAGATATAGCACAAATAGCTTATCATAAAAACTCTTCCCAAACCAAAAATCAGACTCTAAATCCAAACAACAAAGATTTAATCCTTGCTGATGTGTTTGACCAATTTCAAACCACTTTTATTAGATTTTTCCAAAACTTGCAAACTCTTTTCAAAACCTTATGAGACTTAACCAATGACCAAAACAGGCGACAAATGACTTGTTTAGTGTATGGAAACCCCAAGAACCAAGGGCACAAGGCCACAAGGCCTTTTGATCCCAAAATCCAAACAGACTTGTTTTAGCCCCTTTTTAAACAAACTTTTGATTTTTACAAATAACCTACTGATTTTATCCTCCTAATATCTCAACTAGGTGACAACTAACATATCTAATCAATAAACTCAAAGCACAAACACAGGAACAAAGAATCACATAGCAAAATGCATAACAGATTCAAACCAAATATTTTTTAGGGGAAAACTTAAAGAACTCAATACCTATCCTCCACAACTTCCTAGGAGGATCAACAATGCTCCTTGGACCACTCTCAACAGCTAGAGAGTGACCAAGGTCCTTGAACAAAGAAGGAGGTCTTGTTGATGGTTCAAAGTAGAACCAAGACCTTTGTATCAATGGATCTTCAACATAAAGCAGCAAACAACCTATCCAAGGGCTTAAATCCATTCACAAGCTTGGTGTCAACAAGCTTGCAAGAGCTTTAGGCTTTTGGTTAGGGGTTAGTACAATTAAAATAACCAAACATAAACAAGGTTTTCAAACTTTTTCAAACTTGAAAACTTGTTCAAAACAAAACGTGCTTCAATCCAAAGATCAAAACAGGCTTAAATCATAAAATGGAACTCAGCTTCACTCTTAAACAACACCAACTTTCAAAAACATAAAAAGGAATTACAGTGTTTTTCAAAATACCAAACTTTTATAAATTTTAAAAAGGAATTACAATGTTTAAGAGAAAAACTGGAACAAGGGACTCTTACAGGTTGAGGTCTCTGTTGGGTCCACTAGATGTGGATCTTGCAGCCTGTTAGGGACAGTGAACGACTTCTGTAATCACAAGTCTATTCACAGAGAGACTCTAGATAAGTCACACAGTATAAGTGCGGAATACAAGTACTATGAACAAGAAGAACAGAGTAGCTAAAACGACTTGATCCTTTACTAAGGATTTCTAATATTAATATGAACTAGAATAATGTTTGATGAAGGTGTGTTAAACCCTTCTGCCTAAGGTTCCTTTTATACTACAAGGAAACCCTAATACATCATTAAACCAAAACGTGTAAAACTGATATGCATATCCTTTCCTAACATATCTCATGCATATCCTAACAGAATACTCTTAAATAATAAAGTTTGACTTTCTATAAGACCCAGAGCACGTCTTGCTCCTAATACTACTAGGACCAGGAGGAACTACATACCTCCTAGTCTACCTATTACAAATAACTATTCCAAAGGTCCTAACAATCCTCCCCTAAACTTGAATTTGACTTGTTGAGTTCAAGTTTCCTGGCAAATCGTGCAACATAGCTTGAGGATTGGAACAACAAATGAAACAGCAGCATCATAACCATCAGCATAAAGAACATAAAGACTGCTGCAACAAAGAACACCTAGAAGCTTCTTGAAAGCTTAAAACAAATCTGCATCCTGTTGAATCTTCACAGAAACATGAGCAGATTTTATGAGCCTTTACCAAGTAGCTGCTCGCTCTTGGGCTAGCCAGTCTTTATGGTGGAATAAGCATCACCCTGGGAGACCAGAACCCAACCCAACTCTTAGAACGTGAATCAATGGTGAGTGGGGGTACCCTGATGATTTTAGGCAAACCGTCACAGCCGTCAACGGATTTGATATGTCTTTACCAGAAGCCGTACCCTTCTGGACTCGCCAACTCTTAGCAATTAAGCATCGGTGAGCTGAAAACCCTATAGCTTTGAGCAAGCTATTATAGCTATCAACGGATTTGATAAAATCTTTACCAAGAGCCTTACCCCCTTGGATTAGCCACTTTTCAGTCTAGGACCATGGCAAGTGAAAACCATCCAGTTTTGGGTAACCTGGCAACCATCAACGGATTTGACTATAACACCAGAGCCGTACCCTCATGGTGAATCAACTCTTTCTTGTCTGTGAGACATGGTGAGTTGAGCACCATTTTTTGTGTGGACTAGGTCCAGCACCAGAAGTAACTCCAAAACAACACAAGTGTGAAACAGTCAAATGAAAACCAATTTATGATGGAAAAGTATAAGCAGTTATTATATTATGTACAAGTGTGAAATCCATCATATGTTTAAAGTATAAGCAGATATTATATAAAAAGTATTAGTTTTTTTTAACTATAATGTAAGTCACCATCACTGTACAGATTGGTGAAAAGAATGTCAGTATAATCACAAAAACAAAAAAACATACGCATCACATACCAGACGCTGCAACCTTGTCAGCTTGCAACCGGGCTTGGATCCCTTCCACCAAATTAGTAGCCATGGAAGTCTCATTCCCTGAAGGGGCATTGGAGATCTGCATATGACATTCCAGCATGGCCTCCATAGTAGCAATCGTCAAAGGATATTCCATATCCGTAAGCATGAACTCTATGGCACCAGACTCCAACTCCAATATATGAACCCCACAGCCAGCATAAAGCTTCCATCTCTTGATCACCCAACGAGGCTGATCTCTCCAGACACCAGAATGAGGAGCATCAGGAGGAGAGTCAAGCATCATCTTCAAGTCACCCCACATTGTCAGCCCAGGCCAGTTGGCCACCTCACCCGGAGAGGTCGGAATACCAGCATCCACAAACCCATACAATGACATATGATCCCGACGATCCGCACATGTCAAAACACTTTGCAAGCCCGATACATAAGGAACATAACCATCACTGGTTGAAATCCTATGTGTGGATGTACTAGAAGCAATCGGGGATGGCTTAACCGACCAAGCAACAATGTAACCCGTACCCATTGGCAACTCTGTTTCACTATCCGAAGCTGCATTAATAAGGTTTGCAGGAGCACGCCTCTCAAAAGGAACAGACTTACCACGTCTAGCCTTCTTCTTTCGAATGGAACGACGAGGTGCAGGAGCACCAGAAGAAGATTCAACCTTTACCTACCCAGCAGCAGTAGTATCAGCATGAGTAGAATCAAAACCTTGACCAACCAAAGGATCAAAGTCGGCTGCACCAGTAGAAGGGGTAGGGTGTGGTTCAGTCACCGGTGGTGAGGATTGCTCCATTGTAGGAGTAACAGGGGTGGTAGTAGTGGCATTGGTGGTGGTGGTAGGAACCGAAGATGAAGTAGGATGATCAACTGAAGGCGTGGTTGTAGGACCAGCAGTAGAAGTATCAGCAACAGATGGAATATCAGTAGAAACAGGAGGAACACCAGAGGAAGAACCATGAGCAACAGCAGGTTGAGAAGTGGGAACCACACGTGGAGGAGGGAGATAGATGAAGCGCTCAGGAACCGGTGTGTTTTGACGCCTAATCATCCTCTGGTATAGATCCTTAAGCTTGTCAAAAGACAATCCCCTAACCCGGTCCCAAGTCCATCCAACAGTAAAGTAAGCAGCCGACTGATATTTGACATACCGCTGCATTAATTTTCTCTCCTTGGTTCTTGACAAAGGTTTGTTACGACGCATTTTACGGAGTTGAGCAGCACGAGACAATTGTTATTTGCGCATTAAGGCCATTGCCCGTGGGATACAATTATGTTCAGTCACATCAGCGCCCAAAAGATCAGTAAACTGTGAGTAATCAGATGTAAGAATAGTAAGCACCCGCATCCAATCATTATCATCCCAATGCATGGCATCATGCCTCAATTGTTCACGCCTCTGCTGTTGAAGGGCTTCTTCCTCAGCCCTATCAGCTTGATCAATCTCTGCCTGCAAACGCTGTGCAGCCTCCTCCCCCAACCATTCTTCCTCAAGTTGTCTGCGAGTACGCTTCCTTGGAGGTGAGGGTGCATCAGTCATAGGGGCTTTCCCCTTAGGATCATGAGACGGCCCAGCAGATGGACCAGCAGTATCCTCCTTTGGTCTAGGACTAGCAGTAGCAGTAGGGATGCTTGATGGACTAGGAGTAACAGGCAAATCAGCATACAACTTATCAGCAAATGCAACCTTCACCAACAAAGTCAACCCATCCTCCGCAAGATCCTCAAAATCTTCATCAGAATCAGAAAGAACAACATGCTTCTTTCGCCTCCTCTGCTACGTCTCCAAAGCCTTAATCCTGTCCGCCATTGGAAGGACAATACCTGCATAATACCTGTGCATGAGATCAAGCAAATAAATTAGTGAAGCAGGTTCCTCCGCTTCCCCACCAAGTGGACTTGGATCGGGGAAAGCATCATTGGAACCAGAAGCAACAAAGGGGTCAGCATTATGAGCACGAGAACTAGACGACTTCTCAGCCGAATGTGGTGCTGGACTAGAAGGGGGAGTATCCACAAATGGGGACTTATGTGGCAAAGAAGAGGGGGCAGCCTTGGAAGTGGATGGCATTTTAACCACCACTTCCTTAGCTGGCTCCTCCACCACCACATGAGGCTCACCACTAGCAGGATGCTCCTCCTCCATAGGATCATCCCCTAATGGAAGTTCCTCCTCGGCTTCAGCAGCCGGAGGAATAACATTAGGAGGACCTTGGGCAAGGCCCAACATAACGTCAGTAAGAGGCCTCCAAGCTCCCTTAAAACCAAGTGCCATATTTGAATAAACTTTAGAACTAAGCTTGGGGGTCTCATACTCCTTCCTATCTCTAGGTATGCACATAAGAATCTGCTGCAAGAACCTAGGGTACATTAAAAACTTCTTCCTAGATCCAGTACTACTAAGATTGCAAACCATCCTATCAAACAAGTAGCGAGAGAAAGTAAACACACGACCCTGTGCTATGCAGATCAAACCAGTAGCCAAAGGAATGGGAAATGCATCCCAACTCCCAGACTTTGGGCTTAAGCAATGAATCAAAAAGTGCACTAGAAGCTTCCATTGGGGGGTAAACCTATTTTTCTGGAAGTTAAACTTCCCCCCATGATTATAACCAAGATCAGCCATTCCATCCAATACCTCAGAATTGGGGATAGAGACAACACCACCTTCATCCTGAAGATGAAGAGCAGTCCTAATAGAATCTTCAGACACCACTTATGAACGTCCATCTATGGTAGCATGGAGTTCAAGTGGGCGTCCCAAAACATCCACAAGGTGGGCAGTGGCCCAAAACTAGCGAATGACACTATCATAGACAGTCGGGCAAACCGTAAAAGCATACCTGAGGTTAGAAGCCTCAATAAATTCGATGATGTCTGTGAACTCGTCACGTTTAGGACCATCTCCCAGATAAGCCACCCTATTATGATCGGGTTTGTATAGCAGAGCAGCCATGGATGATGATTGGAAGTGATGAAAGATAATTGATTGGAGATCAAAAGAGTAGGAGCGTATGTGTGTGTTATGGTTGGGATGAATGAGTCAAGTGTGGGATTTGACCATAAATAATGGTCTTGTAACTGTTCATTGACCCTTAATAATGTGGGTTGCCCTTTCAAATTAAGCATTTAATGCAAAAGTAACCACTTGCCCCTTTTAACTTTATTTGCAAATCCTAGTTACCAAAGTTAAATAATAGGATATATACCAGAAGTAACTTGCGTTGACTAAAAGTCAAAACGTGTAAGGGTCGACACTAGAAGCACAATGTGGTCAATGAAAGTCAACGAAGTGAACAATGACCCAAACCAAGACTAGAATCCAACCATCAATGACAATGAAGGATTTATTTCCACTAGAAGCTGAAACCTACCACCAGAAGTGACCAAAATCCTCCACTAGAAGTAGCACACACCGCAAGTACCCATGAAAACTGTTGTTAGAAACTAGCAATATGTTAGTCTGTGCAAGTAAATATGTACACCAAGCCTCCCCTCAATCCTAGGTCTCAAGGATTGACTATTCCAATGTGAACCACCAAGTGGTTGAACTGAGGACCATCAAAGGCTTTAGTCAATAAATCAGCAACATTATCATCCGCATGAACCTTAAGAACCTGTATTAACTTCTTCTCATTGGCATCCCTGATAAAATGGTGCCTAATTTCAATATGTTTTGTACGTTGATGAAAAACAGGATTCTTCACAATGTAGATAGTGCTTTGATTGTCAATGAAAATTTTGGTGTTCATGAAGTTGAACCCATAATCCAACATCTGATTTTGATGAAAAACAGTAACCTACAACAACAAGAAAAGATATATGCAAAAGTTAGTGTCTTAAGGGGACCCAAACCTTTTCAGGGTTGAGCCTGCCTTGTGGATCTTTAGTAGATAGCCAAGAAGATTGATGAGATCCACTGTTGTTCTTAGGTTGCCTATTCATCATATGGGTGTTATTGTTTGACCAAGAACAACCTGCTGAGGGCTTAACAACAGCACCCAAATTTCCCAACCCAAAATATATTTGGCCCGAATTAAATGTATAATTCTGATTAAAGTTCTGAAAGTAGTTGCTGGTTGGTCTATTGGGGATTAAGCCATTGTTTCTCCAATGATCAGAAACTAAAGGAGAGGTCCTTCTAGAAGAAGAAAAAGATTGGGCACAGGGGTTAAGTCTTCTAGAAGAATATGGAGCAACTCCTGGTGGACCAGGAGCAGGATATGCTTGATAAAAAGAAAGATGTTGATCATAAAAGTCACAATCTTTAATCAAATGAAATGTACTGCCACAAACAAAACATCTGTTTATGCAAGTGATGCCTAAAAACATTATTAGTGTTAACTAATCTTTCTTAGTTTTGATCACAACAAACTATACAACACATTTAGTGTAAAACGTAAAAACGAATTATTTAACTAACACTATCATCAAGGTAATAATCATATCACTAACCTTTCTTAATCATACTTAGTGATCATCAAAATGATTATCCTTAAAACTCACTTTTGTTAATATGACAAAAGACTTTTTAATAAACTTTCTTTTTTAGAAAATGTTTTATTAAAATGGAAAATGAAAATTTGAAAATAGCATATTCCATATGCTATTAGAATATCCTTTGAAGGCTTCAAATACCTCAGATATTCCTACCCTACTAAAAGACAAAAAACGGAGCGTACTCTAGGGGCGGAACCTTAAGTAGCTAGGCGGTTCCTTAGCGATATGGAACCGCTGGGCTAGATAAGGTACCGCACCCAGATAGCCGTTATATAGCCGTTGCACATTGTCTCCTTTAAATAGTGGATCAAATCTCATTTTCCAATAAGCCTCTCTAGACGTTTTCCTCAACCCCCATTCTATTTTCTATAGCATAATCATTAGTAAATGATCACTTAATTTGTTAAGGATGTTTACATATGATTACCTTGTCCAAAGAGAAAATCACTCACTCACTAGTGTTGTGATAAAGATGAATCTATGAACTAGTCATATTCATCATGATACCCTTTTTGTTCTAGGTTAATCCATTGTATTTATGAATACTTGGACTAGTTGTGTTCATCCAAGTTATTTGTGAATACTTGGATTTGTTGTGTACATCCATTGCATATGTGGTTGCTTGGATTTATGTTGTGTAGATCCAAGTTACATGTGTACTTGGATATGTCTAGTTGAGTTGTAATAAATTGATTAGTAGTTCTCACTAAACTATAAAGTGATGTGGTTGTGTCTTGTGAGTTCTCACTTAACTTGAAAGTGATTAGTAGTTGTGTTGTGTGAAGTTCTCACTTAGCTTCAAAGTGAAGAGTCGTGAAGATTGGTTCTAGCTTTGGATTAGAACTCGACATCTAGCCTTGTGTCGTAAAATGGTGAAGTAGGCAACGTCGTGAAGATTGGTTCTACCTTGAGATTAGAACTCGACATCTAGCCTTGTGTAGTTAAATTGTGAAGTAGGCAACGTTGTGTAGATTGGTCCTAGCTAAAGATTAGGTCTCGACATTTAGCTTAGTGTCGGAAAATAATGTAAGCAACGATGTAAGGTTTTCTCCGCCGAGAAGGGAGCTTGTGGATATAGTGGAAATCTCGAGTAGGTGTACTCGAGGAGTGGAGTAGAAACGAGGATAGAGCCTCGTTGTCGAACCACTATAAATCTTGGTGTCTCCCCACTAGGTTGTTTCCTTCCTTACTCTTTACTTATTTCATTATCATTATACTAACCTATTATCTTTGCTAGTGCATTTTGAATTGAACCTAATCATTATGCAACTTAGCCTCAAGTAAAAGATATTTTTGATACAACCCAAATTGAAAGTAACTTTAATTTGGTCACCAATAAAGAGAAACTATTCAACCCCCCCTTCTAGTTTCTACAATTGGTATCAGAGCAACGGTCACTCAAGATCTTTGAAGTATATTGTACTTTGAATCTTGGATCGATCCATTGTCTCCTCAAATTAGAAGGTCAAGTTGTACTAAAGTTTCTCTTTGGTCAAAACTATTTTGTTCTTGAAAAATAGGTCTTTTAATTGATAATATTGCATCCCTCTTAAGATTAGTAGTCTTTATGCATTTTAGATATACTCTTGAAATGTATCTACTAGTTTGCATCTTGCTTTGTGTAGGTACTCATGAAGATCAATCACTTAATTGGTTGTGGATTGAGTTACTTGCACTTGTAGAAGACTCATCTTCATTGATCTTTAACATCTTTGAATGATGACACCAATATGATTGGGAATGATACTAGTCCTTGAAGACTTAGTACTCATCATAGTCATTGTTGGGCACAGCATTGATTCCTTGATGGATTGCTCTTTGTGGCCAAGGTACGCTTTCGTTCTTCCACACGCCCTTTGATCATTCTTTTGATCATTACTTGACTATGTGCTTGTTCTTGGCATCCTTGCCTTTACATTTGTTTGTGATTTGTGATTCTTTTCTTTTATCCTCTCAAACCGTCATTGCTTGGATATTTGACTCACTATGGTGATGTAGAATGAGTTAGTAGTAGCTTAAAGTATCAAGCATGATTTCCATGGTTTGCACCCATACGGTTAGTAGGCCCTTTATGGGAGAGAAAGTGAATTAATACCTTGCTCATATTTTGGTTTAGACTAAGACTATTATTGAAAGTGATCTTGTCTATGCTTCAATATTTGCTTTGTGTTTGTTCATTACCAAAGCCGTTTAACACTTCGCCGGAAAGGCACGTCTTAAACCACTATATATGACACAAGCTCTTCGTTTCCATTATCTGAAGATTGTCATTATTCCCTTGAGCATTAATCCTAGTCTTGATTCACTTCCCTTGACTTCTCTCCACTTTGCCGTTTTGCTACGAGTAGTCGTTTGTCCGTTTCAGTTCTTTTCGATATCGATTTAACTCGTAATCCTTTCGTTAAGGCATATTGTTTAGTGTTATGATGATCCAATGATATTCTAAAAGGCTCATGATATATTTTTAAGTGTTTTAGAAAAACTTGGTTTTTAAAATTTGGCGTTTTTCATTGATAAAAACCAGCCTCTGTAGGCGGTTCTTTATCTCTGGCGGTTCAAACCGCGGTACCTTATCGATAAGGAACCGCGGGCAGCAACTTGAGTCAAAGCGCCAGTTTGATTATTTTATTCCTTTTCAAACCACTATCTCTCTCTCCCAAAAACACACAGCCGACGGGTTTTATCTTTTCCACCATTGTTGAAGCTTCAAAAACCTTCAATCACTCAAATTAATTGATTCCAAGTTGTGGGTTTCACTCATCCTTCATCTAACATCAATTAATTGTAAGTATTTTCTTTCAATTTCATCTATTTTGTTCTAGGGTTCATCCTTTCATAATTAGGGATTTTTAAAACTGAAATTGAATTAAAACCTTAATAGGAATGTGGGTTGACATGGTTATTTTATTATGATTCCTTAGGTTCATATTCATTAAGATTTCACTAAAACCCACTTATAGAACAAATCCGAATTTTGATTAATTATTTTGATTAAAAGATGGATTTGAGATGAACCCATGAACAAGTAGGTAATGACATTGTTAATGCTTACCTAAAAACCTTGTTTTGAAAAACCAATGTTCTAATCCATTTTTGATCTAACATAGATAATGTGTTCTTGGTTAATGATGGAATAGACACATTGTGAACATGAGAATGATATGGATTCAATTCTTTGTTTGTCAAGAAATTGATATAACACATTCTCATATTTTCGATTTTTGATTTTAATTTTTCATATGAGTGATTGGAAATATGTTTTTCTTGTTTGTATTTAGGTACTAATCATGCCTTCACAATATCAAAAAGATCATCAATACACTAGACAATACATGCCAAACCTTTCCCAAACCTATGCTTCCCCCCAACTTCAAAACACTTTTCCATCCCTTTCTACTCGTTGTTTCCATGAGGGTAGAGTCGTTGACAAGGAAATAACGGGTTATGACTATATCCAATCTATGTTTGAGCTTTCGGGGTTTGATTGCTTGCTCAACATAGAAGAAGATATTTACCCCTTATTCCTTCTTGAATTCTTTAGCACCTACTCCATGCTTGAATACAATGGAGAAATTTTCATTCGTTTCGTGTTGAATGATCAATTGATTCAATACTCCCTCAAAAACTTTGGTGAAATTCTCGGTGTGACATATGAAGGCACTTGTCGTTTTACGGATAAATGGAGACTTGATGCTCTCTTGGAATCCTACGATAAACCTCCAAATGACCTCACCGAAATTGATCTAGAGTTCATCCTTGACATCATTTCGAAAGAGCGTGATGGAAACGTTGTGAGAAGCCTTCATTCAAATGTACGAAATGTGAATCGATATGAAGTGCCTCTAGCGACCTTAAGGATTTTATGGTCCAATGGGCAAATATCCTTAGGGAGAATGTCTTTTGTCTTGGTGGAAACCGAGATCATATCCCGGCTTGTATGGTGCATATGTTGAGTTGCATCTTTACATCCACCAAGTACAATTTGGCATTCTATATCGCTCGACGAATCAATTATGCCCTTTCAAAGCCCAAAACAAACCTTCCCTATGCTATGCTTCTTACTCGCCTTTTCAAAAGGGTTGCTCATGATTTTCCCTACCTTGATCTTTCTCGCTTCTACCCGGTTCATCGGGTTATGTTGCCTATTCAAGAGGCATATGCAAGAAAGACAAGAAGTGATCGAGGATCGCGAAAATCCGATCATCAAGAGATGGATGATGAGGACATGGACATGCCAACAAGTGATGGTGATGGTATAGGTACTAGTTATCACTTCAACTCTTCAAGTAATTCCCACCCATCCTCAAACTCATTCGTGGATGGAATTGAAGACTTAGCTCCCCCACCTCATGACTCCTCTAGTGAAGTACCAGAAGATCTTAACATGGAGCATCTCTACCGTGAAAATCTTAGGACTAGAGGTGAATTGCATGAACATAGAGTTGAGGCAAGGAAGGGATTCAAGTATTTGGGGAATATGATCAAGGGATTGGGCTAAAAGAGAAGGTGAAAGCTTTGAAGTATTTCAAAGAATACATGTTGGTAAACATGTAATGTTGAACAACTTTTTTTTTTATCTTGGATGTGTATTAACTTATGCTACATGTTTGGATTGTTACTTATTTTGATCCTAAATATTGTTTATGCCATTATGTTTGTGATTTACATAGCTTTGTGCATGCCTTATGATAGTTAGCTTCTTAGATTTTGATCAGTAGTTAACTTTGGCTTGTGAATCCTTTGGTAAAAATCTGGGTTAACCAAAATTTGGGATGTGAAACTTTTGAAAGACCTCTGGTCGCGGTTCCATATCGACCCGCGGATCCTTATCGATAAGGAACCGCCGGTCCTAGATAAGGAACCGCCGCCAGTGTGTACGACAAAATCTTTTGCTTTACACTATTTTCTTTAATCTGTGTAAACTTTGCATGATTCTTTACCAAAACCTGCATATTTCCTAAACTAGGTTACCTAAATTCATTATTCACCTAAAATGATTTTAACCCATTACTAGTTTGGATCATCCCCTCACCCATTTAAACCCACCTTGTTAGTCATGTTCTTCACACATCAAAACATCCTTCCCTAACCCTTAAACCATCCTTGTCAACCATGGTTTCTACAAAAACCTCAAACACCCCAAGGAAAACATTTAAGATTAGGATTAAGGTACCCAAGCCTAACTCATCACCCTTTCACACACCCAAAAATGAGATGGTTCCAATCCTCATTTCCTCATCACCTTCACAACCCCTTGCACCATGCAAGACAACATCCACCCATGGTACTAACCACTCCATTGGTTCTACCTCCTCTTCATTCAACTCAAGAATGAATGAGCTCTCTTCACCCTTCACTCCAAGTGCACCCTTGGATGTGACCACACAACCCCAACCAATCCAAAGCATTCCTTTTGTGAATGACTTTGATGACACCTTGGTGACTTTACCATTTACCCCTCCTAACTCACCCATTTCACCAACCTTGGAGAACATACCTCCACACTCACCCATTTCCCCTTTAGGGAACATGCCTCCACTCTCACCCACATCACCATTAGAGAACATGCCTCCTCCACCTCCACCCAACTCAAACATTCCCATTTTGGGTGTCCTACTTTCCCTCCATTTGGGTGATCCATACTATGGGTTTCAACAAACACATGGTCCTAATTGTCCATATTGTCTTTACAACCACTACATCATCCATAACCTTAGGATGGAAATGTTTGGACTACATAGGAGGTTGCAAGAGTTCTTGCTTGCCTTGTTCTCCATGCCTCCTCCTAGGAGATGAATGATGAAGTTTTCTAAATAAATAGTTTTCAACAAAACCAAGCCAAAGAAGACTACTCATCTAGATTTAATGTTAAGCTAGCTATGTATTAGTTAGTTTTTTTTCATTTGTCATTGTACTTGCTTCCTTCATGAGTGTTTCATAAAGTTGTTCTATGGATTTAGCTTTATGTGTTTCTACTCTTACACATTAATCAACTCTAATTTGAAATTAAAATTGAACCTAAATCTATCACAACCTCTAAAAACTTGACTAAAATTGGTTCAAAATGATATCTAAATTATTTTTTCACCCTTTGTCAAGACATTCTTTGTGAATGTGTTGCTTTTATGCAACCCTAGCATAATTTAGTGCTAATAGAGGTAAAATTCCAAGATTTGAATTTTTTTTTTGAAAAAGTCTTAGTTTTTCCCAAAACCCTGGAAAAACATGGTTTCATGTCCACTGGATGCGGCTCACTAAAAGTCGCGCGGTTCCTTATGTGATAAGGAACCGCCAGTCCCTTTAAGGTACCGCGGACAGAAATCAATTTTTGACGATTTTTTTGGTCAAAACTTTAAAACCCTATACCCTGTCAAGATTCCTTGTTTACTCAAATTGACTAAACATTCCTTGACACTCCATTTTTTGTATTCAAATTCTTACCTTGATTACATTCTACTTATACCCCAACCTTGAGATTTCATTCTCACACTTTCCCAACCTTGAGATTTCATTCTCACACCTTCCCAACCTTGAGATTTTGTTCTCACACCTTAACAATGCCTAACTCATCCTTTCATAACCTTGACATTTCATTGTCACAACCTCACTCACCCAAAGCTTCCTCATCCAAGCTTTCAAAGAAACCGAAAATCTCGGTTCGACCTATTTGGATCAAGAAGAATGAACCATCTTCTTCCAAACCACCCAAAAACCCTACCTTCTCTCCAATCAAGTATTAGAATAAGACTTATACCATTGACCCCATCACCAGAGCTAAAGAAAATGTTCCCCCACCACCACAATCCTTCAATACCCCTCAACTCAATGATCTTTCAACCTTCCCAAACCTCACAAGGCATTGTGAAAAAATTTCCAAACCCATTACCCCTCCACCACCAAACCCTAGGTTTGATGCCATACCCCCATCAACCGATTTTTTGTTGCATCATGGATCCTCGTGTGCTTGTTGTCGATTTCAACAAATTGAACTTGCTCATGTGTATGAGAAGTTAAATTTTCTTGAATTCCTCCTCACTCGACCTCCTATTCAAGTTTTCGTTCCGGTGGATAAAACTTCGAATGATACATCGTCGTCTTATTTTTCCAACTAAAGGACTAACTACTCTTGGAGTCTTTATTACTTTAGTTGCTTTAGAGTCTTTTATTTTCTAGCAATTTTGGAAAATTATCACTATTAGAATAGCTTATGCTTTGTGGTTTATTTTCCATATCTTTTGCTTTAGATACTCATATTGTGTGTATGACTATCTACTTTGTTGTGTCTTTTCTATTATGTAACCTTTGTGTGTTATCTCTTTAGTTCTATTTTGAGTTGATCATGGTTAATTTTTACAATTGCTTATGGGTGATTCCATCAATTCTAAACTTTAACCCATTGACAAGCTTATCATCTTCATTGGATTGAAGTTTGATTTTGTCAACTACCTTTTTGGACAAACTTAGCAAAATACTTGCTTCTAATTTGAGATTTCTTCTCTCTCTCCCTCTCAAGTTACTTAGTAGGTAGTGATCATATATACATTGGTGTTTCTTTCCTTTCTACTGACCTTTGTGTAGCATGTCACCTTAGCTCATATACTTGGTGCCCCAAGCAAGGGGGAGCAACCACCAAGGGGTAGCTACTAGCAAAGTTCGATGTTCTTCAAAGACTTGTACTAACCTTTTTGCTACGACAAAGGGGGAGAAATGATAGTGATAAACTCGTTAATAATTCGTTATTTTGTGTTTCTATGCAAATGAGTTTATAGTTTGTCGTAATCAAAAAGGGGGAGATTGTTAATGCAAGTGATGCCTAAAAACATTATTAGTGTTAACTAATCTTTCTTAGTTTTGATCACAACAAACTATACAACACATTTAGTGTAAAACATAAAAACGAATTATTTAACTAACACTAACATCAAGGTAATAATCATATCACTAACCTTTCTTAATCATACTTAGTGATCATCAAAATGATTACCCTTAAAACTCACTTTTGTTAATATGACAAAAGACTTTTTAATAAACTTTCTTTTTTAGAAAATGTTTTATTAAAATAGAAAATGAAAATTTGAAAATAGCATATTCCATATGCTATTAGAATATCCTTTGAAGGCTTCAAATACCTCAGATATTCCTACCCTACTAAAAGACAAAAAACGGAGCGTACTCTAGGGGCGGAACCTTAAGTAGCTAGGCAGTTCCTTAGCGATATGGAACCGCCGGGCTAGATAAGGTACTGCGCCCAGATAGCCGTTATATAGCCGTTGCACATTGTCTCCTTTAAATAGTGGATCAAATCTCATTTTCCAATAAGCCTCTCTAGACGTTTTCCTCAACCCCCATTCTATTTTCTATAGCATAATCATTAGTAAATGATCACTTAATTTGTTAAGGATGTTTACATATGATTATCCTCTTGATCCCCTCCTTTACCTTGTCCAAATAGAAGATCACTCACTCACTAGTGTTGTGATAAAGATGAATCTATGAACTAGTCATATTCATCATGATACCCTTTTTGTTCTAGGTTAATCCATTGTATTTATGAATACTTGGACTAGTTGTTTTCATCCAAGTTATTTGTGAATACTTAGATTTTTTGTGTACATCCATTGCATCTGTGGTTGCTTGGATTTATGTTGTGTAGATCCAAGTTACATGTGTACTTGGATATGTCTAGTTGAGTTGTAATAAACTGATTAGTAGTTCTCACTAAACTATAAAGTGTTATGGTTGTGTCTTGTGAGTTCTCACTTAACTTGAAAGTGATTAGTAGTTGTGTTGTGTGAAGTTCTCACTTAGCTTCAGTGAAGAGTCGTGAAGATTGGTTCTAGCTTTGGATTAGAACTCGACATCTAGCCTTGTGTCGTAAAGTGGTGAAGTAGGCAACATCGTGAAGATTGGTTCTACCTTGAGATTAGAACTCGACATCTAGCCTTGTGTCGTTAAATTGTGAAGTAGGAAACGTTGTGTAGATTGGTCCTAGCTAAAGATTAGGTCTCTACATTTAGCTTAGTGTCAGAAAATAATGTAAGCAACGATGTAAGGTTTTCTCCGCCGAGAAGGGAGCTTGTGGATATAGTGGAAATCTAGAGTAGATGTACTCGAGGAGTGGAGTAGAAACGAGGATAGAGCCTCGTTGTCGAACCACTATAAATCTTGGTGTCTCCCCACTAGGTTGTTTCCTTCCTTACTCTTTACTTATTTCATTATCATTATACTTACCTATTATCTTTGCTAGTGCATTTTGAATTGAACCTAATCATTATGCAACTTAGCCTCAAGTAAAAGATATTTTTGATACAACCCAAATTGAAAGTAACTTTAATTTGGTCACCAATAAATAGAAACTATTCAACCCCCCCCCCCCCTCTTCTAGTTTCTACAACATCTTTTATTCATATACTGCTAACTTTATTACACACAACTCTAGGAGAAACATTATTCCTAGGACTCAATAAACCAGAACTAGACACAGTTGAAGTAGAAGCAACTCTCTCTTCACTCTTCCTAGCACTAGTAGCAGTATGGTCATTCGTTTTGGAGCTTGTAGGTCTCGACTCTTCACTTGAACCACATGATGCAGAGTCACTGGCTTTGTCACTGAAAGTACAAGATACAAAGTCATTAGTATTAGTAGAACTTTTTGGGGACTCATGCATCTGTGATCCATCCAAGTCATTATGCCTAGAAGTGGGCATAAAAGTTCCTGTAAGAGGTGGAGGGACAACATGCATTGCTGCAGCTGGTTAAAACCTATTGTAGCAAGGTTTTCCCTCTTCCTCCTTGTCAGGATCAAAGACACTTGAAAAAGATAAATCAAACACATCTTTTGAATCAATATATTTATCTAGAGGTGGCAAATCTTGCCCATTTGATACATATGGGCACTTTTTGGCCATTTTCAAAAAAGGATGGGGCACTTTTTGCCCATTCTTTATAATGAATGGGCTAAACGGGCGCATATGTAACAAACTAAATGGGCT
The DNA here is from genome assembly GCA_025667525.1 of Glebionis coronaria. Lineage (NCBI taxonomy): Eukaryota > Viridiplantae > Streptophyta > Magnoliopsida > Asterales > Asteraceae > Glebionis > Glebionis coronaria. Next base: position 171,885,925 of record CM046877.1, on the reverse strand, counting down.
TAACGGGCGCAGTTGTAAAATAAAATTAGTATACTCGACGAATATTTTTTATTAAATTTTTTATCCCGGCTTTCAAACAAGTATTTTATTTTTTATTTATAGGTTTTTATATGTTTTTTTTCCTTTTTTAGCTTGCGCCCGTTTAGCCAGCCCGTTTTGCCCGCCCGTTTCGCCCGTTCCAGTTTAGCCCGCGCCCGCCGCCCGTTTAGCCCGTTGCCCGTTTAGCCCGCCGCCCCCGCCCGCCTGCCCGCCCATTTTGCCACCTCTATATTTATCAAATCCTAACCCTCTTTTAGTCCTACCAGACATGCTACTATCAATTAACTTTGAAAGGTTATGCCTTTGTTAATATATAACAACTAAGGGAACAAAAGTTGATGAAGTAAATCAAGTATAACAAATTTATGAAGAAGTGAAATATCCCAAACTTGTGTCTTATATCATCTCAGTTTTTATTACATGGGACTGATAACCCCCATAACTATAAGCCAGTTGTTAGCTATAACAATATATTTAATCCAATGATAAGGTGTATTGCTCACCAATAGTTTTTGGTACATGCGAACTGGTAACCTTCACAACTATTAGCCAGTTGTAAGCTATAACAATATATTTAGTCCAAAGACAAGGTGTATTGCTCACCTAATTGAGATATAAGAAGAAACCAAATTTGTGAAAATCAACTCCAACAACAAATAATCAATCATCAATTGTGTTCGTCAAGGAACCATAACTCACCAGTAGGAACCATATGCTAACCATCTCTTGAATCTTGAACTCAGTAGTATAGATCATCTACTCCTTCAGTGTGAAAAAGACATCCTTATTACAACAACATGTAATAAAATGTCTTTGGATAATTCTTGTAATCAATATATGCATGGCGATCACATGCAATGGCCGATAGTCTCAGTGAGCTCTGACGGATCAACCAGAAACCACTCGATGCTTATGATCATTCTAATTTTGTGATGATCATATCATAAACTGTATGGTATCATATGCCCCCCAAATATTTGTAAAAGAGCGTGTAACTGTTCCAATCAAGAATTATAACATAAACTGAACTTTGTAAATGAACCATATACCTTTTCATTGTTCAAGATCACCAGTAAGAACGACCAGGAGGAAACGACCAGTAGGAACCAACCAGGAGGAACTGACCAGTAGGAATCGACCAAGAGGAACCGACCAGTAGCAAGAAATGACTTACCAGGAGGAACCAACCATGAAAAAATAGTTCACCAGTAGCAATCTGTCCACAACGAAACCTTGTTCTTTCTTTTTTTTTCTTTTTTTTTTCATTTTTGTTTTCATCTTTTTCATTTTTTTTCACACACAATCTGTCACCACACTGTCGCTAAAGCTGTCGCTATTATCAAAAACTCTTCCTCCAAGCATGAACTGTCACTAATTCTGTTGCTTCTGGATGTTGACTATATCACGTCCCTCCAGCCATAAATACATAAACATGGAAAGAATTTATGGAGCACATTTTTAGCATATAATCACCCCATAAAACACGCCCATCAACTGTTTCCATGTGTTATCACGCGTAGCAACCCAAATATTTTCCATCTATTACGCATGTCATAGCACATTCCATTTTTAGTAAAAGCGTGTTTTGACCTTATCTCTAGGATATACACGTTTTATTAAATAGTAGGATACAATGAAATCTTTTCCAAACCCACGAATAAGGCAGATCTCATGTATAATTCCAATAAATCAGGAGGATATTATAGATTATTATCCCAATAATTTAGCAATCCATTTATCATCACATGTTTTCATTAAACAAGTATCCCGTTCCCAAAATATAACAATATACGGAATATAAATGTTTGTCCAAGATTTACGCAATCAAAAACTTAGAGTACCTTCCAAAATTAGTTGAGACCCCAGCTGTATGAAACCGTAACCCTAAATTATACCATATGATGAAATCCATTCCAAGAAAATAGCAATATGCACATCACGTAACTTTGTGACTTTGGACGTGAGCCACAGAGAGTATCATATCTAGTACTTTGATACCCACATGAACCATATCATAACTGTTTAACCCGAACGATCAGGAATTTAATATTCCTTTTCCTCTATTCTAGTATGCGAAGTCACATACGGTAAACAAATGAGCAGACCCACAAATATACTACTCGTCAATTAAATACCCCACGTATATATGATAGTTAGATCAAAAGTAAAACCATGTGACCGCAAGAAGACAAAAACGAATACCTTCGTACATTCTTAGTTTTTGATCAGGTTCTTCTGACAGTCACGGTTCCAACTTTCAACCTTGGACCACTGCATTACTTTTCTTGTTACATCACTTTCAACCTTGGACCACTCCACAAGTTCCAACTGCTGCTCCAATCATATGATTCTAGGGTTTTTAGAAAAACCCTAATAACTTGGTATAGCAGCCTGAGAAGCATATCATCATTTGTCATACATGACCCACGTACACACCAAAACTCACAAGAACACACGTCCTGCTGCTACATCATCATGTGTGTTTACAGATTTCTTCTTAGACCACTTCTAGAGAATATGGACAATAATGATTCATGTGATAATGCCCCCACGTGGCTTTCTTTTGATCAGCACATCTTTCTCTTTGCATCCAATGCCATGTGATACACAACCTGCTTGCAACTTGCTGCCGTCCTTATATTCTAGGGTTTTCAAAACCCTAATAACCTCCCACTGATCAGCATACATCCTGCTGTTGTTAAAGAAACGAATCTAAGATCTGTAAAACAAACCCTAATCATTCAAGAGCAGCAACATTTTTATCTTTAAATATTATATCTCGGCAGCAAGTACTTGTAGTCCTACTAGGGTTCATCATTGATCAAGGATCAACTCACCAAAGTTAGTAGGATTACCATCACAGTACCAGTAGCGACATCATACGAACAACAACATTTTTCTAGGGTTTGGTTTGGAAAAATCCTAGATCAGCAGGAACATCTTTTATTTAAAACATAAAAAAATGAAAACCTTGTAGATCAACCAGATCGAGAGCCAACAAGCTCTGATACCACTTGTTGAGTCTTAGGATCTAGACTCATCTGGGATATATAACAATGATTGTAATAAGCACAGCGGAACATAAAGAACACAATCAAAGTTATGAACAAGGCTTTCTTATTCATAAAATACTAATAAGCTACTACGACTCCTGGTGCCTAATAGGCTTGACACCAGGAGAACGCATACACACCTTTAGTTTACATTGTATATCAATCAGTGAATAACCATGTGTGCCTAACCTTCTTTATATAATAGAGGTACTAGGGTTACATCACAACCCTAGCTTACTTACAAAGCTACCTATTTATTATTAAGTCCTTCATCTTCTTTTGTCATATCAACTCAAGATATATAAGTCCCAACAATCTTCCCCTAGTTGATTTGACAAATACACTAAGCACAAGCTTCCCCTGAAGCAAATATAGATGAAGGCTAAGCTTCTTCTCGATCCATGCATTCTTCCCCTTTTTGTCATATCAACTCACAAGGGATCGTCTTCCCCTCAAGAAGTGCATGTCGAATCTAATAGGCTTCCTTGGAGTGATCATTGATGAAAAAAATCAAGTATAACAAATTTTATGAAGAAGTGAAATATCCCAAACTTGTGTCTTATATCATCTCAAATTTTATTACATGGGATTGATAACCCCCACAACTATAAGCCAGTTGTTAGCTATAACAATATATTTAATCCAACGATAAGGTGTATTGCTCACCAACAGTTTTTGGTACATGGGAACTGGTAACCTTCACAACTATTAGCCAGTTGTAAGCTATAACAATATATTTAGTCCAAAGACAAGGTGTATTGCTCACCTAATTGAGATATAAGAAGAAACCAAATTTGTGAAAATCAACTCCAACAGAAAATAAGCAATCATCAATTGTCTTCGTCAAGGAACCATAACTCACCAGTAGGAACCATATGCTAACCATCTCTTGAATCTTGAACTCAGTAGTATAGATCATCTACTCCTTCAGTATGAAAAAGACATGCTTAGTACAACAACATGTAATAAAATGTCTTTGGATAATTCTTGTAATCAATATATGCATGGCGATCACATGCAATGGCCGATAGTCTCAGTGAGCTCTGACGGATCAACCAGAAACCACTCGATGCTTATGATCATTCTAATTTTGTGATGATCATATCATGAACTGTATGGTATCATATGCCCCCCAAATATTTGTAAAAGAGCGTGTAACTATTCCAATAAAGAATTATAACATAAACTAAACTTTGTAAATAAACCATATACCTTTTCATTGTTCAAGATCACCAGTAAGAACGACCAGGAGGAAAAGACCAGTAGGAACCAACCAGGAGGAACCGACTAGTAGGAATCGACCAGGAGGAACCGACCAGTAGCAAGAAATGACTTACCAGGAGGAACCAACCATGAAAAAATAGTTCACCAGTAGCAATCTGTCCACAACGAAACCTTGTTCTTTCTTTTTTTTTCATTTTTGTTTTCATTTTTTTCATTTTTTTTTCACACACAATCTGTCACCACACTGTCGCTAAAGCTGTCGCTAATATCAAAAAATCTTCCTCCAAGCATGAACAGTCACTAATTCTGTTGCTTCTAGATGTTGACTATATCACGTCCCTCCAGCTATAAAAACATAAACATGGAAAGAATTTATGGAGCACGTTTTTAGCATATAATCACCCCATAAAACACGCCCATCAACTGTTTCCATGTGTTATCACGCGTAGCAACCCAAATATTTTCCATCTATTACGCATGTCACAGCACATTCCATTTTTAATAAAAGCGTGTTTTGACCTTATCTCTAAGATATACACGTTTTATTAAATAGTATGATACAATGAAATCTTTTCCAAACCCACGAATAAGGCAGATCTCATGTATAATTCCAATAAATCAGGAGGATATTATAGATTATTATCCCAATATTTTAGCAATCCATTTATCATCACATGTTTTCATTAAACAAGTATCCCGTTCCCAAAATATAACAATATACGGAATATTAATGTTTGTCCAAGATTTACGCAATCAAAAACTTAGAGTACCTTCCAAAATTAGTTGAGACCCCAGCTGTATTAAACCGTAACCCTAAATTGTACCATATGATGAAATCTAATCCCAAGAAAATAGTAATATGTACATCACGTAACTTTGTGACTTTATACGTGAGCCACAGAGAGTATCATATCTGGTACTTTGATACCCACATGAACCATATATCATAACTGTTTAACCCGAACGATCATGAATTTAATATTCCTTTCCTCTATTCTAGTATGCAAAATCAAATACGGTAAACAAATGAGCAGACCCACAAATATACTACTCGGCAACTAAATACCCCACGTATATATGATAGTTAGATCAAAAGTAAAACCATGTGACTGCAAGAAGACAAAAACGAATACCTTCATACATTCTTAGTTTTTGATCAGGTTCTTCTGACAGTCACGGTTTCAACTTTCAACCTTGGACCACTGCATTACTTTTCTTGTTACATCACTTTCAACCTTGGACCACTCCACAAGTTCCAACTGCTGCTCCAATCATATGATTCTATGGTTTTTAGAAAAACCCTAATAACTTGGTATAGCAGCCTGAGAAGCATATCATCATTTGTCATACATGACCCACGTACACACCAAAACTTACAAGAACACACGTCCTGCTGCTACATCATCACATGTGTTTACAGATTGCTTCTTGGACCACTTCTAGAGAATATAGACAATAATGATTCATGTGATAATGCCCCAACGTGGCTTTCTTTTGATCAGCACATCTTTCTCTTTGCGTCTAATGCCATGTGATACACAACCTGCTTGCAACTTGCTGCCGTCCACATATTCTAGGGTTTTCAAAACCCTAATAACCTCCCACTGATCAGCATACATCCTGCTGTTGTTAAGGAAACGAATCTAAGATCGGTAAAACAAACCCTAATTATTCAAGAGCAGCAACATTTTCATCTTTAAATATTATATCTCGGCAGCAAGTACTTGTAGTCCTACTAGGGTTCATCATTGATCAAGGATCAACTCACCAAAGTTAGTAGGATTACCATCACAGTACCAGTAGCGACATCATACGAACAACAACAATTTTCTAGGGTTTGTTTGGAAAAACCCTAGATTAGCAGATCGAGAGCCAACAAGCTCTGATACCACTTGTTGGGTCCACTAGATGTGGATCTTACAGCCTGTTAGGGACAATGAACGACTTCTGTAATCACAAGTCTATTCACAGAGAGACTCTATCTAAATCACACAGTATAAGTGCGGAATACAAATACTATGAACAAGAAGAACATAGTAACTAAAACGACTTGATCCTTTACTAAGGATTTCTAATATTAATATGAACTAGAATAATGTTTGATGAAGGTGTGTTAAACCCTTCTGCCTAGGTTCCTTTTATACTACAAGGAAACCCTAATACATTATTAAACCAAAACGTGTAAAACTGATATGCATATCCTTTCCTAACATATCTCATGCATATCCTAACGGAATACTCTTAAATAATGAAGTTTGACTTTCTATAAGACCAGGAGCACGTCTTGCTCCTACTACTACTAGGACCAGGAGGAACTACATACCTCCTAGTCTACCTATTACAAATAACTATTCCAAAGGTCCTAACAGTCTCCTTATATAGACTACATATGATGATTCTAGAATGCTGAAATACATGAATCCCTAGTCTAGAAATCCCAAATTTGCCCTTGAGTCGTTTGTTGTTGATGATATGTCCTAATCCATCCTAGACGTTCATTTATCCTTTGGGACCAAGTAATGAGCGTGGGCTATTAATATTTCCACGTGGCATTCCTTGGAGAGGAAGTTGTTCACTGATTGGCTAGAAGAGAATTGGGGCTGGGGTCCATGGTGATGTGGTGGGTGAGTTCAAGTGTGGGATGTAAACGTGTGAGGGTGAATTACTTTTTGGTAAAGGTAATTTGGAATAACCCTTTGTTTGGTGAAAGTAAAATCTGGGTTCATACATGTGAACAGTGGTAGTGTTGATCCGAAAAACTTGGGAGTTAATTGTTTGGCGCGTGTTATGAAGTTTGAATGTTTGGGTGTACACTTTCAGTCCTTGGTATTTGGCAATCTTTGTAAACAAAGTCTTTCAGCCCATATAAACGAATTCCTTTGTTATGAAACTTTCAGTTTTCATACTTTTGCCCCAAATACTTTTCCAAAGTATTTTCAAGCACTTGTTTTGCCATTTTTGGATATTTAAAGGACTAAACTTGGACATTATTAAACTTTGAAGGTCTTCATTTTATGTTTGACATATTTGAGGACCATTGTTGACATTTCTTTAATCTTGAGGGACTAAACTTGCCAAATCTTCAAAGTTGAGGGACCTTTTTGTCATTTTGACAAACTTAAGGGACCAAACTTGTAATTATCAATATACGGGTTTTAATTGTCATTTCTTAATTGATGAGGGATCATTCTTGTACATCTTCAAATCTTCAAGGTCTTTTCTTTGAGAAATAAAAAACTAGGGCCCGGTTCATTGTGCGGCTTCGTTTCTCGTGTTCATGTTTCCTAGTTTCTTGTGATATTTTGTCTTTTTCACGATATCCATACCTAAAATACACAAGTAAACAAACACAAGCATATATATGGTATTTTTATGACATTTTATGCATTTAAAGCCCGAAAAGAACGAAGAGATCATGTATAAAGGCCATCTCATCACTCCCCCATACTAAACCATTGCCGTGACCTCACGCAATGTTAGAATAAAGTATCAAAGCATCTCCAAAATTAAATTTTATTACCCTTTATTAAAAAGTAAACTTGTGTTAGCCCTATATTTATATAGTCGAACAAGAATGTAATAGGTCATCTTAGTCGTTAAAAGGTCTTGTATTGTAATAGGTTAGTCGGGAAAACCGGGCTTGGACTTTAAGCTAATATTGTATAAGTTAGGGGCGTAAGCCCAAAACAAAGCCAAGCCCGGCCCAAGATGAAGCCCACAAAGGCCCTAGTGCCGTGGGGTATATAACCCTCTTTCATATGTGAAAGAGGGTGTTGGTTTATTTCATTAAACACATAGTTTTAGTGTAAACCTTCCATTTCTCTCTCTACTTTCTCTTTCTTCTTTTCTTCTCTTTCTCTCTCTAAGAATCTTGTGTTATGGATTAAATGGGAACAACATTTGGTTATTGTTAAACATGGATTCACTATGAACACGGGTTCGATCCGGAGGTCGGGGAGGATAGAAATGGTGTTTAGCCATTTTAGTGAGAGAAACAAGAGAGAATAAAAGTGTGTTTTATTCTAGAGAGAGAAAGGTAAGACAAGAAATGAAAAGCCTCACCCCTCCATGGAAGTATGGAGGGGTTTATATAGCTCGGGACTTGGACTTTACATTTGACAATATTAGTCCCTGCAAGTCCCGGCTATGAAACTAATGTAATTCCGTTAGTCGCACACATTTTAAGGCTAACAATCTTCCCCCAATGTGGTGACATACGGAATTACTTACAATGTTCCTAACAAATGCAAATACAACAAAAATATGACAGTATTAAGTTTGCTTCCAATGCTGAGGATGACACCGTTGTCTTCAAGTCTTCTAGAAAAACTTATACCCCAGTTTGAATCCTCTTTGTCTTTGCTTGTTGAGGAACCATTGTATCATGTATGAACTGGATTAAATTCCCCCCAATTCATACCACATGTCTTGAAAAGCTTTCTTCATAGACTTCTTTTTGACGAAGCTTCTGAATCAGCTTCCCCCCAAACCAATATCCCTGTCTTGAGCAGAACCTATAGCTTGAGCAATCTTCTATCTTTGATATTTAAAGTACACAGCGGAATTTTGTAGAAGAAGAAGTAAGCCCCACCAAGTAACTGCTACCTTAACATTTTTGGTATTCATGATTATGAGTTTGGGGGAACATGTAAGAAATCAGCAACAAATCTTCTCACGCTTGTAGAATACTTCCCCCTGGAAGTTGAACTAAGTACCCAAAAGTACACGTTCTTCCCCCATGATGGTTACGAACTCACGGAAGCATCATCTGACGTGTACGGTCAAAATCACGAGATGTTCTTGTCGAAAGTATGATGGTGACGAACACTCAGAAGCATCATCTGACGTGTACGCTTAGAATCGCGAGATGTTCTTATCAGGAGTAAGAAGGTTAAGAACACTCGAAAGCATCATCTGTCGTGTACGCACAGAATCGTGAGATGTTCTTATCAAAAGTATGGTGGTTAAGAACACTCGGGAGCATCATCTGACAAGTACAATCAGAATCGCGAGATGTTCGTGTCTGAAGTAGAAATCTTTGTTGACATTTTGTAACTCAAGTTGCTCGTGAGAATTGTTTGCTGATCACATCTCTACTCTTGTACTCTCTGGCTAAACTTACCGACCTCGTATTCTTTCGGCTATATGTAGTGACCACTGGTGAAGTAAACCTGATATTCCAAAGTTGAAACTGAAGTACAATCTCCCAAATTTGTTACTTACGCTTAGCACTGTTGTTGATTGACGAACGGTGCAGAGAAACGTCTCTTAGTACCTTATACATAAAAGAAGAGAGTAGTATAAGATGTAAAACACCTCTTGAATTACCCACAACTACAGATGAGTGTGACACTGAGCACTACAACGTAACTCCTTGAGTGATAGTTGTCCATGTCGTCGACCATCCACCCCTTGACAGTGGAAACTAGATAAATCAAGTCTCAATCATAAATGCTGAAGCGAATCATCAATCGATAGAGGGGGTGAAAAGGCTCGATGATGAATTGAGTAAACGCCTTCGTGATATTCCACTTCAAATTCAAATAATAAATACCAAATCCACTTCGTAATCACTTGATATTACTTTGCCCGAATACTAGCCGTTTTTGACAATTTTAGTGAATCTTAAAGGATCGTTTTGGTGTTTGTTTGTTTTTGTCGTGAGTGTTTGTCGTGTTTGTTTGTTGAGTTTGTTTGAGTGTATTTAACTTGAGAACCGACGATGACTAAAGAATGAGAAGATGCCAACATGGTCTTGCTAACTTTACTTTGAAGCCCAAAATAAATCATACACCCAACTGATACGCGGATCGACCTCCGCGGTGAGGTCGTCGAATTTTTTTGAGAATTAGGGGTTTTCAAAACGAGGGTTTCATGTATTGCATGAGTCTGTAATCACCATTATGTGGTTTAAATATGATCACGACATCCAAAAATTAACCCAATACAACACCTTTTCCAACATTTGACGCCATCACAGCCCAATATCCAAATAATCAGCCCAAAGCACATTCCATAATTTTCATTCATTGGAAACCCCGTTTGACAATATTAATAGGAAAGAGGCCCATCAAGCGTTGCACATTATACCCGATATAGCCCAGCAACATAGTTTAGAGGTATAAGTAGGCACAATCCTAATTTTTCTCACAGATTAACATACTCTAACCCTAATCACTTTTATACGCAGCCTCCACCTACCTTATCTCCTCAAAACATATGCCCCCATCATCTGAAAAACTGAATCTGCCACCTCCAACACATCTTATAAACTTATCACAATCTATCTCCATCTGAAACCTCCGCCCCATCTCAAATCTATATGAACTACGAATCTCAATCATACACCACAACGGAACCCATTTGTTTATTTTCGAGAATAAACATCAAGAACGAGCCCGTAATATAGATTTATGCACATAGTCCCCAAAGAACACAAGATCTTAATGGAATCAAGGTCCTATCGAGGGTCTCAGGTAGGGTGTAGATCAACTGATTGCATGTCGAGTTTTAATTATCTCAAAACAAAGATTCGAATATCACAAGTTTGTTATGATTCAATCATTTTCGTAGAGATCTATGATGAGATTTAAACGATAAAAGATCTATAAAAGATTGATTGATCGTTTAAAATCTGAGATCTTTTCGATGTTTGTTAAATGAGTCTAGATGAGATGGGTTTTAGGTGTCGATGGGTTAGTTTAGAGTTTTGGAGTTGATGGGAGTTATAAGGATGGAGTGAAGATTGGTGTGGTCAAGTCAATCTCGGGCAATGTTTTCTAAACATCATGGTCTCGTTTTTTTTTTTATGTTAAACTGCAACGAATTGTTTTCTGTCTTTTGCTTCCAACGTAATGCATCTTAATGTTTTATGTCTTTTGCATCCATCGCAATGTATTAAACACAGAAAACAGTCACCCATCGTAATAATAAAACCATCTATCGCAATATGTCAAAAAACCATGCCATCGGAATAACCAAGATCCATCGCAATGTTGTCGGAAAAATTTTGGCAGCATGACGACATGAATGCCATTGCGATGGATCAAGCCACCCATCGCAATGAGACCCATCGGAATGAGTCCATCGCAATAGGTACAGTCCTATCCATCGGAATGTTAAAAGAAACCCCATCGGAATATATCCGTATAAGAAGCCATCTGAAAAACCATCGGAATATGCAATCGGAAAGTGGTTTTGACCAACTTTTTGGTAACCCCGAAAAAGTGGATCTGCACCTGCTATTGAAGTATTGACAGGGACAAAAAGACTAAACGAGTACCAAAAAATATGGACATGAACATGACAAGACACGGATGTGGACAAAAATGATAGACCAATCACAGATTTGACATCCATTTTGAGACTTTAACATATTCGAGGAATATGATAATAACACAACATGATAAAATCAGATAAAGAAAAACGAATCAGGATAGTACCAACCGCGAATCTGATAACACAACACGAACTTAACCACGAATCAAAAACACGAAACACCCCCGGTTAGCTCTGATACCAATTGTTAAACATGGATTCACTATGAACACGGGTTCGATCCGGAGGTCGGGGAGGATAGAAATGGTGTTTAGCCATTTTAGTGAGAGAAACAAGAGAGAATAAAAGTGTGTTTTATTCTAGAGAGAGAAAGGTAAGACAAGAAATGAAAAGCCTCACCCCTCCATGGAAGTATGGAGGGGTTTATATAGCTCGGGACTTGGACTTTACATTTGACAATATTAGTCCCTGCAAGTCCCGGCTATGAAACTAATGTAATTCCGTTAGTCGCACACATTTTAAGGCTAACAACTTGCTATACTACTACTACGATGTGTTAAAGACATAATGTATGATTTTCATCATGAATGTGACTTTTAGGGTCAATGAATAAAAACAAGTGAATGTCTAATAGATTAAAGTTCGTCATCCTTGGTTGTCATACATTTCATGCTAAGTGCAAAAACGAGATAATTGTTGGTACAAGTCACAATGCTAACACTACTCATATGTCCAAATTGTGTAATACTTTTTCTCCCCGCAATCCTAGTTATTATGAAAAGAAAAGGTATCTAGAATTTTTTAACTATTTGTCATGGATCACAAGTGATTCATATTGACTTATTTGTGTATTTATTAGTCCCAAAATAAAGTAGCACGATTTAATCGATAGTTAGCTAAAGAAAAAAATATTTTAAAACGACTTCTCGTAATCTCCTTAAGTTCATATCTTGGCATAACTCGTTTCACGATTTGAGACCTTTCTCGGACCGATATTTGGTATGTACTTCATACTCCGAATCTTCGGAAGACGTTCTTGAAATTATGGTATTCTCTTCATATTTTGGAATTTCTTCACTTGACGTTTTTGAGATATTCTTTATATTTGGACCACAACTTCATCATTTTTCTTCAATCTTTATTTTGAATTTTGATATACAACGATCCGCCTCCTTTTAGGACTTAGATATATTTATCCTCATACCTTGTTAGGGTCTTTTAGGATAGACTTTCTCCATGATCTTTAGGGGAGTAATTGCTTTTCGTCGTGTGTCTCGATCCTTTATATTGATTTTGGAAGAATGATTCTTCACATCATCTTGGGTCTTTAGCAACAAAATAGAGCTCCTCAGGCATTATTAGGGCCTTTTTGGAACTTCACCAATCTTCGCGTCCCGCTTCAATAAGTTATGCCTTGGCTATGAACTCTATTCAACCACGAGCAACTTTTAAATGATCTTGGGCTAGAAGCTAAGTAACCTTTCAAATCGTACGACCTTACTTATTGCATTTAATGTATTCCTAATGCATTGATCTTATGGGAGAAAAAGCCACAACTAAAAACATATGAGTTTTTGAAAGAACATTTTCATGTTCTACGTTAAGCATGATCACTTGTCTAACTGTATCACTTCTCGTTCTTCACTATTAAAGACCTCTAATTAAAGAGACTCGTGAATACTTAGCCATGCGAGTCAAAATTAATCCAAATTTGGATTAGCTTCATTAAGACTATATTAAATCGAAGTTTTTGGGTTTTCAAGTCACCTATAGGATCTTGCACTTTTTTAGACTTTTTCAAGTTTAGAGAATGCATTTTAAAGTTCTTTTGATAAGTGACTTTCTAGGATCAATTATAGGAACTTGCGAAAAGTTCTTGTTCTTAACCCCTATGAGCTAAGACTTTCGCGTTTTAAAGTTCCCTATATAAAAGTCTAGCAAAACTTGATTCAAGCGGGTTAAGGAATGTAAAGGGCTCCAAATTCCCATCAAGTCAAAAATTAACTCTTATTCTACCCATCAGAAAATATACATTCGTGTCTTAAAAACACTTATGAAAACTAAGGAATTTTTTAAAATTTGGCCATTTTTAGCCTTATTTGCAACAAAACTAAACAAAACAATGAAAGTTGGAAAACGTGAGGGCGTAGCAAGGCAAGTATCTATTCATACCCCATACTAAAATTAAACATTGTCCTCAATGTTTCGAGTTTAAAGGTGGATCACCCCCATACTAGAGACGAAGAGTCGAATGCTTACGATCTAGCATGGAAAGGGTGATCAACAATATATCTAAAGCCGTTTATGAATTAAGCTAAGAGATAATTGTTAGAATAATAAAGGATATGTCATGGATTCGTGAAAAACTCTTCAAGCAAACGATCGAGGCTCACGTAAACGAACACGAGAGTCTTCAATCATGGCGATGATGATGATCTAGATAACACATTCACAAACGACCACGAGACAACGAGTTGGAAGGGCACAAATCCTCTCTCATTAACTACATTAGAAAGCGATAATATGTACATGGATAAGCGGTGGATCTCCCCTACGAGGCACCTAGTTTTTGATTACCGAGTCATGAGCTCAACTCGATCCCCTCAATGCTAATTATCATTGGGTAAGGTGACTTGGTCGAGGTCGTCCAAAGAAGGGACTTCCACACCGAAGTAGTGCTTAAGCTTATGTCCATTCACCTTGAAATTAGGACCATCATTTTGAGCTAGCTCAGTGGTCCCATAAGAAACACTTGTGTTATGGTGAACGGACCCGACCAACGAGATTTCAATTTCCCAGAAAATATCTTCAAACGAGAGTTAAAAAGTAACACTTGATCACCAACGTTAAAAACCCGGTTTTTAATCTTTGAATCATGAAACTTTTTAGTCTTTTCCTTAAAAATTAATGAACTTTCATAAGCATTATCTCTTAATTCATGCAATTCATTAAGTTGTATTTTTCGGTGATCTCCCGCTGTCTTCAAGTCATAATTGGCATGCTTTAGGGCCCAATATGCCTTGTGTTCCAATTCAATAGGCAAGTGGCAAGTCTTTCCATAAACCAACTTATAAGGAGTACAACCGATAGGTGTCTTAAAAGCGGTGCAAAAGGCCCATAAAGCGTCATCGAGTTTGTCGGACCATGAAGCACGATTTTCTCCAATCGACCTCTCTAAAATCCTCTTCAATGCTCGGTTTGAAACCTCGACTTTCCCACTCGTTTGCGAGTGATAAGCCGTAGAAAGACGATGTGTAACTCCATATTTCTTTAGAACCTTTTCGAATTGGTCATTACAAAAATGGGTTCCACGATCGCTTATAATAGCACGAGGGGTTCCGAACCGAGAAAATAGTTGCTTCAAAAACTTCACTACCACACGAGCATCATTCGTAGGCAAAGCCTTAGCTTCCACTTACTTAGATAGGTAGTCGATGGCGACGAGGATATACTTGTTTCCATGAGACGATGGGAACGGCCCCATAAAGTCAACGCCCGATATATCGAAAATCTCACACACTTGAATTATATTTTGCGGCATTTCATCCTTTTGCGACGATTTTCCTTGGCGTTGGCAAGAATCACACGACTTCACAAGTGCGTGTGCATCACGATAGATCGTAGGCCAAAAGAAGCCGGCATCGAACATTTTCTTAGCCGTGAGATTAGCACCGTGGTGACCACCCGTGGGTCCCTCGTGACAAGCTCCAAGGATGTTAGAAGCTTCGGTACCAAAGACACAACATCGAACGAGTTGATCCGCACAAACCCAAAAGAGATAAGGGTCGTCCCAAAAATAGAACCTTGACGTCACGAAAGAATTTTCTATTTTGTGTGTCGTCATACCCTTGATTATGAAGTTGCCCGCATGGTAATTTGCAATGACGGCAAATCATGGGGTGTCGTCCTTAGAATTCACTACACCAAGAGTCTCGAGAGGAAATGTTTCGGTGATTTCCTTGTTCTCGAACTCATTCTTATGAGGATCTTCTAAACGAGAGAGATGATCGGCCGCTAGATTCTCGGCTCCTTTTTTGTCAAGTATGGTGACATCAAATTCTTGGAGGAGGAGAATCCAACGGAGCAATATCTGCTTAGCATCAAGCTTAGATAAGAGGTACTTGATAGCCGAATGATCCGTATACACGATGCTTTTCGTCAATACGAGATAAGGTCGGAATTTCTCGAATGCATACACCACGGTAAAGAATTCCTTTTCCGTTGTAATGTATTTCATTTGAGCCTCGGTCATCGTCTTACTAGCATAATGGATAGGTCGAAAGTGCTTTTCATGACGCTGCCCTAAAACGGCCCCAATTGCATAATCACTTGCATCGCACATGATTTCAAAGGGTAATTCCCAATTAGGAGCAACAAGAATGGGAGCTTCGGTAAGTTTCCTTTTAAGAGTTTCGAAAGATCTAACACAATCCTCATTGAAGTTAAAAGGAGCATCCTTATCGAGAAGGTGTGTCATAGGTCCAGTGATTTTCAAAAAGTCTTTGCTGAAACAACGATAAAAGCCCGTGTGGCCTAAGAAAATCCTAACTCCCTTGACAATTTTGGGATGAGGTAATTTGGCGATGACGTCTATCTTAGCTTTATCTACCTCAATCCCCGCATTCGAGACCTTGTGCCCTAAGATCATTCCTTGTTTACACATAAAATGACATTTTTCCCAATTAAGCACAAGGTTGGTTTCTTCACAACGTTTTGACATTTTCTCGAGATTGGATAAACACGACGTGAATGAATCACCAAACACCGAAAAGTCATCCATGAATACTTCCATCGACTTCTCGATCATATCATGAAAAATAGCCATCATACACCGTTGAAACGTTCCTGGTACATTACAAAGTCCGAACGGCATTCTACGATAAGCAAACGTTCCATATGGACACGTAAACATAGTTTTCTCTTGGTCACGAGGGTCGATAGGGATTTGAAAGTAACAGGAAAAATCATCTAAAAAGCAATAGAAGTCATTTCCCGCAAGTCGCTCCAACATTTGATCCATGAAGAGCAAGGGAAAGTGGTCTTTACGAGTGGCGTCATTTAACTTTCGGTAGTCAATACACACCCTCCAACTGGTCACAACACGAGTGGGGATTAACTCGTTGTTTCATTAGGCACAACGGTCATTCCTCCCTTCTTAGGGACATACTGGATTGGGCTCACCCATGGGCTATCGGAGATAGGGTAAATCATTCCCGCGTCAAGAAGTTTTAAGACCTCTTTTTTAATGACATCGTGAATTTTGGGGTTTACCCTTCTTTGATTTTGAATTGCGGGTTTGTAGTCCTCCCCCATTAAAATCTCGTGAGTACAAAATTTTGGGTCAATACCCTTAATGTCAGAAATTTTCCACG
Organism: Glebionis coronaria; assembly: GCA_025667525.1. Lineage (NCBI taxonomy): Eukaryota > Viridiplantae > Streptophyta > Magnoliopsida > Asterales > Asteraceae > Glebionis > Glebionis coronaria. The sequence goes on along the minus strand of CM046877.1, from coordinate 171,868,959 downwards.
CAATTGCCCCTTTATGAGCTTCAAGAATTTTCAAAAGTGCGGATTTTTCATCATTAGAAAGATCTTTCGCAATAATAACCGACAACTTGTCATCACCTTCCAAGAATGCGTATTCAAGGTTAGATGGAAGATCTTTCAATTCAAGGATTGCTGGTTCCTCGACTGAAGATTTTTGTTCAACACTCATAACTTCCATCGACGGAAGAAATGGTGGATAATAAGTGTGAAAACACTTATCCTTTTTCCACTTATTTCCAATAATAACAAGACCAAAACGTGTATTTTCTGTCGTAAAAGTCGGAATTATGCGTGGTTTGTGTTTTTATTGTGTTTTAGGACCAAAAGACGGAAAAGCAAGAAAACACGGGCTTTCACGGGCTTTTATCGAAGAAAACGAGAAAAGACGAAGTCAAAAGATCAAGAGTGCAAAAAGAACGGAAGTCCAAGGCCTATTCTGAAGATTTACCGAAGAAAAAGTCTAAAGACGGAAGTTTAATGAAGACGAAGAACTCAAGTCTAATTATAGAAGAAAATTAAAAGACGAGTTCAAATCCCGAGACGACATCGAGAAAGACAAAGAATTTAGATCGAGTCGAGAAGAAAAAGAAAGAAGAAAGCATACATGCATTCCCCACTCCCTACATATACCCTCCTAGTGACACATTAGGAGGGTGGTTAGTCATTAGCTAGTTTTAATTTTCTTGTTTTAGTTTTCATTTTAGAGAGAGAAAGTGTTTAACTTTCTCTCACTAAAACTTCATCTTTTCTTTCAAATTAAGCTTTGTTTAATCTTTGTATTAAAGTTTCATTAATCAAAAGTTCAAGTTTAAGCTTTTAATCTTTTATCTCTTTCTACCTTTCTTGATTTTGCTATTGTCCTTGATCTAAAACTTCATCTTTGATCCGAATAATCCTTTATTCGTGTTTGATTTTGATGTTTTAGTGATTAAAAAGTTAGTCTTTTTAGTCCTTACTAAGCTTTCATACGATATAAGCTATAAGCTCTTTGTGCTTATTGGTTTATTTCATATTTATAGCTTATTGTATTTTCGGATTATTTAAAAAAGTCTAGTGTTTTTAAAAGATTCGATTTATTAAGTTTGCTTATTTGGAGTTTTGAAAGTTGCCAAATTTATGCTTATTGAGTTGTTTAAGGTTCGGTTAAGGTAGCTTATTGAACGTGCTTATTGAAATTCCAGCTTAACTTCATTCTCGGATTACTGCTTGTGTTCATTGCAATATTGGGTATTACGCATTCCGATTGGTTGTTGGTTTCTATCGCAATAACCCATTGAGGGTTTTACTTTGCGATAGCTTGGGTTTTCACCTTATTCCGATCTCGGATTGCGATCGCTCATTGCGATCGCATATTCTGACGGGACTTAAGGTCATTTTAAGTCGAAACTCTGCCCAATTTTAGTTTACAACATTCCGATAGTATTGCATTGCGACAGAAGTGTTTATGTTATTCCGATCTGGACATTCCGATAGATACATTGCGATAGAGTTGAACATTGCGACAACACCACATTCCGACAGCTTTGACTTTGTTATTCCGATGGGTATTCGATGAACATTCCGATGACTTGTTTTAATAACATTCCGATGGTTCTACTTTTGCTGCATTCTGATAGAAAGGACTTATTACATTTCGATTAATTAAGTTTGTTAAGTTTAAAGTTTTACAAAGTTTTATATTTTAAGTCTTTTTCTAAATAACTTTTAGTTTAATTTTGTAAAATCTTCTACTTTACACAACGACAATTATTTGTTTTAGATAAAAATAAATAATCAACAAACCCAAATTATTTTTCACCAAAAGACAATTGAGTCGCACTTTAAACTGGTAATCAATTCGAAAAGACTTGGAACAACGAAATTATATTATACTCGGCTAAAAAGCTTGTATTAGTGGAATGAGAATATCATTACCAATAATCACCTCATCTTCATTTTCGATTTCATTCAAAATAAAGTCGCCTCCTTGGAATGGAGTGAGATTTGGTGTAGAATTAGCAAGAATTGGATCCATAATAGTGGGATTGCCACTTGACGAACTATCGGAAAAACCTAACACTTCTTGTGAAAACTCATGGCAAACCACATCGACTAACTCAATGTGGTTGATGGTAGCGGTTGCATAAACATGAGAAGGTGTAGAGTTTTAAGTAGCGTTTATAACAAGTTCCTCTTCGTTGAATCACAAAGTGATTTTTCTAGCATGAACATCAATGATCGATTTCGAGGTATCTAAAATTGGACGACCTAAAATTAGAGGAACTTGAGGATCCATGGGGATGTCGACTACGATGATATCAACGGGATAGTAGAACTTCCCCACTTTCACGAAAACGTTTTCGGTTACTCCACATGCGAGAATTGTAGAATGATCGGCCATATCGATTGACATTTTTGATGGAGTAAGAGCCGGAAGCGATAACGATTTCCACATGGAAAAAGGCATCAAATCAATGCTCGCGCCAAGATCGGCCAAGGCAAGGAATCCTTCCATTTCTTGAATATCACAAGGAATGAGAAACTTCCCGGGGTCACCAACTTTTTCCGGTATTCGGTTAAGATAAATCGAAGAGCAATTAGATAGCTTAGAAAGCTTTTCTTTATCGTTCATCATACCCTTAAAAGTGGAAGCGAAACGAGGCATGTATAACAACACGTCGGCTAAACTCACATTAAAATTCACTTGTTGAAACATTTTGATAAAAATCTCAATTTGTTGTTTATTACGTTCTTGCAATTTCTCCTTGTTTCGTCTCGATGGGTAAGGTAAGGGTGGTGTGGGTTGGGGCATAGGCATCAGCCTTGGAATCTTGGGTTCCACAATTGGTATTGGTTCAACCGTAGGTGTGGTTTGAGCGGTACTTCGTGGGCTTGTAATATGCTCCTTTTCTACCATCACCTCGGGTTCTTTCTCGATTTCCTTCTCTGTAGAAGTACTAGGACGAGAGATTGGTTCCTTGAAAGTTTTACCATTACGAGTAGTAATAACCTTCATTTGTCCCTTCGGGTTTGAAATGGTATCACTAGAAAGACCACCCGAGGAAGAGGGTATACACATGATAGCTTCAACTATACTAGCCATTCGATCTTCAAATTTAGATTGCCTTTTATCCGCTTTTAACAACTCTTGTTTAATCTCATGTTGACCTTGTTCCATCTTTTGTTGAAGAAGTTGAACGTTTCCTTCCATTTTATTAGCATGAGTTTTTAATTCATTAGCAAGTTCATTTTTAAGCTCGTTTTTCAACTCGGATATTAAGCTAATCATTTCACGTTGCATGTTATCAAACTTAGCATCATTTGCCTTAGCATAATCCAAAAATTCCCCCCTGAAGATTTTTAGTGTAAGCATTTTGAAAACCTTGTGTAGGATTTTGAAAATCACGGTTTTGGTTTTGATTTTGCACTTGCCCATTGTTCCCACTTTGGTAATTACCCTTGTTATAGTTACGTTGGTTGCCTTGATAACCACCACTTTGATTGTTGTTTCGATAGTTGTTAAAATTTTGATTTTGGGGAGCTTGATTTGGGCGGGAACCTTGGCCGTTTTGGTTGTAAGTTTCCGTTGCTACGTAAGCACTCGAAGTGTTACCACCGGCAGTAATGCACTCGGAAAAATCATGAGCTCCACCACAAGATATACAACTCTTTTCAACCGCTTTAACCGATTCGGAATTCAAAGCATCTTGTGCTTTCCAATGTGTCATAAGCGTCGAAAACCTATCGAAAAACCGATTCTCCTCATTTGCTTCATCATGTAAGGCATTCATGTTACGAGACGATGAGGATGAACACATAGTGGGAACACTCGGTGTGTTACGAGGGTTATAAACCTTAGATCTATTCTCGATAATCTTTAAAGCTTCATCGGTCTTTTTGCACAAAAAATTACCACCCGCGGCTGCATTCAAATAATCTCGTCCATGATCGTTAAGCCCATTATAAAAAGTATCAATTTGATGTAATTCGGAAAAATCATGGTGAGGACATTCATGTAACATCTCCTTAAATCGTTCCCATGCCATTGAAAAACTTTCATTAGATCGTTGTGTAAACCTTGAAATCTCATTTTTCAAATGTGTCGTTTTAGATGGCGGAAAAAATTGGTTCACAAACTTAGAGACGAGATCACCCCATGTCAAAATCGAATTTGGCGGTTCTTTATCGAGCCAAATTTTTGCGGGTCCATCTAAAGAGTATGGAAACAACATCACCTTAATGGCGTCATGTGGAACATCCTTAAACTTGCTTGGTGTGGTGAGACGATTGAAATTCCGTATGTGATAATGTGGGTAGTCTTTTTCATGTCCGCGAAACTTGTTTGCTTGAAGCATCGACATTAAACCCGTCTTGATCTCAAAATTCTCCGCAAGGATAGCGGGTATCACAATAGCTTCTCCAAAACCCTCGGTGGGTGCTTGAAGTAACTCCATCATAGTACGATTAGCCATAGTGACTATTGGTTCTACAACGGGTTCGACAATTGGAGGTTCTTCTTCAATCAAAGGATCTTGATTTCCTTCCTTTTGACGATGTTTGCGAGTTCGTTTTGCTTGATTACGAGTTTGCATAAACGTGACGTAGAACATGGAGGTGAGCAAAGAAGATTCTTTTTGGGTTTTTGTTGTTTTTTTAATTGTTTTTGTGTTTTTGATTGTTTTTATTTTTTTTGGATTTTGTGTGTTTTTTAGACAACAATCTACCAAATCTCTCCTTGAATCAAACTCTTGATTAAAGGAGTCTCAAAGAATGAAAACGGTCAAGTGGAGTGAACGTCTTCAATTGACTTTAGAACTTTGGTGAAAACCAAATTGTTCAAGAGGGTTTAATCACCAAGAAACCAAGCAAATATATATGATATGTAATAATACTTTAGGCGGCAAAACCCTCGATTAGGCTAAAAAGAGACAAGAACATGCTGATGCAGGAACTTTGGTCTTGAAGAGGAATTCGAAAGGCTAAAAAGAGACAAAAACGTGCTGATGCAGGAACTTGTCCGACTAAGGCAGCAACACCAAACAACTGATAATCAAATGAAATCAATGGTACAACGTCTTCAAGGTATGGAACAAAGACAACAACAAATGATGTCATTTTTATCCAAGGCAGTTAATAGCCCTGGTTTCTTGTCTAACTTTGTACAACACCCAAACGAGACCACCAAACTCATAAAAGAAGGCAGCAAAAAGAGCAGACTGAATCAAGATGGCGTCGTTTCAAATGGGCATAATGAGTCACCTGATAGTCAGATTGTTAAATACAAACCAATGATTACACTTGGTAACTCCTCACCTCCATTAGAAGGTAGTGGCCCGGGAGTCATGGTTCAAGGACAGTTGATTATGCCAGAAGTCACTAGAGACCAATCTGCACCACTTGAAGTAAATTCTGATGTGATTGCAACAAGTCCACTAGCCGATGGCAAAGAATTGCCTTATATACCTGATGACCTAGATATGGTGTCAAATGATGCATTTATTGGGCCGAACATGGTTCCGTCGGACATTGAGGTGGCTGCAACAAGCCCACTAGCTGATGGTCAAGAATTGCCTTATATACCAGATGATCTAGATATGGTGCCTGATGGTGCATTCATTGGTCCGGACATGGTTCCATCAGACATTGAAAATTTTCTACTTAATCTTGACGAGGAATGGAATAGCAATTTGGTGGTTGAGATGGATAAGTATATCATGATGACGTATAGTCCCCAACCGGGTCATGAACCCGGCCCACGGGTACTACCCGCATCCGGCCCAGCACGAATGGGTTGGATTAATATCATTTGAGCTTATGGGGTTGAATGAACAGTGGCCGCATAAGATGTGTGCGGCCCACGGCCTGGTACGGCTGGTACAGGGTTAGACAGAATCACAATCTTATTAGGATTGGGATTTACCTAAAAGTATAGGATATACACTCACCATAATTAGAAGATAACAATCAAACTAATTATGATGATTATCCTTTGCTTAGGGCCAAAGCATTGGTGACAGCCCACTAGGGTTTCACCGCCTATATAAGGAACCCCCAAGGGTTCCACAAAGGTATCACATTCTCTTTACTCTCAACCTACAGCCGATTATCTAACCCTAAACCGGTAACTTACTCTCACGTTGGAGTCTAATCGTGGGATACGTTCCCACGGTAAGCTTAACGCATGTTGTTTTAGTGTGTAGGATCTCAGCAAGACATTCACTTGGTGCAAGAGCCGGAGTCCAGCCTACCCGAATTAAGCCTAATTCGGGTCAAGCAAGGATCATCCAACTTTTGTATCAACAAGTTGGCGCCATCAGTGGGACCCAAACACTAAACTAAACTCAATCTTAATCTCAATCTCTCCTAATGACGAAGGGACATCCTCAAGGATACCCGAGGAACACAAATCCTAGGAATCGAAAGCCTGCGGGTGATGGGATACTCATCTCCACCCAGCCCCCTGGTGGCCAAGAAGGCGAACATAATAATAGAAACGTCTTTCAGTCTCTAGGTGGTAATACCACACCACCAACAATCACCATGGATAATCCTGATCCGGGGACTGCGCCAAAGGTCCCTACCAGGGAGCCGCATAGGCCACAAGTCGAGACAGAATTGGAAGTGGGTTCACTCAGCGACGAGGACCTCGAGCGTGTTCTCACGCAGAACTCTGACAGCAGCGTCCCGGGCATCTCGTCAAGGCTAAACCTGGGAAGGAACCTCCAATCCAGGCTTAACTTTGGCAGTCCCGCGCCTGGTACTTCCCCTCGAACTCGGAAGAGGAGAAGGAGGGTGCGCACCCAGGAACAACCTCCCCTCGAGGAATCCTCTCAACCTCGGAACGTATTCGAGCGCATAGGGGATCGCATCATGTAGGAATTGCTACAAGACCATGAGGATGGGGATAGGTCCGACGGCTCCACTAGACGCCCGGTGTTGGAACTCCCGTGAACAATCGCGACACTAGTGTGTGGGATAGGGTGAACTCTGGTGGGAAGAAAGCTCATAGCTCTTCTCACAGAAGTAGTCATCGCAGCCAACCGAGAAGCGGGGCACCGCCTCCACCTCATGACCCTTCGGGATCTGATTCAGATGACCATCCTCCTAGACGTCGCCAACCTAGGTATACCCCCACCACCATCGGACGATGAGGGATACTACGATGATTCCTACTATCACGATGAAGAGGAGGAGGATCTTTCCCATCCATGGTGCGACGTCAGGTAGGACGCCTTCATTCTCCGCATACGGAACTACTCTAAGGAAAAGAAGCGCCATATGCTGGCGTGCGTTAAAACCTATGATGGGTCTGGTGATCCGGACAATCACCTAAAGATATTTGATATGCAGGCGAAAATTGAACGATGGCCAATGCCTATATGGTGCCAGATGTTCAGTTCGACCTTGATTGGCAATGCCCGTGATTGGTTTGAAATGCTCCCTCACCGAAGTATTGATAGCTTCGGCGAGCTACGTACCGCGTTCAAAAACAATTATACTCAGCGAAAGAAGTATATTAGGGATCCGGTCTTGTTAGCATCCGTCAAGGAAAGGCCTGGAGAGTCTACGGAGGACTTCACGGAACGTTTCAATGACAAGTGCACGCGCACAAAAACGTGCCCAGAGCTCCTAAAAATTTCTGATTACAGACAAGGTATTAATTAGGCGTCTCAATGACAAACGACCGGAGAGGTATGGTGACCTCATGGAAAGGGTCAGAAACTTTGTAGAAGGACAGACCGCGGTAGCTGCGACGTACCCTATAATGGGGAATCATAATTATCGGTCGAACGACCAGCCCAAGAGGCAATCAGGTGGTCAAAGCACCCACGGTAACAGGAGGAACTCAGATTACAAGAGCCAGAATAAAGGAGGGTGTCCGGATGATAAATTCACCCCTTTAAAGATGACTTACCGAGATATCTTGTTAACGGAAGGGGCAAATTTCCCAAGGCCTCCCCCAATGACAACTCTAGTTGACTGTGTTCAAGGAAATCGCTTCTGCGAATTCCATAATGACAAGGGTCACGACATGGAAGAGTGCATCCATCTCAAGAAGCACATAGAGTCTCTGATTAAGTCAGGCAAACTCAAACACCTGGTCAAGGATTGGAAGGATGGGAAGGATAACAAAAAGTATGACAAGAAGGACCCCCAAAAGGACAAGCCTTCAACCATATATATGATTCAATCATGGCATCGCCGCATAAAGCATAAAATTAGTCAACAATTTTTACGCGGCGGAGAGATCTCTTTCCCTCCTATCACGGTAAGCAGCGTGGCCGATGCACCTCTCACGATTGAGGTAAGCATTAGAACCCACAACATTCGTCGTATGTATGTGGATGGAGGGTCATCGGTGGAACTACTCTAAGAACATTGCTTCGTACAGCTACGACCAGAGATCAAAAGCCAATTAGTGCCGGCCACGTCGTCGCTCATTGGCTTTAGTGGAGATACTATCTGGCCAATAGGACAATTGCGTCTACTGGTAACCATTAGTGATAAAGAGCATTCCACCCCGGCGTGGATGAACTTCATGGTGATACGTTCACACCCTCCGTACAATGGTATTATTGGAAGACCATGCATCCTAGCCATACGGGCAGTCCCGTCCACGGCACACGGCATGATTAAATTCTCAGTTGAAGGGGGAATTGTCACTATCTACAATTCGATTACACCGACATCCGAATGCCACGTCGTGACAACACCAGTTCAGCCAGTTCCCATAGAGGAAGGATCACCACCCCCTAATTGGAAGGTGGTAATCCACCCCGACTACTCGGAACAAGAGGTAGCCATAGGGGGAACACTTTCAGAAAAAGGAAAGAAGGCCATGTGCTCTCTCCTAAAGGCAAACCTTGATATATTCGCATGGGAGACAAAACATATGACGGGCGTGCCACGTTCAATAGCAGAACACAAGCTTCAAATCCGCCCGGGGTATCCCCCTGTTAAGCAAAAGAAGCGCGGTCAAGCACCAGAACGCAGCCAGGTAATACTGGACGAGGTACGGAAACTGGTGGACGCAGGAATTATGCGCGAGGTCTATTACCATGAATGGTTATCTAATCCGGTCATGGTCAAGACACATGATGGAAGTTGGCGCATGTGTGTAGACTTCACAGACTTGAACAAAGCTTGTCCGCAAGACTGCTATCCGTTACCAGAAATCGATTAGAAGGTGGAATCCTTATGTAGATACCCTTTTAAATGTTTTTAGACGCATACAAAGGATACCATCAGATCCAGATGGCGGAGGAAGACGAGGAGAAGACGGCACGTTCCACACTAGTCAGGGCGTGTATTGTTACACAAAGATGCCGTTCAGACTAAAGAACGTCGGCGAGACATATCAATGACTTGTTGATAAAGCCTTTGACTCGCAGATTGGCCGTAACCTTGAGGTCTATGTTGACGACTTGGTCATCAAGAGCCATATGGAGGAAGCACTCCTCCGTGACATCCAGGAGACGTTCGACACGTTAAGGAAAATAACATGAAACTGAATCCCAAAAAGTGCACGTTTGGAGAAACCGAAGGAATGTTCCTTAGGTATATGATTAATCCAAACGGCATTAAACCTTGTCCGGAGAAGAGGGACGCCGTGATACAGCTACCGTCCCCTCGGACACTCAAGGAGGTACAATCACTCAAGGGAAAGCTAGCTGAGCTTAATAGGTTCTTGTCAAAGTCCGCGGAGAAGTAACTTCCTTTATTTAAAACACTCAAGAAGTGCTTAAAGAAAGGAGACTTTCGCTGGACAAAAGAGGCAGAGGAAGCCTTTGGACAGCTCAAACAACATCTCGCGGCTCTACCCATGCTAGTTGCACCCCGACCTAAGGAGGAGCTAATCATGTATCTGTCCGCTACGAACGGAGCAATAAGCGCAGTCCTTATGACTGATCGGGATTCAGTCCAGACTCCGGTTTACTTCATTAGTAGAGAATTGCAAGGACCAAAGTTGAATTATTCATCAATGGAGAAGTTGGTTTTGTCGTTGGTTTACGCCGCGAAAAGGCTACGCCGGTACTTCCAGGCGCACCTAATTGTGGTTATCACTGATCAGCCAATAAAACAGATCATCTCTAAACCGGACGTAGCCGAAGATTGCAGAAATGGAGCGTCCTAATAGGAGAACATAACATCTCTTATAGACCAAGGACAACCGTCAAGGGCCAAAATTTGGCAAACTTCCTAATTGAGAAACCTGAGGAGGCCGAGCCAACGGTGCAAAAAGAAGAAATTCCAACGAAACCATGGGTTTTGTTTATTGACGGATCTTCTTGCACGGACGGATCAGGAGTAGGCCTCATTCTCACGAATCTGGAAGGAATGGAATTTACCTACGCCTTGTGCTTTGAGTTCACAACCACGAATAATGAGGCAGAATATAAAGCATTGATTGCGGGTTTAAAAATCGCCGCTAGGATGGGAGTCCGTAACCTTGAAGCCTACGTGGACTCACGGCTTGTCGCGAATCATATCCTAGGAGGGTACGTAGCTAAGGAGGATAACATGATCCAATATTTGGAGAAAGTCAAGTCACTCATCGTCAGTTTTGGAAAGTTCTCCATCGAGCAGGTACCAAGAGGCGAGAACAAGAAGGCAGATGCTCTTAGCAAGATCACGTCTACAAGCTTTGCCCATCTATCCAAACAGGTGTTGGTTGAAATACTCAAGGAAAAGTCCATCAAAGGGAGAGAGATAACAACCATAGTTGAAGAAGAGGGGCCTACATGAATGACCCCGATCATCAACTACCTAACTGATGAGACCCTTCCTGAGGACGAAAAGGCGGCGCGACGTGTCAAAAGGAAGTCGCATCATTTTAAACACTGAGATGGTGTTCTATACAAGCGTTCCTTCCTACAGTCGTGGCTGCGATGCGTCGGACTGCGCCAGGCTGGCTATGTGATTAGTGAGATACATGAAGGGTCGTGCGGCATGCACGCAGGCCCCAGATCAGTAGTGGCACGAGCTCTACGCACAGGGTACTATTGGCCGACTATGCATCGGGACGCACGAGACACGATTCTTAAATGCAGTGATTGCCAAGTACACAGGCCAGTACCGCGACATCCACAACAAGAACTGACACCCATCACATCCCCATGGCCATTCTACAAGTGGGGGATTGATATCGCAGGCACTTTTCCTGTTGCCGCAGGGGGCGTTAAGTTCTTGATTGTAGCTATGGACTATTTCACTCGCTAGATAGAAGCTAAGACGGTCAAAACGATTACGGGCAAACAGGTAAAAAAGTTTGTTTGGGAAAATATTGTGTACCGCTTTGGTTTGCCAGCCGAGATCATCTCGGATAATGAAAAGCAGTTCGCGGATAATCCATTCAAGGATTGGTGCGCGGCGTTGAACATCACACGACGTTGGCGTCAGTTAAACACCCACAAACTAATGGTCTCGTGGAGCGAGAAAATAGAAGCCTAGGGGAAGGTATAAAAGCACGCTTAGATGAAAGAAGCACCAAGTGGGTAGATGAACTGCCGCATGTCCTATGGGTACACAGGACAATGATCAAAACAACCAATGGGGACACTCCTTTCGCGCTGTCCTACGGAACCGCCCCATCAGAAATTGGGATGCCAACAATCCGCACGGCGGAGGTTAACATCGTCACAAACGATGAGCAACTCCGTGTCAATCTAGACTTGTTAGAGGAGAAACGAGAGATAGCAGCCATCAATGAGGCTATGTCTAAGGCACGTATGAAAGCTTATTACGATTCTAAAGTCAAGGGTGTTTCTTTCCGACCAGGGGATTTTGTCTATCGTGCTAACAAGGCAAGTCGCGCGGAGAACATGGGGAAGCTTGGTCCAAAGTGGGAAGAGCCGTATGAGGTCACGGAAGCTTTAGGGCTAGGTGCGTACAAGTTGCGTGATATGGATGGCCGTAACTTGGATCGTACATGGAATATTTGCAACCTTAAAAGATGTTACCTCTGAAAGGACTACGACCTCCTAATGTAAAGATTTTACTAGTTGAAAGTTCGTTATTCTCGGTGTCTAATCGAATTAATTTCCGGTAAATTGTGTGAGATTAGTTGTTCTTGGTGAAAAAAATATTTTTGGATTTGGTAAAATAAATGTGCAAGACTTAATAATAAAGGACGGGAAATTAAAAGTAAAACTAGTTGAAACGTAAACGGTGCAATATTTAAAACGTTAAAAGTAAATGACGTAAAATTAAAACTTAGCGAAAAGTAAATTGACAATTAAATAAAAATGCAAAACGAATTAAAAATGAACTAAAAATAAAACGAGAGAACTTGACACTTAAACTAAAACAAAATCGTAAAACAAAACAAAAACAACCCATCGGAATCCGATCGGAATGTAACCCCATCGGAAAGGATGGTCGGAACGTGCTAAAGGGTCAGATCGGAATATATTCGGATCGTTTGATCGGAATGTACCAAATCCACCCGTCGGAATATCATCAAAGCTAGCCAAATCGGAATGATGGAAAAAGTGGTGCAATCGGAATATAAACAAAACAAGCTGATCGGAATAACGTAAATGCAAGTAATCGGAATAAGGAAACCCTTTTCCGATCAATACGATCGGAATAAGGGTGATGCTGGTCGGAATAAACAGATCGGAAAGCGTTGGCTGCAAATCGGAACCACCAAAACCCTTTTCCGATTTGATCAATCGGAAAGAGGGGAATGTTACTGCTCGAAAAGGGACCAATCGGAAAGGGGTTTTAAACCCTTTCCTAAAATTGTGGAAATCGGAAAAGCTAGGTAATAAGCTAAATTTATAAGCTAATACCCGAAACTTAACAATCCAAATACTTAACCGAATCAAATAAGCACTTTAATCAACTTATCTAACTCGAAATCAAACAACTTTTTAGATTAAACAATAAAAACATAAACTTTTTAAGGAAGATTTTTATAAAGTAAATAAGCTAATCATAAAAATAAGCCAATAAGCACAAAAGTCTTAAAGCTTAATCAAATGAAAACTTATAAAATGATCAAAAGATTAACTTTTTAAGCACGAAATCATTAAGAACAACACGGATCTATTGATAATCGCACCAAAATTAATCTTAAATCAAAGAAAAGTAGAATGAGAATAAGAATTAAAAGCTTAAAATAGAACTTTGATTAATAAAAATAAGCAATACAAAGTGTTTAATCTTGAAAGATTAAAAGAAAAAGATGAAGTTTAGTGAGAGAAAGTTTAAGACTTTCTCTCTCTAAAACTAGAGAAAACTAAGAAAAAGTGAAAACTAGCTAAAAACTATCTAACCACCCTCCTAATGACTATTAGGAGGGTATTTATAGGGAAGGTGGAAGGAGTGCATGTGTTGCATCTTCTTTCTCTCTTTCTTCACGTTTTCTCGACTCGACTTTAATTCTTCGTCTTTGTCGTCTCGGGATTTGAACTTGTCTTTTAATTTTCTTCTTCTATTAGACTTAAGTTCTTCGACTTCGTTTTAACTTCCGTCTTTGGACTTTTTCTTCGATAAATCTTCAGAATAGGCCTTGGACTTCCGTTCTTTTTGCACTCTTGATCTTTTGACTTCGTCTTTTCCCGTTTTCTTCGATAAAAGCCCGTGAAATCCCGTGTTTTCTTCCTTTTTCATAAATTGGTCCTAAAACACAATAAAAACACAAACCACGCATAATTCCGACTTTTACGACATAAATCACACGTTTTGGTCTTGTTTTTATTAGAAATAAGTGGTAAAAGGATAAGTGTTTTCACACTTATTAAATCCCCTACACTTGACCATTGCAATGCCCTCATGCAATGCATTAATTTTAAGGCACGATCTACATTTTTCATCATAAATAACCCACCTTGGCTTTTATTAAATGCTAAACATAAAAGACAGAAATAAGTAAATAAATTAAAAACTTACATTCGGTTTTGGCGGCCATGAACATTTATCATCCTCAAGTTTCACGTTCCCCATACTAAGCTTAAAAATGAGATCATTGTTATTATAAGTTAGAAAACAATCACGAACTCATGTGGGCCAATTACTCACTTAGACTCCCTTATTCCTAGGTGTGTTTCTTATATTTTATTTTTGTCTTGAATGATCACGAGGATGCATTGTTTGACTTATTTCGATAGTTATTTAGTCTGAAAATAAGGTGAACGATTTAATCGATAGTTAGCTAAAGGACCAAATCTTTTAAAACTACTTCTCGGGACCTCATAAAGTTCATATCTTGGCATAACTCGCTTCACGATTTGAGACCTTTCTCGGACCGATATTTGGCAGGGACTTCATACTTCGAATCTTGAGAGACGTTCTTGAAATAATGGTCTTCTCTTCATAATAGAAATTTCTTCACTTGAAGTTTTGAGAGATTCTTCATCTTTGGACCACGACTTCTTCATTTTTCTCCAATCTTTATTTTGGACTTTGATATACAACGATCCGCCTCCTTTTAGGACTTGGATCTATTTATCCTCATACCTTGTTAGGGTCTTTTCGGATAGACTTCTCCATGACTTTTGGGGAGTTTTTGCTTTTCGTCGTGTGTCTTGATCCTTCATATAGATTTTCGATAAATGATTCTTCACATCACTTTTGGATCTTTAGCAACAAAATATAGCCCTCATGCCTTGTTAGGGCCTTTTCGGACTCGCCAATCTTCGCATCCCGCTTCAATAAGTTATGCCTTGGCTATGAACTCTAATCCGTACCGAGCAACTTTTAAACGATCTGGGGCTAGAAGCTAAGTAACCTTTTAAATCGTACAACCTTATTTATTGCAGATAAATTTATTAACAAGCGGAGGGAGAATAGGCTTATAATTAACTCACATAAATTCACGAAAGAATACCGAACTTATAATTGACTCTATCATCTCTCGTTCTCCACAATTTAAAATCTCAAGGAATGAGACTCGTGGATGCTTAGCCTATTAAATCAAAGTTTTGGGTTTTTGAGTCGCCTATAGGAGCTTGCAAATTCTTAGACTTTTTCAAGTTTAGAAATTGCGTTTTAAAGTTCCCTTGATAAACGACTCTCTAGGATCAATTATAGGAACTTGCGAAAAGTTCTTGTTCTTAACCCGTGAGAGTTAAGACTTTCGCGTTTTATAGCTCCCTAAATAAAAGCCTAGCAAAACTTGACTTAAACACGTTAAGGATACTAGCTAGAGTAAACTTAGGCAAGTAAACTCGGGTTAAGTCAAAATGTTCACGACTAAGAAAAATCTGAAACCACTTTATTGAAAATTTATTCTATCAAGGAAATAAAATAAAGGAAAATACAACTATACAACTAGGCCAAAATAGATTAAAAATTTTGTAAAATATCGAAAAATTGATTTTCCGGTTAAAATGAGGGCAAATTCGTGGAAAAGACCAATTACTTCGATAGAAGTCCCCCCTACAATTGAGATAAACATTGTCCTCAATGTTTAAGCATGTGGGAGTAAACTCCCCTACACTTAGGACATTGTGCACGTTGTTTAAATCTTGCTAAGGAAAGGACAACTAAAGTGAATTCAATGTGAACATATAAAATATGAAATATTGAATCACAAGAGTTTTAGGATAGAACCGGGAAGATGGGAACACGGTATCACGGTTCGTCAAAAGTCATCAAGATGGATCTTCGAAGCTTTAATCCCTGCACAGCACAAGAAACAAGACAACAAACATATGCGAGGCTCCCCCTACACTTATTATCAAAGCAGTAAAGGATAGAACACGGGTTGCCTCCCGAGAAGCGCTTGTTTTTGTTCACCGAGTCATGAGCCTGACTCGACCCAATTTTAGTTCATGGGGAACATGGTGAGGGATGGAATCATCTCATGGGAGATGTCCTCACCAAAGTACAGCTTCTGACGCTGGCCATTCACCTTGAAATTGGGCTCATTCGGCTGAGAAAGCTCAATGGTCCCATAAGGAAAGACTTTGGTGACGGTGAATGGACCAGACCAGCGGCTCTTCAACTTGCCAGAGAAGATCTTCAGCTGAGAGTTAAAGAGTAAGACTTGATCACCAACGTGGAACTCTCGGTTCTTGATTTTAGCGTCATGAATGATCTTGGTCTTTTCCTTGTAGATCAGCGAGTTCTCATAAGCTTCATTCCTTAGTTCGTTGAGCTCGTTGAGTTGAATCTTGCGATGATCACCGGCTTTATTGATGTCGAAGTTAGCCCACTTCAAGGCCCAGTGCGCCTTATGTTCCAGCTCGATGGGAAGGTGGCAGGCTTTCCCGTACACAAGACGATAAGGTGTACAACCGATCGGGGTCTTGTAAGCAGTACGGAAAGCCCACAGAGCATCATCTAACTTATCGGCCCAGGCGGCGCGATGCTCTCCCACAGTACGCTCTAAAATTCTCTTCAAGCCACGGTTAGAAATCTCGGCTTGCCCATTGGTTTGGGGATGATAGGCGGTGGAAAGACGGTGATTGACACCATACTTCGCCATGACCCTTGCAAATTGATCGTTGCAAAAATGAGTCCCGCGGTCACTGATGATAGCACGAGGAACGCCAAATCGAGCGAAAAGCTGCTTCTGAAAGTTCACAACCACCCTCACATCATTCGTAGGAAGAGCCTTAGCTTCAACCCATTTAGAAACGTAGTCGACGGCGACGAGGATGTACTTGTTCCCTTTGGATGATGGAAATGGCCCCATAAAGTCGATGCCCCAAACATCAAAGATTTCACATTCCTGTATGAAATTTTGAGGCATCTCATCCTTATGTGTGATCTTGCCTTGACGTTGGCAAGCATCACAATGCTTAACCATTTCTTGAGCGTCACGATAAATGGTGGGCCAATAGAATCCTGAATCAAACACTTTTTTAGCGGTGTAGTTGGGACCAAAGTGACCACCAGTGGGTCCTTTGTGGCAAGCTTGAAGAATTTCAAAAGCTGTCGGTCCGTCAACACATCGACGAATAATCAGATCAGCACACTGTTTGAATAGATAAGGGTCATCCCAAAAGTAAGTCTTAACATCATTCAAGAACTTCTTCTTTTGTTGGGATGTTAGCCCTTTGATGAGAATACCACCCGCTAAGTAGTTTGCAATGTCTGCAAACCACGGGGTGCCATCAAGATTGAGATTTATAGACATTAAGGTCTCAAGGGGGAAAGAGTCATTGATCTCTTTGTTCGGATGATCCCCTTGATATGGATCCTCAAGTCTGCTCAGATGATCCGCGACCAGGTTTTCGGCTCCCTTCTTGTCACGAATTTCAATGTTGAATTCTTGAAGGAGCAAAACCCAGTGAAGAAGTCTTGGCTTAGAATCGTTCTTTGTCATCAAGTACTTCAACGCGGAATGGTCCGTGTATACGATGGTGGGAGATAAAACAAGATAGGGGCGAAATTTCTCAAAAGCATAGACAACAGCTAAAAGTTCTTTTTCGGTTGTCGTATAATGCAATTGAGCCCCTGTCATTGTTTTGCTAGCGTAGTGGATTGGTTGGAAGTGTTTATTCACTCGTTGGCCCAAAACCGCACCAATAGCAAAGTCGCTAGCATCGTACATCAATTCAAAAGGCAGCTCCCAATTTGGGGTAACCAAGACCGGTGCCTTAGTTAGCTTATCCTTAAGAAGATTGAAGGCTTCGAGACACTCTTTAGAAAAGATAAAAGGAGTATCTTTTTCCAAGAGGTGGGTCATCGGGCGAGCGATTTTAGAGAAATCTTGAATGAATCAACGATAGAAGCCCGCATGACCCAGGAAGCTTCTCACACCCTTCACGGTTGAAGGTGGAGGTAATTTGGCTATGACATCAACTTTAGCACGGTCGACTTCAAGACCGGCTTTAGAGATTTTGTGTCCTAGCACAATGCCTTCTTTTACCATAAAATGGCATTTTTCCTAATTCAGAACAAGGCGAGTGTCTTCGCACCGCTTAAGCATACGTTCCAAATTGGCAAGGCAAGAAGAGAAGGAATCCCCAAAGACCGAGAAATCATCCATGAAGACTTCCATGGTTTGCTCAACCATGTCATGGAAGATAGCCAACATGCACCTTTGGAAAGTCCCGGGGGCATTGCATAAGCCAAAAGGCATTCTTTTATAAGCAAATGTGCCGTAGGGACAAGTGAATGTTGTCTTCTCTTGATCTTGGGGATCGATGGGTATTTGAAAATAACCCGAGAAACCATCAAGAAAGCAGTAATATTCATTACCCGCTAAACGTTCAAGCATTTGGTCCATAAAAGGTAGGGGGAAATGATCCTTTCTCGTGGCATCATTGAGTTTGCGGTAGTCTATACAAACTCTCCACCCAGTAACGAGACGGGTAGGAATTAACTCGTTGTTTGTATTGGGCACAACAGTGATTCCGCCTTTCTTAGGCACACAATGGACTGGACTAACCCATGGTGAATCCGAAATAGGGTAAATCATACCCGCATCAAGAAGTTTGATAACTTCTTTTTTGATGACTTCATGTATTTTAGGATTCACCCTTCGTTGGATTTGAATTGTGGGCTTAAAGTCGTCCTCCATGAGAATTTTATGTGTGCAGAAATGAGGATCAATTCCACGGATGTCGGAGATTTTCCAAGCGATAGCGCGTTTATGCTTCTTCAACACAGCGACAAGTCGGGCTTTTTCGTCTTCTTTCAGATCCTTTGCGATGATGATCGGTAGCTTCTCGTCATCTTCTAGGAAAACGTACTCAAGATGAGGGGGTAGGTCCTTAAGCTCAAGAGTAGGAGGATCCTCAATAGATGGTGAAACTAACGATGGATCATCATTAGTCACCTCTTTAGGAGCAGGAGGAGAGAACGGGTCCTCATGGAGAAGTCTCTCAATAGTACTAATGTCTTCATCCCAATTGGTGGACAAATTATCATACTTAATATCGAGAGGACCCAAGCTAGCTTCGAAATCATCTAAGTCACTTTCTCCAAAAGGAGTCAATGCTGGAGCAATTGAGGCAACGGTCTCAACATTGGGTAGAGAAGAGAGAGTATTTGCAAGCATCATGAAAATGTACTTCACAAGCCTCATCGAGAACATCAATAGCATTAACACTCTCATATGAATAAGGTTGCTTAGAAATCTTACCCATGTTGAAGACAATTTTGTCGTCACCAACTCTCATGATTATTTCGCCCGCGGCTACATCAATGAGAGTGCGACCGGTCCTCAGGAATGGACGTCCGATGATTAATGGAACACGGGGATCCATCTCGTAGTCAACGACAACAAAATCCGCCGGGAAGGTGAATTTGTCGATGCCAACAAAGACATCTTCGGCGATCCCCACTGGATAAGCAACCGTACGGTTGGCTAATTCCAAAGTCATTTTGGTGGGGACAAGCTCGGGGAGAGATAATTGCTTCCAAACGCTTAAAGGCATTAAGTTTATACTGGCACCTAGATCGGCTAGGGCCATGCAATTCTCTGCTCCCGGGAAGTTGCAAGGAATCAAGAAGCGACCCAGATTACCAAGTTTGGTGGGCAATTTCCTTAAGAGCACTGCGGAGCAGTTCTCATTAAGTTGGGTCTGAGCGATGTCAAGAAGCTTTTCTTTATCACTTAGAAGATCTTTAAACATCTTAGCGTATTTGGGCATGTGAGCGAGAGCCTCGGCAAAGGAGATGTTAAAATTCAATTGTTTAAACATTTTTAGAAAGTTTGAAACCTGAATATCGTCCTTGCTCTTTTGCTTCTCTTTCCTCAACCTTGAAGGATAAGGTATATTGGATGAAGAAGAAGGCTTTAAGGGAATAGGATCACTCACAACCACGGGTGGTGGGGAAATGGGGATAGAAGGTGAAGGAGATGAAGAAAGTTGCTCGTTTTCCTTGTTCACAATCACGGGTGGAGGTGTAGGAAGCTCGGGTTCCATATAACCTTTTCCACTACGAGTGGTGATTGCTTTCATCTCCCCTCTTGGATTCGCAACGGTATTACTCGGAAGAGTACCCGAAGAAGAGGGTTGATTACTTTGGATGAGCGAACCAATCATATCACGAAGGTGAACAGATTGATTATTAAAAGAGTTTTGCATGTTGGCATTAATGTCATTGCTGTGTTTGGCCATATCATTCCTTAGCTCGGCTCGAATATCGCTCCCTTGTTTCACCATGTCATTCTTCAAGTTGACAAATTGACTCTGAAGATTCATCACCAACTCACGATTAGTCTTCATGAACGTCTCGACGTCTGGACTCACTGCCATCGATTGATTGAGAGGTGGAGCTTGGTAAGCTTGAGAATTTCCTTGAGTTGGGTATGGGTTTCTTTGGGATTGATATTGATTTTGAGCACGAGGTTGGGATTGGTTGTTTCGGTTATAGCTTTGTTGTTGGTTTTGGTTTGCAGGAGGGAAACCAGGAGGAGCAAGATAATTGTTGGAACGATAACTTAGCAAGCCACGGTCTCCTTGAGGGCGGGCTTGATAGCCTCCCGTGGGATAAGTGCCGTAAGCTGCGTTAACGTTTTCAGAATAACTGCCTTGGGTAGAAGGACAATCATTATAAGAGTGAGGGCCACCACATGTGTCACAAGAAATAGCAACGACTTTAGCTTGTTGAAAGTGGTTTGTGGCCATGGCCATGAAATTCTTGTTCATTTCAGCGAGTTGTCGAGAAATTTCAGACATTTCAGGATTGGAGGTAGTAGAAGAAACATTGACTCTCGAGTTAGATCTTGAGGATGAATCCCAATTCTTGTGGTGAGTAGTCATGTTTTCGATCAACTCTCGGCACTCCTCCGGTCTCCTTTTCATAAAAGTACCACCGGCGGCGGCAT
Organism: Glebionis coronaria; assembly: GCA_025667525.1. NCBI lineage: Eukaryota > Viridiplantae > Streptophyta > Magnoliopsida > Asterales > Asteraceae > Glebionis > Glebionis coronaria. Next base: position 171,848,228 of record CM046877.1, on the reverse strand, counting down.
TGATCGTGTCACGATCACGAAAAGTGAGACCATTGTAGAAGGTGTCAATTAGAGTGACGGGGAGCATATTGTGATTAGGACAGCGGTCGATCAAATCATTGTATCGTTCCCAAGCATCGAAAAGTGATTCATCATTCTCTTGCATGAATCCACTGATTTGGTTACGAAGGCTAGTGACCATGGATGGGGGAAAGTAGCGCGATAAAAAGCGTTGAGTCATGTCGTTCCACGTATGAATAGAATTCTTAGGAAGACGGTCAAACCATTTTTCGGCATGGTGAGAAAGCGAGTGTGGAAAAAGTTGGAGGCGAAGGTCATCCATAGAAACACCTGAGCACTTCATGCTTTGGGTCATGGTAATGAATTTGTCGAGGTGTTTGTTGGCATCATCATCCGGAATTCCACGAAATGGGTTCGTTTGCACTTGCTGGATCATGTGATGCTTCAACGAAAACTCCTGAGCCGTGACATGCATTGGCGCAATCGGGCCTCCGCGTCCGTTCATGGTGGGTTGGCACAATTCCTCCATGGTTCGTAAATCCGGTAGGTGGACATTGTTGTTGTTGTTGTTGTTGTTGTTGTTGTTATTCAAATTGGGTAGAGGTGGGTTATTATTGTTGTTATTAACACCAGCCATATCTAAATCTTCACGAGTCTCGGGCTCATAATAGTTCGAAGATCTAGTACGCATATACCTGCAGAGAAAATATCTATATAATCTTTTTGGTGCAAAACCTTTTGAAAAGAATTGCTTTTTAATGATTTTTCAATGTTTTTGTATTTTTGAAAAGTTTTATATTTTTTATGGATTTTTGTAAATTTTTATAGCAAGGAAAATAACGTTCAAAGAACGGATCCCAAAATTCAATGCGTCTCTCACTAAAAACCGTTTATCGTAACGAAAAGAGCCGGCAGCGGCGCCATTTAATACTTGGTTTTGGCCTAGTATCAAAATTCGTTATTCTCGGTGTCTAATCGAATTGATTTCCGGTAAATTGTGTGAGATTAGTTGTTCTTGGTGAAAAAAATATTTTTGGATTTGGTAAAATAAATGTGCAAGACTTAATAATAAAGGACGGGAAATTAAAAGTAAAACTAGTTGAAACGTAAACGGTGCAATATTTAAAACGTTAAAAGTAAATGACGTAAAATTAAAACTTAGCGAAAAGTAAATTGACAATTAAATAAAAATGCAAAACGAATTAAAAATGAACTAAAAATAAAACGAGAGAACTTGACACTTAAACTAAAACAAAATCGTAAAACAAAACAAAAACAACCCATCGGAATCCAATCGGAATCCGATCGGAATGTAACCCCATCGGAAAGGATGGTCGGAACGTGCTAAAGGGTCAGATCGGAATATATTCGAATCGTTTGATCGGAATGTACCAAATCCACCCGTCGGAATATCATCAAAGCTAGCCAAATCGGAATGATGGAAAAAGTGGTGCAATCGGAATATAAACAAAACAAGCTGATCGGAATAACGTAAATGCAAGTAATCGGAATAAGGAAACCCTTTTCCGATCAATACGATCGGAATAAGGGTGATGCTGGTCGGAATAAACAGATCGGAAAGCGTTGGCTGCAAATCGGAACCACCAAAACCCTTTTCCGATTTGATCAATCGGAAAGAGGGGAATGTTACTGCTCGGAAAAGGGACCAATCGGAAAGGGGTTTTAAACCCTTTCCTAAAATTGTGGAAATCGGAAAAGCTAGGTAATAAGCTAAATTTATAAGCTAATACCCGAAACTTAACAATCCAAATACTTAACCGAATCAAATAAGCACTTTAATCAACTTATCTAACTCGAAATCAAACAACTTTTTAGATTAAACAATAAAAACATAAACTTTTTAAGGAATATTTTTATAAAGTAAATAAGCTAATCATAAAAATAAGCCAATAAGCACAAAAGTCTTAAAGCTTAATCAAATGAAAACTTATAAAATGATCAAAAGATTAACTTTTTAAGCACGAAATCATTAAGAACAACACAGATCTATTGATAATCGCACCAAAATTAATCTTAAATCAAAGAAAAGTAGAATGAGAATAAGAATTAAAAGCTTAAAATAGAACTTTGATTAATAAAAATAAGCAATACAAAGTGTTTAATCTTGAAAGATTAAAAGAAAAAGATGAAGTTTAGTGAGAGAAAGTTTAAGACTTTCTCTCTCTAAAACTAGAGAAAACTAAGAAAAAGTGAAAACTAGCTAAAAACTATCTAACCACCCTCCTAATGACTATTAGGAGGGTATTTATAGGGAAGGTGGAAGGAGTGCATGTGTTGCATCTTCTTTCTCTCTTTCTTCACGTTTTCTCGACTCGACTTTAATTCTTCGTCTTTGTCGTCTCGGGATTTGAACTTGTCTTTTAATTTTCTTCTTCTATTAGACTTAAGTTCTTCGACTTCGTTTTAACTTCCGTCTTTGGACTTTTTCTTCGATAAATCTTCAGAATAGGCCTTGGACTTCCGTTCTTTTTGCACTCTTGATCTTTTGAATTCGTCTTTTCCCGTTTTCTTCGATAAAAGCCCGTGAAATCCCGTGTTTTCTTCCTTTTTCATAAATTGGTCCTAAAACACAATAAAAACACAAACCACGCATAATTCCGACTTTTACGACATAAATCACACGTTTTGGTCTTGTTTTTATTAGAAATAAGTGGTAAAAGGATAAGTGTTTTCACACTTATTACCTCCGCATGGACACTTTGCTGTGGTCAGCTTCAATGAAGATCCATGTATTTTTTGTTTTCATGCTTTCTAGGTTCTATTTGTCTTAGGATTTTAATTTTGTCAAAAAATCATAACCGTTCTAATCAAATGCCGTCATTCCTAGCTAGATCCACGGTTTGTTCTTGTGCAAATTATTGTCTTACGTTTTTAGAATTATTTGTTATTTTCTAGTATGTTATTACTTGTTCATATGCATTCATTCAACCGTACATGTACTCTTCGCTCCCAGGCGGGGTAAGAGGATTAAGTGAACCTAATAATTCAACTTGTCGCATAATAGGGATGCAACCCCAGTGACGCGGATCATGTATTCTTACTAGACACCTTATTCATAAGACGTTGTAATAAGTTTCCGCATGCCGTACTTACATAGTGCCGGACATGATAAAGACACACGGTGCACGTCTAGTAAATTATAGACTTGGTTTTATTCTTCATTAGCCGTGACACGTCATGCAAACGGATATACGATATCTAAGGAATATAAACAAGTTTCAATATAAACAAACAAAACTTGTCGTGCTCACCACGGACATATATCTTACTAAAAGTTCTAAAGTGTTTACACATATAGTTACAAATTAAAAGCCGTGGACATACACGGACGAATAAGCAATGAGTAGTGCGAATGTTTACAACAGATTAAACTACAAAGGAGGCAGGAACTCCCCTACTTCTCTCTTGCCTTCGGCTATCAAGGCACAGAGGGATTCACCACGCACGTCCTTTCCACTCTGCGCCCTGGCTAGGTTGGCTTCCAACGCCTCAGCCAATAGTCTCTCACCTTTTATGAACTTCAGACTAGCATCATATGTTGGCAAAGTAAGCTGGATTGGGACTGGGGTGAGCTTCACCATAATATCCTTATTGGAGGCATCCTTTAAAGCTTCAAGGTCATCCAGGAAGAGGTACTCCATCTCACCTAGAGCGACCACGGACGCAGTCATCTTTGCTTCCGCCTCGGGGTTATGGTAGGCATGCGTAGTGATTTCTTCCTTCTTGCTTATTAATTCTGCAGCCTTGATCAACCATTCATTCCTGCCGCGGTCAATACCATCTAACATGACATCAGGAAAAGCCTGCACAAACTGTGGTGCCTCCATCACTTTTGTCACGGCCAGACGTGTCCCTTGGCTGACCATCCACCTACGACCAACAATGGCCGTAAGCAGTGAGGGACACAACACTTCAGCGCAGTCCGTGGCCAACACATTCAGCTCACGCTCCACCCTGTCCAAAGCCTCAGCCGTTCGCTCCTCCAAAGCCACTCGCTCCTTGGAAAATTCTTCCTTCAATGCTTCACGCTCCTCTGCAAGGGCGGATTCTTGGTCGATGGTGGATTTGGTCGCAGCTTCGGCTGCGGCTACCTATGAAAACAATTAGGTTACTACATGGGTAAGAAAGACAGGAGGTGTACAAACATTGAACATATATGTGTAAGGATACGTACCTTGCCGTTGGCTGTCTCGAGTAGAGCTTCTAGCTCAGCAATACGCTCATCACGGGCATTGGCGTGGCTGGTTTGTTCTTTTATTGTCTCCTCAGCCACGACCAAGTCAGCCTGTAGGGAGGCAATTTTTTTCTCGTGCTTCTCCACCAGTTCTTCCCTACGAGCAATCCTCCTATCCGTGCGGCGCACATGGGCTAACGACTCCGCCAAACGGCGTCGTAAGGCTGCACCAAGTGTTATCTGGTGCATCGTTGCTACATCATACTGTTCTAGAAGAACCCTATGGTTGAGTTCATCTAGGTCTTGCGCCAGCACGGGAGGAGTCAGGTGGTCCATAAACTCCTTACACTCGGACTCTGCCTCTAGCCTTGTTAGGCTAGACAAGTTCCATGCCGGGCGTAGGCTGGTGTCCAGGCCCTCGGTGCAGGGTTCCTCTTCGTGAGTAGGGGGAGGTGATGGGGGCACTACGGATATCATGGGGGACGGTCCCCTCTTAGTTTCCTTCTCCTGCGCTACTATCGAAGGATCTACCCTGTTATTTAACAAACACTTATAAGTTTTTATGGTATCGTGAGGGAAGCAAATATGATGGGATGTAAAAAGGTACTTACGTCGCATCTATCATCGGCTCCGTGATGGTGGGAGCTACGGCACTCACTGGTGTTGCCTTCCATACATGTGTGTCTGCTTGCGGCGAAGGGTTTTCTTGCGGCAACATGGTGCTACTCCCTTCTTGGAATTGGTGGTGGTCTTCCCTCAGCCTCTTGGGAGGTGTATTGAATTCCCCCGCCTCGACATCTATCTCTTTCACCACCTTCCTGGTGGACTTGCGCTTCCTGGAAGTAGGTTTTGGCTGCTTGGAGACTTACGCCCCCTACGCCACTTCCTCCTCTCCCTCATTGTCATCACCAGTCGTGCGGTTGATGGCCGGATCTGTTGGTTGTTCTTCGCCTTGGATAGAGGTGGCATTCTCCAGTAGCAACTCATCACCATCTTCATTGGTAAAGTCCAGCGGCGACTTCTGGATCACTGGTTCCTGCTCATCAGACCGCGACTCAGTTGTTTCTTCCAGTGCGATAATCATGCCAGTAATAGCAACAAGTAATGGGGGCTCGCCCTCTTTCAGGGGTCGAGATCCCTCCGGAACTTTGCTTAGATCCCCTGGCGTAGTAGCCTAAACAACTTCATCTCTGCGGACATAAGCAAACATATGTGTTAGTATGATTCCAAGCATTATTGTCACATTTATATGCATATACATGTATAAAGTATACCTACCCTGTCTACGCTCGGTCAGAAAGCATGGATATCTATCCTCCCTCCCAAAATAGTTGCGACTGATCCCTATTAAGCATAGGAAATGCTCCGGCAGACCCTTATGGAAATCAGTGCGATGGGTATCTAATGTTTTCACGTCCTGGCTGCTATAATCCTTGGATGAGGGTGGGTAGTCAAAACGTACTTTGGTTTTCAGAACAAAGGTGGTAGGGAACACCTTGTCATCTACGAAAAAATAATGATCGTACCACTTCTTAAGGGAATCTAGAGGTTTCCTATAGCATATGACTTGTTGATTTACTACGTGATGATTTTATTGAAAAAGATAGAAGTCGCGGTATTTATTTCACCCAAGATTGGGTGTCTCTACCAGGTGTTCTGCCGGTAGCTTCGGGCGGTATTCACGTTTGGCATATGCCTGCTCTGACTGAGATCAAAGCCATCGTTAGCCATTGGTCGTTAAGGCGTATTCTCAAAATACCTATATCTACTGCTTTGGCAATAGTTGTGGATCGTTTTTTAAACGACAGCCACCCATTCATCATTTGGGGGACGTAGAAAACCCTAAATAAATTCACGGTGGGGGATACCTCATACGCGTGGTAGGTAACTTCAAATTGGTTAACTATACACGTTCCTATACAATGGGTTGGGATATATGGAAGTCATAATATATTAAAACATCTACGAGGAACTTAGATAGGGGGATGCGGTAGTTTGCCGAGTCAAAAAGGCGCGTGTACACGCCTATTTTCCCAGCAGGAGCGTCCGTGATAGCTTCACCGTCACCTGGATAGGTGGGGTTTACGCTCTCAGGGATGTAATACTCAGACAGGAAGTCCATATATTTCTCCGCGGACATCATGTTGAGAACATCCGTCATCACATGGTTATCTTTCACCATAATCTATAAATATGAGTAGAAAGGCGTGGTGATCTAACCTGGTGTGATGGATTTCCGTGGAAAAAGAAGGAGGAATGGAGGATTAAGTGAAGGTATGACAATGGCGGAAAGGAGTTGTTAACTGTGTGTGTGCACAGTTACACGCACCAACTCTTTTATAGGGTTGCCTCGAGTTACGAGGTGCTATGGATGTTTTCCACGTGTAAACCACCACGCCCATCTAACGGATGAGATTTCTGACACTTCTAAAACGTCAGAGGGACCCACGGGTCACCTCTTAACAGTTTTACGTGGCTCAAGAGTGGGCCTGTCTGGTGCACTTTTGTAGATAAAACGTCCGACTAATGACTAGCATTAATGCATTCATTAATGTTGTCCCGGCCGGCCTTTTTTTTGGAGTGCGGATATGTTTGTGACAACGATATATAAAGGACATTGATTAGTCTAGAGGTTACGCCTACGGCTGTAACAACTAGACTGGGGGACATGATGGCGTATAGTCCCCAACCGGATCATGAACCTAGCCCACGGGTACTACCCGCATCTGGCCCAGCACGAATGGGTTGGAATAATATCATTTGAGCTGATGGGCTTGAATGAACAGTGGCCGCATAAGATGTGTGCGGCCCACGGCCCGGTACGGCCGGTACAGGGTTAGACAGAATCACACTCTTATTAGGATTGGGATTTACCTCAAAGTATAGGATATACACTCACCATAATTAGAAGATAACAATCAAACTAATTATGGTGATTATCCTTTGCTTAGGGCTGAAGCATCGGTGACAGCCCACTAGGGTTTCACCGCCTATATAAGGAACCCCCAAGGGTTCCACAAAGGTATCACATTCTCTCTACTTTCAACCTACAGCTGATTATCTAACCCTAAAACGATTACTTACTCTCACGCTGGATTCTAATCGTGGGATACGTTCCCACGGTAAGCTTAACGCTTGTTGTTTTAGTGTACATGATATCAACAAGACATTCACTTGGTGCAAGAGCCGGAGTCCAGCCTACCCGAATTAAGCCTAATTCGGGTCAAGCAAGGATCATCCAATTTTTGTATCAACACTGGACTTGAGCCATCATGTGACCAGCTTCTTCAGCCCAACTCAGAGATTAATACTACCCAAGAAATAGATTCAGTCCCACCAGTAGGTGAATATCTGATGCAGGGAAGTGAGGACAAATCTTTGGAATTTACAAGTCCAACTGGTCAGGTGCAGCAGCTAACACAACAAATGGGACTCCTTTCTTCGCAGACTAAAGAAGCTTAATTATATATGAACTGTATGTACAAATTTCTTTGATATCATCTGAGGTAAAGCTACCTCGTTTTTAATATAATAGCTTTCTAGTCACCGGTTGTCATGTTTTTACCTTTTTGCCCTTTGAAAGAACTTACAGCCGATTGTGTCCTTCTGCGAGATGTACTTTAATTTGTTTCACATTCAGACTTGTGTCATATTTTTCTATAAAACCGAAAAAACAGTTTTAAATTAACAAAAAATTCATGATGTTATTCATTGAACATGCGTTCTAGAAATGGTGTATATAGGAGACCAAGAAAATGAAGTTTTATGAATAGTTGTTTCTAGTTTGAAGTTATTCTTCCTTGATCCTATGAAAGCTGAATTCGTATTGCTAGGGTGGGAAATATTTGGATGGCACCCTTGTTTAGAAAGCTGTAAAATGTGTATGCTGTTAAAACCATAATTTATTTTGCAATTCCAGGCCTGTTTCGCCTAGCATAGAGTTGTATGTAATGTGGTGTAAGACTGTAAGTTAGTGCACTGGGCGTTTGCCACCGCAAAGATTTTGGTGGTTTTTCTCTTATGAAAGCCGACCAATATACTTGTTATAGGTATATTTTGTACTGAAATTGATTATGGGTGGAATTGTTATCAACATTAGAAGTATCTGCTACTGGTCCATATAGTCCAGTGTTGGTTTTGATACAATCTGGTTTAGTTATTTTTTTGCTCTTTGGACCAACCTACCTGTAATATGTATCTGGCCTCCGGCGCAGATGCAGTGCTTGGCTAGGTGTGGCACGTGCTACACATAAAAAATCCCGAGGAGCAGTACATTTGTATGGAAAAACTATTTTCTGAGCTTGCTGCTCCTAGATAAAATGGTTCAGAAGGCGTACAGAAATGGGAAGAAGATGACGAGTTTAAGTTACCTTAACTTATCGGTTAAAAAAAGTTAACTTATGACCCCTTACTTTTCCAAGATTTTTTACGTTTTAATCATTTTTTAGGCATTCGTCAGTTTTGTACGTTTTCGTCATTTTTTAAATATTTTCGTCAGATTTGTTACGTTTTAGTCGGTATTTTTACGTTTTCGTTTTTACGCTTTTGTCCAATTATTTACGTTTTCGTAATTAATCTTACGTTATCGTTAATAATTTTACGTTTTTGTCTGTTTTCACGTTTTTTTTCCGATTTTTTACATTTTTCACGATAATTTTTACGTTTTCGACTAATTTTTACGTTTTCGTCAATAATTCTATGTTTTCGTCAATTCTTTTACGTTTTTGTCAGTAATTTTACTTTTTTGCTAGTATTTTCCATTTTCATCCGATTTTTTATGTTTTCGTCCGATTTTTTTTAGTTTTCGTAAGTGTTTTTACGATTTTGTCGAAAACGAAAAAATACTGAAGAAAACGTAAAAGACTGACAACAACGTAAAAGTACCGACAAAAACGTAAAACAAAAGGATAAAAACGTAAAAATACTGATGGAAGCGTAAAAAATAGACCGAAACTAAAATTGCTTGCGAAAACTTAAGAGATCGAACAAAAACGTTAAAATACTGACGGAAACGTGAAAAATGGAATGAAATCTTTAAAAACTGACGAAAACGTAAACGTATAGACGCAAAATAAAAAAAACGTAAAAAATAAGATTAAAAAGTAAAAATACTGACCAAAACATAAAATTAGTGACGAAAACGTAAATGATCGAACAAAAACGTAAAAACTGACGGAAACGTGAGAAATCGAACGAAAATGTTAAAAAACTGACAAAAACGTGATAGTACCGACGAAAACTAAAATAAGTTGACAACGTAAAAAGACTGAGTGAAACGTAAACGCTCTGACGAAAACGTTTAGATTTTGGTTAAAACGCAAAAAAAACTGACAAATACGTGAAAATACCAATGAAAACTTAAAGCATCGGGCGAAAACGTAAAATACTGACAAAAACGTAAAAATACTGGCAAAAACGTCAAAAAGAAATTAGACAAACGTTAAAAGTTTGATTAAAACGTAAAAATTCGGATGAAAACATAAATACTGACGACAATGCAAAAAGAACTGACAAATAGGTAAAAATACTGTCGAAAACGCAAAAAAAGGACAAAAAGATTAAAAACTAACGAAAGGGTAAAAGTATTGTTCGTGCTTGTTCATTTATTAAATAAACGAACATAAACGAGTTTTCCGTTAGACGATCAACTGACGGACAATTTGCGCCCTACTGATAAGTCTACAACTAATTTGAAGTTATAGAAAACATTACACAATATTTTTTGTTTAAGTAGGTTATAGATGTTAGCATAACCGTCATAATATTAGATACAACTTTTTTCCTTTAGATATCGTGTATTTATCAAAAAGTAAAAAAAAAGAAAAAAAAGCAAACGGGGAAAAATGTTATATAAAGTGTAGTAAAAAATCAATGTCAAAAGGTGGGGGGTTAAAAAAGGAACCGTTTTAAATGAATTAATTACCATTTACCACCGAGTAGAAACCAACTTAGAGGGCAAAGAAAAAATATGACCGCTAGTTACCACCGACTAGAAAACTACGATTACCACGCACCGACTTAGAGCCCACGGCAAAAAGGCTTATATATATGGAAAACTACCTTTTCTCTCCCTCAAACGCTCTTCAATTCGATCTTCTCCCTTTCAATCTTTTGCTTTTATAATGGCTGCCCATGCAAAAAGAAAGCACCCCGACTGCGAGTCTGATGATGATGATGAGACTCTTTCTCGACCCTTTAAAACTAATCGGGTTTCTTCCCATTATAGCATGGAGATGTGTTCTTATGTAAAAAAACAGAACCTTAGTACTTTTTTGGAAGAAGAGTGTTTGGATGACTATTCGGATGATGACTATGAATCTAGTACAGAGGACGGTCAAGTGGCTCAACAAGACTGTAGTACTTATTTGGAAGAGGCTCAAGAAAAGTCTACTACTTCTTATGCGGAAGATCCTGATGAGTATTCGGATCATGAGGAGGCTGAAGAAGAGTGTAGTTCTGATGTGAAAGAGTCTGCTGGGTATTCGGACGAAGTGTCTAATACAGAGGGTGGTTATTACGTAGAAGATTATTGTGAGGAAGGGTGGTTTATTGGAATGAAGTACATAGCAGGTGAAAAAGCTGGGACGTATGAGTGTAGAGAGGATACTGAAGACGTGTGTAGTTCTGATGTGAAAGATCCTGCTGAGTATTCGGACAAAGTGTCTAGTACAGACGGGTGCTCATTATGTACAAGAGTTTTGCGAAGCCGGGTGGTTTATTGGAATCAAGTACATAGCAGGTGAAAGACGTATGAGTGTAAAGAGGATACCGCTGAGGAGGCTGATGAAGGGTGTAGTCGTTATTACACGGAAGAGGCTTTCGAGTATTTGGATGAAGAGTCTAGTAGCGAGAACGATGATTTTGTAAAAGAAGTAATACTTTATACAATGTCATATGATCTTTTTATAATAACCTTGTTCTGTTTGATTATCTTGTGAATATTCACGGTTAGTTAATATGTTGTCTTCTTTTTACATCCAAATCATGTTGCAATTTATTCTTGAACATAAATGTTGCATCTATATTCAAAGAGTTTTTGACACCTGAGGTATAAAACAAGTTTGATTAGAATATGGAGTATTTCTGCAATTTCCTTTTGGATCTGAGCTTGTGGTTAATTTGAGGATTTTTTATCTTAATAATATTGTTGAATGATAAACGGAATCTGTTTTCATAAGTCAAGTCACTAAAAACGATTTAACTTAGTTAAAATTGGACTTAGAGTTAATAAACGGGTGTTTGGGTGTAACTTTTGCATAAGTAGAATATGATTTGGAGTACTGTAAGTTGAATGATAAAGTTTCTAATTAGTCAAAATAAGAGTCCTCTATAGCTAGATGCCTAGATTTTAGATGTGTAGAGTTTGTAGTTCAAAATGGATAAAATATGGTTAGATACTTAGATAGTTTCTGCTCTTACTTCGCAGATTTTTATTGATTTGCTTTGTGAACGATATGCTCTGAAAGTTGGTATACTAGTTACTATTATATGCACAGGGTAAAAAGTTATCTGAAACGCTCGCTTTTGTCGCTTCTCTCTTTAGGGAAAGGCATGTCGCTTTGAGGTCGCTTTCGCCTTTAACTACCTTGGATTTATGATGGTTGTTTCACTCTTTGCCACTAGTCCTACTATGATATTTTAGCTGTTATGATTTTTTGTCACATGTTATAATTGTATGCCAGTATGGTCTACGGAGAACCTATTCAAAAAGTAATTTCAGCAAAAGACCTTACTATCTCTAGTTAGCAGTGTGTAGGGGTGTGAGGTAGCCTATTATTGTAGGGAGCTAATAGCATATTCATCTTTTAGAGAAATCATGTTCTTGATAGCTTAGCAATGATTTCCAATGTGAAACTTTATAGGGAGGGTCGTGCCCGTGACTTACGCTTGAGGGTTGGAATCTTGTTTGGAAACTAAGAGCACAGGGTACGGTTCCAAGCCCTTGGGTGGTGTTATGGAAAAAGTGCTTGCCACGTCAGCTTTTTTCACCATTACACCAGAATCACCATAAATGAGGCTCCCTGGTTAACACCACAATTCTGGTGTTATAGTGACCCCACTTTTCCAAAAAAAAAAAACACTGCGTGAGAACACGAAAACGCTACACGGGGTGTGGCACCTCGCGTTTTCCTGTCGCGCTTTCGCAACCATTTGGGCTGGCGATTACGGCGTGAGACGCGAAGCCGTGGGGTGGCGTTTTCGCGAAAACTCAGCCCACCCTGAGCTCTAAGTATGTTAATTTTACCAGGGTCATATTGTCTTGTCAGTAGTGAATGTGGTTACTGAGTTAGTCACTGTTTGGGATGATGCAAGACGCGTTAAGGATTTAAGATATCTGATAAAAAGGCTCCATGGCATGTTTTATTTGATATTTTTTTAGGTATATATATATCCTAGCCATAAGTTATTGGGACACAAGTTAGTCATGTGTATAATGGAGTTAAACTAACATCTTGGTCGTGTTATTGTCGGAATTGAGTACTGCTTACTAATCGCGATTTTTTCCCTTCATCTTCTGGCTGAGGACCCCCTTGCAATTAGTACGGGTTGCCATAGTTGCCTGGATGGAATATTAGAACGAAGGGATGAAGGAGTCCGACTAGCTAGAGTGATGCAAATGGGCTTGCGTAGTAATGACCAAACATACATTTCAAGGAATCGAAATATCTCACTGGTTTGACAACTGTCAAGTGTTAAGTAACTTGATTGTTAGATATGGGAAGTGTACCACAATTCTTGTGTTGGGTATAAAATAAGTATGCTCTTAAGAGTTAACGAGTAATACATCTAAAATCTAGACATAGGCTGGTAACCATCACTCACTAGGTAAGTAGGAACGAAGGTGGAATGGAGATAGGGTTAAGCTTAGCTCTGCTTACAACTGAAGGGAGGTACACCAAGTAGTTCCATACTTCCATGTGCTGGCGTGACTTGCCTATGTAATATGATTAACAATAAGCAGTGTGTTATTCAAAGCTGAAAATCAGTGAGCTACACACTTCAGTAATGATCTGGGTGGTACACTGGTACTTATTATTGATTTCCGTAACCCCAATTGAGTGAGAACATTTATTGTCTACTTATTACCCCTGAATACGTGCTCAGTAGTTCCTGGAGTTTTCAGATGACATTTACTATCTTTGTGGAGGTTACTTTTCCACCTTATTTAACATCAGTTGTTAAACATTAAACTATTCACTGTTACAATTTATCAGTTTGAAGTTTACAGTAGAGTTTGAAATATTGTCTCTTTTTTATTGATGCCATTGGTGGTGATATAAAAAAGATCTCCCTTTGGCATTGGCAGATACTTGAAAATATAACTTTATTATAACCATAAGATAGTTCATGTGACATTTTTATGAGGGTCATCGTTACATTTAGAAAAGAGTTAAAGACTGCTGCAACTTTTAGCATATTGATGGAGAACAAACAATTTTTGCGTGTCCTTAACAAATTAATATTCAAATACAAGTCATTATCAGCTAAGACCAATTTACTTATAATGATTTGGTAGGCACAATAGGGATATATAATCAACGTATCATTCTTATAATGTGCTGTCTTTGATGAACAAACAGGGATTTAGAAAAGTTGACCCCGATCGTTGGGAATTTGCGAATGAGGGATTCTTACGAGGCCAAAAACACCTACTGAAAAGTATCCTTCGGCGTAAACCTGCCTCAGGACACACTCAACAGTCACACCCACCACGCCCACAAACCCCATCAGTAGGTGCATGTGTTCAAGTCGGGAAATTTGGTCTTGAAGAGGAAGTCGAAAGGCTTAAAAGAGACAAAAACGTGCTGATGCAGGAACTTGTCCGACTAAGGCAGCAACAGCAAACAACTGATAATCAAATGCAATCAATGGTGCAACGTCTTCAAGGTATGGAACAAAGACAACAACAAATGATGTCATTTTTAGCCAAGGCAGTTAATAGCCCTGGTTTCTTGTCTCACTTTGTACAACACCAAAACGAGACCACCAAACTCATAAAAGAAGGCAGCAAAAAGCGCAGACTGAAGCAAGATGGCGTCGTTTCAAATGGGCATAATGAGTCACCTGATAGTCAGATTGTTAAATACAAACCAATGATTACACTTGGGGCAAACTCCTCACCTCCATCAGAAGGTAGTGGCCCGGGAGTCATGGTTCAAGGACAGTTGATTATGCCAGAAGTCACTGGAGACCAATCTGCACCACTTGAAGCAAATTCTGATGTGGTTGCAACAAGTCCACTAGCCGATGGTAAAGAATTGCCTTATATACCTGATGACCTAGATATGGTGTCAAATGATGCATTCATTGGGCCGAACATAGTTCCGTCGGACATTGAGGTGGCTGCAACAAGCCCACTAGCTGATGGTCAAGAATTGCCTTATATACCAGATGATCTAGATATGGTGCCTGATGATGCATTCATTGGTCCGGACATGGTTCCATCAGACATTGAAAATTTTCTGCTTAATCCTGATGAGGAATGGAATAGCAATTTGCTGGTTGAGATGGATAAGTATATCGCTGGACTTGAGCCATCATGTAACCAGCTTCTTCAGCCCAACTCAGAGATTAATACTACCCAAGAAATGGATTCAGTCCCACCAGTCGGTGAATATCTGATGCAGGGAAGTGAGGACAAATCTTTGGAATTTACAAGTCCAACTGGTCAGGTGCAGCAGCTAACACAACAAATGGGACTCCTTTCTTCGCAGACTAAAGAAGCTTAATTATATATGAACTGTATGTACAAATGTCTTTGATATCATCTGAGGTAAAGCTACCTCGTTTTTAATATAATAGCTTTCTAGTCATCGGTTGTCATGTTTTTACCTTTTTGCCCTTTGAGAGAACTTACAGCCGATTGTGTCCTTCTGTGAGATGTACTTTAATTTGTTTCACATTCAGACTTGTGTCATATTTTTTCTAGAAAACGAAAAAAAAAAAAAACAGTTTTAAAGTAACAAAAAGTTCATGATGTTATTCATTGAACATGCCTTCTGGAAATGGTGTATCTAGGAGACCAAGAAAATGAGTTTTATGAATAGAAGTTGTTTCTAGTTTGAAGTTATTCTTCCTTAATCCTTGATCTTATGAAAGCTGAATTCGTATTGTTGGGGTGGGAAATATTTGGATGCCACCTATGTTTAGAGAAGCTCTTAAATGTGTATGCTGTTAAAACAATAATTTATTTTGCAATTCTAGGTCTGTTTCGCCTAGCATAGAGTTGTATGTAATGTGGTGTAAGACTGTAAGTTAGTGCACTGGGCTGTCTGGGCATTTGCCACCGCAAAGATTTTGGTGGTTTTTCTCTTATGAAAGCCGGCAAATATACTTGTTATAGGTATATTTTGTACTGAAATTGATTATGGGTGGAATTGTTATCAACATTAGAAGTATCTTCCCTATTGGCATGATTGGTTTTGTAATAGGTTGATATCATATGGCCTGTCATGTGATTGTGGTAGTTCAAGTTTTCTAGCTTGAGGTTAATGTGACAATCTAGTCACATTCCATTGTACTTAACTGTTTTTGGGAATATATATTTTACCGGGGAAAGTCCTCTTTACCCAAAAAAAAAAAAAAAAAAACATTAGAAGCATCTGCTACTGGTCCATAGAGTCCAGTGTAGGTTTTGATACAATCTGGTTTAGTTATTTTTTTTGCTCTTTGGACCAACCTACATGTAATATGTATCTGGCCTCCGACGCAGAGTGCTTGGCTAGGCGTGGCACGTGCTACACATAAAAATCCCGAGGAGCAGTATACGTTTGTATGGAAAAACTGTTTTCTGAGCTTGCTGCTCCTAGATAAAATGGTTCAGAAGGCGTACAGAAATGGCAAGAAGATGACGAGTTTAAGTTATCTTAACTTATCGGTTCAAAAAAAGTTATCTTAACTTATGACCCCTTACACTTTCCAAGATTTTTTACGTTTTAATCAGTTTTTTAGGCTTCCGTAAGTTTTTTACGTTTTCGTCATTTTTTTTTATATTTTCCTCAGTAATTTTACGTTTTAGTCGGTAATTTTATGTTTTCGTTTTTACGCTTTTGTCCGATTTTTTACGTTTTCGTCAGTAATTTTACGTTATCGTCAATAATTTTATGTTTTTGTCTGTTTTCACGTTTTTGTCCGATTTTAAAAATAATTCCCCATAATTTTTACGTTTTCGACGGTCGTCAATAATTGTGTATGTATTCGTCAGTTCTTTTACGTTTTTGCTAGTATTTTTACATTTTCATCCGATTTTTTAGGTCTTCTGCCTATTTTTTAGTTTTCGTCTTATTTTTGAGTTTTTAGTTTTCATCAGTGTTTTTACGTTTTTGTCGAAAGCGAAAAAATATTGACGAAAACGTAAAAAACCGACAACAACATAAAAGTATTGAAAAAAACGTAAAAATACTGATGGAAGCGTAAAAAACTACCGAAACTAAAATTGCTTGCGAAAACTTACGAGATCGAACAAAAACGTGAAAATACTGACGGAAACGTAAAAAGCGAACGAAATAATTTAAAAAATTGACGAAAACGTTAAAATACTGACGAAAACTAAAAAAAACCGATAACAACGTTTAAAGACTGATGGAAACGTAAAAATCAGATGAAAACATAAAAATACTAACGAAAACATAAAATTAGTGACGAAAACATAAATTGGCGAACTAAAACGTAAAAATACTGATGGAAACGTAAAAAATCGAACGAAAACGTTAAAAAAATGACAAAAACGTGATAGTACCGACGAAAACTAAATTATGCTGACAACAACGTAAAAAGACTGAGTGAAACGTAAAAATTCTGAAGAAATCGTTTAAATATTGGTGAAAATGCAAAAAAACTGACAAATACGTGAAAATACTGATGAAAACGTAAAGCATCGGACGAAAACGTAAAATATTGTCAAAAGCGTAACAATATTGACGAAAACCTAAAAAACAGACAAAATGATTAAAAACTGACTAAAACGTAAGAAATCAGACAAACGTTAAAAGTATTTTTACGATTTTTTTACGTTTTCGTTAATATTTTTACGCTTTCGTAAATTTTAAACCTTTTTTCTCAATATTTGCGTTTTCCTCAGTATTGTTACCGTGGGATTGTTTCCCACGATTAGACTCTGGCGTGAGAGTAAATAATCGGTTTTAGGGTTTAGTAATCTGTAACGGTAAATACTGTGTTGTCTCTCCCACCTTGGTGAGGTGCTTAAGTTTGCCTGACTTTACCAGCGCCTCAATATGCTTCTTGAGCTCCTTCAGACATTAATATCTCTCTTGGAGTCATTTTTAGGGGGTGAATTTGTCATTCCCACGCCTTCCTCTCGGTTGGCCGCGATAGTCAAGGCTTCGATTGTTGGTCTGGTTAGTCTACTGCCGCTTGGGCTGATCGTGCGCCCTATAGCTTTGGTTTCTCTTTCTGCTATTAGCAGCCGCTGTTTCTCCTTGTATGAAGGATCTGACCCTTTTCATTAGTTTGTCAAAGGTTACTGGAACCCTATCGTTTAAGTGTCTAATAAATTCTTGATCAAATATTTCTTGCATGTAATCATAAATTTTTAAGACCTCGGGACATGCTCTGACTTTGGTACACTCGTCCTTAAATCGCTTCGTGAAGTCCTCCGTGGATTCCCCTTGTAGCTGTTTCACTATGGCGAGTGGGACGGGGTTCCTATTGTACTTCTTTCGCTGAGTGTAGTTTCTTTTGAATGCCCTTCACAGGTCTCCGAACCCGTCTATGCTCCGACGAGGAAGTTTTTCGAACCAGTCTCGCGCATTACCAGTTAGAGTTGAGTTGAACATGTGGCACCACATGGGCATCGGCTATTGTTCCATTTTCGCCTGTGATTCGAAGACTTTCAAGTGGTCATCCGGATTGCGTGTTCCGTCATAGGTCTTAACATTTATCGGCATACGTCGCTTCTTATCCTCCGAATAGTTTCGAATACGACTTGTAAACGCATCTTCCTTCTTTCGACACCATGGGAGAGACAAGTCCTCGTTCTCGCGCTGGAATTGGCGATGGGAGTGTCTCCGGTGTTCTCTTTCACCGCCTGAAGATCCTGAGGAAGAATACCTTGGTCTGCGTCGCCTAGGGTGATGGTCATCAGAGTCAGAAATGGATGATTCATAACTTGGGGATTCTTTTTCCCCGCATGGACTTGCTTCGTCGGCTCCTTTTCGGGCTTCTACCCTGGGGTTCCGGAGTTAGGTCCCTTTCATTAGCTCCTGGACTGATTCGCTTGAAAACACTGGCTCGCCGAGTATCCTCGGTGGGGGTTTCCGGATCTGCATGCCCTAATGACCCATCAGATTGGACATAGGTTTCTTGCCCCGCCGCTAGATCCTCAATTATACGATCTCCAATGCGTTCGAAAACGTTCTGTGGCTGAGGTTGTCCCTCAACCTGACGCCTCTTTCGCCTCCTCGGTGGACGCTGCGGCGTGTTGCCCAAATCAACATCAAAGTTAAGTCTAGACTGCAAACTTCCTCTCTGGTTCAACCTTGTCGCGATGATATCAAAGTTCTGAGTGACGTAGTCTTCGATACTCCCTTCATTGCTGGAGATGGTCGTATCGACCCCTGTTTTCGTAATAGGCTGCTTTTTGCGTCTCCTTGTTAGGGGAGGTGGGGCTGCCCTGGATCATGGTTGTTCACAGCCAGGGTCGGCGCAAGAGTATTGAATAGCGGGTTAGCTCATCGTAAGGGATGGTTCGCCATGTTTCGGGTGTTCGGCCCACCTGCTCACCCGGTGGGTGACTGAGTGGAGGCTATGTGCGTCTCTGAAGTCGACACTTTCTTGCTAATCTTTTTTGGGTTTCCTGCATGCGGATTGCTCTTCGTCATTGGTAGAGTTTAGTGTAGGGTCCCACGGATGGCGCCAACTTGTTGATGGAAAAGTTAGATGAACCTTGACTAAGCGGAATTACACCTAATTCGGGTATTGAGACTCCGGCTCTCGTACCAAGTGAACTTCTAACGAGACCCTGCACGCTAAAGAATAACGCACCGTTAGGCTTACCGTAGGATTGTTTCCCACGATCAAACTCTGGCGTGAGAGTAAGTAATCAGCTTTAGGGTTTAGTAATCGATAAGGGTAAAGACTGTGTTGTGAATCGTACCTTTGTGGAACCATTGGGGGTTTCTTATATAGCCGTTAAAACCCTAGTTGGGCTTACCGAATCTTGAGCCCCAAGCAAGAGATAATTACCATATACACACTGATCCTTATTACTTAAATAAGGTCAGTAAATATCTTCTTACTTTAGACGAATCACAATTCTTCTAGGTTGTGATTTTGTCTGATCCCAACCGCGTACGGTTGGGACGTGGTCCGCACTATGTCGCGTGCGGTCACCGCCCCGTGGGCCTTATGCTATCCGACCCATACTTTGCTGGGCCCGATACGGATTGTACCCGTACGCCGGGTTCATGACCCAACCGAGGACTATACATCATCAAAATAAAAATTGACGAAAACGTAAAAATACTGAAAAAAACCCGTGAAGAATCATGACAAAAACATAATTAGGTTATAGATGAATGAATGAGTCAATCACTAATTTGAAGTTATAGAAAACATTACACAATATTTTGTTTAAACAGGTTATATATGTTAGCATAACCGTCATAATATTAGATGTAATTTTTTTCCTTCAGATATTGTGTATTTATCAAAAAAAAAAAAAAAAAGCAAAGGGGGAAAAAATGTTATATCACAAAGTGTAGTAAAATTTTTATATCAAAAGGTGTAGGGTTAGAATTGACAACAAAGAAATGATGAAAACTAAAAAAATCAAATAAAAATGTAAAATACTGACAGAAACGTAAAAAATCAAACGGAAAATTAAAAAAACTGATGAAAACTTAAAAAAATTGACCAAAACAAAAAAACTGACAAAAACGTAAAAAGACTGATGGAAACGTAAAAATGCTGACGAAAACGTAAAATTAGTGCCGAAAACGTAAATGATCGAACAAAAACGTAAAAATACTGACGGATCGTGATAAATCGAACGAAAATGTTAAAAAACGTGATAGTTGACGAAAAGTAAAATAAGCTAACAACATAAAAAGACTGAATGATATGTAAAAGTTCTGATGAAAGCGTTTAAATATTGGTGAAAACGCCAAAAAAACTGACAAATACATGAAAATACCGATGAAAACTTAAAGCATCAGATGAAAATGTAAAATACTGATAAAAACGTAAAAATACTAACTAAAGCGTCAAAAATCGGACAAAATGTTAAAACACTGACGAAAACAGAAGAAATTAGACAAACGTTAAAAATTTGACGAAAACATAAAAATTCGGATGAAAACATAAATGCTGACGATAATGCAAAAAGAAGTGACAAATAGGTAAAAATACTTACGAAAACATAAAAAATCGGATGAAAACGTGAAAATATTAAAGGAAATGTAATAATACTGTCAAAAACGCAAAAAGGACAAAAAAGTAAAAAACTGAAGAAAGGGTAAAAATATTGTTCGTGCTCGTTCATTTATTAAATAAACGAACATAAACGAGTTTTCCGTCAAACGATGAGCTAAAGGACAGTTCGCGGAACGTTCATTTCACCCTATTGATAAGTCTACAACTAATTAGAAGTTATAGAAAACATTACACAATATTTTTTGTTTAAGTAGGTTATAGATGTTAGCATAACCGTCATAATATTATATACAATTTTTTTCCTTTAGATATCGTGTATTTATCAAAAACTAAAAAAAAAGAAAAAAAAGCAAACGGGGAAAAATGTTATATAAAGTGTAGTAAAAAATCAATGTCAAAAGGTGGGGTTAAAAAAGGAACCGTTTTGAATGAATTAATTACCATTTGCCACCGAGTAGAAACCAACTTAGAGGGCAAGGAAAAAATATGACCGTTAGTTACCACCGACTAGAAAACTACGATTACCACGCACGCACCGACTTACAAACTTTGAGCCCACGGCAAAAAGGATTATATATATGGAAACCTTCAACTTTTGTAAACCATTATTCACTTGTATTTCACCTACCTTTTCTCTCCCTCAAACGCTCTTCAATTCGATCTTCTCCCTTTCAATCTTTTGCTTTTATAATGGCTACCCATGCAAAAAGAAAGCACCCCGACTGCGAGTCTGATGATGATGATGAGACTCTTTCTCGACCCTTTAAAACTAATCGGGTTTCTTCCCATTATAGCATGGAGATGTGTTCTTATGTAAAAAAACAGAACCTTAGTACTTTTTTGGAAGAAGAGTGTTTGGATGACTATTCGGATGATGACTATGAATCTAGTACAGAGGACGGTCAAGTGGCTCAACAAGAATGTAGTACTTATTTGGAAGAGGCTCAAGAAAAGTCTACTACTTCTTATGCGGAAGATCCTGATGAGTATTCGGATACTGAGGAGGCTGAAGAAGAGTGTAGTTCTGATGTGAAAGAGTCTGCTGGGTATTCGGACGAAGTGTCTAATACAGAGGGTGGTTATTACGTAGAAGACTATTGTGAGGAAGGGTGGTTTATTGGAATGAAGTACATAGCAGGTGAAAAAGCTGGGACGTATGAGTGTAGAGAGGATACTGAAGACGTGTGTAGTTCTGATGTGAAAGATCATGCTGAGTATTCGGACAAAGTGTCTAGTACAGACGGGTGCTCATTATGTACAAGAGTTTTGCGAAGCCGGGTGGTTTATTGGAATCAAGTACATAGCAGGTGAAAGACGTATGAGTGTAAAGAGGATACTGCTGAGGAGGCTGAAGAAGGGTGTAGTAGTTATTACACGGAAGAGGCTTTCGAGTATTTGGATGAAGAGTCTAGTAGCGAGAACGATGATTTTGTAAAAGAAGTAATACTTTATACAATGTCATATGATCTTTTTATAATAACCTTGTTCTGTTTGATTATCTTGTGAATATTCACGGTTAGTTAATATGTTGTCTTCTTTTTACATCCAAATCATGTTGCAATTTATTCCTGAACATAAATGTTGCATCTATATTCAAAGAGTTTTTGACACCTGAGGTATAAAACAAGTTCGATTAGAATATGGAGTATTTTTGCAATTTCCTTTTGGATCTGAGCTTGTGGTTAATTTGAGGATTTTTTATCTTAATAATATTGTTGAATGATAAACGGAATCTGTTTTCATAAGTCAAGTCACTAAAAACGATTTAACTTAGTTAAAATTGGACTTAGAGTTAATAAACGGGTGTTTGGGTGTAACTTTTGCATAAGTAGAATATGATTTGGAGTACTGTAAGTTGAATGATAAAGTTTCTAATTAGTCAAAATAAGAGTCCTCTATAGCTAGATGCCTAGATTTTAGATGTGTAAAGTTTGTAGTTCAAAATGGATAAAATATGGTTAGATACTTAGATAGTTTCTGCTCTTACTTCGCAGATTTTTATTGATTTGCTTTGTGAACGATATGCTCTGAAAGTTGGTATACTAGTTGTTTAGATGATATAGTTTTATCTGTTGGAAAGCTGTTTGGAGCTTATGCAGCTAATTTAGTCCTGAACGTATATATATATAAGAAACTGCATAACATGTTACATCTGTGATTATAAAGTTTTTGACACCTGAGATAAAACATGTTCGATCAGACTACATAACTACTATCCTACATTAACAGATCAACATGAACCAGTAGTCAGTAACCACTTCAAATGACCTAGACTTGGCAAAATGGGTCGGTTATTATGGCAAGTTTTATATGAATAACTAATGTGTTATGGTTAAAAAAACTAGTTTTTATAAATTAAACGATTCAGGAGTTTTGATTTTGAACCAATCAACCCGTTTCCATTTTAGCTAAAGTTCTAAATTAACAAAATTGACCCGTTAGATCAAGCATAACCGAGTTGACCCGATCGTTGGGAATTTGCGAATGAGGGATTAATAACGAGGCTAAAAACACCTACTGAAGACCATTGTTCGGCGTAAACCCGCCTAAGGACACACTCAACAGTCGCACCTACCACGCCCACAAACCCCATCAGTGGGTGCATGTGTTGAAGTCGAGAAATTTGGTCTTGAAGAGGTCGAAAGGATAAAAAGAGACAAAAACTTACTGATGCAAGAACTTGTCAGGCTAAGGCAGCAACAGCAAACAACTGATAATCAAATGCAATCAATGGTGTAATGTCTTCAAGGTAATGGAACAAAGACAACAACATATGATGTCATTTTTAGCCAAGGGCGTTAATAGTCCAGGTTTTTTGTCGCACTTTGTACAACACCAAAACGAGACCACTAAACCATAATAGTAGGCAAAAAAATTGCAGACTAAAGCAAGATGGTGTTGTTTCAAATGGGCATAGTGAGTCACCTGATAGTCAGATTGTTAAATACAAACCAATGATTACACTTAGTAACTCCTCGCCTCCATCAGAAACTTTCAGTTAAGGTAGTGGCCCAGGGGTCATGGTTCAAGGACAATTGTTTCTGCCAGAAGTCACTGGAGACCAATCTGCACCACTTGAAACAAATTCTGATGTGGTTAATAGCCGATGGTTAAGAATTGCCTTATATACTGATGAACTAGATATGGTGCCTAATGATGCATTCATTGGCCCGGACATGGTTCTATCACACATTGAGAATTTTCTGCTTAATCCTGATGAGGAATGGAACAACAGTTTGTTGGTTGAGATGGATAAGTATATCGCTGGACTTGAGCCATCATCTGACCAGCTTCTTCAGCCTTACCCGGAGGTTGATTCTACCCAAGAAATGGATTCAGTCCCACCAGTCGATGATTATCTGATGCATGGAAGTGAAGACAAATCTTTGGAAAATGCTAGTCCAATGGTCAGTTGGAGCAAACACAACAAATGGGACTTCTTTCTTCGCAGACTAAAGAAGCTTAGTTATATATGAACTGTACGTAAAAATGTCTTTGATATCATCTGAGGTAAAGCTATCTCGTTTTTATTATAATAGCTTTCTAGTCATCGGCTGTCTTGTTTTACCTTTTAGCCCTTGGAGATAACTTACAGCCGATTGTGTCCTTCTGCGAGATGTACTTTAATTTTGTTTCACATTCAGCTTACTGTCATATTTTTTCTAGAAAACAAAAAGAAAACAGTTTTGAATTAACAAAAAGTATATGATGTCATTGATTGAACATGCCTTCGGGAAATGGTGTATCTAGGAGACGAAGAAAATGAAGTTTATGGATAGGAGTTGTTTCTAGTTAAAATTTATTCTTCATTGATCTTTGATCTTATGAAAGCTGATTTCCCAATGGGAGAAGCTTTTAATTGTGTCTGCAGCATGGATTAAAGCCATCATTATTTTGCAATTCCATGCTTTTGTCGACTAGCATAGGGTTGTAATGTGGTGCAAGTCAATGCACTAGACATGTATTTGGTCCAATGTACGCATGTCTGTTATCTCCCTCCTGCTCTTTTAGACAATTACGGGAGCTATGAACATGACATATTTAGTTGACCTTGTCCAAAAGTCCAAGCTTATAATCCGAAACTGCTTTGACCTAGTGTTAATCTTTTTATTTTTGTGTGGGTCGAGTTCTTATCGTGTCTAGAGTAGTCACTACTAGTGCACACCTCCCATTTTTTTGCACAATAAAAGATGATAGTGTGGAATGTCGACAACTAAGATACCATGCAGGTGTAAGAGAGACATTTGTGTTTGCCTAATTAAACGAACGAACATGAAAAAAAAAGTCAACATGCTCATTTATCATGGACGTCCGATTACATAATTGACTATATTTGATTTTAATTATATTTCAAGCTTTGAATATCATTTTTGATTTGTCGATCTTTACTAGCTAGATGTTAAAAAACTGGAAGAAGAGGTAAACAAATTGGGATGATATAGTTTATCTTTTTTGTGTTGGAATGCTTTTTGGAGATTATGCAGCTAATATAAATAAGAGAGAATTGCATAAATCGTCCTTTAAGTTTGGTCATTTTGCATGTTTCGTCCTAAATATTTTGAAAGTGCTGATATCGTCCTAAAATCAAACTATTTCACAAATTTTCATCCTTAATGTTTAGCCATGTTGCATGTTTCGTCCTAAAAGTTTTGGCAATTTCGCAAGTTTCGTCCCAAGAATTTTTCTCATAAGGACGATACTTGCATTAAAGTTTCTCCACAGGGATGATCTTTGCACTTTTGTAACGTTTAGGACGAAACATGCAATTTAACTAAACTTTAAGGACGATTTATGCAATTTACTCTATAAATAAGCTTTTCAAACCATGAAATTTGGCTTTTTGTTCTTAGTTCAGTCTGCTGCATATCTTTGATCTTAATCTTCTCATAGTTATAAAATATGTTTGTTTATAGCTTATATAATTAAGCCGATATAAAAAGATTTCAAAAAAAAATAGTTCAATAAATTGTTTTTCAGGTGAATCAAACACCTGACCTCTCGTATAACTGCGTATAGTGATAGCAGTTCGCCCAAGTCTTTTATGTTTGGACCTTTACTCCCAGGAATGCTTTGTAAGCTTAATTGTGGCTTATTGGAAAAGCCATTTTTGGGGCTTTTTGTGTCTGTGTGTTTCTGCTACTTCACTCTATTTAACATATTTTTCCAGAGTTTTATCAATGTATTTTATATTTTTAAATTAGTTTTTGATTTGAATTGTATTTTAAAAATATTAAAAAGAGTAATAATATAGAAAAATAGTTTTAATACTTTTATTATTATTTAGGACTTTTACAGAAAGAAATTTTATTTTTAAAATCTATATATTTTTAATTAGCAAATTTTGTTTTATTAAACAGTAAAAAAATTAAATAAAAATAATAAAAATTAGAAAAATAGATTTTAATTTATTTAAATAATTCTAATTTTAATGTTAGGATGTTTTAAATCAATTTTAATTTTTATTTTAACTTATTTTACGTTTCATGTCTCGATTAACGTGATTTTCATATTTGCATTTCTAAAATTCTTAAATTATCTTAATTTTCAAACAAGTAAGATTTAGAAAATGAAATCAAATATCTTAAATCATTCAATCAATTTTTCAAACTAAAACCTGTGTCTCAATTCAAAATTTCACCTAGAATTAATGCCTCAAGAATCACTTTTCGTGAATATTCGTTTTTGTGAATTTTTGTAAAATTACTCTTTGAATTT
Source organism: Glebionis coronaria (assembly GCA_025667525.1). Classification (NCBI taxonomy): domain Eukaryota; kingdom Viridiplantae; phylum Streptophyta; class Magnoliopsida; order Asterales; family Asteraceae; genus Glebionis; species Glebionis coronaria. Next base: position 171,821,926 of record CM046877.1, on the reverse strand, counting down.
TCTTATTGAATTCACCTATAACACATATTTATATATGTACCTTGAGACGAATCAATAATTATTATTTCATGTATTTTTTTTGTTATTTTACCTTTATTATTGATATAAATTAAATCAAACACTTAACAGAGACTTACAAGTTTATTATATATAAACTAATGGCTTATATATGACATATAAATAAACTAAATTTATAAGGTTAACCAAACAGCCCTTTACTCGCACATACTAATTTGAGTCGCATTCATCTAAAATTATTTAATTTTTAGAATTTTTAGTTAATCTTTGTGATACAAGTTATTTTGGATCTTTGTTTTTTACTATATTCTAAGGGACAAATCCTACCCATCCATCACCTAAAATTAAAAAAACACGGAGGGATTATTTTTGCCAAAATGTCCAAAAGTTAAAAAAAAATGGTGAAAGGACCTAAAATTGTAAACATGATGAAAATTGGTTATCACTGGTGATAAAAATAACGAAATAATGAGATATCACTAGTGATAAAGCAATGAAATATTACTAGTGGTATTTTATAAACATAGTGGCATTTCATTGCATTATCACAGTGACATTTTATTGCATTATCACTAGTGATATTCCATTGCTTTCGCTAGTGAGGTATCACTAGTGATAAATCATTACTTTGTCATATTTACAAATTTTGTCCCTCCGCCAATTTTTATAACTTGTGGACTTTTTGTCAAAAATAGTCCCTCCATTTTTTTTTCTAAATCTTAGGTTACTCTTTGTAACACTCCGATTTTTACCTTAACGCAACGGAACACTAAATTGGGGTATTACTTCATTGAACACAAGTCATAATGATAGAAAACAATTCAAATGAGTGATTAAATCAAATTTCTTTATATATCATTAAAAATCATAGTTTTACAATATGATGTTCCCAAAATCTATGATAATAATTTCAAGTTTGTGCCTCATCATGCCATCCTTGTGCTGCGCCATGTTATCAGTCACGGATACCTGAAATATATGCTTAAAATTCAACACAAAGGTTGAGTGAATTCATAGGTTTGCAATAACAGTTTCGAATACATGTGTACCACTTTGAGCTACATTACTGTTCGCTCACATAAAACAATATTTTATTGCACTAAGCTCATAACATCAAAACTAATGAGAATTCACCGAAGTGACCATCATGACAGATTGTCATGACAAGTAATCCGCAAGTACAGATTTCCTATTAGTTCTAATAAAGTGTGGTCGATTACCCACTCGAGCGGGTCACACAAACACGATTCGTTACTTCGAATAGATCTATTCACCATATTAGCGCACACTAAACAATGTTAATGGCTTATGAAATTTGGGTAGCAAGTAACACTTTGGGCACTCATGCAATACCATATTTCAGCAAAGTCATACAGTTCAAATACACATGTATTCCAGTTTTAGCATATATCCCCGTCCCGGGTTTTCAAATCATTTAGAAAGCCTTAAAAGTGAGGCTATGAACTCACCTGGCATCGTAAAGTCGAGCTATATCCGGTATATTTCATTCACAAATAAATAGCTTGGTCTCACAAATAACAACTTGGTCACACAAACCTGGATTATCACATTTTGTATAATATCAAGTATTTGATCTTGAGTTCAGTAATTTTTAAATATTAATTATGTATTATTTTATTTTTAAATTTTTGTAATTATAGCATCATTTTTTGGGCCATCATACTCAGAAGACATTCTATAAGAGTTTTAGGAGCGATGACAATTTAAATCGTAAACCCAACTACTCAGTCAGAACATAATATCGAGACAGAACATCTTTGTACAAAGTTCTCTACTAACATGATACATTTATTACTTTATTCAAATGATAAGTATAGTATAATATATACTTTATATCCTTTAGTTTCAAAGTTGGAAACAATTACCCTTTTAGTTTAAGTTTAGCTTAATTACAGTTTTAACCCTTTAAGTATATAGTTTAAGTATTTACAACTTCAACCTTCTAATATTAACCTCAAAGTTTCTACCTTAAAAATAATAATCCTTATAGTTTTAACTTTATTGAAATGACAATTTTTGGCCCAAAAGGTTTAGTTTCAAAAATGACAGTCTTTGTTCCCAGACTTGCTTAAAATTACATAACAACCTTAAAATTGTACAAAAAGATCTAGAAACTTTAACAAAGTTTATAAACACGTTTATAACTGTTGTACCTATATAAAATCACTTCACCATGATAGATCTAAGAAAACAAGATAGAAAAATAGATTAAAAGAGATGTAAATCTAGAGAGAGAAATTAGAGAGAGAATGGTTGAAAACTTGGGTGATATTAGATTATAGAGAGAGAAAATACAATGAACCAAACCCACCTCCTAACATGCTAGGAGGTGAGTATTTTACAGACTTGTCTTGCATGAAGACTAATGGGCTATTATAGATGAGTCGGGCTTTCCTTTTGGGCTTTAAGTCCTTAAACATGAACATTATAGCTTAAAGTCAAGCCCGTAATACCCGACTAACCTACTACCTATTACAACTTTCTAATATACGATATATAATAAACCTATGACCGAACATTCTTGTTTGATTCAATATTTTGAGGCTAACAATCTCCCCCAATGAGAGGTCATTCCTCTACGACATTTGGAGATTTATAGAGATTACTAATCTCCCCATAAATGAGTCAGGAACGTTTAATAGTAGTCTTGTTCCTTAATGTTGTGATCTTTGAGCCTTAGTCGTTGTCTTTAGACTTTGTCTTTAATCTTGAGATCTTCAAATCTGTGACCGATTCATTCTTAATGATACAATATTTTAAGACTAACATCTCACTCACTGAGAGGTCATTCCTCTACGACATGTGAGTATTTATGGAAGCAATTAATTTTTAGTATTGAGATCTTCAAAATGCCTGCTTCATTCTTTCTCGTCACCATTCTTGACTTGTCTTTTCCATCTTATGATTCTTATGTCTTCATCCACATGCTCACACTATGCACCATCTTGAAAGCTTGCTGATAATATCCTTTGAAAAGAAGTCATTCTTCTACATAAATTGTTAAGGAAGATTCTGAACATCAGTTTTGTGAAAGTCTTTAGCTTTCTTGATCGTTGAATATGTCTGAGTATGTGGTTTTGAATCTTCGACTTTGCTGAGTAAACCGTAACGCCACCTTCTCGATACAAAACATAGACACGGACTAAATAGCTTTGACATTCGTCCTAAATCGCTAGCGTTTTACCTCCGATCGGTGAAGACCGTTAGACTATATTAAATATCGTACCTGTGATTTGGTAGATTCAATTAAGATTCTCCTTGACAGGGTTTCGCAGCACTACTAGCCGTTCTCATTACTCGACCGTCTCCAAGAAAGAATGCGAACATAAAGAGTGAATCAATTGGATAAATATCCGCTTGATTAAAGTCGTCAATTCAAGTTCCTGGAATAAGTTTGATTCATAAGGAATCTTACCATTGTTTCTTTCTAGTTGACACAAGCTTGATCCATAAAGAATCTCACAAGTCACCTACTGCAGTGCTGTTTGAGGTTGACACTAGAAGGATTTCCATTCGTCACATTGAATACTAACAAGTATCACTCTGAATGTTCTGGCAAGACCATAAATATATTGCGTAGAAACCTGAAACAAGTTTGAATCAATTAAGAATCAAACCACTGTTGTTTTTCAGTTTTACATATGTTCAATTCATAAAGAATCTTACACATGACCTACCGCAGTGTTGTTTGATGTTAACACTAGAAGGATTTCCACTCATCATTGTGAATACTAAGTAGTATCACTCTAAGTGTTCTAGCAATATCACAAGGATATAGCGTAGGACTCTTTTCTTATCATGTAGTGTGTCCTAACGAGATTTGATTGATCTCTAGGCTTTAGACTCGATTTGTTCACTTTTAGTGCTTGGAGGCCGGAGCAGATGCCACCTATTCAATATCAACTATCTCGGAGTGAGAAAGTCAATAGAAGTCGTGTTGATCTCCGTGATAATAAAACAAACTTTTTTGAGAGAAGCATGAGTCAATCGGGGAAAGGTTGTGCATTGCAGCACTGGGTCCATGATGTCTTGTTTTCATGATTTGTTGACCCGGTTTCTGCCTAAGTTATATGGAGGGCTTTTTTTCTTTACACCCTTTATCCTTACATTTCTTTTTCATTTTTAAACCCCTTCAATGCTTACCAAGACGTCATCAGTATCACCTTGTTGTGATTGTTCCAGTGCTAGCTTAAGTACTTAGTTGGCATTCAGCTACGTTCACAGTCTACTCCATCTTTCCTAAGGACTTCTAATAATCTAATGGATTGTCCCTGGGAAGATCCCTCCGGTTCTGGGTGGATTATATGACATATACCTAAAAACCTTTTGATACCAATAACGTCGTGAATTAAAGAGGTTGTGGGTATATAAGATCGTAATTGTTAAAAACACTTGAAATCCTACCAAAGTGTTTGAAAAACATTTAACACCTTGATAGTTTTGTCGTTTCAGAAAAGCTCCCCCTTCATAGGTGCATCGATAATCAAAATTGTTTGCACATGCGGGTAAGAGTTAAAGTGCTTGAGTCTTATATGTTCGTTTCATATATTAGATCACATTTTAATCATATTTTCTCCCCTATCTCTAATATATAAAATCGTTTGATATTAGAGATACCAAATTTAATTAAAATATATCATGAAAAATGGTCTTGAAAATTTTTTAGGAGAAAAATGTCTCTAACTTAGCATGAATTATTGGAACATTATATGTAGTGTCGAGCACACAATTTTTGAAAGATTTTGAATAATCAATTGAAAAACTCTTGAAAAAATTGTACTCGCACACTACATGTTCATGAACACATAAAAGATAGTCGTTGAAGAATGTGTTCACGAACATCAAAGCTTTTTCATGTGAATAATACCAAATGATAATTACACACAATGTGTTGGATACATAAAAACTGTCTTGACTTAATATATCCAACAACATTAAAACTTTGATATTGGAAAGCTCCCCCTCAGAAATTGATCCAATTGAATTGTCGTTACGAGGATATGATCCACATTTAACTTTTGAGGATAGGAGTTGTTGAACACACAATTTTTGAAAGATTTTGAATAATCATTGAAAAATTCTTGAAAAATTTATGTTCAACGCTTTTTGAAAAATAACAACATTCAATATTTTTTTGAAGAAATGGTTTTTTAAAAGCATAAACTTGAGTTCATAGACTTTGAATGTCTTGACAAATCCACTCAAGTATAGGAAGATTTCTCTTCTTTTGTTGAGGGTAAGGGCACTAAATCGTACACTCCCCTGTGAATATTGATCCGAAACTTTGTAAAAGCTTTGACTAATGTTGTTTTGAATCTTAGCTAGGAATAATCTACACAACATCGCCCACTTCACCATTTTACGACACAAGGCTAGATGTCGAGTTCTAATCGAAAGATAGAACCAATCTTCACAATGTTGCCTACTTCATCATTTAACGACACAAGGATAGATGTCGAGTTCTAATCGAAAGGTAGAACCAATCTTCACAACGTTGGCTACTTCACCATTTAACGACACATCGAGTTCTAATCGAAAGGTAGAACCAATCTTCACAACTCTTCACTTTGAAACTAAGTGAGAACTTCACTAGACACAACAACATCACTTTATAGTTTAGTGAGAACTCACAAGACACAACCACATCACTTTATAGTTTAATGAGAACTCACAAGACACAACCACATCACTTTATAGTTTAGTGAGAACTCACAACTCTTCACTTTGAAGCTAAGTGAGAACTTCACAAGACACAACTACATCACTTTATAGTTTAGTGAGAACTCACAACTCATACCTATTACAACTCAATAAAACACATATCCAAGTATACACATGTAACTTGGATCTACACAACACAAATCCAAGTATACACATATACAATGGATTTACACAAGATTAGATCTATGTATTCACAATTACATTGGATCTACACAAGACTCAAATAAAACAAATGATGAACATGACTAGATCTTTAGGAGAGGATCTTCATCAAGGCTTCATCTTTAATCACATCACAAGTGTGTGAGTGATCTTCTCTTTGGACAAGGTAAAGAAGGAGATTAAAGAGATAATCATAAGTAAACATACTTAACACATTAAGTGATCATTTAGAAATGATAAGGAATTAGAAAGGAAAAAGATAGTAGAAAGAGTGTCCAAAAGGGTTGTGGAAAATGCAGATTTGATCCACTATTTATATGAGACAAAGGCTAACGGCTCTCTGAGCGCAGTGCCTTAATTGTGCCTGCAGTTCCTTATCACTAAGGATCCGCATAGGCCTTTAAGAAACCGTGCTCACAGACTCCGATCCCTTGTTTCTTTTAGTGGGGAAGTAATATATGAGGTAAGTTTTTACCTTCAAAGGATATTCCTATGACATTTGGAATATGTCATATTCAAATTTACATTTTCCTTTTTAATAAAATATTTTCTTAAAAAGAAAGTTTATTAAAAAATCTTTTGTCACATCTGACAAAACGTAGGTTTAGGATTAATCACTTTTATGACCACTAATCATGATTAAGATATGCTAGTGAGATAATTAAATGATTATTACCTTGATAATAGTGTTTGTTAAATAATTCGTCTTATGATTGTATTTGACGATAAATGTCTTTTTAATTTGTCGTGATCAAAACTAAGAAAGATTAGTTAACACTAATAATGTTTTTAGGCATTTCTTTACATTAACAATCTCCCCCTTTTTGATTACGACAAGCTATAAACTCATTTATGTAAAATCCAAAATAGTTCGAATTATTAACGAGTTTATCACCATCATTTCTCCCCCTTTGTCGAAGCAAAAAGGATGCAAAAGTCTTTGAGGAAGAAAAGAATCGGACTTTGCAAGAAGCTCCCCTTGGTGTTTACTCTCCCTTGCTTAGGGCACCAAGAGAATGAGTGATTGTAGGTATTTTACAACCATGTTTAGGAAAACAAGATACGTGAGCGGTAAGTATTAAGTGTCGATTTAGGAAAATCAAATGCTAATGACCCAATGAAGTTCGTTTCCCAAGGAGGTTTATTGTGTGTGAATAACTTGTATTGATTTTGGATTAATATTGAGAAAGAAAAGATGAGAAAAGAGAATTACGGATACGTTAAAATTAAACTACGACGATAAAACGTAAAACCGTAAAAACAGACAAAATAAAAATTTAATCTAAAAATTCCCAAACAATTCCCAAAAATTCCTAAAAATCTAATTAGGGTTTAAAAATGATCATAACTTTTTCAAACCTTTTATTTAATTAAATATTAATTTTTTAATGCTAATTAAAGCCCTAAAAATCAAATTAATTAATAAAAAGCCCAAATAAATATTTTTCAATTTGTAAAACTCTAAAATGACTTAATTAAACTAAAAAGTATTTTTCCAAATTTTAAAACTAATTAAAACTATTTAAAATGAATTAAACTAAAAATAAAATATTAAAATAATATTAAAAATACAAGAATTATAAAAAATTTTAAAAACTTGCAAACTAGTTTACTTTAACCTAATTAAACATAAAATGAAAGTGAAATTACCAAAATACTCCTATTGGGCCCCCAAATGGGCTAAAAATAAAAACAACAAGCTTAATGGGCTTTTTAGCCCAACAAAATTCAACCTTAACCAAATAAGCCCAAAATCATCAGTCTTACTCAAAATTCAATTTTAAGCACAAAAGTCTAAAGGCCCAACAGCTGAATTTGAGCTTATCACAGCTTAAAAAGCCAACAGCTTATTCTTAATGGGCCAATAAGCCCATTAAGTTATAAGCTAATGCCATAAGCTCTGCTTAAACACACAACCTTCTATTGAGATTCTAAACCCTTTTGCAATTTTTTTTTTTGAAAAAGCTCAAGTAATAAGCCAGAATCTTGTAAAGAACTTTTTCACTAAAAGACAAAATAGTCGGGTTTGAGTTCTAAAGGGTTTCAAAAGCTGATTCTTTTTGTAAAAGCTCATAAATAGCTTAAATAAGAATAATCAAAAATAAAAATCACAAAAAGTCAAGTAGAATAAGCTGTAGAAGCAAATAAGCTGGCTGAAAAAGCCAGATAAGCTAGTTTCCTAGCAAAAGCTTAACCAAAGTAGCTGAAACCTTTCAGAAGTGATAATAAGCTAAGAAAAATGACACCTATCACAAAAACCAAGTTGTTGCATGTACCAATAAGCAGAACTGAAAAATAAGCCAAATTGTGCTTATTTGACCAAAAGTCAAAGTGTTACAAACTTAACCAAATTGCCAGGGTTTGTTTATGAGCTTGTTTTGAGCAACTTTTATGAAGGAATCAAGGCTGAATCTTTGTGAATCAAGAGACTAGTTAGCCAAATGATATTCAGTTTTGGACAAATATGGCCAATAAGCCAGTTGGCTTATAAGCACTCAAACAAGTAATCTAAATAGCCAAATAAGTTCACAAGCAGCACAATAACAAATATCAATCAACAAAATAGCAGGGCAAGCTCTAGGTAACAAGATGCAAAGCAAAATTGAGGTGGTCACTTTGCTGATGCAAATGACCACTTCAGTCACTTTCAATAAGCCCTATCTCACTCAATAAGCAACTAAATTCCACAAACAGATATAGCACAGATAGCTTATCACAAAAACTCTTCCCAAACCAAAAATCAGACTCTAAATCCAAACAACAAAGATTTAATCCTTGCTGATGTGTTTGACCAATTTCAAACCACTTTTATTAGATTTTTCCAAAACTTGCAAAATCTTTTCAAAACCTTATGAGACTTAACCAATGACCAAAACAGGCGACAAATGACTTGTTTAGTGTATGGAAACCCCAAGAACCAAGGGCACAAGGCCACAAGGCCTTTTGATCCCAAAATCCAAACAGACTTGTTTTAGCCCCTTTTTAAACAAACTTTTGATTTTTACAAATAACCTACTGATTTTATCCTCCTAATATCTCAACTAGGTGACAACTAACATGTCTAATCAATAAACTCAAAGCACAAACACAGGAACAAAGAATCACATAGCAAAATGCATAACAGATTCAAACCAAATATTTTTTAGGGAAATCTTAAAGAACTCAATACCTATCCTCCACAACTTCCTAGGAGGATCAGCAATGCTCCTTGGACCACTCTCAACAGCTAGAGAGTGACCAAGGTCCTTGAACAAAGAAGGAGGTCTTGTTGATGGTTCAAAGTAGAACCAAGACCTTTGTATCAATGGATCTTTAACATAAAGCAGCAAACAACCTATCCAAGGGCTTAAATCCATTCACAAGCTTGGTGTCAACAAGCTTGCAAGAGCTTTAGGCTTTTGGTTAGGGGTTAGTACAATTAAAATAACCAAACATAAACAAGGTTTTCAAACTTTTTCAAACTTGAAAACTTGTTCAAAACAAAACGTGCTTCAATCCAAAGATCAAACAGGCTTAAATCATAAAATGGAACTCAGCTTCACTCTTAAACAACACCAACTTTCAAAAACATAAAAAGGAATTACAATTTTTTCAAAATACCAAACTTTTATAAATTTTAAAAAGGAATTACAATGTTTAAGAGAAAAACTGGAACAAGGGACTCTTACAGGTTGAGGTCTCTGTTAGGTCCACTAGATGTGGATCGTGCAGCCTGTTAGGGACAGTGAACGACTTCTGTAATCACAAGTCTATTCACAGAGAGACTCTAGATAAGTCACACAGTATAAGTGCGGAATAAAAATACCATGAACAAGAAGAACAGAGTAACTAAAACGACTTGATCCTTTACTAAGGATTTCTAATATTAATATGAACTAGAATAATGTTTGATGAAGGTGTGTTAAACCCTTCTGCCTAAGGTTCCTTTTATACTACAAGGAAACCCTAATACATCATTAAACCAAAACGTGTAAAACTGATATGCATATCCTTTCCTAACATATCTCATGCATATCCTAACAGAATACTCTTAAATAATAAAGTTTGACTTTCTATAAGACCAAGAGCACGTCTTGCTCCTACTACTACTAGGACCAGGAGGAACTACATACCTCCTAGTCTACCTATTACAAATAACTATTCCAAAGGTCCTAACAATCCTCCCCTAAACTTGAATTTGACTTGTTGAGTTCAAGTTTCCTGGCAAATCGTGCAACATAGCTTGAGGATTGGAACAACAAATGAAACAGCAGCATCATAACCATCAGCATAAAGAACATAAAGACTGCTGCAACAAAGAACACCTAGAAGCTTCTTGAAAGCTTAAAACAAATCTGCATCCTGTTGAATCTTCACAGAAACATGAGCAGATTTTATGAGCCTTTACCAAGTAGCTGCTCGCTCTTGGGCTAGCCAGTCTTTATGGTGGAATAAGCATCACCCTGGGAGACCAGAACCCAGCCCAACTCTTAGAACGTGAATCAATGGTGAGTGGGGGTACCCTGATGATTTTAGGCAAACCGTCACAGCCGTCAACGGATTTGATATGTCTTTACCAGAAGCCGTACCCTTCTGGACTCGCCAACTCTTAGCAATTAAGCATCGGTGAGCTGAAAACCCTATAGCTTTGAGCAAGCTATTATAGCTATCAACGGATTCGATAAAATCTTTACCAAGAGCCGTACCCCCTTGGATTAGCCACTTTTCAGTCTAGGACCATGGGAAGTGAAAACCATCCAGTTTTGGGTAACCTGGCAACCATCAACGGATTTGACTATAACACCAAAGCCGTACCCTCATGGTGAATCAACTCTTTCTTGTCTGTGAGACATGGTGAGTTGAGCACCATTTTTTGTGTGGACTAGGTCCAGCACCAGAAGTAACTCCAAAACAACACAAGTGTGAAACAGTCAAATGAAAACCAATTTATGATGGAAAAGTATAAGCAGATATTATATTATGTACAAGTGTGAAATCCATCATATGTTTAAAGTATAAGCAGATATTATATAAAAAGTATTAGTTTTTTTTAGTTATAATGTAAGTCACCATCACTGTACAGATTGGTGAAAAGAATGTCAGTATAATCACAAAAACAAAAAAACATATCCATCACATACCAGACGCTGCAACCTTGTCAGCTTGCAACCGGGATTGGATCCCTTCCACCAAATTAGTAGCCATGGAAGTCTCATTCCCTGAAGGGGCATTGGAGATCTGCATATGACATTCCAGCATGGCCTCCATAGTAGCAATCGTCAAAGGATATTCCATATCCGTAAGCATGAACTCTATGGCACCAGACTCCAACTCCAATATATGAACCCCACAGCCAACATAAAGCTTCCATCTCTTGATCACCCAACGAGGCTGGTCTCTCCAGACACCAGAATGAGGAGCACCAGGAGGAGAGTCAAGCATCATCTTCAAGTCACCCCACATTGTCAGCCCAGGCCAGTTGGCCACCTCACTCGGAGAGGTCGGAATACCAGCATCCACAAACCCATACAATGACATAAGATCCCGACGATCCGCCCATGTCTAAACACTTTGCAAGCCCGATACATAACGAACATAACCATCACTGGTTGAAATCCTATGTGTGGATGTACTAGAAGCAATCGGGTATGGCTTAACCGACCAAGCAACAATGTAACCCGTACCCATTGGCAACTCTGTTTCACTATCCGAAGCTGCATTAATAAGGTTTGCAGGAGCACGCTTCTCAAAAGGAACAGACTTACCACGTCTAGCCTTCTTCTTTCGAATGGAACGACGAGGTGCAGGAGCACCAGAATAAGATTCAACCTTTACCTACCCAGCAGCAGTAGTATCAGCGTGAGTAGAATCAAAACCTTGACCAACCAAAAGATCAAAGTCGGCTGCACCAGTAGAAGGGGTAGGGTGTGGTTCAGTCACCGGTGGTGAGGATTGCTCCATTGTAGGAGTAGCAGGGGTGGTAGTAGTGGCATTGGTGGTGGTGGTAGGAACCGAAGATGAAGTAGGATGATCAACTGAAGGCGTGGTTGTAGGACCAGCAGTAGAAGTATCAGCAACAGATGGAATATCAATAGAAACAGGAGGAACACCAGAGGAAGAACCATGAGCAACAGCAGGTTGAGAAGTGGGAACCACACGTGGAGGAGGGAGATAGATGAAGCGCTCAGGAACCGGTATGTCTTGACGCTTTATCATCCTCTGGTACAGATCCTTAAGCTTGTCAAAAGACAATCCCCTAACCCGGTCCCAAGTCCATCCAATAGTAAAGTAAGCAGCCGACTGATATTTGACATACCGCTGCATTAATTTTCTCTCCTTGGTTCTTGACAAAGGTCTGTTACGACGCTTTTTACGGAGTTGAGCAGCACGAGACAATTGTTATTTGCGCATTAAGGCCATTGCCCGTGGGATACAATTATGTTCAGTCACATCAGCGCCCAAAAGATCAGTAAACTGTGAGTAATCAGATGTAAGAATAGTAAGCACCCGCATCCAATCATTATCATCCCAATGCATGGCATCATGCCTCAACTGTTCACGCCTCTTCTGTTGAAGCGCTTCTTCCTCATCCCTATCAGCTTGATCAATCTCTGCCTACAATCGTTGTGCAGCCTCCTCCCCCAACCATTCTTCCTCAAGTTGTCTGCGAGTACGCTTCCTTGGAGGTGAGGGTGCATCAGTCATAGGGGCTTTCCCCTTAGGATCATGAGACGGCCCAGCAAATGGACCAACAGTATCCTCCTTTGGTCTAGGACTAGCAGTAGCAGTAGGGATGCTTGATGGACTAGGAGTAACAAGCAAATCAGCATACAACTTATCAGCAAATGCAACCTTCACCAACAAAGTCAACCCATCCTCCGCAAGATCCTCAAAATCTTCATCAGAATCAGAAAGAACAACATGCTTATTTCGCCTCCTCTGCTGCGTCTCCAAAGCCTTACTCCTGTCCGCCATTGGAAGGACAAATTCTCTGGTAAGCTTGCGATGCTGATTCAGATCTGTCTCCAAAGAAACAATCCTTGCATAATACCTGTGCATGAGATCAAGCAAAGAAATTAGTGAAGTAGGTTCCTCCGCTTCCCCACCAAGTGGACTTGGATCGGGGAAAGCATCATTGGAATCAGAAACAACAAAGGGGTCAGCATTATGAGCACGAGAACTAGACGGCTTCTCAGCCGAATGTGGTGCTGGACTAGAAGGGGGAGTATCCACAAATGGGGACTTATGTGGCAAAGAAGAGGGGGCAGCCTTGGAAGTGGATGGCATTTCAACCACCACTTCCTTAGCTGGCTCCTCCACCACCACATGAGGCTCACCACTAGCAGGATGCTCCTCCTCCATAGGATCATCCCCTAATGGAAGTTCCTCCTCGGCTTCAGCAGCCGGAGGAATAACATTAGGAGGACCTTGGGCAAGGCCCAACATAACGTCAGTAAGAGGCCTCCAAGCTCCCTTAAAACCATGTGCCATATTTGAATAAACTTTAGAACTAAGCTTGGGGGTCTCATACTCCATCATATCTCTAGGTATGCACATAAGAATCTGCTGCAAGAACCTAGGGTACATTAAAAACTTCTTCCTAGATCCAGTACTACTAAGATTGCAAACCATCCCATCAAACAAGTAGCGAGAGAAACTAAACAAACGACCCTGTGCTATGTAGATCAAACCAGTAGCCAAAGGAATGGGAAATGCATCCCAACTCCCAGACTTTGGGCTTAAGCAATGAATCAAAAAGTGCACTAGAAGCTTCCATTGGGGGGGTAAACCTATTTTTCTGGAAGTTAAACTTCCCCCCATGATTATAACCAAGATCAGCCATTCCATCCAATACCTCAGAATTGGGGATAGAGACAACACCACCTTCATCCTGAAGATGAAGAGCAGTCCTAATAGAATCTTCAGACACCACATATGAACGTCCATCTATGGTAGCATGGAGTTCAAGTGGGCGTCCCAAAACATCCACAAGGTGGGCAGTGGCCCAAAACTAGCGAATGACACTATCATAGACAGTCGGGCAAACCGTAAAAGCATACCTGAGGTTAGAAGCCTCAATAAATTCGATGATGTCTGTGAACTCGTCACGTTTAGGACCATCTCCCAGATAAGCCACCCTATTATGATCGGGTTTGTATAGCAGATCAGCCATGGATGATGATTGGAAGTGATGAAAGATAATTGATTGGAGATCAAAAGAGTAGGAGCGTATGTGTGTGTTATGGTTGGGATGAATGAGTCAAGTGTGGGATTTGACCATAAATAATGGTCTTGTAACTGTTCATTGACCCTTAATAATGTGGGTTGCCCTTTCAAATTAAGCATTTAATGCAAAAGTAACCACTTGCCCCTTTTAACTTTATTTGCAAATCCTAGTTACCAAAGTTAAATAATAGGATATATACCAGAAGTAACTTGCGTTGACTAAAAGTCAAAACGTGTAAGGGTCGACACTAGAAGCACAATGTGGTCAATGAAAGTCAACGAAGTGAACAATGACCCAAACCAAGACTAGAATCCAACCATCAATGACAATGAAGGATTTATTTCCACTAGAAGCTGAAACCTACCACCAGAAGTGACCAAAATCCTCCACTAGAAGTAGCACACACCGCAAGTACCCATGAAAACTGTTGTTAGAAACTAGCAATATGTTAGTCTGTGCAAGTAAATATGTACACCAAGCCTCCCCTCAATCCTAGGTCTCAAGGATTGACTATTCCAATGTGAACCACCAAGTGGTTGAACTGAGGACCATCAAAGGCTTTAGTCAATAAATCAGCAACATTATCATCCGCATGAACCTTAAGAACCTGTATTAACTTCTTCTCATTGGCATCCCTGATAAAATGGTGCCTAATTTCAATATGTTTTGTACGTTGATGAAAAACAGGATTCTTCACAATGTAGATAGTGCTTTGATTGTCAATGAAAATTTTGGTGTTCATGAAGTTGAACCCATAATCCAACATCTGATTTTGATGAAAAACAGTAACCTACAACAACAAGAAAAGATATATGCAAAATTTAGTGTCTTAAGGGGACCCAAACCTTTTCAGGGTTGAGCCTGCCTTGTGGATCTTTAGTAGATAGCCAAGAAGATTGATGAGATCCACTGTTGTTCTTAGGTTGCCTATTCATCATATGGGTGTTATTGTTTGACCAAGAACAACCTGCTGAGGGCTTAACAACAACACCCAAATTTCCCAACCCAAAATACATTTGGCCTGAATTAAATGTATAATTCTGATTAAAGTTCTGAAAGTAGTTGCTGGTTGGTCTATTAGGGATTAAGCCATTGTTTCTCCAATGATCAGAAACTAAAGGATAGGTCCTTCTAGAAGAAGAAAAAGATTGGGCACAGGGGTTAAGTCTTCTAGAAGAATATGGAGCAACTCCTGGTGGACCAGGAGCAGGATATGCTTGATAAAAAGAAAGATGTTGATCATAAAAGTCACAATCTTTAATCAAATGAAATGTACTGCCACAAACAAAACATCTGTTAATGCAAGTGATGCCTAAAAACATTATTAGTGTTAACTAATCTTTCTTAGTTTTGATCACAACAAACTATACAACACATTTAGTGTAAAACGTAAAAACGAATTATTTAACTAACACTATCATCAAGGTAATAATCATATCACTAACCTTTCTTAATCATACTTAGTGATTATCAAAATGATTATCCTTAAAACTCACTTTTGTTAATATGACAAAAGACTTTTTAATAAACTTTCTTTTTTAGAAAATGTTTTATTAAAATGGAAAATGAAAATTTGAAAATAACATATTCCATATGCTATTAGAATATCCTTTGAAGGCTTCAAATACCTCAGATATTCCTACCCCACTAAAAGACAAAAAACGAAGCGTACTCTAGGGGCGGAACCTTAAGTAGCTAGGCGATTCCTTAGCGATATGGAACCGCTGGGCTAGATAAGGTACCGCACCCAGATAGCCGTTATATAGCCGTTGCACATTGTCTCCTTTAAATAGTGGATCAAATCTCATTTTCCAATAAGCCTCTCTAGACGTTTTCCTCAGCCCCCATTCTATTTTTTATAGCATGATCATTAGTAAATGATCACTTAATTTGTTAAGGATGTTTACATATGATTACCTTGTCCAAAGAGAAGATCACTCACTCACTAGTGTTGTGATAAAGATGAATCTATGAACTAGTCATATTCATCATGATACCCTTTTTGTTCTAGGTTAATCCATTGTATTTATGAATACTTGGACTAGTTGTGTTCATCCAAGTTATTTGTGAATACTTGGATTTGTTGTGTACATCCATTGCATATGTGGTTGCTTGGATTTATGTTGTGTAGATCCAAGTTACATGTGTACTTGGATATGTCTAGTTGAGTTGTAATAAATTGATTAGTAGTTCTCACTAAACTATAAAGAGATGTGGTTGTGTCTTGTGAGTTCTCACTTAACTTGAAAGTGATTAGTAGTTGTGTTGTGTGAAGTTCTCACTTAGCTTCAAAGTGAAGAGTCGTGAAGATTGGTTCTAGCTTTGGATTAGAACTCGACATCTAGCCTTGTGTTGTAAAATGGTGAAGTAGGCAACGTCGTGAAGATTGGTTCTACCTTGAGATTAGAACTCGACATCTAGCCTTGTGTCGTTAAATTGTGAAGTAGGCAACGTTGTGTAGATTGGTCCTAGCTAAAGATTAGGTCTCGACATTTAGCTTAGTGTCGGAAAATAATGTAAGCAACGATGTATGGTTTTCTCCGTCGAGAAGGGAGCTTGTGGATATAGTGGAAACCTCGAGTAGGTGTACTCGAGGAGTGGAGTAGAAACGAGGATAGAGCCTCGTTGTCGAACCACTATAAATCTTGGTGTCTCCCCACTAGGTTGTTTCCTTCCTTACTCTTTACTTATTTCATTATCATTATACTTACCTATTATCTTTGCTAGTGCATTTTGAATTGAACCTAATCATTATGCAACTTAGCCTCAAGTAAAAGATATTTTTGATACAACCCAAATTAAAAGTAACTTTAATTTGGTCACCAATAAAGAGAAACTATTCAATCCCCCCTTCTAGTTTCTACAATTGGTATCAGAGCAACGGTCACTCAAGATCTTTGAAGTATATTGTACTTTGAATCTTGGATCGATCCATTGTCTCCTCAAATTAGAAGGTCAAGTTGTACTAAAGTTTCTCTTTGGTCAAAACTATTTGTTCTTGAAAAATAGGTCTTTTAATTGATAATATTGCATCCCTCTTAAGATTAGTAGTCTTTATGCATTTTAGATCTACTCTTGAAATGTATCTACTAGTTTGCATCTTGCTTTGTGTAGGTACTCATAAAGATCAATCACTTAATTGGTTGTGGATTGAGTTACTTGCACTTGTAGAAGACTCATCTTCATTGATCTTTAACATCTTTGAATGATGACACCAATATGATTGGGAATGATACTAGTCCTTGAAGACTTAGTACTCATCATAGTCATTGTTGGGCATAGCATTGATTCCTTGATGGATTGCTCTTTGTGGCCAAGGTACGCTTTCGTTCTTCCACACGCCCTTTGATCATTCTTTTGATCATTACTTGACTATGTGCTTGTTCTTGGCATCCTTGCCTTGACATTTGTTTGTGATTTGTGATTCTTTTCTTTTATCCTCTCAAACCGTCATTGCTTGGATATTTGACTCACTATGGTGATGTAGAGTGAGTTAGTAGTAGCTTAAAGTATCAAGCATGATTTCCATGGTTTGCACCCATACGGTTAGTAGGCCCTTTATAGGAGAGAAAGTGAATTAATACCTTGCTCATATTTTGGTTTAGACTAAGACTATCATTGAAAGTGATCTTGTCTATGCTTCAATATTTGCTTTGTGTTTGTTCATTACCAAAGCCGTTTAACACTTCGCCGGAAAGGCACGTCTTAAACCACTATATATGACACAAGCTCTTCGTTTCTATTATCTGAAGATTGTCATTATTCCCTTGAGCATTAATCCTAGTCTTGATTCACTTCCCTTGACTTCTCTCCACTTTGCCGTTTTGCTACGAGTAGTCGTTTGTCCGTTTCAGTTCTTTTCGATCTCGATTTAACTCGTTATCCTTTCGTTAAGGCATATTGTTTAGTGTTATGATGATCCAATGATATTCTAAAAGGCTCATGATATATTTTTAAGTGTTTTAGAAAAACTTGGTTTTTAAAATTTGGCGTTTTTCATTGATAAAAACCAGCCTCTGTAGGCGGTTCTTTATCTCTGGCGGTTCAAACCGCGGTACCTTATCGATAAGTAACCGCGGGCAGCAACTTGAGTCAGAGCGCCAGTTTGATTATTTTATTCCTTTTCAAACCACTATCTCTCTCTCTCCCAAAAACACACAGCCGACGGGTTTTATCTTTTCCACCATTGTTGAAGCTTCAAAAACCTTTAATCACTCAAATTAATTGATTCCAAGTTGTGGGTTTCACTCATCCTTCATCTAACATCAATTAATTGTAAGTATTTTCTTTCAATTTCATCTATTTTGTTCTAGGGTTCATCCTTTCATAATTAGGGATTTTTAAAATTGAAATTGAATTAAAACCTTAATAGGAATGTGGGTTGACATGGTTATTTTATTATGATTCCTTAGGTTCATATTCATTAAGATTTCACTAAAACCCACTTATAGAATAAATCCGAATTTTGATTAATTATTTTGATTAAAAGATGGATTTGAGATGAACCCATGAACAAGTAGGTAATGACATTGTTAATGCTTACCTAAAAACCTTGTTTTGAAAAACCAATGTTCTAATCCATTTTTGATCTAACATAGATAATGTGTTCTTGGTTAATGATGGAATAGACACATTGTGAACATGAGAATGATATGGATTCAATTCTTTGTTTGTCGAGAAATTGATATAACACATTCTCATATTTTCGATTTTTGATTTTAATTTTTCATATGAGTGATTGGAAATATGTTTTTCTTGTTTGTATTTAGGTACTAATCATGCCTTCACAATATCAAAAAGATCATCAATACACTAGACAATACATGCCAAACCTTTCCCAAACCTATGCTTCCCCCCAACTTCAAAACACTTTTCCATCCCTTTCTACTTGTTGTTTCCATGAGGGTAGAGTCGTTGACAAGGAAATAACGGGTTATGACTATATCCAATCTATGTTTGAGCTTTCGGGGTTTGATTGCTTGCTCAACATAGAAGAAGATATTTACCCCTTATTCCTTCTTGAATTCTTTAGCACTTACTCCATGCTTGAATACAATGGAGAAATTTTCATTCGTTTCGTGTTGAATGATCAATTGATTCAATACTCCCTTAAAAACTTTGGTGAAATTCTCGGTGTGCCATATGAAGGCACTTGTCGTTTTACGGATAAATGGAGACTTGATGCTCTCTTGGAATCCTACGATAAACCTCCAAATGACCTCACCGAAATTGATCTAGAGTTCATCCTTGACATCATTTCGAAAGAGCGTGATGGAAACGTTGTGAGAAGCCTTCATTCAAATGTACGAAATGTGAATCGATATGAAGTGCTCTCTAGCGACCTTAAGGATTTTATGGTCCAATGGGCAAATATCCTTAGGGAGAATGTCTTTTGTCTTGGTGGAAACCGAGATCATATCCCGGCTTGTATGGTGCATATGTTGAGTTGCATCTTTACATCCCCCAAGTACAATTTGGCATTCTATATCGCTCGACGAATCAATTATGCCCTTTCAAAGCCCAAAACAAACCTTCCCTATGCTATGCTTCTTACTCGCCTTTTCAAAAGGGTTGCTCATGATTTTCCCCACCTCGATCTTTCTCGCTTCTACCCGGTTCATCGGGTTATGTTGCCTATTCAAGAGGCATATGCAAGAAAGACAAGAAGTGATCGAGGATCGCGAAAATCCGATCATCAAGAGATGGATGATGAGGACATGGACATGCCAACAAGTGATGGTGATGGTATAGGTACTAGTTCTCACTTCAACTCTTCAAGTAATTCCCACCCATCCTCAAACTCATTCGTGGATGGAATTGAAGACTTAGCTCCCCCACCTCATGACTCCTCTAGTGAAGTACCAGAAGATCTTAACTTGGAGCATCTCTACCGTGAAAATCTCAGGACTAGAGGTGAATTGCATGAACATCGAGTTGAGTCAAGGAAGGGATTCAAGTATTTGGGGAATATGATCAAGGGATTGGGCAAAAAGAGAAGGTGAAAGCTTTGAAGTATTTCAAAGAATACATGTTGGTAAACATGTAATGTTGAACAACTTTTTTTTTATCTTGGATGTGTATTAACTTATGCTACATGTTTGGATTGTTATTTATTTTCATCCTAAATATTGTTTATGCCATTATGTTTGTGATTTACATAGCTTTGTGCATGCCTTATGATAGTTAGCTTCTTAGATTTTGATCAGTAGTTAACTTTGGCTTGTGAATCCTTTGGTAAAAATCTGGGTTAACCAAAATTTGGGATGTGAAACTTTTGAAAGACCTCTGGTCGCGGTTCCATATCGACCCGCGGATCCTTATCGATAAGGAACCGCCGGTCCTAGATAAGGAACCGCCACCAGTGTGTACGACAAAATCTTTTGCTTTACACTATTTTCTTTAATCTGTGTAAACTTTGCATGATTCTTTACCAAAACCTGCATATTTCCTAAACTAGGTTACCTAAATTCATTATTCACCTAAAATGATTTTAACCCATTACTAGTTTGGATCATCCCCTCACCCATTTAAACCCACCTTGTTAGTCATGTTCTTCACACATCAAAACATCCTTCCCTAACCCTTAAACCATCCTTGTCAACCATGGTTTCTACAAAAACCTCAAACACCCCAAGGAAAACATTTAAGATTAGGATTAAGGTACCCAAGCCTAACTCATCACCCTTTCACACACCCAAAAATGAGATGGTTCCAATCCTCATTTCCTCATCACCTTCACCACCCCTTGCACCATGCAAGACAACATCCACCCATGGTACTAACCACTCCATTGGTTCTACCTCCTCTTCATTCAACTCAAGAATGAATGAGCTCTCTTCACCCTTTACTCCAAGTGCACCCTTGGATGTGACCACACAACCCCAACAATTCCAAAGCATTCCTTTTGTGAATGACTTTGATGAAACCTTGGTGACTTCACCATTTATCCCTCCTAACTCACCCATTTCACCAACCTTGGAGAACATACCTCCACACTCACCCATTTCCCCTTTAGGGAACATGCCTCCACTCTCACCCACATCACCCTTGGAGAACATGCCTCCTCCACCTCCACCCAACTCAAACATTCCCATTTTGGGTGTCCCACTTTCCCTCCTTTTGGGTGATCCATACTATGGGTTTCAACAAACACATGTTCCTAATTGTCCATATTGTCTTTACAACCACTACATCATCCATAACCTTAGGATGGAAATGTTTGGACTACATAGGAGGTTGCAAGAGTTCTTGCTTGCCTTGTTCTCCATACCTCCTCCTAGGAGATGAATGATGAAGTTTTCTAAATAAATAGTTTTCAACAAAACCAAGCCAAAGAAGACTACTCATCTAGATTTAATGTTAAGCTAGCTATGTATTAGTTAGTTTTTTTTCATTTGTCATTGTACTTGCTTCCTTCATGAGTGTTTCATAAAGTTGTTCTATGGATTTAGCTTTATGTGTTTCTACTCTTATGTGCACATTAATCAACTCTAATTTGAAATTAAAATTGAACCTAAATCTATCACAACCTCTAAAAAATTGACTAAAATTGGTTCAAAATGATATCTAAATTATTTTTTCACCCTTTGTCAAGACATTCTTTGTGAATGTGTTGCTTTTATGCAACCCTAGCATAATTTAGTGCTAATAGAGGTAAAATTCCAAGATTTGAAATTTTTTTTTGAAAAAGTATTAGTTTTTCCCAAAACCCTGGAAAAACATGGTTTCATGTCCACTGGATGCGGTTCACTAAAAGTCGCGCGGTTCCTTATGTGATAAGGAACCGCCGGTCCCTTTAAGGTACCGCGGACAGAAATCAATTTTTGACGATTTTTTTGGTCAAAACTTTAAAACCCTATACCTGTCAAGATTCCTTGTTTACTCAAATTGACTAAACATTCCTTGACACTCCATTTTTTAATTCAAATTCTTACCTTGATTACATTCTACTTATACCCCAACCTTGAGATTTCATTCTCACACTTTCCCAACCTTGAGATTTCATTCTCACACCTTCCCAACCTTGAGATTTTGTTCTCGATTCGACCTATTTGGATCAAGAAGAATGAACCATCTTCTTCCAAACCACCCAAAAACCCTACCTTCTCTCCAATCAAGTATTGGAATAAGACTTATACCATTGACCCCATCACCAGAGCTAAAGAAAATGTTCCCCCACCACCACAATCCTTCAATACCCCTTAACTCAATGATCTTTCAACCTTCCCAAACCTCACAAGGCATTGTGAAAACATTTCCAAACCCATTACCCCTCCACCACCAAACCCTAGGTTTGATGCCATACCCCCATCAACCGATTTTTTGTTGCATCATGGATCCTGGTGTGCTTGTTGTCGATTTCAACAAATTGAACTTGCTCATGTGTATGAGAAGTTAAATTTTCTTGAATTCCTCATCACTCGACCTCCTATTCAAGTTTTCGTTCCGGTGGACAAAACTTCGAATGATACATCGTCGTCTTATTTTTCCAACTAAAGGACTAACTACTCTTGGAGTCTTTATTACTTTAGTTGCTTTAGAGTCTTTTATTTTCTAGCAATTTTGGAAAATTATCACTATTAGAATAGCTTATGCTTTGTGGTTTATTTTCCATATCTTTTGCTTTAGATACTCATATTGTGTGTATGACTATCTACTTTGTTGTGTCTTTTCTATTATGTAACCTTTGTGTGTTATCCATTTAGTTCTATTTTGAGTTGATCATGGTTAATTTTTACAATTGCTTATGGGTGATTCCATCAATTCTAAACTTTAACCCATTGACAAGCTTATCATCTTCATTGGATTGAAGTTTGATTTTGTCAACTACCTTTTTGGACAAACTTAGCAAAATACTTGCTTCTAATTTGAGATTTCTTCTCTCTCTCCCTCTCAAGTTACTTAGTAGGTAGTGATCATATATACATTGGTGTTTCTTTCCTTTCTACTGACCTTTGTGTAGCATGTCACCTTAGCTCATATACTTGGTGCCCCAAGCAAGGGGGAGCAACCACCAAGGGGTAGCTACTAGCAAAGTTCGATGTTCTTCAAAGACTTGTACTAACCTTTTTGCTACGACAAAGGGGGAGAAATGATAGTGATAAACTCGTTAATAATTCGTTATTTTGTGTTTCTATGCAAATGAGTTTATAGTTTGTCGTAATCAAAAAGGGAGAGATTGTTAATGCAAGTGATGCCTAAAAACATTATTAGTGTTAACTAATCTTTCTTAGTTTTGATCACAACAAACTATACAACACATTTAGTGTAAAACATAAAAACGAATTATTTAACTAACACTAACATCAAGGTAATAATCATATCACTAACCTTTCTTAATCATACTTAGTGATCATAAAAATGATTACCCTTAAAACTCACTTTTGTTAATATGACAAAAGACTTTTTAATAAACTTTCTTTTTTAGAAAATGTTTTATTAAAATGGAAAATGAAAATTTGAAAATAGCATATTCCATATGCTATTAGAATATCCTTTGAAGGCTTCAAATACCTCAGATATTCCTACCCTACTAAAAGAAAAGAAACGGAGCGTACTATAGGGGCGGAACCTTAAGTAGCTAGGCAGTTCCTTAGCGATATGGAACCGCCGGGCTAGATAAGGTACTACGCCCAGATAGCCGTTATATAGCCGTTGCACATTGTCTCCTTTAAATAGTGGATCAAATCTCATTTTCCAATAAGCCTCTCTAGACGTTTTCCTCAACCCCCATTCTATTTTCTATAGCATAATCATTAGTAAATGATCACTTAATTTGTTAAGGATGTTTACATATGATTATCCTCTTGATCCCCTCCTTTACCTTGTCCAAGTAGAAGATCACTCACTCACTAGTGTTGTGATAAAGATGAATCTATGAACTAGTCATATTCATCATGATACCCTTTTTGTTCTAGGTTAATCCATTATATTTATGAATACTTGGACTAGTTGTTTTCATCCAAGTTATTTGTGAATACTTGGATTTTTTGTGTACATCCATTGCATCTGTGGTTGCTTGGATTTATGTTGTGTAGATCCAAGTTACATGTGTACTTGGATATGTCTAGTTGAGTTGTAATAAATTGATTAGTAGTTCTCACTAAACTATAAAGTGTTGTGGTTGTGTCTTGTGAGTTCTCACTTAACTTGAAAGTGATTAGTAGTTGTGTTGTGTGAAGTTCTCACTTAGCTTCAAAGTGAAGAGTCGTGAAGATTGGTTCTAGCTTTGGATTAGAACTCGACATCTAGCCTTGTGTCGTAAAATGGTGAAGTAGGCAACGTCGTGAAGATTGGTTCTACCTTGAGATTAGAACTCGACATCTAGCCTTGTGTCGTTAAATTGTGAAGTAGGCAACGTTGTGTAGATTGGTCCTAGCTAAAGATTAGGTCTCTACATTTAGCTTAGTGTCGGAAAATAATGTAAGCAACGATGTAAGGTTTTCTCCGCCGAGAAGGGAGCTTGTGGATATAGTGGAAATCTAGAGTAGATGTACTCGAGGAGTGGAGTAGAAACGAGGATAGAGCCTCGTTGTCGAACCACTATAAATCTTGGTGTCTCCCCACTAGGTTGTTTCCTTCCTTACTCTTTACTTATTTCATTATCATTATACTTACCTATTATCTTTTCTAGTGCATTTTGAATTGAACCTAATCATTATGCAACTTAGCCTCAAGTAAAAGATATTTTTGATACAACCCAAATTGAAAGTAACTTTAATTTGGTCACCAATAAAGAGAAACTATTCAACCCCCCCCTTCTAGTTTCTACAACATCTTTTATTCATATACTGCTAACTTTATTACACACAACTCTAGGAGAAACATTATTCCTAGGACTCAATAAACCAGAACTAGACACAGTTGAAGTAGAAGCAACTCTCTCTTCACTCTTCCTAGCACTAGTAGCAGTATGGTCATTCGTTTTGGAGCTTGTAGGTCTCGACTCTTCACTTGAACCACATGATGCAGAGTCACTGGCTTTGTCACTGAAAGTACAAGATACAAAGTCATTAGTATTAGTAGAACTTTTTGGGGACTCATGCATCTGTGATCCATCCAAGTCATTATGCCTAGAAGTGGGCATAAAAGTTCCTGTAAGAGGTGGAGGGACAACATGCATTGCTGCAGCTGGTTGAAACCTATTGTAGCAAGGTTTTCCCTCTTCCTCCTTGTCTGGATCAAAGACACTTGAAAAAGATAAATCAAACACATCTTTTGAATAAATATATTTATCTAGAGGTGGCAAATCTTGCCCATTTGATACATATGGGCACTTTTTGGCCATTTTCAAAAAAGGATGGGGCACTTTTTTCCCATTCTTTATAATGAATGGGCTAAACGGGCGCATATGTAACAAACTAAATGGGCTTAATGGGCGCACTTGTAAAATACAAATTAGTATACTCGACGAATATTTTTTATTAAATTTTTTATCCCGGCTTTCAAACAAGTATTTTATTTTTTATTTATAGGTTTTTATATGTTTTTTTCCTTTTTTAGCTTGCGCCCGTTTAGCCAGCCCGTTTTGCCCGCCCGTTTCGCCCGCGCCCGTTTAGCCCGCCGCCCGTTTAGCTTGTTGCCCGTTTAGCCCGCCGCCCCCGCCCGCCTGCCCGCCCATTTTGACCCTCTATATTTATCAAATCCTAACCCTCTTTTAGTCCTACCAGACATGCTACTATCAATTAACTTTGAAAGGTTATGCCTTTGTTAATATATAACAACTAAGGGAACAAAAGTTAATGAAGTAAATCAAGTATAACAAATTTATGAAGAAGTGAAATATCCTAAACTTGTGTCTTATATCATCTCAGTTTTTATTACATGGGACTGATAACCCCCATAACTATAAGCCAGTTGTTAGCTATAACAATATATTTAATCCAACGATAAGGTGTATTGCTCACCAACAGTTTTTGGTACATGCGAACTGGTAACCTTCACAACTATTAGCCAGTTGTAAGCTATAACAATATATTTAGTCCAAAGACAAGGTGTATTGCTCACCTAATTGAGATATAAGAAGAAACCAAATTTGTGAAAATCAACTCCAACAACAAATAAGCAATCATCAATTGTCTTCGTCAAGGAACCATAACTCACCAGTAGGAACCATATGCTAACCATCTCTTGAATCTTGAACTCAGTAGTATAGATCATCTACTCCTTCAGTGTGAAAAAGACATGCTTATTACAACAACATGTAATAAAATGTCTTTGGATAATTCTTGTAATCAATATATGCATGGCGATCACATGCAATGGCCGATAGTCTCAGTGAGCTCTGACGGATCAACCAGAAACCACTCGATGCTTATGATCATTCTAATTTTGTGATGATCATATCATAAACTGTATGGTATCATATGCCCCCAAAATATTTGTAAAAGAGCGTGTAACTGTTCCAATCAAGAATTATAACATAAACTAAACTTTGTAAATGAACCATATACCTTTTCATTGTTCAAGATCACCAGTAAGAACGACCAGGAGGAAACGACCAGTAGGAACCAACTAGGAGGAACTGACCAGAAGGAATCAACCAGGAGGAACCGACCAGTAGCAAGAAATGACTTACCAGGAGGAACCAACCATGAGAAAATAGTTCACCAGTAGCAATCTGTCCACAACGAAACCTTGTTCTTTCTTTTTTTTTTCTTTTTTTCATTTTTTTTTCATCTTTTTCATTTTTTTTCACACACAATCTGTCACCACACTGTCGCTAAAGCTGTCGCTATTATCAAAAACTCTTCCTCCAAGCATGAACTGTCACTAATTTTGTTGCTTCTGGATGTTGACTATATCACGTCCCTCCAGCCATAAATACATAAACATGGAAAGAATTTATGGAGCACATTTTTAGCATATAATCACCCCATAAAACACGCCCATCAACTGTTTCCATGTGTTATCACGCGTAGCAACCCAAATATTTTCCATCTATTACGCATGTCACAGCACATTCCATTTTTAGTAAAAGCGTGTTTTGACCTTATCTCTAGGATATACACGTTTTATTAAATAGTAGGATACAATGAAATCTTTTCCAAACCCACAAATAAGGCAGATCTCATGTATAATTCCAATAAATCAGGAGGACATTATAGATTATTATCCCAATATTTTAGCAATCCATTTATCATCACATGTTTTCATTAAACAAGTATCCCGTTCCCAAAATATAACAATATACGGAATATAAATGTTTGTCCAAGATTTACGCAATCAAAAACTTAGAGTACCTTACAAAATTAGTTGAGACCCCAGCTGTATGAAACCGTAACCCTAAATTATACCATATGATGAAATCCATTCCAAGAAAATAGCAATATGCACATCACGTAACTTTGTGACTTTGGACGTGAGCCACAGAGAGTATCATATCTGGTACTTTGATACCCACATGAACCATATCATAACTGTTTAACCCGAACGATAAGGAATTTAATATTCCTTTTCCTCTATTCTAGTATGCAAAGTCACATACGGTAAACAAATGAGCAGACCCACAAATATACTACTCGGCAATTAAATACCCCACGTATATATGATAGTTAGATCAAAAGTAAAACCATGTGACCGCAAGAAGACAAAAACGAATACCTTCGTACATTCTTAGTTTTTGATCAGGTTCTTCTGACAGTCACGGTTTCAACTTTCAACCTTGGACCACTGCATTACTTTTCTTGTTACATCACTTTCAACCTTGGACCACTCCACAAGTTCCAACTGCTGCTCCAATCATATGATTCTAGGGTTTTTAGAAAAACCCTAATAACTTGGTATAGCAGCCTGAGAAGCATATCATCATTTGTCATACATGACCCACGTACACACCAAAAATCACAAGAACACACGTCCTGCTGCTACATCATCACGTGTGTTTACAGATTACTTCTTAGACCACTTCTATAGAATATGGACAATAATGATTCATGTGATAATGCCCCCACATGGCTTTCTTTTGATCAGCACATCTTTCTCTTTGCATCCAATGCCATGTGATACACAACCTGCTTACAACTTGCTGCCGTCCTTATATTCTAGGGTTTTCAAAACCCTAATAACCTCCCACTGATCAGCATACATCCTGCTGTTGTTAAAGAAACGAATCTAAGATCTGTAAAACAAACCCTAATCATTCAAGAGCAGCAACATTTTTATCTTTAAATATTATATCTCGGCAGCAAGTACTTGTAGTCCTACTAGGGTTCATCATTGATCAACGATCAACTCACCAAAGTTAGTAGGATTACCATCACAGTACCAGTAGCGACATCATACGAACAACAACATTTTTCTAGGGTTTGGTTTGGAAAAACCCTAGATCAGTAGGAACATCTTTTATTTAAAACATAAAAAAATGAAAACCTTGTAGATCAACCAGATCGAGAGCCAACAAGCTCTGATACCACTTGTTGAGTCTTAGGATCTAGACTCATCTGGGATATATAACAATGATTGTAATAAGCACAGTGGAACGTAAAGAACACAATCAAAGTTATGAACAAGGCTTTCTTATTCATAAAATACTAATAAGCTACTACGACTCCTGGTGCCTAATAGGCTTGACACCAGGAGAACGCACACACACCTTTAGTTTACATTGTATATCAATCAGTGAATAACCATGTGTGCCTAACCCTCTTTATATAATAGAGGTACTAGGGTTACATCATAACCCTAGCTTACTTACAAAGCTACCTATTTATTATTAAGTCCTTCATCTTCTTTTGTCATATCAACTCAAGATATATAAGTCCCAACAATCTTCCCCTAGTTGATTTGACAAAACCACTAAGCACAAGCTTCCCCTGAAGCAAATATAGATGAAGGCTAAGCTTCCTCTTGATCCATGCATTCTTCCCCTTTTTGTCATATCAACTCACAAGGGATCGTCTTCCCCTCAAGAAGTGCATGTCGAATCTAATAAGCTTCCTTGGAGTGATCACTGATGAAGAAAATCAAGTATAACAAATTTTATGAAGAAGTGAAATATCCCAAACTTGTGTCTTATATCATCTCAGTTTTTATTACATGGGATTGATAAACCCCACAACTATAAGCCAGTTGTTAGCTATAACAATATATTTAATCCAACGATAAGGTGTATTGCTCACCAACCGTTTTTGGTACATGGGAACTGGTAACCTTCACAACTATTAGCCAGTTGTAAGCTATAACAATATATTTAGTCCAAAGACAAGGTGTATTGCTCACCTAATTGAGATATAAGAAGAAACCAAATTTGTGAAAATCAACTCCAACAGAAAATAAGCAATCATCAATTGTCTTCGTCAAGGAACCATAACTCACCAGTAGGAACCATATGCTAACCATCTCTTGAATCTTGAACTCAGTAGTATAGATCATCTCCTCCTTAAGTATGAAAAAGACATGCTTAGTACAACAACATGTAATAAAATGTCTTTGGATAATTCTTGTAATCAATATATGCATGGCGATCACATGCAATGGCCGATAGTCTCAGTGAGCTCTGACGGATCAACCAGAAACCACTCGATGCTTATGATCATTCTAATTTTGTGATGATCATATCATGAACTGTATGGTATCATATGTCCCCCAAATATTTGTAAAAGAGTGTGTAACTATTCCAATCAAGAATTATAACATAAACTGAACTTTGTAAATGAACCATATACCTTTTCATTGTTCAAGATCACCAGTAAGAACGACCAGGAGGAAAAGACCAGTAGGAACCAACCAGGAGGAACCGACCAGTAGGAATCGACCAGGAGGAACCGACCAGTAGCAAGAAATGACTTACCAGGAGGAACCAACCATGAGAAAATAGTTCACCAGTAGCAATCTGTCCACAACGAAACCTTGTTCTTTCTTTTTTTTTCATTTTTGTTTTCATTTTTTTCATTTTTTTTTCACACACAATCTGTCACCACACTGTCGCTAAAGCTATCGCTAATATCAAAAACTCTTCCTCCAAGCATGAACAGTCACTAATTCTGTTGCTTCTAGATGTTGACTATATCACGTCCCTCCAGCTATAAAAACATAAACATGGAAAGAATTTATGGAGCACGTTTTTAGCATATAATCACCCCATAAAACACGCCCATCAACTGTTTCCATGTGTTATCACGCGTAGCAACCCAAATATTTTCCATCTATTACGCATGTCACAGCACATTCCATTTTTAATAAAAGCGTGTTTTGACCTTATCTCTAGGATATACACGTTTTATTAAATAGTAGGATACAATGAAATCTTTTCCAAACCCACGAATAAGGCGGATCTCATGTATAATTCCAATAAATCAGGAGGATATTATAGATTATTATCCCAATATTTTAGCAATCCATTTATCATCACATGTTTTCATTAAACAAGTATCCCGTTCCCAAAATATAACAATATACGGAATATTAATGTTTGTCCAAGATTTACGCAATCAAAAACTTAGAGTACCTTCCAAAATTAGTTGAGACCCCAGCTGTATTAAACCGTAACCCTAAATTGTACCATATGATGAAATCCAATCCCAAGAAAATAGTAATATGTACATCACGTAACTTTGTGACTTTGGACGTGAGCCACAGAGAGTATCATATCTGGTACTTTGATACCCACATGAACCATATATCATAATTGTTTAACCCGAACGATCAGGAATTTAATATTCCTTTCCTCTATTCTAGTATGCAAAATCAAATACGGTAAACAAATGAGCAGACCCACAAATATACTACTCGGCAACTAAATACCCCACGTATATATGATAGTTAGATCAAAAGTAAAACCATGTGACCGCAAGAAGACAAAAACGAATACCTTCATACATTCTTAGTTTTTGATCAGGTTCTTCTGACAGTCACGGTTTCAACTTTCAACCTTGGACTACGACATTACTTTTCTTGTTACATCACTTTCAACCTTGGACCACTCCACAAGTTCCAACTGCTGTTCTAATCATATGATTCTATGGTTTTTAGAAAAACCCTAAT
This sequence comes from Glebionis coronaria, assembly GCA_025667525.1. Taxonomy (NCBI): domain Eukaryota; kingdom Viridiplantae; phylum Streptophyta; class Magnoliopsida; order Asterales; family Asteraceae; genus Glebionis; species Glebionis coronaria. Next base: position 171,790,815 of record CM046877.1, on the reverse strand, counting down.
AACTTGGTATAGCAGCCTGAGAAGCATATCATCATTTGTCATACATGACCCACGTACACACCAAAACTCACAAGAACACACGTCCTGCTGCTACATCATCACGTGTGTTTACAGATTGCTTCTTGGACCACTTCTAGAGAATATAGACAATAATGATTCATGTGATAATGCCCCAACGTGGCTTTCTTTTGATCAGCACATCTTTCTCTTTGCGTCTAATGCCATGTGATACACAACCTGCTTGCAACTTGCTGCCGTCCACATATTCTAGGGTTTTCAAAACCCTAATAACCTCCCACTGATCAGCATACATCCTGCTGTTGTTAATGAAACGAATCTAAGATCGGTAAAACAAACCCTAATTATTCAAGAGCAGCAACATTTTCATCTTTAAATATTATATCTCGGCAGCAAGTACTTGTAGTCCTACTAGGGTTCATCATTGATCAAGGATCAACTCACCAAAGTTAGTAGGATTACCATCACAGTACCAGTAGCGACATCATACGAACAACAACAATTTTCTAGGGTTTGTTTGGAAAAACCCTAGATGAGCAGATCGAGAGCCAACAAGATCTGATACCACTTGTTGGGTCCACTAGATGTGGATCTTACAGCCTGTTAGGGACAATGAACGACTTCTGTAATCACAAGTCTATTCACAGAGAGACTCTATCTAAATCACACAGTATAAGTGCGGACTACAAATACTATGAACAAGAAGAACATAGTAACTAAAACGACTTGATCCTTTACTAAGGATTTCTAATATTAATATGAACTAGAATAATGTTTGATGAAGGTGTGTTAAACCCTTCTGCCTAAGGTTCCTTTTATACTACAAGGAAACCCTAATACATTATTAAACCAAAACGTGTAAAACTGATATGCATATCCTTTCCTAACATATCTCATGCATATCCTAACAGAATACTCTTAAATAATGAAGTTTGACTTTCTATAAGACCAGGAGCAAGTCTTGCTCCTACTACTACTAGGACCAGGAGGAACTACATACCTCCTAGTCTACCTATTACAAATAACTATTCCAAAGGTCCTAACAGTCTCCTTATATAGACTACATATGATGATTCTAGAATGATGAAATACATGAATCCCTAGTCTAGAAATCCCAAATTTGCCCTTGAGTCGTTTGTTGTTGATGATCTGTCCTAATCCATCCTAGACGTTCATTTATCCTTTGGGACCAAGTAATGAGCGTAGGCTATTAATATTGCCACGTGGCATTCCTTGGAGAGGAAGTTGTTCACTGATTGGCTAGAAGGGAACTGGGGCTGGGGTCCATGGTGATGTGGTGGGTGAGTTCAAGTGTGGGATGTAAACGTGTGAGGGTGAATTACTTTTTGGTAAAGGTAATTTGGAATAACCCTTTGTTTGGTGAAAGTAAAATCTGGGTTCATACATGTGAACATTGGTAGTGTTGATCCGAAAAACTTGGGAGTTAATTGTTTGGCGCGTGTTATGAAGTTTGAATGTTTGGGTGTACACTTTCAGTCCTTGGTATTTGGCAATCTTTGTAAACAAAGTCTTTCAGCCCATATAAACGAATTCCTTTGTTATGAAACTTTCAGTTTTCATACTTTTGCCCCAAATACTTTTCCAAAGTATTTTCAAGCACTTGTTTTGCCATTTTTGGATATTTAAAGGACTAAACTTAGACATTATTGAACTTTGAAGGTCTTCATTGTATGTTTGACATATTTGAGGACCATTGTTGACATTTCTTTAATCTTGAGGGACTAAACTTGCCAAATCTTCAAAGTTGAGGGACCTTTTTGTAATTTTGACAAACTTAAGGGACCAAACTTGTAATTATCAATATACGGGTTTTAATTGTCATTTCTTCATTGATGAGGGATCATTCTTGTACATCTTCAAATCTTCAAGGTCTTTTCTTTGAGAAATAAAAAACTAGGGCCCGGTTCATTGTGCGGCTTCGTTTCTCGTGTTCATGTTTCCTAGTTTCTTGTGATATTTTGTCTTTTTCACGATATCCATACCTAAAATACACAAGTAAATAAACACAAGCATATATATGGTATTTTTATGACATTTTATGCATTTAAAGCCCGAAAAGAACGAAGAGATCATGTATAAATGCCATCTCATCACTCCCCCATACTAAACCATTGCCGTGACCTCACGCAATGTTAGAATAAAGTATCAAAGCATCTCCAAAATTAAATTTTATTACCCTTTATTAAAAAGTAAACTTGCTATACTACTACTACGATGTGTTAAAGACATAATGTATGATTTTCATCACGAATGTGACTTTTAGGGTCAATGAATAAAAACAAGTGAATGTCTAATAGATTAAAGTTCGTCATCCTTGGTTGTCATACATTCCATGCTAAGTGCAAAAACGAGATAATTGTTGGTACAAGTCACAATGCTAACACTACTCATATGTCCAAATTGTGTAATACTTTTTCTCCTCGCAATCCTAGTTATTATGAAAAGAAAAGGTATCTAGAATTTTTTAACTATTTGTCATGGATCACAAGTGATTCATATTGACTTATTTGTGTATTTATTAGTCCCAAAATAAAGTAGCACGATTTAATCGATAGTTTAAAAAATCTTTTAAAACGACTTCTCGTAATCTCCTTAAGTTCATATCTTGGCATAACTCGTTTCACGATTTGAGACCTTTCTCGGACCGATATTTGGTATGTACTTCATACTCCGAATCTTCGGAAGACGTTCTTGAAATTATGGTATTCTCTTCATATTTTGGAATTTCTTCACTTGACGTTTTTGAGATATTCTTTATATTTGGACCACAACTTCATCATTTTTCTTCAATCTTTATTTTGAATTTTGATATACAACGATCCGCCTCCTTTTAGGACTTGGATATATTTATCCTCATACCTTGTTAGGGTCTTTTAGGATAGACTTTCTCCATGATCTTTAGGGGAGTAATTGCTTTTCGTCGTGTGTCTAGATCCTTTATATTGATTTTGGAATAATGATTCTTCACATCATCTTGGGTCTTTAGCAACAAAATAGAGCTCCTCAGGCATTATTAGGGCCTTTTTGGAACTTCACCAATCTTCGCGTCCCGCTTCAATAAGTTATGCCTTGGCTATGAACTCTATTCAACCACGAGCAACTTTTAAATGATCTTGGGCTAGAAGCTAAGTAAACTTTCAAATCGTACGACCTTACTTATTGCATTTAATGTATTCCTAATGCATTGATCTTATGGGAGAAAAAGCCACAACTAAAAACATATGAGTTTTTGAAAGAACATTTTCATGTTCTACGTTAAGCATGATCACTTGTCTAACTGTATCACTTCTCGTTCTTCACTATTAAAGACCTCTAATTAAAGAGACTCGTGAATACTTAGCCATGCGAGTCAAAATTAAGCCAAATTTGGATTAGCTTCATTAAGACAATATTAAATCGAAGTGTTTGGGTTTTCAAGTCACCTATAGGATCTTGCACTTTTTTAGACTTTTTCAAGTTTAGAGAATGCATTTTAAAGTTCCCTTGATAAGTGACTTTCTAGGATCAATTATAGGAACTTGCGAAAAGTTCTTGTTCTTAACCCCTATGAGCTAAGACTTTCGCGTTTTAAAGTTCCCTATATAAAAGTCTAGCAAAACTTGATTCAAGCGGGTTAAGGAATGTAAAGGGCTCCAAATTCCCATCAAGTCAAAAATTAACTCTTATTCTACCCATCAGAAAATATTCGTGTCTTAAAAACACTTATGAAAACTAAGAAATTTTTTAAAATTTGGCCATTTTTAGCCTTATTTGCAACAAAACTAAACAAAACAATGAAAGTTGGAAAACGTGAGGGCGTAGCAAGGCAAGTATCTATTCATCCCCCATACTAAAATTAAACATTGTCCTCAATGTTTCGAGTTTAAAGGTGGAGCACCCCCATACTAGAGACGAAGAGTCGAATGCTTAGGATCTAGCATGGAAAGGGTGATCAACAATATATCTAAAGCCGTTTATGAATTAAGCTAAGAGATAATTGTTAGAATAATAAAGGATATGTCATGGATTCGTGAAAAACTCTTCAAGCAAACGATCGAGGCTCACGTAAACGAACACGAGAGTCTTCAATCATGGCGATGATGATGATCTAGATAACACATTCACAAACAACCACGAGACAACGAGTTGGAAGGGCACAAATCCTCTCTCATTAACTACATTAGAAAGCGATAATATGTACATGGATAAGCGGTGGATCTCCCCTACGAGGCACCTAGTTTTTGATTACCGAGTCATGAGCTCAACTCGATCCCCTCAATGCTAATTATCATTGGGTAAGGTGACTTGGTCGAGGTCGTCCAAAGAAGGGACTTCCACACTGAAGTAGTGCTTAAGCTTATGTCCATTCACCTTGAAATTAGGACCATCATTTTGAGCTAGCTCAATGGTCCCATAAGAAACACTTGTGTTATGGTGAACGGACCCGACCAACGAGATTTCAATTTCCCAGAAAATATCTTCAAACGAGAGTTAAAAAGTAACACTTGATCACCAACGTTAAAAACCCGGTTTTTAATCTTTGAATCATGAAACTTTTTAGTCTTTTCCTTAAAAATTAATGAACTTTCATAAGCATTATCTCTTAATTCATGCAATTCATTAAGTTGTATTTTTCGGTGATCTCCCGCGGTCTTCAAGTCATAATTGGCATGCTTTAGGGCCCAATATGCCTTGTGTTCCAATTCAATAGGCAAGTGGCAAGTCTTTCCATAAACCAACTTATAAGGAGTACAATCGATAGGTGTCTTATAAGCGGTGCAAAAGGCCCATAAAGCGTCATCGAGTTTGTCGGACCATGAAGCACGATTTTCTCCAATCGACCTCTCTAAAATCCTCTTCAATGCTCGGTTTGAAACCTCGACTTTCCCACTCGTTTGCGGGTGATAAGCCGTAGAAAGACGATGTGTAACTCCATATTTCTTTAGAACCTTTTCGAATTGGTCATTACAAAAATGGGTTCCACGATCGCTTATAATAGCATGAGGGGTTCCGAACCGAGAGAATAGTTGCTTCAAAAACTTCACTACCACACGAGCATCATTCGTAGGCAAAGACTTAGCTTCCACTTACTTAGATAGGTAGTCGACGGCGACGAGGATATACTTGTTTCCATGAGACGATGGGAATGGCCCCATAAAGTCAACGCCCGATATATCGAAAATCTCACACACTTGAATTATATTTTGCGGCATTTCATCCTTTTGCGACGATATTCCTTGGCGTTGGCAAGAATCACACGACTTCACAAGTGCGTGTGCATCACGATAGATCGTAGGCCAAAAGAAGCCGGCATCGAACATTTTCTTAGCCGTGAGATTAGCACCGTGGTGACCACCCGTGGGTCCCTCGTGACAAGCTCCAAGGATGTTAGAAGCTTCGGTACCAAAGACACAACATCGAACGAGTTGATCCGCACAAACCCAAAAGAGATAAGGGTCGTCCCAAAAATAGAACCTTGACGTCACGAAAGAATTTTCTATTTTGTGTGTCGTCATACCCTTGATTATGAAGTTGCCCGCATGGTAATTTGCAATGACGGCAAATCATTGGGTGTCGTCCTTAGAATTCACTACACCAAGAGTCTCGAGAGGAAATGTTTCAGTGATTTCCTTGTTCTCGAACTCATTCTTATGAGGATCTTCTAAACGAGAGAGATGATCAGCCGCTAGATTCTCGGCTCCTTTTTTGTCAAGTATGGTGACATAAAATTCTTGGAGGAGGAGAATCCAACGGAGCAATATCTGCTTAGCATCAAGCTTAGATAAGAGGTACTTGATAGCCGAATGATCCGTATACACGATGCTTTTTGTCAATACGAGATAAGGTCGGAATTTCTCGAATGCATACACCACGGTAAGTAATTCCTTTTCCGTTGTAATGTATTTCATTTGAGCCTCGGTCATCGTCTTACTAGCATAAATGGATAGGTCGAAAGTGCTTTTCATGACGCTGCCCTAAAACGGCCCCAATTGCATAATCACTTGCATCGCACATGATTTCAAAGGGTAATTCCCAATTAGGAGCAACAAGAATGGGAGCTTCGGTAAGTTTCCTTTTAAGAGTTTCGAAAGATCTAACACAATCCTCATTGAAGTTAAAAGGAGCATCCTTCTCGAGAAGGTGTGTCATAGGTCCAGTGATTTTCAAAAAGTCTTTGCTGAAACAACGATAAAAGCCCGTGTGGCCTAGGAAATCCTAACTCCCTTGACAATTTTGGGATGAGGTAATTTGGTGATGACGTCTATCTTAGCTTTATCTACCTCAATCCCCGCATTCGAGACCTTGTGCCCTAAGATCATTCCTTGGTTACACATAAAATGACATTTTTCCCAATTAAGCACAAGGTTGGTTTCTTCACAATGTTTTGACATTTTCTCGAGATTGGATAAACACGATGTGAATGAATCACCAAACACCGAAAAGTCATCCATGAATACTTCCATCGACTTCTCGATCATATCATGAAAAATAGCCATCATACACCGTTGAAACGTTCCTGGTACATTACAAAGTCCGAACGGCATTCTACGATAAGCAAACGTTCCATATGGACACGTAAACATAGTTTTCTCTTGGTCACGAGGGTCGATAGGGATTTGAAAGTAACAGAAAAAACCATCTAAAAAGCAATAGAAGTCATTTCCCGCAAGTCGCTCCAACATTTGATCCATGAAGGGCAAGGGAAAGTGGTCTTTACGAGTGGCGTCATTTAACTTTCGGTAGTCAATACACACCCTCCAACTGGTCACAACACGAGTGGGGATTAACTCGTTGTTTTCATTAGGCACAACGGTCATTCCTCCCTTCTTAGGGACATACTGGATTGGGCTCACCCATGGGCTATCGGAGATAGGGTAAATCACTCCCGCGTCAAGAAGTTTTAAGACCTCTTTTTTAATGACATCGTGAATTTTGGGGTTTACCCTTCTTTGATTTTGAATTGCGGGTTTGTAGTCCCCCCCATTAAAATCTCGTGAGTACAAAATTTTGGGTCAATACCCTTAATGTCAGAAATTTTCCACGCAATTGCCCCTTTATGAGCTTTAAGAATTTTCAAAAGTGCGGCTTTTTCATCATTAGAAAGATCTTTCGCAATAATAACCGACAACTTGTCATCACCTTCCAAGAATGCGTATTCAAGGTTAGATGGAAGATCTTTCAATTCTAGGATTGGTGGTTCCTCGATTGAAGATTTTTGTTCAACACTCATAACTTCCATTGACGGAAGAAATGGTGGATAATAAGTCTGAAAAACACTTATCCTTTTTCCACTTATTTCCAATAATAACAAGACCAAAACGTGTATTTTATGTCGTAAAAGTCGGAATTATGCGTGGTTTGTGTTTTTATTGTGTTTTAGGACCAAAACACGGAAAAGGAAGAAAACACGGGCTTTCACGGGCTTTTATCGAAGAAAACGAGAGAAGACGAAGTCAAAAGATCAAGAGTGCAAAAAGAACGGAAGTCCAAGGCCTATTCTGAAGATTTATCGAAGAAAAAGTCTAAAGACGGAAGTTTAATGAAGACGAAGAACTCAAGTCTAATTATAGAAGAAAATTAAAAGACGAGTTCAAATCCCGAGACGACATCGAGAAAGACAAAGAATTTAGATCGAGTCGAGAAGAAAAAGAAAGAAGAAAGCATACATGCATTCCCCACTCCCTACATATACCCTCCTAGTGACACATTAGGAGGGTGGTCAGTCATTAGCTAGTTTTAATTTTCTTGTTTTAGTTTTCGTTTTAGAGAGAGAAAGTGTTTAACTTTCTCTCACTAAAACTTCATCTTTTCTTTCAAATTAAGCTTTGTTTAATCTTTGTATTAAAGTTTCATTAATCAAAAGTTCAAGTTTAAGCTTTTAATCTTTTATCTCTTTCTACCTTTCTTGATTTTGCTATTGTCCTTGATCTAAAACTTCATCTTTGATCCGAATAATCCTTTATTCGTGTTTGATTTTGATGTTTTAGTGATTAAAAAGTTAGTCTTTTTAGTCCTTACTAAGCTTTCATACGATATAAGCTATAAGCTCTTTGTGCTTATTGGTTTATTTCATATTTATAGCTTATTGTATTTTCGGATTATTTAAAAAAGTCTAGTGTTTTTAAAAGATTCGATTTATTAAGTTTGCTTATTTGGAGTTTTGAAAGTTGCCAAATTTATGCTTATTGAGTTGTTTAAGGTTCGGTTAAGGTAGCTTATTGAACGTGCTTATTGAAATTCCAGCTTAACTTCATTCTCGGATTACTGCTTGTGTTCATCGCAATATTAGGTATTACGCATTCCGATTGGTTGTTGGTTTCTATCGCAATAACCCATAGAGGGTTTTACTTTGCGATAGGTTGGGTTTTCACCTTATTCTGATCTGTGATTGCGACCGCTCATTGCGATCGCATATTCTGACGGGACTTAAGGTCATTTTAAGTCGAAACTCTGCCCAATTTTAGTTTACAACATTCCGATAGTATTGCATTGCGACAGAAGTGTTTATGTTATTCCGATCTGGACATTCCGATAGATACATTGCGATAGAGTTGAACATTGCGACAACACCACATTCCGACAGCTTTGACTTTGTTATTCCGATGGGTATTCAGATGAACATTCCGATGACTTGTTTAAATAACATTCCGATGGTTCTACTTTTGGTACTTTCTGATAGAAAGGACTTATTACATTCCGATTAATTAAGTTTGTTAAGTTTAAAGTTTTACAAAGTTTTATATTTTAAGTCTTTTTCTAAATAACTTTTATTTTAATTTTGTAAAATCTTCTACTTTACACAACGACAATTATTTGTTTTAGATAAAAATAAATAATCAACAAACCTAAATTATTTTTCACCAAAAGACAATTGAGTCGCACTTTAAACTGGTAATCAATTCGAAAAGACTTAGAACAACGAAATTATATTATACTCGGCTAAAAAGCTTGTATTAGTGGAATGAGAATATCATTACCAATAATCACCTCATCTTCATTGTCGATTTCATTCAAAATAAAGTCGCCTCCTTGGAATTGAGTGAGATTTGGTGTAGAATTAGCAAGAATTGGATCCATAATAGTGGGATTGCCACTTGACGAACTATCGGAAAAACCTAACACTTCTTGTGAAAACTCATCGCAAACCACATCGACTAACTCAATGTGGTTGATGGTAGCGGTTGCATAAACATGAGAAGGTGTAGAGTTTTAAGTAGCGTTTATAACAAGTTCCTCTTCGTTGAATCACAAAGTGATTTTTCTAGCATGAACATCAACGATCGATTTCGAGGTATCTAAAATTGGACGACCTAAAATTATAGGAACTTGAGGATCCATGGGGATGTCGACTACGATGATATCAACGGGATAGTAGAACTTCCCCACTTTCACGAAAACGTTTTCGGCTACTCCACATGCGAGAATTGTAGAATGATCGGCCATATCGATTGACATTTTCGATGGAGTAAGAGCCGGAAGCGATAGCGATTTCCACATGGAAAAAGGCATCAAATCAATGCTCGCGCCAAGATCAGCCAAGGCAAGGAATCCTTCCATTTCTTGAATATCACAAGGAATGAGAAACTTCCCGGGGTCACCAACTTTTTCCGGTATTCGGTTAAGATAAACCAAAGAGCAATTAGATAGCTTAGAAAGCTTTTCCTTATCGTTCATCATACCCTTAAAAGTGGAAGCGAAACGAGGCATGTATAACAACACGTCAGCTAAACTCACATTAAAATGCACTTGTTGAAACATTTTGATAAAAATCTCAATTTGTTGTTTATTACGTTCTTGCAATTTCTCCTTGTTTCCTCTCGATGGGTAAGGTAAGGGTGGTGTGGGTTGGGGCATAGGCATCAGCCTTGGAATCTTGGGTTCCACAATTGGTATTGGTTCAACCGTAGGTGTGGTTTGAGTGGTACTTCGTGGGCTTGTAATATGCTCCTTTTCTACCATCACCTCGGGTTCTTTCTCGATTTCCTTCTCTGTAGAAGTACTAGGACGAGAGATTGGTTCCTTGAAAGTTTTACCATTACGAGTAGTAATAACCTTCATTTGTCCCTTCGGGTTTGAAATGGTATCACTAGAAAGACCACCCGAGGAAGAGGGTATAACATGATAGCTTCAACTATACTAGCCATTCGATCTTCAAATTTAGATAGCCTTTTATCCGCTTTTAACAACTCTTGTTTAATCTCATGTTGACCTTGTTCCATCTTTTGTTGATTTTGTTGAAGAAGTTGAACGTTTCCTTCCATTTTATTAGCATGAGTTTTTAATTCATTAGCAAGTTCGTTTTTAAGCTCGTTTTTCAACTCGGATCTTAAGCTAATCATTTCACGTTGCATGTTATCAAACTTAGCATCATTTGCCTTAGCATAATCCAAAAATTCCCCCTGAAGATTTTTAGTGTAAGCATTTTGAAAACCTTGTGTAGGATTTTGAAAATCACAGTTTTGGTTTTGATTTTGCACTTGCCCATTGTTCCCACTTTGGTAATTAACCTTGTTATAGTTACTTTGGTTGCCTTGATAACCACCACTTTGATTGTTGTTTTGATAGTTGTTAAAATTTTGATTTTGGGGAGCTAGATTTGGGCGGGAACCTTGGCCGTTTGGGTTGTAAGTTTCCGTTGCTACGTAAGCACTCGAAGTGTTACCACCGGCAGTAATGCAATCGGAAAAATCATGAGCTCCACCACAAGATATACAACTCTTTTCAACCGCTTTAACCGATTCGGAATTCAAAGCATCTTGTGCTTTCCAATGTGTCATAAGCGTCGTAAACCTATCGAAAAACCGATTCTCCTCATTTGCTTCATCATGTAAGGCATTCATGTTACGAGACGATGATGATGAACACATAGTAGGAACACTCGGTGTGTTACGAGGGTTATAAACCTTAGATCTATTCTCGATAATCTTTAAAGCTTCATCGGTCGTTTTGCACAAAAAATTACCACCCGCGGCTGCATTCAAATAATCTCGTCCATGATCGTTAAGCCCATTATAAAAAGTATCAATTTGATGTAATTCGGAAAAATCATGGTGAGGACATTCATGTAACATCTCCTTAAATCGTTCCCATGCCATTGAAAAACTTTCATTAGATCGTTGTGTAAACCTTGAAATCTCATTTTTCAAATGTGTCGTTTTAGATGGCGGAAAAAATTGGTTCACAAACTTAGAGACGAGATCACCCCATGTCAAAATCGAATTTGGCGGTTCTTTATCGAGCCAAATTTTTGCGGGTCCATCTAAAGAGTATGGAAACAACATCACCTTAATGGCGTCATGTGGAACATCCTTAAACTTGCTTGGTGTGGTGAGACGATTGAAATTCCGTATGTGATAATGTGGGTAGTCTTTTTCATGTCCGCGAAACTTGTTTGCTTGAAGCATCGACATTAAACCCATCTTGATCTCAAAATTCTCCGCAAGGATAGCGGGAATCACAATAGCTTCTCCAAAACCCTCGGTGGGTGCTTGAAGTAACTCCATCATAGTACGATTAGCCATAGTGACTATTGGTTCTACAACGGGTTCGACAATTAGAGGTTCTTCTTCAATCAAAGGATCTTGATTTCCTTCCTTTTGACGATGTTTGCGAGTTCGTTTTGCTTGATTACGAGTTTGCATAAACGTGACGTAGAACATGGAGGTGAGCAAAAAAGATTCTTTTGGGTTTTTGTTGTTTTTTTAATTGTTTTTGTGTTTTTGATTGTTTTTATTTTTTTTGGATTTTGTGTGTTTTTTAGACAACAATCTACCAAATCTCTCCTCGAATCAAACTCTTGATTAAAGGAGCCTCAAAGAATGAAAACAGTCAAGTGGAGTGAACGTCTTCAATTGACTTTAGAACTTTGGTGAAAACCAAATTGTTCAAGAGGGTTTAATCACCAAGAAACCAAGCAAATATATATGATATGTAATAATACTTTAGGCGGCAAAACCCTCGATTAGGCTAAAAAGAGACAAGAACATGCTGATGCAGGAACTTTGGTCTTGAAGAGGAACTCGAAAGGCTAAAAAGAGACAAAAACGTGCTGATGCAGGAACTTGTCCGACTAAGGCAGAAACACCAAACAACTGATAACCAAATGAAATCAATGGTACAACGTCTTCGAGGTATGGAACAAAGACAACAACAAATGATGTCATTTTTATCCAAGGCAGTTAATAGCCCTGGTTTCTTGTCTAACTTTGTACAACACCCAAACGAGACCACCAAACTCATAAAAGAAGGCAGCAAAAAGAGCAGACTGAATCAAGATGGCGTCGTTTCAAATGGGCATAATGAGTCACCTGATAGTCAGATTGTTAAATACAAACCAATGATTACACTTGGTAACTCCTCACCTCCATTAGAAGGTAGTGGCCCGGGAGTCATGGTTCAAGGACAATTGATTATGCCAGAAGTCACTAGAGACCAATCTGCACCACTTGAAGCAAATTCTGATGTGATTGCAACAAGTCCACTAGCCAATGGCAAAGAATTGCCTTATATACCTGATGACCTAGATATGGTGTCAAATGATGCATTTATTGGGCCGAACATGGTTCCGTCGGACATTGAGGTGGCTGCAACAAGCCCACTAGCTGATGGTCAAGAATTGCCTTATATACCAGATGATCTAGATATGGTGCCTGATGGTGCATTCATTGGTCCGGACATGGTTCCATCAGACATTGAAAATTTTCTACTTAATCTTGACGAGGAATGGAATGGCAATTTGATGGTTGAGATGGATAAGTATATCGCTGGATGATGACGTATAGTCCCCAACCGGGTCATGAACCCGGCCCACGGGTACTACCCGCATCCGGCCCAGCACGAATGGGTTGGATTAATATCATTTGAGCTTATGGGGTTGAATGAACAGTGGCCGCATAAGATGTGTGCGGCCCACGGCCTGGTACGGCTGGTACAGGGTTAGACAGAATCACAATCTTATTAGGATTGGGATTTACCTAAAAGTATAGGATATACACTCACCATAATTAGAAGATAACAATCAAACTAATTATGATGATTATCCTTTGCTTAGGGCCAAAGCATTGGTGACAGCCCACTAGGGTTTCACCGCCTATATAAGGAACCCCCAAGGGTTCCACAAAGGTATCACATTCTCTATACTCTCAACCTACAGCCGATTATCTAACCCTAAACCGATAACTTACTCTCACGTTGGAGTCTAATCGTGGGATACGTTCCCACGGTAAGCTTAACGCATGTTGTTTTAGTGTGTAGGATCTCAGCAAGACATTCACTTGGTGCAAGAGTCGGAGTCCAGCCTACCCGAATTAAGCCTAATTCGGGTCAAGCAAGGATCATCCAACTTTTGTATCAACAAGTTGGCGCCATCAGTGGGACCCAAACACTAAACTAAACTCAATCTTAATCTCAATCTCTCCTAATGACGAAGGGACATCCTTAAGGATACCCGAGGAACACAAATCCTAGGAATCGAAAGCCCGCAGGTGATGGGATACTCATCTCCACCCAGCCCCCTGGTGGCCAAGAAGGCGGACAGAATAATAGAAACGTCTTTCAGTCTCTAGGTGGTAATACCACACCACCAACAATCACCATGGATAATCCTGATCCGGGGACTGCGCCAAAGGCCCCTACCAGGGAGCCGTATAGGCCACAAGTCGAGACAGAATGGGAAGTGGGTTCACTCAGCGACGAGGACCTCGAGCGTGTTCTCACGCAGAACTCTGACAGCAGCGTCCCGGGCATCTCGTCAAGGATAAACTTGGGAAGGAACCTCCAATCCAGGCTTAACTTTGGCAGTCCCGCGCCTGGTACTTCCCCTCGAACTCGGAAGAGGAGAAGGAGGGTGCGCACCCAAGAACAACCTCCCCTCGTGGAATCCTCTCAACCTCGGAACGTATTCGAGCGCATAGGGGATCACATCATGTAGGAATTGCTACAAGCCCATGAGGATGGGGATAGGTCCGACGGCTCCACTAGACGCCCGGTGTTGGAAACTCCCGTGAACAATCGCGACACTAGTGTGTGGGATAGGGTGAACTCTGGTGGGAAGAAACCTCCTAGCTCTTCTCACAAAAGTAGTCATCACAGCCAACCGAGAAGCGGGGCACCGCCTCCACCTCATGACCCTTCGGGATCTGATTCAGATGACCATCCTCCTAGACGTCGCCAACCTAGGTATACCCCCACTACCATCGGACGATGAGGGATACTACGATGATTCCTACTAGCACGATGAAGAGGAGGAGGATCTTTCCCATCCATGGTGCGACGTCAGGTAGGACGCCTTCATTCTCCGCATACGGAACTACTCTGAGGAAAAGAAGCGCCGTATGCTGGCGTGCGTTAAAACCTATGATGGGTCTGGTGATTCGGACAATCACCTAAAGATATTTGATATGCAGGCGAAAATTGAACGATGGCCAATGCCTATATGGTGCCAGATGTTCAGTTCGACCTTGATTGGCAATGCCCGTGATTGGTTTGAAATGCTCCCTCACCGAAGTATTGATAGCTTCGGCGAGCTACGTACCGTGTTCAAAAACAATTATACTCAGCGAAAGAAGTATAATAGGGATTCGGTCTTGTTAGCATCCGTCAAGCAAAGCCCTGGAGAGTCTACGGAGGACTTCACGGAACGTTTCAATGACAAGTGCACGCGCACAAAAACGTGCCCAGAGCTCCTAAAAATTTCTGATTACAGACAAGGTATTAATTAGGCGTCTCAATGACAAACGACCGGAGAGGTATGATGACCTCATGGAAAGGGTCAGGAACTTTGTAGAAGGACAGACCGCGGTAGCTGCGGCGTATCCTATAATGGGGAATCATAATTATCGGTCGAACGACCAGCCCAAGAGGCAATCAGGTGGTCAAAGCACCCACGGTAATGGGAGGAACTCAGATTACAAGAGCCAGAATAAAGGAGGGCGTCCGGATGATAAATTCACCCCTCTAAAGATGACTTACCGAGATATCTTGTTAACGGAAGGGGCAAATTTCCCAAGGCCTCCCCCAATGACAACTCTAGTTGACTGTGTTCAAGGAAATCGCTTCTGCGAATTCCATAATGACAAGGGTCACGACATGGAAGAGTGCATCCAGCTCAAGAAGCACATAGAGTCTCTGATTAAGTCAGGCAAACTCAAACACCTGGTCAAGGATTGGAAGGATGGGAAGGATAACAAAAAGTATGACAAGAAGGACCCCCAAAAGGACAAGCCTTCAACCATATATATGATCCAATCATGGCAGCGCCACATAAAGCATAAAATTAGTCAACAATTTTTACGGGGCGGAGAGATCTCTTTCCCTCCTATCACGGTAAGCAGCGTGGCCGATGCACCTCTCACGATTGAGGTAAGCATTAGAACCCACAACATTCGTCGTATGTATGTGGATGGAGGGTCATCGGTGGAACTACTCTAAGAACATTGCTTCGTACAGCTACGACCAGAGATCAAAAGCCAATTAGTGCCGGCCACGTCGTCGCTCATTGGCTTTAGTGGAGATACTATCTGGCCAATAGAACAATTGCGTCTACTGGTAACCATTAGTGATAAAGAGCATTCCACCACGGCGTGGATGAACTTCATGGTGATACGTTCACACTCTCCGTACAATGGTATTATTGGAAGACCATGCATCCTAGCTATACGGGCAGTCCCGTCCACGGCACACGACATGATTAAATTCTTAGTTGAAGGGGGAATTGTCACTATCTACAATTCGATTGCACCGACATCCGAATGCCACGTCGTGACAACACCAGTTCAGCCAGTTCCCATAGAGGAAGGATCACCACCCCCTAATTGGAAGGTGGTAATCCACCCCGACTACCCGGAAGAAGAGGTAGCCATAGAGGGAACACTATCAGAAAAAGGAAAGAAGGCCATGTGCTCTCTCCTAAAGGCAAACCTTGATATATTCGCATGGGAGACAAAACATATGACGGGCGTGCCACGTTCAATAGCAGAACATAAGCTTCAAATCCGCCCCGGGTAACCCCCTGTTAAGCAAAAGAAGCGCGGTTAAGCACCAGAACGCAGCCAGGTAATACTGGACGAGGTACGGAAACTGGTGGACGCAGGAATTATGCGCGAGGTCTATTACCATGAATGGTTATCTAATCCGGTCATGGTCAAGAAACATGATGGGAGCTGGCGCATGTGTGTAGACTTCACAGACTTGAATAAAGCTTGTCCGCAAGACTGCTATCCGTTACCAGAAATCGATTAGAAGGTGGAATCCTTATGTAGATACCCTTTTAAATGTTTTTAGACGCATACAAAGGATACCATCAGATCCAGATGGCGGAGGAAGACGAGGAGAAGACGGCGCGTTCCACACTAGTCAGGGCGTGTATTGTTACACAAAGATGCCGTTCAGACTAAAGAACGTGGGCGCGACATATCAATGACTTGTTGATAAAGCCTTTGACTCGCAGATTGGCCGTAACCTTGAGGTCTATGTTGACGACTTGGTCATCAAGAGCCATACGGAGGAAGCACTCCTCCGTGACATCCAGGAGACGTTCGACACGTTAAGGAAAATAACATGAAACTGAATCCCAAAAAGTGCACGTTTGGAGAAACAGAAGGAATGTTCCTTAGGTATATGATTAATCCAAACGGCATTAAACCTTGTCCGGAGAAGAGGGACGCCGTGATACAGCTACCGTCCCCTCGGACACTCAAGGAGGTACAATCACTCAAGGGAAAGCTAGCTGAGCTTAATAGGTTCTTGTCAAAGTCCGCGGAGAAGTAACTTCCTTTATTTAAAACACTCAAGAAGTGCTTAAAGAAAGGAGACTTTCGCTGGACAAAAGAGGCAGAGGAAGCCTTTGGACAGCTCAAACAACATCTCGCGGCTCTACCCATGCTAGTTGCACCCCGAGCTAAGGAGGAGCTAATCATGTATCTGTCCGCTACGAACGGAGCAATAAGCGCAGTCCTTATGACTGATCGGGATTCAGTCCAGACTCCAGTTTACTTCATTAGTAGAGAATTGCAAGGACCAAAGTTGAATTATTCATCAATGGAGAAGTTGGTTTTGTCGTTGGTTTACGCCGCGAAAAGGCTACGCCGGTACTTCCAGGCGCACCTAATTGTGGTTATCACTGACCAGCCAATAAAACAGATCATCTCTAAACCGGACGTAGCCGAAGATTGCAGAAATGGAGCGTCCTAATAGGAGAACATAACATCTCTTATAGACCAAGGACAACCGTCAAGGGCCAAATTTTGGCAAACTTCCTAATTGAGAAACCTGAGGAGGCCGAGCCAACGGTGCAAAAAGAAGAAATTCCAACGAAACCATGGGTTTTGTTTATGACGGATCTTCTTGCACGGACGGATCAGGAGTAGGCCTCATTCTCACGAATCTGGAAGGAATGGAATTTACCTACGCCTTGTGCTTTGAGTTCACAACCACGAATAATGAGGCAGAATATAAAGCATTGATGGGGGGGTTTAAAAATCGCCGCTAGGATGGGAGTCCGTAACCTTGAAGCCTACGTGGACTCACGGCTTGTCACGAATCACATCCTAGGAGGGTACGTAGCTAAGGAGGATAACATGATCCAATATTTGGAGAAAGTCAAGTCACTCATCGTCGGTTTTGGAAAGTTCTCCATCGAGCAGGTACCAAGAGGCGAGAACAAGAAGGCGGATGCTCTTAGCAAGATCACGTCTACAAGCTTTGCCCATCTATCCAAACAGGTGTTGGTTGAAATACTCAAGGAAAAGTCCATCAAAGGGAGAGAGATAACAACCATAGTTGAAGAAGAGGGGCCTACATGGATGACCCCGATCATCAACTACCTAACTGATGAGACCCTTCCTGAGGACGAAAAGGCGGCGCGACGTGTAAAAAGGAAGTCGCAGCATTTTAAACACTGAGATGGTGTTCTATACAAGCGTTCCTTCCTACAGTCGTGGCTACGATGCGTCGGACTGCGCCAGGCTGGCTATGTGATTAGTGAGATACATGAAGGGTCGTGCGGCATGCACGCAGGCCACAGATCAGTAGTGGCACGAGCTCTACGCACAGGGTACTATTGGCCGACTATGCATCAGGACGCACGAGACACGATTCTTAAATGCAGTGATTGCCAAGTACACAGGCCAGTACCGCGACATCCACAACAAGAACTGACACCCATCACATCCCCATAGCCATTCTACAAGTGGGGGATTGATATCACAGGCCGTTTTCCTGTTGCCGCAGGGGGCGTTAAGTTCTTGATTGTAGCTATGGACTATTTCACTCGCTAGATAGAAGCTAAGACGGTCAAAACGATTACGGGAAAACAGGTAAAAAAGTTTGTTTGGGAAAATATTGTGTACCGCTTTGGTTTGCCAGCCGAGATCATCTCGGATAACGAAAAGCAGTTCGCGGATAATCCATTCAAGGATTGGTGCGCGGCGTTGAACATCACACGATGTTTGGCGTCAGTTAAACACCCACAAACTAATGGTCTCGTGGAGCGAGAAAATAGAAGCCTAGGGGAAGGTATAAAAGCACGCTTAGATGAAAGAAGCACCAAGTGGGTAGATGAACTGCCGCATGTCCTATGGGCACACAGGACAATGATCAAAACAACCAATGGGGACACTCCTTTCGCGCTGTCCTACGGAACCGAGGCTGTTATCCCATTAGAAATTGGGATGCCAACAATCCGCACGGCGGAGGTTAACATCGTCACAAACGATGAGCAACTCCGGGTCAATCTAGACTTGTTAGAGGAGAAACGAGAGATAGCAGCCATCAATGAGGCTAAGTTTAAGGCACGTATGAAAGCTTATTACGATTCCAAAGTCAAGGGTGTTTCCTTCCGACCGGGGGATTTTGTCTATCGTGCTAACGAGGCAAGTCGATCGGAGAACATGGGGAAGCTTGGTCCAAAGTGGGAAGAGCCGTATGAGGTCACGGAAGATTTAGGGCTAGGTGCGTACAAGTTGTGTGATATGGATGGCCGTAACTTGGATCGTACATGGAATATTTGCTACCTTAAAAGATGTTACCTCTGAAAGGACTACGACCTCCGCATGGACACTTTGCTGTGGTCAGCTTCAATGAAGATCCATGTATTTTTTGTTTTCATGCTTTCTAGGTTCTATTTGTCTTAGGATTTTAATTCTGTCAAAAAATCGTAACCGTTCTAATCAAATGCCGTCATTCCTAGCTAGATCCACGGTTTGTTCTTGTGCAAATTATTGTCTTACGTTTTTAGAATTATTTGTTATTTTCTAGTATGTTATTACTTGTTCATATGCATTCATTCAACCGTACATGTACTATTCGCTCCCAGGCGGGGTAAGAGGATTAAGTGAACCTAATAATTCAACTTGTCGCATAATAGGGATGCAACCCCAGTGACGCGGATCATGTATTCTTACTAGACACCTTATTCATAAGACGTTGTAATAAGTTTCCGCATGCCGTACTTACATAGTGCCGGACATGATAAAGACACACGGTGCACGTCTAGTAAATTATAGACTTGGTTTTATTCTTCATTAGCCGTGACACGTCATGAAAACGGATATACGATATCTAAGGAATATAAACAAGTTTCAATATAAACAAACAAAACTTGTCGTGCTCACTACGGACATATATCTTACTAAAAATTCTAAAGTGTTTACACATATAGTTACAAATTAAAAGCCGTGGACATACACGGACGAATAAGCAATGAGTAGTGCGAATGTTTACAACAGATTAAACTACAAAGGAGGCAGGAACTCCCCTACTTCTCTCTTGCCTTCGGCTATCAAGGCACGGAGGGATTCACCACGCACGTCCTTTCCACTCTGCGCCCTGGCTAGGTTGGCTTCCAACGTCTCAGCCAATAGTCTCTCACCTTTTATGAACTTCAGACTAGCATCATATGTTGGCAAAGTAAGCTGGATTGGGACTGGGGTGAGCTTCACCATAATATCCTTATTGGAGGCATCCTTTAAAGCTTCAAGGTCATCTAGGAAGGGGTACTCCATCTCCCCTAGAGCGACCACGGACGCAGTCATCTTTGCTTCCGCCTCGGGGTTATGGTAGGCATGCGTAGTGATTTCTTCCTTCTTGCTTATTAATTCTGCAGCCTTGATCAACCCTTCATGCCTGCCACGGTCAATACCATCTAACATGACATCAGGAAAAGCCTGCACAAACTGTGGTGCCTCCATCACTTTTGTCACGGCCAGACGTGTCCCTTGGCTCACCATCCACCTACGACCAACAATGGCCGTAAGCAGTGAGGGACACAACACTTCAGCACAGTCCGTGGCCAACACATTCAGCTCACGCTCCACCCTGTCCAAAGCCTCAGCCGTTCGCTCCTCCAAAGCCACTCGCTCCTTGGAAAATTCTTCCTTCAATGCTTCACGCTCCTCTGCAAGGGCGGATTCTTGGTCGACGGTGGATTTGGTCGCAGCTTCGGCTGCGGCTACCTATGAAAACAATTAGGTTACTACGTGGGTAAGAAAGACAGGAGGTGTACAAACATTGAACATATATGTGTAAGGATACGTACCTTGCCGTTGGCTGTCTCGAGTAGAGCTTCTAGCTCAGCAATACGCTCATCACGGGCATTGGCGTGGCTGGTTTGTTCTTTTATTGTCTCCTCAGCCACGACCAAGTCAGCCTGTAGGGAGGCAATTTTTTTCTCGTGCTTCTCCACCAGTTCTTCCCTACGAGCAATCCTCCTATCCGTGCGGCGCACATGGGCTAACGACTCCGCCAAACGGCGTCGTAAGGCTACACCAAGTGTTATCTGGTACATCGTTGCTACATCATACTGTTCTAGAAGAACCCCATGGTTGAGTTCATCTAGGTCTTGCGCCAGCACGGAAGGAGTCAGGTGGTCCATAAACTCCTTACACTCGGACTCTGCCTCTAGCCTTGTTAGGCTAGACAAGTTCCATGCCGGGCGTAGGCTGGTGTCCAGGTCCTCGGCGCGGGGTTCCTCTTCGTGAGTAGGGGAGGTGATGGGGGCACTACGGATATCATGGGGGACGGTCCCCTCTTAGTTTCCTTCTCCTGCGCTACTATCGAAGGATCTACCCTGTTATTTAACAAACACTTATAAGTTTTTATGGTATCGTGAGGGAAGCAAATATGATGGGATGTAAAAAGGTACTTACGTCGCATCTATCATCGGCTCCGTGATGGTGGGAGCTACGACACTCACTGGTGTTGCCTTCCATACATGTGTGTTTGCTTGCGGCGAAGGCTTTTCTTGCGGCAACGTGGTGCTACTCCCTTCTTGGAATTGGTGGTGGTCTTCCCTCAGCCTCTTGGGAGGTGTATTGAATTCCCCCGCCTCGACATCTATCTCTTTCACCACCTTCCTGGTGGACTTGCGCTTCCTGGAAGTAGGTTTTGGCTGCTTGGAGACTTACGCCCCCTACGCCACTTCCTCCTCTCCCTCATTGTCATCACCAGCCGTGCGGTTGATGGCCGGATCTGTTGGTTGTTCTTCGCCTTGGATAGAGGTGGCATTCTCCAGTAGCAACTCATCACCATCTTCATTGGTAAAGTCCAGCGGCGACTTCTGGATCACTGGTTCCTGCTCATCAGACCGCGACTCAGTTGTTTCTTCCAGTGCGATAATCATGCCGGCAATAGCAACAAGTAATGGGGGCTCGCCCTCTTTCAGGGGTCGAGATCCCTCCGGAACTTTGCTTGGATCCCCTGGCGTAGTAGCCTAAACAACTTCATCTCTGCGGACATAAGCAAACATATGTGTTAGTATGATTCCAAGCATTATTGTCACATTTATATGCATATACATGTATAAAGTATACCTACCCTGTCTACGCTCGGTCAGAAAGCATGGATATCTATCCTCCCTCCCAAAATAGTTGCGACTGATCCTATTAAGCATAGGAAATGCTCCGGCAGACCCTTATGGAAATCAATGCGATGGGTATCTAATGTTTTCACGTCCTGGCTGCTATAATCCTTGGATGAGGGTGGGTAGTCAAAACGTACTTTGGTTTTCAGAACAAAGGTGGTAGGGAACACCTTGTCATCTACGAAAAAATAATGATCGTACCACTTCTTAAGGGAATCTAGAGATTTCCTATAGCATATGACTTGTTGATTTACTACGTGATGATTTTATTGAAAAAGATAGAAGTCGCGGTATTTATTTCACCCAAGATTGGGTGTCTCTACCAGGTGTTCTGCCGGTAGCTTTGGGCGGTATTCACGTTTGGCATATGCCTGCTCTGACTGAGATCAAAGCCATCGTTAGCCATTGGTCGTTAAGGCGTATTCTCAAAATACCTATATCTACTGCTTTGGCAATAGTTGTGGATCGTTTTTTAAAACGACAGCCACCCATTCATCATTTAGGGGACGTAGAAAACCCTAAATAAATTCACGGTGGGGGATACCTCATACGCGTGGTAGGTAAATTAAAATTGGTTAACTATACACGCTCCTATACAATGGGTTGGGATATAAGGAAGTCATAACATATTAAAACATCTACGAGGAACTTAGATAGGGGGATGCGGTAGTTTGCCGAGTCAAAAAGGCGCGTGTACACGCCTATTTTCCCAGCAGGAGCGTCCGTGATAGCTTCACCGTCACCTGGATAGATGGGGTTTACGCTCTCAGGGATGTAATACTCAGACAGGAAGTCCATATATTTCTCCGCGGACATCATGTTGACAACATCCGTGATCACATGGTTATCTTTCACCATAATCTATAAATATGAGTAGAAATGCGTGGTGGTCTAACCTGGTGTGATGGATTTCCGTGGAAAAAGAAGGAAGAATGGAGGATTAAGTGAAGGTATGACAATGACGGAAAGGAGTTGTTAACTGTGTGTGTGCACAGTTACACGCACCAACTCTTTTATAGGGTTGCCTCGAGTTACGAGGTGCTATGGATGTTTGCCACGTGTAAACCACCACGCCCATCTAACGGATGAGATTTCTGACACTTCTAAAACGTCAGAGGGACCCACGGCTCACCTCTTAACAGTTTTACGTGGCTCAAGAGTGGGCCTGTCTGGTGCACTTTTGTAGACAAAACGTCCGACTAATGACTACCATTAATGCATTCATTAATGTTGTCCCGGCCGGCCTTTTTTTTGGAGTGCGGATATGTTTGTGACAACGATATATAAAGGACATTGATTAGTCTAGAGGTTACGCCTACGGCTGTAACAACTAGACTGGGGGACATGATGACGTATAGTCCCCAACCGGATCATGAACCTAGCCCACGGGTACTACCCGCATCTGGCCCAACACGAATGGGTTGGAATAATATCATTTGAGCTGATGGGCTTGAATGAACAGTGGTCGCATAAGATGTGTGCGGCCCACGGCCCGGTACGGCCGGTACAGGGTTAGACAGAATCACACTCTTATTAGGATTGGGATTTACCTCAAAGTATAGGATATACACTCACCATAATTAGAAGATAACAATCAAACTAATTATGGTGATTATCCTTTTCTTAGGGCTGAAGCATCGGTGACAGCCCACTAGGGTTTCACCGCCTATATAAGGAACCCCCAAGGGTTCCACAAAGGTATCACATTCTCTCTACTTTCAACCTACAACTGATTATCTAACCCTAAAACGATTACTTACTCTCACGCTGGATTCTAATCGTGGGATACGTTCCCACGGTAAGCTTAACGCTTGTTGTTTTAGTGTACAGGATATCAACAAGACATTCACTTGGTGCAAGAGCCGGAGTCCAGCCTACCCGAATTAAGCCTAATTCGGGTCAAGCAAGGATCATCCAATTTTTGTATCAACACTGGACTTGAGCCATCATGTGACCAGCTTCTTAAGCCCAACTCAGAGATTAATACTACCCAAGAAATAGATTCAGTCCCACCAGTAGGTGAATATCTGATGCAGGGAAGTGAGGACAAATCTTTGGAATTTACAAGTCCAACTGGTCAGGTGCAGCAGCTAACACAACAAATGGGACTCCTTTCTTCGCAGACTAAAGAAGCTTAATTATATATGAACTGTATGTACAAATTTCTTTGATATCATCTGAGGTAAAGCTACCTCGTTTTTAATATAATAGCTTTCTAGTCACCGGTTGTCATGTTTTTACCTTTTTGCCCTTTGAAAGAACTTACAGCCGATTGTGTCCTTCTGCGAGATGTACTTTAATTTGTTTCACATTCAGACTTGTGTCATATTTTTCTATAAAACCGAAAAAACCGTTGTAAATTAACAAAAAATTCATGATGTTATTCATTGAACATGCGTTCTAGAAATGGTGTATATAGGAGACCAAGAAAATGAAGTTTTATGAATAGTTGTTTCTAGTTTGAAGTTATTCTTCCTTGATCCTATGAAAGCTGAATTCGTATTGCTAGGGTGAGAAATATTTGGATGGCACCCTTGTTTAGAAAGCTGTAAAATGTGTATGCTGTTAAAACCATAATTTATTTTGCAATTCCAGGCCTGTTTCGCCTAGCATAGAGTTGTATGTAATGTGGTGTAAGACTGTAAGTTAGTGCACTGGGCGTTTGCCACCGCAAAGATTTTGGTGGTTTTTCTCTTATGAAAGCCGACCAATATACTTGTTATAGGTATATTTTGTACTGAAATTGATTATGGGTGGAATTGTTATCAAAATTAGAAGTATCTGCTACTGGTCCATATAGTCCAGTGTTGGTTTTGATACAATCTGGTTTAGTTATTTTTTTGCTCTTTGGACCAACCTACCTGTAATATGTATCTGGCCTCCGGCGCAGATGCAGTGCTTGGCTAGGTGTGGCACGTGCTACACATAAAAAATCCCGAGGAGCAGTATACATTTGTATGGAAAAACTATTTTCTGAGCTTGCTGCTCCTAGATAAAATGGTTCAGAAGGCGTACAAAAATGGGAAGAAGATGACGAGTTTAAGTTACCTTAACTTATCGGTTAAAAAAAGTTAACTTATGACCCCTTACTTTTCCAATATTTTTTACGTTTTAATCAGTTTTTAGGCATTCGTCAGTTTTGTACGTTTTTGTCATTTTTTAAATATTTTCGTCAGATTTGTTACGTTTCAGTCGGTATTTTTACGTTTTCGTTTTTACGCTTTTGTCCAATTATTTACGTTTTCGTAATTAATCTTACTTTATCGTTAATAATTTTACGTTTTTGTCTGTTTTCACGTTTTTTTTTCTGATTTTTTACATTTTTCACGATAATTTTTACGTTTTCGACTAATTTTTACGTTTTCGTCAATAATTCTATGTTTTCGTCAATTCTTTTACGTTTTTGTCAGTAATTTTACTTTTTTGCTAGTATTTTCCATTTTCATCCGATTTTTTATGTTTTCGTCCGATTTTTTTAGTTTTCGTAAGTGTTTTTACGTTTTTGTCGAAAATGAAAAAATACTGAAGAAAACGTAAAAGACTGACAACAACGTAAAAGTACCGACAAAAACGTAAAACAAAAGGATAAAAACGTAAAAATACTGATGGAAGCGTAAAAAATAGACCAAAACTAAAATTGCTTGCGAAAACTTAAGAGATCGAACAAAAACGTTAAAATACTGACGGAAACGTGAAAAATGGAATGAAATCTTTAAAAACTGACGAAAACCTAAACGTATAGACACAAAATAAAAAAAACGTAAAAAATAAGATGAAAAAGTAAAAATACTGACGAAAACATAAAATTAGTGACGAAAACGTAAATGATCAAACAAAAACGTAAAAATACTGACGGAAACGTGAGAAATCGAACGAGAATGTTAAAAAACTGACAAAAACGTGATAGTACCGACGAAAACTAAAATAAGTTGACAACGTAAAAAGACTGAGTGAAACGTAAACGCTCTGACGAAAACGTTTAGATTTTGGTTAAAACGCAAAAAAAAACTGACAAATACGTGAAAATACCAATGAAAACTTAAAGCATCGGGCGAAAACGTAAAATACTGACAAAAACGTAAAAATACTGGCAAAAACGTCAAAAAGAAATTAGACAAACGTTAAAAATTTGATTAAAACGTAAAAATTCAGATGAAAACATAAATACTGACGACAATGCAAAAAGAACTGACAAATAGGTAAAAATACTGTCGAAAACGCAAAAAAGGACAAAAAGATTAAAAACTAACGAAAGGTAAAAGTATTGTTCGTGCTTGTTCATTTATTAAATAAACGAACATAAACGAGTTTTCCGTTAGACGATCAACTGACGGACAATTTGCGCCCTACTGATAAGTCTACAACTAATTTGAAGTTATAGAAAACATTACACAATATTTTTTGTTTAAGTAGGTTATAGATGTTAGCATAACCGTCATAATATTAGATACAACTTTTTTCCTTTAGATATTGTGTATTTATCAAAAAGTAAAAAAAAAAGAAAAAAAAGCAAACGGGGAAAAATGTTATATAAAGTGTAGTAAAAAATCAATGTCAAAAGGTGGGGGGTTAAAAAAGGAACCGTTTTAAATGAATTAATTACCATTTACCACCGAGTAGAAACCAACTTAGAGGGCAAAGAAAAAATATGACCGTTAGTTACCACCGACTAGAAAACTACGATTACCACGCACCGACTTAGAGCCCACGGCAAAAAGGCTTATATATATGGAAAACTACCTTTTCTCTCCCTCAAACGCTCTTCAATTCGATCTTCTCCCTTTCAATCTTTTGCTTTTATAATGGCTGCCCATGCAAAAAGAAAGCACCCCGACTGCGAGTCTGATGATGATGATGAGACTCTTTCTTGACCCTTTAAAACTAATCGGGTTTCTTCCCATTATAGCATGGAGATGTGTTCTTATGTAAAAAAACAGAACCTTAGTACTTTTTTGGAAGAAGAGTGTTTGGATGACTATTCGGATGATGACTATGAATCTAGTACAGAGGACGGTCAAGTGGCTCAACAAGACTGTAGTACTTATTTGGAAGAGGCTCAAGAAAAGTCTACTACTTCTTATGCGGAAGATCCTGATGAGTATTCGGATACTGAGGAGGCTGAACAAGAGTGTAGTTCTGATGTCAAAGAGTCTGCTGGGTATTCGGACGAAGTCTCTAATACAGAGGGTGGTTATTACGTAGAAGACTATTGTGAGGAAGGGTGGTTTATTGGAATGAAGTACATAGCAGGTGAAAAAGCTGGGACGTATGAGTGTAGAGAGGATACTGAAGACGTGTGTAGTTCTGATGTGAAAGATCCTGCTGAGTATTCGGACAAAGTGTCTAGTACAGACGGGTGCTCATTATGTACAAGAGTTTTGCGAAGCCGGGTGGTTTATTGGAATCAAGTACATAGCAGGTGAAAGACGTATGAGTGTAAAGAGGATACCGCTGAGGAGGCTGAAGAAGGGTGTAGTAGTTATTACACGGAAGAGGCTTTCGAGTATTTGGATGAAGAGTCTAGTAGCGAGAACGATGATTTTGTAAAAGAAGTAATACTTTATACAATGTCATATGATCTTTTTATAATAACCTTGTTCTGTTTGATTATCTTGTGAATATTCACGGTTAGTTAATATGTTGTCTTCTTTTTACATCCATATCATGTTGCAATTTATTCCTGAACATAAATGTTGCATCTATATTCAAAGAGTTTTTGACACCTGAGGTATAAAACAAGTTCGATTAGAATATGGAGTATTTCTGCAATTTCCTTTTGGATCTGAGCTTGTGGTTAATTTGAGGATTTTTTATCTTAATAATATTGTTGAATGATAAACGGAATCTGTTTTCATAAGTCAAGTCACTAAAAATGATTTAACTTAGTTAAAATTGGACTTAGAGTTAATAAACGGGTGTTTGGGTGTAACTTTTGCATAAGTAGAATATGATTTGGAGTACTGTAAGTTGAATGATAAAGTTTCTAATTAGTCAAAATAAGAGTCCTCTATAGCTAGATGCCTAGATTTTAGATGTGTAGAGTTTGTAGTTCAAAATGGATAAAATATGGTTAGATACTTAGATAGTTTCTACTCTTACTTCGCAGATTTTTATTGATTTGCTTTGTGAACGATATGCTCTGAAAGTTGGTATACTAGTTACTATTATATGCACAGGGTAAAAAGTTATCTGAAACGCTCGCTTTTGTCGCTTCTCTCTTTAGGGAAAGGCATGTCGCTTTGAGGTCGCTTTCGCCTTTAACTACCTTGGATTTATGATGGTTGTTTCACTCTTTGCCACTAGTCCTACTATGATATTTTAGCTGTTATGATTTTTTGTCACATGTTATAATTGTATGCCAGTATGGTCTACGGAGAACCTATGTTGTTGCTACAATAAATTATTCTTGTACCGTGGATAATGATGGTGTGTTTATCGGGTCCCTCATACCAAGGTATTTCTGCTTTGAAGTATTCAAAAAGTAATTTCAGCAAAAGACCTTACTATCTCTAGTTAGCAGTGTGTAGGGGTGTGAGGTAGCCTATTATTGTAGGGAGCTAATAGCATATTCATCGTTTAGAGAAATCATGTTCTTGATAGCTTAGCAATGATTTCCATTGTGAAACTTTATAGGGAGGGTCGTGCCCGTGACTTACGCTTGAGGGTTGGAATCTTGTTTGGAAACTAAGAGCACAGGGTACGGTTCCAAGCCCTTGGGTGGTGTTATGGAAAAAGTGCTTGCCACGTCAGCTTTTTTCACCATTACACCAGAATCACCAAAAATGAGGCTCCCTGGTTAACACCACAATTCTGGTGTTATAGTGACCCCACTTTTCCAAAAACAAAAAAAACACTGCGCGAGAACACGAAAACGCTACACGGGGTGTGGCACCTCGCGTTTTCCTGTCGCGCTTTCGCAACCATTTGGGCTGGCGATTACGGCGTGAGACGCGAAGCCGTGGGGTGGCGTTTTCGCGAAAACTCAGCCCACCCTGAGCTCTAGGTATGTTAATGTTACCAGGATCATATTGTCTTGTCAGTAGTGAATGTGGTTAGTGAGTTAGTCACTGTTTGGGATGATGCAAGACGCGTTAAGGATTTAAGATATCTGATAAAAAGGCTCCATGGCATGTTTTATTTGATATTTTTTTAGGTATATATATATCCTAGCCATAAGTTATTGGGACACAAGTTAGTCATGTGTATAATGGAGTTAAACTAACATCTTGGTAGTGTTATTGTCGGAATTGAGTACTGCTTACTAATCGCGATTTTTTCCCTTCATCTTCTGGCTGAGGACCCCCTTGCAATTAGTACGGGTTGCCATAGTTGCCTGGATGGAATATTAGAACGAAGGGATGAAGGAGTCCGACTAGCTAGAGTGATACAAATGGGCTTGCGTAGTAATGACCAAACATACATTTCAAGGAATCGAAATATCTCACTGGTTTGACAACTGTCAAGTGTTAAGTAACTTGATTGTTAGATATGGGAAGTGTACCACAATTCTTGTGTTGGGTATAAAATAAGTATGCTCTTAAGAGTTAACGAGTAATACATCTAAAATCTAGACATAGGCTGGTAACCATCACTCACTAGGTAAGTAGGAACGAAGGTGGAATGGAGATAGGGTTAAGCTTAGCTCTGCTTACAACTGAAGGGAGGTACACCAAGTAGTTCCATACTTCCATGTGCTGGCGTGACTTGCCTATGTAATATGATTAACAATAAGCAGTGTGTTATTCAAAGCTGAAAATCAGTGAGCTACACACTTCAGTAATGATCTGGGTGGTACACTGGTACTTATTATTGATTTCCGTAACCCCAATTGAGTGAGAACATTTATTGTCTACTTATTACCCCTGAATACGTGCTCAGTAGTTCCTGGAGTTTTCAGATGACATTTACTATTTTGTGGAGGTTACTTTTCCACCTTATTTAACATCAGTTGTTAAACATTAAACTATTCACTGTTACTATTTATCAGTTTGAAGTTTACAGTAGAGTTTGAAATATTGTCTCTTTTTTATTGATGCCATTGGTGGTGATATAAAAAAGATCTCCCTTTGGCATTGGCAGATACTTGAAAATATAACTTTATTATAACCATAAGATAGTTCATGTGCCATTTTTTATGAGGGTCATCGTTACATTTAGAAAAGAGTTAAAGACTGCTGCAACTTTTAGCATATTGATGGAGAACAAACAATTTTTGCGTGTCCTTAACAAATTAATATTCAAATACAAGTCATTATCAGCTAAGACCAATTTACTTATAATGATTTGGTAGGCACAATAGGGATATATAATCAACGTATCATTCTTATAATGTGATGTCTTTGATGAACAAACAGGGATTTAGAAAAGTTGACCCCGATCGTTGGGAATTTGCGAATGAGGGATTCTTACGAGGCCAAAAACACCTACTGAAAAGTATCCTTCGGCGTAAACCTGCCTCAGGACACACTCAACAGTCACACCCACCACGCCCACAAACCCCATCAGTAGGTGCATGTGTTGAAGTCGGGAAATTTGGTCTTGAGGAGGAAGTCGAAAGGCTTAAAAGAGACAAAAACGTGCTGATGCAGGAACTTGTCCGACTAAGGCAGCAACAGCAAACAACTGATAATCAAATGCAATCAATGGTGCAACGTCTTCAAGGTATGGAACAAAGACAACAACAAATGATGTCATTTTTAGCCAAGGCAGTTAATAGCCCTGGTTTCTTGTCTCACTTTGTACAACACCAAAACGAGACCACCAAACTCATAAAAGAAGGCAGCAAAAAGCGCAGACTGAAGCAAGATGGCGTCGTTTCAAATGGGCATAATGAGTCACCTGATAGTCAGATTGTTAAATACAAACCAATGATTACACTTGGGTCAAACTCCTCACCTCCATCAGAAGGTAGTGGCCTGGGAGTCATGGTTCAAGGACAGTTGATTATGCCAGAAGTCACTGGAGACCAATCTGCACCACTTGAAGCAAATTATGATGTGGTTGCAACAAGTCCACTAGCCGATGGTAAAGAATTGCCTTATATACCTGATGACCTAGATATGGTGTCAAATGATGCATTCATTGGGCCGAACATAGTTCCGTCGGACACTGAGGTGGCTGCAACAAGCCCACTAGCTGATGGTCAAGAATTGCCTTATATACCAGATGATCTAGATATGGTTCCTGATGATGCATTCATTGGTCCGAACATGGTTCCATCAGACATTGAAAATTTTCTGCTTAATCCTGATGAGGAATGGAATGGCAATTTGCTGGTTGAGATGGATAAGTATATCGCTGGACTTGAGCCATCATGTAACCAGCTTCTTCAGCCCAACTCAGAGATTAATACTACCCAAGAAATGGATTCAGTCCCACCAGTCGGTGAATATCTGATGCAGGGAAGTGAGGACAAATCTTTGGAATTTACAAGTCCAACTGGTCAGGTGCAGCAGCTAACACAACAAATGGGACTCCTTTCTTCGCAGACTAAACTGTATGTACAAATGTCTTTGATATCATCTGAGGTAAAGCTACCTCGTTTTTAATATAATAGCTTTCTAGTCATCGGTTGTCATGTTTTTACCTTTTTGCCCTTTGAGAGAACTTACAGCCGATTGTGTCCTTCTGTGAGATGTACTTTAATTTGTTTCACATTCAGACTTGTGTCATATTTTTTCTAGAAAACGAAAAAAAAAAACAGTTTTAAAGTAACAAAAAGTTCATGATGTTATTCATTGAACATGCCTTCTGGAAATGGTGTATCTAGGAGACCAAGAAAATGAGTTTTATGAGTAGAAGTTGTTTCTAGTTTGAAGTTATTCTTCCTTAATCCTTGATCTTATGAAAGCTGAATTCGTATTGTTGGGGTGGGAAATATTTGGATGCCACCTTTGTTTAGAGAAGCTCTTAAATGTGTATGCTGTTAAAACAATAATTTATTTTGCAATTCTAGGTCTGTTTCGCCTAGCATAGAGTTGTATGTAATGTGGTGTAAGACTGTAAGTTAGTGCACTGGGCTGTCTGGGCATTTGCCACCGCAAAGATTTTGGTGGTTTTTCTCTTATGAAAGCCGGCAAATATACTTGTTATAGGTATATTTTGTACTGAAATTGATTATGGGTGGAATTGTTATCAACATTAGAAGTATCTTCCCTATTGGCATGATTGGTTTTGTAATAGGTTGATATCATATGGCCTGTCATGTGATTGTGGTAGTTCAAGTTTTCTAGCTTGAGGTTAATGTGACAATCTAGTCACATTCCATTGTACTTAACTGTTTTTGGGAATATATATTTTACCGGGGAAAGTCCTCTTTACCCAAAAAAAAAAAAAAAAACATTAGAAGCATCTGCTACTGGTCCATAGAGTCCAGTGTAGGTTTTGATACACTCTGGTTTAGTTATTTTTTTTGCTCTTTGGACCAACCTACCTGTAATATGTATCTGGCCTCCGACGCAGAGTGCTTGGCTAGGCGTGGCACGTGCTACACATAAAAATCCCGAGGAGCAGTATACGTTTGTATGGAAAAACTGTTTTCTGAGCTTGCTGCTCCTAGATAAAATGGTTCAGAAGGCGTACAGAAATGGGAAGAAGATGACGAGTTTAAGTTATCTTAACTTATCGGTTCAAAAAAAGTTATCTTAACTTATGACCCCTTACACTTTCCAAGATTTTTTACGTTTTAATCAGTTTTTTAGGCTTCCGTCAGTTTTTTACGTTTTCGTCATTTTTTTTATATTTTCCTCAGTAATTTTACGTTTTAGTCGGTAATTTTATGTTTTCGTTTTTACGCTTTTGTCCGATTTTTTACGTTTTCGTCAGTAATTTTACGTTATCGTCAATAATTTTAGGTTTTTGTCTGTTTTCACGTTTTTGTCCGATTTTAAAATAATTCCCCATAATTTTTACGTTTTCGACGGTCGTCAATAATTGTGTATGTATTCGTCAGTTCTTTTACGTTTTTGCTAGTATTTTTACATTTTCATCCGATTTTTTAGGTCTTCTGCCTATTTTTTAGTTTTCGGCCGATTTTTGAGTTTTTAGTTTTCATCAGTGTTTTTACGTTTTTGTCGAAAGCGAAAAAATATTGAAGAAAACGTAAAAAACCGACAACAACGTAAAAGTATTGACAAAAACGTAAAAATACTGATGGAAGCGTAAAAAACTACCGAAACTAAAATTGCTTGCGAAAACTTACGAGATCGAACAAAAACGTGAAAATACTGACAAAAACGTAAAAAGCGAACGAAATAATTTAAAAAATTGACGAAAACGTAAAAATACTGACGAAAACTAAAAAAACGTTAACAACGTTTAAAGACTGACGGAAACGTAAAAATCAGATGAAAACATAAAAATACTAACGAAAACATAAAATTAGTGACGAAAACATAAATTGGCGAACTAAAACGTAAAAATACTGATGGAAACGTAAAAAATCGAACCAAAACGTTAAAAAAATGACAAAAACGTGATAGTACCGATGAAAACTAAATTATGCTGACAACAACGTAAAAAGACTGAGTGAAATGTAAAAATTCTGAAGAAATCGTTTAAATATTGGTGAAAATGCAAAAAAACTGACAAATACGTGAAAATACTGATGAAAACGTAAAGCATTGGACGAAAACGTAAAATATTGTCAAAAGGGTAACAATATTGACGAAAACGTAAAAAATCAGACAAAATGATAAAAAACTGACTAAAAAGTAAGAAATCAGACAAACGTTAAAAGTATTTTTACGATTTTTTACGTTTTCGTTAATATTTTGACGCTTTCGTCAATTTTAAACCTTTTTTCTCAATATTTGCGTTTTCTTCAGTATTATTACCGTGGGATTGTTTCCCAAGATTAGACTCTGACGTGAGAGTAAATAATCGGTTTTAGGGTTTAGTAATCTGTAACGGTAAATACTGTGTTGTCTCTCCCACCTTGGTGAGGTGCTTAAGTTTGCCTGACTTTACCAGCGCCTCAATATGCTTCTTGAGCTCCTTCAGACATTAATATCTCTCTTGGAGTCATTTTTAGGGGGTGAATTTGTCATTCCCACGCCTTCCTCTCGGTTGGCCGCGATAGTCAAGGCTTCGGTTGTTGGTCTGGTTATTCTACTACAGCTTGGGATGATCGTGCGCCCTATAGCTTTGGTTTCTCTTTCTGCTATTAGCAGCCGCTGTTTCTCCTTGTATGAAGGATCTGACCCTTTTCATTAGTTTGTCAAAGGTTACTGGAACCCTATCGTTTAAGTGTCTAATAAATTCTTGATCAAATATTGCTTGCATGTAATCATAAATTTTTAAGACCTCGGGACATGCTCTGACTTTGGTACACTCGTCCTTAAATCGCTTCGTGAAGTCTTCCGTGGATTCCCCTTGTAGCTGTTTCACTATGGCGAGTGGGACGGGGTTCCTATTGTACTTCTTTCGCTGAGTGTAGTTTCTTTTGAATGCCCTACGCAGGTCTCCGAACCCGTCTATGCTCCGACGAGGAAGTTTTTCGAACCAGTCTCGCGTGTTACCATATAGAGTTGAGTTGAACATGTGGCACCACATGGGCATCGGCTATTGTTCCATTTTCTCCTGTGATTCGAAGACTTTCAAGTGGTCGTCCGGATTGCGTGTTCCGTCATAGGTCTTAACATTTATCGGCATACGTCGCTTCTTATCCTCCGAATAGTTTCGAATACGACTTGTAAACGCATCTTCCTTCTTTCGACGCCATGGGAGAGACAAGTCCTCGTTCTCGCGCTGGAATTGGCGTTGGGAGTGTCTCCGGTGTTCTCTTTCACCGCCTGAAGATCCCGAGGAAGAATACCTTGGTCTGCGTCGCCTAGGGTGATGGTCATCAGAGTCAGAAATGGATGATTCATAACTTGGGGATTCTTTTTCCCCGCATGGACTTGCTTCGTCGGCTCCTTTTCGGGCTTCTACCCTGGGGTTCCGGAGTTAGGTCCCTTTCATTAGCTGCTGGACTGATTCGCTTGAAAACACTGGCTCGCCGAGTATCCTCGGTGGGGTTTCCGGATCTGCATGCCCTAATGACCCATCAGATTGGACGTAGGTTTCTTGCCCCGCCGCTAGATCCTCAATGATACGATCTCCGATGCGTTCGAAAACGTTCCGTGGCTGAGGTTTTCCCTCAACCTGACGCCTCTTTCGCCTCCTCGGTGGACGCTGCAGCGTGTCGCCCAAATCAACGTCAAAGTTAAGTCTGGACTGCAAACTTCCTCTCTGGTTCAACCTTGTCGCGATGATATCAAAGTTCTGAGTGACGTAGTCTTCGATACTCCCTTCATTGCTGGAGATGGTCGTATCGACCCCTGTTTTCGTAATAGGCTGCTTTTTGCGTCTCCTTGTTAGGGGAGGTGGGGCTGCCCTGGATCATGGTTGTTCACAGCCAGGGTCGGCACAAGAGTATTGAATAGCGGGTTAGCTCATCGTAAGGCATGGTTCGCCATGTTTCGGGTGGTCGGCCCACCTGCTCACCCGGTGGGTGACTGAGTGGAGGCTATGTGCGTCTCTGAAGTCGACACTTTCTTGCTAATCTTTTTTGGGTTTCCTGCATGCGGATTGCTCTTCGTCATTGGTAGAGTTTAGTGTAGGGTCCCACGGATGGCGCCAACTTGTTGATACAAAAGTTAGATGAACCTTGACTAAGCCGAATTACACCTAATTCGGGTATTGAGACTCCGGCTCTCGTACCAAGTGAACTTCTAACGAGACCCTGCACGCTAAAGAATAACGCACCGTTAGGCTTACCGTAGGATTGTTTCCCACGATCAAAGTCTGGCGTGAGAGTAAGTAATCGGTTTTAGGGTTCAGTAATCGCTAAGGGTAAAGACTGTGTTGTGAATCGTACCTTTGTGGAACCATTGGGGGTTTCTTATATAGCCGTTAAAACCCTAGTTGGGCTTACCGAATCTTGAGCCCCAAGCAAGAAATAATTATCATATACACACTGATCCTTATCACTTAAATAAGGTCAGTAAATATCTTCTTACTTTAGACGAATCACAATCCTTCTAGGTTGTGATTCTGTCTGATCCCAACCGCGTACGGTTGGGACGTGGTCCGCACTATGTCGCGTGCGGTCACCGCCCCGTGGGCCTTATGCTATCCAACCCATACTTTGTTGGGCCCGATACGGATTGTACCCGTATGCCGGGTTCATGACCAAACCGAGGACTATACATCATCAAAATAAAAACAGACGAAAACGTAAAAATACTTAAAAAAAAACGTGAAGAATCATGACAAAAACATAATTAGGTTATAGATGAATGAATGAGTCAATCACTAATTTGAAGTTATAGAAAACATTACACAATATTTTGTTTAAACAGGTTATATATGTTAGCATAACCGTCATAATATTAGATGTAATTTTTTTCCTTCAGATATTGTGTATTTATCAAAAAAAAAAAAAAAAGTAAAGGGGGAAAAAATGTTATATCACAAAGTGTAGTAAATTTTTTATATCAAAAGGTGTAGGGTTAAAATTGACAACAAAGAAATGATGAAAACTAAAAAAATCAAATAATAATGTAAAATACTGACAGAAACGTAAAAAATCAAACGGAAAATTAAAAAAACTAATGAAAACGTAAAAAAATTGACCAAAACAAAAAAACTGACAAAAACGTAAAAAGACTGATGGAAACGTAAAAATGCTGACGAAAACGTAAAATTAGTGCCGAAAACGTAAATGATCGAACAAAAACGTAAAAATACTGATGGAAACGTGATAAATCGAACGAAAATGTTAAAAAACGTGATAGTACTGACGAAAAGTAAAATAAGCTAACAACATAAAAAGACTGAATGATATGTAAAAGTTCTGATGAAAGCGTTTAAATATTGGTGAAAACGCCAAAAAAACTGACAAATACATGAAAATACCGATGAAAACTTAAAGCATCAGATGGAAATGTAAAATACTGATAAAAACGTAAAAATACTAACTAAAGCGTCAAAAATCGGACAAAATGTTAAAACACTGACGAAAACAGAAGAAATTAGACAAACGTTAAAAATTTGACGAAAACATAAAAATTCGGATGAAAACATAAATACTGACGATAATGCAAAAAGAAGTGACAAATAGGTAAAAATACTTACAAAAACCTAAAAAATCGGATGAAAACGTAAAAATATTAAAGCAAATGTAATAATACTGTCAAAAACACAAAAAGGACAAAAAAGTAAAAAACTGAAGAAAGGGTAAAAATATTGTTCGTGCTCATTCATTTATTAAATAAACGAACATAAACGAGTTTTCCGTCAAACGATGAGCTAAAGGACAGTTCGCGGAACGTTCAATTCGCCCTATTGATAAGTCTACAACTAATTTGAAGTTATAGAAAACATTACACAATATTTTTTGTTTAAGTAGGTTATAGATGTTAGCATAACCGTCATAATATTAGATACAATTTTTTTCCTTTAGATATCGTGTATTTATCAAAAAGTAAAAAAAAAGAAAAAAAAGCAAACGGGGAAAAATGTTATATAAAGTGTAGTAAAAAATCAATGTCAAAAGGTGGGGTTAAAAAAGGAACCGTTTTGAATGAATTAATTACCATTTACCACCGAGTAGAAACCAACTTAGAGGGCAAGGAAAAAATATGACCGTTAGTTACCACCGACTAGAAAACTACGATTACCACGCACCGACCTAGAGCCCACGGCAAAAAGGCTTATATATATGGAAAACTACCTTTTCTCTCCCTCAAACGCTCTTCAATTCGATCTTCTCCCTTTCAATCTTTTGCTTTTATAATGGCTGCCCATGCAAAAAGAAAGCACCCCGACTGCGAGTCTGATGATGATGATGAGACTCTTTCTTGACCCTTTAAAACTAATCGGGTTTCTTCCCATTATAGCATGGAGATGTGTTCTTATGTAAAAAAACAGAACCTTAGTACTTTTTTGGAAGAAGAGTGTTTGGATGACTATTCGGATGATGACTATGAATCTAGTACAGAGGACGGTCAAGTGGCTCAACAAGACTGTAGTACTTATTTGGAAGAGGCTCAAGAAAAGTCTACTACTTCTTATGCGGAAGATCCTGATGAGTATTCAGATACTGAGGAGGCTGAAGAAGAGTGTAGTTCTGATGTGAAAGAGTCTGCTGGGTATTCGGACGAAGTCTTTAATACATAGGGTGGTTATTACGTAGATGACTATTGTGAGGAAGGGTGGTTTATTGGAATGAAGTACATAGCAGGTGAAAAAGCTGGGACGTATGAGTGTAGAGAGGATACTGAAGACGTGTGTAGTTCTGATGTGAAAGATCCTGCTAAGTATTCGGACAAAGTGTCTAGTACAGACGGGTGCTCATTATGTACAAGAGTTTTGCGAAGCCGGGTGGTTTATTGGAATCAAGTACATACAGGTGAAAGACGTATGAGTGTAAAGAGGATACCGCTGAGGAGGCTGAAGAAGGGTGTAGTAGTTATTACACGGAAGAGGCTTTCGAGTATTTGGATGAAGAGTCTAGTAGCGAGAACGATGATTTTGTAAAAGAAGTAATACTTTATACAATGTCATATGATCTTTTTATAATAACCTTGTTCTGTTTGATTATCTTGTGAATATTCACGGTTAGTTAATATGTTGTCTTCTTTTTACATCCAAATCATGTTGCAATTTATTCCTGAACATAAATGTTGCATCTATATTCAAAGAGTTTTTGACACCTGAGGTATAAAACAAGTTCGATTAGAATATGGAGTATTTCTGCAATTTCCTTTTGGATCTGAGCTTGTGGTTAATTTGAGGATTTTTTATCTTAATAATATTGTTGAATGATAAACGGAATCTGTTTTCATAAGTCAAGTCACTAAAAACGATTTAACTTAGTTAAAATTGGACTTAGAGTTAATAAACGGGTGTTTGGGTGTAACTTTTGCATAAGTAGAATATGATTTGGAGTACTGTAAGTTGAATGATAAAGTTTCTAATTAGTCAAAATAAGAGTCCTCTATAGCTAGATGCCTAGATTTTAGATGTGTAAAGTTTGTAGTTCAAAATGGATAAAATATGGTTAGATACTTAGATAGTTTCTGCTCTTACTTCGCAGATTTTTATTGATTTGCTTTCTGAACGATATGCTCTGAAAGTTGGTATAATAGTTGTTTAGATGATATAGTTTTATCTGTTGGAAAGCTGTTTGGAGCTTATGCACCTAATTTAGTCCTAAACGTATATATATAAGAAAATGCATAACATGTTACATCTGTGATTATAAAGTTTTTGACACCTGAGATAAAACATGTTCGATCAGACTACATAACTACTATCCGACATTAACAGATCAACATCAACCAGTAGTCAGTAACCACTTCAAATGACCTAGACTTGGCAAAATGGGTAGGTTATTATGGCAAGTTTTATATGAATAACAAATGTGTTATGGTTAAAAAAACTAGTTTTTGTAAATTAAACGATTCAGGAGTTTTGATTTTGAACCAATCAACCCGTTTCCATTTTAGCTAAAGTTCTAAATTAACAAAATTGACCCGTTAGATAAAGCATAACCGAGTTGACCCGATCGGTGGGAATTTGCGAATGAGGGATTAATAACGAGGCTAAAAACACCTACTGAAGACCATTGTTCGGTGTAAACCCGCCTAAGGACACACTCAACAGTCGCACCTACCACGCCCATAAACCCCATCAGTGGGTGCATGTGTTGAAGTCGAGAAATTTGGTCTTGAAGAGGTCGAAAGGATAAAAAGAGACAAAAACTTACTGATGCAAGAACTTGTCAGGCTAAGGCAACAACAGCAAACAACTGATAATCAAATGCAATCAATGGTGTAATGTCTTCAAGGTAACGGAACAAAGACAACAACATATGATGTCATTTTTAGCCAAGGGCGTTAATAGTCCAGGTTTTTTGTCGCACTTTGTACAACACCAAAACGAGACCACTAAACCATAATAGAAGGCAAAAAAATTGCAGACTGAAGCAAGATGGTGTTGTTTCAAATGGGCATAGTGAGTCACCTGATAGTCAGATTGTTAAATACAAACCAGTGATTACACTTAGTAACTCCTCGCCTCCATCAGAAACTTTCAGTTAAGGTAGTGGCCCGGGGGTCACGGTTCAAGGACAATTGTTTCTACCAGAAGTCACTGGAGACCAATCTGCACCACTTGAAACAAATTCTGATGTGGTTAATAGCCGATGGTTAAGAATTGCCTTATATACTGATGAACTAGATATGGTGCCTAATGATGCATTCATTGGCCCGGACATGGTTCTATCACACATTGAGAATTTTCTGCTTAATCCTGATGAGGAATGGAACAACAGTTTGTTGGTTGAGATGGATAAGTATATCGCTGGACTTGAGCCATCATCTGACCAGCTTCTTCAGCCTTACCCGGAGGTTGATTCTACCCAAGAAATGGATTCAGTCCCACCAGTCGATGATTATCTGATGCATGGAAGTGAAGAAAAATCTTTGGAAAATGCTAGTCCAATGGTCAGTTGGAGCAAACACAACAAATGGGACTTCTTTCTTCGCAGACTAAAGAAGCTTAGTTATATATGAACTGTACGTAAAAATGTCTTTGATATCATCTGAGGTAAAGCTATCTCGTTTTTATTATAATAGCTTTCTAGTCATCGGCTGTCTTGTTTTACCTTTTTGCCCTTGGAGATAACTTACAGCCGATTGTGTCCTTCTGCGAGATGTACTTTAATTTTGTTTCACATTCAGCTTACTGTCATATTTTTTCTAGAAAACGAAAAGAAAACAGTTTTGAATTAACAAAAAAGTATATGATGTCATTGATTGAACATGCCTTCGGGAAATGGTGTATCTAGAAGACGAAGAAAATGAAGTTTATGGATAGGAGTTGTTTCTAGTTAAAATTTATTCTTCATTGATCTTTGATCTTATAAAAGCTGATTTCCCAATGGGAGAAGCTTTTAATTGTGTCTGCAGCATGGATTAAAGCCATCATTATTTTGCAATTCCATGCTTTTGTCGACTAGCATAGGGTTGTAATGTGGTGCAAGTCAATGCACTAGACATGTATTTGGTCCAATGTACACATATCTGTTATCTCCCTCCTGCTCTTTTAGACAATTACGGGAGCTATGAACATGACATATTTAGTTGACCTTGTCCAAAAGTCCAAGCTTACAATCCGAAACTGCTTTGACCCAGTGTTATTTTTTTATTTTTGTGTGGGTCGAGTTCTTATCGTGTCTAGAGTAGTCACTGCTAGTGCACACCTCCCATTTTTTTGCACAATAAAAGATGATAGTGTGGAATGTCGACAACTAAGATACCTGTATGCAGGTGTAAGAGAGACATTTGTGTTTGCCTAATTAAACGAACAAACATGAAAAAAAAGTCAACATGCTCATTTATCATGGACGCCCGATTACATAATTGACTATATTTGATTTTAATTATATTTCAAGCTTTGAATATCATTTTTGATTTGTCGATCTTTACTAGCTAGATGGTAAAAAACCGGACGAAGAGGTGAAAAAAAGTTGGGATGATATAGTTTATCTTTTTTGTGTTGGAAAGCTTTTTGGAGGTTATGCAGCTAATATAAATAAGCTTTTCAAACCATGAAATTTGGCTTTTTGTTCTTAGTTCATTCTGCTGTATATCTTTGATCTTAATCTTCTCATAGTTATAAAATATGTTTGTTTATAGCTTATATAATTAAGCTGATATAAAAAGATTTCAAAAAAAAAATAGTTCAATAAATTGTTTTTCAGGTGAATCAAACACCTGACCTCTCGTATAACTGCGCATAGTGATAGCAGTTCGCCCAAGTCTTTTATGTTTGGACCTTTACTCCCAGGAATGCTTTGTAAGCTTAATTGTGGCTTATTGGAAAAGCCTTTTTTGGGGCTTTTTGTGTCTATGTGTTTCTGCTACTTCACTCTATTTAACATATTTTTCCAGAGTTTTATCAATGTATTTTATATTTTTAAATTAGTTTTTGATTCGAATTGTATTTTAAAAATATTAAAAAGAGTAATAATATAGAAAAATAGTTTTAATACTTTTATTATTATTTAGAGCACAGGGTACGGGAGAGCATCCCCTCGCGCCGTGCGAAAACGCAACACGACGGCGCGAGAAACCACACCCGGTGTGGCGTTTTCGTGTCTCGCGCCGAGGGGACGGCGCGCGTTTTCGCACGAAAACGCGAGACACGAAAACGCGAGACCGTACCCGGTCTCGCGTTTTCGTGTCTCGCGTTTTCGTGCATATTTAATTTTTTTTTATTTTTTATTTTTTTTTAAATTTTGAAAATTTAAAAAATAGCCGTTGCATTTAAAAATGTGACCGTTTGAGGAGCGGGGGGAGGCCCGAAATTTTCAAAAAAACCCTATTTTTACACTATAAAACCCCCCAAAACATCCCATTTTTTATAAAACTATAACCATACATAACAAAAACTCAAACATACTAGTGATGGATCCGAACCATGTGAACAATTGGGTGTACGAGTACTTTAACAACACCAACGCCGGGTCTTCGTCTAACCCTACAACACCATCTTCCGTTAACTCTAATTCTCCTACACCTTCACGACCCAACATCCAAATCCCACCCTTGATGATGAACCCGTTTGTTAATTGTTCTCCGGAGCAATTTCAAATTTGGATGCAAACACAAGGTATATGTAATCCCTCACAAACCCATGTACCTTCAACTTACCCAACACATTCATCTCAACCACAAACCGAGCTTCGTGACGAAGATGACAATACCGTGGGAGACGAGGAGGAGGAGGAGGATGAACCACTCAAAAGAAACCGAAAAAAATCTATAGCCAAAAAACAAGCTAGTGGGAAAAAACCACGTGAGCCAAAAACCGACCGAACTTATTGGACTCAAGCCGAGGAACGGCTTTTGGCCGAGTGTTTTATCCTAATTTCCGAGGATCCGAGAAACGGAAGCGATCAATCGAAGTATACTTTTTGGTACAAGATTATGGCCGAGTATAACAAGGTTGCATCGGAAAAGGATTACAAGAAGCGTAACAAGAACATGTTAACGGGTAAGTGGATGCCGATGAACGGACTTGTTGGCAAGTTTAATGCTCTTTACGATGCTACCACGTTGGCAAGTGGTGAGAATGACGAGCTTATGTACTCGCGGGTTTGCACAATGTTTAAGGAATCATACAAGACCGAGTTTAGGCATCGTGAAGCGTGGATTTTTTTGCGAGACAAATACAAGTGGAAAAACCCCGAGTCAACACAAGCTCGTCATACCCGGGGTCGTGTAACCGATGTCGACGAAGAGCCGGAAATGTTTGGAGACGACACAATCCCGCGTCCTTCGGGGGCTCCACGAAGAACAAAAAGCCAACGATCTTCGAATAGCTCGTCCGCCACATCCTCTTCGTCTAAAGCTCGGGTTGCCGAAATGATGCAAGAACAAATCTTGATTGACCGAGAGGCGAAAAAAGAATCCATGGATCGTGAGTTAGCCGCAAGACTCGCGGTTTACGATATTGCTAAACGGAATGAGGATTTAAAAATCCTTAATTTCGACACTACCGGAATGTCCCCGGAAGACGCGGAGAGCATCGAAGAGTTGAAGAGGAAGAGCCGAGAATTATATTTCGGGAAAAAAAATTAAGTTTAATTTATGTTTTGTATTTTCGTATTTTTTTTTTAATTTTTTTTTTCGTATTTTTTTTTAATTTATGTACTTTTTTTTATTTTAATGAAATGTTTAATAAATTTGTTTTATAATTTTTTTTATAAAGTAATGGGGCCCACATAAACCCCACGGCTCAAGCCAACCAAGGAGCCCCATTTTTGGTGTTGTGGAGGTTTTGGTGTTGTGGGATCATTTACCCACCACACACCATACCCCTTGAAAAACTTGGTGTTTTCCCACGGCTCAGCACGACTGCTCAGCACCATACCCTGTGCTCTTAGGACTTTTACAAAAGAAATTTTATTTTTAAAATCTATATATTTTTAATTAGCAAATTTTGTTTTATTAAATAGTAAAAAAATTAAATAAAAATAATAAAAAAAAATAGATTTTAATTTATTTAAAT
Source organism: Glebionis coronaria (assembly GCA_025667525.1). Lineage (NCBI taxonomy): Eukaryota > Viridiplantae > Streptophyta > Magnoliopsida > Asterales > Asteraceae > Glebionis > Glebionis coronaria. The sequence continues at coordinate 171,746,879 of CM046877.1, read as the reverse complement.
AATTCTAATTTTAATGTTAGGATGTTTTAAATCAATTTTAATTTTTATTTTAACTTACTTTACGTTTCATGTCTCGATTAACGTGATTTTCATATTTGCATTTCTAAAATTCTTAAATTATCTTAATTTTCAAACAAGTAAGATTTAGAAAATGTAATCAAATATCTTAAATCATTCAATCAATTTTTCAAACTAAAACCTGTGTCTCAATTCAAAATTTCACCTAGAATTAATGACTCAAGAATCACTTTTCGTGAATATTCGTTTTTGTGAATTTTTGTAAAATTACTCTTTGAATTTTCTTATTGAATTCACCTATAACGCATATTTATATATGTACCTTGAGACGAATCAATAATTATTATTTCATGTATTTTTTTTGTCATTTTACCTTTATTATTGATATAAATTAAATCAAACACTTAACAGAGACTTACAAGTTTATTATATATAAACTAATGGCTTATATATGACATATAAATAAACTAAATTTATAAGGTTAACCAAACAGCCCTTTACTCGTACATACTAATTTGAGTTGCATTCATCTAAAATTGTTTAATTTTTAGAATTTTTAGTTAATCTTTGTGATACAAGTTATTTTGGATCTTTGTCTTTTACTATATTCTAAGGGACAAATCCTACCCATCCATCACCTAAAATTAAAAAAACATGGAGGGATTATTTTTGTCAAAATGTCCAAAAGTTATAAAAGAACGGTGAAAGGACCTAAAATTGTAAACATGATGAAAATTGGTTATCACTGGTGATAAAAATAACGAAATAATGAGATATCACTAGTGATAAAGCAATGAAATATTACTAGTGGTATTTTATAAACATAGTGGCATTTCATTGCATTATCATAGTGACATTTTATTGCATTATCACTAGTGATATTCCATTGCTTTCGCTAGTGAGGTATCACTAGTGATAAATCATTACTTTGTCATATTTACAAATTTAGTCCCTCCGCCAATTTTTATAACTTGTGGACTTTTTGTCAAAAATAGTCCCTCCATTTTTTTTTCTAAATCTTAGGTTACTCTTTGTAACACTCCGATTTTTACCTTAACGCAACGGAACACTAAATTGGGGTATTACTTCATAGAACATAAGTCATAATGATAGAAAACAATTCAAATGAGTGATTAAATCAAATTTCTTTATATATCATTAAAAATCATAGTTTTACAATATGATGTTCCCAAAATCTATGATAATAATTTCAAGTTTGTGCCTCATCATGCCATCCTTGTGCTGCTCCATGTTATCAGTCACGAATACCTGAAATATATGGTTAAAATTCAACACAAAGGTTGAGTGAATTCATAGGTTTGCAATAACAGTTTCGATTACATGTGTACCACTTTGAGCTACATTACTGTTCGCTCACATAAAACAATATTTTATTGCACTAAGCTCATAACATCAAAACTAATGAGAATTCACCGAAGTGACCATCATGACAGATTGTCATGACAAGTAATCCGCAAGTACAGATTTCCCATTAGTTCTAATAAAGTATGGTCGATTACCCACTCGAGCGGGTAACACAAACATGATTCGTTACTTCGAATAGATCTATTCACCATATTAGCGCACACTAAACAACGTTAATGGCTTATGAAATTTGGGTAGCAAGTAACACTTTGGGCACTCATGCAATACCATATTTCAGCAAAGTCATACAGTTCAAATACACATGTATTCTAGTTTTAGCATATATCCCCATCCCGGGTTTTCAAATCATTTAGAAAGCCTTAAAAGTGAGGCTATGAACTCACCTGGCATCGTAAAGTCTGAGCTATATCCGGTATATTTCATTCACAAATAAATAGCTTGGTCTCACAAATAACAACTTGGTCACACAAACTTGGATTATCACATTTTGTATAATATCAAGTATTTGATCTTGAGTTCAGTAATTTTTAAATATTAATTATGTATTATTTGATTTTTAAATTTTTGTAATTATAGCATCATTTTTTGGGTCATCATACTCAGAAGATGTTGGGTCAATTCAGTGCCTGATTTGTCCCTTGCACAGGATTTGGATGTAAAGTATCCTAAGTAGTGTTAGTCACTGAACTTACGTATGTTATAAGTTCAATGTGTCATTCTTTAGAGTTCTTTAGAGTCTACGAGATAGACTCGTCATTAGTTGAGGCAGATCTCAGTAAGTGTGCAAAGAATCAAGGATGATGGAGTTAGTAAGTGATGACATAATAGCTTACTAACTCCTCAAGACTATTACTGATTACAAGACCTGAAGATGTTAAGAAGACCTGAAGAAGTGTCTTATGTATTAGTGGGCACATGTCTTATTAGCAATGAAGACAAAGGTTCAAGAGGAAGGCTTACTTTGTCAAAGGTGCAAAAGATGAAGACAACAAAGTACAAGGTGGTTACTTGTACTTTAGTAAAGCTTCTCAAGGAAGCTTCACACTCCCACTATATATATGTGGTCTTTGTAATAGAATAGTCAATGATTCCCACCCACAGAAACACAAATGTAATACTTTAGTGGATAGGGGTTTCATCCTCCCATTGTTGCATAAGCTTAGCTAGCTATGAACATGGGAGTTTAGTTTGTCATTCATCGCCCGGTTGTTGTTCCGCAAACAACCGGGCAAGTCATGTATATTTGTTGATTAATTATTAATAAGATATACATACGATGAAAAGTACAAACTTTGTTATTAGTTAGTCAATTGGTTTAATTGTGCAAATGTTCTTCATAGTTTCTTATTGATTCGATGTTTGCACAAGATTAGTGGACCAACAGAAGACATTCTATAAGCGTTTGAGGAGCGATGACACTTTAAATCGTAAACCCAACTACTCAGTCAGAACGTAATATCGAGACAGAACATCTTTGTACAAAGTTCTCTACTAACATGATACATTTATTACTTTATTCAAATGATAAGTATAGTATAATATATACTTTATATCCTTTAGTTTCAAAGTTGGAAACAATTACCCTTTTAGTTTAAGTTTAGCTTAGTTACAGTTTTAACCCTTTAAGTATATAGTTTAAGTATTTACAACTTCAACCTTCTAATATTAACCTCAAGGTTTCTACCTTAAAAATATTAATCCTTATAGTTTTAACTTTATTGAAATGACAATTTTGGCCCAAAAGGTTTAGTTTCAAAAATGACAGTTTTAGTTCCCAGACTTGCTTAAAATTACATAACAACCTCAAAATTGTACAAAAAGATCTAGAAACTTTAACAAAGTTTATAAACACGTTTATAACTGTTGTACCTATATAAAATCACTTCACCATGATAGATCTAAGAAAACAAGATAGAAAAATAGATAAAAGAGATGTAAATCTAGAGAGAGAAATTAGAGAGAGAATGGTTGAAAACTTGGGTGATATTAGATTATAGAGAGAGAAAATACAATGAACCAAACCCACCTCCTAACATGCTAGGAGGTGAGTATTTTACAGACTTGTCTTGCATGTAGACTAATGGGCTATTATAGATGGGTCGGGCTTTCCTTTTGGGCTTTAAGTCCTTAAACATGAACATTATAGCTTAAAGTCAAGCCCGTAATACCCGACTAACCTACTACCTATTACAACTTTCTAATATACGATATATAATAAACCTATGACCGAACATTCTTGTTTGACTCAATATTTTGAGGCTAACAATCTCCCCCAATGAGAGGTCATTCCTCTATGACATTTGGAGATTTATAGAGATTACTAATCTCCCCATAAATGAGTCAGGAACGTTTAATAGTAGTCTTGTTCCTTCATGTTGTGATCTTTGAGCCTTAGTCGTTGTCTTTCGACTTTGTCTTTAATCTTGAGATCTTCAAATCTGTGACCGAATCATTCTTAATGATACAATATTTTGAGACTAACATCTCACTCACTGAGAGGTCATTCCTCTACGACATGTGAGTATTTATGGAAGTAATTAATTTTTAGTATTGAGATCTTCAAAATGACTGCTTCATTCTTTCTCGTCACCATTATTGACTTGTCTTTGCCATCTTATGATTCTTATGTCTTCATCCACATGCTCACACTATGCACCATCTTGAAAGCTTGCTGATAATATCCTTTGAAAAGAAGTCATTCTTCTACATAAATTGTTAAGGAAGATTCTGAACATCAGTTTTGTGAAAGTCTTTAGCTTTCTTGATCGTTGAATATGTCTGAGTATGTGGTTTTGAATCTTCGACTTTGCTGAGTAAACGTAACGCCACCTTCTCGATACAAAACATAGACACGGACTAAATAGCTTTGACATTCGTCCTAAATCGCTAGCGTTTTACCTCCGATCGGTGAAGACCGTTAGACTATATTAAATATCGTACCTGTGATTAGGTAGATTCAATTAAGATTCTCCTTGACAGGGTTTCGCAGCACTACTAGCCGTTCTCATTACTCGACCGTCTCCAAGAAAGAATGCGAACATAAAGAGTGAATCAATTGGATAAATATCCGCTTGATTAAAGTCGTCCATTCAAGTTCCTAGAATAAGTTTGATTCATAAGGAATCTTACCATTGTTTCTTTCTAGTTGACACAAGCTTGATCCATAAAGAATCTCACAAGTCACCTACTGCAGTGCTGTTTGAGGTTGACACTAGAAGGATTTCCATTCGTCACAGTGAATACTAACAAGTATCACTCTGAATGTTCTGGCAAGACCATAAAGATATTGCGTAGAAACCTGAAACAAGTTTGAATCAATTAAGAATCAAACCACTGTTGCTTTTCAGTTTTACATATGTTCAATTCATAAAGAATCTTACACATGACCTACCGCAGTGTTGTTTGATGTTAACACTAGAAGGATTTCCACTCATCATTGTGAATACTAAGTAGTATCACTCTAAGTGTTCTAGCAATATCACAAGGATATAGCGTAGGACTCTTTTCTTATCATGCAGTGTGTCCTAACGAGATTTGATTGATCTCTAGGCTCTAGACTCGATTTGTTCACTTTTAGTGCTCGGAGGCCGGAGCAGATGCCACCTATTCAATATCAACTATCTCGGAGTGAGAAAGTCAATAGAATTCGTGTTGATCTCCATGATAATAAAACAAACTTTTTTGAGAGAAGCCTGAGTCAACCGGGGAAAGGTTGTGCATTGCATCACTGGGTCCATGATGTCTTGTCTTCATGATCTGTTGACCCGATTTCTGCCTAAGTTGTATGGAGGGCTTTTTTTCTTTACACCCTTTATCCTTACATTTCTTTTTCATTCTAAAACCCCTTCAATGCTTACCAAGACGTCATCAGTAGCACCTTGTTGTGATTGTTCCAGTGCTAGCTTAAGTACTTAGTTGGCATTCAGCTACGTTCACAATCTACTCCATCTTTCCTAAGGACTTCTAATAATATAATGGATTGTCCCTGGGAAGATCCCTCCGGTTCCGGGTGGATTATAGGACATATACCTAAACACCTTTTGACACCAAGAACGTCGTGAATTAAAGAGGTTGTGGGTATATAAGATCGTAACCGTTAAAAACACTTGAAATCCTACCAAAGTGTTTGAAAAACATTTAACACCTTGATAGTTTTGTCGTTTCAGAAAAGCTCCCCCTTCATAGGTGCATCGATAATCGAAATTGTTTGCACATGTGGGTAAGAGTTAAAGTGCTTGAGTCTTATATGTTTGTTTCATATATTAGATCACATTTTAATCATATTTTCTCCCCTATCTCTAATATATAAAATCGTTTGATATTAGAGATACCAAATTTAATTAAGATATATCATGAAAAATAGTCTTGAAAATTTTTCGCGAGAAAAATGTCTCTAACTTAGCATGAATTATTGGAACATTATATGTAGTGTCGAGCACACAATTTTTGAAAGATTTTGAATAATCAATTGAAAAACTCTTGAAAAAATTGTACTCGCACACTACATGTTCATGAACATATAAAAGATAGTCGTTGAAGAATATGTTCACGAACATCAAAGCTTTTTCATGTGAATAATACTAAATGATAATTACACACAATGTGTTGGATACATAAAAACTGTCTTGACTTAATATATCCAACAACATTAAAACTTTGATATTGGAAAGCTCCCCCGATCCAACTGAATTGTCGTTATGAGGATATGTCCACATTTAACTTTTGAGGATAGGAGTTGTTGAACACACAATTTTTGAAAGATTTTGAATAATCATTGAAAAATTCTTGAAAAATTTATGTTCAACACTTTTTGAAAAATAACAACATTCAATATTTTTTAAAGAAATGGTTTTTTAAAAGCATAAACTTGAGTTCATAGACTTTGAATGTCTTGACAAATCCACTCAAGTATAAGAAGATTTCTCTTCTTTTTTTGAGGGTAAGGGCACTAAATCGTACACTCCCCTGTGAATATTGATCCGAAACATTGTAAAAGCTTTGACTAATGTTGTTTTGAATCTTAGCTAGGAATAATCTACACAACGTCGCCCACTTCACCATTTTACGACACAAGGCTAGATGTCGAGTTCTAATCGAAAGATAGAACCAATCTTCACAATGTTGCCTACTTCATCATTTAACGACACAAGGATAGATGTCGAGTTCTAATCGAAAGCTAAAACCAATCTTCACAACGTTGCCTACTTCACCATTTAACGACACATCGAGTTCTAATCGAAAGGTAGAACCAATCTTCACAACTCTTCACTTTGAAACTAAGTGAGAACTTCACTAGACACAACAACATCACTTTATAGTTTAGTGAGAACTCACAAGACACAACCACATCACTTCATAGTTTAGTGAGAACTCACAAGACACAACCACATCACTTTATAGGTTAGTGAGAACTCACAACTCTTCACTTTGAAGCTAAGTGAGAACTTCACAAGACACAACTACATCACTTTATAGTTTAGTGAGAACTCACAACTCATACCTATTACAACTCAATAAAACACATATCCAAGTATACACATGTAACTTGGATCTACACAACATAAATCTAAGTATACACATATACAATGGATTTACACAAGATTAGATCTATGTATTCACAATTACATTGGATCTACACAAGACTCAAATAAAACAAATGATGAACATGACTAGATCTTTAGGAGAGGATCTTCATCAAGGCTTCATCTTTAATCACATCACAAGTGTGTGAGTGATCTTCTCTTTGGACAAGGTAAAGAAGGAGATTAAAGAGATAATCATAAGTAAACATACTGAACACATTAAGTGATCATTTAGAAATGATTAGGAATTAGAAAGGAAAAATAGTAGAAAGAGTGTCCAAAAGGGTTGTGGAAAATGCAGATTTGATCCACTATTTATATGAGACAAAGGCTAACGGCTCTCTGAGCGCAGTGCCTTAATTGTGCCTGCAGTTCCTTATCACTAAGGATCCGTATAGGCCTTTAAGGAACCGTGCTCACAGACTCCGATCCCTTGTTTCTTTTAGTGGGGAAGTAATATATGAGGTAAGTTTTTACCTTCAAAGGATATTCCTATGAAATTTGGAATATGTCATATTCAAATTTACATTTTCCTTTTTAATAAAATATTTTCTTAAAAAGAAAGTTTATTAAAAAATCTTTTGTCACATTTGACAAAATGTGAGTTTAGGATTAATCACTTTTATGACCATTAATCATGATTAAGATATGCTAGTGAGATAATTAAATGATTATTACCTTGATAATAGTGTTTGTTAAATAATTCGTCTTATGATTGTATTTGACGATAAATGTCTTTTTAATTTGTCGTGATCAAAACTAAGAAAGATTAGTTAACACTAATAATGTTTTTAGGCATTTCTTTACATTAACAATCTCCCCCTTTTTGATTAATACAAGCTATAAACTCATTTATGTAAAATCCAAAATAGTTCGAATTATTAACGAGTTTATCACCATCATTTCTCCCCCTTTGTCGAAGCAAAAAGGATGCAAAAGTCTTTGAGGAAGAAAAGAATCGGACTTTGCAAGAAGCTCCCCTTGGTGTTTACTCTCCCTTGCTTAGGGCACCAAGAGAATGAGTGATTGTAGGTATTTTACAACCATGTTTAGGAAAACAGGATACGTGAGCGGTAAGTATTAAGTGTCGATTTAGGAAAATCAAATGCTAATGACCCAATGAAGTTTGTTTCCCAAGGAGGTTTATTGTGTGTGAATAACTTGTATTGATTTTGGATTAATATTGAGAAAGAAAAGATGAGAAAAGAGAATTACGAATACGTTAATATTAAACTACGACGATAAAACGTAAAACCGTAAAAACAGACAAAATAAAAATTTAATCTAAAAATTCCCAAACAATTCCCAAAAATTCCTAAAAATCTAATTAGGGTCTAGAAATGATCATAACTTTTTCAAACCTTTTATTTAATTAAATATTAATTTTTTAATGCTAATTAAAGCCCTAAAAATCAAATTAATTAATAAAAAGCCCAAATAAAGATTTTTCAATTTGTAAAACTCTAAAATGACTTAATTAAACTAAAAAGTATTTTTTCAAATTTTAAAACTAATTAAAACTATTTAAAATGAATTAAACTAAAAATAAAATATTAAAATAATATTAAAAATACAAGAATTATAAAAATTTCTAAAAACTTGCAAACTAGTTTACTTTAACCTAATTAAACATAAAATGAAAGTGAAATTACCAAAATACTCCTATTGGGCCCCCAAATGGGCTAAAAATAAAAACAACAAGCTTAATGGGCTTTTTAGCCCAACAAAATTCAACCTTAACCAAATAAGCCCAAAATCATCAGTCTTACTCAAAATTCAATTTTAAGCATAAAAGTCTAAAGGCCCAAAAGTTGAATATGAGCTTATCACAGCTTAAAAAGCCAACAGCTTATTCTTAATCGGCCAATAAGCCCATTAAGTTATAAGCTAATGCCATAAGCTCTGCTTAAACACACAACCTTCTATTGAGATCCTAAACCCTTTTGCAAAAAGAAATTTTGAAAAAGCTCAAGTAATAAGCCAGAATCTTGTAAAGAACTTTTTCACTAAAAGACAAAATAGTCGGGTTTGAGTTCTAGAGGGTTTCAAAAGCTGATTCTTTTTGTAAAAGCTCATAAATAGCTTAAATAAGAATAATCAAAAAGAAAAATCACAAAAAGTCAAGTAGAATAAGCTGTAGAAGCAAATAAGCTGGCTGAAAAAGCCAAATAAGCTAGTTTCCTAGCAAAAGCTTAACCAAAGTAGCTGAAACCTTTCAGAAGTGATAATAAGCTAAGAAAAGTGACACCTATCACAAAAACCAAGTTGTTGCATGTACCAATAAGCAGAACTGAAAAATAAGCCAAATTGTGCTTATTTGACCAAAAGTCAAAGTGTTACAAACTTAACCAAATTGCCAGGGTTTGTTTATGAGCTTGTTTTGAGCAACTTTTATGAAGGAATCAAGGCTGAATCCTTGTGAATCAAGAGACTAGTTAGCCAAATGATGTTCAGTTTTGGACAAATATGGCCAATAAGCCAGTTGGCTTATAAGCACTCAAACAAGTAATCTAAATAGCCAAATAAGTTCACAAGCAGCACAATAACAAATATCAATCAACAAAATAGCAGGGCAAGCTCTAGGTAACAAGATGCAAAGCAAAATTGAGGTGGTCACTTTGCTGATGCAAATGACCACTTCAGTCACTTTCAATAAGCCCTATCTCACTCAATAAGCAACTAAATTCCACAAACAGATATAGCACATATAGCTTATCACAAAAACTCTTCCCAAACCAAAAATCAGACTCTAAATCTAAACAACAAAGATTTAATCCTTGCTGATGTGTTTGACCAATTTCAAACCACTTTTACTAGATTTTTCCAAAACTTGCAAACTCTTTTCAAAACCTTATGAGACTTAACCAATGACCAAAACAGGCGACAAATGACTTGTTTAGTGTATGGAAACCTCAAGAACCAAGGGCACAAGGCCACAATGCCTTTTGATCCCAAAATCCAAACAGACTTGTTTTAGCCCCTTCTCAAACAAACTTTTGATTTTTACAAATAACCTACTGATTTTATCCTCCTAATATCTCAACTAGGTGACAACTAACATGTCTAATCAATAAACTCAAAGCACAAACACAGGAACAAAGAATCACATAGCAAAATGCATAACATATTCAAACCAAATATTTTTTAGGGGAAAACTTAAAGAACTCAATACCTATCCTCCATAACTTCCTAGGAGGATCAGCAATGCTCCTTGGACCACTCTCAATAGCTAGAGAGTGACCAAGGTCCTTGAACAAAGAAGGAGGTCTTGTTGATGGTTCAAAGTAGAACTAATACCTTTGTATCAATGGATCTTCAACACAAAGAAGCAAACAACCTATCCAAGGGCTTAAATCCATTCACAAGCTTGGTGTCAACAAGCTTGCAAGAGCTTTAGGCTTTTGGTTAGGGGTTAGTACAATCAAAATAACCAAACATAAACAAGGTTTTCAAACTTTTTCAAACTTGAAAACTTGTTCAAAACAAAACGTGCTTCAATCCAAAGATCAAAACAAGCTTAAATCATAAAATGGAACTCAGCTTCACTCCTAAACAACACCAACTTTCAAAAATATATAAAGGAATTACAATTTTTTCAAAATACCAAACTTTTATAAATTTTAAAAAGGAATTACAATGTTTAAGAGAAAAACTGGAACAAGGGACTCTCACAGGTTGAGGTCTCTGTTGGGTCCACTAGATGTGGATCTTGCAGCCTGTTAGGGACAGTGAACGACTTCTGTAATCACAAGTCTATTCACAGAGAGACTCTAGATAAGTCACACTATATAAGTTCGGAATACAAATACTATGAACAAGAAGAACAGAGTAACTAAAACGACTTGATCCTTTACTAAGGATTTCTAATATTAATATGAACTAGAATAATGTTTGATGAAGGTGTGTTAAACCCTTCTGCCTAAGGTTCCTTTTATACTACAAGGAAACCCTAATACATCATTAAACCAAAACGTGTAAAACTGATATGCATATCATTTCCTAACATATCTCATGCATATCCTAACAGAATACTCTTAAATAATAAAGTTTGACTTTCTATAAGACCAGGAGCACGTCTTGCTCCTACTACTACTAGGACCAGGAGGAACTACATACCTCCTAGTCTACCTATTACAAATAACTATTCCAAAGGTCCTAACAATCCTACCCTAAACTTGAATTTGACTTGTTGAGTTCAAGTTTCCTGGCAAATCATGCAACATAGCTTGAGGATTGGAACAGCAAATGAAACAGCAACATCATAACCATCAGCATAAAGAACATAAAGACTGCTGCAACAAAGAACACCTAGAAGCTTCTTGAAAGCTTAAAACAAATCTGCATCCTGTTGAATCTTCACAGAAACATAAGCAGATTTTATGAGCCTTTACCAAGTAGCTGCTCGCTCTTGGGCTAGCCAGTCTTTATGGTGGAATAAGCATCACCCTGGGAGACCAGAACCCAACCCAACTCTTAGAATGTGAATCAATGGTGAGTGGGGGTACCCTGATGATTTTAGGCAAACCATCACAACCGTCAACGGATTTGATATGTCTTTTCCAGAAGCCGTACCCTTCTGGACTCGCCAACTCTTAGCAATTAAGCATCGGTGAGCTGAAAACCCTATAGCTTTGAGCAAGCTATTATAGCTATCAACGGATTCGATAAAATCTTTACCAAGAGCCGTACCCCCTTGGATTAGCCACTTTTCAGTCTAGGACCATGGCAAGTGAAAACCATCCAGTTTTGGGTAACCTGGCAACCATCAACGGATTTGACTATCACACCAGAGCCGTACCCTCATGGTGAATCAACTCTTTCTTGTCTGTGAGTCATGGTGAGTTGAGCACCATTTTTTGTGTGGACTAGGTCCAGCACTAGAAGTAACTCCAAAACAACACAAGTGTGAAACAGTCAAATGAAAACCAATTTATGATGGAAAAGTATAAGCAGATATTATATTATGTACAAGTGTGAAATCCATCATATGTTTAAAGTATAAGCAGATATTATATAAAAAGTATTAGTTTTTTTAACTATAATGTAAGTCACCATCACTGTACAGATTGGTGAAAAGAATGTCAGTATAAACACAAAAACAGAAAAACATACCCATCACATACCAGACGATGCAACCTTGTCAGCTTGCAACCGGGCTCGGATCCCTTCCACCAAAGTAGTAGCCATGGAAGTCTCATTCCCTGAAGGGGAATTGGAGATCTGCAAATGACATTCTAGCATGGCCTCCATAGTAGCAATCGTCAAAAGATATTCCATATCCGTAAGCATGAACTCTATGGCACCAGACTCCAACTCCTATATATGAACCCTACAGCCATCATAAAGCTTCCATCTCTTGATCACCCAACGAGGCTGATCTCTCCAGACACCAGAATGAGGAGCATCAGGAGGAGAGTCAAGCATCATCTTCAAGTCACCCCACATTGTCAGCCCATGCCAGCTGGCCACCTCACCCGGAGAGGTAGGAATACCAGCATCCACAAACCCATACAATGACATAAGATCCCGGCGATCTGCCCATGTCAAAACACTTTGCAAGCCCGATACATAACGAACATAACCATCGCTGGTTGAAATCCTATGTGTGGATGTACTAGCAGCAATCGGGGATGGCTTAACCGACCAAGCAACAATGTAACCCGTACCCATTGGCAACTCTGTTTCACTATCCGAAGCTGCATTAATAAGGTTTGCAGGAGCACGCTTCTTAAAAGGAACAGACTTACCACGTCTAGCCTTCTTCTTTCGAATGGAACGACGAGGTGCAGGAGCACCAGAAGAAGATTCAACATTTACCTTCCCAACAGCAGTAGTATCAACATGAGTAGAATCAAAACCTTGGCCAACCAAAGGATCAAAGTCGGCTGCACCAGTAGAAGGGGTAGGGTGTGGTTCAGTCACCGGTGGTGAGGATTGCTCCATTGTAGGAGTAGCAGGGGTGGTAGTAGTAGCATTGGTGGTTGTGGTAGGAACCGAAGATGAAGTAGGATGATCAACCGAAGGCGTGGTTGTAGGACCAACAGTAGAAGTATCAGCAACATATGTAATATCAGTAGAAACAAGAGGAACACCAGAGGAAGAACCATGAGAAACAGCAGGTTGAGAAGTGGGAACCACACGTGGAGGAGGGCGATAGATGAAGCGCTCAGGAACCGGTGTGTTTTGACGCTTTATCATCCTCTGGTACAGATCCTTAAGCTCGTCAAAAAACAATCCCCTAACCCAGTCCCAAGTCCATCCAACAGTAAAGTAAGCAGCCGACTGATATTTGACATAACGCTGCATTAACTTCCTCTCCTCGGTTCTTGACAAAGGTCTGTTACGACGCTTTTCACGGAGTTGAGCAGCAAGAGACAATTGTTGTTTGCGCATTAAGGCCATTGCCCGTGGGATACAATTATGTTCAGTCACATCAGCACCCAAAAGATCAGTAAACTGCGAGTAATCAGATGTAAGAATAGTAAGCACCCGCATCCAATCATTATCATCCCAATGCATGGCATCATGCCTCAACTGTTCACGCCTCTGCTGTTGAAGGGCTTCTTCCTTAGCCCTAGCAGCTTGATCAATCTCTGCCTGCAATCTCTGTGCAGCCTCCTCCCCCAACCGTTCTTCCTCAAGTTGTCTGCGAGTACGCTTCCTTGGAGGTGAGGGTGTATCAGTCATAGGGGCTTTCCCCTTAGGATCATGAGACGGCCCAACAGATGGACCAGCAGTATCCTCCTTTAGTCTAGGACTAGCAGCAGCAGTAGGGATGCTTGATGGACTAGGAGTAACAGGCAAATCAGCATACAACTTATCAACAAATGCAGCCTTCGCTAACAAAGTCAACCCATCCTCCGCAAGATCCTCAAAATATCCATCAGAATCAGAAAGAACAACATGCTTCTTTCGCCTCCTCTGCTGCGTCTCCAAAGCCTTAATCCTGTCCGCCATTGGAAGGACAAATTCCCTGGTAAGCTTGCGATGCTGATTCAGATCTGCCTCCAAAGAAACAATCCTTGCATAATACCTGTGCATGAGATCAAGCAAAGAAATTAGTGAAGCAGGTTCCTCTGCTTCCCCACCAAGTGGACTTGGATCGGGGAAAGCATCATTGGAACCAGAAGCAACAAAGGGGTCAGCATTATGAGCACGAGAACTAGACGGCTTCTCAGCCGAATGTGGTGCTGGACTAGAAGGGGGAGTATCAACAAATAGGGACTTATGTGGCAGATAAGAGGGGGAAGCCTTGGAAGTGGATGGCATTTCAACCACCACTTCCTTAGCTGGCTCCTCCACCACCACATGAGGCTCACCACTAGCAGGATGCTCCTCCTCCATAGGATCATCCCCTAATGGAAGTTCCTCCTCGGCTTCTGCAGCCGGAGGAATAACATTAGGAGGACCTTGGGCAAGGCCCAACATAACGTCAGTAAGAGGCCTCCAAGCTCCCTTAAAACCAAGTGCTATATTTGAATAAACTTTAGAACTAAGCTTGGGGGTCTCATACTCCTCCCTATCTCTAGGTATGCACATAAGAATCTGCTGCAAGAACCTAGGGTACATTAAAAACTTCTTCCTAGATCCAGTACTACTAAGATTGCAAACCATCCCATCAAACAAGTAGCGAGAGAAATTAAACACACGACCCTGTGCTATGCAGATCAAACCAGTAGCCAAAGGAATGGGAAATGCATCCAACTCCCAGACTTTGGGCTTAAGCAATGAATCAAAAAGTGCACTAGAAGCTTCCATTGGGGGGTAAACCTATTTTTCTGGAAGTTAAACTTCCCCCCATGATTATAACCAAGATCAGCCATTCCATCCAATACCTCAGAATTGGGGATAGAGACAACACCACCTTCATCCTGAAGATGAAGAGCAGTCCTAATAGAAGCTTCAGACACCACATATGAACGTCCATCTATGGTAGCATGGAGTTCAAGTGGGCGTCCCAAAACATCCACAAGGTGGGCAGTGGCCCAAAACTTGCGAATGACACTATCATAGACAGTCGGGCAAACCATAAAAGCATACCTGAGGTTAGAAGCCTCAATAAATTCGATGATGTCTATGAACTCGTCACGTTTAGGACCATCTCCCAGATAAGCCACCTTATTATGATCGGGTTTGTATAGCAGAGCAGCCATGGATGATGATTGGAAGTGATGAAAGATAATTGATTGGAGATTGAAAGAGTAGGAGAGTATATGTGTGTTATGGTTGGGATGAATGAGTTAAGTGTGGGATTTGACCATAAATAATGGTCTTGTAACTGTTCATTGACCCTTAATAATGTGGGTTGCTGATGAGACTGCTTTTATACATGGTCTCATCGTCCAAAACGGGCTTAAAATGCATAAAATATCATAAAATATGCCAAATATATGCTCGTGTTTGTTACTTGTGTATTTTTAGGTACGGATATTGAGGAATTGGCAAAAGATCACAAGAATCATTCAAAAACAAACACGGGAAACGAAGCCGCATAATGAACCGGGCCCAAGTTTGGATTTTACAAAAATGCCCTTGAAGAATTGAAGATTGGCAACTTTAGTCCCTCATCTTTGAAGAACTTGTCACAAATGACCCTCCAAATGTTATTTGTACAAGAATGGTCCTTAAAGTTTGAAGATATTACAAGACCAGTCCTTGAAGAATCAAGAATATGCATTTAAAGCCCTTGGAAAAAGTTTTGGAAGTTGTTGTGCCATTTTTGACAACTTGCCAAAAGTTGTCAAGAGTAAAATGGGCGCTGATGGATATTATTTACAACATGTAAGAAATGTGAAACATTGGGGGCCAAGTCTGCCAAACATCCAAACATACACACCCACTCAGCTCTTGACACGTCACAAACCCCACCCATTTACCCACCACCCACCCAATAACCCTACCCTGCCCGTCCATACCCAAGCCCAAACCGGTTTAATTAATTAAACTGGTCAAAAGGTCAACTGAATTTCCCACTAAAACACAAAGTTTAAAAATGTTTATCCCCAAATCAGATTAAACTTTCCCTAATCCCAGATAAACCCTAAATTTTACCCAGCTCCAATTCACCTCAAACCAAAGGGGTTTTACCCCAAATGCTCCAGAAAGGTAATTCACAACACCCTCACCCAATCCCACTTCACAAAACGCCACAAGACACACCCATGTGTCTTGTGGACCCCTCCCCTGCAACATCATTTTCACCCCAAACCCTATAACCCGACCAAACCAACATCCCAGATTCTCCCCTTGGTCCCCAAGTTCAAATGGACAGCTAGGATGCATTCAAACATCAACAACAACAACTGGCATCACATGGGCACGAATTTGACCCATTTTCAGTCAAGATTCCAAGGGCTTTTTAGGAATTCCATTAGCTAGGGTTTTAGTAGCACTAGAAGGTTCTCTAGAGTAGTATAAAAGGAGAATGCAGGTTGTGCATATCCCTCTTGTTCCAGTTTTTAGCTTTCTCCATTGTAATTCCTTTTTAATATTATAAAAGTTTGGTGTTTGTGTTTAAAACAAGTGTAATTCCTTTTTATAAGTGTTAAAAGTTGTGTGAGTGTGTTTGAAAGCTAAGAACTGAGTTCCATTCTAATTGATAAACATTTTGTGTTTTTGGAGGTTTTAAAATAGTTTTGAATTTCAGAAAATTTGGATCAAGGAAAGTGAAAGTGGACTTTGATTTTTAGTTTTCTGATATTGACATTGATTTTAAAAACGTGTTTAAGTAATTTGGTTACTAGGTTTCAAGGTTTGATGAAAAAAAAAGTTTAAGAGGTTTCAAGGAAATCAGTTTGTATTGTTTGCTTGTTTGTTTCATTTTCTTAACAGGTTCTTGTTGATTGTTGTTGATCAAGGATCAGCTCAGGCCCCAGCCTGAAGGAGGTGATAAACAGTCACTGAGGAACTTGGATGTAAGTCCCTCAAGGTAAAACCCTTTTCCATTTTCAGTTTCTGAAAATTATATGATTTTGTATGATTTTACATGAAAGCTGGAAATTTGTTGTTTGAAGTATTGGATATTGCTTGTTTTGGATGTTATGCATGTTTAGAGTAATCTAAATCAGTTTGGTATAGTTTTGAAAGGATTTGGTTTGAAAAATTTGAATTTCATAAACTTAAGGGGTGTTTGGATCTGCATGCTAGCTGAGAATTTTGAAAGATTTAGGAAGTTTAATCCTGTTAGACACACTCATAGGCTAGCATAGGGTTGTGTGTTAGTTTGTTTTTTCAGATTGAACAAGTTTTGAACCAATTTGCAAGCTAAAAATGGTCAATAGCATATAAAATCAGAAACTGCCTTGTCTATATGATTTTTGAGAGATTTTGGCTTAATCTTTTGGTCATTGCTAGATTGAAGGTTGTTTAAAGGTGTGCTATAACCTATTTGTGCTTTTGTGGATTTGTATGCAAGTTATAGGCCTTAGAAATTCGATTTGGTGCATGTATCTTGCTTCATTGTTCATCAGATAGCAAGTAGGGTTAATCAGTAACTTGGTTGAAATTTTGAGCTTGATTGTGTTGCTGAATTTGTTTGTTTTGTGCATATATTGACTCCTTGTACTCCAAAGAGTACAAGGGTGCCCCTTGTGTCCATCAAAACAACACCAATCTCATAACCAAGCCCTCTTGGTTCTATTTTCACAAGTGAAGAAATTTCACTTGTGTTCATCAGTCATCAAGCCTAACTGGGCACGTTTTGCTTTGAATCTTGCTTAATCTTTGTTTATATTTGATTTGGTTTTTGTTTTAGTGATTAAAGAGAGTACTGGTTTGAGTTTAAAAAGTAAAGAAAAAAAAAGAAAATAAAAAATCAATAACCTCACCTTTCCTGGGTTCGAACACGCGACCTCTCTTATGGAGGAGTAACGTGTTAACAAGTGATCTAGATGGGTTTTTATGTTTATGTTCCATTTCAATAGTTATTTAAGGAGGTTTTGTTTTGTGCTTATTTAAATAAGCCGTAGCTTATTTTGGTTATTTCAGCTTATTCATTAAGTTTATTTGGTCTAGCTTATTTTTCCTAGGACTTTATTGTCATTTTAGACTTTTCTGTTTTAAAAATTTATTTTTCCCTTTATTTATTTATTTATTTATTAGGATCATTTTTAGATTTATTTTTAGAAAGTAAATTAAAAATAGTAAACAGTATTTTAAAAATCCAAAAAAATAGTTTTTAGGTTTTAATTTATATTTTTGAGGTTTACATATCATAAAGTTTTCAAAAAGTCTTATTTTTGATTTTATTTGATTTTAGGGTTTTTAGACAACTTTAAAAATTAATATAAAATTAATAAATAGGTTTCAGAAAATTTTAATTGCATTTTTATCTTAGTTAGAATATTTAGGATTTTTGATAATTTTTTAGAATTTATTTTTAAACTTTTTATTTTTTTGAATATTTTAATATTATTTTATTAGTAAAAATTAAAAGTTTGTTTTTTCTATTTTTTTTCATTTTTCCTAGGTTGTAGTCATTAAATTAGGAACTTTGTCACTTTCCAAATATTTTTAGGGCTTTTCATTTATTTTCTAGATTTAATTTAAGATTTAATAGATTTTAATAGTTTTTAGGAGTTTAAAAATAGTTTAATTTGGTTTTAAAATTTTTAAAAATAGTTTTTAGCTTAATTAGGTCATTTTTGAGGTTTACAAACTTGAAAACCTTGTTTGGGGCTTTTTAATAATTAATTGTGATTTTTAGTGCTTTAATTAGCATTAAAAAGTCATTATTTAATTAATTAAAAGGTTTTAGCAAGTTTGGATTTTTTGTAAACTCTTAGAATTTTATTGTGGATTTTTAGTAATTTTTAGGAATTTTTAGGTTAAAATTTTAATTTTTGTCGTTTTTACGGTTCTACGTCTTAACTTTCTAGTAGTGATTTTTATTAATTTTATTTTTTACGTCTTCGTCATTTTTCTCTTCTCTTTTCTTGTTAATAATCATAAAATCATCAATCAAATCAACTCATTACACAACACACGTGCCTCCTCCAGAGAACGATCCCCATTTGGGTCATAACTTGTGGTTTTCCTAAATCGTCGTGCTTACCCTATATTATTGCCTTGTTTTCCTAAACAAGTGTGATTTCACAAAACATCATTTTTTGGCGCCGCTGCCGGGGAGGCGTGTTGTGTTTTGATTGAACCATTGTTGTTTTCTATATTAGCCATAATAGTATTTGTATTAGTAGCACTCTACTAATACGTATTATCGTTTTTTGGTTTTTGTGTGAATACTATTACTATATTGTATACGTAGAACAATAAATACACAAGTACTCCAAATACGTGAGCAATCACAACCTTAACTCGGGATTTCATCACTCGATCATTGTATTCGAATCTCAAACCAAAGAAAAAAGGCAAAAATAGATAAATACTTTCGTGAAGCTTAATCTTGATAATACAAACTATAAGGTGGGTATAAGGCGGTTGTATTTCACAACCTAAAGGATAAAGGCTCTTAAGTGCTTCGCGCCGCCTCTTTCCTCCGCTTGCTTGTGCGTATTTGATTTTGAGAAGTGAATCGAGGGTTTTGCTGCCCAAAGTATTACTAAGTATCATATATATTTTCTTGGTTTCTATTGATTAAACCCTCTTGAACGATTTGGTGTTCCACCATCGTTCTAAAGTCATCGAAGGCGTTCACTCCACGTGATCGTTTTCATTCCTTGAGGCTTCGTTAATCAAGAGATTTGATTAAGGAGGAGATTTGTGGACTTTTTGTCTACTTAATACATTCACCAATTTCCAAAAAAGGTTAATACAATCAAAAACCACAAAAAAAAAATTTGAAAAACACAAAATACCAAAAAGAATCTTCTTTGCTCGTCTCCACGTTGTACGCGACGTTTATGCTAACTCGTAATCAAGCAAAACGTGCACTTAAACGCAAGAACAAAACTCCCACTCCAACTCATTCTAGTGAGGAGTCTCCTATTGACGAACCCGTTGTAGTGAAAGAAGCTACCATGGCTAATCGAACTATGATGGAGTTACTTCAAGCACCCACCGAGGGTTATGGAGAAGCTATTGTGATTCCCGCAATCCTTGCGGAGAATTTTGAGGTGAAAACGGGTTTGTTGTCGATGATCCAAAACAACAAATTCCGTGGTGATGAGAAGGACAATCCCCACAACCATATCCGCCAATTTAATCGTCTTACCGCCACGTACAAATTTAAGGATGTCTCGAATGACTCGATTAAGATGATGCTTTTTCCGTATTCCTAAGCGGGGCCCGCTAAAATTTGGTTAGAGAAAGAGCCACCCAATTCTATATTGACGTGGAAGGATCTCGTTTCAAAGTTTGTGAACCAATTTTTTCCGCCCTCTAAGACTACGCATTTGAAAAATGAGATTTCTAAATTTTCACAAGAATCAAATGAAAGTTTTTCTACGGCTTGGAATAGGTTTAAGGAGATGTTACACGAATGTCCTCATCACGGTTTTTCCGACTTACACCAAATCGACACGTTTTACAATGGGCTCAACGATCATGAAAGAGATTATCTAAACGCCGCCGCGGGTGGTAATTTTTTGTGTAAAACGGTTGAAGAAGCTTTGGTCATAATTGAGAATAGGTCTAAGGTTTATAGCCCTCGTCACACACCGAGTGTTGCCAAAATGGGCTCATCATCGTCTCGTTCCATTAATGCCTTGCAAGATGAGGCAAATGAGGAAAATCGGTTTTTCGATAGGTTTTCGACCCTTATGTCCCATTGGAAAGCTCAAGAAGCTTCCAATTCCGCTTCGGTTAAAGAGGTTTCTAAGAGTTGTTTGTCGTGTGGTGGAGCTCATGATCTTTCCGAGTGCATTACCGCGGATGGTAACAATTCGAATGCTTTTGTAGCCACGGGAACTTACAACCAAAACGGTCAAGGTTCCCGCCAAAATCAAGCTCCACCCAATCAAAATGCTAATAATTATCGCAACAACAACCAAGGTGGAAATTACCAAGGAAATCAAAGGAACTATAACAAAGGTAATTACCAAAGTCGTAATGGGCAAATTTCAAACCAAAACCAAAACCGTGATTTTCAAAACAATGCCCAAGGTTTTCAAAACGATCACACCAAAAATCTTCAAGGAGAATTTTTGAATTATGCTAAGGCTAATGATGCTAAGTTTGACAACATGCAACGTGAAATGGTTAGCTTAAGATCCGAGTTGAAAAACGAGCTTAAAAACGAACTTGCTAATGAACTTAAAACTCATGCTAATAAAATGGAAGGAAATGTCACACGTCTCCAACAAAATCAACAAAAAATGGAGCAAGGACAACATGAGATTAAGCAAGAATTGTTAAAAGCGGATGCTAGGCAATCTAAGTTTGAAGACCGTATGGCTAAAATGTTTGAAGCTATCATGTGTAAGCCCTCTTCTTCGGGTGGTCTTCCTAGTGATACCATCGTGAACCCGAAAGGAGAAATGAAGGTTATTACTACTCGTAGTGGTAAAACTTTCAACGAACCCATTTCTCGTCCAAGTACTTCTATGGAGAAGGAAAAAGAGAAAGAACCCGAGGTTGTGGTCGAAAAGGAGCAAATTACAAGCCCACGAAGTACCGCTCAAACCATACCTACGGTTGAACCCACACCAATCATGGAACCCGAGATTCCAAGGCCTATGCCTATGCCTACTTTGCCCCAACCCACACCACCTTTACCCTACCCTTCAAGACGAGACAAGGAAAAGGCACAAGAACGAAATAATTATCAATTTGAACTTTTTATGAAAATGTTTCGTGACTTGCATTTCAATATAAGCTTTGCCGACGCCTTAGTCATGATGCCTCGATTTGCCGCGAACTTCAAAAGTATGTTGAATAACAAAGAAAAATTGCAAAAATCGTCTAGTTGTTCTTCGGTTTTTCTAAGCCGCATACCTCAAAAATTCGGTGATCCTGGAAAGTTTTTAATCCCATGTGCTATCCAAGACATGGAAGAATGCTACGCCTTGGCCGATCTTGGTGCTAGTATTAATTTGATGCCTCTTGAGATTTTTAAATCGCTCAATCTTCCCAATCTCACTCCTTCAAGAATGTCAATCGAAATGGCCGATCATTCTACGATTCTAGCTTGTGGAGTTGCTGAGGACGTCTTTGTGAAAGTTGGAAAGTTCTACTATCCTGTAGACTTCATTGTTGTTGATATTCCCATCGATCCTAAAGTTCCGTTAATTTTAGGTCGATCTTTTTTGGATACCTCGAGAGCACTTATCGATGTGCATGCAAGAAAAATCACTCTTCGTTTCAATGAGGAAGAACTCGTCATTAATGCAACCCAAAACTCCACTCTTTCTCATGTGTATTCTATCACAACTTTGTACAATGTCAATCCTATCAAAAGCATTTGCAAAAAGATTTCCAAAAGAGTTTTGGGAGTTGTTGAGAAAAATGAAGTTCTGTCCCCTCCGCCGGTGGAGGTTAAGAGTGTTAAGCCTACGTTTCCAATCTCGAGTGATTCTTCGGATGATGAATACGTTGATCCCGATGGGGAGGTTTTCTTTGTTGACAAAAGATTTGAAAACTTACCACCACCTAAACCAGAAAGATTTCAAAATGTGAGAATTTTTAGTGTGACTAACATTGTTTTAGATACACCAAATATTTTAGACATAATCAAATCGGGTTTTCACAAGGAGAGTGTAAAAGATGAAAAAGGAAAAGATTTTAAATTGGATTTAAAAGATTTTTCTACAACTCTAACTCCGTCATCACCGCGTTTATTGAGTACTACAAGCTCGTCTTCTCCTTTTGACGATGCTTTGTGTGGACTTAGTGTGGGGGAAGCCCCTTATGTTCCCTCCCCTTTTTCCACCGAGGACGAGATATTTGATCCCGAAATTGCTTATATAGGGAAATCTCGGTCTTCCACCGATGCAATAAAAGGAAAATCTTTTCATTTGATTGGTGCGAGTCTACCTCGAATAGCTCAATGTTATGACTTACCCATTGTCCCACCCTTCTATTTCTTCTCTCCTACTTTCTTCTACCCCATTGGGGTTTGTGTTGAAGTGGCGTTGTTTCGTCTTTCATCCGAAAACGAGGACGCTATCTTTGACCCCGGTATACGTTTATCGGGTTTTTAAAGTACTCCACGTGCTTTTGGGCCTTGTTTATCATGTAAGCCCCACCAAAAATTGACCATACCATGATTATCCCTAAATGATCACATTTATGGGGATTAGAGTCGAGCTTTTGACTCGGTTATCAAAAACAAGGTGCCTCGTGGGGGAGGATTGAATTTGATGGAGTGGCAAATAAGAGTGACCCATGCTTATCCTATGTACATATTATTGCTTTCTAATTAGTTTAATGTGAGGGGATTTGTGCCCTTCCAACCTTTGTTCCGTGGTTGTTTGTGCATTGTGGTTTTTAGATCATGATCTTCACGATTGGAGCCTATCGTGTTTTGTTTTATGGGAGCACTCGATCGTTTGCTTTGGAGGCCTTTCCCAATATCCACATGATGTATCCTTATATGTTCTAACCTTAGGTTTATAGCACACTTCATAAACGGCTATTAATTTATTGGTTACACCCTTTCCATGCTAGATTAGGCATTCTACTACGTCTCTAGTATGGGGGTGTTTGCACCCCTAGACTCGAAACATTGAGGACAATGTTTAACTTTAGTATGGGGGGGTGAATAGATACTTGCCTTACCTTCACGCTTTCCAAAGTTTATCGTTTTTGTTGCAAAATAAGGCTAAAAATGGCCAAATTTTAAAATTTTTCTCATGTTTCATAAGTGTTGAAGACACGAATGTAGGTTTTCCGATGGCGAGAATAAGAGTAATTTTTGACTCAACCGTGCGTGTTGAGCACTTAGCTTTGATTCCTTAACTACACATTAGGCTAAGTCTCTTAAATGAGGACGAGAAATGATAGAGTTAATTATAAGTTACTATGCTAAACGTAAAGTACTCGTATTCTTTCAAAAACTCATGTGTTCTTGTTGTTTGCTTATTCTCCCTTCGCTTGTAAATATTTTTTGCTTAATAAATATTGACTTAGCGGTTTAGTTAGGATTGTTGGGTTTCTAGTCTTTTCTAGTAGCTTCCGTGTAATTAAATTAGGAAGACATCAAGGTATCGCCAGCGTCACGGTTTTGAAGTATTGGCACCCCAATAATCGAAAGCTTCACCCAATAATAAGATTTCAAGTGCTCACCTAAATCTAGCAAACAATTTGAAGCCCCACAAGGCGAAAAATCTATGCAAAAATTTAAAGTGAATCAAGCCTTAATCTTCGAAGCTTTAAAGATCCAAAATTCGCTTTAGCGTGAGGATATACGTCTTTGGCTAATAAAACCACCGATGATGGCGGATAATAAAAGGCAAGGCAAGACCGAAGTCATAATAAAAGCTTCATGGCGAAGTTGAATAAAAGATGGAGGTAAACCAAAGATAATAAGGCCCTTCCGTTAGGGGGCGTATAAAAGTCTTGGTAATAAGTCTCATGTTCAAAACCGTTATAAAACCGTGTTTATCGATTCTTCTTGTCAACTTAATTTTTTAACATCGTCGTCTATTAGGAGGGGTTATTGATTTGATGGTCTTAGTTACACCGTTAGGACTCTTTTTTTAGACCTAAATCTCTATTATCGCATAAGTCAACAATGTATCCTCGTGATCATTAAGACATAATAAAATATAAGAGATACAACTTAGGAATAATGGGAGGATAAGTACGTGATTAGGGCATATGAGTAGCGTTAGCATTACTAACTTATAATGACAATGATCTCGTTGCACGCTTGGCATGGAATTAGGGTGAAAATCGAGGACGACGAAATTATTTCTAACGAAGCATTCACGTGTTCTTATTCTATGAACCTAAACGTCCCATTTTGCGATGAAAATCATACATTATGTCTAAAACGCAAGTAGTAGTAATGTAGCTAGTTTATCATTTCAATAAAAGTGCATAAAATTGAATTTTGGAGATGCTTTGATACTTAATTCTAGCATTGCGTGAGGGCACGGCAATGGTTTAGTATGGGGGAGTGATGAGACTGCTTTTATACATGGTCTCATCGTCCAAAACGGGCTTAAAATGCATAAAATATCATAAAATATGCCAAATATATGCTCATGTTTGTTACTTGTGTATTTTTAGGTACGGATATTGAGGAATTGGCAAAAGATCACAAGAATCATTCAAAAACGTACACGGGAAACGAAGCCGCATAATGAACCGGGCCCAAGTTTGGATTTTACAAAAATGCCCTTGAAGAATTGAAGATTGGCAACTTTAGTCCCTCATCTTTGAAGAACTTGTCACAAATGACCCTCCAAATGTTATTTGTACAAGAATGGTCCTTAAAGTTTGAAGATATTACAAGACCAGTCCTTGAAGAATCAAGAATATGCATTTAAAGCCCTTGGAAAAAGTTTTGGAAGTTGTTGTGCCATTTTTGACAACTTGCCAAAAGTTGTCAAGAGTAAAATGGGAGCTGATGGATATTATTTACAACATGGAAGAAATGTGAAACATTGGGGGCCAAGTCTGCCAAACATCCAAACATACACACCCACTCAGCTCTTGACACGTCACAAACCCCACCCATTTACCCACCACCCACCCAATAACCCTACCCTACCCGTCCATACCCAAGCCCAAACCGGTTTAATTAATTAAACTGGTCAAAAGGTCAACTGAATTTCCCACTAAAACACAAAGTTTAAAAATGTTTATCCCCAAATCAGATTAAACTTTCCCTAATCCCAGATAAACCCTAAATTTTACCCAGCTCCAATTCACCTCAAACCAAAGGGGTTTTACCCCAAATGCTCCAGAAGGGTAATTCACAACACCCTCACCCAATCCCACTTCACAAAACGCCACAAGACACACCCATGTGTCTTGTGGACCCCTCCCCTGCAACATCATTTTCACCCCAAACCCTATAACCCGACCAAACCAACATCCCAGATTCTCCCCTTGGTCCCCAAGTTCAAATGGACAGCTAGGATGCATTCAAACATCAACAACAACAACTGGCATCACATGGGCACGAATTTGACCCATTTTCAGTCAAGATTCCAAGGGCTTTTTAGGAATTCCATTAGCTAGGGTTTTAGTAGCACTAGAAGGTTCTCTAGAGTAGTATAAAAGGAGAATACAGGTTGTGCATATCCCTCTTGTTCCAGTTTTTAGCTTTCTCCATTGTAATTCCTTTTTAATATTATAAAAGTTTGGTGTTTGTGTTTAAAACAAGTGTAATTCCTTTTTATAAGTGTTAAAAGTTGTGTGAGTGTGTTTGAAAGCTAAGAACCGAGTTCCATTCTAATTGATAAACACTTCGTGTTTTTGGAGGTTTTAAAATAGTTTTGAATTTCAGAAAATTTGGATCAAGGAAAGTGAAAGTGGACTTTGATTTTTAGTTTTCTGATATTGACATTGATTTTAAAAACGTGTTTAAGTAATTTGGTTACTAGGTTTCAAGGTTTGATGAAAAAAAAGTTTAAGAGGTTTCAAGGAAATCAGTTTGTATTGTTTGCTTGTTTGTTTCATTTTCTTAACAGGTTCTTGTTGATTGTTGTTGATCAAGGATCAGCTCAGGCCCCAGCCTGAAGGAGTTGATTAACAGTCACTGAGGGACTTGGATGTAAGTCCCTGAAGGTAAAACCCTTTTCCATTTTCAGTTTCTGAAAATTATATGATTTTGTATGATTTTACGTGAAAGCTGGAAATTTGTTGTTTGAAGTATTGGATATTGCTTGTTTTGGATGTTATGCATGTTTAGAGTAATCTAAATCAGTTTGGTATAGTTTTGAAAGGATTTGGTTTGAAAATTTTGAATTTCAGAAACTTAAGGGGTGTTTGGATCTGCATGCTAGCTGAGAATTTTGAAAGTTTTAGGAAGTTTAATCCTATTAGACACACTCATAGGGTAGCATAGGGTTGCGTGTTAGTTTGTTTTTTCAGATTGAACAAGTTTTGAACCAATTTGCAAGCTAAAAATGGTCAATAGCATATAAAATCAGAAACTGCCTTGTCTGTATGATTTTTGATAGATTTTGGCTTAATCTTTTGGTCATTGCTAGATTGAAGGTTTTTTTAAAGGTGTTCTATAACCTATTTGTGCTTTTGTGGATTTGTATGCAAGTTATAGGCCTTAGAAATTCGATTTGGTGCATGTATCTTGCTTCATTGTTCATTAGATAGCAAGTAGGGTTAGTCAGTAACTTGGTTGAAATTTTGAGCTTGATTGTGTTGTTGAATTTGTTTGTTTTGTGCATATATTGACTCCTTGTACTCCAAAGAGTACAAGGGTGCCCCTTGTGTCCATCAAAACAACACCAATCTCATAACCAAGCCCTCTTGGTTCTATTTTCACAAGTGAAGAAAGTTCACTTGTGTTCATCAGTCATCAAGCCTAACTGGGCACGTTTTGCTTTGAATCTTGCTTAATCTTTGTTTATATTTGATTTGGTTTGTGTTTTAGTGATTAAAGAGAGTACTGGTTTGAGTTTAAAAAGTAAAGAAAAAAAAAGAAAATAAAAAATCAAAAACCTCACCTTGCCTGGGCTCGAACACGCGACCTCTCTTATGGAGGAGTAACGTGTTAACCAGTGATCTAGATGGGTTTTTATGTTTATGTTCCATTTCAATAGTTATTTAAGGAGGTTTTGTTTTGTGCTTATTTAAATAAGCCGTAGCTTATTTTGGTTATTTCAGCTTATTCATTAAGTTTATTTGGTCTAGCTTATTTTTCCTAGGACTTTATTGTCATTTTAGACTTTTCTGTTTTAAAAATTTATTTTTCCCTTTATTTATTTATTTATTAGGTTCATTTTTAGATTTATTTTTAGAAAGTAAATTAAAAATAGTAAACAGTATTTTAAAAATCCAAAAAAATAGTTTTTAGGTTTTAATTTATATTTTTGAGGTTTACATATCATAAAGTTTTCAAAAAGTCTTATTTTTTATTTTATTTGATTTTAGGGTTTTTAGACAACTTTAAAAATTAATATAAATTTAATAAATAGTTTCAGAAAATTTTAATTGCATTTTTATCTTAGTTAGAATATTTAGGATTTTTGATAATTTTTTAGAATTTATTTTTAAACTTTTTATTTTTTTGAATATTTTAATATTATTTTATTAGTAAAAATTAAAAGTTTGTTTTTTCTATTTTTTTTTTCATTTTTCCTAGGTTGTAGTCATTAAATTAGGAACTTTGTCACTTTCCAAATCTTTTTAGGGCTTTTCATTTATTTTCTAGATTTAATTTAAGATTTAATAGATTTTAATAGTTTTTAGGAGTTTAAAAATAGTTTAATTTGGTTTTAAAACTTTTAAAAATAGTTTTTAGCTTAATTAGGTCATTTTTGAGGTTTACAAACTTGAAAACCTTGTTTGGGGCTTTTTAATAATTAGTTGTGATTTTTAGGGCTTTAATTAGCATTAAAAAGTCATTATTTAATTAATTAAAAGGTTTTAGCAAGTTTGGATTTTTTGTAAACTCTTAGAATTTTATTGTGGATTTTTAGTAATTTTTATGAATTTTTAGGTTAAAATTTTAATTTTTGTCGTTTTTACGGTTCTACGTCTTAACTTTCTAGTAGTGATTTTTGTTAATTTTATTTTTACGTCTTCGTCATTTTTCTCTTCTCTTTTCTTGTTAATAATCATAAAATCATCAATCAAATCAACTCATTACACAACACACGTGCCTCCTCGAGAGAACAATCCCCATTTGGGTCATAACTTGTGGTTTTCCTAAATCGCTCGATAACGCTTACCACTACTTTGTTGCCTCCTTTTCCTAAAGGGGTAATTTTACAACCATCAGTTGCCCTTTCAAATTACGCATTTAATGCAAAAGTAACCACTTGCCCCTTTTAACTTTATTTGCAAATCCCAGTTACCAAAGTTAAATAATAGGATATATACCAGAAGTAACTTGTGTTGACTAAAAGTCAAAACACGTAAGGGTCGACACTAGAAGCACAATGTGGTCAATGAAAGTCAACAAAGTGAACAATGACCCAAACCAGGACTAGAAGCCAACCATCAATGACAATGAAGGATTTATTTCCACTAGAAGCTGAAACCTACCACCAGAAGTGACCAAAATCCTCCACTAGAAGTAGCACACACCGCAAGTACCCATGAAAACTGTTGTTAGAAACTACCAATATGTTAGTCTGTGCAAGTAAATATGTACACTAAGCCTCCCCTTAGGCTTAGCCTCCCCTCAATCCTAGGTCTCAAGGATTGACTATTCCAATGTGAACCACCAAGTGGTTGAACCGAGGACCATCAAAGGCTTTAGTCAATAAATCAGCAACATTATCATCTGCATGAACCTTAAGAACCTGTATTAACTTCTTCTCATTGGCATCCCTGATAAAATGGTGCCTAATTTCAATATGTTTTGTACGTTGATGAAAAACAGGATTCTTCATAATGCAGATAGTGCTTTGATTGTCAATGAAAATTTTGGTGTTCATGAAGTTGAACCCATAATCTAGCATCTGATTTTGATGAAAAACAGTAACCTACAACAACAAGAAAAGATATATGCAAAAGTTAGTGTCTTAAGGGGACCCAAACCTTTTCAGAGTTGAGTCTGCCTTGTGGATCTTTAGTAGATAGCCAAGAAGATTGATGAGATCCACTGTCGTTCTTAGGTTGCCTATTCATCATATGGGTGTTATTGTTTGACCAAGAACAACCTGCTGAGGGCTTAACAGCAGCACCCAAATTCCCAACCCAAAATACATTTGGCCTGAATTAAATGTATAATTCTGATTAAAGTTCTGAAAGTAGTTGCTGGTTGGTCTATTAGGGATTAAGCCATTGTTTCTCCAATGATCAAAAACTAAAGGAGAGGTCCTTTTAGAAGAA
The DNA here is from genome assembly GCA_025667525.1 of Glebionis coronaria. NCBI lineage: Eukaryota > Viridiplantae > Streptophyta > Magnoliopsida > Asterales > Asteraceae > Glebionis > Glebionis coronaria. The sequence goes on along the minus strand of CM046877.1, from coordinate 171,717,027 downwards.
GAAAAAGATTGGGCACATGGGTTAAGTCTTCTAGAAGAATATGGAGCAACTCCTGGTAGACCAGGAGCAAGATATGCTTGATAAAAAGAAAGATGTTGATCATAAAAGTCACAATCTTTAATCAATTGAAATGTACTGCCACAAACAAAACATCTGTTAATGCAAGTGATGCCTAAAATCATTATTAGTGTTAACTAATCTTTCTTAGTTTTGATCACAACAAACTATACAACACATTTAGTGTAAAACATAAAAACGAATTATTTAACTAACACTATCATCAAGGTAATAATCATATCACTAACCTTTCTTAATCATACTTAGTGATCATCAAAATGATTATCCTTAAAACTCACTTTTGTTAATATGACAAAAGACTTTTTAATAAACTTTATTTTTTAGAAAATGTTTTATTAAAATGGAAAATGAAAATTTGAAAATAGCATATTCCATATGCTATTAGAATATCCTTTGAAGGCTTCAAATACCTCAGATATTCCTACCCAACTAAAAGATAAAAAACGGAGCGTACTCTAGGGGCGGAACCTTAAGTAGCTAGGCGGTTCCTTAGCGATATGGAACCACCGGGCTAGATAAGGTACCGCGCCCAGATAGCCATTATACGGCCGTTGCACATTGTCTCCTTTAAATAGTGGATCAAATCTCATTTTCCAATAAGCCTCTCTGGACGTTTTCCTCAGCCCCCATTCTATTTTCTATAGCATAATCATTAGTAAATGATCACTTAATTTGTTAAGGATGTTTACATATGATTATCCTCTTGATCCCCTCCTTTACCTTGTCCAAAGAGAAGATCACTCACTCACTAGTGTTGTGATAAAGATGAATCTATGAACTAGTCATATTCATCATGATACCCTTTTTGTTCTAGGTTAATCTATTGTATTTATGAATACTTGGACTAGTTGTGTTCATCCAAGTTATTTGTGAATACTTGGATTTGTTGTGTACATCCATTGCATATGTGGTTGCTTGGATTTATGTTGTGTAGATCCAAGTTACATGTGTACTTGGATATGTCTAGTTGAGTTGTAATAAATTGATTAGTAGTTCTCACTAAACTATAAAGTGATGTGGTTGTGTCTTGTGAGTTCTCACTTAACTTGAAAGTGATTAGTAGTTGTGTTGTGTGAAGTTCTCACTTAGCTTCAAAGTGAAGAGTCGTGAAGATTGGTTCTAGCTTTGGATTAGAACTCGACATCTAGCCTTGTGTCGTAAAATGGTGAAGTAGGCAACGTCGTGAAGATTGGTTCTACCTTGAGATTAGAACTCGACATCTAGCCTTGTGTCGTTAAATAGTGAAGTAGGCAACGTTGTATAGATTGGTCCTAGCTAAAGATTAGGTCTCGACATTTAGCTTAGTGTCGGAAAATAATGTAAGCAACGATGTAAGGTTTTCTCCGCCGAGAAGGGAGCTTGTGGATATAGTGGAAATCTCGAGTAGGTGTACTCGAGGAGTGGAGTAGAAACGAGGATAGAGCCTCGTTGTCAAACCACTATAAATCTTGGTGTCTCCCCACTAGGTTGTTTCCTTCCTTACTCTTTACTTGTTTCATTATCATTATACTTACCTATTATCTTTACTAGTGCATATTGAATTGAACCTAATCATTATGCAACTTAGCATCAAGTAAAAGATATTTTTGATACAACCCAAATTGAAAGTAACTTTAATTTGGTCACCAATAAAGAGAAACTATTCAACCCCCCCCCCTCTAGTTTCTACAATTGGTATCAGAGCGATGGTCACTCAAGATCTTTGAAGTATATTGTACTTTGAATCTTGGATCGATCCATTGTCTCCTTAAATTAGAAGGTCAAGTTGTACTAAAGTTTCTCTTTGGTCAAAACTATTTTGTTCTTGAAAAATAGGTCTTTTAATTGATAATATTGCATCCCTCTTAAGATTAGTAGTCTTTATGCATTTTAGATCTACTCTTGAAATGTATCTACTAGTTTGCATCTTGCTTTGTGTAGGTACTCATGAAGATCAATCACTTAATTGGTTGTGGATTGAGTTACTTGCACTTGTAGAAGACTCATCTTCATTGATCTTTAATATCTTTGAATGATGACACCAAGATGATTGGGAATGATACTAGTCCTTGAAGACTTAGTACTCATCATAGTCATTGTTGGGCATAGCATTGATTCCTTGATGGATTGCTCTTTGTGGCTAAGGTACGCTTTCGTTCTTCCACACGCCGTTTGATCATTCTTTTGATCATTACTTGACTATGTGCTTGTTCTTGGCATCCTTTCCTTGACATTTGTTTGTGATTTGTGATTCTTTTCTTTTATCCTCTTAAACCGTCATTGCTTGGATACTTGACTCACTATGGTGATGTAGAGTGAGTTAGTAGTAGCTTAAAGTATCAAGCATGATTTCCATGGTTTGCACCCATACGGTTAGTAGGCCCTTTATGGGGAGAGAAAGTGAATTAATACCTTGCTCATATTTTGGTTTAGACTAAGACTATTATTGAAAGTGATCTTGTCTATGCTTCAATATTTGCTTTGTGTTTGTTCATTACCAAAGCCGTTTAACACTTCGCCGGAAAGGCACGTCTTAAACCACTATATATGACACAAGCTCTTCGTTTCCATTATTTGAAGATTGTCATTATTCCCTTGAGCATTAATCCTAGTCTTGATTCACTTTCCTTGAATTCTCTCCACTTTGCCGTTTTGCTACGAGTAGTCGTTTGTCCGTTTCAGTTTTTTTCGATCTCGATTTAACTCGTAATCCTTCGTTAAGGCATATTGTTTAGTGTTATGATGATCCAATGATATTCTAAAAGACTCATGATATATTTTTAAGTGTTTTAGAAAAACTTGGTTTTTAAAATTTGGCGTTTTTCATTGATAAAAACCAGCCTCTGTAGGCGGTTCTTTATCTCTGGCGATTCAAACCGCGGTACCTTATCGATAAGGAACCGCGGGAAACAACTTGAGTCAGAGCGCCAGTTTGATTATTTTATTCCTTTTCAAACCACTATCTCTCTCTCCTAAAAACACACAGGCGACGGGTTTTATCTTTTCCACCATTGTTGAAGCTTCAAAAACCTTCAATCACTCAAATTAATTGATTCCAAGTTGTGGGTTTCACTCATCCTTCATCTAACATCAATTAATTGTAAGTATTTTCTTTCAATTTCATCTATTTTGTTCTAGGGTTCATCCTTTCATAATTGGGTATTTTTAAAATTGAAATTGAATTAAAACCTTAATAGGAATGTGGGTTGACATGGTTATTTTACTATGATTCCTTAGGTTCACATTCATTAAGATTTCACTAAAACCCACTTATAGAACAAATCCGAATTTTGATTAATTATTTTGATTAAAAGATGGATTTGAGATGAACCCATGAACAAGTAGGTAATGACATTGTTAATGCTTACCTAAAAACCTTGTTTTGAAAAACCAATGTTCTAATCCATTGTTGATCTAACATAGATCATGTGTTCTTGGTTAATGATGGAATAGACACATTGTGAACATGAGAATGATATGGATTCAATCCTTTGTTTGTCGAGAAATTGATATAACACATTCTCATATTTTCGATTTTTGATTTTAATTTTTCATATGAGTGATTGGAAATATGTTTTTCTTGTTTGTATTTAGGTACTAATCATGCCTTCACAATATCAAAAAGATCATCAATACACTAGACAATACATGCCAAACCTTTCCCAAACCTATGCTTCCCCCCAACTTCAAAACACATTTCTACTCGTTGTTTCCATGAGGGTAGAGTCGTTGACAAGGAAATAACGGGTTATGACTATATCCAATCTATGTTTGAGCTTTCGGGGTTTGATTGCTTGCTCAACATAGAAGAAGATATTTACCCCTTATTCCTTCTTGAATTCTTTAGCACCTACTCCATGCTTGAATACAATGGATCAATTTTCATTCGTTTCGTGTTGAATGATCAATTGATTCAATACTCCCTCAAAAACTTTGGTGAAATTCTCGGTGTGCCATATGAAGGCACTTGTCGTTTTACGGATAAATGGAGACTTGATGCTCTCTTGGAATCCTACGATAAACCTCCAAATGACCTCACCGAAATTGATCTAGAGTTCATCCTTGACATCATTTCGAAAGAGCGTGATGGAAACGTTGTGAGAAGCCTTCATTCAAATGTACGAAATGTGAATCGATATGAAGTGCTCTCTAGCGACCTTAAGGATTTTATGGTCCAATGGGCAAATATCCTTAGGGAGAATGTCTTTTGTCTTGGTGGAAACCGAGATCATATCTCGGCTTGTATGGTGCATATGTTGAGTTGCATCTTTACATCCACCAAGTACAATTTGGCATTCTATATCGCTCGACGAATCAATTATGCCCTTTCAAAGCCCAAAACAAACCTTCCCTATGCTATGCTTCTTACTCGCCTTTCCAAAAGGGTTGCTCATGATTTTCCCCACCTCGATCTTTCTCGCTTCTACCCGGTTCATCGGGTTATGTTGCCTATTCAAGAGGCATATGCAAGAAAGACAAGAAGTGATCGAGGATCGCAAAAATCCGATCATCAAGAGATGGATGATGAGGACATGGACATGCCAACAAGTGATGGTGATGGCATAGGTACTAGTTCTCACTTCAACTCTTCAAGTAATTCCCACCCATCCTCAAACTCATTCGTGGATGGACTTGAAGACTTAGTTCCCCCATCTCATTACTCCTCTAGTGAAGTACCGGAAGATCTTAACATGGAGCATCTCTACCGTGAAAATCTCAGGACTAGAGGTGAATTGCATGAACATCGAGTTGAGTCAAGGAAGGGATTCAAGTATTTGGGGAATATGATCAAGGGATTGGGCAAAAAGAGAAGGTGAAAGCTTTGAAGTATTTCAAAGAATACATGTTGGTAAACATGTAATGTTGAACAAATTTTTTTTATCTTGGATGTGTATTAACTTATGCTACATGTTTGGATTGTTATTTATTTTTATCCTAAATATTGTTTATGCCATTATGTTTGTGATTTACATAGCTTTGTGCATGCCTTATGATAGTTAGCTTCTTAGATTTTGATCAGTAGTTAACTTTGGCTTGTGAATCCTTTGGTAAAAATCTGGGTTAACCAAAATTTGGGATGTGAAACTTTTGAAAGACCTCTGGTCGCGGTTCCATATCGACCCGCGGATCCTTATCGATAAGGAACCGCCGGTCCTAGATACGGAACCGCCACCACTGTGTACGACAGAATCTTTTGATTTACACTATTTTTTTAATCTGTTTAAACTTTGCATGATTCTTTACAAAAACCTGCATATTTCCTAAACTAGGTTACTTAAATTCATTATTCACCTAAAATGATTTTAACCCATTACTAGTTTGGATCATCCCCTCACCCATTTAAACCCACCTTGTTAGTCATTTTCTTCACACATCAAAACATCCTTCCCTAACCCTTAAACCATCCTTGTCAACCATGGTTTCTACAAAAACCTCAAACATCCCAAGGAAAACACTTAAGATTAGGATTAAGGTACCCAAGCCTAACTCATCACCCTTTCACACACCCAAAAATGAGATGGTTCCAATACTCATTTCCTCATCACCTTCACCACCCCTTGCATCATGCAAGACAACATCCACCCATGGTACTAACCACTCCATTGGTTCTACCTCCTCTTCATTTAACTCAAGAATGAATGAGCTCTCTTCACCTTTCACTCCAAGTGCACCCTTGGATGTGACCACACAACCCCAACCAATCCAAAGCATTCCTTTTGTGAATGACTTTGATGACACCTTGGTGACTTCACCATTTACCCCTCCTAACTCACCCATTTCACCAACCTTGGAGAACATACCTCCACACTCACCCATTTACCCTTTAGGGAACATGCCTCCACTCTCACCCACATCACCCTTGGAGAACATGCCTCATCCACCTCCACCCAACTCAAACATTCCCATTTTGGGTGTCCTACTTCCCCTCCTTTTGGGTGATCCATACTATGGGTTTCAACAAACACATGGTCCTAATTGTCCATGTTGTCTTTACAACCACTACATCATCCATAACCTTAGGATGGAAATGTTTAGACTACATAGGAGGTTGCAAGAGTTCTTGCTTGCCTTGTTCTCCATGCCTCCTCCTAAGAGATGAATGATGAAGTTTTCTAAATAAATAGTTTTCAACAAAACCAAGCCAAAGAAGACTACTCATCTAGATTTAATGTTAAGCTAGCTATGTATTAGTTAGTTTTTTTTCATTTGTCATTGTACTTGCTTCCTTCATGAGTGTTTCATAAAGTTGTTCTATGTGCACATTAATCAACTCTAATTTGAAATTAAAATTGAACCTAAATCTTTCACAACCTCTAAAAAATTGACTAATATTGGTTCAAAGTGATATCTAAATTATTTTGTCACCCTTTGTCAAGACATTCTTTGTGAATGTGTTGCTTTTATGCAACCCTAGCATAATTTAGTGCTAATAGAGGTAAAATTCCAAGATTTGAATTTTTTTTTGAAAAAGTCTTAGTTTTTCCCAAAACCCTGGAAAAACATGGTTTCATGTCCACTGGATGCGGCTCACTAAAAGTCGCGCGGTTCCTTATGTGATAAGGAACCGCCGGTCCCTTTAAGGTACCGCAGACGGAAATCAATTTTTGACGATTTTTTTTTGTCAAAACTTTTAAAACCCTATACCCTGTCAAGATTCCTTGTTTACTCAGATTGACTAAACATTCCTTGACACTCCATTTTTTGTATTCAAATTCTTACCTTGATTACATTCTACTTATACCCCAACCTTGAGATTTCATTCTCACACTTTCCCAACCTTGAGATTTCTTTCTCACACCTTCCCAACCTTGAGATTTTGTTCTCACACCTTAACAATGCCTAACTCATCCTTTCATAACCTTGACATTTCATTGTCACAACCTCACTCACCTAAAGCTTCCTCATCAAAGCTTTCAAAGAAACCGAAAATCTCGGTTCGACCTATTTGGATCAAGAAGAATGAACCATCTTCTTCCAAACCACCCAAAAACCCTACCTTCTCTCCAATCAAGTATTGGAATGAGACTTATACCATTGACCCCATCACTGAAGCTAAAGAACATGTTCCCCCACCACCACAATCCTTCAATACCCCTCAACTCAATGATCTTTCAACCTTCCCAAACCTCACAAGGCATTGTGAAAACATTTCCAAACCCATTACCCCTCCACCACCAAACCCTAGGTTTGATGCCATACCCCCATCAACCAATTTTGTGTTGTATCATGGATCCTCGTGTGCTTGTTGTCGATTTCAACAAATTGAACTTGCTTATGTGTATGAGAAGTTAAATTTTCTTAAATTCCTCCTCACTCGACCTCCTATTCAAGTTTTCGTTCCGGTGGACAAAACTTCGAATGATACATCGTCATCTTATTTTTCCAACTAAAGGACTAACTACTCTTGGAGTCTTTATTACTTTAGTTGCTTTAGAGTCTTTTATTTTCTAGAAATTTTGGAAAATTATCACTATTAGAATAACTTATGCTTTGTGGTTTATTTTCCATATATTTTGCTTTAGATACTCATATTGTGACAATCCGTCAATTTATGGTTGATATTTTATTCTCAATATTTATTTAAAAACATTATTTTAATGTTATATTATGAACTCACTTATTTTTGGGAAGAAATCTGGATTTACGTCTTGAAGTAGCATCGACTACGTCTAAACCGGAGGATTCTACGTTACGTGTTTACATTTACATACACCGTTTTTGGTGACAGTCCGACATTTCAGAAAATAAATTGTCCGTGAATATTATTTTGAGATTTTGAATTTGTGTTGGTTCAAAAACTCACAAATTTACAAGAAGAGATTAGGACATACGATTTTATTTTAACGTCCTTTACGACTAAACCGGAAACCTTAGGATTACGTATTTACGTTTTCGAACTCCGTTTTTGATGAGACAATTTTTATTAGATTCGTTTTGTGCCGTTGATTCATAATTTATAAAAACGTTTTTCGTAAAACGACCCGAGGGCACGCAAATTGAGGAAACTAGAATCGAGGAGTACCCATATTTAAATGGGGATGAGACAAGATAAATCTTGCCCCACCCCCACTCTTGGACGGCAAGAGTAAGCCAACACATCTCATGATGTGTCAACATTGTAGCAACTAAGCTAACACTTGTTAGCTTAGCTTAAAAGCTACTCCACCATTACCTCAAAACAACTAAAAGCTAAACCATTTGTTCATTTTTACATGCAAAACCACACACATTTTCTCTCTTGTTCTCTTTGTGCCGTCCACTTCACCATCCAACACCATCACTTGATCAATTTTAACCACAAACATATGTTATAATTAACATATGTTAATCTCCATTCAAAGAGATGAAGATTGGTGCAAGTTTTAACATTCAAGGAGGAGTTTCCATGGAGTCTTAGGGCTGATTTTCCACAAGTATTTCTTGAAGAATGGTGGTCTTGAAGATGGTCTTGGTTTATCACAAGTTTCTCCATCAAAATCCATGTCTTGATCACAATCTACATCATCATGGTGGTATAAAGATTGTTCTCCTCATCCTCTTGTTATTTTGATTATGTAATCATGTATTTTCTTTTCTATTGTATATGTATATGATGATTATATGATGATAAAAGTATTGTGTGGGTATTTGGTGTTGATAAATATGATTAAAAAGATGAAAAACTATAAGAAACAAGGCTAAAATCTTGCTTAAATGGTAGGCTGTATAAAAACAGTAAATAACCATATGTTAGACTGATAAAATGGCAAAGTGGAAGCAATATACAGTAAGTATAAGATGTCATACACATGTGAGAGTTGGCCATGCAATGGAATCATTATAATGAGTGAGATATGACTAAAACAAGTTTAGAGTACCAATCTGAATAGTCAGTTTTGGACGGACTGTTAAGGATATTTAGAGTTAGATTGAGCAGTAGCTAAATCTAAGTTAATTTTAGCACATATCATGTAGTTTATGGTGTCCAAAAATGAGCTTCTATCTCTTTGTAGAACTCAAGATATGGTAAAAATGGTGAAAGTGAAAGTAAAAATCAGATTTTGGGAAATTAAAGTATAATAGTATTATATAAGCACTCAAATAAAAATAGTATAAAATGTGAATTAAAACCCACTAACTTATATAATACATTTATATAAATATGTATAAGGATAAATAAATGGACATTTTATAAAAATGGTAGTTTGATAAGTTTTATAAGTTATAAAACTATAAACATGATTTTTACGACTTTTTCGGCTATTACCATAAAATTAACGTTTTTGCTAAATAAAACTTAGACGGTTGGACCCGTCTAATGTAAAATTTTATAAAACTCATATACTGATATATAAACATATATAACAAGTAAAAACCGATAAAACCCGAACTATATAACATATGGACATTAACGGGCTAAGTTAACGTTATTGGACTAATAATACAACAAAATGGGCTAAAACACTTATAAACTTATTTATTGGGCTTAACCCATTTAGGCCCAACATGTAGAGTATAAATACTGATAATACAAGTATGAAATAGATTAATACAAGTTAATAAACTTACAATAGGCTTATTGGACCTAAAACACGTAAATAGGTAAAACTAGTAAACTAGTAAGAAGTTACCAATACATAACACTAAATGAGTAAATGAGAATATGTAAACCCACTTGATCATCATATATATATAATCATCATATGTATACATAAATGTTATTTTGATAAAGTCATTGGACAAGAGTCTAAGACGAGTATTATTTGTCTAGGTTTCCGTGATTGAAGCACGTACCGTACATCCAAATTGCCGATAACCCGCTTTCCCACATCAACGTGAGTTCATAGCCTCGCACTCTTTTAAATGTTTTTATGAAATGTTTTATAAACCCGCGAGGGAGATAACATGTTAGTTTTTATGAATTAAGACACTAGTTGTCCTAATTGTTTGTTTATTGATTTGGACCCGGATGATTGTATGACCCTATGAATGATTAAATGACCCGATAGATGAAATAAAATGGATTATTAAAGTTAGGTTATGTCACTAAAAGTCCCATTAGCATGAATTGTGAACTACCGAGATTTGGTAGACGCTTATGCATATAATAGTACTATCTGGGGACGATCACCCCAGTTCGCGCCTTGACGGTTGATCCCCGTCGTGCCACGTTGATTGGTAAGTGAATTTATGTATGAGAAGATTTACATAGCGTGACCTTTGTGACGACACGCTAATTTAGATGGGCAAATTGAGTTTCGGGCTAGCTACCCGTTGTTTGGTTTAGTAAGGTAACAATGTCATGCGGCTTATAATAATCCAAATTAACGAAATACTGCTATACACACCGAATTACGATGTATTGCCTGACTAGCAATACGGGGTCATACTATTGATATTATGTTCGTGTTTTGGTTTTATATAACCATATTCATATAACGGTTTTTCTTTAATCTATACAACGTTATAAAACATATTGTATGATGTTTTTACGACATTGGCTCGTATAATGATTTTTAAGGCAAATGCCTATATTATGATTTTCGATAAGGATTTGTATAAAAATGACTTTGGCTATTTTATGGCCTATTACAATGATTTGTACTAAATGATTTTTGGTAATAATTTTATACCAAAGTTATATTGATGGAATTTATTAAACTTTATGAATTCACTCGGCGTTATCGCTGACCCTTTTCTTTTAACATGTTTTATCTCAGGTACTTGAAGGTAATTCTCGGGAAGACAACAAGAATTCATGGCCCGCACATAAATAACAATTTCCATTCAAATCTTTTGTAAAATTGTATGAGATGATTATGACTTGGGACCTATGTAAATTTGATATTTATGAATGGAAATGCTTTATTAATAAACGACGCGATTTTTAAGCGTTGTCTATGATGTGAGTAATGTGCTATCCTGTAACACCAACGAGTCTTCCGCTGTATCGAGTTGTATAAATTTGGGGGTATTACAGTTTGGTACCAGAGCTCTCGTTATAGAGAACGAAAGATTTTTAAAACCAAGATTTTGAATAAAACATTTCAAAATCATTTAACTATAAACATTTTTCTAAAAATGTCTAAAAATCTTTTGTCTATAACGATGCCGAAGAATTCCCGAGTTACCGACAAGGCCAGAATGAGAAGTGTTATTTTAATATATATATATAACTTGGATTATATATATATGATGTAATTTGATTACATGGTTGTTTGATGATTATTTTCATATTTATACGAGGTATTTATACGACGTAGATTGTCACAAGGAACCCTAAATCCCCTAGTAACTTAATTGAAGCTATTCTCGCAGGAATTCTAGCTATCCTAGATCTAAACCAAGCTGTAGATATTTATGATCCCAACAAATGGATCATATTCTTAGAAATGTAGATATTAGTGAATTGTGAAATTGAAGAAGAATTGGCGAGATTAAATCTGATATCGATGCCATGACGATCTTTCCTTATAAAGTGGAGGTTGACAAAATGTTACCACCTGGAAAGGTGTCATCTGATTCGCTGTCACCCAATTCTTAAATTTGAGAATCGAAAGGGTGAATGTTGCACTTGAGGCTGTCAATGGAACCATTACCCAAAAGCCTCATGCCACTAGTACCTTTCCGAGAAGTCTAGTTGAATGATCAAGTCATTTCATACTAGTGACTCATTTGATAATTATAGATAAAGGAGTTATAGGATTGGAAATTAAGTGTTGATAATATCGAACTTTTATTGCCCTTTCAAGGTGTAAGAATAAGGATGAAAGTATTAGAAAATGAGATAGGATGTTTCATTGAGTATAAGTTGATTAAAACTTGAATAAAGTAAAAATTTAACCTGTATGGAATAAGAAATTGTTAAGAGGAAGTCGTTAAGTTTTGTGATTGAATTATAAGGTTTTAATTGATTGTTGATTCCTGTTAAGGGTTGTTCCTAGGCCATTGTCCACTAATGAGGATGCCCAGTGTCCAAGAAATAAATTGAAGAAATCTTCTTCTAAATTGGGACCGATGGATCTCTCCGGACATGTGGAACACCTAATGACTCTTGTAGATTAAGTATTCATTGTGGTATCTTTTAAAAATAATCCCTAACCCAACTGAGACATCAGTTGGTAGGATGAGTTCTTGGAATTGTATGACATAGTGACACGAAATGTGTTACGGTACAATTTTGACTTGTTTGAGATTAATGAAAAGACTACCTTTGATTGCTAAATTCTACATATATCGATGTTATCTATCCTTTATTGCTTCATCCTAATGTTCGCATTAGTGATGCAACCATTGAACAAGTACTCATCTTGATTTGAGTTACGTTGTGGATTATTCTTTTTGAGTGCCATAAAGGTCATGAACCTCATGATTATTTGGCTAAGCTCATTTCCTAGCATATTGTAGTTAGTTCTTGGTTGTCACAACCGTGAATTTAGGATCTATTTAATTTATGTGAAACGCGTTAATTCGGGTTAGACTTGCGTGTCTATTGATGTCCCGATTGGTTACGCGAAATTTTGTACGGATTTGAATTTTTATAGATGACAATCATAACTTTTAAGTGAATATCTATTATTTATGTCGCTCCTTGCTAGGATCTTTATTTAAGAAAATGACATTTAATTTCTTTAACATAATCAAATTTAAGAGTCGCGACACAAAACAAATAATCGTTTTGTTACGTTTATATTACGACACACTTAAGAAATTTTACATTTAGCAAAATTTCTTTTATTTCCACTACTCCTACAAATTATCTACTACTTGCAATTAAGCAAAATATACAAAAAAAACAAATAAAAACCAAAAGTCTTCTCTTATTACTTGCAAAGAAATCGGATCTCCCCACTTGTATTATTCACCCACGTTTTTCTTTCTCTTTTGCATCACTTCACAATTCAAATTCTTCCTTGTACTTCACCTCCCATTAAATGGGAAGTACTTTGGTCCCCTCACTTTCCCTCACTACCCACCGATACCAACTTATGGTCAAAAGGAAGTACCCTCGATTCTCCCTTCTCTGCCAATATCGCAACCCCAAGTTTTCACCATTTCCCAGCTTTGAACTAAACCTTAAAACTTAGTTACTATCTAACTAAATCCCTAACAAACCCTAACTAAGGCTTAACTAGTTACTTAACCCTAACACAACCCGTTCTTTGCCTATAAATACAACCCATTTTCTTCATAAACTCACACACACAAACTTAACAAATCCTTCTTTCAAAGAAAACTATAAGGCCACTGGAAATGAAGCTTTAAGCAAGAATTTCGGATTGGTATTCAAGAGCTAGAGAAAACCTTCAAGTTGTTGACGTAGTTCACTAGTCCTTGTTCATCGTCTTCACCAAATACTTAGGACCTTTCGTAAGTCTATCCTAACCATCTCTAAAACTGTACTTTGGTTGATGACTATACTTGCTAAAATACTTTGTAAACTAATACAAACTAGTCACGGGTTGGGATTGGATGAGGTTTTCATAATGAATCAAGCTAAGTGTTCAACATGAAATAATAACAAGGGGTCATGGCTAGGATTCGATAACATAGTTGAGGACCTAAAACCAAACCAACCAAATCGTGAACAACTCATGTATGTGTATACGTCTAAGGAGGACGAATATGGAATGAACATAAATGATCTTATGCTATAAACAAGCATGATCTTGTAATGAACTAAACATGAACTTAGGTATGATTTTATGTGCAACCTAGTTTAACCATAAATCATAGGAGTGCCTGATGCATGTAAAACTATAGAACAACTAACAGTAAGCCTTACTTATGTATTCTTTCATGTACATACTTTGAGTGTGTGTCGTGTAGATTATGTGTGTTTGTTTTGTGCATGCTTGCAACAGTAGGAGTATGCTTAAGCCATGAACAAACTATCTTCACAGAATTTCCTTCAAACTGCATGCTATAGGTGTGTATGCGTAGACCAACAAGAATGAACAAACGTCTAAACCAGTACCATATGAACATAGGTGTATCGAGTGCGTGCTTGCAGATCATCATAAATGCATAGCCAATGATTTTGTGTGTATATCTACTTATATGTATATGCATGAAAAAAAACGCCAAAGAGATCTCTCTCTCTATGCATGAAATAGTCGTGTCACTATGTACATCAGTGTGTTGAGATTTTAGGCCTGCATGAAATATTGGTTTTATATATGTATGGGAGCTTATCATAATAAGGGCAGAAAGTAAGACGTAGGTGTGTGGTGTGTGTGTGAGTATGACTTCCTGTATGATAAATAGTGGCTAAAAAGAAATATTGTAGTAGGATACAAGAATATAACGCATGCATGTGATGGGTTATGTAAGGCTTCCATGCACAAACGAACCAACAGTAGGCACTTTTCCTTCATTGTATGCGTATGTGAATGTATGCAAGTGATGCCCATTTGTAGGATAGTATTATGTATGTATGTTTATATTAAGTCTAGTACAAGTGTGACCACAGCTTTTTCTCTTTTGAGGGTACCCTGCGACCACAGTAACACTAGGAGACAGTCTACTCATTTGACTCATTTCATGTAAGGTGTATGCTATGTGTTGGGTGCTACTATAATATACTTGCAATTATATGGTAAAGTAAAATAAAACAAGTGGGAACCCCCCTCCAGTAATTGACTTTCGAATGAATATATAAGAAAAACACTTGTTTATTATGTTGTGCACTTTGCGTGAACAGTAAACAGCAGGAGCGTTTCCTTTTGCTGTATGAATAGGTGTATGTTTGGTGAGCTGTGTGAATTACCATGACATGTATGATTTATCAATAGAAGGAACTATGTGCTTAGGTGTTGCTTGTCTGGTTGTGCTACTACCTATGAAATCAGTGACCCGACAACAAGCCCCACCTTTTTCTTGAATGTGTATATGAGTCCATGATGTATGTACAGTAAATAGCAAAAGCAAATAGCCCCCCGCCTTTCTTTTCTTTTCGTGTGGGTGTACCAACAGGACACCAGTACTACAAATTGTAATATATGCGTATGAATGTATTATAGTGAGAAGTAGGGTCACATTGTATTGCTTTTGTTCACTTGGTATGTCTTGGCGTGAAAAGGGAGCGTAAGACTGATATATATATATATACCAAGCCATCATAAAACTTCACCTAGCAAAATGTCCCAAACGCCCTACTTTGAGCCTGTTTTTAGTCGACCAAATGACTTTCGTCCAAAGGTCTAAAAATACCCCGTGAAAGTTGAGACGGCCTAGTTTCTAAAACAACTTTCGGTTTATCTTAAAGTCAAGTAACGAACCCGCAAGAAATTTCCAAAGATGGTTGTTTTACACTTATAAATAAATGAAGCTATACTTGTTTATTTTGTTATGAGCTTACTAGTTTGGCTAATTATTTTATATAATTAGAGGCTTCATAAAAATGAGATATTTATCAAATATCGACGACCTCGCGACCTAGTTTTTATAATGAGAGTCCGTTTATTTTTCGGACTATTATTTAATAAGTTATCGAGACCCGAACTTGACCCCGTGACTAAAGTTGTTGAACGAGTAAAATGTATGAAAACATTTTTATTATACAAGAGCAAGTATAAATCATCAACCAAGTGCTTTGCACGTTATTATTATTTATATTTAGCCGAAGTACGAATATTTTGCTTAGGTTGCGAGTAGATTGTTTGCGCATTGGTTTGCGTGCCTTGATTTATCGAGCTATCTTTCTTGATCATATTTACTACTTCATCAAGGTGAGTTTCATAGCCCCCACTTTTAAATTGTTTAACTATTTTGGGGTGAGAACATTGCTTGTTTTTAACGGATGAACATAAGTGCCTTAAAAACTCATACGTTTGCCTACATGATGTCTAAGTCCCGCCATCCCATGTTGCCTTTTAGCCCACTATCATGAACCGTTAATTACTTTGTGTAAGCGCGAATGTTATGGATAGATCTATCGGGATTAAACTCCCTATCTAATTTTGTTGTGTGACCAAAGTTAGGTACACTTACATTTGAGGTGTTACAAATGCTTAGGGATGGGCATTTGCTCGGGCTCTTGTTATATCTTGTCGGTTTAGGTTAACGCTTCGGTGTCATGAGTTTATGCGTAGGTTATGAAAACGTATACTTTTGATTATAATCTTGTATTTGTTATAAGATTATATGCCGGTTGCCTTGAAAATCTTATGGTTCATCACACTATTTAATCTTAAACCTATGAACTCACCGACCTTTGTGTTGACGTTTTAGCAATGTCTTTCTCAGGTATCAAGACGGAGGAGTGATGTGGTTATGCTTGGGAGATTTAAATAAAATGGTCGTGACTTGTATTTTGGATGTCTAAAACAATGTTGAAGTCTTTGAAAACTATGCTTTATTTGATCTTGTGTAATACGCTTCCGAACAAGTTTATGTTTTAATTAAATGAAAACGACTTTTAAATAGTCGTTCTTTGTACCTACATATTGTGATAGTCATGACCGTCGCACCCCATTGCGTTATCTTACTCTGATAAATTGGGGGTGTGACAGATTGGTATCAGAGCTGTAGTTATAGAGAACTAGGTTATCTTTTTACAAAATGATTTTTATAAACTTGAGTCAAAAATTTAATTTTGGAAAAATAATTCTAGACTATAACTAACTCAAAAATCTCCAAGAACCACTTCACTCCGCGTCTTCGATACAAGTAAGTTGCAAGTTAGTTTAATTTATTTGCTATGCTATTTGATACGAATTATTTGTGATCTATTAAATTTTTGCACGTCGATATACAAAATTTTTGATATCCTTTAGAGATATGCGCTAGAACGACAATTAATACGGTGTATGTACGTAACATCCAAAATGGGAGTGCTAATAACTTATTGCAATGGAAAAGTAATATTGAAACACGACATGATTATTTGAAAATTTTATACGAGAGAGTTTTGGGATATATTTATTTTTACAAGTATTTACGAATTTAAAAGCTATTATTTTCGATCTAATACTAATACATGCCTTGTTTTGGCAGTGCTATGGCGACAACTAGTGACGAGACGATTTACATGGTGGAATCGCCCAACGGACTAAGACCAATGAGGATTGGAGAATCGCCAGAAAATTCACCCGTAAGAGAGCCACTCCCACTCCCACTCCCAAAGCCGATCATTTGCTACCAAAGGCGTGGAAAGGCTAAGAAGACTGCTTCCCCTTGCTCATCATCTCTTGCACCCAAGGGGCCTCCTATGCGATGCACAACTCGAATGTCAGTGAGGCACACCTATGCGGGGAAAAAGCTTGCTTCTAGAGACAAGGATTCGGCACCGGTTTGTTCCACCTATCTCTCCTTAGGACCTACTTCGCCAGTGGATGATGACTTGGCCATGCCCAAGATGACTGCTATCCCTCCATTCCATGGAGAGGATATCCCTGAGAGCTCTACGGCTCCTAGGTACCGTAGGACCTCTCTACACTCCTTTGCTCGACTTTACTCTCTACGAGAGGATATGACCTATATCCTTCGTAACTTGGGAAGGGTCCCTCCTTTCTTGATGAGTCGGCTTGAGGAGTGCAATAGGGACATCATCACTGCTTTAGGGATTGTTGACCCACCTGAGCTGGACCGTATGGCCATCATTTCTCGAAGGTTGGATGAACAACACTTTAGGATGAGGGATATGCATAGCCACGTCATTAGGGAGTTGACTAGGTTGTCCAAGAGGGTGGATCGTCTCGAGGGTTTCTTTGACTAGATGTTTACTAGTCTTGTTGTGTTGTATTTCAATTTCCTTTCTTTTATGTAATCTTTTGTAAACAATTCCCAAAACACTATGCTCTCTTTTTGTAAAACTTAATTCACGACGATGAATCGAATGTTTGGGTTATGTTTATCACTTGTGAAACTTATGATATTTGTTGTGATATCATGAACTATATATGCCATGCGAAAGCGTGATCTTATGAATTGTTATTTCTAACGCTCAATGTAATCTTTATTAATTTAGATCAATGGCACCCGTTAGACGTAGAGCAAGAGCAAATGCAAACGCAAACGCAAACCCCGCCGCTCCAATTGCTATCGACCCGACCGTTCTTAATCAAATGATAGCGGACGGTGTGGCCGCCGCTCTCGCTGCCGCCGAAAGTACTCAAGAAGGGAACAATAACACTAACACCACGGCAACAACTACTCGTACATGCACGTACAAGGAGTTTAAGTCTTGCTTCACCGGTTCTTTCAATGGAACCGAAGGGGCCGTAGGTCTTGCTAGGTGGATCGAACGATTGGAAGCTCAATTTAGTGTGAGCAATGTAGCGGAAGGCGACAAAGTGAAGTACGGATCTAGTACTTTGATTGATGGCGCACTAACATGGTGGAATATCCATGTTCGTGCCGTCAGCTTGGAAGCCGCTAATGCAACACCTTGGGCTCATTTCAAGAACATGCTCTACAAAAAGTATTGTCTAAGGAATGAGATGCAAAGGTTGGAAACGGAATTGTGGAACCTTCGTGTGAATGGTACGAACTTAATGCCATATACTCAAAGGTTCCAAGAACTTAGGTTGATGTGTCCTGAGATGCTTCCCACAGAGACTCGTGCCGTGGAAAGATATATGATGGGATTACCTTCGTCAATCCATGGTGATGTCATCTCTTTAAGCCAACCGATCTCAATGAAGCCATTGAAATGGCGAATGGCTTAATGGAAGCTATTATCTTGGACTCGAGTGATCACAAGAGAAAGTGGGAAGGAAACCATGGCCCTAATCATGGCAACTACCCCAACAAGCGCCAAGATAATATGGCCAAGGCTTTCAATCTCAATGGTGGCTCAAATTACCAAGGAAAGCAACCGTATTGTGCAAAGTGTGGTAAACACCATCCAGGAGCTTGTGGTAAGACTTGCCACAATTGTGGTAAAGCCGGCCATTTTTCCAAAGATTGCCGTAGTGCCCCAAGACCGTTGAACCAAAGAGCCCCAACTGCTCCGAATGAGCGATATGCGGATGTTACTTGTTATGGTTGTGGGGAAAAGGGCCACGTTAAAAATAAGTGTCCTAAGGCTATCACCGTGGGTCGCGGAAATCAAATCCGTGTCAACAACAACAACAACCAAGCTCGTAAGAATCTGAAACAAAACCAAGGAGCTTCGAGTAGTGGAACAAGGGGAAATGGGAATCAAGCGGGAGCGATTGGTCACGTATATGCTTTGGGAGCCGAGGCGGCTATTCAAGACAACAACGTCGTCACCGGTACGTTCCTCCTCAATAATCTTTATGCTTCCGTATTATTTGATTCCGGTGCGGATAGGAGCTTTGTATCTACTACCTTTAGCGAATTACTTAATGTGAATCCCGTAGCCTTAGAAGTAAGATATGATGTGGAGTTAGCCGATGGCAAGTCCATCTCCACTAATACCGTCCTTAAAGATTGCCTTTTGAATTTGCAAAATATCCCGTTTCTTATCGACCTCTTACCAATTGAACTTGGAAGCTTCGACGTTATTGTTGGTATGGATTGGTTGTCTAAATACCATGCGGAGTTGCTTTGTCACGAAAAACAAGTTCGCGTTCCATATGGAAGGCAAATTCTAACTATCTTTGGAGAAAGAAATGGCGCGAAAAGCCAAACTCAATTAGATGTCATCTCATGTACTAAAACCAAAAAGTACATCAAGGAAGGTCGTCCGATTTTTCTCATTCAAATTACTAACAAGAAAGAAGCCGAGCCGAAAGAGAAGAAGATTGAAGATGTTCCGATTGTTAAAGACTTTCCCGATGTTTTCCCCGAAGATTTACCCGGATTGCCACCACTCCGTCAAGTAGAATTCCATATCGAGTTAACACCCGGAGCCGCACCCGTCGCAAGAGCACCTTATCGTTTAGCACCCGCCGAGATGAAGGAAATAGCCGACCAATTGAAGGAGCTTACCGACAAAGGATTTATTAGGCCGAGTTCCTCACCTTGGGGAGCTCCGGTTCTATTTGTAAAGAAGAAAGACGGAACTTTTCGATTGTGCATCGATTATCGTGAATTGAACAAGCTTACCATCAAAAATCGTTATCCTCTCCTAAGGATCGACGATTTGTTTGATCAACTTCAAGGTTCGAGCATATATTCAAAAATTGACTTAAGATCGGGTTATCATCAACTTAGAGTTCGAGAAGAAGATATTTCCAAGACGGCGTTCCGAACCCGATACGGTCATTTTGAATTCCAAGTCATGCCTTTCGGTTTGACTAATGCACCCGCGGTTTTCATGGATCTTATGAATCGTGTATGTAAACCCTACTTGGGCAAGTTTGTTATCGTATTCATCGAAGATATCCTTATTTACTCTTGTAATAAGGAAGTACACGAGGAACACTTGAAAAAGATTTTGGAATTATTGAGACAAGAGCATTTGTATGCTAAGTTCTCAAAGTGTGAATTTTGGATTCACAAGGTTCAATTTCTTGGTCACGTGATTGATAGTAGTGGAATTCACGTTGATCCCGCCAAAATTGAAGCGGTCAAGGATTGGGCGACTCCTACTACTCCCACGGAGATTCGACAATTCCTTGGACTCGCCGGTTATTATAGTAGATTTATCGAAGGATTTTCGAAGATCACAAAATCTATGACAACTTTGACTCAAAAGAACAAAAAGTTTGAATGGGGAGACGATCAAGAGTTGTCTTTCCAAAACCTTAAACAAAAACTTTGTGACGCACCTATTCTCGCACTACCCGAGGGTAGTGAAGACTTTGAAGTCTATTTTGACGCGTCAATTGGCGCGGTTCTTATGCAAAGAAAGAAAGTTATCGCTTATGCCTCTCGACAATTGAAGCCAAACGAAGAAAACTATACCACTCATGATTTGGAATTAGGCGCGGTTATTTTTGCTCTCAAGATTTGGAGACATTACCTTTATGGTACCAAATGTGTTGTGTTCACCGACCACAAAAGTTTACAACTCATCTTGAATCAAAAATAACTTAACATGAGACAAAGACGATGGTTGGAATTGCTTGGTGATTACGATTTCGAAATTCGTTATACACCGGGAAAAGGCAATGCTGTAGCCGACGCTTTAAGTAGGAAACCTCGTGATAAACCTCTTAGGGTTCGAGCTTTAGTGATGACTATTGGCTTGAACATACCCAAAAAGATCTTAGAAGCTCAACGTGAAGCCATTAAGGCGGATAACATTCATAAGGAAGATGCCGGAGGTATGATCACGAAGAAACTCGTTGCACGTACCGATGGAACGTTATGTCTTGAAGGTAGAAGTTGGCTACCACGATATGGAAACATAAGAAACATAATTATGTATGAGTCACATAAATCTAAATATTCGGTTCACCCCGGATCGGATAAAATGTACCATGACATGAAGATGTTTTATTGGTGGCCAAACATGAAAGCCGATATAGCTACTTATGTTGGAAAATGCTTAACTTACGCGAAAGTTAAGGTCGAGCATCAAAAGCCGTCCGGATTACTAGTCCAACCTAGAATCCCGGAGTGGAAATGGGAAAGAATTACTATGGACTTTATCACTAAATTACCCAAGACATCCGCGGGATATGACACAATTTGGGTCATTGTGGATCGTCTTACAAAGTCCGCACATTTTCTTCCTATGAAAGAACAAGACCAAATGGATCATTTAGCACGATTATATGTGAAAGAAATCGTTGCTAAGCATGGAGTGCCGATATCCATAATTTCGGATCGAGATGGTCGATATTGCTTAAGATTTTGGCAATCACTTCAAGAAGCTCTAGGAACACAACTAGATATGAGCACGGCTTACCATCCTCAAACGGATGGCCAAAGCGAAAGGACCATCCAAACTTTAGAAGACATGCTCCGAGCATGTGTGATAGATTTTGGAAACGGATGGGATCGTCATTTACCGCTCGTGGAATTTTCATGCAACAATAGTTACCATACGAGTATTAAAGCGGCACCGTTTGAAGCACTTTATGGTCGAAAGTGTCTTTCACCCGTTTGTTGGGCGGAAGTTGGTGATGCACAACTTACCGGCCCGGAAATAATTCATGAAACGACGGAGAAAATTGTCCAAATCAAGAGCCGTATGCAAGCGGCCCGCGATCGTCAAAAGTGTTACGCCGACAAAAGACGTAAGCCACTGGAATTTCAAGTTTCGTTTTGGAAAACGAGGAAAGTTAAACCCACGATATATTGGACCGTTCAAGATCACTCAACGAATTGGTGAAGTCGCTTACCGCTTGGATTTACCCCAAGAACTTAGTCGTGTGCATAATGTATTCCACATTTGCAATTTGAAGAAATGTTTATCCGATGAGACGCTTGTTATACCATTAGAAGAAATTCAACTTGACGACAAGCTCGTATTTGTTGAAGAACCCGTTGAGATTGTAGACCGTGAAATTAAACGACTTAGACAAAGCCGTATACCGATTGTGAAAGTGCGTTGGAATGCACAACGAGGACCCGAGTTTACTTGGGAACGTGAAGATCAATTTAAGCTTAAGTATCCTCATCTATTTAATTAGATATGTTTCGTCGAAACATGAGCTTCGGGTCGAAGCTCAAACTTAAGGGTTGTCGGATGTCACAACCGTGAATTTAGGATCTATTTAATTTATGTGAAACGCGTTAATTCGGGTTAGACTTGCGTGTCTATTGATGTCCCGATTTGGTTACGCGAAATTTTGTACGGATTTGAATTTTTATAGATGACAATCATAACTTTTAAGTGAATATCTGTTATTTATGTCGCTCCTTGCTAGGATCTTTATTTAAGAAAAGACATTTAATTTCTTTAACGTAATCAAATTTAAGAGTCGCGACACAAAACAAATAATCGTTTTGTTACGTTTATATTACGACACACTTAAGAAATTTTACATTTAGCAAAATTTCTTTTATTTCTACTACTCCTACAAATTATCTACTACTTGCATTTAAGCAAAATATACAAAAAAAAAACAAATAAAAACCAAAAGTCTTCTCTTATTACTTGCAAAGAAATCGGATCTCCCCACTTGTATTATTCACCCACGTTTTTCTTTCTCTTTTGCATCACTTCACAATTCAAATTCTTCCTTGTACCTCACCTCCCATTAAATGGGAAGTACTTTGGTCCCCTCACTTGCCCTCACTACCCACCGATACCAACTTATGGTCAAAAGGAAGTACCCTCGATTCTCCCTTCTCTGCCAATATCGCAATCCCAAGTTTTCACCATTTCCCAACTTTGAACTAAACCTTAAAACTTAGTTACTATCTAACTAAATCCCTAACAAACCCTAACTAAGGCTTAACTAGTTACTTAACCCTAACACACCCCACTCTTTGCCTATAAATACAACCCATTTTCTTCATAAACTCACACACACAAACTTAACAAATCCTTCTTTCAAAGAAAACTATAAGGCCACTGGAAATGAAGCTTTAAGCAAAAATTTCGGTTTGGTATTCAAGAGCTAGAGAAAACCTTCAAGTTGTTGACGTAGTTCACTAGTCCTTGTTCATCGTCTTCACCAAATACTTAGGAACTTTCGTAAGTCTATCCTAACCATCTCTAAAACTATACTTTGGTTGGTGATTATACTTGCTAAAATACTTTGTAAACTAATACAAACTAGTCACGGGTTGGGATTGGATGAGGTTTTCATAATGAATCAAGCTAAGTGTTCAACATGAAATAATAACAAGGGGCCATGGCTAGGATTCGATAACATAGTTGAGGACCTAAAACCAAACCAACCAAATCGTGAACAACTCATGTATGTGTATACGTCTAAGGAGGACGAATATGGAATGAACATAAATGATCTTATGCTATAAACAAGCATGATCTTGTAATGAACTAAACATGAACTTAGGTATGATTTTATGTGCAACCTAGTTTAACCATAAATCATAGGAGTGCCTGATGCATGTAAAACTATAGAACAACTAACAGTAAGCCTTACTTATGTATTCTTTCATGTACATACTTTGAGTGTGTATCGTGTAGATTATGTGTGTTTGTTTTGTGCATGCTTGCAACAGTAGGAGTATGCTTAAGCCATGAACAAACTATCTTCACAGAATTTCCTTCAAACTGCATGCTACAAGTGTGTATGCGTAGACCAACAAGAATGAACAAACGTCTAAACCAGTACCATATGAACATAGGTGTATTGAGTGCGTGCTTGCAGATCATCATAAATGCATAGCCAATGATTTTGTGTGTATATCTACTTATATGTATATGCATGAAAAAAAAACTCCAAAGAGATCTCTCTCTCTATGCATGAAATAGTCGTGTCACTATGTACATCAGTGTGTTGAGATTTTAGGCCTGCATGAAATATTGGTTTTATATATGTATGGGGAGCTTATCACAATAAGGGCAAAAAGTAAGACGTAGGTGTGTGGTGTGTGTGTGAGTATGACTTCCTGTATGATAAACAGTGGCTAAAAAGAAATATTGTAGTAGGATACAAGAATATAACGCATGCATGTGATGGGTTATGTAAGGCTTCCATGCACAAACGAACCAACAGTAGGCACTTTTCCTTCATTGTATGCGTATGTGAATGTATTCAAGTGATGCCCATTTGTAGGATAGTATTATGTATGTATGTTTATATTAAGTCTAGTACAAGTGTGACCACACCTTTTTCTCTTTTGAGGGTACCCTGCGACCACAGTAACACTAGGAGACAGTCTACTCATTTGACTCATTTCATGTAAGGTGTATGCTATGTGTTGGGTGCTACTATAATATACTTGCAATTATATGGTAAAGTAAAATAAAACAAGTGGGAACCCCCCCCTCCAGTAATTGACTTTCGAATGAATATATAAGAAAAACACTTGTTTATTATGTTGTGCACTTTGCGTGAACAGTAAACAGCAGGAGCGTTTCCTTTTGCTGTATGAATAGGTGTATGTTTGGTGAGCTGTGTGAATTACCATGACATGTATGATTTATCAATAGAAGGAACTATGTGCTTAGGTGTTGCTTGTCTGGTTGTGCTACTACCTACGAAATCAGTGACCCGACAACAAGCCCCACCTTTTTCTTGAATCTGTATGTGAGTCCATGATGTATGTACAGTAAATAGCAAAAGCAAATAGGTCCCCCCTTCTTTTCTTTTCGTGTGGGTGTACCAACAGGACACCAGTACTACAAATTGTAATATATGCGTATGAATGTATTATAGTGAGAAGTAGGGTCACATTGTATTGCTTTTGTTAACTTGGTATGTCTTGGTGTGAAAAGGGAGCGTAAGACTGATATATATATACCAAGCCATCATAAAACTTCACCTAGCAAAATGTCCCAAACGCCCTACTTTGAGCCTGTTTTTAGTCGACCAAATGACTTTCACCCAAAGGTCTAAAAATATCCAGTGAAAGTTGAGACGGCCTAGTTTCTAAAACAACTTTCGGTTTATCTTAAAGTCAAGTAACGAACCCGCAATAAATTTCCAAAGATGGTTGTTTTACACTTATAATAAATGAAGCTATACTTGTTTATTTTGTTATGAGCTTACTACTTTGGCTAATTATTTTATATAGTTAGAGGCTTCATAAAAATGAGATATTTATCAAATATCGACGACCTCGCGACCTAGTTTTTATAATGAGAGTCCGTTTATTTTTCGGACTATTATTTAATAAGTTATCGAGACCCGAACTTGACCCCGTGACTAAAGTTGTTGAACGAGTAAAATGTATGAAAACATTTTTATTACACAAGAGCAAGTATAAATCACCAACCAAGTGCTTTGTACGTTATTATTATTTATATTTAGCCTAAGTACGAATATTTTGCTTAGGTTGCGAGTAGATTGTTTGCGCATTGGTTTGCGTGCCTTGATTTATCGAGCTATCTTTCTTGATCATATTTACTACTTCATCAAGGTGAGTTTTATAGCCCCCGCTTTTAAATTGTTTAACTATTTTGGGGTGAGAACATTGCTTGTTTTTAACAGATGAACATAAGTGCCTTAAAAACTCATACGATTGCCTACATGATGTCTAAGTCCCGCCATCCCATGTTTCCTTTTAGCCCACTATCATGAACCGTTAATTACTTTGTGTAAGCGCGAATGTTATGGATAGATCTATCGGGATTAACCTCCCTATCTAATTTGGTTGTGTGACCAAAGTTAGGTACACTTACATTTGAGGTGTTACAAATGCTTAGGGATGGGCATTTGCTCGGGCTCTTGTTATATCTTGTCGGTTTAGGTTAACGCTTCGGTGTCATGAGCTTAGGCTTAGGTTATGAAAACGTATACTTTTGATTATAATCTTGTATTTGTTATAAGATTATATGCTGGTTGCCTTGAAAATCTTATGGTTCATCACACTATTTAATCTTAAACCTATGAACTCACTAACCTTTGTGTTGACGTTTTAGCAATGTTTTTCTCAGGTATCAAGACGGAGGAGTGACGTGGTTATGCTTGGGAGATTTAAATAAAATGGTAGTGACTTGTATTTTGGATGTCCAAAACAATGTTGAAGTCTTTAAAAACTATGCTTTATTTGATCTTGTGTAATACGCTTCCGAACAAGTTTATGTTTTAATTAAATGAAAACGACTTTTAAATAGTCGTTCTTTGTACCTACATCTTGTGATAGTCATGACCGTCGCACCCCATTGCGTTATCTTACTCTGATAAATTGGGGGTGTGACATTGGTGAACAACTTTTCATCACTCTTTTGCAGATCACTAATTGTTTTTATGAGTTAAAACAGTATCCCTTGAGGAAAATTTGGGTTTTCATCACCATATGGATTATTTAAAGTGAGACTTATAAATAATCGTTATCAAAATGAAGTTGTTTATAAAACACTTTGGAAAACTTAATTGTTTTCATAACAAAGAAAATCTTTGTAAATTTACTTTGATTCTTATTTAAGAATTAAGCATGAAAATGTTTTTAATCTAAACATGATGATAAAGTTTTGACGAACTGAGTATTGCATCGTTAATCTTGAAATTGTATATAGTTGCGCGCCTACATACAATTTGGGAGGGACCATGCAAGGCTGGTTAGTAGTCACCATAAAATTGTTAATAAACATTACATTTTCTTTGAAGATTGTGAAAGATTAAATTTTATGAGATCTGCAAGAAGTGAAAATATGGACTTATTGATATGACACCTACATATGTGCCTGTAGCATCTATTATTCTGAGTTGAATTTACTCATCTGTGGAAATTATCTTATTTAACAATTGACAATTGATTCTTGTCCAATTCTTCCGTAGTAAGATTCTTAGGAAAAGTATCTGATTACCGAGTGTTGATATCCGACTGGATGTATTGACGTTCCTATCATTTCTTTTGATTAGATTTCATTTGAATGACCTGGGTAACGATCCGAGGAGCTTTCGAATGCGTACTCAAACTATGAAAACATGGGATATATTCATATTCGTTAAATGTTTTCGTCTGTATCTGATTTGAAATTCTCTCGCGTAAATTATGCGTTGACATTACTCTTTGAATTTGTGAAGGATTATGAGTTATTATTAGTCTTTGAGAAGTTCACATCTTATCAACGACAATAAAACTGAAAAGTTGGTAGTGCCATTAGAATGGATTGATTGATTATGACATGACGACATTGTCTTAATTAATGGGAACTCGAGTAGAAATCCCCTAAAAGATAAGATGTTGATTATCAAAAGAGATCTAAATAATTCTTGATGGATGACCATGTCCTGTACTTAGACTTGAAATTATACCGTGAATGGTTGTGAATTAGTCATAGATATTATAATCTAGAAAGAACCTAATATGAATTTATTAAAAGATGTTTCCGTTATCTGAAACTTTAGGAGGTATTTGCTGGTAAATTACCTAGACTTTTGCCATTAAGGCAAGTTGAAATTAGTATTGATTATATTCTCGGTGTTGCACCTGTGGCTTGTGCACTGTACGTCAGCACCATCTGAATTAAAGGAATTACCGTACAACTGAGAGAGTTGTCGGAGAAAGATTTTATTCTACCGAGCTCGTCATCATGAAGAGCTATGGTGTTATCATTCCTTATATTTATATATTACTGTGACGTGAGTAAATTGACAATCGAAAACAATATCCATGACTCGAAATGGAAGATTTGTTCGATCATTTACAAGGTTCTAGCGTATGTTTTAAAGATTTGATCCATGGCATGGTTATCATCAACTTCGCATCTGCGAAAAAGATTATCTATTCCAATCACTACATCCGGTACTTGTAATGAACAGTATGAGTTTCACGTGATGTCGTTTGGATTGACTAAAGCACATGTAGTATTCAGAAATTTGGTGAATCACGTGTGTAGGCTGTAATTTGATAAATTCATGCTTGTGATCATTAAGAACTATTTGTTTTTTGTAAGAATAAGAATGAGTTAATAATTATTTGTAGAATGCCCTGAGTCGGCCGAGTAGGGAAAACCTGTATCTTGAACATTTAACATGTGATTTAAGACTTAATCATTTACACTATTTGACCGTGTGATTAAAAGATAATGGAATCTATATTGACTCTTCAAAAAATAAGAGCCCTTTTAAGACTTTTGGCTTTACCAAAAAGAAAGTGCAAATATGTTTTGACAAATGTTTTAACAAAGGATTTTAAGGGATTATTCCCTTATACACAAATCACTCAACTGAACTCCTGTTTAGGGGTAAATGTTTGTGTATACCTCAAGACAACCTAAGAGGGATTGAGGAAACCATTTAAACCATGACTTGAAATTTGAAACGATAATTTACGCTTTTCAACTAAGAAAATTTTGACCAAAATATAAACAAAGGTTTTTCGAACATTTACGGATTTTATTAATTATTTTAATTATTTTCGATAAATCAACAAAAGTCTTGTTAATTAAATTAAAATTTATTTTGAACATTTTTATAATTGGTCGAACTAAGAAAAATTAAAATTTTTACGTTATGTTTCATAAAAATTAATTATTTATTATTTAATTAGTTGTAATAATTATCGACGCTTTAAACGTCGGATTAAGCAAAACTGATAAAAATGATAGCTGAAACGAAATTAAAACTTAGAAAATATGAAGAAAGGTGAACGTAATTACTGACACATTATGTAGAAAATATAAAGAACCAATTAGTATGTGTTCCTTAGTAATGACAGTGCAAAATAAATTTCCGAACGAAATAAAAATAAACAATGATTGTAAAAAGGATAATATAGATAATAAAAAGGGGTTCGCGGCTAATGTGAACCATCAAAAGTTGAGAAGCCGATGGCGCTAAATGTTTTAAAGACCACTTGTGATTGTCTAAATATGGAGGATTGTGAGATATAGTTATGTTGAAATCTTGTAAGTATAAGTATTCTATTCATGTCATTTCTGATTAAGTGTATCTTGTCTGAAGAAGATGTACTAATGAAAAATTATGAAGGCAGACATCGCCTCATACATTAGTAAATGTCTAACTATTGCAAAGGTCATCATCTGAATTTGATTCGATTCGGGTCATCGTCGACAGACTGACCAAATCTGCCAATATCATTCTTGTTAATGATAGATTCTTGATGAAGAAATAGACTCTTTTGTATTTAAAGGAGTTATGTAAACATGGTGTGCCTGTATCGATCATCTCTATCAAGATCCTCGCTTCGCATCGAATTTCTAGAGATTTGCTCAGAAGTCATTGAGAACGAATCTTGAAGAGAGTACTGTTTACCACCCCAAATCGAAGGAACGAGGTAAAGTAGCGATACAAAATACTATAAGTGTTGTTTTATGCTTGAATGATTGACCTTTGGTAATAAAATGTAAAATCGTTTTCCTTGGAGAGATTATCATTGATAATTATCGTGTTAGGTTCGAGATCGAATCTTGTTGGGATTTATATATTAGAGCATCTGTAAGCAGGAGTTGAGATGAAGACACCCGACATACACCCATTGTGAGTTGGACATGTCTTTTAGGTTTAAGGTTTCCTATGATGGCGAACCTAACCCTACAAAATACTCGACCCGCGAGACCTGAAATGATTGTTGAAATTAGGATCTGATTATTGACTGCCAGTAGTGGGCAGGAGGTTATATGAATATGAAATGTAGATCTTGAAGTGTCAGATGGGTAGCAAAGTTATGCCAAAAATTTTAACCATGGAAAAATGAATTGATGATCTGAAAGATCATGGGATATAAATCCCCGTTGTATGGGACCATTGAGATGATTTAAAAGATTGGTTTGAAAGGCATATAAGCTGGATCTACCCTAGGACTTCAAGAGATGCGTGAATTATGTTTCGTATATCGAACTTGATAAAATGTCAATCAAGTAAAAATCTGATTTTTTCTTAGTAAAGTTTAGATCGGCGAAAAGTTGCATTCATCAGAAACCCGTGAACGTCATGGATAGAGAAAGTAAGTCAACATTAAGCCTGATCTTATTCCTGTAGTTATGTTTGATGAAACTCGCGTATTGTAATGGATTACACTTTTGAGAAAAGACCGAATGTGGAGGAAATACCCACATGGCTTTAACTCTATAAGAAGCGAGTAGTAAGGTAAGATGATCTTTGAGGACAAAGATCTTGTTTAAGGGTAAATGCTGTGACAGTCCGTCAATTTATGGTTGATATTTTATTCTCAATATTTATTTAAAAACATTATATTAATGTTATATTATGAACTCACTTATTTTTGGGAAGAAATTTGGATTTACGTCTTGAAGTAGCATCGACTACGTCTAAACCGGAGGATTCTACGTTACGTGCTTAGATTTACATACACCGTTTTTGGTGACAGTCCGACATTTCAGAAAATAAATTGTCCGTGAATATTATTTTGAGATTTTAAATTTGTGTTGGTTCAAAAACTCACAAATTTACAAGAAGAGATTAGGACTTACGATTTTATTTTAACGTCCTTTACGACTAAACAGGAAACCTTAGGACTACGTATTTACGTTTTCGAACTTCGTTTTTAATGAGACAATTTTTATTAGATTCGTTTTGTGCCGTTGATTCATAATTTATAAAAACGTTTTTCGTAAAATGACCCGAGGGCACGCAAATCGAGGAAACTAGAATCGAGGAGTACCCGTATTTAAATAGGGATGAGACAAGATAAATATTGCCCCACCCCCACTCTTGGACGGCAAGAGTAAGCCAACACATCTCATGATGTGTCAACATTGTAGCAACTAAGCTAACACTTGCTAGCTTAGCTTAAAAGCTACTCCACCATTACCTCAAAACAACTAAAAGCTAAACCATTTGTTCATTTTACATGCAAAACCACACATATTTTCTCTCTTGTTCTCTTTGTGCCGTCCACTTCACCATCCAACACCATTACTTGATCAATTTTAACCACAAACATATGTTATAATTAACATATGTTAATCTCCATTCAAAGAGATGAAGATTGGTGCAAGTTTTAACATTCAGTGAGGAGTTTCTATGGAGTCTTAGGGCTGATTTTCCACAAGGAGTTCTTGAAGAATGGTGGTCTTGAAGATGGTCTTGGTTTATCACAAGTTTCTCCATCAAAATCCATGTCTTGATCACAACCTACATCATCATGGTGGTATAAAGATTGTTCTCATCATCCTCTTGTTATTTTGATTATGTAATCATGTATTTTCTTTTCTATTGTATATGTATATGATGATTATATGATGATAAAAGTATTGTGTGGGGATTTGGTGTATATAAATATGATTAAAAAGATGAATAACTATAAGAAACAAGGCTAAAATCTTGCTTAAATGGTAGGCTGTATAAAAACAGTAACAAACCACATGTTAGACTGATAAAATGGCAAAGTGGAAGCAATATACAGTAAGTATAAGATGTCATACACATGTGAGAGTTGGCCATGCAATGGAATCATTATAATGAGTGCGATATTACTAAAACAAATTTAGAGTACCAATCTGAATAGTCAGTTTTGGATGGACTGTTAAGGATATTTAGAGTTAGATTGAGCAGTAGCTAAAACTAAGTTAATTGTAGCACATATCATGTAGTTTATGGTGTCCAAAAATGAGCTTCTATATCTTTGTAGAACTCAAGATATGGAAAAATGGTGAAAGTGAAAGTAAAAATCAAATATTGGGAAATTAAAGTATAATAGTATTATATAAGCACTCAAATAAAAATAGTATAAAATGTGAATTAAAACCCACTAACTTATATAATACATTTATATAAATATGTATAAGGATAAATAAATGGACATTTTATAAAAATGGTAGTTTGATAAGTTTTATAAGTTATAAAACTATAAACATGATTTTTACGAGTTTTTCGGCTATTACCGTAAAATTAATGTTTTTGCTAAATAAAACTTAGACGGTTGGACCCGTCTAATGTAAACTTTTATAAAACTCATATACTGATATATAAACATATATAACAAGTAAAAACCGATAAAACCCGAACTATATAACATACGGACATTAACGGGCTAAGTTAACGTTATTGGACTAATAATACAACAAAATGGGCTAAAACACTTATAAACTTATTTATTGGGCTTAACCCATTTAGGCCCAACATGTAGAGTATAAATACTGATAATACGAGTATGAAATGGATTAATACAAGTTAATAAACTTACAATAGGCTTATTGGACCTAAAACACGTAAATAGGTAAAACTAGTAAACTAGTAAGAAGTTACCAATACATAACACTAAATGAGTAAATGAGAATATGTAAACCCAGTTGATCATCATATATATATAATCATCATATGTATACATAAATGTTATTTTGATGAAGTCATTGGACAAGAGTCTAAGACGAGTATTACTTGTCTAGGTTTCCGTGATTGAAGCACGTACCGTACATCCGAATTGCCGATAACCCGCTTTCCCACATCAACGTGAGTTCATAGCCTCGCACTCTTTTAAATGTTTTTATGAAATGTTTTATAAACCCGCGAAGGAGATAACATGTTAGTTTTTATGAGTTAGGACACTAGTTGTCCCAATTGTTTGTTTATTGATTTGGACCCGGATGATTGTATGACCCTATGAATGATTAAATGACCCGATAGATGAAATAAAATGGATTATTAAAGTTAGGTTATGTCACTAAAAGTCCCATTAGCATGAATTATGAACTACCGGGATTTGGTAGACGCTTATGCATATAATAGTACTATTTGGGGACGATCACCCCAGTTCGCGCCTTGACGGTTGATCCCCGTCGTGCCACGTTGATTGGTAAGCAAATTTATGTATGAGAAGATTTACATAGCGTGAACTTTGTGACGACACGCTAATTTAGATGGGCAAATTGAGTTTCGGGCTAGCTACCCGTTGTTTGTTTTAGTAAGGTAACAATGTCATGTGGCTTATAATAATCCAAATTAACGAAATACTGCTTTACACACGGAATTACAATGTATTGCCTGACTAGCAATACGGGGTCATACTATTGACATTATGTTCGTGTTTTGGTTTTATATAACCATATTCATATAACGGTTTTTCTTTAATCTATACAACGTTATAAAACGTATTGTATGATGTTTTTACGACATTGACTCGTATAATGATTTTTAAGGCAAATGCCTATATTATGATTTTCGATAAGGATTTGTATAAAAATGACTTTGGCTATTTTATGGCCTATTACAATGATTTGTACTAAATTATTTTTGGTAATAATTTTATACCAAAGTTATATTGATGGAATTTATTAAACTCTATGAATTCACTCGGCGTTATCGCTGACCCTTTTCTTTTAACATGTTTTATCTCAGGTACTTGAAGGTAATTCTTGGGAAGACAACAAGAATTCATGGCCCGCACTTAAATAACAATTTCCATTCAAATCTTTTGTAAAATTGTATGAGATGATTATGACTTAGGACCTATGTAAA
The DNA here is from genome assembly GCA_025667525.1 of Glebionis coronaria. Lineage (NCBI taxonomy): Eukaryota > Viridiplantae > Streptophyta > Magnoliopsida > Asterales > Asteraceae > Glebionis > Glebionis coronaria. The sequence continues at coordinate 171,683,164 of CM046877.1, read as the reverse complement.
TTTGATATTTATGAATGGAAATGCTTTATTAATAAACGACGCGATTTTTAAGCGTTGTCTATGATGTGAGTAATGTGCTATCCCGTAACACCAACGAGTCTTCCGCTGTATCGAGTTGTATAAATTTGTGGGTGTTACACATATTGTGTGTATGACTATCTACTTTGTTGTGTCTTTTCTATTATGTAACCTTTGTGTGTTATCCCTTTAGTTCTATTTTGAGTTGATCATGGTTAATTTTTACAATTGCTTATGGGTGATTCCATCAATTCTAAACTTTAACCCATTGACAAGCTTATCATCTTCATTGGATTGAAGTTTGATTTTGTCAACTACCTTTTTGGACAAACTTAGCAAAATACTTGCTTCTAATTTGAGATTTCTTCTCTCTCTCCCTCTCAAGTTACTTAGTAGGTAGTGATCATATATACATTGGTGTTTCTTTCCTTTCTACTAACCTTTGTGTAGAATGTCACCTTAGCTCATATACTTGGTGCCCCAAGCAAGGGGGAGCAACCACCAAGGGGGAGCTACTAGCAAAGTTCGATGTTCTTCAAAGACTTGTGCTAACCTTTTTGCTACGACAAAGGGGGAGAAATGATAGTGATAAACTCGTTAATAATTTGTTATTTTGTGTTTCTATGCAAATGAGTTTATAGTTTGTCGTAATCAAAAAGGGGGAGATTGTTAATGCAAGTGATGCCTAAAAACATTATTAGTGTTAACTAATCTTTCTTAGTTTTTATCACAACAAACTATACAACACATTTAGTGTAAAACATAAAAACGAATTATTTAACTAACACTATCATCAAGGTAATAATCATATCACTAACCTTTCTTAATCATACTTAGTGATCATCAAAATGATTATCCTTAAAACTCACTTTTGTTAATATGACAAAAGACTTTTTAATAAACTTTCTTTTTTAGAAAATGTTTTATTAAAATGGAAAAATGAAAATTTGAAAATAGCATATTCCATATGCTATTAGAATATCCTTTGAAGGCTTCAACTACCTCAGATAATCCTACCCCACTAAAAGACAAAAAACGGAGCGTACTCTAGGGGTAGAACCTTAAGTAGCTAGGCGGTTCCTTAACGATATGGAACCGCCGGGCTAGATAAGGTACCACGCCCAGATAGCCGTTATATAGCCGTTGCACATTGTCTCCTTTAAATAGTGGATCAAATCTCATTTTCCAATAAGCCTCTCTGGACGTTTTCCTCAACCCCCATTCTCTTTTCTATAGCATAATCATTAGTAAATGATCATTTAATTTGTTAAGGATGTTTACATATGATTATCCTCTTGATCCCCTCCTTTACCTTGTCCAAAGAGAAGATCACTCGCTCACTAGTGTTGTGATAAAGATGAATCTATGAACTAGTCATATTCATCATGATACCCTTTTTGTTCTAGGTTAATTCATTGTATTTATGAATACTTGGACTAGTTGTGTTCATCCAAGTTATTTGTGAATACTTGGATTCTTTGTGTACATCCATTGCATATGTGGTTGCTTGGATTTATGTTGTGTAAATCCAAGTTACATGTGTACTTGGATATGTCTAGTTGAGTTGTAATAAATTGATTAGTAGTTCTCACTAAACTATAAAGTGATGTGGTTGTGTCTTGTGAGTTCTCACTTAACTTGAAAGTGATTAGTAGTTGTGTTGTGTGAACTTCTCAGTTAGCTTCAAAGTGAAGAGTCGTGAAGATTGGTTCTAGCTTTGGATTTGAACTCGACATCTAGCCTTGTGTCGTAAAATGGTGAAGTAGGCAACGTCGTGAAGATTGGTTCTACCTTGAGATTAGAACTCGACATTGTCGTTAAATTGTGAAGTAGGCAACATTGTCTAGATTGGTCCTAGCTAAAGATTAGGTCTCTACATTTAGCTTAGTGTCGGAAAATAATGTAAGCAACGATGTAAGGTTTTCTCCGCCGAGAAGGGAGCTTGTGGATATAGTGGAAATCTCGAGTAGATGTACTCGAGGAGTGTAGTAGAAACGAGGATAGAGCCTCGTTGTCGAACCACTATAAATCTTGGTGTCTCCCCACTATGTTGTTTCCTTCCTTACTCTTTACTTATTTCATTATCATTATACTTACCTATTATCTTTGCTAGTGCATTTTGAATTGAACCTAATCATTATGCAACTTAGCCTCAAGTAAAAGATATTTTTGATACAACCCAAATTGAAAGTAACTTTAATTTGGTCACCAATAAAGAGAAACTATTCAACCCCCTGATGAGACTGCTTTTATACATGGTCTCATCATCCAAAACGGGCTTAAAATGCATTAATTATCATGAAAATACCCAAATATATGCTTGTGTTTGTTGCTTGTGTATTTTAGGTACGGAATGACAAAAGATCACAAGAATCATGCAAAAATGAACACGGGAAACGAAGCCGTACATTGAACCAAGCCCTAATATAGAATTTCTAAAATTACCCTTGAAGAATTGAAGATTGACAAGAATGGTCCCTCAACTTTGGAAGACTTGGCAATTTATACCCTTGTAAAACTCATAAATTACATTGGGGTCCCTAAATTACTAAGAATATACAAGTATGGTCCTTGAAGATCTCAAAGATTACAAGTTTAGCCCTTATGTTCATCATATTAAACTTGAAAGGACTGAATCTGCCAATTGTCCAAACTTGTTAACAAAGGAAAAAGTTATTGGCTATTTATTACCAAGTGAAGAAGCATTGGGAGTCCAGGGACTAAAGTTGCCCAGACAAACAAAATCCCCACCACCACTCCTATGTCTACACGTCACCACCCAGTACCCATTCCACCAATCAAACCACCCACACCCTCCACGTCAGATCCCACCACCCTAACCCCTTTTTAATTTATTAAAACAATTTTTAAACGACTTTAATATAATTAAAAGGGGAGGGAAACAACTAGTGTTTATCACCACTCCCACTAATCTCCTTAATCCCTAAGCATAAACCCTAATCACCAATTCCACAAAACAAAGGGAAAAGTTACAATTAAATCCAGATGGCTAATTCCCTTTATGTAAATCAAAACCCATAACCCAGAAAACCCTCACACTCACCCATGTGACACCTCTGGCCCTCCCCTGCACAAGAAAACAAAGTGATTGACAGCAAATCAACGGACCTGGTGCATTTCGTGTTCCCAAAGATTTAAGGGACGCCTTAGATCAATTCTACATCACTTTCAACCCACAACAAGCCAAGGAACATCACATGTATCCTCTTGACCGAATTCAAAAACAAGAATCTTCAAAAGGATATCCGAATATCTTAAGGGCAAAAGTGGAAGTTCATACCATTAGGGTTAGGAGTTCTTTTCAGTTCTAGAACCTTTGTAGCTCGTCTATATAAGAGCCATAGGAGATAGCACTTAGTTCTTGTTCTTGATTTTTCTCCTTTTTCACAAGCCTTGTAAAACCAGTTTATGAATGAATATAAATGGTGTTGAGTTTGATAATGAGAAAGATTGAGTCCCATTTACGTCTCATGTTGTGTTTTGTTTGAAAGAGTTTTCAAAAAGGCATTTTAAGTTTCTGTTTTTCAAGTTCTCAAATCCGTTTTTCAGTTGGGCTAGAAAGTTTATAGGCCACATAAGATACTCATTTGAGCACTTATATGACCATAGAACCCTAATATCTAAGGGATATCAAGATTCAGTGGGTATAACCTTGGATAAGAAGTTTGTGAGGTGGAAATTTTCTTGCTAGTTTGCTCTCTTTGTTTATTTACACCTTACTATGTCAAAAGCTACAAGCCAAAAGCTTGTAACCTTTGATACTTGCAGTTGTTCTTGGTCTTGTGGTGTTGTGCAGGTACAAGGAAGCAAGACTCATTATCATTGCATCATATTTTTCTTAATTATTTTTGAAGACATTTTTAGCTTTGGGGTCCTACTTGGGATTCCCTCAACAAAGCTCTCTACATAGTTTAACATAGCACTCTTTCAACCCTTTAAGCTGATTTGGGAAAGCAATAGCAGGTAGTTGTTTGAAATCTCCCATTTAACTTTTTTGGACTGATAATGCATGCTTTGTGATATTTATGTGATTTGATGAGCAACTTGCTATATGATTAGTATGATTGTTGGTTTATACTTGATTCAGTTTTCTTAACTTGTTGAGATTGCTTTGTACCTGTTTAGTTAAGATTTGGATGCATGTTATTTGGTAAAATCTGATTTTCAGTTTTTAAGTAGTGTTTGGAATAGGTGTTTAATTGGTTATAAAGTAGAAAGATTTTATGTGTGTAAGTTAGAATCTGTTTAAGTAGTATTTCTAAGTGTAAACCTGCAAAGTTTTCCTTTTGAAACTCACAAATCAATCTTTTGGCTTTAAAATACTTAATACTGGATGAATTGGTCTGCCATGCTATGATAACCTAGATTTCATGCTCAACTAAGGTTTTCAAGAGTAAAAACATCATTTGCGTAACCTGTTTAGTAGATCTGTGTGTTAGAATTTGGAATTTAGGTCAAGTGCATCAGCAAAGAAATCAAACAGCTTGCTAGTTCATATCAGTAACTATTTCATGCCATGATTCTGTGATTTTTGTGTTTAAGCTGGCATTTTTATTTTTGATTTGACTTCCCACAACCCAACTGGTTGTGGGAGTGCCTTTCTTGTCCAAAGAAACCAAGAAACAAAGCCCCAAAGATCAATCAAGTTTTTTAGGCTTTTGTACTAACAGTGGGAACTCCTTTCCCACTGCTTTCACTAATACACTTGACACTGCTAGTGTTGTTTTCTCAGCTTATTTATAAGCTTTTTCAGATTATCTAAACGTGCCATAACTTTGTTCTGATAATCAATCTTGCTTAATTCACCTGTTTGACTAATCTGGAGGTTGGTAGGTCTTGAATTTTAGATTTGACTAGAAAACGACTTAGTTGACTTTTTAGCAAGTGCTTATTTGACCTTTTCAGCTTATTTTATGTGCTTATTTGTGATTTTTCTTGGGTATTAAGCTTAGTTTGGTCTTTACAAACGTTTGCAAGTTAAATCAGCTTCTGAGGTAGTCTAGATCACAAATACGACTATTTTGTCGTTTTGTGAATAAGAATTTGAGTTGTTTCTGGCTTATTCAGTTGACTTATTTGAAATTTCTTTTTACAAAACGTTTTATAATCACAATAGGATGATGTGTATTGAATTTCAGCTCATGGCACAAGCTGATGGCTTAATGGGCCAAAAAGCCCATTGAGTAAGCTTTGTGTTGATTAAGCTGTGATAAGCTACATTTCAGCTTTTGGGCCTTTGGAATATTTAAGCTTAACTGGAAGATCTGGGCTTATTTGGTGGATTTTAGTTTATTGGGCCTAGTTGCCCATTAAGATTGGACTGTTTTTGAGACTGGCCCATTTGGAGGCCCATTAGGGGCATTTGGGTAATTTCACTTGCATTTTCTGTTTAATTAGCTTAAATTAAGTAGGATTGCAACTTTTTAGAATTTTTTCGGATTTTTGGATTTTTATTAATATTTTAATATTATTTTATTGTTAAAAAATTAAAAGTCTGATTTTCTAAATTTTTATATTTTTCCTAGATTATAGACACTTAATTAGGAATTTTGCAACTTTCAAATATTTTCAAAGCTTTTCAATTATTTTCTAGAATTAATTTAAGTTTTAATTGATTTTAATAGTTTTTAATTGTTTAAAAATAGTTTTTAGTGATTTTAAAATTTTGAAAAATACTTTTTAGCTTAATTAGGGTATTTTTGAGGTTTACAAACTTTAAAATCTTGTTTTGGACTTTTTAATAGTTAGTATTGATTTTTAGGGCTTTAATTAGCATTAAAAAGTCATTATTTAATTAATTAAAATGTTTTGGCAAGTTTTGATTTTTTGTAAACTCTTAGAATATTTTTTTGGATTTTAGTGATTTTTAGGAATTTTTAGGGTAAAATTTTAATTTTAGTACTTTTTACGGTTTTACGTGTAAACCTTTTTCGACTTAGTTTAATCCGTCTTCGTAACCGTCATTCTCTTCTAATCTCATTTCTATTTTTCTTTCTCACAAATATGATCACAAAGATAATCAATTCATTACACACACACTAAGCCTCCTTGAGAACGATTCCCCATCTTGGGTCATATGTACACGGTTTTCCTAAATTGTCGTACTTAATACTTGCCACTTTTGCTCTCTTTTCCTAAAGAGTAGTAAAACCACTACATCATTTTGGCGCCGCTGCCGGGGAGGCGTGTTGTGTTTTGATTTGGAAATTGTTGTTTTTATATACTAACCATAATAGTATTTGTATTAGTAGCACTCTACTAATACGTATTATCGGTTTTCGTTTTTTTTGTGTGAATGCTATTACTATATTAGAACAATAAATTCACAAGTACTCCAATACGTGAGAAATCACAACCTTGACTTGGGAGATCATTACCCAACCATTGTATTCGAATCTCAGACCAAAGAAAAAGGCAAAAATAGATAAATACTTTCGAGAAGCTCGATTTTGAAAAATAAAAAACTATAAGGTGGGTATAAGGCGGATATTATAAAATATATCCTAAGGAAAAAGGCTCTTAAGTGCTTCGCGCCGCCTCGTTTCCTCGTTTGCTTGTGAGTATTTGATTTTGAGAGCTAATCGAGGGTTTTTCCGCCCAAAGTATTACTAAGTATCATATATATTTTCTTGGTTTCAATTGATTAAACCCTCTTGAACGTTTTGGTGTTCCACCAACGTTCTAAAGTCATCGAAGGCCTTCACTTCACGTGATCGTTTTCATTCCTTGAGGCTCCTTTAATCAAGAGATTTGATTAAGGAGGAGATTTGTAGGTTTTTGTCTACTTAATACAATTCCAAAATCCAAAAAAAGTAAAAACAATCAAAAACTACAAAAAAATTGAAAAAGTAAAAAACACCAAAAAGAATCTTCTTTGCTCACCCTCTCGTTGTACGTGACTTTTATGCAAACTCGCTCCAAAGCAAGACATGCACGTAAACGTCGTCAAAAGGAAGGAAACCAAACATCTTCTAGTGAAGAATCTCCCATTGTCGAACCCATCGTAGAGAAAGAAGCACCCATGGCTAATCGAACTATGATGGAGTTGCTTCAAGCACCCACCGAGGGTTATGGGGAAGCGATTGTGATTCCCGCTATCCTTGCGGAGAATTTTTAGGTTAAGACGGGTTTGTTTTCCATGATTCAAAACAACAAGTTTCGTGGTGACGAAAAGGACAACCCTCATAACCACATTCGCCAATTTAATCGTCTTACCGCCACTTGCAAGTTTAAGGACGTCTCTAACGACTCGATTAAGATGATGCTTTTTCCGTATTCCTTAGCGGGGCCCGTAAAAATTTGGTTAGAGAAAGAGCCACCCAATTCTATATTGACGTGGAAGGATCTCGTTTCAAAGTTCGTGAACCAATTTTTTCCGCCCTCTAAGACTACGCATTTGAAAAACGAGATTTCAAAGTTTTCACAAGAGTATAATGAGAGTTTTTCGACGGCTTGGAATAGGTTTAAGGAAATTTTGCACGAATGTCCTCATCATTGTTTTTCCGACTTGCATCAAACTGACACGTTTTACAATGGCTTGAACGATCATGAGCGTGATTATCTTAATGCCGTCGTGGGCGGTAATTTTTTGTGTAAGATGGTCGAGGAAGCATTGTTAATCATTGAGAATAGGTCTAAGGTTTATAGTCCTCGTAGCACGTCGATTGTTCGTAAGACTTCGTCTTTACCTTCGCCTTCATTGTCACATACCATTGATGCTTGCCAAATCGAGGCTAATTTGGAGAACAAGATTTTTGATAAGCTTAAAGGATTGTTAATTGAGTTTAAAGTTGGTGAACAACCCACTCCCGCTACGGCTAAAGCGGTTGAGGTTTCTTGTATGTATTGTGGTAGAGCTCACGATTACTCCGAGTGCATTACCAACGGTGGTAACACTTCGAGTGCCTACGCGGCCGCGGGAACTTATAACCAAAACGGTCAAGTTACCCGCACTAATCAATTGACTCCACCGGGTTTTCCACCAAATCAAAATGCTAACAATTCTTGAAACAATCAAGTTGGTTACCAAAACAATCAAAGAAACAATTACAAGGGTAATAACAACTATGGGAATCAAGGAAGTAGTAGCCAATTGCAAAATCAAAACCAAAACCGTAATTTTCAAAACACAAGTCAAGGTCTTCAAAATGTTTACACTAAAGAACTTCCAATGGACTTTTTGAATTACGCTACGGCAAATGATAAGATTTTAGAAAACATTCAAGAGCAATTGGCTAATCAAGCTAGGGAAGCGGCTAAAAATACAAAGGAGATAGCCAATTTAGCCAAGGAAAATACCAACATGAAAAATGAGTTGAAAAATGATTTTGCTAATCAAATTAGAGGTCAAAACAATAAAACTGAGCAAAATCATGCTAGGCTTGAACAAAGGATTGACCAAAAAGCCACTAGTCAAGATGTTAAGCTAAATGCTATTTTGGAAGCGGTCATAGGGAACAAAGCCTCTACTTCGGGTATTTTACCTAGTAACACCATATCAAACCCGAAGGGGGAGATGAAAGTGATTACCACACGAAGTGGTAAGGCGCTTAAGGAACCGATTCCTCAACCAATTACTCCAACGGTGGAGGAAATTGAGGAAGAACCCGAGGTAGTGGTCGAAAAGGAGCATGTCCCAATCCCACGAAGTACCGCTCATGCCACACCTACGGTTGACCCATTACCCATATTGGAACCCGAGATTCCAAAGGCTATGCCTACTATGCCTCAACCTACACCACCTTTGCCCTATCCATCGAGACTTAGAAAGGAGAAACGACAAGAGCGCGACAATTATCAACTTGAGCTTTTTATGAAAATGTTTCGTGATTTGCACTTTAATGTGAGTTTCGCCAATGCTTTGGTCATGATGCCTCGATTTGCCGCTAACTTTAAGAGTATGTTGAACAACAAGGAGAAATTGCACCAATTGTCTAGTTGTTCATCGGTTTATCTTAACCGTATACCTCAAAAAGTCGGTGATCCCGGTAAATTTTTGATCCCTTGTGCAATCCAAGATATGGAACAATGCTATGCCTTGGCCGATCTTGGTGATAGCATTAACTTGATGCCACTTGCAATCTTCAAGTCGCTCAATCTTCCTAATCTTACTCCTTCACTAATGTCTATCGAGTTGGCCGACCATTCCACGATTTGCGCATGTCGATTGGCGGAAGACGTTTTTGTGAAAGTGGGGAAGTTCTATTATCCGGTAGACTTTATCGTTGTCGATATTCCCACGGATCCTCAAGTTCCTCTCATTTTAGGTCGTTCGTTTTTAGATACGTCTATGGCTTTAATTGATGTGCATGCTAGAAAGATCATGTTTCAACGACGAGGAACTTGTTATAAACGCAACTCAAAACTCTCAAATTTATCATGTTTATTCCGTTGCTACCATAAACCTCATTGATATGATCGACGTGGTTTGCATTTCACAAGAAGGTCTAGGTTTTGGTGATGAAGAAACTAGTGGCAATCCCACTATGTTGGATCTAATTCTTGATAATTCGACACCAACCTTCACTCCATTTGAAGGTGGTGGTTTTATGTTGGAAGAATTCGATGTTCTACGTACTTGTAACGAAGACCTCGACAACGATGAGGACTTCTCGATTATCAAGGATTTTCTTAACGGTTTCCCATTTCCTCCACCCGAGGAGGTTATGAGTATTGAGCCCAAATCTTCACTTGAGGAACCACCTATCCTCGAGTTGAAAGATTTACCTCCTCATCTCGAATATGTCTATTTGGAGGAGGGCGACAAGTTGTCAGTTATTATTGCGAAGGAACTTTCGAATGATGAAAAAAACGCACTTGTCGATGTTCTAAAGGATCACAAAGGGGCAATTGCGTGGAAGTTATCCGACATTAAGGGGATCGATCCCAAGTTTTGTACCCACAAAATCTTAATGGAGGAGGATTACAAGCCCGCGATCCAATGTCAAAGGAGGGTGAACCCCAAAAATCATGATGTCATCAAAAAGGAGGTCCTTAAACTCCTTGACGCGGGAATGATTTACCCTATTTTCCGATAGCCCTTGGGTGAGTCCTATTCATTGTGTCCCTAAGAAGGGAGGAATGACCGTTGTGCCAAACGATGCCAACGAGTTGATTCCCACTAGACTCGTGACCGGATGGAGAGTGTGCATTGACTATCGTAAGTTGAATGAAGCCACTCGAAAAGACCATTTTCCCTTGCCCTTCATGGACCAAATGTTAGAGCGTCTTGCGGGAAACGATTTCTATTGCTTTTTAGATGGTTTTTCTGGTTACTTCCAAATTCCCATCGATCCTCGTGATCAAGAAAAAACTACGTTTACGTGCCCATATGGAACGTTTGCCTATCTTAGAATGCCATTCGGACTTTGTAATGCACCGGGAACCATCAAAGGTGCATGATGGCTATTTTTCATGACATGATCGAGAAGACAATGGAAGTCTTCATGGATGACTTTTCCGTGTTTGGTAATTCGTTCACTTCGTGTTTGTCGAACCTTGAGAGAATGTTGAAACGTTGTGAGGAAACCAACCTTGTGCTCAATTGGGAAAAGTGTCATTTTATGGTTAAGAGTGGAATCGTCTTAGGGCACAAGGTCTCGAAAGTGGGGATTGAGGTAGATCAAGCTAAGGTAGACGTCATCGCCAAATTACCTCATCCCAAAACCGTTAAGGGAGTTAGGAGTTTCCTATGCCACGCGGGATTTTATCATCGATTCATCAAGGATTTTTCAAAGATTTCTCGACCCATTACACATCTTCTTGAAAAAGAGGCAAGTTTTGTCTTTGACGAAGATTGTGTACGAGCCTTTGAAATCCTTAAGAGGAAAGTTACCAAAGCTCCCATTCTTGTTGCTCCCAATTAGAACCTCCCCTTTGAGCTCATGTGTGATGCTAGTGATTACGCTATTAGGGCCGTATTGGGGAAACGTCATGAAAAGCACTTCTTTCCTATTCACTATGCTAGCAAGACGATGACCGAGGCTCAACTACAATACACTACAACAGAGAAGGAGTTCCTTGCCGTGGTGTATGCATTTGAGAAGTTCCGACCTTACCTCGTCTTAGCTAAATGCATAGTGTATACGGATCATTCGGCTATCAAGTATCTCATGGCTAAACAAGATGCAAAGCCGAGATTACTTCGTTGGATTCTCCTCCTTCAAGAATTTGACCACAAAATTGTTGACAAAAAAGGAGCCGAGAATCTAGCGGCCGACCATCTTTCTCGTTTGGAAGATCCTCACGAAAGTGTTTACGAGCCCAAGGAAATCACCGAAATATTTCCGCTCGAGACACTTGGTGTAGTGAATTCTAAGCTTGATCCTTCCACCCCATGGTTTGCGGACATCGCAAATTACCATGCGGGCAACTTCATCGTCAAGGGTATGACGACTCAAGAAAAACGAAAATTCTTTCGTGACGTCAAGTTCTACTTTTGGAACGACCCTTACTTGTTTCAAACTTGTGCGGATCAAATCATCCGACGTTGTGTATTTGGCACCGAAGCTTCTAATATCCTTAGAGCTTGTCATGAGGGACCCACGGGTGGTCACCACGGTGCTAATCTCACGGCTAAGAAGGTGTTTGATGCCGGCTTCTTTTGGCCTACTATTTACCGAGATGCACAAGATCTTGTGAAGTCGTGTGACTCATGCCAACGACAAAAAAAAGCCTCACAAAAAGATGAAATGCCACAAAATATCATCCAAGTGTGTGAGATCTTTGACGTTTGGGGTATAGACTTTATGGGGCCGTTCCCATCATCTCGTGGTAATAAGTACATCCTCGTCGCGGTTGACTACCTATCTAAGTGGGTGGAAGCTAAGGCTTTGCCCACCAATGATGCTCGTGTGGTAGTCAAGTTTTTGAAAAGCTTGTTTTCTCGGTTTGGAACCCCTCGTGCGATCATAAGCGATCGTGGAACCCATTTTTGTAACGACCAATTCGAAAGGGTCCTAAGGAAATATGGGGTTACACATCGTCTTTCTACGGCTTATCACCCACAAACGAGTGGGCAAGTCGAGGTTTCAAACCGAGCGTTGAAAAGGATCTTGGAGAGATCCGTAGGGGAAAACCGACAATCTTGGTCGGATAAGTTGGATGATGCTTTATGGGCCTTTAGGACCGCTAATAAGACTCCCATTGGGTGCACTCCCTATAAGCTTGTGTATGGGAAGAATTGCCACTTGCCTATTGAATTGGAACACAAGGCTTATTGGGCCCTAAAGCATTGTAATGATGACATGGAGACCGCAGGAAAACACCGGAAAATGCAATTAAATGAATTGGATGAATTGAGGGACATTGCTTATGAAAAATCATTGATTTATAAAGAAAAGACTAAAAAGTTGCATGATTCTAAAATTAAAAACCGGGTTTTTAACATAGGGGATCAAGTTTTGCTTTATAACTCTCGATTAAAAATCTTTTCCGGAAAGTTGAAATCCCGTTGGTCCGGTCCATTCACCGTGACTCAAGTATTTCCATATGGGACCATCGAGCTAGCTCAAGATGATGGTCCTAACTTCAAGGTGAATGGACATAGGTTGAAGCACTACTTTGGCGGGGAAGTTCCATCCTTGAACTACCTCGACCAAATCACTTTCCCCAATGATAATTAGTATTGAGGGGATCGAGTCGAGCTCATGACTCGGTAATCAAAAACGAGGTGCCTCGTGGGGGAGTCCCATGCTCATCCTATGTACATATTATCGCTTTCTAATGTAGTTAACGTGTGGGGATTTGTGCCCTTCCAACCTTTGTTCCATGGTTTTTTGTGAATTGTGGACTTTAGATGATCATTATCTTCACGATTGGAGCCTCTCGTGTTCGTTTTATGGGAGCACTCGATCGTTTGCTTTGAAGACTTTTGATAGGTGTGAAAACACCCATGCTTTTACCATTTATTTCTTGCTAAAACGAGACCAAAACGCGTATTTAATATCATTTGTTTGGAATTATGCGTTGTTTTTGTGTTTATTGTGTTTTCAGAGTCAACCGGATGAATATTGAAGAAAACATGGGATTGCACGGGTTTTATCAAAGAAAAAGACTCAAGACGAAGTCTATTGTCCAAGAGATGCAAAAGAATTGAAGTCAATGGGCCTATTTGAAGATTTATCGAAGAAAAGGACCAAAGACGGAAGATTTACATATGTCGAAGAACTCAAGTCTATTAATCTAAGAAATTAAAAAGACGAGTTGAATTTAATCGTCGACAAATCCCGAATCAGAATCGAAAACGTCAACTTTTCTGAAAAGACGAGAAGACAAGAAGAAAGGGAGAAAGCCCACTCACCAACCAACCACTAGGCCTATAAATAGGACTCACCTTCACACTTTTTGAGGAGTTTTTCATTACCAATTCTTTCTTTTCTTTCGTAGGAAGCCAACACCACTAAGGTGTTGGTGATTTTTCATTATAATTGAATCTTTAATCTTGTAAGTTTTTTAATCTTTCCTTTTGTTTACTTTACCTTAATCAATCAATATCATTTTCCATTTCAATCTTGTTCATCTTTCTTTTTTATTTAAAGTCTTAAGTTCTTGTTTGGTTGATTTTAATCCATAAAAGTAACTGGGTTTTGTGTTTTTAGTGATTTGGTTTGATGATTATGGTTAGTTAATGATTATTGGTTAGCTTGGTTTAAATCTTTTGGTTTATTTTGATTGATTTGGTGAAAAATCGTCTTCTCTGTTTCTTTACTGTTCTTCACAAACCCAGATTCCGAATCAACCATTTTTCCCAAACATTCCGGATCAGCATCTTTATTCCGTATCAATATTGTTCATCCGGAATATTTTATATTCCGGATCAGTGTCTTTCATCCGGAATAACCTTTATTTTGAGTCAAGCCTTTCATCCGGAATAATCAATTATTCCGGATCAACTCAAACATTCCGGATCAACTCCATTATTCAGGATCACATAGTTATTCCGGATCAAGCTCCTTTCCATTTTATTCCGCATCAACCGTTTTATTCCGCATCAACTTCAATATGCCGCATCAACCCTTTTATTCCGCATCAGCCCTTTTATTCCGAATCAAGCTCTTTTACAATATTATTCCGGATCAAATCCATTATTCCGACTCAAGGTTTTAAGTTTCATTTATTCTGAATGAACATCTTTTTCAGCTTTTCTTATTTTAAGTTTTTCTTAAGTTTTCTAAGTCAAGTTTTTAAATTCAGTTTTATTTACTATTTTGATTAATTGTCTTAGCTTACTTTCACGACTTTGCTCTTTTATTCCTTTTTCGTAGGATAGAAAACCAAACCCCCTATTTGTCACCAAGAACGACTATGCCACTTTAAACCGTGATCAATTCGAGAAGATTTCGAGAATATAATCTGAACCCCACGCAAAACCCTAGTATCAAATGGCGCCGCTGCCGGCTCTTCTCGTAAGGATTAACAGTTTTTTGTGAGAACTTGGATTTTGGGATCCGTTCGCCGTGAACGTTACTTTTTCATAAAAAATTTCAAAAACCCTAAAAATATAAAATTTTCAAAAATCCTAAAAATTAAAAAACATAAAAAACCAAAAATATTTCTTGTTTGCTTTGTTAGTTCTTTTGCAGGTGTATGCGCACTCGATCAACGTCTTATCAAGAGCCCGAGCCTCTCGAAGACTTAGACATGGTCGGTGTACACAACAACAATAACAATCCACCTCAAAACAACATGAATAATAACAACAATGAACCTCTACCGGACAATCACCCGATGATTGAACTTTTGCAAGCACATGTAGATGGCAACAACGATCCAATTGTCATACCCGCGATTGCAGCCAACAACTTTGAGCTCAAATCCGGCTTTATTCAGATGGTCTCTGCTCAACCATTCTTGGGGCGTACCATTGATGATCCTCATGACCACATCAAAAGGTTCTTGCAACTCACAAATACGGTCAAATTCAATGGTGTTCCACAAGAGGTAATCCGTTTACAACTTTTTCCTTTCTCCTTAGAGGAACAAGCCCGGCATTGGCTTGCAAAGGAACCGCAACAAAGTATTCTAACGTGGACGGATTTGGAGACCAAATTCATAAACTACTTTTTCCCACCTTCTCGTACTACCGCTTTGCGGAATGAAATCATTAATTTTGAACAAAAGTACGATGAGTCTTTTAGTGAATCTTGGGACCGTTTTAAAGACCTTTTAAGAAAGTGCCCACAACATGGTTTTACCAAAGTGCACCAAATTAATACTTTTTATAATGGTTTAAGCATGAATGACCAAGATTCACTAAATAGTGCCTCGGGGGGTAATATTTTGGTTAAGACTTCTAATGCCACTTGGGATATTGTTGAGAATAAGTCTAGAGTGCAAACCAAGAGTGTGCGGACCAATGCCGCTAGTGCTAGTACTAGTGACAACGACAAGAGACTTGACAAAATTACGTCGCTTCTTGAATCGCTTGCTACCCAAACCGCTAGCAACACCAACAGCATCAACGCTAAAAACACTTAAGTCAATGCTGTAAGCCAACCATGTTAAATATGCGGGGGTCCTCACTCTTACACTACTTGTACCTCCACCCAAGACTATCCTTCTGAGAATGTTAATGCAGCATACGGTACATATCCTCCGGCCGCTTATCAAGCTCGTCCTCAAGGTGACCGCAACTTGCTTAGCTACCGCTCAAACAACTTTCTTTCCCCGCCCGGTTTTCCTCCTAACAACCCAAACCAACAACAAAACCTCAATCGCCCTCCTCAACAACAACCTCGTGCACCATACCAACCACCTCAAAGACAACCATATCCACCTCAAAGAAACAACCAAGTTTACCAACAACCTGCTTATCAACCACCCGCCTACAATGCTCCTCCCAACCAACCCACCGCATTACACCAGGATGTTGAAACCTACATGAGGACTAATGATGTGATCGTGGAAAATCTCCAGCGGGAAGTGCTCAACTTGAAAGCAGATATGGTGAAACAAGGAAACGATCTTAGAGCTGATATGCGAAACACTTTGGCAAGTCAAACGAATGACTTAAGGAACATGATGGCTGGTTTCTTCCAAGGTAATCAATCCTCTTCTTCGGTACTCTTCCGAGTAACACCGTGGCTAATCCAAGAGGGGAGATGAAAGCAATCACCACTCGCAGTGGTAAAGGTACCAAGGAACCCGAGCTTCCTATACCTCCACCGGTGATTGTGACTATGGAAAACGAGTCACCTACTCATATTCCTCAACCTTCTATTTCGACAATTCCTCCACCTCTTACTTCTATCCCTCCTCCACCCAAGGATGTGAGTGATCCTTCGATCCCAAAGCCTTCCTCTTCTTTCGATATACCTTATCCCTCAAGGTTGAGGAAAGAGAAGCTCAAAAGCAAGGATGATATTCAAGTTTCGAACTTTCTCAAAATGTTTAAACAATTGAATTTTAACATCTCCTTCGCTGAGGCTCTCGCTCATATGCCTAAATATGCGAAAATGTTCAAAGATCTTCTTAGCGACAAGGAGAAGCTTCTTGATATTACTAATACCCAACTTAATGAGAATTGCTCTGCGGTTCTCTTAAGGAAATTGCCAACCAAGCTTGGTGATCCGGTTCGCTTCTTAATCCCTTGCAACTTCCCGGGAGTAGAGAATTGCATGGCCCTAGCCGATCTAGGTGCCAGTATAAACTTAATGCCTTTAAGTGTGTGGAAGCAATTATCTCTCCCTCAGCTAGTCCGCACCAAAATGACTTTGGAATTAGCTAACCGTACGGTTGCTTATCCAGTGGGGATAGCCGAAGACGTTTTTGTAGGAGTCGACAAATTCACTTTTCCTGCCGATTTCGTCGTAGTCGACTACGATATGGACCCTCGTGTGCCATTGATCGCCGGACGTCCATTCTTGAGGACCGGTCGCACTTTCATCGATGTTGAAGCGGGTGAGCTTATCATGAGAGTGGGTGACGATAAAATCGTTTTCAACATGGGAAAGCTTTCTAAACAGCCTTATTCATACGAGAGCGTTAATTGTATCGACGTTCTTAATGAGGCTTGTGAAGAACACTTCAAAGATGCTTGTAAAAGTATTCCTACCTCTCCTCCCAATGTTGAGACCGTTTCCTCTATTGATTCATCACTAACTCTATTTGGAGAAAGTGATTTCCTTTGGAAAGATTTTGAAGCAAACATGGGAGATGTGAACTTAGAATATTACGATTCTCCCACCGATTGGGATGAAGACATTCGTCTCATTGAGAAACTTCTCAAAGAGGACCATATTTCTCCACCATCTCCCAAGGATATTGCTATCGATGAACCGAATTTGAATCTGCCTCCCATCAAAAATCCTTCGGATTTAGAGCTTAAGGAGTTGCCATCCCATCTTGAGTACGTGTTCCTTGAAGAAAAGAAGAAGTCGCCCGTCATCATCGCGAAGGACTTGAAATAAGACGAAAAATTTCGCCTCATCGCCGTGCTTAAAGATCATAAGAAGGCAATTGCTTGGAAAATTTCCGATATCCGCAGAATTGATCCAAACTTTTGTACTCACAAGATTCTCATGGAAGATGACTTTAAACCCGCAATCCAGAGCCAAAGAAGGGTTAATCCTCGAATTCATGACGTCATCAAACAATAGGTTATCAAACTTCTTGATGCCGGCTTGATTTACCCTATTTCGGATTCGCCATGGGTAAGTCCCGTCCATTGTGTGCCCAAGAAGGGTGGAATAACCGTTGTTCCCAATTAACACAACGAGTTGATTCCTAATCGTCTCGTCACTGGGTGGAGAGTTTGTATCGACTATCGCAAACTCAATGATGCCACGAGAAAAGATCATTTTCCTCTTCCTTTCATGGATCAAATGCTCGAGCGTCTAGCGGGTAATGACTATTACTGCTTCTTAGACGGTTTCTCCAGGTATTTTCAAATTCCCATCGATCCCAAAGACCAAGAAAAGACCACATTCACTTGTCCCTACGGAACATTTGCTTACAAACGCATGCCTTTCGGTTTATGCAATGCTCCTGGGACGTTCCAAAGGTGTATGATGGCTATCTTTCATGACATGGTTGAAGAAACTATGGAAGTCTTCATGGATGATTTCTCGGTTTATGGCGATTCTTTCTCTGCTTGCCTTGCCAATTTAGAACGTATGCTTAAGCAGTGTGAAGACACTCACCTTGTTCTTAATTGGGAAAAATGCCATTTCATGGTAAAAGAGGGCATCATGCTAGGACACAAAATCTCCAAAGCCGGTCTTGAAGTGGACCGTGCTAAAGTCGATGTTATTGCTAAATTGCCTCCACCTTCAACCGTGAAGGGTGTGAGAAGTTTCCTCGGTCATGCGGGCTTCTACCGTCGATTCATCAAAGATTTTTCTAAAATCGCTCGCCCGATGACCCACCTCTTAGAGAAAGATACTCCTTTTATCTTTTCTAACGAGTGTATTGAAGCCTTCAACCTTCTTAAGGATAAGCTAACTAAGGCACCGGTCTTGGTTACCCCTAATTGGGAGCTTCCCTTTGAGTTGATGTGTGATGCTAGCGACTATGCTATTGGAGCGGTTTTGGGCCAAAGAGTGAACAAACACTTCCAACCAATCCACTACGCTAGCAAGACAATGACGGGGGCTCAATTGCATTACATGACAACCGAAAAAGAGCTTTTAGCTGTTGTCTATGCCTTTGAAAAGTTCCGCCCCTATCTTGTCCTTTCCACCACAATCGTTTATACCGATTATTCCGCGTTGAAGTACTTGTTAACTAAACAAGATTCCAAACCAAGACTTCTTCGCTGGGTTTTGCTACTTCAAGAATTTAAAATCGAAATTCGTGACAAGAAGGGAGCCGAAAACCTAGCCGCGGATCATCTCAGTAGACTTGAGGATCCTTATCAAGGGGATCAACCGAACAAAGAGATCAATGACTCTTTTCCCTTGAGACTTTAATGTATATCAATTCGAATCAAGATGAGACCCCGTGGTTTGCGGACATTGCAAACTACTTGGCGGGTGGAATTCTCATTGACGGGTTAACATCCCAGCAAAAGAAAAAGTTCTTCAAAGACATTAAGACTTACTTTTGGGATGACCCGTATCTATTCAAACAATGTGCTGATTTGATTATTCGCCGATGTGTTGATGGACCGGCAGCTTTAGACATTCTCGACGCTTGGCACAAAGGACCCACCGGTGGTCACTTTGGTCCCAACTACACCGCCAAAAAAGTGTTTGACTCGGGATTTTATTGGCCCACCATTTATCGTGATGCTCACGAGATGGTTAAACATTATGATGCTTGATACACTGATTTTGTATGGGTTCAGATTTTACTCTCGATATCCTCCCGAATTGATCTAGGTCTTAAGTGGAATGATTGTTCTTGGTTACTAAAGAAAAGGGGTTTGGTTTTCTAGTCTAATAAGAAGTGGAAATGAAAATTTAAATCAAAGACAATTACTTTAATTATAATTAACAAAGACTTGTATTAAACTTAAGATTAAAATTAAGATTGAAATTAAAATTGAAATTAAAGTTCAATAAGCATAAAGGAACAGTAAAGCAAACAAACAGTAACCTAAAAGAGAAATTGATTCGGAACTTTAACCTTTGATTCGGAACTTACTCAAAGACAACTCATCCGGAAGTTACTGTTCATTCATCCGGAACTTTCTCATTCGGAACTTACTGGCTTGGTTCGGAACCTTCCGAATGAAGGTTTGGTTCGGAAGTCTTGCTTGGTTCGGAACCTTCCGAATGAAGGTTCGGTTCGGAAGTATTGTCTTGATCCGGAACTTACTGGTTGGTTCGGAACCTTCCGAATGAAGGTGTTTGGTTCGGAACTTATGGACTTCCGAATGAAATGGTTGGTTCGGAACTTAGCTTGGTTGATTCGGAACTTTCCGGATGAAGGGTTGGTTCGGAAGTTTTTAGACTTCCGAATGAAGTAGCTTGATTCGGAACTTCTGGAAACCCAGATACAGTACAGTTAACGAAGAACAAGGAAACCCATTTTTAATCCAAAAATCACTAAGTTTTTCACCAAAGACTAAAATAACTCAATCAAAAAGCATCTATTAACCATAAACTACTAATCCCATCAACAAAAACACAAATCCCAACAACTTTTGAAGATCAAATCAAGAAAATAAAAACTTAAAAACTTGAAGATAAAGATGATGATGAACAAGATAAAATTGAAAGATTAAACAAGAACTTAGTATTGAATGATTAATGTTTTGACAAGATAAAGCAAAGATTAAGATTACAAGATGAGAAAATTAAAGATTAAAAATCACCAATCACCCTAATGGTGATGGTGGTGAAACGGAACCGAGAGAAAAAAGTGGAGAAGAAGAAAAACTAAGCTAACTCCTGGATGTGTGTGAGGGAACCCTTTATATAGGCTTGTCCTTTAGTTGGTGAGTGGGCTTTCTCCCGTTCTTCTTGTCTTTTCGTCTTTTCAGAAAAGTTTCCGTTTTCGATTCTGATTCGGGATTTGTCGTCGATTAAATTCAACTCGTCCTTTAATTTCTTCGTTTAATAGACTTGAGTTTCTTCGACTTATATAAATCTTCCATCTTTGGTCCTTTTCTTCGATAAATCTTCGAATAGGCCCAGTGACTTCAAATCTTTTGCATCTCTTGGACAATAGACTTTATCTTGAGTCTTTTTCTTCAGTAAAACCCGTGCAATCCCATGTTTTCTTCAATATTCATCCGGTTGGCTCTGAAAACACAATAAACACAAAAACCACGCATAATTCCAAACAAATGATATTAAATACGTGTTTTGGTCTCGTTTTAGCCCGAATTAAGTGGTAAAAGGATGGGTGTTTACACACCTATCAAATCCCCTACACTTAACCATTGCCATGCCCTCATGCAATGCTTAGTGATAAAGCAAGCTTACACTTTTCTCATAATTAATCAACCTTGGCCTTATTTAAATTCTACTAAACAAAAATTAAAGAAATAAAACTTCAAAGGTAGCAAGGGATAGAAAACCATTTTCACTTGAAAATAGCTACATGGAAATAACTTGCAAAGAAATCGATGACTTACATTAGGGCTTTGGTGCTGCGAAGATTTATCACCCTCAAGTTTCACGTTCCCCAAACTAAGCTTAAAAACGAGATCATTGTTATTATAAGTTAGCAATTCAAACACTTACACACATGGCTTAATTAAATTCTTAAACTCCCTAATTCCTAGGTGTATCTCTTATATTTTATTTTTGTCTTAGAATGATCATGAAGATGCATTTTTGGACTTATTTTGATAGTTTATTTATGCTGAAAGCAAAGTAGGACGATTTGGTCAATAGTTAGCTAAAGGACAAAATCTCTTAAAACTGCTTCTCGGGATATCAAAAAGTTCATATCTTGGCATAACTTGGTTCACGATTTGAGACCTTTCTCGGGCCGATATTTGGCATGTACTTCATACTTCATATCTTCGAGAGACGTTCTTGAGATAATGGTCTTCTCATCATAATAGAGTTTCTTCACTTGGAGACTTTTGAGGGGTACTCCAACTTTGTTGACCACGACTTCATGATTATTTCTTCGATCTCTATTTGGGATTTTGAGATACAACGATCCGCCTCCTTTTCGGACTTGGATCTATTTATCCTCATACCTTGTTAGGGTCTTTTCGGATAGACTTCTCCATGATCTTTATGGGAGTTGATTGCTTTTCGTCGTGAGTCTTGATCCTTCATATTGACTTTAGGAATAATGCTTTTCACATCACTTTGGATCTTCAGCAATAAAATTGAATCCTCATGCCTTGTTAGGGCCTTTTCGGACTCGCCAATCTTCGCGCCCCGCTTCATAAGTTATGCCTTGGCTATGAACTCTTATCATTACCGAGCAACTTTTAAACGATCTTGGGCTAGAAGCTAAGTAACTTTTCAAATCGTACGACCTTACTTATTGCAGATAAATTATTAGCAAGTGATGGGAGAATAGGCAAATAATTACACCAAGTGAGCTTGCGCAAGAATACCGACTTATAATTGACTCTATCATTTCTCGTCCTCCACAATTTAAAATCTCAAGTAATGAGATTCGTGGACACTTAGCCTAATAAACCAATTAAGGTCTACATGGTTAAGGATACTAGCTAGAATAAACTTGGATAAGTCTATTCGGGTTGAGTCAAAATAAACGCAACGGGCCTAATATGTCAAAGACTTCTAAACTAGCTACACCACTTTATTAAAATTAGACTTTATTGCGGGATATATACATATGAAAGCAACGATAAAAATTTAAAAATTACAACTAAATGGCCAAAGTTAATAAAAAATTTGAAAAATGTTGAAAAATATGATTTTCCGGTTAATTGAGGGCATTTTCATGGAAAAGTCCACTTAAAACTTCGATAGAAGTCCCCCCTGCACTTAAGATAAACATTGTCCTCAATGTTTAAGCATGTGGGAAAAGTTTCCCCTACACTTATGACATTGTGCACGTTTGTTAACTCAAGTTAAGGAAGAGACGACTAAAGTGATCAATTTCAAATGTGAGTATGAAGAAAATTGAATCACGATAGTTGAGAGATAGAACCGGATTTCGGATAACACGGGAGCACGGTTCTTTAAAAACTTCCAAGAGTGCACTAATCCCTGTAATCACATCACCATACAAAGACAAACACATATAGAAGTCCCCCCCTACACTTAGGGGATTAAAACATAAAAGGATAGATACTCGGGCTGCCTCCCGAGGAGCGCTTGTTTTTGATAACCGAGTCACGAGCCTGACTCGACCCAAAATTAGTTCATGGGGAACGTGGTGAGGGATGGAATCACCTCCTGAGAGGTGTCCTCACCAAAGTACAACTTCACTCATTGGCCATTCACCTTAAAATTTGGTCCATTAGGTTGAGCGAGCTCGAGAGTACCATATGGAAAAATTTGGGCAATGGTGAATGGGCCGGACCAACGAGATTTGAGCTTTCCCGAGAAGATTTTCAACCGAGAGTTAAAAAGTAGGACTTTGTCTCCAACATGGAACTCTCGGTTTTTGATCTTGGAGTCGTGAATGAGCTTAGTTCTTTCCTTATAGATCAAAGAATTTTCATAAGCCTCATTACGGAGTTCATTTAGCTCATTGAGTTGGATCTTGCGTAGGTCACCGGCTTTGTTTATATCAAAATTAGCCCACTTCAAGGCCCAATAAGCCTTGTGCTCCAACTCAATGGGGAGGTGACACGCTTTCCCGTACACAAGACGATAAGGCGTACAGCCGATCGGGGTCTTGTAAGCAGTACAGAAAGCCCACAAAGCATCATCAAGTTTATCAGCCCAAGAGGCACGATGCTCTCCCACGGTTCTTTCAAGAATTCGCTTCAGTCCTCGATTGGATATTTCAGCCTGGCCATTAGTTTGTGGGTGGTAGGCTGTGGAAAGACGATGGTTCACACCGTACTTAGCCATGACTCTAGCAAATTGGTCATTGCAGAAATGAGTCCCACGATCACTAATAATGGCGCGAGGCACACCGAATCTAGCGAAAAGAGCTTTCAAAAAGTTACAAACCACCCTTGCGTCATTAGTAGGCAAAGCTTTGGCTTCAACCCACTTTGAAACGTAGTCAACGGCTACAAGGATGTATTTGTTTCCTTTAGACGAAGGGAATGGCCCCATAAAGTCGATACCCCAAACATCAAAAATTTCACACTCTTGAATGAAATTCTGAGGCATCTCGTCTTTATGTGTGATTTTGCCTTGCTTTTGGCAAACATCACATCGTTTGATCATATCGTGAGCATCACGGTATATGGAGGGCCAATAAAATCCGGAATCAAACAGTTTTTTAGCGGTGTAGTTGGGACCAAAGTGACCACCGGTGGGTCCTTTGTGGCAAGCATTAAGGATTTCAGACGCTGCCGGTCCATCAACACATCGGCGAATAATCAGGTCAGCGCATTGTTTGAATAGGTAAGGGTCGTCCCAAAAGTAAGTCTTGATGTCGGTGAAGAACTTCTTCTTTTGTTGGGACGTCAACCCTTCCTTGAGAATTCCACCCGCCAAGTAGTTTGCAAAGTCCGCAAACCACGGGGTTTCATTCGGCTTCGAGTTTATAGACATTAAGGTCTCCAAGGGAAAAGAATCATTGATTTCTTTGGTCGGATGATCCCCTTGGTAAGGATCCTCAAGTCTGCTAAGATGATCCGCGGCTAGGTTTTCTGCTCCTTTTTTATCGCGAATTTCGATTTTAAATTCCTGGAGCAGCAAAACCCAGCGAAGAAGTCTTGGTTTGGAATCTTGCTTTGTCAACAAGTACTTCAGCGCGGAATGATCGGTGTACACAATAGTGGTAGAAAGGACAAGATAGGGGCGGAATTTTTCAAAAGCATAGACAACAGCTAAAAGCTCTTTTTCGGTTGTCGTATAATGCAATTGTGCCCCCGTCATTGTCTTGCTAGCGTAATGGATCGGTTGGAAGTGTTTGTTCACTCTTTGTCCAAGAACCGCTCCAATAGCAAAATCACTAGCGTCGCACATCAACTCAAAAGGAAGCTCCCAATTAGGGGTAACCAAGACGGGTGCCTTAGTTAGCTTATCCTTAAGCGAGTTGAAGGCTTCAAGGCACTCTTTGGAGAAGATAAAAGGAGTATCTTTTTCCAAGAGGTGGGTCATCGGGCGAGCGATTTGGGAAAAATCTTTGATGAAACGACGGTAGAAGCCCGCATGACCCAGGAAACTTCTCACACCCTTCACGGTTGAAGGTGGAGGCAACTTTGCGATAACATCGACTTTAGCACAGTCTACTTCAAGACCGGCTTTCGAAATCTTATGTCCAAGCATGACGCCTTCTTTTACCATAAAATGGCATTTTTCCCAATTCAGAACTAGGCGAGTGTCTTCGCACCGCTTGAGCATACGTTCCAAATTGGCAAGGCAAGAAGAGAACGAATCCCCGAAGACCGAGAAATCATCCATTAAGACTTCCATGGTTTGTTCAACCATGTCATGGAAGATAGCTAACATGCACCTTTGGAAAGTCCCGGGCGCATTACATAAGCCAAAAGGCATTCTTTTGTAAGCGAAAGTGCCATAGGGACAAGTGAATGTAGTCTTCTCTTGATCTTGGGGATCGATGGGTATTTGAAAATAACCCGAGAAACCATCGAGAAAGCAGTAATATTCATTACCGGCTAAACATTCAAGCATTTGGTCCATAAAAGGTAGAGGGAAATGATCCTTTCTCGTGGCATCATTGAGTTTGCGGTAGTCTATACAAACTCTCCACCCAGTAACGAGACGAGTGGAAATCAACTCGTTGTGTTCATTGGGAACAACGGTTATTCCGCCCTTCTTGGGCACACAATGGATTGGACTAACCCATGGGGAATCCGAAATAGGGTAAATCATACCCGCATCAAGAAGTTTGATAACCTCTGTTTCGATGACTTCATGGATTTTTGGATTCACCCTTCGTTGGCTTTGAATAGTCGGCTTATAGTCGTCCTCCATGAGAATTTTGTGTGTGCAGAAGTGAGGATCAATTCCACGAATATCGGAAATCTTCCAAGCAATAGCCTTCTTATGAGCTTTCAGCACGGCAACGAGGCGGGTCTTCTCTGCATCTTTCAAATCCTTTGCAATAATGACGGGCGACTTCTTGTTGTCGTCAAGGAACACGTACTCGAGATGTGGCGGCAACTCCTTAAGTTCCAAATCCGGAGGATTTTCGACGGGAGGCGTTTTCAAAATCGAAGTATCGATAGCAATGACCGTGGGAGATGGAGGCGAAGGTTTGTCTTCAGTGAGAAGATTGTCAAAGAAATTCATGTCTTCATCCCCCTCGGTGGGAGAATCATTAGTAGCTAAATTCACATCTCCCATGGTATCTTCAAGATTGTTCCAAAATAAATCACTATCTCCAAATAGAGACAACGATGAATCAATAGAGGACACGGTCTCAACAGTGGGAAGAGAGGTAGGAATACTTTTGCAAGCATCATTAAAGTGTTCTTCACAAGCCTCATCAAGAACGTCAATACAATTAACGCTCTCATATGAATAAGGCTGTTTAGACAACTTTCCCATGTTGAAAACTACTTTATCGTCACCCACTCTCATGATAAGCTCACCGGCTTCAACATCAATGAGAGTGCGACCGGTCCTAAGGAATGGACGACTAACAATCAGTGGCACACGGGGATCCATCTCGTAGTCGACGATAACAAAATCAGCAGGGAAGGTGAATTTGTCGACTCCTACAATGACGTCTTCAGCTATCCCCACTGGATAAGCAACCGTACGGTTAGCCAATTCCAAAGTCATTTTGGTGGGGACTAGCTCTGGGAGAGATAATTGCTTCCAAACACTTA
Source organism: Glebionis coronaria (assembly GCA_025667525.1). NCBI lineage: Eukaryota > Viridiplantae > Streptophyta > Magnoliopsida > Asterales > Asteraceae > Glebionis > Glebionis coronaria. The sequence continues at coordinate 171,656,820 of CM046877.1, read as the reverse complement.
GAGGCATGAGATTAATACTGGCACCTAGATCGGCTAGGGCCATGCAATTCTCTACTCCCGGGAAATTGCAAGGGATAAGAAAACGACTCGGATCACCAAGCTTGATTGGCAATTTCCTTAAGAGCACTGCAGAGCAGTTCTCATTAAGTTGGGTGTTGGCGAGATCGAGGAGCTTTTCCTTGTCGCTCAGAAGATCTTTAAACATTTTCGCATATTTAGGCATGTGAGCGAGAGCCTCAGCGAAGGAGATATTGAAATTCAGTTGTTTGAACATTTTAAGGAAATTCGAAACCTGAATATCATCCTTGCTCTTTTGCTTCTCTTTCCTCAACCTTGAAGGATAAGGTATATTGGAAGAAGAGGAAGGCTTTAGGGAAATAGGATCACTCACAACCACGGGTGGAGGAGGGGTAGAATGAAGAGGTGGAGAAATTGGGGAAGGAGAAGGATGAGGAATAGGAGCAGGTGACTCGTTCTCCTTAGTCACAACCACCGGTGGAGGTATAGGAAGCTCGGGCTCCTTAGTACCTTTGCCACTTCGAGTGGTGATTGCTTTCATCTCCCCTCTTGGGTTCGCAACGGTGTTACTCGGAAGAGTACCCGAAGAAGAGGGTTGATTACCTTGGAAGAAACTAGCCATCATGTTCCTCAGGTCATTTGTTTGGGTATCCGACGTATTTCTCATATCGGCTCTCAAATCATTTCCTTGCTTGACCAAGTCTGCTTTCAAATTGCGCACTTCCTCTTGGAGATTTCCTACTATCACATCATTGGTTCTCATGTAGGTTGCAACCTCTTGGTGTAATGCAGTGGTGGCTTGGTTGGGAGGAGCATTGTATGCAGGTGGTTGGTAAGCAGGTTGTTGGTAGACTTGATTGTTACGTTGAGGTGGTTGTTGTTGCTTGTGAGGTGGGATGTATGGTTGTCGAGGTGGTTGTTGTTGTTGAGGAGGGCGGTTAAGGTTTTGTTGTTGGTTTGGGTTGTTTGGGGGAAAACCAGGTGGGGAAAGGTAGTTGTTGGATCGATAGCTAAGCAAGTTACGGTCACCTTGAGGTCTAGCTTGATAAGCAGGTTGTTGGTAGGTGCCATATGCCGCATTCACATTCTCAGCAGGGTAATCTTGGGTGGCGGTACAAGTTGTGTAAGAGTGAGGACCACCGCATATCTCACAAGGTTGGCTGACAGCGTTCACTTGAGCGTTTTTTGCGTTGTTGCTGTTGTAGTTGCTGACGGTGTGGGTGACAAGCGATTCAAGAAGCGTGGTGATTTTGTCTAGTCGCTTGTCGCTGTCATTAGTGCTAGCACTAGCAACATTGGTCCCAACACTCTTGGTTTGCACACGAGATTTGTTCTCAATGATATCCCAAGCAGCATTGGAAGTCTTAGCCAATAGATTACCCCCCGAGGCACTATTCAGTGAATCTTGGTCACTCATGCTTAAACCATTGTAAAAAGTATTGATTTGATGTACTTTGGTAAAACCATGTTGTGGGCATTTCCTTAAAAGATCTTTAAAACGATCCCAAGATTCACTGAATGACTCATCGTACTTTTGTTCAAAGTTTATAATCTCATTCCGCAAAGCGGTAGTACGAGAGGGTGGAAAAAAGTAGTTGATAAACTTTGTTTCCAAATCCGTCCACGAGAGAATACTCTGTGGCGGTTCCTTAGCAAGCCAATGCCGGGCTTGTCCCTCTAAAGAAAAGGGAAAAAGTTGTAACCTTATCACTTCTTGTGGAACTCCATTGAACTTGACCGTGTTGGTGAGTTGTAGAAATCTCTTGATGTGGTCGTGTGGATCATCAATGGTACGTCCCAAGAATGGTTGAGCGGAGACCATCTGGATAAAGCCTGATTTTAGCTCGAAATTGTTGGCGGCAATTGGTGGTACAACAATTGGATCCGTGTTGCCATCGACATGAGCTTGCAGCAATTCAATCATTGGGCGATTATCCGGAAGGTGCTCATTGTTGTTGTTATTATTCATATTGTTGTTGTTATTATTGTTTGGAGGTGGTACACCGGCCATGTCTAAGTGATCGAGAGGCTCGGGCTCTTGATATGACATGGATCGAGTGCGCATACACCTGCAAAAGAACGAACAAAGAAAAGCAAAGCACAAATATTTTTGGTTTTTATGTTTTTTTAATTTTTTTGTATGTTTGAAAATTTTATATTTTTTTAGTTGTTTTTGAAGATTTTCTTGAAAAAGTAACGTTCACGGGGAACGGATCCCAAAATCCAAGTTCTCACAAAAAACTTTTGATCTTAACGAGAAGAGCCGGCAGCGGCGCCATTTGATACACTGATTTTGTATGGGTTCAGATTTTACTCTCGATATCCTCCCGAATTGATCTAGGTCTTAAGTGGAATGATTGTTCTTGGTTACTAAAGAAAAGGGGTTTGGTTTTCTAGTCTAATAAGAAGTGGAAATGAAAATTTAAATCAAAGACAATTACTTTAATTATAATTAACAAAGACTTGTATTAAACTTAAGATTAAAATTAAGATTGAAATTAAAATTGAAATTAAAGTTCAATAAGCATAAAGGAACAGTAAAGCAAACAAACAGTAACCTAAAAGAGAAATTGATTCGGAACTTTAACCTTTGATTCAGAACTTACTCAAAGACAACTCATCCGGAAGTTACTGTTCATTCATCCGGAACTTTCTCATTCGGAACTTACTGGCTTGGTTCGGAACCTTCCGAATGAAGGTTTGGTTCGGAAGTCTTGCTTGGTTCGGAACCTTCCGAATGAAGGTTCGGTTCGGAAGTATTGTCTTGATCCGGAACTTACTGGTTGGTTCGGAACCTTCCGAATGAAGGTGTTTGGTTCGGAACTTATGGACTTCCGAATGAAATGGTTGGTTCGGAACTTAGCTTGGTTGATTCGGAACTTTCCGGATGAAGGGTTGGTTCGGAAGTTTTTAGACTTCCGAATGAAGTAGCTTGATTCGGAACTTCTGGAAACCCAGATACAGTACAGTTAACGAAGAACAAGGAAACCCGTTTTTAATCCAAAAATCACTAAGTTTTTCACCAAAGACTAAAATAACTCAATCAAAAAGCATCTATTAACCATAAACTACTAATCCCATCAACAAAAACACAAATCCCAACAACTTTTGAAGATCAAATCAAGAAAATAAAAACTTAAAAACTTGAAGATAAAGATGATGATGAACAAGATAAAATTGAAAGATTAAACAAGAACTTAGTATTGAATGATTAATGTTTTGACAAGATAAAGCAAAGATTAAGATTACAAGATGAGAAAATTAAAGATTAAAAATCACCAATCACCCTAATGGTGATGGTGGTGAAATGGAACCGAGAGAAAAAAGTGGAGAAGAAGAAAAACTAAGCTAACTCCTGGATGTGTGTGAGGGAACCCTTTATATAGGCTTGTCCTTTAGTTGGTGAGTGGGCTTTCTCCCGTTCTTCTTGTCTTTTCGTCTTTTCAGAAAAGTTTCCGTTTTCGATTCTGATTCGGGATTTGTCGTCGATTAAATTCAACTCGTCCTTAATTTCTTCGTTTAATAGACTTGAGTTTCTTCGACTTATATAAATCTTCCATCTTTGGTCCTTTTCTTCGATAAATCTTCGAATAGGCCCAGTGACTTCAAATCTTTTGCATCTCTTGGACAATAGACTTTATCTTGAGTCTTTTTCTTCAGTAAAACCCGTGCAATCCCATGTTTTCTTCAATATTCATCCGGTTGGCTCTGAAAACACAATAAACACAAAAACCACGCATAATTCCAAACAAATGATATTAAATACGTGTTTTGGTCTCGTTTTAGCCCGAATTAAGTGGTAAAAGGATGGGTGTTTACACACCTATCAATGCTTGCCAAAAACAAGGCAAGATCACACATAAAGATGAGATGCCTCAAAATTTCATACAAGAATGTGAAATCTTTGATGTTTGGGGTATCGACTTTATGGGGTCATTCCCTTCATCTAAAGGAAACAAATACATCCTTGTAGCCGTTGACTACGTTTCTAAATGGGTTGAAGCCAACGCTTTACCCACTAATGACGCAAGGGTGGTTTGTAACTTTTTGAAATCGCTGTTCGCTAGATTCGGTGTGCCTCGTGCCATTATTAGTGATCGCGGGACTCATTTTTGCAATGATCAATTCGCAAGAGTCATGGCTAAGTATGGTGTCAATCATCGTCTTTCCACCGCATACCACCCACAAACTAATGGCCAGGCTGAAATATCTAACCGAGGGTTAAAGCGAATTCTTGAACGAACCGTGGGAGAGCATCGTGCCACATGGGCCGATAAACTTGATGATGATCTGTGGGCTTTCCGTACCGCATACAAGACTCCGATTGGTTGTACACCATATCGTCTCGTGTACGGGATAGCATGACACCTCCCCATTGAGTTGGAGCACAAGTCTTATGAAAATTCTTTGATCTATAAGGAAAAGACGAAGCTCATTCATGACTCTAAGATTAAGAACCGAGAGTTCCAAGTTGGAGACAAAGTTTTGCTCTTTAACTCTCGGTTGAAAATCTTTTCGGGCAAGCTGAAATCTCGTTGGTCCGGCCCATTCACCATTGCCCAAATTTTTCCATATGGTATTCTCGAGCTCGCTCAACCTAATGGACCTAATTTTAAGGTGAATGGCCAACGAGTGAAGTTGTACTTTGGTGAGGACATCTCTCATGAGATGATTCCGTCCCTCACCACGTTCCCCATGAACTAATTTTAGGTCGAGTCAGGCTCGTGACTCGGTTATAAAAAACAAGCGTTCCTCGGGAGGCAACCCGAGTATCTATCCTTTTCCGTTTTAACCTCCTAAGTGTAGGGGGACCTATGTAGGTTGTTTGTGTTTGTTTGGTGATGTGATTACAGGGATGAATGCACTTTTGGAACCTTTGAAGAACCGTGCTCCCGTGTTATCCGCAATCCGGTTCTATCTCTCAACTATCGTGATTCAATTTTCTTCATACTCACATTTGAAATTGATCACGTTAGTCGTCTCTTCCTTAGCTTGATTTAACCAACGTGCACAATGTCATAAGTGTAGGGGAGACTTTTCCCACATGCTTAAACATTGAAGACAATGTTTATCTTAACTGTAGGGGGAATTCTATCGAAGTTTTAAGTGAAATTTTCCATAAAAATGCCTTCATTTAACCGGAAAATCATCTTTTTCAGCATTTTTCAATTTTTTAATTAACTTTGGCCATTTAGTCGTAATTTTTAAAATTTTATCATTACTTTCATGTGTATATATCCCATAATAAAGTCAAAAATATTAATAAAGTGGTGTAGCTAGTTTTGAAGTCTTTGACATATTAGGCCCATTGCGATTATTTTGACTCAACCCGAATAGACTTATCCAAGTTTATTCTAGCTAGTATCCTTAACCATGTAGACCTTAATTGGTTTATTAGGCTAAGCATCCACGAGTCTCATTACTTGAGATTTTAAATTGTGGAGGACGAGAAATGATAGAGTCAATTATAAGTCGGTATTCTTACACAAGCACACTTGGTGTGATTATTTGCCTACTCTCCCATCACTTGCTAATAATTTATCTACAATAAGTAAGGCCGTACGATTTGAAAGGTTACTTAGATTCTAGCCCAAGATCGCTTAAAAGTAGCTCGGTAATGATAAGAGTTCATAGCCAAGGCATAACTAATGAAGCGGGGTGCGAAGATTGGCGAGTCCGAAAAGGCCGTAACAAGGCATGAGGATTCAATCTTATTGCTAAAGATCCAAGGTGATGTGAAAAGCATTATTCCCAAAGTCAATATGAAGGATCAAGACTCACGACGAAAAGCAATCAACTCCCATAAAGATCATAAAGAAGTCTATCCGAAAAGACCCTAACAAGGTATGAGGATAAATAGATCCAAGTCCGAAAAGGAGGCGGATCGTTGTATCTCAAAATCCCAAATAACGATTGAAGAAATAATGATGAAGTCGTGGTCAACAAAGTTGGAGTACCCCTCAAAAGTCTCCAAGTGAAGAACTCTATTAACTAAGAGAAGACCATTATCTCAAGAACGTCTCTCAAGATATGAAGAATGAAGTACATGCCAAATATCGGCCCGAGAAAGGTCTCAAATCGTGAAGCGAGTTATGCCAAGATATGAACTTTTTGATATCCCGAGAAGCAGTTTTAAGAGATTTTATCCTTTAGCTAACTATTAATCAAATCGCCCTACTTTGCTTTCAGCCTAAATAAACTATCGCAGTAAGTCCAAAAATGCATCTTCATGATCATTCTAAGACAAATATAAAATATAAGAGATACACCTAGGAATAAGGGAGTTTAAGCATATAATTAAGCCATGTGTGTAAGTGTTTGATTTGCTAACTTATAATAACAATGATCTCGTTTTTAAGCTTAGTTTGGGGAACGTGAAACTTGAGGGTGATAAATCTTCGCAGCACCAAAGCCCTAATGCAAGTCCTTGACCTCTTTGCAAGTTATTTCCATATAGCTATTTTCAAGTGAAAATGGTTTTCTATCCTTTTGTTTACTTTAAAGTTTTAATTTCTCTTAGTACTTTAATTTTTGTTTAGTAGTATGTTAATAAGGCCAAGGTTGATTGATTATGAGAAAAGTGTAAACTTGCTTTATCTCTAAGCATTGCATGAGGGCATGGCAATGGTTAAGTGTAGGGGATTTGATAGGTGTGAAAACACCCATCCTTTTACCACTTATTTCTTGCTAAAACGAGACCAAAACGCGTATTTAATATCATTTGTTTGGAATTATGCGTGGTTTTTGTGTTTATTGTGTTTTCAGAGTCAACCGGATGAATATTGAAGAAAACATGGGATTGCACGGGTTTTATCGAAGAAAAAGACTCCAGACGAAGTCTATTGTCCAAGAGATGCAAAAGAATTGAAGTCAATGGGCCTATTTGAAGATTTATCGAAGAAAAGGACCAAAGGCGGAAGATTTACATATGTCTAAGAACTCAAGTCTATTAATCGAAGAAATTAAAAAGACGAGTTGAATTTAATCGTCGACAAATCCCGAATCAGAATCGAAAACGTCAACTTTTCTGAAAAGACGAGAAGACAAGAAGAAAGGGAGAAAGCCCACTCACCAACCAACCACTAGGCCTATAAATAGGACTCACCTTCACACTTTTTGAGGAGTTTTTCATTTACAGTTCTTTCTTTTCTTTCGTAGGAAGCCAACACCACTAAGGTGTTGGTGATTTTTCATTATCATTGAATCTTTAATCTTGTAAGTTTTTTAATCTTTCCTTTTGTTTACTTTACCTTAATCAATCAATATCATCTTCCATTTCAATCTTGTTCATCTTTATTTTTTATTTAAAGTCTTAAGTTCTTGTTTGGTTGATTTTAATCCATAAAAGTAAGTGGGTTTTGTGTTTTTAGTGATTTGGTTTGATGATTATGGTTAGTTAATGATTATTGGTTAGCTTGGTTTAAATCTTTTGGTTTATTTTGATTGATTTGGTGAAAAATCGTCTTCTCTGTTTCTTTACTGTTCTTCACAAACCCAGATTCCGAATCAACCATTTTTCCCAAACATTCCGGATCAACATCTTTATTCCGTATCAATATTTTTCATCCGGAATATTTTATATTCCGGATCAGTGTCTTTCATCCGGAATAACCTTTGTTCCGAGTCAAGCCTTTCATCCGGAATAATCAGTAATTCCGGATCAACTCAAACTTTCCGGATCAAATCCATTATTCCGGATAACATAGTTATTCCGGATCAAGCTCCTTTCCATTTTATTCCGCATCAACCCTTTTGTTCCGCATCAACTTCAATATTCCGCATCAACCCTTTTATTCCGCATCAACCCTTTTATTCCGAATCAAGCTCTTTTACAATATTATTCCGGATCAAATCCATTATTCCGACTCAAGGTTTTAAGTTTCATTTATTCCGAATGAACATCTTTTTCAGCTTTTCTTATTTTAAGTTTTTCTTAAGTTTTCTAAGTCGAGTTTTTAAATTCAGTTTTATTTACTATTTTGATTAATTGTCTTAGCTTATTTTCACGACTTTGCTCTTTTATTACTTTTTCGTAGGATAGAAAACCAAACCCCCTATTTGTCACCAAGAACGACTATTCCACTTTAAACCGTGATCAATTCGAGAAGATTCCGAGAATATAATCTGAACCCCATGCAAAACCCTAGTATCAACTTTCTCAATATCCATGATATATCCTTTGATGTTCTAACCTTAGGTTTATAGCACACTTCATAAACGGCTTTAAATTTAACGGTTACACCCTTTCCATGCTAGATTAGGCATTCGACTACGTCTCTAATATGGGGGTGTTTGCACCCCTAGACTCGAAACATTGAGGACAATGTTTAACTTTAGTATGGGGGGGGGTGAATAGATACTTTCCTTGCCAAACCTTCACGCTTTCCAAAGCTTATCTTTTTGTTTATCGTTTTGTTGTAAAATAAGGCTAAAAATGGTCAAATTTTAAAATTTTTCTCATGTTTTATAAGTGTTTGAAGACACGAATGTAGGTTTTCCGATGGCGAGAATAAGAGTAATTTTTGACTCGACCGTGCGTGTTGAGCACTTAGCTTTGATTCCTTAACTTCACATTAGGCTAAGTCTCTTAAATGAGGACGAGAAATGATAGGGTTAATTATAAGTTACTATGCTAAACGTAGAAGTCGATCTTCTTTCAAAAACTCATGTGTTCTCGTTGTTTGCTTATTCTCCCTTCGCTTGTAAATTATTTTTTGCTTAATAAATATTGACTTAGCGGTTTAGTTCGGATTGTTGGGTTTCTAGTCTTTTCTAGTAGCTTCCGTGTAATTAAATTGGGAAGACATTAAGGTATCGCCAGCGTCACGGTTTTGAAGTATTGGCACCCTAATAATCAAAAGCTTCACCCAATAATAAGATTTCAAATGCTCACCTAAATCAAGCAAACAATTTGAAGCCCCACAAGGCCGAAAAATCTATGCAAAATTGAAAGTGAATCAAGCCATAATCTTCGAAGCTTTAAAGATCCAAAATTCGCCTTAGCGTGAGGATATACGTCTTTGGCTAATAAAACTACCGATGAGGTGGATAATAAAAGGCAAGGCAAGACCGAAGTCATAATAAAAGCTTCATGGCGAAGTGGAATAAAAGATGGAGGTAAACCAAAGATAATAAGGCCCTTCCGTTAGGGGGCGTATAAAAGTCTTGGTAATAAGTCTCATGTCAAAACCGTTATAAAACCGTGTTTATCGATTCTTCTTGTTGACTTAATTTTTTGACATCGTTGTCTATTGGGAGGGGTTATTGATTTGATGGTCTTGGTTACACCGTTAGGACTCTATTTTTAGACCTAAATCTCTATTATCGCATAAGTCAAACAATGTATCCTCGTGAAACATTCAAGACATAATAAAATATAAGAGATACAACTTAGGAAATTGGGAGGATAAGTACGTGATTAGGGCATATGAGTAGTGTTAGCATTACTAACTTATAATGACAATGATCTCGTTGCACGCTTAGCATGGAATTCGGGTGAAAATCGAGGACGATGAAATTATTTCTAACGAAGAATTCACGTGTTCTTATTCTATGAACCTAAACGTCCCATTTTGCGATGAAAATCATACATTATGTCTAAAACGCAAGTAGTAGTAGCAATAGTAGTAGTGTAGCTAGTTTATCATTCAATAAAGTGAATAAAAATGAATTTTGGAGGTGCTATGATACTTTATTCTAGCATTGCGTGAGGGCACGACAATGGTTTAGTATGGGGGAGTGATGAGACTGCTTTTATACATTGTCTCATCATCCAAAACGGGCTTAAAATGCATTAATTATCATGAAAATACCCAAATATATGCTTGTGTTTGTTGCTTGTGTATTTTAGGTACGGATATTGAGGAAATGACAAAAGATCACAAAAATCATGCAAAAACGAACACGGGAAACGAAGCCGTCATTGAACCAAGCCCTAATATGGAATTTCCAAAATTACCCTTGAAGAATTGAAGATTGACAATAATGGTCCCTCAACTTTGGAAGACTTGGCAATTTATACCCTTGTAAAACTCATAAATTACATTGGGGTCCCTAAATTACCAAGAATATACAAGTATGGTCCTTGAAGATCTCAAAGATTACAAGTTTAGCCCTTATGTTCATCATATTAAACTTGAAAGGACTGAATCTGCCAATTGTCCAAACTTGTTAACAAAGGAAAAAGTTATTGGCTATTTATTACCAAGTGAAGAAGCATTGGGAGTCCAGGGACTAAAGTTGCCCAGACAAACAAAATCCCCACCACCACTCCTATGTCTACACGTCACCACCCAGCACCCATTCCACCAATCAAACCACCCACACCCTCCACGTCAGATCCCACCACCCTAACCCCTTTTTAATTTATTAAACCAATTTTTAAACGACTTTAATATAATTAAAAGGGGAGGGAAACAGCTACTGTTTATCACCACTCCCACTAATCTCCTTAATCCCTAAGCATAAACCCTAATCACCATTTCCACAAAACAAAGGGAAAAGTTACAATTAAATCCAGATGGCTAATTCCCTTTATGTAAATCAAAACCCATAACCCAGAAAACCCTCACACTCACCCATGTGACACCCCTGGCCCTCCCCTGCACAAGAAAACAAAGTGATTGACAGCAAATCAACGGACCTGGTGCATTTCGTGTTCCCAAAGATTTAAGGAATGCCTTAGATCAATTCTACATCACTTTCAACCCACAACAAGCCAAGGAACATCACATGTACCTCTTGACCGAATTCAAAAACAAGAATCTTCAAAAGGATATCTGAATATCTCAAGGGCAAAAGTGGAAGGTCATACCATTAGGGTTAGGAGTTCTTTTCAGTTCTAGAACCTTTGTAGCTCGTCTATATAAGAGCCATAGGAGATAGCACTTAGTTCTTGTTCTTGATTTTTCTCCTTTTTCACAAGCCTTGTAAAACCAGTTTATGAATGAATATAAATGGTGTTGAGTTTGATGATGAGAAAGATTGAGTCCCATTTACGTTTCATGTTGTGTTTTGTTTGAAAGAGTTTTCAAAAAGGCATTTTAAGTTTCTGTTTTCAAGTTTTTCAAGTTCTCAAATCCGTTTTTTAGTTGGGCTAGAAAGTTTATAGGCCACATAAGCTACTCATTTGAGCTCTTATATGACCATAGAACCCTGATATCTAAGGGATATCAAGATTCAGTGGGTGTAACCTTGGATAAGAAGTGTTGTGAGGTGGAAATTTTCTTGCTAGTTTGCTCTCTTTGTTTATTTACACCTTACTGTGTCAAAAGCTACAAGCCAAAAGCTTGTAACCTTTGATACTTGCAGTTGTTCTTGGTCTTGTGGTGTTGTGCAGGTACAAGGAAGCAAGACTCATTATCATTGCATCATATTTTTCTTAATTATTTTTGAAGACATTTTTATCTTTGTGGTCCTACTTGGGATTCCCTCAACAAAGCTCTCTACATAGTTTAACATAGCCTTTCAACCCTTTTAAGCTGATTTGGGAAAGCAATAGCAGGTAGTTGTTTGAACTCTCCCATTTAACTTTTTTGGACTGATAATGCATGCTTTGTGATATTTATGTGATTTGATGAGCAACTTGCTATATGATTAGTATGATTGTTGGTTTATACTTGATTCAGTTTTCTTGACTTGTTGAGATTGCTTTGTACATGTTTAGTTAAGATTTGGATGCATGTTATTTGGTAAAATCTGATTTTCAGTTTTTAAGTAGTGTTTGGAATAGGTGTTTAATTGGTTATAAAGTAGAAAGCTTTTATGTGTGTAAGTTAGAATCTGTTTAAGTAGTATTTCTAAGTGTAAACCTGCAAAGTTTTCCTTTTGAAACCCACAAATCAATCTTTTGGCTTTAAAATACTTAATATTGGATGAATTGGTCTGCCATGCTATGATAACCTAGATTTCATGCTCAACTAAGGTTTTCAAGAGTAAAAACATCATTTGTGTAACCTGTTTAGTAGATCTATGTGTTAGAATTTGGAATTTAGGTCAAGTGCATCAGCAAAGAAATCAAACAGCTTGCTAGTTCATATCAGTAACTATTTCATGCCATGATTCTGTGATTTTTGTGTTTAAGCTTGCATTTTTATTGTTGATTTGACTTCCCACAACCCAACTGGTTGTGGGAGTGCCTTTCTTGTCCAAAGAAACCAAGAAACAAAGCCCTAGAGATCAATCAAGTTTTTGAGGCTTTTGTACTAACAGTGGGAACTCCTTTCCCACTGCTTTCACTAATACACTTGCCACTGCTAGTGTTGTTTTCTCAGTTTATTTATAAGCTTTTTCAGCTTATCTAAACGTGCCATAACTTTGTTATGATAATCAATCTTGCTTAATTCACCTGTTTGACTAATCTGGAGGTTGGTAGGTCTTGAATTTTAGATTTGACTAGAAAACGACTTAGTTGACTTTTTAGCAAGTGCTTATTTGACCTTTTCAGCTTGTTTTATGTGCTTATTTGTGATTTTTCTTTGGTATTAAGCTTAGTTTGTTCTTTACAAACGTTTTGCAAGTTAAATCAGCTTCTGAGGTAGTCTAGATCACAAATACGACTATTTTGTCATTTTGTGAATAAGAATTTGAGTTGTTTCTGGATTATTCAGTTGACTTATTTGAATTTTCTTTTTACAAAACATTTTATAATCACAATAGGATGATGTGTATTGAATTTCAGCTCATGGCACAAGCTGATGGCTTAATGGGCCAAAAAGCCCATTAAGAATAAGCTTTGTGTTGATTAAGCTGTGATAAGCTACATTTCAGCTTTTGGGCCTTTGGAATATTTTGTTTAAAATTAAAATTTAAGCTTAACTGGAAGATCTGGGCTTATTTGGTGGATTTTAGTTTATTGGGCCTAATTGCCCATTAAGATTGGACTGTTTTTGAGACTGGCCCATTTGGAGGCCCATTAGGGGCATTTGGGTAATTTCACTTGCATTTTCTGTTTAATTAGCTTAAATTAAGTAGGTTTGCAACTTTTTCGAATTTTTTAGGATTTTTGGATTTTTATTAATATTTTAAAATTATTTTATTGTTAAAAAATTGAAAGTCTGATTTTCTAAATTTTTAAATTTTTCCTAGATTGTAGATACTTAATTAGGAATTTTGCAACTTTCTAAAAGCTTTTCAATTATTTTCTAGAATTAATTTAAGTTTGAATTGATTTTAATAGTTTTTAATTGTTTAAAAATAGTTTTTAGTGATTTTAAAATTATGAAAAATACTTTTTAGCTTAATTAGGGTATTTTTGAGGTTTACAAACTTTAAAATCTTGTTTTGGACTTTTTAATAGTTAGTATTGATTTTTAGGGCTTTAATTAGCATTAAAAAGTCTTTATTTAATTAATTAAAAGGTTTTAGCAAGTTTGGATTTTTTGTAAACTCTTAGAATATTTTTGTGGATTTTTAGTGATTTTTAGGAATTTTTAGGAATTTTTAGGGTAAAATTTTAATTTTAGTACTTTTTACGGTTTTACGTGTACACCTTTTTCGACTTAGTTTAATCCGTCTTCGTAACCGTCATTCTCTTCTAATCTCATTTCTATTTTTCTTTCTCACAAATATAATCACAAAGATAATCAATTCATTACACACACACTAAGCCTCCTTGAGAACGATTCCCCATCTTGGGTCATTTGTACACGGTTTTCCTAAATCGTCGTACTTAATACTTGCCACTTTTGCTCTCTTTTCCTAAAGAGTAGTAAAACCACTACATCACCCCCCCTTCTAGTTTCTACAACATCTTTTATTCATATACTGCTAACTTCATTACACACAACTCAAGGAGAAACATTATTCCTAGGACTCAATAAACCAGAACTAGACACAGTTGAAGTAGAAGCAACTCTCTCTTCACTCTTCCTAACACTAGTAGCAGTATGGTCATTCGTTTTGGAGCTTGTAGGTCTCGACTCTTCACTTGAACCATATGATGCAGAGTCACTGGCTTTATCACTGTAAGTACAAGATACAAAGTCATTAGTATTTGTAGAACTTTTTGGGGACTCATGCAAATGTGATCCATCCAAGTCATTATGCCTAGAAGTGGGCATAAAAGTTCCTGTAAGAGGTGGAGGGACAACATGCATTGCTGCAGCTGGTTGAAACCTATTGTAGCAAGGTTTTCCCTCTTCCTCCTTTTCAGGATCAAAGAAACTTGAAAAAGATAAATCAAACACATCTTTTGAATCAATATATTTATCAAATCCTAACCCTCTTTTAGTCCTACCAGACATGCTACTATCAATTAACTTTGAAAGGTTATGCCTTTGTTGATATATAACAACTAAGGGAACAAAAGTTGATGAAGTAAATCAAGTATAACAAATTTTATGAAGAAGTGAAATATCCCAAACTTGTGTCTTATATCATCTCAGTTTTTATTACATGGGACTGATAACCCCCACAACTATAAGCCAGTTGTTAGCTATAACAATATATTTAATCCAACGATAAGGTGTATTGCTCACCAACAGTTTTTGGTACATGCGAACTGGTAACCTTCACAACTATTAGCCAGTTGTAAGCTATAACAATATATTTAGTCCAAAGACAAGGTGTATTGCTCACCTAATTGAGATATAAGAAGAAACCAAATTTGTGAAAATCAACTCCAACAACAAATAAGCAATCATCAATTGTCTTCGTCAAGGAACCATAACTCACCAGTAGGAACCATATGCTAACCATCTCTTGAATCTTGAACTCAGTAGTATAGATCATCTACTCCTTCAGTGTAAAAAAGACATGCTTATTACAACGAAATGTAATAAAATGTCTTTGGATAATTCTTGTAATCAGTATATGCATGGCGATCACATGCAATGGCCGATAGTCTCAGTGAGCTCTGACGGATCAACCATAAACCACTCGATGCTTATGATCATTCTAATTTTGTGATGATCATATCATGAACTGTATGGTATCATATGCCCCCCAAATATTTGTAAAAGAGCGTGTAACTGTTCCAATCAAGAATTATAACATAAACTGAACTTTGTAAATGAACCATATACCTTTTCATTGTTCAAGATCACCAGTAAGAACGACCAGGAGGAAACGACCAGTAGAAACCAACCAGGAGGAACTGACCAGTAGGAATCGACCAGGAGGAACCGACCAGTAGCAAGAAATAACTTACCAGGAGGAACCAACCATGAGAAAATAGTTCACCAGTAGCAATCTGTCCACAACGAAACCTTGTTCTTTCTTTTTTTTCATTTTTGTTTTCATCTTTTTCATTTTTTTTCACACACAATCTGTCACCACACTGTCGCTAAAGCTGTCGCTAATATCAAAAACTCTTCCTCCATGCATGAACTATCACTAATTCTGTTGCTTCTGGATGTTGACTATATCACGTCCCTCCAACCATAAAAACATAAACATGGAAAGAATTTATGGAGCACGTTTTTAGCATATAATCACCCCATAAAACACGCCCATCAACTGTTTCCATGTGTTATCACGCGTAGCAACCCAAATATTTTCCATCTATTACGCATGTCACAGCACGTTCCATTTTTAATAAAAGCGTGTTTTGACCTTATCTCTAGGATATACACGTTTTATTAAATGGTATGATACAATGAAATCTTTTCCAAACCCACGAATAAGGCAGATCTCATGTATAATTCCAATAAATCATGAGGATATTATAGATTATTATCCCAATATTTTAGCAATCCATTTATTATCAAATGTTTTCATTAAACAAGTATCCCGTTCCCAAAATATAACAATATACGAAATATTACTGTTTGTCCAAGATTTACGCAATCAAAAACTTAGAGTACCTTCCAATATTAGTTGAGACCCCAGCTGTATGAAACCGTAACCCTAAATTGTACCATATGATGAAATCCAATCCCAAGAAAATAGCAATATGCACATCACGTAACTTTGTGACTTTGGACGTGAGCCATAGAGAGTATCATATCTGGTACTTTGATACCCACATGAACCATATATCATAACTGTTTAACCCGAACGATCTGGAATTTAATATTCCTTTTCCTCTATTCTAGTATGCAAAGTCACATACGGTAAACAAATGAGCAGACCCACAATATACTACTCGGCAATTAAATACCCCACGTATATATGATAGTTAGATCAAAAGTAAAACCATGTGACCGCAAGAAGACAAAAACGAATACCTTCGTATATTCTTAGTTTTTGATCAGGTTCTTCTGACAGTCACGGTTTCAACTTTCAACCTTGGACCACTGCATTACTTTTCTTGTTACATCACTTTCAACCTTGGACCACTCCACAAGTTCCAACTGCTGCTCCAATAATATGATTCTAGGGTTTTTTGAAAAACCCTAATAACATGGTATAGCAGCCTGAGAAGCATATCATCATTTGTCATACATGACCCACGTACACACCAAAACTCACAATAACACACGTCCTGCTGCTACATCATCACGTGTGTTTACAGATTGCTTCTTGGACCACTTCTAGAGAATATGGACAATAATGATTCATGTGATAATGCCCCCACGTGGCTTTCTTTTGATCAGCACATCTTTCTCTTTGCGTCCAATGCCATGTGATACACAACCTGCTTGCAACTTGCTGCCGTCCACATATTCTAGGGTTTTCAAAACCCTAATAACCTCCCACTGATCAGCATATATCCTGCTGTTGTTAAAGAAACGAATCTAAGATCTGTAAAACAAACCCTAATCATTCAAGAGCAGCAGCATTTTTATGTTTAAATATAATATCTCGGCAGCAAGTACTTGTAGTCCTACTAGGGTTCATCATTGATCAAGGATCAACTCACCAAAGTTAGTAGGATTACCATCACAGTACGAGTAGCGACATCATACGAACAACAACATTTTTCTAGGGTTTGTTTGGAAAAACCCTAGATCAGCAGGAACATCTTTTATTTAAAACATAAAAAAATGAAAACCTTGTAGATCAACCAGATCGAGAGCCAACAAGCTCTGATACCACTTGTTGAGTCTTAGGATCTAGACTCATCTGGGATATATAACAATGATTGTAATAAGCACAGCGGAACATAAAGAACACAATCAAAGTTATGAACAAGGCTTTCTTATTCATAAAATACTAATAAGCTACTACGACTCCTGGTGCCTAATAGGCTTGACACCAGGAGAACGCACACACACCTTTAGTTTACATTGTATATCGATCAGTGAATAACCATGTGTGCCTAACCCTCTTTATATAATAGAGGTACTAGGGTTACATCACAACCCTAGCTTACTTACAAAGCTACCTATTTATTATTAAGTCCTTCATCTTGTTTTGTCATATCAACTCAAGATATATAAGTCCCAACAATCTTCCCCTAGTTGATTTGACAAAACCACTAAGCACAAGCTTCCCCTGAAGCAAATATAGATGAAGACTAAGCTTC
The DNA here is from genome assembly GCA_025667525.1 of Glebionis coronaria. Lineage (NCBI taxonomy): Eukaryota > Viridiplantae > Streptophyta > Magnoliopsida > Asterales > Asteraceae > Glebionis > Glebionis coronaria. The sequence goes on along the minus strand of CM046877.1, from coordinate 171,639,395 downwards.
CTCTTGATCCATGCATTCTTCCCCTTTTTGTCATATAAACTCACAATGGATCGTCTTCCCCTCAAGAAGTGCATGTCGAATCTAATAGGCTTCCTTGGAGTGATCACTGATGAAGAAAATCAAGTATAACAAATTTTATGAAGAAGCGAAATATCCCAAACTTGTGTCTTATATCATCTCAGTTTTTATTACATAGGATTGATAACCCCCACAACTATAAGCCAGTTGTTAGCTATAACAATATATTTAATCCAACGATAAGGTGTATTGCTCACCAACAATTTTTGGTACATGGGAACTGGTAACCTTCACAATTATTAGCTAGTTGTAAGCTATAACAATATATTTAGTCCAAAGACAAGGTGTATTGCTCACCTAATTGAGATATAAGAAGAAACCAAATTTGTGAAAATCAACTCCAACAGAAAATAAGCAATCATCAATTGTCTTCGTCAAGGAACCATAACTCACCAGTAGGAACCATATGCTAACCATCTCTTGAATCTTGAACTCAGTAGTATAGATCATCTACTCCTTCAGTGTGAAAAAGACATGCTTATTACAACAACATGTAATAAAATGTCTTTGGATAATTCTTGTAATCAATATATGCATGGCGATCACATGCAATGGCCGATAGTCTCAGTGAGCTCTGACTGATCAACCAGAAACCACTCGATGCTTATGATCATTCTAATTTTGTGATGATTATATCATGAACTCTATGGTATCATATGCCCCCCAAATATTTGTAAAAGAGCGTTTAACTGTTCCAATCAAGAATTATAACATAAACTGAACTTTGTAAATGAACCATATACCTTTTCATTGTTCAAGATCACCAGTAAGAACGACCAGGAGGAAACGACCAGTAGGAACCAACCAGGAGGAACCGACCAGTAGGAATCGACCAGGGGGAACCGACCAGTAGCAAGAAATGACTTACCAGGAGGAACCAACCATGAGAAAATAGTTCACCAGTAGCAATCTGTCCACAACGAAACCTTGTTCTTTCTTTTTTTTCTTTTTTTTCATTTTTGTTTTCATTTTTTTCATTTTTTTCACACACAATCTGTCACCACACTGTCGCTAAAGCTGTCGCTAATATCAAAAACTCTTCCTCCAAGCATGAACAGTCACTAATTCGGTTGCTTCTGGATGTTGACTATATCACGTCCCTCCAGCTATAAAAACATAAACATGGAAAGAATTTATGGAGCACGTTTTAGCATATAATCACCCTATAAAACACGCCCATCAACTGTTTCCATGTGTTATCACGCGTAGCAACCCAAATATTTTCCATCTATTACGCATGTCACAGCACATTCCATTTTTAATAAAAGCGTGTTTTGACCTTATCTCTAGGATATACACGTTTTATTAAATAGTAGGATACAGTGAAATCTTTTCCAAACTCACAAATAAGGCAGATCACAAGTATAATTCCAATAAATCAGGAGGATATTATAGATTATTATCCCAATATTTTAGCAATCCAGTTATCATCACATGTTTTTATTAAACAAGTATACCGTTCCCAAAATATAACAATATACGGAATATTAATGTTTGTCCAAGATTTACGCAATCAAAAACTTAGAGTACCTTAGAAAATTAGTTGAGACCCCAGCTGTATGAAACCGTAACCCTAAATTGTACCATATGATGAAATCCAATCCCAAGAAAATAGTAATATGTACATCACGTAACTTTGTGACTTTGGACGTGAGCCACAGAGTGTATCATATCTGGTACTTTGATACCCACATGAACCATATATCATAACTGTTTAACCCGAACGATCAGGAATTTAATATTCCTTTCCTCTATTCTAGTATGCAAAATCACATACGGTAAACAAATGAGCAGACCCACAAATATACTACTCGGCAACTAAATACCCCACGTATATATGATAGTTAGATCAAAAGTAAAACCATGTGACCGCAAGAAGACAAAAACGAATACCTTCGTACATTCTTAGTTTTTGATCAGGTTCTTCTGACAAATCACGGTTTCAACTTTCAACCTTGGACCACTGCATTAGTTTTCTTGTTACATCACTTTCAACCTTGGACCAGTCCACAAGTTCCAACTGCTGCTCCAATCATATGATTCTAGGGTTTTTAGAAAAACCCTAATAACTTGGTATAGCAGCCTGAGAAGCATATCATCATTTGTCATACATGACCCACGTACACACCAAAACTCACAAGAACACACGTCCTGCTGCTACATCATCACGTGTGTTTACAGATTGCTTCTTAGACCACTTCTAGAGAATATAGACAACAATGATTCATGTGATAATGCCCCAACGTGGCTTTCTTTTGATCAGCACATCTTTCTCTTTGCGTCTAATGCCATGTGATACACAACCTGCTTGCAACTTGCTGCCGTCCACATATTCTAGGGTTTTCAAAACCCTAATAACCTCCTACTGATCAGCATACATCCTGCTGTTGTTAAAGAAACGAATCTAAGATCGGTAAAACAACCCTAATCATTCAAGAGCAGCAACATTCTTATCTTTAAATATTATATCTCGGCAGCAAGTACTTGTAGTCCTACTAGGGTTCATCATTGATCAAGGATCAACTCACCAAATTTAGTAGGATTACCATAACAGTACCAGTAGCGACATCATACGAACAACTACAATTTTCTAGGTTTTTTTGGAAAAACCCTAGATTAGCAGGAACATCTTTTATTAAAAACATAAAAAAATGAAAACCTTATAGATCAACCAGATCGAGAGCCAACAAGCTCTGATACCACTTGTTGGGTCCACTAGATGTGGATCTTGCAGCCTGTTAGGGACAATGAACGACTTTTGTAATCACAAGTCTATTCACAGAGAGACTCTAGATAAATCACACAGTATAAGTGCGGAATACAAATACTATGAACAAGAAGAACATATTAACTAAAACGACTTGATCCTTTACTAAGGATTTCTAATATTAATATGAACTAGAATAATGTTTGATGAAGGTGTGTTAAACCCTTCTGCCAAAGGTTCCTTTTATACTACAAGGAAACCCTAATACATTATTTAACCAAAACGTGTAAAACTGATATGCATATCCTTTCCTAACATATCTCATGCATATCCTAACGGAATACTCTTAAATAATGAAGTTTGACTTTTTATAAGACCATGAGCACGTCTTGCTCCTACTACTACTAGGACCAGGAGGAACTACATACCTCCTAGTCTACCTATTACAAATAACTATTCCAAAGGTCCTAATAGTCTCCTTATATAGACTACATATGATGATTTTAGAATGCTGAAATACATGAATCCCTAGTCTAGAAATCCCAAATTTGCCCTTGAGTGGTTTGTTGTTGATGATCTGTCCTAATCCATCCTATACGTTCATTTATCCTTTGGGACCAAGTAATGAGCGTGGGCTATTGATATTGCCACGTGGCATTCCTTGGAGAGGAAGTTGTTCACTGATTGGCTAGAAGGGAATTGGGGCTGGGGTCCATGGTGATGTGGTGGGTGAGTTCAAGTGTGGGATGTAAACGTGTGAGGGTGAATTACTTTTTGGTAAAGGTAATTTGGAATAACCCTTTGTTTGGTAAAAGTAAAATCTGGGTTCATACATGTGAACAGTGGTAGTGTTGATCCGAAAAACTTGGGAGTTAATTGTTTGGCGCGTGTTATGAAGTTTGAATGTTTGGGTGTACACTTTCAGTCCTTGGTATTTGGCAATCTTTGTAAACAAAGTCTTTCAGCCCATATAAACGAATTCCTTTGTTATGAAACTTTCAGTTTTCATACTTTTGCCCCAAATACTTTTCCAAAGTATTTTCAAGCACTTGTTTTGACATTTTTGGATATTTAAAGGACTAAACTTGGACATTATTGAACTTTGAAGTTCTTCATTGTATGTTTGACATATTTGAGGACCATTGTTGACATTTCTTTAATCTTGAGGGACTAAACTTGCCAAATCTTCAAAGTTGAGGGACCTTTTTGACATTTTGACCAACTTAAGGGACCAAACTTGTAATTATCAATATACGGGTTTTAATTGTCATTGCTTCATTGATGAGGGATCATTCTTGTACATCTTCAAATCTTCAAGGTCTTTTCTTTGAGAAATAAAAAACTAGGGCCCGGTTCATTGTGCGGCTTCGTTTCTCGTGTTCATGTTTCCTAGTTTCTTGTGATATTTTGTCTTTTTCACGATATCCATACCTAAAATACACAAGTAAACAAACACAAGCATATATATGGTATTTTTATGAGATTTTATCCATTTAAAGCCCGAAAAGAACGAAGAGATCATGTATAAGTGCCATCTCATCACTCCCCCATACTAAACCATTGCCGTGACCTCACGCAATGTTAGAATAAAGTATCAAAGCATCTCCAAAATTCAATTTTATTACCCTTTATTAAAAAGTAAACTTGTTATACTACTACTATGATGTGTTAAAGACATAATGTATGATTTTCATCACGAATGTGACTTTTAGGGTCAATGAATAAAAACAAGTGAATGTCTCATTGATTAAAGTTCGTCATCCTTGGTTGTCATACATTCCATGTTAAATGCAAAAACGAGATAATTGTTGGTACAAGTCACAATGCTAACACTACTCATATGTCCAAATTGTGTAATACTTTTTCTCCCCGCAATCCTAGTTATTATGAAAAGAAAAGGTATCTAGAATTTTTTAAATATTTGTCATGGATCACAAGTGACTCATATTGACTTATTTGTGTATTTATTAGTCCGAAAATAAAGTAGCACGATTTAATCGATAGTTAGCTAAAGGAAAAAATCTTTTAAAACGACTTCTCGTAATCTCCTTAAGTTCATATCTTGGCATAACTCGTTTCACGATTTGAGACCTTTCTCGGACTGATATTTGGTATGTACTTCATACTCCGAATCTTCAGAAGAAGTTCTTGAAATTATGGTATTCTCTTCATATTTTGGAATTTCTTCACTTGACGTTTTTGAGAGATTCTTTATATTTGGACCACGACTTCATCATTTTTCTTCAATCTTTATTTTGAATTTTGATATACAACAATCCGCCTCCTTTTAGGACTTGGATATATTTATCCTCATACCTTGTTAGGGTCTTTTAGGATAGACTTTCTCCATGATCTTTAGGGGAGTAATTGCTTTTTGTCGTGTGTCTCGATCCTTTATATTGATTTTGGAATAATGATTCTTCACATCATCTTGGGTCTTTAGCAACAAAATAGAGCTCCTCAGGCATTATTAGGGCCTTTTTGGAACTTCACCAATCTTCGCGTCCCGCTTCAATAAGTTATGCCTTGGCTATGAACTCTATTCAACCACGAGCAACTTTTAAATGATCTTGGGCTAGAAGCTAAGTAACCTTTCAAATCGTACGACCTTACTTATTGCATTTAATGTATTTCTAATGCATTGATCTTATGGGAGAAAAAGCCACAACTAAAAACATATGAGTTTTTGAAAGAACATTTTCATGTTCTACGTTAAGCATGATCACTTGTCTAACTGTATCACTTCTCGTCTTCACTATTAAAGACCTCTAATTAAAGAGACTCGTGAATACTTAGCCATGCAAGTCAAAATTAAGCCAAATTTGGATTAGCTTCATTAAGACTATATTAAATCGAAGTTTTTGGGTTTTCAAGTCACCTATAGGATCTTGCACTTTTTTAGACTTTTTCAAGTTTAGAGAATGCATTTTAAAGTTCCTTGATAAGTGACTTTCTAGGATCAATTATAGGAACTTGCGAAAAGTTCTTGTTCTTAACCCGTATGAGCTAAGACTTTCGCGTTTTAAAGTTCCCTATATAAAAGTCTAGCAAAACTTGATTCAAGCGGGTTAAGGAATGTAAAGGGCTCCAAATGCCCATCAAGTCAAAAATTAACTCTTATTCTACCCATCAGAAAATATACATTCGTGTCTTAAAAACACTTATGAAAACTAAGAATTTTTTTAAAATTTGGCCATTTTTAGCCTTATTTGCAACAAAACTAAACAAAACAATGAAAGTTGGAAAACGTGAGGGCGTAGCAAGGCAAGTATCTATGCATCCCCCATACTAAAATTAAACATTGTCCTCAATGTCTCGAGTTTAAAGGTGGAGCACCCCTATACTAGAGACGAAGAGTCGAATGCTTAGGATCTAGCCTGGAAAGGGTGATCAACAATATATCTAAAGCCGTTTATGAATTAAGCTAAGAGATAATTGTTAGAATAATAAAGGATATGTCATAGATTCGTGAAAAACTCTTCAAGCAAACGATCGAGGCTCACGTAAACGAACACGAGAGTCTTCAATCATGGCGATGATGATGATCTAGATAACACATTCACAAACAACCACGAGACAATGAGTTGGAAGGGCACAAATCCTCTCTCATTAACTACATTAGAAAGCGATAATATGTACATGGATAAGCGGGGGATCTCCCCCACGAGGCACCTAGTTTTTGATTACCGAGTCATGAGCTCAACTCGATCCCCTCAATGATAATTATCATTGGGTAAGGTGACTTGGTCGAGGTCGTCCAAAGAAGGGACTTCCACACCGAAGTAGTGCTTAAGCTTATGTCCATTCATCTTGAAATTTGGACCATCATTTTGAGCTAGCTCAATGGTCCCATAAGAAACACTTGTGTTATGGTGAACGGACCCGACCAACGAGATTTCAATTTCCCAGAAAATATCTTCAAACGAGAGTTAAAAAGTAACACTTGATCACCAACGTTAAAATCCCGTTTTTTAATCTTTGAATCATGAAACTTTTTATTCTTTTCCTTAAAAATTAATGAACTTTCATAATCATTATCTCTTAATTCATGCAATTCATTAAGTTGTATTTTTCAGTGATCTCCCGCGGTCTTCAAGTCATAATTGGCATGCTTTATGGCCCAATATGCCTTGTGTTCCAATTCAATAGGCAAGTGGCAAGTCTTTCCATAAACCAACTTATAAGGAGTACAACCGATAGGTGTCTTATAAGCGGTGCAAAAGGCCCATAAAGCGTCATCGAGTTTGTCGGACCATGAAACACGATTTTCTCCAATCGACCTCTCTAAAATCCTCTTCAATGCTCGGTTTGAAACCTCGACTTTCCCACTCGTTTGCGGGTGATAAGCCGTAGAAAGACGATGTGTAACTCCATATTTCTTTAGAACCTTTTCGAATTGGTCATTACAAAAATGGGTTCCACGATCGCTTATAATAGCACGAGGGGTTCCGAACCGAGAGAATAGTTGCTTCAAAAACTTCACTACCACACGAGCATCATTCGTAGGCAAAGCCTTAGCTTCCACTTACTTAGATAGGTAGTCGACGGCGAAGAGGATATACTTGTTTCCATGAGACGATGGGAACGGCCCCATAAAGTCAACGCCCGATATATCGAAAATCTCACACACTTGAATTATATTTTGCGGCATTTCATCCTTTTGTGACGATTTTCCTTGGCGTTGGCAAGAATCACACGACTTCACAAGTGCGTGTGCATCACGATAGATCGTAGGCCAAAAGAAGACGGCATCGAACATTTTCTTAGCCGTGAGATTAGCACCGTGGTGACCACCCGTAGGTCCCTTGTGACAAGCTCCAAGGATGTTAGAAGCTTCGGTACCAAAGACACAACATCGAACGAGTTGATCCGCACACACCCAAAAGAGATAAGGGTCGTCCCAAAAATAGAACTTGACGTCACGAAAGAATTTTCTATTTTGTGTGTCGTCATACCCTTGATTATGAAGTTGCCTGCATGGTAATTTGCAATGACGACAAATCATGGGGTGTCGTCCTTAGAATTCACTACACCAAGAGTCTCGAGAGGAAATGTTTCGGTGATTTCCTTGTTCTCGAACTCATTCTTGTGAGGATCTTCTAAACGAGAGAGATGATCGATCGCTAGATTCTCGGCTCCTTTTTTGTCAAGTATGGTGACATCAAATTCTTGGAGGAGGAGAATCCAACGGAGCAATCTCTGCTTAGCATCAAGCTTAGATAAGAGGTACTTGATAGCCGAATGATCCGTATACACGATGCTTTTCGTCAAGACGAGATAAGGTCGGAATTTCTCGAATGCATACACCACGGTAAGGAATTCCTTTTCCGTTGTAATGTATTACATTTGAGCCTCGGTCATCGTCTTACTAGCATAATGGATAGGTCGAAAGTGCTTTTCATGACGCTGCCCTAAAACGGCCCCAATTACATAATCACTTGCATCGCACATGATTTCAAAGGGTAATTCCCAATTAGGAGCAACAAGAATAGATCTTCGGCAAGTTTCCTTTTAAGAGTTTCGAAAGATCTAACACAATCCGCATTGAAGTTAAAAGGAGCATCCTTCTCGATAAGGTGTGTCATAGGTCCAGTGATTTTCAAAATGTCTTTGATGAAACAACGATAAAAGCCCGTGTGGCCTAGGAAAATCCTAACACCCTTGAAAATTTTGGGATGAGGTAATTTAGCGATGACGTCTATCTTAGCTTTATCTACCTCAATCCCCGCATTCGAGACCTTGTGCCCTAAGATCATTCCTTGTTTACACATAAAATGACATTTTTCCCAATTAAGCACAAGGTTGGTTTCTTTACAACATTTTGACATTTTCTCGAGATTGGATAAACACGACGTGAATGAATCACCAAACACCGAAAAGTCATCCATGAATACTTCCATCGACTTCTCGATCATATCATGAAAAATAGCCACCATACACCGTTGAAACGTTCCTGGTACATTACAAAGTCCGAACGGTATTCTACGATAAGCAAACGTTCCATATGGACACGTAAACATAGTTTTCTCTTGGTCATGAGGGTCGATAGGGATTTGAAAGTAACAGGAAAAACCATCTAAAAAGTAATAGAAGTCATTTCCCGCAAGTCGCTCCAACATTTGATCCATGAAGGGAAAGGGAAAGTGGTCTTTACGAGTGGCGTCATTTAACTTTCAGTAGTCAATACACACCCTCCAACTAGTCACAACACGAGTGGGAATTAACTCGTTGTTTTCGTTAGGCACAACCGTCATTCCTCCCTTCTTAGGGACATACTGGATTGGGCTCACCCATGGGCTATCAGAGATAGGGTAAATCATTCCCGCGTCAAGAAGTTTTAAGACATCTTTTTTAATGACATCGTGAATTTTGGGGTTTACCCTTCTTTGATTTTGAATTGCGGGTTTGTAGTCCTCCCCCATTAAAATCTCGTGAGTACAAAATTTTGGGTCAATACCCTTAATGTCAGAAACTTTCCACGCATTTGCCCCTTTATGAGCTTTAAGAATTTTCAAAAGTGCGGCTTTTTCATCATTAGAAAGATCTTTCGCAATAATAACCGGCAACTTGTCATCAGCTTCCAAGAATGCGTATTCAAGGTTAGATGGAAGATCTTTCAATTCAAGGATTGGCGGTTCCTCGATTGAAGATTTTTGTTCAACACTTATAACTTCCATCGGTGGAAGAAATGATGGATAATAAGTGTGAAAACACTTATCCATTTTCCACTTATTTCCAATAATAACAAGACCAAAACGTGTATTTTATGTCGTAAAAGTCGGAATTATGCGTGGTTTATGTTTTTATTGTGTTTTAGGACCAAAAGACGGAAAAGAAAGAAAACACGGGCTTTCACGGGCTTTTATCGAAGAAAACGAGAAAAGACGAAGTCAAAAGATCAAGAGTGCAAAAAGAACGGAAGTCCAAGGCCTATTCTGAAGATTTATCGAAGAAAAAGTCTAAAGACGGAAGTTTAATGAAGACGAAGAACTCAAGTCTAATTATAGAAGAAAATTAAAAGACGAGTTCAAATCCCGGACGACATCGAGAAAGACAAAGAATTTAGATCGAGTTGAGAAGAAAAAGAAAGAAGAAAATGACACATTAGGAGGGTGGTTAGTCATTAGCTAGTTTTAATTTTCTTGTTTTAGTTTTCATTTTAGAGAGAGAAAGTGTTTAACTTTCTCTCACTAAAACTTCATCTTTTCTTTCAAATTAATCTTTTTTTAATCTTTGTATTAAAGTTTCATTAATCAAAAGTTCAAGTTTAAGCTTTTAATCTTTTATCTCTTTCTACCTTTCTTGATTTTGCTATTGTCCTTGATCCAAAACTTCATCTTTGATCCGAATAGTCCTTTATTCGTGTTTGATTTTGATGTTTTAGTGATTAAAAAGTTAGTCTTTTTAGTCCTTACTAAACTTTCATACGATATAAGCTATAAGCTCTTTGTGCTTATTGGTTTATTTCATATTTATAGCTTATTGTATTTTTGGATTATTTAAAAAAGTCTAGTGTTTTTAAAAGATTCGATTTATTAAGTTTGCTTATTTGGAGTTTTGAAAGTTGCCGAATTTATGCTTATTGAGTTGTTTAAGGTTCGGTTAAGGTAGCTTATTGAACGTGCTTATTGAAATTCCAGCTTAACTTCGTTCTCGGATTACTGCTTGTGTTCATCGCAATATTGGGTATTACGCATTCCGATTGGTTGTTGGTTTCTATCGCAATAACCCATTAAGGGTTTTACATTGCGATAGCTTGGGTTTTCACCTTATTCCGATCTGGGATTGCGATCGCTCATTGCGATCGCATATTCCGACTGGGCTTAAGGTCATTTTAAGTCGAAACTCTGCCCAATTTTAGTTTACAACATTCCGATAGTATTGCATTGCGACAGAAGTGTTTATGTTATTCCGATCTGGACATTCCGATAGATACATTGCGATAGAGTTGAATATTGCGACAACACCACATTCCGACAGCTTTGACTTTGTTATTCCGATGGGTATTCAGATGAACATTCCGATGACTTGTTTTAATAACATTCCGATGGTTCTACTTTTGGTGCATTCTGATAGAAAGGAATTTTTACATTCCGATTAATTAAGTTTGTTAAGTTTTAAAATTTTACAAAGTTTTATATTTTAAGTCTTTTTCTAAATAACTTTTAGTTTAATTTTGTAAAAGCTTCTACTTTACTCAACGACAATTATTTGTTTTAGATAAAAATAAATAATCAACAAACCCAAATTATTTTTCACCAAAAGACAATTGAGTCGCGCTTTAAACTGGTAATCAATTCGAAAAGACTTGGAACAACGAAATTATTTTATACTCGGCTAAAAAGCTTGTATTAGTGGAATGAGAATATCATTACCAATAATCACCTCATCTTCATTGTCGATTTCATTCAAAATAAAGTCGCCTCCTTGGAATGGAGTGAGATTTGGTGTAGAATTAGCAAGAATTGGATCCATAATAGTGGGATTGCCACTTGACGAACTATCAGAAAAACCTAACACTTCTTGTGAAAACTCATCGCAAACCACATCGACTAACTCAATGTGGTTGATGGTAGCGGTTGCATAAACATGAGAAGGTGTAGAGTTTTAAGTAGCGTTTATAACAAGTTCCTCTTCGTTGAATCGTAAAGTGATTTTTCTAGCATGAACATCAATGATCGATTTCGAGGTATCTAAAAATGGACGACCCCTAAAATTAGAGGAACTTGAGGATCCATGGGGATGTCGACTACGATGATATCAACGGGATAGTAGAACTTCCCCACTTTCATGAAAACATTTTCGGCTACTCCACATGCGAGAATTGTAGAATGATCGGCCATCTCGATTGACATTTTCGATGGAGTAAGAGCCGGAAGCGATAGCGATTTCCACATGGAAAAAGGCATCAAATCAATGCTCGCGCCAAGATCGGCCAAGGCAAGGCATCCTTCTATTTCTTGAATATCACAAGGAATGAGAAACTTCCCGGGGTCACCAACTTTTTACGGTATTCGGTTAAGATAAATCGAAGAGCAATTAGATAGCTTAGAAAGCTTTTCCTTATCGTTCATCATACCCTTAAAAGTGGAAGCGAAATGAGGCATGTATAACAACACGTCGGCTAAACTCACATTAAAATGCACTTGTTGAAACATTTTGATAAAAATCTCAATTTGTTGTTTATTACGTTCTTGCAATTTCTCCTTGTTTCGTCTCGATGGGTAAGGTAAGGGTAGTGTGGGTTGGGGCATAGGCATCGGCCTTGGAATCTTGGGTTCCACAATTGGTATTGGTTCAACCGTAGGTGTGGTTTGAGCGGTACTTCGTGGGCTTGTAATATGCTCCTTTTCTACCATCACCTCGGGTTCTTTCTCGATTTCCTTCTCTATAGAAGTACTAGGACGAGAGATTGGTTCCTTGAAAGTTTTACCATTACGAGTAGTAATAACCTTCATTTGTCCCTTCGGGTTTGCAATGGTATCACTAGAAAGACCACCCGAGGAAGAGGGTATACACATGATAGCTTCAACTATACTAGCCATTCGATCTTCAAATTTAGATTGCCTTTTATCCGCTTTTAACAACTCTTGTTTAATCTCATGTTGACCTTGTTCCATCTTTTGTTGATTTTGTTGAAGAAGTTGAACGTTTCCTTCCATTTTATTAGCATGAGTTTTTAATTCATTAGCAAGTTCGTTTTTAAGCTCGTTTTTCAACTCGGATCTTAAGCTAATCATTTCACGTTGCATGTTATCAAACTTAGCATCATTTGCCTTAGCATAATCCAAAAATTCCCCCTGAAGATTTTTAGTGTAAGCATTTTGAAAACCTTGTGTAGGATTTTGAAAATCACGGTTTTGGTTTTTATTTTGCACTTGCCCATTGTTCCCACTTTGGTAATTACCCTTGTTATAGTTACGTTGATTGCCTTGATAACCACCACTTTGATTGTTGTTTCGATAGTTGTTAAAATTTTGATTTTGGGGAGCTTGATTTGGGCGGGAACCTTGGTCGTTTTGGTTGTAAGTTTTCGTTGCTACGTAAGCACTCGAAGTGTTACCACCGGCAGTAATGCACTCGAAAAAATCATGAGCTCCACTGATGAGACTGCTTTTATACATAGTCTCATCGTCCAAATCGGGCTTAAAATGCATTAAATATCATTAAAACTGCCAAATATATGCTCGTGTTTGTTGCTTGTGTATTTTAGGTACGGATATTGAGGAAAAGACAAAAAGATCACAAGAATCAATCATAAACAAACACGAGAAACGAAGCCGCACAATGAACCGGGCCCAAGAATGGAATTTCCAAAAATGACCTTGAAGAATTGAAGATTGGCAAGAATGGTCCCTCAACTTTAGAAGACTTGTCATTTTATAACCCTGTAAATCCTCAAAATTACTTGTGGGTCTCTAAAATATCAAGATTGTACAAGTTTAGTCCTTGTAGAATGAAGAAATTACAAAAGATATCCTTGTTTAAAGTTTACAAAGTTGATTGTGCCAAAAGTGACAAGTGCTGAAAGTTGTTTACAAAGGAAATGGACTTTTTAGCTGTTATTTACAAAATGAACAAAACATGGGAATCCAGGGACTGTTTTTGGCCAGACAACCAAACCCACACATCCAACCATAAGCTGACACCTCACCAATACCCGACCCTACCCATTTTACCCTACCCATTAACCCGTGCGACCCATAACCCAAACCCACCACCCAGTTTATTATTAAACTGGTCAACAATCCAGTCAAACCCCCAACGTTTTCCCACTTAACACACAATTTAAAAACTTAACCCCCAAAACTAAATCAAAACCCACCCTGCTAAAGTTCTTAATCCCATAAACCCTAAAACCTTAATCACTCAAAACAAAGGGGTTTTTGCCCAAACCTTCCAAAAACTTGATTAAACATTACCTCAACCCAAACCCACTTTCAGATTCCCTCCCAACACACCCATGTGTTGGGTAGGGCCACCCCTGCAACGTCCTTTTCACCCAAAACCCCAAAAACCGACCAGATAAACAGCCAAGATGGAATTCGTGCTCCCAAAGGAACAATGAACGATTATGATCACATAACAACAACTGGCATATCACATGATCCTTTTGACCAAAGATCAGTCAACAAGAATTCAATGAATCAAGGGCAGCATTGGAATTTCACGTATTTAGGGTTTTAGTATCTAGATTGTTCTATTAGTTTGTATAAATGGGACGGCTTGTGTCCCATTTTCACTTGTTCCAGAATTTTCAAAGCTTTTTGTAATCCCTTTTTTAAAGTTAAATGAAAGTTGGTATTTGTTTAAAGTAATTCCTTTTCTTGTTTTAAAAAGTTGGTATTGGCTTGTGAAGGTTCTGAGTTCCATTTCTCACTTGGTATAACACTTTGTGTTTGAGTTTTCAAAAAGGTTTTAAAAGGTTTGATATTTTCAGGAATCCAAGAATATGAAGAAGTGAAAGTGGATTGGTGTTCTTGTTTTTCTGAAATTGATCTTGTTTTAAAACGTGTTTAAGTTTCAAGGTTTGTTGGTTTGTAGGTTTGAAAAAGATTTTTGAAGTAAAATCAGTTTTTCAAAAGATTTTTTGTTTATTTAGTTGAACTAAGCTAACTGTTTGTATAAGACTTGCTCATAAGCTATTTTGACACTAGCTTATGAGCATTGGCTTATAGAAGCTTGGAGTTTGGTCCTGGTTTGTTGTGATTGTGCAGGAACCAAGAAAAAAAAAAGAACCCATTTTTATCCATTTTTCTTGTCAAGCAGCTCAACAAAGTTCTGCTCAGGCCCCAGCCTGATAAGAGATGGCAAAGCAGCCATTGAGGGGCCTAGATGTAGGTCCCTCTAGGTAAAATGTTCTTGAACCCCTTTTTTTTAAGTGATCTATGTGATTTATATGAAATTTGTATAAATCTGTTTGTGAGTTTGTGTTATTTGCTTATTTGGGTCTTATGTTGATTATTATGCATGATAGAGTTGATTAGGATCAACTTGGTTTGAATTTGTTTGAATTTGGTTTGAAAAAAGTAGTTACTGAAATTTAAAAGGGTGTTTGGATACGGGTTTAGCTAGAAATTGTGATAAGTTTTTGGGTTAACCTGTCTAGACTCACTCAATAGGTTGATAATAGGTTGTATGTTAGCTGGTTTTCAGTTTGGTGGAGTTTAAAATAGTTTGCATGTTAAAAAAGGGTATTCACTAGCAAAATTCAGTAATCCATTTTTATGCCTGTTTTGTGAAGAATTTGTTCATCATATCTTGATCATTGTTAGATATTAGGTTTAAGAAGGATTGTGTATCAGTTTTATGCCATTTTATTGGATTGTGTGCATAAATTGAAGCTTCAAAACTCATCATTGTGCCAATTGAACCAGCACACTATTCATCAGAAACTTAATAGCTTAATCAGTAACTTTTTGGCTCTTTTGTGTGTGATTTTGTGAAGTAACTTGTTGCTTTTCTTGTTTATTTGACTTCCCACAACCCAACTGGTTGTGGGAGTGCCCATTTGTCCAAAGAAAACCAAGCATACAAGCTTTCCTAAGCTCAAAGGTCACCAGACCTGATTTTTACACTATCAGTGGGAAAAAGTTACCCCTGCTAGTGTTATTTTTACCACTGCTTCACTACCAGACAAACCAAACAACATGTCACTATCAGATTTCAAGAAATTTTGTCTTTAGTGGGTAAAAATTAGAATTAGGGTTTCAAATTTGTTCCATTATTTTTCTAATTTAATTTCTGATTTTTCAGTTTAATTAGCTTTTAATTTACTGTTCATTTAGTATTTTTTACAATTAATAGCTATTTTTAATTAACTTTTAATTTCTAATTTTTGTCTTTTAGTGATAAAAGTGTTATTTTTCAGTTTTAACAATTTTGTTAGACTTAGAAAAAACTTTTAAGATTTTTGGTATAAAAAGTTTTTACTGTTCACTTTTTATTTATTTTTTAGAATTAATTTAGTTTAATTAGGGTTTTAATATTAATCTGTTTTGTCCTTTAGTGAAAAATTTTATATTTTTCAAACTTTTTCATTTTTCTACTGTTCATTAGAGTAATTTAGGATTTTTAAAATTGTCAAATTATTTTTAGCATTATTTTATTATTTTTTATAATTATTTTAGTTTAAAAATAGTTTTTAGTGTTTTAAAAATAGAAAAATAGTTAAAATTTAGGAAAAATACTTTTTAGTCTTTAGATAATATAAGTAAGTTATTTGTTAAATAAAATAATATTTTGGACATTTTGATTAATTATATTTAATTTTAGGGCTTTAATTAGCATTTAAAATTGAATATTTAATTAATAAAAGGTTTTAAAATATTTTTATTGGATTCTTATTCTTAATTATATTATTTTAGACTTAGTTTTAGCTTTTAATTAATTTTTAGGTTAAAATTTTTAATTTGTATCTTTTTACGGTTTTACGTAAACGACCTTTTCGTCTTAGCTCGATCCGTCTTCGTAACCGTCATTCTCTTCTCACCCCATTTCTATTTTCTTTTCTCAACAATATAATCACAAACATTAATAAATTCATTACACAACACACTAGCCTCCTTCGAGAACGAACTCACTTTCACTTCACTTTTAGGGTCATTTACACACGGTTTTCCTAAATCGTCGTGCCTACTTGCCCTATTTTGTTGCTCTTTTCCTAAAGGGTAGCAAAAACTCTATATCATATACAACTCTTTTCAACCGCTTTACCCGATTCGGAATTCAAAGCATCTTGTGCTTTCCAATGTGTCATAAGCGTCGAAAACCTATCGAAAAACCGATTCTCCTCATTTGCTTCATCATGTAAGGCATTCATCTTACGAGACGATGAGGATGAACACATAGTGGCAACACTTGGTGTGTTACGAGGGTTATAAACCTTAGATCTATTCTCGATAATCTTTAAAGCTTCATCGGTGGTTTTGCACAAAAAATACCACCCGCGGCTGCATTCAAATAATCTCGTTCATGATCGTTAAGCCCATTATAAAAAGTATCAATTTGATGTAATTCGGAAAAATCATGGTGAGGACATTCATGTAACATCTCCTTAAATCGTTCCCATGCCATTGAAAAACTTTCATTAGATCGTTGTGTAAACCTTGAAATCTCATTTTTCAAATGTGTCGTTTTAGATGGCTAAAAAAATTGGTTCACAAACTTAGAGACGAGATCACCCCATGTCAAAATCGAATTTGGCGGTTCTTTATCGAGCCAAATTTTTGCGGGTCCATCTAAAGAGTATGGAAACAACATCATCTTAATGGCGTCATGTGGAACATCCTTAAACTTGCTTGTTGCGGTGAGACGATTGAAATTCCGTATGTGATAATGTGGGTAGTCTTTTTCATGTCCGCGAAACTTGTTTGCTTGAAGCATCGACATTAAACCCGTCTTGATCTCGAAATTCTCCGCAAGGATAGCGGGAATCACAATAGCTTCTCCAAAACCCTCGGTGGGTGCTTAAAGTAACTCCATCATAGTACGATTAGCCATAGTGACTATTGGTTCTACAACGAGTTCGACAATTGGAGGTTCTTCTTCAATCAATGGATCTTGATTTCCTTCCTTTTGACGATGTTTGCGTGTTCGTTTTGCTTGATTACGAGTTTGCATAAACGTGACGTAGAACATGGAGGTGAGCAAAGAAGATTCTTTTTGGGTTTTTGTTGTTTTTTTTAATTGTTTTTGTGTTTTTGATTGTTTTTATTTTTTTTTGGATTTTGTGTGTTTTTTTAGACAACAATCTACCAAATCTCTCATCGAATCAAACTCTTGATTAAAGGAGCCTCAAAGAATAAAAACGGTCAAGTGGAGTGAACGTCTTCAATTGACTTTAGAACTTTGGTGAAAACCAAATTGTTCAAGAGGGTTTAATCAGAAAGAAACCAAGCAAATATATATGATATGTAATAATACTTTAGGCGGCAAAACCCTCGATTAGGCTAAAAAGAGACAAGAACGTGCTGATGAAGGAACTTTGGTCTTGAAGAGGAATTCGAAAGGCTAAAAAGAGACAAAAACGTGCTGATGCAGGAACTTGTCCGACTAAGGCAGCAACACCAAACAACTGATAATCAAATGCAATCAATGGTACAACGCCTTCGAGGTATGGAACAAAGACAACAACAAATGATGTCATTTTTATCCAAGGCAGTTAATAGCCCTGGTTTCTTGTCTAACTTTGTACAACACCAAAACGAGACCACCAAACTCATAAAAGAAGGCAGCAAAAAGAGCAGACTGAAGCAAGATGGCGTCGTTTCAAATGGGCATAATGAGTCACCTGATAGTCAGATTGTTAAATACAAACCAATGATTACACTTGGTAACTCCTCACCTCCATCAAAAGGTAGTGGCCCAGGAGTCATGGTTCAAGGACAGTTGATTATGCCAGAAGTCACTAGAGACCAATCTGCACCACTTGAAGCAAATTCTGATGTGATTGCAACAAGTCCACTAGCCGATGGCAAAGAATTGCCTTATATACCTGATGACCTAGATATGGTGTCAAATGATGCATTTATTGGGCCGAACATGGTTTCGTCGGACATTGAGGTGGCTGCAACAAGCCCACTAGCTGATGGTCAAGAATTGCCTTATATACCAGATGATCTAGATATGGTGCCTGATGGTGCATTCATTGGTCCGGACATGGTTCTATCAGACATTGAAAATTTTCTGCTTAATCTTGACGAGGAATGGAATAGCAATTTGCTGGTTGAGATGGATAAGTATATCGCTAGGTGATGACGTATAGTCCCCAACCGGGTCATGAACCCAGCCCACGGGTACTACCCGCATCCGGCCCAGCACGAATGGGTTGGATTAATATCATTTGAGCTTATGGGCTTGAATGAACAGTGGTCGCATAAAATGTGTGCGGTCAACGGCCTGGTACGGCTGGTACAGGGTTAGACAGAATCAAAATCTTATTAGGATTGGGATTTACCTTAAAGTATAGGATATACACTCACCATAATTACAAGATAACAATCAAACTAATTATGATGATTATCCTTTGCTTAGGGCCAAAGCATTGGTGACAACCCACTAGGGTTTCACCGCCTATATAAGGAACCCCCAAGGGTTCCACAAAGGTATCACATTCTCTTTACTCTCAACCTACAGCCGATTATCTAACCCTAAACCAATAACTTACTCTCACGTTGGAGTCTAATCGTGGGATACGTTCCCATGGTAAGCTTAACGCATGTTGTTTTAGTATGTAGGATCTCAGCAAGACATTCACTTGGTGCAAGAGCCGGAGTCCAGCCTACCTGAATTAAGCCTAATTCGGGTCAAGCAAGGATCATCCAACTTTTGTATCAACAAGTTGGCGCCATCAGTGGGACCCAAACACTAAACTAAACTCAATCTTAATCTCAATCTCTCCTAATGACGAAGGGACATCCTCAAGGATACCCGAGGAACACGAATCCTAGGAATCGAAAGCCCGCGGGTGATGGGATACTCATCTCCACCCATCCCCCAGGTGGCCAAGAAGGCGGACCGAATAATAGAAACGTCTTTCAGTCGCTAGGTGGTAATACCACACCACCAACAATCACCATGGATAATCCTGATCCGGGGACAGCGCCAATGGCCCCTACCAGGGAGCCGTAGAGGCCACAAGTCGAGACAGAATTGGAAGTGGGTTCACTCAGTGACGAGGACCTCGAGCGTGTTCTCACGCAGAACTTTGACAACATCGTCCTGGGCATCTCATCAAGGCTAAACCTGGGAAGGAACCTCCAATCCAGGCTTAACTTTGGCAGTCCCGCGCCTAGTACTTCCCCTCGAACACGGAAGAGGAGAAGGAGGGTGCGCACCCAGGAACAACCTCTCCTTGAGGAATCCCCTCAACCTCGGAACGTATTCGAGCGCATAGGGGATCGCATCATGTAGGAATTGCTACAAGCCCATGAGGATAGGGATAGGTCCAACGGCTCCACTAGACGCCCGATGTTGGAAACTCCCGTGAACAATCGCGACACTAGTGTGTGGGATAGGGTGAAAGCTGGTGGGAAGAAAGCTCCTAACTCTTCTCACAGAAGTAGTCATCGCAACCAACCGATAAGCGGGGCACCGCCTCCACCTCATAACCCTTCGGGATCTGATTCGGGTGACCATCCTCCCAGACGTCGCCAACCTAGGTATACCCCCACCACCATCGGACGGTGAGGGATACTACGATGATTCCTATTATCATGATGAAGAGGAGGAGGATCTTGCCCATACATGGTGCGACGTCAGGTAGGACGCCTTCATTCTCCGCATACGGAACTACTCTGAGGAAAAGAAGCGCCATATGCTGGCGTGCGTTAAAACCTATGATGGGTCTGGTGATCCGGACAATCACCTAAAGATATTTGATATGCAGGCGAAAATTGAACGATGGCCAATGCCTATATGGTGCCAAATGTTCAGTTCGACCTTGATTGGCAATGCCCGTGATTGGTTTGAAATGCTCCCTCACCGAAGTATTGATAGCTTCGGCGAGCTACGTACCGCGTTCAAAAACAATTATACTCGGTGAAAGAAGTATAATAGGGATTCGGTCTTGTTAGCATCCGTCAAGCAAAGGCCTGGAGAGTCTACGGAGGACTTCACGGAACGTTTCAATGACAAGTGCACGCGCACAAAAACGTGCCTAGAGCTCCTAAAAATTTCTGATTACATGCATGCCATAACGGACAAGGTATTAATTAGGCGTCTCAATGACAAACGACCGGAGAGGTATGACGACCTCATGGAAAGGGTCATGAACTTTGTAGAAGGAGAGACCGCGGTAGCTGCGGCGTACCCTACAATGGGGAATCATAATTATCGGTCGAACGACCAGCCCAAGAGGCAATCAGGTGGTCAAAGCACCCACGGTAACGGGAGGAACTCAGATTACAAGAGCCAGAATAAAGGAGGGCGTCCGGATGATAAATTCACCCCTCTAAAGATGACTTACCGAGATACCTTGTTGACGGAAGGGGCAAATTTCCCAAGGCCTCCCCCAATGACAACTCTAGTTGACTGTGTTCAAGGAAATCGCTTCTGTGAATTCCATAATGACAAGGGTCACGACATGGAAGAGTGCATCCAGCTCAAGAAGCACATAGAGTCTCTGATTAAGTCAGGCAAACTCAAACACCTGGTCAAGGATTGGAAGGATGGGAAGGATAACAAAAAGTATGACAAGAAGGACCCCCAAAAGGACAAGCCTTCAACCATATATATGATCCAATCATGGAAGCGCCGCATAAAGCAGAAAATTAGTCAACAATTTTTACGCGGCGGAGAGATCTCTTTCCCTCCTATCACGGCAAGCAGCGTGGCTGATGCACCTCGAGGTAAGCATTAGAACCCACAACATTCGTCGTATGTATGTGGATGGAGGGTCATCGGCGGAACTACTCTAAGAACATTGCTTCGTACAGCTACGACCAGAGATCAAAAGACAATTAGTGTCGGCCACGTCGTCGCTCATTGGCTTTAGTGGAGATACTATCTGGCCAATAGGACAATTGCGTCTACTGGTAACCATTGGTGATAAAGAGCATTCCACCACGGCGTGGATGAACTTCATGGTGATACGTTCACACTCTCCGTACAATGGTATTATTGGAAGACCATGCATCCTAGCCATACGGGCAGTCCCATCCACGGCACACGGCATGATTAAATTCCCAGTTGAAGGGGGAATTGTCACTATCTACAATTCGATAGCACCAACATCCGAATGCCACGTCGTGACAACACCAATTCAGTCAGTTCCCATAGAGGAAGGATCACCACCCCCCTAATTGGAAGGTGGTAATCCACCTCGACTACCCGGAACAAGAGGTAGCCATAGGGGGAACACTATCAGAAAAAGGAAAGAAGGCCATGTGCTCTCTCCTAAAGGAGAACCTTGATATATTCGCATGGGAGACAAAACATATGACGGGAGTGCCACGTTCAATAGCAGAACATAAGCTTCAAATCCGCCCGGGGTATCCCCCTGTTAAGCAAAAGAAGCGCGGTCAAGCACCAGAACGCAGCCAGGTAATACTGGACGAGGTATGAAAACTGGTGGATGCAGGAATTATGCGCGAGGTCTATTACCATGAAAGGTTATCTAATCCGGTCATGGTCAAGAAACATGACGGAAGTTGGCGCATGTGTGTAGACTTCACAGACTTGAACAAAGCTTGTCCGCAAGACTGCTATCCGTTACCAGAAATCGATTAGAAGGTGGGATCCTTATGTGGATACCCTTTTAAATGTTTTTAGACGCATACAAAGGATACCATTAGATCCAGATGGCGGAGGAAGACGAGGAGAAGACGGCGCGTTCCACACTAGTCAGGGCGTGTATTGTTACACAAAGATGTCGTTCAGACTAAAGAACGCCGACGCGAATGACTTGTTGATAAAGCCTTTGACTCGCAGATTGGCCGTAACCTTGAGGTCTATGTTGACGACTTGGTCATCAAGAGCCATACGGAGGAAGCACTCCTCCGTGACATCCAGGAGACGTTCGACACGTTAAGGAAAATCAACATGAAACTGAATCCAAAAAAGTGCACGTTTGGAGAAACCGAAGGAATGTTCCTTAGGTATATGATTAATCCAAACGGCATTAAACCTTGTCCGGATAAGACGGACGCCGTGATACAGCTACCGTCCCCTCGGACACTCAAGGAGGTAAAATCACTCAATGGAAAGCTAGCCGAGCTTAATAGGTTCTTGTCAAAGTCCGCGGAGAAGTAACTTCCTTTATTTAAAACACTCAAGAAGTGCTTAAAGAGAGGAGACTTTCGCTGGACAAAAGAGGAAGAGGAAGCCTTTGGGCAGCTCAAACAACATCTCGCGGCTCTACACATGCTAGTTGCACCCCGACCTAAGGAGGAGCTAATCATGTATCTGTCCGCTACGAATGGAGCAATAAGCGCAGTCCTTATGACTGATCGGGATTCAGTCCAGACTCCGGTTTACTTCATTAGTAGAGAATTGCAAGGACCAAAGTTGAATTATTCATCAATGGAGAAGTTGGTTTTGTCGTTGGTTTACGCCGCGTAAAGGCTACGCCGGTACTTCTAGGCGCACCTAATTGTGGTTATCACTGATCAGCCAATAAAACAAATCATCTCTAAACTGGACGTAGCCGAAGATTGCTTAAATGGAGCGTCCTAATAGGAGAACATAACATCTCTTATAGACCAAGGACAACCGTCAAGGGCCAAATTTTGGCAAACTTCCTAATTGAGAAACCTGAGGAGGGCGAGCCAACGGTGCAAAAAGAAGAAATTCCAACAGAACCATGGGTTTTGTTTATTGACGGATCTTCTTGTACGGACGGATCAGGAGCAGGCCTCATTCTCACGAATCTGGAAGGAATGGCATTTACCTACACCTTGCGCTTTGAGTTCACAGCCACGAATAATGAGGCAGAATATAAAGCATTGATTACGGGTTTAAAAATCGCCGCTAGGATGGGAGTCCGCAACCTTGAAGCCTACGTGGACTCACGGCTTGTCGCGAATCACATCCTAGGAGGGTACGTAGCTAAGGAGGATAACATGATCCAATATTTGGAGAAAGTCAAGTCACTCATCGTCGGTTTTGGAAAGTTCTCCATCGAGCAGGTACCAAGAGGCGAGAACAAGAAGGCGGATGCTCTTAGCAAGATCACGTCTACAAGCTTTGCCCATCTATCCAAACAGGTGTTGGTTGAAATACTCAAGGAAAAGTCCATCAAAGGGAGAGAGATAGCAACTGATAGGTGTAGAAATACGTCTTTTAGGAAAAAGAGCGTATAAGTGCGGCAAGTATTAAACTCGACGATTTAGGAAAACCGAAGAAACGAATAAATGCGGGTTCGTTCTCGAAGGAGGTGTGTGTATTAATGTGCCAATATATATAAAATCAAGTTTGGATTAGCGACGTTTTTGGTTGAGAAGAGAAAAATTAAAGACGAGCTACGACTACGATTTAAACTACGACGTTGACGTAAAACGCGAACGTAAATACGTAAAACGTGACGAAATTAAAAATTAAACCTAAAAATTAATTAAAAGATTAAACTAAGTCTTAAATAATATAAATAAGAATAAAAATCCAACAAATATATTTTAAAACCTTTTATTAATTAAATATTCAATTTTAAATGCTAATTAAAGCCCTAAAATTAAATATAATTAACAAAATGCCCAAAATATTAATTTATTGAACTAATAACTAACTTATTTCATTTAAAGACTAAAAAGTATTTTTCTTAAATTTTAAAAACTATTTTTCTATTTTTAAATCACTAAAAACTATTTTTTAATTAAAATAATCATAAAAAATAATAAAATAATGACAAAATTAATCTAACAATTTTAAAAATCCTAAATTGCCCTAATGAACAGTAGAAAATTGAAAAAGTTTGAAAAATGTAAAAATTTGCACTAAAAGACAAAACTGAATAATAATTAAACCCTAATTATCTTAAATTAATTATAAAAAATAATTAAAAAGTGAACAGTGACTAATTTTTAAACTAAAAACCTTAAATTAGTTTTCTTAATCTATGAAAAATTTTAAAACTAAAAAATATAACTTTTTTGCACTAAAAGACAAAATCAGAAATAAATAAAAGTAATTAAAAATGCAATAAAACCTAAAAAAATACTTAATGAACAGTAACAAAAAATTAAATTATACTAAAAAATCAGAAATTAAAAAAGAAAAATAATGCAAAAAGTTTGAAGATCTAAATCCTAAAAAACACCACTAAAGACAAAAAATTAAGATGTGATAGTGACACTTTTGAGAGTTTCTGTCTTTTAGCTAAGCAGTACAAACTTGACAACTAGCAGGGGGAACTTGGTTCCCACTGCTTTCACTAAAACGTGGTCTGGTGGTTTTGAGCTTGATTTCAAGCTCAAATCTTGGAGTCTTTTGGGAACAAAGGCACCCCCACACTCATGGAAGTGTGGGGAGTCAGATTAGGCAAGAAAAAGAGCAAGTCCAATTCACAAATTACACAAACAAGCACAATATGATGACTGTAAATGGATTGCAAGTTGCTGGTGAACAGTAACTGATCTAAATGGCAAATAGATGAATTTCAGAGCTCGAATACTTGCACCAAACTAAACCAATTCACATATAACTAATAACAAACCCTAAGTCACACTACCTTTTAACAATCAATACAAGTTCAAGGAAAATATTGCACTAAATCATGCTTAAAAAGGAGTTTCTGATTTTTGAGCTACACTTGCCAATTTTGAACATGCATTTTCATCAAAAGCCTAACCAATCTAAAAGCAAACACTGAAATTACCTTTATCTAACACAAAGATATGTACCTACACTGAATATAAGCTAAAAAATGTTACCAATCCTAGCCAAATTGCAGATCCAAACACCCCCCTTATATTTCAGTAACTAACTTTTATCAAACCAAATCTATAAAAAACTGACTTAAACTGATTACCAAAGGCCTAAACAAGCATATAAACCTACATGAAGATAAATAAGCAGATCCTAACACATCAAACAAGCAACCTCTCAAAATTCATGCACTTCACATAAAACCTAAAAAAAATACCAAATGGGGTTCAAGCCATTACCCAAGCTGAGGCCTTCCAAGTGGAGCTGTTTTAAGCTTTTGTGAGCTTATGGATATGTAGAGAGACCCTGCTGAGGTTCAACAACAGAACCAGGGTTGTTCAATATCTTCAAAATGAGGAAAAAATGGAATAAGAGATGAAGGTTGGTCTTGTTTGATTCCTTGTAACCTGCACAAACACAAACAAACCAAGAAGACAAAGCAAGCTGATAAGCCACACAATGAAATCCGTGTCAAGGAGCTTATTGTAGGGCTTATAGCAATAAGCTGTTAGAGAAAAATAAACAAGGTTTCTGAAAATCTTTTGACTCAAACTAACAAAATCAGTACATCCATTTTAAATTTCCACTTTCACTTCCTTTTAAAATAGATTCCAAGATTTTATCACTTTTTGCCAAGAACTTCAAAGACTGATTTCTGAAAAATCAGTTGAGGTAAAAACAACTTAAATCCCTTTTACTAAGTTTACTAAACAGATTCCTTACACTAGGTTATACTAAGAAAGCACTTTAAATGGAACTCAATGGTTTGTAAATATTTAAACGTTCATTTTCATTACTAATAAAAACTTTTACAAAAATTGGAACAAAGGAAAAATGGGTACAATCCACCCATTTTATAGCACTACAAAGAAGCTTCTAGGAGCTTGAATAAAAAATTATAAAGCTAAACCCTAATCTTGGAGAATTCTAGTCTTGCCCTTTGAGTCTTCACTTGATTCTTGGTCAAAAACGTGTCATGTGAAGCCAGTTGTTAGAAGGATGATCTTGAACGTTCACTTGGTCCTTTGGGACCAAGGAATGTGACTTGAAGCGTTGGATGACTGAAAGATGCTTTCTTTGCCATTTTTGAACAAGCAGGGGACATGGTGGGGGCCATTTGGGTCACGGGTTGGCTTGGTTTGTAAGTGGGTTTGGGTGACAATAGGATTAATTACTGATCTGGAAACTTATGGGGCAAACCCCTTTGATTTGAGTGAGAGTGGGATTAGGGTTTATGTGGGTTAGGGAAAGTAGCAGTTGGGTTTAATCCAATGAAAGGGTGATTAGTTTTTTAAAAACTTGTTTACCACCAAAACAAAAACTGATTAAAATCAGTTTAATTTAAAAAGTGAGTGGGATTCTGACGTGGATGAGGGGTGCATTGTGATTGGGTGTTTTGAGGTAGTGGCTGACGTGGCAGGTGTGGGTTGGCTAGGATAAGAATGTGTGTCTGCCCAAATAAGCCCCCTACTCCTTTTCTCTTGTCACTTTAAGTTAAACATCCAACAACGCCTAAAATGCATGTGACAACTTTGGCCAAGTTGTCATTTTTGGCACAATGTATTAGCAAACTTTTACCAAGGGTTTAAAAAGCACAATTTGCATTCTTCAAGGGCATAAATGATATTTTCTTGAAACTTAAGGGACCCTATTGTAATATTTGAGATTTACAAGGGTATTAAGTGACAAGTCTTCCAAAGTTGAGGGACCATTCTTGCCAATCTTCAAAACTTCAAGGGCGTTTTTGTAATTTCCATATTTGGGCCCGGTTTCTTGTGCGGCTTCGTTTCTCGTGTTCGTTTTTGCTTGATTCCTTTGATCTTTTGGTGAATTCACGATATCCGTACCTAAAATACACAATGAACAAACACAAGCACATATATGGGTATTTTGATGATATTTTAAGCGTTTTAAGCCTGATTTGGACGATGAGACTATGTATAAATACAGTCTCATCACTCCCCCATACTAAACCATTGCCGTGTCCCCACGCAATGCTAGAATTAAGTATCATAGCACTTCCAAAATTCATTTTATGATGACTTTTATTGAAGACATAAACTACTACATGCGTTTTTTAGACATAATGTATTGTTTTAATCACGAGAACGTGACTTTTAGGATCATAGAACAAGAACACGTGAATGCTTCGTTAGAAATAATTTCTTCGTCCTCGATTTTCACCCAATTCCATGCTAAGCGTGTAACGAGATCATTGTTATTATAAGTTAGCAACACGTACACATCTCATGAGTGTTAATTATGAACCTAAACTCCCTTATTCCTACTTGGTATCTCTTATATTTTATTTTGTCTTAATGATCACGAGGATACATCATTGACTTATGCGTGAATAGAGATTAAGTCTAAAAATAGAAACTTAACGGTGTAGCCAAAATCATTAAATCAATAATTCATCCCAATAGACAACGATGTCAAAAAATTAAGTCAACAAGAAGGATCGATAAACACGATTTTATAACGGTTTTGAACATGAGACTTATTACCAAGACTTTTATACGCCCCCTAACGGAAGGGCCTTATTATCTTTGGTTTACCTCCATCTTTTATTCAACTCCGCCATGGAGCTTTTATTATGACTTCGGTCTTGCCTTGCCTTTTATTATCCGCCTCATCGGTGTTTTTTTAGCCAAAGACGTATATCCTCACGCTAAAGCGAATTTTGGATCTTTAAAGCTTCGAAGATTAAGGCTTGATTCACTTTCAATTTGGGCATAGATTTTTCGGCCTTGTGAGCTTCAAATTTTTGCTTAATTTAGGTGAGCACTTGAAATCTTATTATTAGGTGAAGCTTTCGATTATTCGGGTGCCAATACTTCAAAACCGTGACGCTGGTGATACATTAATGTTTTCCCAATTTAATTACATGGAAGCTACCAAAACAAATTAGAAACCAACAATAGTGACTAAACCGCCAAATCAATATTTATTAACAATTTATTTATGCAAAAGCGTTGGGAGAATAAGCTAATAATTACTACACATAAGATCGTGACGATTAAGAGACTTGTAAATAACTCTATCATTTCTCGTCCTCATTTAAGAGACTTAGCCTAAAAAGTTAAGGAATCGAAGCTAAGTGCTCAACACGCACGGTCGAGTCAAAAATTACTCTCGTTCTCACCATCGGAAAACCTACATTCGTGTCTTAAACACTTATGAAAAACAAGAAAAATTTTAAAATTTGGCCATTTTTAGCCTTATTTGCAACAAAACGATAACAAAAAGATGAATATTGGATAGCGTGTTGACGTAAGCAAGGTGAAGTATCTACTCACCCCCCATACTAAAACTAAACATTGTCCTCAATGTTTCGAGTCTAGGGGTGTAAACACCCCCATACTAGAGACGAAGTCGAATGCTTAATCTCGAGCATGGAAAGGGTAAAACGAATAACCTAAAAGCCGTTTATGAATTATGCTAATAAGATAAAAGTTAGAACATAAAAGGATATCATCGGATATCGGAATCTCCAACGGCAACGATCGAAGCTCGAGTGATCCATAAAACGAACACGAGAGGCTTCGATGATGTCGATGAACCTAATGAATCACAATCACAAACAACCACGAAACAAAGGTAGGAAGAGCACAAGTCCCCTCGTTACATTAACTAAGAAAGCGATAATATTTACAAGGATAAGCATGAGAATCCCCCACGAGGCACCTTGTTTTTGATAACCGAGTCAAAAGCTCGACTCGAATCCCCATAAATGTGATCATTTAGGGATAATCTTGGTATGGTCATTTTTAGTGGGGCTTACATGATAAACAAGGCCCAAAAGTACATGGAGTACTTTAAAAATCTAATAAACGAATACCGGGGTCAAAGATAGCGTCCTCGTTTTCGGATGAAAGACGAAACAACGCTACTTCAACACAAACCCCAATGGGTTAGAAGAAAAGAGATGAGAAGTAGAAAGGTGGGGCAAAGGGTAAGTCAAAATCATGAGCTACTCGAGGTAGACTCACACCAAGCAAATAGATATGATTTCCATTTATTGCATCGGTGGAAGACCGAGATTTCCCTTTACAAGCAATTCTGGGATCGTAAATCTCGTCCTCGGTGGAGAAATGGGAGGGAACATTTGGGGCTTCCCCCACACTAAAACCACACACACCATCGTCAAAAGGAGTAGACGAGGTGGTAGCACTCATAAAACGCGGTGATGACGGAGTTAAACATGTAGAAAAGTCATTTAAAATATTTTTAAAATCCTTTCCTTTTTCATCGTTCAAAAACTCTTTATAAAAACCCGATTTGATAATGTCGAAAATATTTGGCGTGTCAAATTCAAAATTAGTCGCGCTAAAAATCCTCACATTTAAGTCATTGGTGGGAGGGGGTGGCGGATTATATAAGTTCTCAAAACGTTTGTCAATAAAGAACACCGCCCCCTCGGGGTCAACATACTCGTCATCCTCATGAACGTCGATCTCATCGATTTATTCATCAAAGATAGGCTTGTCAAACCAAGGTTTGTCATTCCCCTCCTTGAGTATCTTAGAAACTCTCTCGAAAAGATCACGATCAAGCACGAAACCATCATTCTTTTGTGGGGATCGTTGATAAGTTAGATCCTCACGAATGTGGTAAACGTCATTCTCAAATGAGGAGTGTTGATTAGGTAACTCCTCGAGAATGGGATTTTTAGTGGTCACATGAGTTGGTTCGTCATCGAAAATAAGACGTTCCAACTCATTAAGTTCATCCTCGATTTTGGAAAGATCGACCTCACTCGTAGGTGGAAGTGAAGGCATAAGAGCTAGCTCTCGTTCAATGATTTCCTCAATCTCGGGATCAAACTCATAATCATCGTACTTCACATGTTTCTTCTTAGGAGAATCAAAAATAGCATGTGGATGTCGAAGTACGTGATCAATCTCGGCAAAATCGCCATCGTCATCGTCAAAGAAAGAGTCGATGTGAGCACTCACAACCATGGACTTACAAGTCGAATGACTATGCTTAGGTGACTTTTCTAAGACGAGAGGATCGATGTCGATAAACCCTTTAGCCTCAACGGGTGTTGGGCCAGGCAAAGGAGGCACTTCGATGGAGTTAGAAGTTGAAGCCTCAAAGACGTGGTCCTTCGAAGGTGGTGAAGACGAATCCATTTTGGTCATTGTCGTGATGGCATTAACGTCACCCTTCGGAATTGGTGGTTCACTTGTTTCGCTAAAAACATCCCATAGTGAGTTTTCATCCATATATTTACACATACCCTTTTGAATTAGGTACACGTATTCTTTATCATCAAAATCATCATCTTTAAAACCGTTTTTCTTAATTCTTTCAAAACATGCATCAAGCTTCATTCTTTCCGCTAAAGTAAACATTTTGAAATCATTAGAATTTGAATCATTAGGTTTTGAAAACTCGGTTTTTTCATTCTCATTAAATCCTTGGGATTTTCTAGCGAAAAAGTCTATTTTCTCATCCCCGTATCTCATAGTAAGTCTCCCCTTGTGAACGTCGATTACGGTTCGAGCCGTCGATAAGAATGGTCGGCCTAAAATAATGGGACATTTAGGGTCACACTCGTAATCGGATATAACGAAATCCGCGGGAAAAACAAACTTTCCAATCCTAACATAGACATCCTCGGCTATTCCAATTGGTATTAAAGGTGTACAATTTGCAAGCTCTATAGTCATGTTCGTGGGGGTAAGCGAAGGCAATCTCATCAATTTCCAAAGAGAATGGGGCATAAGATTGATGCTAGCACCTAAATCGGCAAGGGCTAAACATCCCTCAATCTCGGATAAAATCACAAGGTAGTAGAAATTGGCCCGGATCCTTTTCCTTTCTCGGCATACGCCTTTTGGGTTTTTTAAGAAGGATCGAAGCACAAGTTTCTTCAAGGGTTACTTTGGTAAGGTCGACAAAGCTCTCTTTTTGAACCGTGGATGGAATTTGAGGTAGTGGCTGACGTGGCAGGTGTGGGTTGGCTAGAATAAGAATGTGTGTCTGCCCAAATAAGCCCCCCTACTCCTTTTCTCTTGTCGCTTTAAGTTAAACATCCAACAACGCTTAAAATGCATGTGACAACTTTGGCCAAGTTGTCATTTTTGGCACAATGTATTAGCAAACTTTTACCAAGGGTTTAAAATGCACAATTTGCATTCTTCAAGGGCATAAATGATATTTTCTTGAAACTTAAGGGACCCTATTGTAATATTTGAGATTTAAAAGGGTATTAAGTGACAAGTCTTCCAAAGTTGAGGGACCATTCTTGCCAATCTTCAAAACTTCAAGGGCATTTTTGTAATTTCCATATTTGGGCCTGGTTTCTTATGCGGCTTCGTTTCCCGTGTTCGTTTTTGCTTGATTCCGTTGATCTTTTGGTGAATTCACGATATCCGTACCTAAAATACACAATGAACAAACACAAGCACATATATGGGTATTTTGATGATATTTTAAGCGTTTTAAGCCTGATTTGGACGATGAGACTATGTATAAATACAGTCTCATCAGCAACCATAGTTGAAGAAGAGGGGCCTACATGGATGACCACGATCATCAACTACCTAACTGATGAGACCCTTCCTGAGGACAAAAAGGCGGCGCGACGTGTCAAAAGGAAGTCGCAGCATTTTAAACACTGAGATGGTGTTCTATACAAGCGTTCCTTCTTATAGTCGTGGTTGTGATGCGTCGGAATGCGCCAGGCTGGCTATGTGATTAATGAGATACATAAAGGGTCGTGCGGCATGCACGCAGGCCCCAGATCAGTAGTGGCACGAGCTCTACGCACAGGGTACTGTTGGCCGACTATGCATCGGGACGCACGAGACACGATTCTTAAATGCAGTGATTGCCAAGTACACAGGCCAGTACCGCGACATCCACAACAAGAACTGACACCCATCACATCCCCATGGCCATTCTACAAGTGGGGGATTGATATCGCAGGCCCTTTTCCTGTTGCCGCAGGGGGCGTTAAGTTCTTGATTGTTGCTATGGACTATTTCACTCGCTGGATAGAAGCTAAGAGATCATCTCGGATAACGAAAAGCAGTTCGCGGATAATCCATTCAAGGATTGGTGCGCGGCGTTGAACATCACACGGCGTTTGGCATCAGTTAAACACCCACAAACTAATGGTCTCGTGGAGCGGGAAAATAGAAGCCTAGGGGAAGGTATAAAAGCACGATTAGATGAAAGAAGCGCCAAGTGGGTAGATGAACTGCCGCATGTCCTATGGGCACACAGGACAATGATCAAAACAACCAATGGGGACACTCCTTTCGCGCTGGCCTACGGAATCGAGGCTGTTATCCCATCAGAAATTGGGATGCCAACAATCCGCACGGCGGAGGTTAACATCGTCACAAACGATGAGCAACTCCGGGTCAATCTAGACTTGTTAGAGGAGAAACGAGAGATAGCAGCCATCAATGAGGCTAAGTCTAAGGCACGTATGAAAGCTTATTACGATTCCAAAGTCAAGGGTGTTTCCTTCCGACCGGGGGATTTTTTCTATCGTGCTAACGAGGCAAGTCGCGCGGAGAACATGGGGAAGCTTGGTCTAAAGTGGAAAGGGCCGTATGAGGTCACGGAAGCTTTAGGGCTAGGTGCGTACAAGTTGCGTGATATGGATGGCCGTAACTTGGATCGTACATGGAATATTTGCAACCTTAAAAGATGTTACCTCTTAAAGGACTACGACCTCCGCATGGACACTTTGCTGTGGTCAGCTTCAATGAAGATCCATGTATTTTTTGGTTTTCATGCTTTCTAGGTTCTATTTGTCTTAGGATTTTAATTCTGTCAAAAAATCGTAACCGTTCTAATCAAATGCCGTCGTTCCTAGCTAGCTCCACGGTTTGTTCTTGTGCAAATTATTGTCTTACGTTTTTAGAATTATTTGTTTCTAGTATGTTATTACTTGTTCATATGCATTCATTCAACCGTACATGTACTATTCTCTCCCAGGCGGGGTAAGAGGATTAAGTGAACCTAATAATTCAACTTGTCGCATAATAGGGATGCAACCCTAGTGACGCGGATCATGTATTCTTACTAGACACCTTATTCATAAGACGTTGTAATAAGTTTCTGCATGCCGTACTTACATAGTTCCGGACATGATAAAGACACACGGTGCACGTCTAGTAAATTATAGACTTGGTTTTATTCTTCATTAGCCGTGACACGTCATTCAAACGTATATACGATATCTAAGGAATATAAACAAGTTTCAATATAAACAAACAAAACTTGTCGTGCTCACCACGGACATATATCTTACTAAAAATTCTATGTTTACACATATAGTTACAAATTAAAAGCCGTGGACATCCACGGACGAATAAGCAATGAGTAGTGCGAATGTTTACAACATATTAAACTACAAAGGAGGCAGGAACTCCCTTACTTCTCTCTTGCCTTCGGCTATCAAGGCACGGAGGGCTTCACCACACACGTCCTTTCCACACTGCGCCCTGGCTAGGTTGGCTTCCAACGCCTCAGGTAATTGTCTCTCACCTTTTATGAACTTCAGACGGGCATCATATGTTGGCAAAGTAAGCTGGATTGGGACTGGGGTGAGCTTCACCATAATATCCTTATTGGAGTCATCCTTTAAAGCTTCAAGGTCATCCAGGAAGGGGTACTCCATCTCCCCTAGAGCGGCCACGGACGCAGTCATCTTTGCTTCCGCCTCGGGGTTATGGTAGGCATGCGTAGTGATTTCTTCCTTCTTGCTTATTAATTCTGCAGCCTTGATCAACCCTTCATGCCTGCCGCGGTCAATACCATCTAACATGACATCAGGAAAAGCCTGCACAAACTGTTGTGCCTCCATCACTTTTGTCACGGCCAGACGTGTCCCTTGGCTCACCATCCACCTACGACCAACAACGGCCGTAAGCAGTGAGGGACACAACACTTCAGCGCAGTCTGTGGCCAACACATTCAGCTCACACTCCACCCTGTACAAAGCCTCAGCCGTTCGCTCCTCCAAAGCCACTCGCTCCTTAGAAAATTCTTCCTTCAATGCTTCACGCTCCTCTGCAAGGGCGGATTCTTGGTCGACGGTAGATTTGGTTGCAGCTTCGGCTGCGGATACCTATGAAAACTATTAGGTTACTACATGGGTAAGAAATACAGGAGGTGTACAAACATTGAACATATATGTGTAAGGATACGTACCTTGCCGTTGGCTGTCTCGAGTAGAGCTTCTAGCTCACCAATGCGCTCATCACGGGCATTGGCGTGGCTGGTTTGTTCTTTTATTGTCTCCTCAGCCACGACCAAGTCAGCATGTAGGGAGGCAATTTTCTTCTCGTGCTTCTCCACCAGTTCTTCCCTACGAGCAATCCCCCTATCCGTGCGGCGCACATGGGCTAACAACTCCGCAAAACGGTGCCGTAAGGCTGCACCAAGTATTATCTGGTGCGTCGTTGCTACATCTCACTGTTCTAGAAGAACCCCATGGTTGAGTTCATCTAGGTCTTGCGCCAGCACGGGAGGAGTCAGGTGGTCCATAAACTCCTTACACTCGGACTCTGCCTCTAGCCTTGTTAGGCTAGACAAGTTCCATGCCGGGCGTAGGCTGGTGTCTAGGCCCTCGGTGCGGGGTTCCTCATCGTGAGTAGGGGAGGTGATGGGGGCACTGCGGATATCATGAGGGACGGTCCCCTCTTAGTTTCCTTTTCCTGCACTACTATCGAAGGATCTACCCTGTTATTTAACAAACACTTATAAGTTTTTATGGTATCATGAGGGAAGCAAATATGATGGGATGTAAAAAGGTACTTACGTCGCATCTATCATCGGCTCCGTGATGGTGGGAGCTACGACACTCACTGGTGTTGCCTTCCATACATGTGTGTCTGCTTGCGGCGAAGGGTTTTCTTGCGGCAACGTGGTGCTACTCCCTTCTTGGAATTGGTGGTGGTCTTCCCTCAGGCTCTTGGGAGGTGTATTGAATTCCCCCGCCTCGACATCTATCTCTTTCACCACCTTCCTGGTGGACTTGCGCTTCCTGGAAGTAGGTTTTGGCTGCTTGGAGACTTACGCCCCCTACGCCACTTCCTCCTCTCCCTCATTCTCATCACCAGCCCTGCGGTTGATGGCCGGATCTGTTGGTTGTTCTTCGCCTTGGATAGAGGTGGCATTCTCCAGTAGCAACTCATCACCATCTTCATTGGTAAAGTCCAGCGGCGACTTCTGGATCACTGGTTCCTGCTCATCAGACCGCGACTCAGTTGTTTCTTCCAGTGCGATAATCATGCCGGTAGTAGCAACAAGTAATGGGGGCTCTCCCTCTTTCAAGGGTCGAGATCCCTCCGGAACTTTGCTTGGATCCCCTGGCGTAGTAGCCTAAACAACTTCATCTCTGCGGACATAAGCAAACATATGTGTTAGTATGATTCCAAGCATTATTGTCACATTTATATGCATATACATGTATAAAGTATACCTACCCTGTCTACGCTCGGTCAGAAAGCATGGATATCTATCCTCCCTCCCAAAATAGTTGCGACTGATCCCTATTAAGCATAGGAAATGCTCCGGCAGACCCTTATGGAAATCAGTGCGATGGGTATCTAATGTTTTCACGTCCTGGCTGCTATAATCCATGGATGAGGGTGGGTAGTCAAAACGTACTTTGGTTTTCAGAACAAAGGTGGTAGGGAACACCTTGGCATCTACGAAAAAATAATGATCGTACCACTTCTTAAGGGAATCTAGAGGTTTCCTATAGCACATGACGGCGGTTGTGGATCGTTTTTTAAACGACAGCCACCCATTCACCATTTGGGTGACGCAGAAAACCCTAAATAAATTCACGGTGGGGGATACCTCACACGCGTGGTAGGTAACTTCAAATTGGTTAACTATACACGCTCCTATACAATGGAGTTGGGATATATGGAAGTCATAATATATTAAAACATCTACGAGGAACTTAGATAGGGGGATGCGGTAGTTTTCCGAGTCAAAAAGGCGCGTGTACACGCCTATTTTCCCAGCAGGAGCATCCGTGATAGCTTCACCGTCACCTGGATAGGTGGGGTTTACGCTCTCAGGGATGTAATACTCAGACAGGAAGTCCATATATTTCTTCGCGGACATCATGTTGAGAACATCCGTGATCGCATGGTTATCTTTCACCATAATCTATAAATATGAGTAGAAAGGCGTGGTGGTCTAACCTGGTGTGATGGATTTCCGTGGAAAAAGAAGGAGAAATGGAGGACTAAGCGAAGGTATGACAATGGCGGAAAGGAGTTGTTAACTGTGTGTGTGCACAGTTACACGCACCAACTCTTTTATAGGGTTGCCTCGAGTTACGAGGTGCTATGGATGTTTGCCACGTGTAAACCACTACGCCCATCTAACAGATGAGATTTCTGACACTTCTAAAACGTCAGAGGTACCCACGGGTCACCTCTCAACAGTTTTACGTGGCTCAAGAGTGGGCATGTCTGGTGCACTTTTGAAAGTCCCTAATCAATGCTAGAAACCCTAAACTTAACTAATCAACACAAGGTATTACTTTTCAAACGTAATCTTATTATTGTATAATAAAGAATTACAAGTGTTATGGATAACACCGTTTGATGACAATGTGTTGTGCACACTTTGAACAACTATAAACCCTAACTTATGAATACAGTCGCAGCTGTTTGATTCTATAAGTTCTAAGCAATAATGTTATGAATATACTCAAAGTTTTAAACATTAATGCATGGATACACATCCTATTTATAGTGTTACGAGGTTGACCTAAATAGTACTTGATGGTGACTACACAAGCTTTCACTTTTTAGACATCAGTCACATGATGCTCTTCTATTCTTGGTAGTCTTCCATTATGCTTTAAGGAAACAGTTGTCAAAACAGTTTCCTTTTTCTTCATAGTCTCGAACACACAAATGGCATGTCCAAAGTGTGCTGAGTGTTAACAGGGTATTGCTACCCCTGTTAACCCTCAACCCCTCAGAGTCCCTGATACATCTTGGCTGTTATCCATCACAACCAATGAGTATGTCTTCAAGTAATCTTTGACTTCCTTGACAATGTCTCTGACATGGACTCCTCTGAGGTTGCTCACAGAGACTTGGATCTCTGTAAGTCTTGCGATACTTGCTTGCCTCCTAGGCACAGGCAAAGGACTATCTAACAGCTTAATTATGTTTAAATCTATGATCAGGGAATCTAACAAGTTTAGATTCCCAACAATCTCCCCCTATTTAAACATAAATATTGCTAGATCTATCTAAGTTAAGGTAAGTAAGTTAACAACTTCTTCTTACTCATAACAGATCTAAACAAACATACCTCATGATTTTATTAAAACTTAAAGAAAATTACAAGTACATTACAAAAGTAAAATAAAATGTGAAGATAAAATTGGGCTGTGAATTTCTTCAATAGTCATCATTTTTAATCTTTTCTTCAGCTTCAGTTAAGTCCAATCTGTAATCCAATTCTTCCTGCGAAGTTTTTGCAAACCTTTTGGAATACTCTGTGTTGATCTTGAGTGACTTCTTGTGACAAAGCAGCTGAATTGTTGAGGCTAAGCACAACTCATCTTCTCTTTGAAATGCATACTGGCAAGCTTTGTTCATGAATGCCATTCCTCTTTCAGGCTCTGTGTATGTCTGACCATCAATAGGGCCAACTATACCATTTGGTAGGATCAAATTCCTGTGCATACCATCTACTTGAACATCATATGTGACAAAGGTTTCTTTAACAAGTTGAGAAACTCTTCTTATTTTGTTACCAGTCTTTGGGGGTTCTTGTTCAAAAAGCTGTGGTGGGGGATCTATCTTGAGTTTGGCAGCCGTTTCTTTGATCCAGGTAAACTTGGCCTTAATAGTATTAAGCAGAAGAAAATTAGCCTGTCCAGTTCTTTTGGCTGCTAAGGCTTCAAGTTCGAACCATTCAGATAACCCAAGTGTCTTTAGCCTGAAGTTGTCAAACACATTCATGTTTCCCTGTTTGTTATCTCTCCATAAGATCATTTGTGGGGTGTTTGTGGATTTATGAATGGTGTATTTGAACTTGGTTATCTTGCCAGGTGCATATCTGTTGTTAACGTAGGCATCATAATCAGCTTTGACTTTTCTTAGTGCCTCAGCGCGTTTAACTTCCATTTCCCTCAACCTTTGTTTTTGATTTTCTCTTTCAGGTTGAGTCATCTTCCTTAGAGTAGCTTCATTCAATTCTTTGGCTGTCTTGAGTTCATTTAATCTCTTGAACTCCTCAGCCTATTTCTCTATTTCTTCAGGAGTTAAAGGAATCTCATTGGAAGGTGTAAAGGTTGAAAATTGGGAAAGGTCTGTGGTGGATCCTCCTGTCTCTAGCATCGCAGTTATCTTCTTTAGTTTGGTGTCTGTGTCAACCAAAACTATCTCCTTTCCTTTCTTCGAGACAAAGGATTCCACACTCATGTTTTTCAAAACTTCAGCTCTTCTGATAAATGCTGTCTGAGCCTGAGTTTGTATTGCTTTGGGAAGGGAGCTAACAGTGAACTTTAGCTTCTTGGCAGCTGGTTCACCATCATCCCCAGACTAGCTGGTGTTAACCAAAGTTAGGGACTTTGATGAATTAGCTCCATCTTGATTCTGTTGCTCCCCCTGAGTGTTATCCTCATCATCAGGTATGTTGATAGGTGTGATGACTTGGAGAGGAACAGGTGTAATTGTGTTGTCAGCTGATGATGAGCCTTGTTTAGCAGATTCAAGGTTAAGTGTTGTTTCTTTCTCCCCCTCACGTTCATCCTGGCTACGCAGACGTTTGGATGAACGTTTTTGAAAATGCCTTGCAATCTGTTCAACAGAGGCAGCCATAGCACGTTGCCTCTTCCTTGAGGCCCTGGCAATCTTCAGCAGAAGGTTGCTGTTTGCATTAGTATTGGCCTGAACTCGATTAACAATGAAGTTTTCATGACGGTATTGCCTGTTGTGAACAACTTCAAATTTTCTGTGCATAGTTAGCTCATGTTCATGGAATAAGGTAGGGACCTCTGAGTCAATTACATCCTTCATTCTTGTGGAAAGGTGACTAAGTCCTTGTGCTACACCTTTTCTTGCACCATCCTTGATGGGTTCAGTAACCGCCTCAGCAACAGCCTTTTGTATGATCCCTGGAAATGTGACAGTGAAGTTGTGCATTTCAGACTTGATCACATCCAGCTTCCTTGATAAGCGTTCAATGTCAGATTGATGATGAATAGGCTGAAGATTATGTATCTTGAGGCTTTGTTGAGCATAATCATCCCCCCTTGGTAAAAGATCAAAGTTGGTGTGGGCAGGATGATCAAACATTAGAAACTTAGCTGTTGGATCATAGGCTGGGCGTTGGAAGACTGTTGTTGTTGAGGTAGCAGAGTTTGGAGTAACAACAGCGTCCTTGGGAGGAGGAGTATTATTTCCAACTGGGGTGGACACAGCTATTTCCTTGGGAGGAGAGACAGATTGTTGATCTTCCTCATCTTCTTCATCCTCCTCCTCAAACATCCCTACAGGGATTTCATCTTCAGGCATTGATTCAAGATCAGAGACATCATCCTCTAATGACAGCATTTCTTCATCAATATTCAGCAGAGGCTCATCGTCATTAGGTTGGTCTTGAGTAATTTTATCAGCCTCTTTCTCCTGTTGTACCTGGGATTCAGTGACTGGCTGTACAATTTCAGCCTACAAAGTGTTATAATTAGTAACAGGGAAAAAAGTAAGGGGAATGGTCGCCATTTCGCTGTCCCAGAGAGGCTGAGGGTGATTACTCAGCCACTCCAAAGGATAAATCCTTGGGATTCTTTTAAGTGCGAAAAATATATGGTTAATGATCGTCATTCGCTGCCCCTAGGAAAGCTGAGTGTGATTATTCAGCCCCCCCCAAAAGGTTAAAACCTTTGGGACTCTTTTGATTGTGAAACATATGTTGTTTATAGATCGCCATTCGCTGCCCCTAGGAAGGCTGAGGGTGATCATTCAGCCCCCCCCCCCCCCCCAAAGGTTAAGAAACCTTTGGGACTCTTTTAAGAGTGAAATATATGTGGGTTAAGGTCGCCTGTTACGCTGCCGTAGGAAAGCTGAGGGTGATGATTCAGCTCCCCCTGAAAAGGATAAATCCTTTGGGATTCTTTTAAGGTGAAAAAGTTAAGGGTTAAGATCGTCTTATTACGCTGTCCCTAGAAGAGCTGAGGATGATGATTCAGCTCTCCTAAAAGTAAAAATTTTGGGATTCTTTTTCTGAGGGAACCAAGAGGCTGTGTGAAGTACAGCTGATCAAGGTTGAGACATATGTGTATCCAGGTTGTTGTTAGCCTGAATACTGTCTAGAGGGTGCAGGGTCATCGGGGTGCTTTATAAACACAAATGAATCATTCCCTGGTGCAAAGATAGGGTGTACAGAAGTCTTAAAGAGTTCTAAGTGCATAGACAGACTTCTATTGGTCGAGGATTACCCTAACTTCACCACTCTCTCCTACAGACAAATGAGAGTGGCTGCTTGTGAACCTCTAAAAATGTACACTGATTACCTGTGAGATATCAGCTGGATTAGGCTGGTTTCCTGTTGTCTCAGCTGACTTTGAGACACTAGACCCCTGTTGTTGGTCAGCAGAAGTATCTGATTCCACATGAGTATCTAGAACAGCGGAGGTGTCAGTCTTCTTTCCCTTGGCCTTAGCAACAGTTTTGGTGTGGGAAGAAGAGGGGATTTTCTTCTTCTTAGGCTATTGGCCAGAAGAAGCCTTGGACGTCATAGTGTGCTGCCCAGAGGTCAAAGACTTAGACTTGCCAGACACCCTAGAGGTATTCACCTTCTCAGAAGAAGGGAGCAAGGGCTTCTCAGCTGTTGGTTGTTTGTTGGCAACGTTCATCATATGAGAGGTGACAGGGACATCTTCAGCTCCTATTTCTTTGTAGATGGCACATGTGATGCGGTAGGGCTTCAGAGCAGTCAACGCAGAGTTATGGTAGTTGTCTCCCAACAGGCTTTCAAAGATCAGTGACAAGAAGCGAACATAGCAGATATTCTTTTCCCTGACTTGATTTCTTCCCTTCAGCTGTTCTACAAGGTTGGAGAAGAGAATGCTTCCAACATCAACATCAGCTCCCCAGATCAGCCTATAAGCTATAGATTGATGGTTAAAGGACATCTGATCTTGGGATCCCTGCATTCCTCCCAGGGATTTAACAATGTGGGTGAAGAGGACACGCCACATGGGTGAAAAGTACTTAATCTTCAAAGGAGATTTTGAGAGGACCTCAGCGGGTGTAAGTGCAGGGTTTACATCATGAAAGGGTTTGAGTGTGGCCAGGTCATCTTTAACAGCCTTTTTATCAACAACCTTAAGGCATTCATCACCATGTTTCAATCCAGCCACACTCAAGAAATCTTTAAGGGAGAAAGCAAATGGGTGTTCATTGCATGAAAGGCTAAAGGTTATTGTGTCTTCTACCACTTCAGCAGAGTACTAGAATTCCCTAAGGTATTCTTGGTAGAAGGTGGTTGGGGATTTGGTGAAGGCTTCACTTAAGTCACAATTTTGCATGAAGTTTACCAGATCTGAGTAGGTGTCATTAGGAGCCTTGATCCATCCAATGGAGTTGTTGGAGGCGAGGATGCTTTCGTTGATCTCGAAGCTAACCTTTGCTGCTTTGGGAACGGAAAACGCCATGGATTCAAGGTCGAAGGTGAAAGAAAATGGAGGATGGTTTAAGAGAGAGAAGAACTTAGAGAGAGAAATAGATTTGTGAAATGAGAATGGTGGTGGGTGAGAAGAGACGAGAGACAATATATATTCAAAATAAGTAAACAGTTATTCAACCGCATTTAATGCAAAGTGAGAAAATGACTGCTCAAGTGGGTCCCTTGACCTTTCAAAACTTATTTGTCTCCTCGTTATTCGAAAAATAAATGATTAAATATTTGAGAATGTTTTTTGCATTTACTTGGAAACTAACTACCTAGTTTCATGTGAAAAACATTTAATATAGAATCAATCATTTAATGAACACATTTAATATCAAGCCACAGGCTTTGTGATATTGAGCATCCCTAGCTCAGCAACTAGCCTGTTGAACGAAGGTTCAGCCAAAGGCTTTGTGAAGATAACAGCTAGTTGCAGCTCTGTGGGAACAAAATGCAGCTCAATATCTCCCTTCATTATATGATCCCTGATAAAATGATACCTGATATCAATGTGTTTGGTACGAGAGTAAAGAACAGGGTTGTTGGATATGGCAATGGCGCTGGTGTTGTCACAAAAGATTGGCACTTTGTAATATAAAATTTCATAGTCAGCCAATTGACTTTTCATCCAGAGCACCTGAGCACAACAGCTGGTTGCAGCGACATATTCTGCTTCAGCTGAAGACATAGCCACAGAGTTTTGCTTCTTAGCACTCCATCCAACCAATTTTCCTCCTAGGATTTGACAGCTGCCAGAAGTGCTTTTCCTGTCAATACAGCATCCAGCATAGTCTGAATCTGAATAGGCCTTGAGATTAAAGCCTGATTCCTTGGGATACCATAGACCTAGGGATGATGTTCCTTTGAGATACCTGTAAATTTTCTTAACAGCCACTAGATGAGATTCTTTTGGGTTAGCTTGGTACCTTGCACAGAGACATCTGGAGAATTGGATATCAGGACGACTAGCTGTCAGATACATGAGTGACCCAATCATGCCTCTATATAAAGTCTCATTAACAGAGACCCCTGACTCATCAGGGCCCAAGTTGTTGGGTGGAAGCATGGGGCATTTCACTGGTGCACAATCAGCTAAGTCATATTTCTTAAGTAAATCCTTAACATACTTTTCTTGACAAATTGAAATTCCCTTAGGACATTGTTTAATTTGAAAACCCAAAAAGTAAGTTAATTCACCCATCATACTCATCTCATATTTCTTGGTCATTAATTTAGCAAAACGTTTACTAAGATTGACATTTGTTGACCCAAAGATGATATCATCCACATAAATCTGCACAATGATGAAATCACTCTTATCCTTGAAGGTAAAGAGTGTTTTATCAATAGAACCCCTGACAAATTTATTTTCAGTTAAGAAATTAGAAAGAGTTTCATACCATGCTCTTGGAGCTTGTTTCAGCCCATACATGGCTTTGTGTAGTCTGTACACATGGTTGGGAAACTCGTTGTTCTCAAATCCTTCAGGTTGTGCAACATACACTTCCTCAGCCAAATCACCATTGAGGAATGCACTCTTTACATCCATCTGATATACAGTGAAGTTCATATAGGCAGCATAAGCCAGGAAGATTCTGATGGCTTCAAGTCTTGCAACTGGAGCAAATGTTTCATCATAATCAATTCCTTCAGTCTGAGTATACCCCTGTGCCACTAGCCTGGCCTTGTTTCTGATGATGTTCCCAATTTCATCCATCTTATTTCTATAGATCCATCTAGTGCCTGTGATATTCTTTCTAGGTGGAGCTGGCACTAGTGTCCATACTTTGTTCCTTTCGAACTGATTGATTTCATCTTGCATAGCAGCTACCCATCCTTTTTCTAGTAGAGCCTCAGCTACTCTTTTAGGTTCAATTTGTGAGAGAAATTCAGCAAAGAGACATTCATTGGCTGAGGCAGAATCTGAGTCATGAATTCGCTGTCTGGTTGTAACCCCTGCATTAGGTTCCCCAATAATGTTGACAAGAAGAATGTGTTGATCTCTTGACCACTTATTTTGAGGAGCTGGGGAGTCAAGGACAGGAACACTTGTGGGCACAGCTGGTATAATATGAGTTTCATCCTGCTGACTAGGAGGGCTTTCTTCAAAGACTACTTCAGTGTTAGAGTCTTCTTCAGCCACATGAAAAGGTACAACTTCATTATCAACAGGAGATTCTTCAGGGATTTGAAGAATTGGTGAGTCATCAATAGCAGTAGAAGAAGAAGGACTACCAGAGGTTTGTGGTTCTTCTTCATCAAGGTCCTGAGAGGTAGGAACTTCAATGTTGTGAGTAGACAGAGGGTTAAAGGCAGGAACAGAAGGAGTGAGAGTGTTGGAGTGATGATGGTGATGACTGGTAGGTCTTGGTTCTGAGAACTCATCACTTGGGAAAGA
Source organism: Glebionis coronaria (assembly GCA_025667525.1). Taxonomy (NCBI): domain Eukaryota; kingdom Viridiplantae; phylum Streptophyta; class Magnoliopsida; order Asterales; family Asteraceae; genus Glebionis; species Glebionis coronaria. Next base: position 171,595,164 of record CM046877.1, on the reverse strand, counting down.
CACATTTTCATTAAAATCAATTTCATCACCCTCTGTTCCTGTTCTTTGTATGACTTCATCATCTTCATTGAATCTGACATGAAAGGTTTCTTCTACTTCTTGTCTTCTGATGTTAAATACTCTGAAGGCTTTGGCTGTTGGAGAGTATCCCAAGAAGAAACCATCATCAACTTTTTCATAAAACTTTCCAAGTTTATCCCTGTAGTTGTAAATGAACATAGGGCATCCAAACACATGAAAATAGCTGACATCGGGAGATCTTTTTCTAAAAACTTCATAGGAAGTTTTACCATGTCTTTTGACAATGATTGATCTGTTTTGTGTGTAGCAGGCAATGTGAACAGCTTCTCCCCAAAATTGCTTTGGTAAGGCTGCACCATTTAGCATACTTCTGGCTGCTTCAATCAAAGTCATGTTTCTTCTTTCGGCCACACCATTTTGTTCAGGGGTTCCAGCTGAAGAGAAGTTCTGTAAAATCTCTTTCTCATCACAAAAAGATTCAAGTTGATGATTCTTGACTTCAGTACCATTATCACTTCTTAGAGCTTTGACTCTAACATCATTCATATTTTCAACCTGTCTGATGAAGGACATGATGGTATCAGCAGCATCACTTTTCCTTCTGAGGAAGAACACCCAAGTGTATCTTGAAAATTCATCAACTATGACCAAGGTGTATTTGTTGTGATTAATGGTCTGAGGTTTGACAGGCCCAAACAAATCCATGTGAAGGAGATGTAAGCACTTGTCAATAGAGAATGTGTAACACCCCATTTTGATAAATGGAATGTCACGCGTAATTATGGCGTGTCATCAAAGCATGCAAGGTAATATGTAGTAAAACATACATGACCATAGGGAAAACCGGAATCAAACATCGGTTCCCAAACATAAGCCCAAAACATAATAAAATACATGAACTGAAAGAAAGACTAAACAAGCATAAATATATGAAGGCAAAAGGAGAAGAAGTCTATGGCAGCTTCCATCCTATGCACGTCCTCCAAATGCTCGAGTCTTGGGTACCTGCCATTTTGGGACATGGAAAGGAAAGTAACGGCTGAGCAAAACGCTCAGTGCACGGATATACAATATAGCATGAATAGGATAAGCATGTAACATATAACAGCGGAAGACTAAGTTCTGAGTAAACTGGTTAAGTATTAAGAAACTGGTTTTATAGTTTGAAAAGCCTTATGTTTATCTTATGAAAACTGTTTTAACATATATATATACTATAGCCCATATAGGTCATGAAAAGGTCACGTGCATGAATACTTGGAGGGGTGACCTCATCATGCTGATTAGAGGGGATGCCTATAATAAATATACTGGTCTGGGTAGGAGGGATCAACTCCTTGTGAAGGATGCAAGGCACACACCACATTCACCATGATATACTGAATAAAACATGTAACTAGGATGCACCCATACGCCCCACATGATATAATAATATGGCCAAAACTGAAAAGGGACGCCACGAGCAATCACTCTGCTGTGGGGAAGTCATAACATTGGTGCCTCCAATGTTATGGTTATGGTACCTCCATAACTAGGTGAAACTGGTCATGCTTGTATATGGCTATAGTTTATGCTAATTAAACATAAGCAGTTCAAAACAATAAAACAAATACTGGGGAAAACAGTTGGCTGCATACGGGGAAATCCTAATAAGGAAAGAATGTCCATACTAAAAGGACGAGAATCCGTACCTCAAGTCCAGTGAATGAACGGAAGAAAGAATCCTACTTCTGGATCACTAACGCTACATGAATACACACGTGTATAAGTATCGAATCAATGAATTACGTACTGGATTTCATGTCTTGTCTTGACTTATTTTATATGTTTTAAGTCATGTTTTACTGTTTTAAGCTTTAATCTATGTTTATCTTATATTCTCATTAATCTGATTAAGTATCACTGGTATTTCATGTATTATTATGCTTACTGAGCAATATTAAGTAACTTTCCAAAAATAGCAGGTTTCCAAAAATAGAAAGTTCCCAAAAATAGAAAGTTACTAAAATATATAGTTTCCAAAAATAGAAATAAGCTGGTTAAACAAGCTAATATATAAGCTTAAGTGTTTACTGATTAATATTCTAAGTCATAATGATATAACGTATAGTTTATTAATTATTACATGTCATTTAAATAACTATAGGTTAAAAGTATTTAATTAAATATATCTTGTTTTTAATTAAATAAGGTTAAATACTTAGGTTAAAACGTGTATTATTAATTATATTAAAATAACCTAAGTCATGAGAATTAATTAATTATAGGTCATGGTTTAATAATTAATTAATTACTATAGTCTGCATTAAATAATAAAATTACTTAGGTTAAAATCGTGTATTATTATTTAGTAATAATAAACCAAAGTCCATGTTTTAATTAAATTAATTACATAACATGTTAAGTTAATTTAATTAATCTTATAATAATAAGTCATGATTTATTAGTTCAATTGTCTTGTAATCAATATACGTGTTAAAATAATTAATCTCGTAACATTAATGCCCCGAAACCGTGTATTATTTATTAACATGTGTCGTAAAACGAACCCGTGGAAACCCATGTAAAACGTGGTGTTTTCATATATAAGCCGAACCAAACAGCCCTTTAAAATGTTCTTAACCTATTGCCAAACAGCCCTAAATCTTGTTTATAAAACTGGTTGCCAAACACACCCTTACTGTTTTTAAAACCAAAAGCCAAACATACCCACACTGCCAGTTTCCACTGGCAGTGTTGTTGGTGCCACCGGCAAGCGCCGGTTTCCCCTGCCCGTATAAAATTCCCACCGAGACCTAGATGGTCTCGGTTCCCACTGTTAGAACACATTCACCACTGGCGCAGCCAGTGGTTTTTCCCCTGCTTGTTCTCCGTTTCCCCTGCTCGAGCAAAACCACGCCAGCACCCTTAATTGGGTTGCGGCTGGTGGAAATTAAGTACCACCGAGACCTTTAAGGTCTCGGTTTGTGTGCCAAACGAGCACAGCAACCTCCAAAATACCATCCCACCTTATTATAACTTGTTTAATGTTTTACATACCCCAAGAAATCGGATCCAAGAAAAGAAATAGAAAAACGAATTAGGGTTTTAACTTACTTGCGTGTTTAGGGTTTAGGATGATATCAAAACAGTTGCAAATCCTTGATTTCCTCCTTGTTTCTTGGTGTTGGGCACGGCAGAGAAGAAGAAGAGAGAAAAATCATGTGACGGCTTGTATTTTATGTTTAGGGTTTCAAATTGTGTGATGTTTGTGTCGGCATAGGAGAAAAAAAAACAACCCCCGACCCTCTTGTTTGTATTCACACGCATCAACACACACTTGGGCTTTGAGCCCAAGTCCCTCTCTTTTCTCATTTGTCTAAAGCAGCCCTTAAACACTTGTACATTTTATTTAATTCACGACTTGTTAAAAAGGTTACGCGTAATCGTGTATTTAATACGTCGTATATTTTCATAATTATCGTTAGACGTGTTTAAACGTAATTATTATATTTGTGATTTCTTGTCGCGTTAAATAAATATACGTAATAATATTAATCGTGTTAAATGTTTGTGATTACGTGCTACGTAGTTTACGTAATTTAATTAGTTTCTGATCGTGACTAAATATATTATTTATTCATGTGCGTAATAATTACATATATACGTAATTAATATTACCTCGCGTTTTAATTACGTTCGTGATTAATTACTGTTAAATACTTATCATGTGTTCGTACGTAATCGATACTTATCATGTTTATCCACGTATGTACTACTTAAATAATAGCACGTGAATGTGATCATACTATATAAAGAAGGTTTTAATCTGCGACGTACGATCTTAAGGTTACTGTTCATGGTAAAAGCATGCGGGTTTTACAATTCTTCCCCCCTAAAAAGAATAATTCGTCCCCGAATTATAGATAAAGTAACTGGAAGCGAAACATACCCGAATCAAACTGGAAAGGTATGCAAAATAACGGAAATGTAGGTGACATGGTAGAAGGGAACGTGGAACGTGACATATCCTGAAAAGACATGGAACGTGACGTGACTGAAAGGACATATCTAATCGATAAGAGAAAAATGGATAAGAAGTCCGGATGAACTTGTCCGTTTCCAAGTGGCCTCCCTCTTAGAACGGTTCCTTCAGAAGATCCTGACACTAATGATAAATCTTGGTCCTCCTGACCTTGACTTGGAATCCGAAGAAATTCTTGGTTATCAACGTAAGGTAGATCCCCTAAATTTGATCAAGGGAATAAGAATTAATCGTGTAAGAGTAATTGAAACGTTACGATGAAAGACAAATCTGACTTAACTGTTAACTAGAAACGATGCACGAGACATAAAGAAACGTAGTACGTGAAAAATTTTGAACGTGATACGTGAAAAATTTTGAACGTGCTACGTGGAGATATGGCGAGTGTAGTATGAGTAAACATATCGTGATCCATGATATGTGTAACATATCCTGATCATGATATAAGGAACGTGGAATGAACATGACATGTGAAACATATCATGATCATAGAATACAATGGCGGGAACGCCAAACGCTACAAGGTGAGACGTGGAGTATGACGTGAAACGTCTATCTGATGATGGAGAGTTATACTAAACTTGGGTCTGGTCTCTCAAGTTCTTGCAAAACTTCCGAGAACGAAATGAACGTAAGATCGTAAGCCCAGATACGATCATGAACGTGAATAGTTTCATAAACGCGAGCGCGAAAGCAAGGCATGGAATTAGAATGAAGACGTGAAGTAAGTTAGGAGTACAATTACGAATCTTTGTCTGACCCGATAGCTGAGGGATTGCCAAGTGATCGGATGAGCCTTGGCTGGAACATGTTCGTTCAATCTGTTGGTTCTGAAATCCGTACGGATGTAAGGATTCTGCAGACTTGATCAAACTGTTGACAATAACCCAAATAGCATCATGCTTCTTCTGAGTTTGCTGAAATCTGGTAACTAAAATCCATGAAGATCTTGTCCCTTTTCGATTCACAATTTCATATGATGAAAACATCCCAGTTTGTTGGTGTCCTATCTTAACCTGTTGGTATGTCAGGTACCTAGATATGAACGTAACTGTATCTTGCTTCGTAGAACTTGATACCTAGGAGTTTGTGAAACTCTGAGTCTCTGAATCTAGACTTCTCCTAGCGTATAATTTTCTAGAACACCTAATGTAGTGTAGGGTTCTCTCCTTTACGCATAAGCTGAGTCATGGTAAGATTAACCATAGAAACCCATGTGATTCAGTGTGTCACTGTAATCAGACAGAATTGATATTGGAAAAAATTTTCCAGGGTAGAATTTCTCTTGTCATAGAATTTGCAACATAGTGCAAATATGGTCTTCCTGTTCTTCTCTAGGCTTAAAGGAAATTAGGTTATCCTCAATGAAATCGCTGATGAATTTGTTTAGAAGTTCATGGAAACTCAATTTACTAAGTCCATAATGCGGTTGGAGCATTGATGAGACTAATTCAAAATCATAAATTTAGCATGACCGAGTCGTGTACGAATAGCAGTCATGGACATGTCCTGCTTTTTCACTCGTCACTGTTGGCAGCATGATCGTGAGTTCGATCTTAGAAAAGTGATTAACACCATACGGTTGATTGGACATGTTGTCAATATGTGGAGGAGAATAACGGTCATGAATGGTGATTTGTTTAAGTCGAAGGTAGTCGACACATAATCTCATGGTACCATCCTTCTCCTTGAAGGTTCTTCTGGAGTGTAAGGAACAATTTTGGAATAATCCGTTGGTTATGCGTAAAAGGACCTTAGTAGTCGTGTGTTACTGACAGCTAGAAAATTTTAGCAATTATGGCTAACAAAGCACGTGCTTGAAAAGCATATATAATTTGTACAGATTTTCCTGATGGAAAATCAAGCTGAATGTATTCAGGAGCCTGAACATTACTGTACATAATTATGAATCATAGCATGGTGTGGTGTTCATAGTACATAATTAGGATAAAATTTCTCCCGTGTCTGTCCGAGGAAATGCGTTAGCAGCTTGGATCTTATCATTAAGCTGAAGGAAAACCTTCGTATGCGTGGGAATACGAAAGGCGTCCTTCATGGTTATGAATATATGAACTATGGTGAAAGAAATGAAAGTGACATCGGCAACGTGACAGTTCTCACTGATGCGCCGATAATGGTATTGAAATTCTTGTGGCCTGATTAATACATGGCACAACAACATAGATATACCCTTGGAGGGTACCCTGAATTTCTTAGAAATGTTCCATAATTAGACGTGAGTCATGTGTCTTGACTCGTGTCTTGAGAAATGTAAGCGTGACATATGTCTTGACTGGTATCTTGACATGTGTCCTCAGAAAGTATACGTGAGACATGTGTCTTGACTGATGTCTTGACATGTGTCTCGAGATGTGAAACAATTAGAACTACAAATATTAGGTTAATATGCCAGAATTGGCGGATCGGTTGGACTACTGATCATTTGTATGTCTGATCACGTCCGTGACCGGAGCCTCGGTTGCGATTTCTAGGATAGTTGCTGTCATAGTAGTGGTTACTATCATCTTGTATGTCGGTTCCATGACGGTCATTCTCATGACAGTGACTCATGTAACTATTCAGCTGAGTGGCCGGCTGGTACTGGTTTGCACTCATATGGCTGAAATGACAGCCGAACGACGTGTGACATGTAACTATGAATTTGGGACAATGATTGATGGGAATTGTCTGATGGTGAAGCATCTTCTCGTCCAATTGCTTTGCTCCGACGCCTTTGTCTTCGTCTTTTAGGATCTCCAGGTTGTGAACAGCATCAGCATCAGCATCTCGTAGCATCTCCTAACATCAGCAGCATCAACCTTCAGTAACATCTCCAAGATATGAGCGGCATCGACAACCTTGTAGAGTATCAGCAAGTGAACATACGCCTGAGATGATTTAGAATCAACTAGCGAATACTCGTGAAGTATTGCAAGTGGAATACACATGGATTAAGGTACATGTAATACACATGAAATACGGTACGTGGAGTACACATGGAATGCACATGAAATGATCGGTATGGGCTCGATCATTTGTCATGATTTAAGGAAAGTAAACTTGTTAAATGGTGAGGAAAACCATCATGATAACCTGGCAGTATTAGCATAGACATCATTCTGGTTGCATAGAGAAACGCTAAAGTATGGTTACATAAAATTCAACGATGATTTGCCTGACAGCATGATCAATGAAAAACCATCCATGACTATCATGAAAGCATGATTCAAGAAATCTAACAATGTTTTGCAGAACAACGTAAATAACAAAAGAGGCGTGAAACATAATCAACATGAAGACGGAATTATCATGAGGAAACATGAAACCATCTATTACGAAGAAGTGTATAACATAATCAGCATGAAACTGAAGTTAACCATGACAGTATGAAGGCATACTTGACATAAAACATAATAACTTATGATGGGACATGAAAAATTTTTATGCCAATTTAAATCATGAGAAAATTTTATGCAAGAAAAACAGTGCATGAATGCGTAATGTAGTTTTATAAAACCTTTATATGTGCGAGGGAACGCCTATGGGTCGGTTCCAAAACAAAGACATGGCGAGGGGACGCCTATGGGTCGGTCCCAAAATTAAAAGTTTCGATAAAAGCACATGCGACTAAATAGGGCCAGTCCTGTACCAACCATTACTTAGTCATAATCCCTGCAATAATGATACATGAAACATAAATAAATGCAACTCATCTACCAAAACTTATCAGAAAAAAAATTTATGTGACTAATTATGAACTATTGAGGTTCAGTCCACATAGTCACAGTTCACGAGGAACGTCATGCATGAAACAATGACACATAACTAAATATGAATGAAGGTTGTCCATCCATATTAGTAAAACAATCTCGATGAAAACGTTAAGGTTAAAACCTCAAGGTGCTGAAAACATCATGGTTAAAACAACAATGCGCTGAAAACATCAATACGTAGAATAACAGGCGTTGGCTTAGGAAGCTCCTGGTGACTACCCACTAGTCACAGGTCGAGTTTTAGAGCCTACAGGTCGAAGCCTTGGCTCTGATACCATAATTGTAACACCCCATTTTGATAAATGGAATGTCACGCGTAATTATGGCGTGTCATCAAAGCATGCAAGGTAATATGTAGTAAAACATACATGACCATAGGGAAAACCGGAATCAAACATCGGTTCCCAAACATAAGCCCAAAACATAATAAAATACATGAACTGAAAGAAAGACTAAACAAGCATAAATATATGAAGGCAAAAGGAGAAGAAGTCTATGGCAGCTTCCATCCTATGCACGTCCTCCAAATGCTCGAGTCTTGGGTACCTGCCGTTTTGGGACATGGAAAGGAAAGTAACGGCTGAGCAAAACGCTCAGTGCATGGATATACAATATAGCATGAATAGGATAAGCATGTAACATATAACAGCGGAAGACTAAGTTCTGAGTAAACTGGTTAAGTATTAAGAAACTGGTTTTATAGTTTGAAAAGCCTTATGTTTATCTTATGAAAACTGTTTTAACATATATATATATACTATAGCCCATATAGGTCATGAAAAGGTCACGTGCATGAATACTTGGAGGGGTGACCTCATCATGCTGATTAGAGGGGATGCCTCTAATAAATATACTGGTCTGGGTAGGAGGGATCAACTCCTTGTGAAGGATGCAAGGCACACACCACATTCACCATGATATACTGAATAAAACATGTAACTAGGATGCACGCATACTAATACTCGGTTTTTACCTAAGTAAAAATTATCATTAAGTTCGTTGTGTTGGTCTTATCGAATTGATCTTAGTTTTCTATGTGACTTAGTTTTATTTTGGTGGAAACAAATATTTTTGGTTGGTTTTAAATTTAAATGTGCAAGACTTAAAAGTAAATGTCGTTAAAGTAAGGGCAAGTATAAAAGTGCGAGAAAATAAATCTACGTCTAATTAAAAGAAGGTGCGATATTTAAAAACGTGACGGAAAGTAAATTAATTAAAATGACTTAAATTTAAAATGTGACGAGAATTAAAATTAGACAAGTATTAAAAACTTAAACTAAAAATTAAACAAGACAAAACATAAAAGTTAACCCAGATCGGAATGTATTCCGATCAACCTTACCATCGGAATGAACACACCACCTATCGGAATGTTGAAGAAACTCAGATCGGATTATGTCACCTTTTCAGATCGGAATAACCTAACAACCTCAGATCGCAATGTAGTCCAGATCGAAATGTGTCCTATCGGAATGAACCTATCGGAATGAGGCTAAGGAAAATTGGGCAGCACTTCGTCTAAGAAAGCCTCAAGAGCCGTCGGAAAGAGCGATCGCAATATGCGATCGCAATCCCCAGATCGGAATGAGGAAATGGTACACCTATCGCAATCCCGGATCGGAATGCTAAACCCTTGGACCAATACTGTCACTATCGGAAAGTGGAATTGCAAGCCGTCGCAATGTGGGGAAAACCCTAGCTTTCCGATGGATACAAATTCGTAAAAAGCACAAGAACTAAATAAGCTAATCTAATAAGCAGTTACCAAAAACTTAAATGAAATGAAATCAAAACGAAACAATAAGCTAGAAAGTTAAAGTCTTTCAAACTTTTAAACACGAAACTTAAATGAAATCAAAAGTTAAAAATCAAAACTTTAAAGAAAACTTTCAAAATACTTAAGAAAAATTCCAAATAAGCACACAAGGTTGTCAATCTCGTGGCTTATTTCGTGTAAGGAAATAAAAAGGACGAAACTTTAATCAAAATAAGCAAATGGATTAAGCAAACTTGCTTAATCCGAAATTCAAGCCGAAACAAAAAGAGAGAAAGGTAGAATTAGATTGATAAAAAGAACTTGATCAAATGATAAAGAAAGGTAAAGACAAGAATTTAAAGAACACAAATTAAAAGCTTACATGGAATTAAAAGGTAATTAAAGGTGCAAAACGTGTATTTAAATGACATGAAAAGTAAATAACAAGATATGAAAATGGTGGAAGACTAATTGTCACCTTAGCCAACAAAACTAAATGAAATGAAAATGAGAGTATTTATAGGTGATTAGGGGAGAGGTTAGAGGAAGCTTCCTCTCTCCTTCCTTTCTTCCTTAATTGCATGCTTAGGTCCCTCCTCTTCTTTAACCTTTTTGTTAATTGCGCCATTAGTCCTTAAGCCTTCAAATCTTCTTTAATCTTGGGCTTTAACGACTTTTGGCTCGGGATTTCTTTGGACTCGTCTTTTAATTCTTCGATAAATAAGACTTGAGTTCCTCGGCTTTAAGTAAACTTTCGTCTTTTGACTTTTTCTTCGATAAATCTTCAGAATTGGTCTTGGACTTCCGTTCTTTATCCACTTTTGACTTCTTGACTTCGTCTTTCATCCTTTTCTTCAATAAAAGTCCGTAAATGCTCGTGAATTCCCGTGTTTTCTCCACTTTTCACCTTTTCGTCCTAAATCACAACAAAAACACGAACCACGCATAATTCCGACATAAAAGACATAAAATACACGTTTTGGTCCGGTTATTATTGTAATTAAGTGGTAGAAAAGATGGGTGTTTACACACCTATCAAATCCCCTACACTTGACCATTGCAATGTCCTCATGCAATGTATTAGTTACAAAGCATGTTTACACTTTTCATCATGATCAATCCACATTGGCCTTTATTAAAGAGATAGAAAATTATAAAAATGCAAAGCAAAGAAATTAAAAGCATACCTTGGGTTTTGAAAATGTCATGAATAATCATCATCCTCAACTTTTCACTTTCCCCAAACCAAGCTTAAAAACGAGATCATTGTTATTATAAGTTAGTAAACTAACACGAACTCATGTGGGCCAATTATTCACTTAGACTCCCTTATTCCTATGGGTATCTCTTATATTTTATTATTTGTCTTGAATGATCACGAAGATGCATTGTTTGACTTATTTCGATAATTATTAGGTCTGAAAATAAAGTGCATGATTTAATCAATAGTTAGCTAAAGGACCAAATCTTTTAAAACTGCTTCTCGGGATATCAAAAAGTTCATATCTTGGCATAACTTGGTTCGCGATTTGAGACCTTTCTCGGGCCGATATTTGGCAGCGACTTCATACTTCAAATCTTGAGAGACGTTCATGAAATAATGGTCTTCTCTTCATAATTGGAATTTCTTCACTTGAAATTTTTGAGAGATTCTTCATATATGGACCACGACTTCTTCATTTTTCTCCAATCTTTATTTTGGATTTTGATATACAACGATCCGCCTCCTTTATTGACTTGGATCTATTTATCCTCATACCTTGTTAGGGTCTTTTCGGATACACTTCTCCATGGCTTTTTGGGAGTTTTTGCTTTTCGTCGTGTGTCTCTATCCTTCATATTGATTTTTGATAAATGATTCTTCACATCACTTTTGGATCTTTAGCAACAAAACATAGCCCTCATGCCTTGTTAGGGCCTTTTCGGACTCGCCAATCTTCGCGCCCCGCTTCATAAGTTATGCCTTGGCTATGAACTCTCGTCATTACCGAGCAACTTTTAAACGATCTGGGGCTAGAAGCTAAGTAACTTTTCAAATCGTACAACCTTATTTATTAGCAGATAAATTTATTAGCAAGCGATGGGAGAATAGGCTTATAATTAACTCACATAAATTTATGAAAGAATACCGACTTATAATTGGCTCTATCATCTCTCGTTCTCCACAGTTTAAAATCTCAAGTAATGAGACTCGTGAATACTTAGCCTATTAAATCAAAGTTTTGGGTTTTCGAGTCGCCTATAGGATCTTGCAAATTCTTAGACTTTTTCAAGTTTAGAAATCGCATCTTAAAGTTCCCTTGATAAACGACTCTCTAGGATCAATTATAGGAACTTGCGAAAAGTTCTAGTTCTTAACCCGTGAGAGTTAAGACTTTCGCGTTTTATAGCTCCCTACATAAAAGCCTAGCAAAACTTGACTTAAACACGTTAAGGATACTAGCTAGAGTAAACTCGGATTGAGTCAAAAGATTCACAACGTTTGAAAATTAAAACCACTTATTAAACATTTATTCTAGCAAAGAAAGAAAATAACTATACAAAAGGGAAAAACTAATAGGCCAAAATAGATCAAAAATTTTGAAAAATGTCGAAAAATTGATTTCCGGTTAAAATGAGGACAAATACAAGGAAAAGACCACTTAACTTCGATAGAAGTCCCCCCTACACTTAAGATAAACATTGTCCTCAATGTTTAAGCATGTGGGAGTAAAATCCCCTACACTTAGGACATTGTGCACGTTGTTTAAATCTCGCTAAGGAAAAGACAACTAAAGAGATTCCTATTTTAATATTGAGAAAATATAAAAATAGTGAATCGAAAAGAGTTTAGGATAGAACCGGGAAGAAGTAGAACACGGAATCACGGGTCGTCAAGAATCATTAAGAGTGGATCATTGAAGCTCGAATCCCTGATTAAGAAGTGAGGAGAGGAAATAGCAATCCAAAGGGGTCCCCCCTACACTTATGATAAAGAAAGCGAAAAGATAGATGCATGGGTTGCCTCCCAAGAAGCGCTTGGTTTTTGTTAACCGAGTCGTGAGCCTGACTCGGCCTTGATCATCAACGGAAGTAGCATGAAACAAATCCACCAGGATCAAAGACATAGTTTTCATCCATCAATAAGCAAGAGCTTAAGGTGAACAAGGCAAGCCAAAAGAGAAATGGCAGGGTTCCCTTAAGCAGTGATGGAGCACAGTAGAAGCAAGTATGAAGCGGTGCAAGCATGTCTTCCAAATTTCCAAAGATTTTTCCTTTTATTTCATCAGGTGGATACTGAGATGGCTTAAAGATTTCAATACCGGGATCGAACACCTTTTCCTTCAGGGGAAAATAGCACTCCGGCTCAGCCGAGTGTGAAGAAGATCCGCAAAGAAGCACAACCTCGTCCTCACAAGTGGGACAAAGAGGTGTCAAATCATAAGTGCAACGGATTTCGGTGTCAACCGGTTTCTTCTCCTTGGACAAAATGCTCTTCAAATCCAAAGTAGGATCAAGACGATAATCTTCAAAGTCCAAAGGAGGTGCATCACTCTCATGAGGGAAGTATGTGTTAAGAAATTCAGAGAAATCTTCCTCGAATGAGTAATCGTCCAAAGTAGGATCGAGTGATGGCGGAGGATCTTCATCATGTGAAGAATCGCTCGATAGAGTATCGGCCTCATCAAAATCATCATATGTAGGCAGCTCGGGATACTCAGAAGTACAATCAAAATCATCCGAATCTGAGCTAGAATTATCATCTTCATAAGCATCAAAGACCGGTGGAGAATCAAAAATGGGAGAAGCGTCCAAAGTAGGGAGAGAATCATCCACATTATCTTCAAAGAGTGGATTATCAGTGGAAGACTCGAATAGAGGATTGTCATAGACGGTAAAGTCATCGAGCACATTTATCATATTCACTGATTCTCGGCCTCCAAAAGATCTGCCTGTAAGCTTCCCCATTTTAAAAATTTTAGAATCATCCCCGACTCGTAAGATTAACTCACCTTCGGCCACATCTATTAAAGCACGTCCGGTTCTCAAGAATGGCCGACCAAGTATTAAAGGAATACGAGGGTCCATTTCATAATCAACTACAACAAAATCGACCGGGAAGGTAAATGTGCCAACTTTGATAAACACGTCTTCGGCTATACCAACGGGGTAAGCGAGAGTGCGGTTTGCAAGTTCGAGAGTTATCTTTGTAGGAATGAGATCGGGCAATGATAGTGTTTTCCAAACACTGAGTGGCATAAGATTAATACTAGCCCCGAGATCAGCAAGGGCAGTAAATTCTTCAGTTTTGTTGAACACGCAAGGCAACACAAAACGACCGGGATCTCCAAGTTTTTCCGGAAGTTCTCTAAGAAGGACTGCAGAGCAGTTTTCATTTAAGCGTGTGTTGGCGAGTTCAATCAGCTTCTCCTTCTTGTTAAGCAATTCCTTAAATGCTTTAACAAATTTGGGCATGTGGACAAGTGCTTCAAGAAAGCTAATGTTGAAATTCATTTGAGAAATCATCTTGATATAGCTAGTCACTTGAGCGTCCTCCTTGTTTAGCATTTTGTTCTTGCCCAAGCGGGAGGGATAAGGGATATTAGGTTTGGGTGGTGAGGGTGCAGGTGTGGTAGGTAACGGTTGAGATGTTGAAGGGTCATTGGCGGGAACTTCATCACGTCGAGGCGGAGACGGTAATGGTGCACTAATACTAGGTGTAGGAGGAGTAGGGATACATGGTGGTGGAGGAGGTGTAGATGATGGTGGTGGGGTTGGTGGTCCTACGATGGTGACTCCACTACGAGTAGAAATAGCACTCACATTGGCTCGCGGGTTAGTGACGGTGTTTGAAGGTAGAGAACTTGAAGAAGAAGGTTGAGCGGCTGGCAAGAAACTAGCAAGCATATTCTTCAAATCATTGGTTTGACTGCTGAAGGAGGATTGAATGTTATCTCGAAGCTCGGATCTTATCTCATTTCCTTGCTTTGTGATATCTCCTTTCAGATTGATAATTTGGCTCTGAAGTTCTTGATTTGCTCACCTTGGGTTCTCATGATGGCTTCAACATCGGGATTAATGGGTGGGGTTTGTTGGGTGGGTGGGTGATAAGGATTAGAAGCTCTTGGTGGGATTTGGTTGCTTCTAGTGTAGTTGTTGGCGGGGTTTTGGTTTTGAGGAGAAAAACCGGGTGAAAGGTAGTTGTTGGAACGGTAGCTCAGCAGATTTCTATCCCCTTGTTGTCTAGCTGGGTAATTTTCCGGTGAATAATTACCGTAAGCTGCATACACATTTTCCGGATTTCCTTGTGTCGAAGGACAATCGGTGTATGAGTGAGGACCGCCACATGTTTCACAAGGATTAGCAACCGCTTTAACTTGTTGTTGTTGGTGGGTTGAAGCGAGAAGCGTAATACTTTTGCTCATTTCGGCCATCATGCGGGTGAGTTCGGTCATCTCAGGGTTTGCTGAGGTAGAAGAAACATTGACTCTCGTGTTGTTTCTAGAAGAAGCAGAGGAATCCCAGTTCTTATGATGAGTAGTCATGTTTTCAATTAACTCTCTACACTCCTCGGGTCTCCTTTTCATGAATGTGCCACCGGCGGCTGCATTGATCGTGTCACGATCTCGAAAAGTCAATCCGTTGTAGAAAGTATCGATCAAGGTGACCGGAAGCATGTTGTGGTTTGGACAACGGTCGATCAAGACATTATATCTCTCCCATGCATCAAAAAGAGATTCATCGGGATCTTGCATGAAACCGCTGATCTGATTGCGAAGGCTTGTGACCATGGATGGTGGAAAGTAGCGCGAAAGAAAGCGTTGAGTCATGTCATCCCAAGTGTGAATAGAATTCTTCGGGAGACGATCAAACCATTTCTCGGCATGATGCGATAAGGTATGCGGGAAGAGTTGTAGGCGGAGAACATCCATTGTGGCCCCAGGCAACTTCATGCTTTGGGTGATTGTAATGAACTTGTCGAGGTGTTTGTTGGCATCATCATCAGGCAATCCTCTAAATGGGTTTGTTTGTACTTGCTGAATCATGTGGTGCTTCAACGAAAACTCAGGAGCGTTGATTTGCATCGGCGCAATCGGTCCTCCTCGTCCAAACATTGTTGGTTGACAAAGTTCCTCCATGGTCCGAAGATCGGGCTGTGGAAGAGCATTGTTGTTGTTATTATTATTATTGAGGTGCGGTAGTTGATTATTGTTGTTAACACCTGCCATATCTAAATCTTCTTGAGGCTCGGGCTCTTGATAATTAGAAGATCTAGTACGCATACACCTGAAAATGCAAAAGAAAACAAAACCAAACACAAAGACAATATATATACACAATAAAGATAAAATCTTTTTGGATTTTTGAAATTTTTAATTTTTATGGTTTTTATGAAATTTTTTTTAATTTTTATGATTTTTTGAATTTTTATGCAAGAAAAATAACGCTCACAAGTGAACGGATCCCAAAAAGCAACGTGTCTCTCACAAAAAAACTGTTGATCTTTACGAAAAGAGCCGGCAGCGGCGCCATTTGAAAACTGGATTTTTCCCAATTAAAAATTATTGTTCTAGTGTTCTTTTCGAATTGAAAAACTTGTGTTTAATGTGTGACTCAGTTTTATTTTGGTGGAAACAAATATTTTTGGTTGGTTTTAAATTTAAATGTGCAAGACTTAAAAGTAAATGTCGTTAAAGTAAGGGCAAGTATAAAAGTGCGAGAAAATAAATCTACGTCTAATTAAAAGAAGGTGCGATATTTAAAAACGTGACGGAAAGTAAATTAATTAAAATGACTTAAATTTAAAATGTGACGAGAATTAAAATTAGACAAGTATTAAAAACTTAAACTAAAAATTAAACAAGACAAAACATAAAAGTTAACCCAGATCGGAATGTATTCCGATCAACCTTACCATCGGAATGAACACACCACCTATCGGAATGTTGAAGAAACTCAGATCGGATTATGTCACCTTTTCAGATCGGAATAACCTAACAACCTCAGATCGCAATGTAGTCCAGATCGAAATGTGTCCTATCGGAATGAACCTATCGGAATGAGGCTAAGGAAAATTGGGCAGCACTTCGTCTAAGAAAGCCTCAAGAGCCGTCGGAAAGAGCGATCGCAATATGCGATCGCAATCCCCAGATCGGAATGAGGAAATGGTACACCTATCGCAATCCCGGATCGGAATGCTAAACCCTTGGACCAATACTGTCACTATCGGAAAGTGGAATTGCAAGCCGTCGCAATGTGGGGAAAACCCTAGCTTTCCGATGGATACAAATTCGTAAAAAGCACAAGAACTAAATAAGCTAATCTAATAAGCAGTTACCAAAAACTTAAATGAAATGAAATCAAAACGAAACAATAAGCTAGAAAGTTAAAGTCTTTCAAACTTTTAAACACGAAACTTAAATGAAATCAAAAGTTAAAAATCAAAACTTTAAAGAAAACTTTCAAAATACTTAAGAAAAATTCCAAATAAGCACACAAGGTTGTCAATCTCGTGGCTTATTTCGTGTAAGGAAATAAAAAGGACGAAACTTTAATCAAAATAAGCAAATGGATTAAGCAAACTTGCTTAATCCGAAATTCAAGCCGAAACAAAAAGAGAGAAAGGTAGAATTAGATTGATAAAAAGAACTTGATCAAATGATAAAGAAAGGTAAAGACAAGAATTTAAAGAACACAAATTAAAAGCTTACTTGGAATTAAAAGGTAATTAAAGGTGCAAAACATGTATTTAAATGACATGAAAAGTAAATAACAAGATATGAAAATGGTGGAAGACTAATTGTCACCTTAGCCAACAAAACTAAATGAAATGAAAATGAGAGTATTTATAGGTGATTAGGGGAGAGGTTAGAGGAAGCTTCCTCTCTCCTTCCTTTCTTCCTTAATTGCATGCTTAGGTCCCTCCTCTTCTTTAACCTTTTTGTTAATTGCGCCATTAGTCCTTAAGCCTTCAAATCTTCTTTAATCTTGGGCTTTAACGACTTTTGGCTCGGGATTTCTTTGGACTCGTCTTTTAATTCTTCGATAAATAAGACTTGAGTTCCTCGGCTTTAAGTAAACTTTCGTCTTTTGACTTTTTCTTTGATAAATCTTCAGAATTGGTCTTGGACTTCCGTTCTTTATCCACTTTTGACTTCTTGACTTCGTCTTTCATCCTTTTCTTCAATAAAAGTCCGTAAATGCTCGTGAATTCCCGTGTTTTCTCCACTTTTCACCTTTTCGTCCTAAATCACAACAAAAACACGAACCACGCATAATTCCGACATAAAAGACATAAAATACACGTTTTGGTCCGGTTATTATTGTAATTAAGTGGTAGAAAAGATGGGTGTTTACACACCTATCACATACGCCCCACATGATATAATAATATGGCCAAAACTGAAAAGGGACGCCACGAGCAATCACTTCGCCGTGGGGAAGTCATAACATTGGTGCCTCCAATGTTATGGTTATGGTACCTCCATAACTAGGTGAAACTGGTCATGCTTGTATATGGCTATAGTTTATGCTAATTAAACATAAGCAGTTCAAAACAATAAAACAAAAACTGGTGAAAACAGTTGGCTGCATACGGGGAAATCCTAATAAGGAAAGAATGTCCATACTGAAAGGACGGGAATCCGTACCTCAAGTCTAGTGAATGAACGGAAGAAAGAATCCTATTTCTGGATCACTAACGCTACATGAATACACACGTGTATAAGTATCGAATCAATGAATTACGTACTGGATTTCATGTATTGTCTTGACTTATTTTATATGTTTTAAGTCATGTTTTACTGTTTTAAGCTTTAATCTATGTTTATCTTATATTCTCATTAATCTGATTAAGTATCACTGGTATTTCATGTATTATTATGCTTACTGAGCAATATTAAGTAACTTTCCAAAAATAGTAGGTTTCCAAAAATAGAAAGTTCCCAAAAATAGAAAGTTACCAAAATATATAGTTTCCAAAAATAGAAATAAGCTGGTTAAACAAGCTAATATATAAGCTTAAGTGTTTACTGATTAATATTCTAAGTCATAATGATATAACGTATAGTTTATTAATTATTACATGTCATTTAAATAACTATAGGTTAAAAGTATTTAATTAAATATATCTTGTTTTTAATTAAATAAGGTTAAATACTTAGGTTAAAACGTGTATTATTAATTATATTAAAATAACCTAAGTCATGAGAATTAATTAATTATAGGTCATGGTTTAATAATTAATTAATTACTATAGTCTGCATTAAATAATAAAATTACTTAGGTTAAAATCATGTATTATTATTTAGTAATAATAAACCTAAGTCCATGTTTTAATTAAATTAATTACATAACATGTTAAGTTAATTTAATTAATCTTATAATAATAAGTCATGATTTATTAGTTCAATTGTCTTGTAATCAATATACGTGTTAAAATAATTAATCTCGTAAAATTAATGCCCCGAAACCGTTTATTATTTATTAACATGTGTCATAAAACGAACCCGTGGAAACCCATGTAAAACGTGGTGTTTTCATATATAAGCCGAACCAAACAGCCCTTTAAAATGTTCTTAACCTATTGCCAAACAGCCCTAAATCTTGTTTATAAAACTGGTTACCAAACACACCCTTACTGTTTTTAAAACCAAAAGCCAAACATACCCACACTGCCAGTTACCACTGGCAGTGTTGTTGGTGCCACCGGCAAGCACCGGTTTCCCCTGCCCGTATAAAATTCCCACCGAGACCTAGATGGTCTCGGTTCCCACTGTTAGAACACATTCACCACTGGCGCAGCCAGTGGTTTTTCCCCTGCTTGTTCTCCGTTTCCCCTGCTCGAGCAAAACCACGCCAGCACCCTTAATTGGGTTGCGGCTGGTGGAAATTAAGTACCACCGAGACCTTTAAGGTCTCGGTTTGTGTGCCAAACGAGCACAGCAACCTCCAAAATACCATCCCACCTTATTATAACTTGTTTAATGTTTTACATACCCCAAGAAATCGGATCCAAGAAAAGAAATAGAAAAACGAATTAGGGTTTTAACTTACTTGCGTGTTTAGGGTTTAGGATGATATCAAAACAGTTGCAAATCCTTGATTTCCTCCTTGTTTCTTGGTGTTGGGCACGGCAGAGAAGAAGAAGAGAGAAAAATCATGTGACGGCTTGTATTTTATGTTTAGGGTTTCAAATTGTGTGATGTTTGTGTCGGCATAGGAGAAAAAAAAAACAACCCCCGACCCTCTTGTTTGTATTCACACGCATCAACACACACTTGGGCTTTGAGCCCAAGTCCCTCTCTTTTCTCATTTGTCTAAAGCAGCCCTTAAACACTTGTACATTTTATTTAATTCGCGACTTGTTAAAAAGGTTACGCGTAATCGTGTATTTAATACGTCGTATATTTTCATAATTATCGTTAGACGTGTTTAAACGTAATTATTATATTTGTGATTTCTTGTCGCGTTAAATAAATATACGTAACAATATTAATCGTGTTAAATGTTTGTGATTACGTGCTACGTAGTTTACGTAATTTAATTAGTTTCTGATCGTGACTAAATATATTATTTATTCATGTGCGTAATAATTACATATATACGTAATTAATATTACCTCGCGTTTTAATTACGTTCGTGATTAATTACTTTTAAATACTTATCATGTGTTCGTACGTAATCGATACTTATCATGTTTATCCACGTATGTACTACTTAAATAATAGCACGTGAATGTGATCATACTATATAAAGAAGGTTTTAATCTGCGACGTACGATCTTAAGGTTACTGTTCATGGTAAAAGCATGCGGGTTTTACAGAATGATTGCCTAGTCTTGAATGAAGACCTGTGATGCTTTCCTTTGACATAGGCAGAACAAGTCTTGTCTTTAGAAAACATTACTGAATGTAGACCAGCAACCAAGTTTTATGTGGCTATCTTGTTGATGTTCTTGAAGTTGAGATGAGACAGTCTTTTGTGCCACAGCCAATTGACACTTTCAGAGGCTTTAGCAAGAAAACAATTTGAGCTGTCTTCAGAGCAAACAACCATGTTGATGACATAAACATCTCTCCTTCTAGGTGCAATAAGCACAACATCATTGTTTTTGTTGAATATGGTTCCCTGAGTCTTAATAAACAAAACCGTATAGTCAGCATCACACAATTGGCTGATGCTAATAAGATTGTGTTTAAGACCATTCACATATGCAACCCTGGTAAACGTAATCCCATTGTAGTTCACTGAGCCATATCCTTCTGTGTCACCTGAAGAGTTATCTCCAAACACCACTTTAGGACCTGGCTCCCTTTAGTATCTGTGCAGGTATTGTTGAATCCCTGTCATGTGTCTAGAACAGCCACTATCTAGATACCATACCGATTCCTTGAGATATTTCTGCACAGATACATAGAAACAGGTTAGTTCCTATGGTGAACCCACTTTCCAGTGGGTTCCCTGAATTGCTGATTAGAAACTCTTGTGTTCCTGAAGAACTTTTGGCGTTGGGATGGACAATTCACTGTTTCATGGGTATAACTTCCACAGATATCACACCCAGGGAAGTCACCACACTCGTTTGAGTGATGGTCTGTGAATCCACAGAATTTACAGGACGTTAAGGTCTATAGTTTCCCTGTTTTCTTTTGGGACCCTGTGGTCTATTCCTAGAGGGTGTCTGAACTCTCTTAGCTGCCATGTGTCTGTCATGATCTAAGGTCATATGGTGAGAGTTTTTACATACATTGCAATAAGGTTTGATTAACCTTTCCCCTTTGGGTTCACCTAGGACTGACTTAGGTTCATGAGAAGTAGAGCATTCAGCAGAAGGCTTAATGTGTTGTTTCAAGAGTTCTACTTCTTTCATTAGAGACAACAGACGTTCTTCAGTGGTAGGGTCAACCTTATTCACAGCTTTAGTAGAGACATGCTTAAAAACAACTTGTTTACCAGTTTGTTTAGCAGGCACATGAAAAACTTTAGCTGGAGGGTTCTCAATATCTGTTCTAAGTTCACCCTTAGCAGCTCGTGAGAAACTGCTAGGTTCAACTCCAGAGAGTTTGGGCAAAGGTGGTAACTCAACCACATCTTCAGAGACAGGGTCATCAGTCAAAGTGGTATCTGACATATGAATAGTCTCTGTAGATTTGAAGATAATGTCTTTGGGTTTGGTGAGAATTCTCAACTTATTTTTCTTAGCAGATATATCCCTTTTAATGTCAGCAGGCACTTCATCATTAAGCAATTGATCTATTGTGAACCTAGCACATAACCATTTTTCAATAACCTTGTTCAATTCTGAAACTTGATCATTTAAAGCAATGTTTTTCAAGGTTAACCTAGTGACTTCATTTTGCAGGGATATTTTCTCTAAATTAACCCGTCTGAGAGTTTCACATTCAGATTCAGCATTTAGCAATTCAGTTTTAACAGAGTGAAACTTATCAAGTAGGTTCTTTATTTGTTCCTCAACAAAGTGTAAATCAACAATGGTGTAATCAAGGACATGCTTACGTTCATCACTACCAGACATAGATAAAAGCCTGTGTACCTTTTTCATTGTGATGTCAACCCATTGTCCTGATCTTGCATCACCTTTTCCAACAGCTGGTTCATCCTCAGCTATAGCCATGAAAGCCCTGACTCTAGTAGTATCTTCCTCATCTGAAGTCGGTGGCTCATCATTCCAATCATAAGCTTCAACTAGCAACCCTTTCTCTGTCTTTTTATCACCACCCTTCTTCTTAGACAGAGCTTCAAGCTTCAAATTCATTTGTTCTAACTCAGCTTTAAGTGCCTTGTACTTGTTTTTGTAATCCTTCTTCTCAGTGTCTGATGAATTGGATTGGTGAGATGAGTTGTTGTGTTGTTTGAACTTGTAAGGTTTGGATGAAGATGATGGATAGGAGGGTGAGGATGTCTTGGTGGAAGGACAGTCTTTTTGGAAGTGTCCAAGCTTTCCATAGGCAAAGCAGGTTTCTTTTGACATATCAGTTGGTTTACTAGCTGATCCTATTCTCCCTGGTCTTTTGAAGAATCTTCTTTGGTTGGCTAGTAAGGCTCTTTCATGAAACTCTGCATTAAGGTCTGTCAAGAACTCTTGGCTGCTGCGAGTGTCTTCTTCAACATCAGAGTCGCTGTCATGAGGATGTGGTGCAGAGATCAAGGCTTTGGAAGATGCTCCTTGAACTAAAAATCTTTCAGTCTCTGACTTGTAAATAGTATCGATCAGCCCTTCTTCATAATTATACTTTCCATAAAGCTGAGCTAAGGTGTCATTCTTGATTGAGTTATTAGCTCTCTGAGTCTGATTTATACTCAGCCACTTTCTTGGAAGGCTGTTGACTAATGTGGCATTAATCTCAGCTTGACCAATGGTGACATCATTCATTGCTAGGTCATTGAGAAGAATCTTCAGCCTTGTATAGGTTTGCTGAACCTTTTCACCTTCAAGTGATTTGAAAGCATTGAACTGAAGCCTGAGTGCTTGAATCTTTATCTCTCTTGTTTCTGAGGGTCCTTCATGGCCAAGGATGAGGTCTGTCCACATTTGCTTGGCTGTGGGACACTGAATGACATACTTCATGATATGTTTGGGAAGACAGGATATGATGATGCTTTTGAGACGTTTATCTTGGTTTGCCAATTTTCTATCAGCTGGAGTCCATTGTTTGAGAGGTTTGGGAAGAGGGTTTTCTTTAGTGGACGTAAGCGCCATGGGAATATAAGGACCATTTTCTAAAATTTCTAGAAGAAAAGGTTCAAGTCCATCGAGATACACAAGAAATTGACTCTTCCAACTGGCAAAATCTTCTTCGTCAAAGACTGGTACACTTGTGACATGTGATCCACCTCTTGAGTCAAGAAGTTGGGGTAGATCATCGTCATTGGCAGGAGGGTTGAGTCTTGGTGAAGATGGTGTTGTAGAAGGTGATTGTGGTGGGTTAGAAGTTTCTGGCATGGTGGATCTTGATTATAAAACTGAGAACGATGTTTCTTGAAGGTTTTAATATCAAACACCGCTCTGATACCAATTGAAAGTCCCTAATCAATGCTAGAAACCCTAAACTTAACTAATCAACACAAGGTATTACTTTTCAAACGTAATCTTATTATTGTATAATAAAGAATTACAAGTGTTATGGATAACACCGTTTGATGACAATGTGTTATGCACACTTTGAACAACTATAAACCCTAACTTATGAATACAGTCGCAGCTGTTTGATTCTATAAGTTCTAAGCAATAATGTTATGAATATACTCAAAGTGTTAAACATTAATGCATGGATACACATCCTATTTATAGTGTTACGAGGTTGACCTAAATAGTACTTGATGGTGACTACACAAGCTTTCACTTTTCAGACATCAGTCACATGATGCTCTTCTATTCTTGGTAGTCTTCCATTATGCTTTAAGGAAACAGTTGTCAAAACAGTTTCCTTTTTCTTCATAGTCTCGAACACACAAATGGCATGTCCAAAGTGTGCTGAGTGTTAACAGGGTATTGCCACCCCTGTTAACCCTCAACCCATCAGAGTCCCTGATACATCTTGGTTGTTATCCATCACAGCCAATGAGTATGTCTTCAAGTAATCTTTGACTTCCTTGACAATGTCTCTGACATGGACTCCTCTGAGGTTGCTCACAGAGACTTGGATCTCTGTAAGTCTTGCGATACTTGCCTGCCTCCTAGGCACAGGCAAGGGACTATCTAACAGCTTAATTATGTTTAAATCTATGATCAGGGAATCTAACAAGTTTAGATTCCCAACAACTTTTGTAGACAAAACGTCCGACTAATGACTACCATTAATGCATTCATTAATGTTGTCCCGGCCGACCTTTTTTTTGGAGTGCGGATATGTTTGTGACAACGATATATAAAGGACATTGATTAGTCTAGAGGTTACGC
Source organism: Glebionis coronaria (assembly GCA_025667525.1). Lineage (NCBI taxonomy): Eukaryota > Viridiplantae > Streptophyta > Magnoliopsida > Asterales > Asteraceae > Glebionis > Glebionis coronaria. Next base: position 171,570,688 of record CM046877.1, on the reverse strand, counting down.
CTATGGTTGTAACAACTAGACTGGGGGACATGATGACGTATAGTCCCCAACCGGATCATGAACCTGGCCCACGGGTACTACCCGCATCTGGCCCAACACGAATGGGTTGGAATAATATCATTTGAGCTGATAGGCTTGAATGAACAGTGGCCGCATAAGATGTGTGCGGCCCACGGCCCGGTATGGCCGGTACAGGGTTAGACAGAATCACAATCTTATTAGGATTGGGATTTACCTCAAAGTATAGGATATACACTCACCATAATTAGAAGATAACAATCAAACTAATTATGGTGATTATCCTTTGCTTAGGGCTGAAGCATCGGTGACAGCCCACTAGGGTTTCACCGCATATATAAGGAACCCCAAGGGTTCCACAAAGGTATCACATTCTCTCTACTTTCAACCTACAGCTGATTATCTAACCCTAAAACGATTACTTACTCTCACGCTGGAGTCTAATCGTGGGATAAGTTCCCATGGTAAGCTTAACGCGTATTGTTTTAGTGTACAGGATATCAACAAGACATTCACTTGGTGCAAGAGCCGGATTCCACCCTACCTAAATTAAGCCTAATTCGGGTCAAGCAAGGATGATCCAACTTTTGTATCAACACTGGACTTGAGCCATCATGTGACCAGCTTCTTCAGCCCAACTTAGAGATTAATACTACCCAAGAAATAGATTCAGTCCCACCAGTCGGTGAATACCTGATGCAGGGAAGTGAGGAAAAATCTTTGGAAATTACAAGTCCAACTGGTCAGGTGCAGTAGCTAACACAACAAATGGGACTCCTTTCTTCGCAGACTAAAGAAGCTTAATTATATATGAACTGTATGTACAAATTTCTTTGATATCATCTGAGGTAAAGCTACCTCGTTTTTAATATAATAGCTTTCTAGTCACCGGTTGTCATATTTTTACCTTTTTGCCCTTTGAAAGAACTTACAGCCGATTGTGTCCTTCTGCGAGATGTACTTTAATTTGTTTCACATTCAGACTTGTGTCATATTTTTCTATAAAACCGAAAAAACAGTTTTAAATTAACAAAAAATTCATGATGTTATTCATTGAACATGCGTTCTAGAAATGGTGTATATAAGAGACCAAGAAAATGATGTTTTATGAATAGTTGTTTCTAGTTTGAAGTTATTCTTCCTTGATCCTATGAAAGCTGAATTCGTATTGCTGGGGTGGGAAATATTTGGATGGCACCCTTGTTTAGTAAGCTGTAAAATGTGTATGCTGTTAAAACCATAATTTATTTTGCAATTCCAGGCCTGTTTCGCCTAGCATAGAGTTGTATGTAATGTGGTGTAAGACTATAAGTTAGTGCACTGGGCGTTTGCCACCGCAAAGATTTTGGTGGTTTTTCTCTTATGAAAGCCGACCAATATACTTGTTATAGGTATATTTTGTACTGAAATTGATTATGGGTGGAATTGTTATCAACATTAGAAGTATCTGCTACTGGACCATATAGTCCAGTGTTGGTTATGATACAATCTGGTTTAGTTAGTTTTTTGCTCTTTGGACCAACCTACCTGTAATATGTATCTGGCCTCCGGCGAAGATGCAGTGCTTGGCTAGGTGTGGCACGTGCTACACATAAAAAATCCCGAGGAGCAGTATACATTTGTATGGAAAAACTGTTTTCTGAGCTTGCTGCTCCTAGATAAAATGGTTCAGAAGGCGTACAGAAATGGGAAGAAGATGACGAGTTTAAGTTACCTTAACTTATCGGTTAAAAAAAGTTAACTTATGACCCCTTACTTTTCCAAGATTTTTTACGTTTTAATCAGTTTTTTAGGCATTCGTCAGTTTTGTAGGTTTTCGTCATTTTTTAAATATTTTCGTCAGTATATTCGTCAGATTTGTTACGTTTCAGTCGATATTTTTACGTTTTCGTTTTTACGCTTTTGTCCAACTATTTACGTTTTCGTAATTAATATTACGTTATCGTTAATAATTTTACGTTTTTTCCGATTTTTTACATTTTTCACGATAATTTTTACGTTTTCGACTAATTTTTACGTTTTCGTCAATAATTCTATGTTTTCGTCAATTCTTTTACGTTTTTGTTAGTAATTTTACGTTTTTGCTAGTATTTTCCATTTTCATCCGATTTTTTATGTTTTCGTCCGATTTTTTTTAGTTTTCGTAAGTGTTTTTACGTTTTTGTCGAAAACGAAAAAATACTGAAGAAAACGTAAAAGACTGACAACAACGTAAAAGTACCGACAAAAACGTAAAACAAAAGGATAAAAACGTAAAAATACTGATGGAAGCGTAAAAAATAGACCGAAACTAAAATTGCTTGCGAAAACTTAAGAGATCGAACAAAAACGTTAAAATACTGACGGAAACGTGAAAAATGGAATGAAATCTTTAAAAACTGACGAAAACGTAAACGTATTGACGCAAAATAAAAAAAACGTAAAAAATAAGATGAAAAAGTAAAAATACTGACGAAAACATAAAATTAGTGACGAAAACGTAAATGATCGAACAAAAACGTAAAAATACTGACGGAAACGTGAGAAATCGAACGAAAATGTTAAAAACTGACAAAAACGTGATAGTACCGACGAAAACTAAAATAAGTTGACAACGTAAAAAGACTGAGTGAAACGTAAACGCTCTGACGAAAACGTTTAGATTTTGGTTAAAACGCAAAGAAAACTGACAAATACGTAAAAATACCAATGAAAACTTAAAGCATCGGGCGAAAACGTAAAATACTGACAAAAACGTAAAAATACTGGCAAAAACGTCAAAAAGAAATTAGACAAACGTTAAAAATTTGATTAAAACGTAAAAATTCGGATGAAAACATAAATACTGACGACAATGCAAAAAGAACTGACAAATAGGTAAAAATACTGTCGAAAACGCAAAAAGGGACAAAAAGATTAAAAACTAACGAAAGGGTAAAAGTATTGTTCGTGCTTGTTCATTTATTAAATAAACGAACATAAACGAGTTTTCCGTTAGACGATCAACTGACGGACAGTTTGCGCCCTACTGATAAGTCTACAACTAATTTGAAGTTATAGAAAACATTACACAATATTTTTTGTTTAAGTAGGTTATAGATGTTAGCATAACCGTCATAATATTAGATACAATTTTTTTCCTTTAGATATCGTGTATTTATCAAAAAGTAAAAAAAAGAAAAAAAAGCAAACGGGGAAAAATGTTATATAAAGTATAGTAAAAATCAATGTCAAAAGGTGGGGTTAAAAAAGGAACCGTTTTGAATGAATTAATTACCATTTACCACCGAGTAGAAACCAACTTAGAGGGCAAGGAAAAAATATGACCGTTGGTTACCACCGACTAGAAAACTACGATTACTACGCACCGACTTAGAGCCCACGGCAAAAAGGCTTATATATATGGAAAACTACCTTTTCTCTCCCTCAAACGCTCTTCAATTCGATCTTCTCCCTTGTCAATCTTTTGCTTTTATAATGGCTGCCCATGCAAAAAGAAAGCACCCCGACTGCGAGTCTGATGATGATGATGAGACTCTTTCTCGACCCTTTAAAACTAATCGGGTTTCTTCCCATTATAGCATGGAGATGTGTTCTTATGTGAAAAAACAGAACCTTAGTACTTTTTGGAAGAAGAGTGTTTGGATGACTATTCGGATGATGACTATGAATCTAGTACAGAGGACGGTCAAGTGGCTCAACAAGACTGTAGTACTTATTTGGAAGAGGCTCAAGAAAAGTCTACTACTTCTTATGCGGAAGATCCTGATGAGTATTCGGATACTGAGGAGGCTGAAGAAGAGTGTAGTTCTGATGTGAAAGAGTCAGCTGGGTATTCGGACGAAGTGTCTAATACAGAGGGTGGTTATTACGTAGAAGACTATTGTGAGGAAGGGTGGTTTATTGGAATGAAGTACATAGAAGGTGAAAAAGCTGGGACGTATGAGTGTAGAGAGGATACTAAAGACGTGTGTAGTTCTGATGTGAAAGATCCTGCTGAGTATTCGGACAAAGTGTCTAGTACAGACGGGTGGTCATTATGTACAAGAGTTTTGCGAAGCCGGGTGGTTTATTGGAATCAAGTACATAGCAGGTGAAAAAGCTGGGACGTATGAGTGTAAAGAGGATACCGCTGAGGAGACTGAAGAAGGGTGTAGTAGTTATATCACAGAAGAGGCTTTCGAGTATTTGGATGAGGATTCTAGTAGCGAGAACGATGATTTTGTAAAAGAAGTAATACTTTATACAATGTCATATGATCTTTTTATAATAACCTTGTTCTGTTTGATTATCTTGTGAATATTCACGGTTAGTTAATATGTTGTCTTCTTTTTACATCCAAATCATGTTGCAATTTATTCCTGAACATAAATGTTGCATCTATATTCAAAGAGTTTTTGACACCTGAGGTATAAAACATGTTCGATTAGAATATGGAGTATTTCTGCAATTTCCTTTTGGATCTGAGCTTGTGGTTAATTTGAGGATTATTTATCTTAATAATATTGTTGAATGATAAACGGAATCTGTTTTCATAAGTCAAGTCACTAAAAACGATTTAACTTAGTTAAAAATGGACTTAGAGTTAATAAACGGGTGTTTGGGTGTAACTTTTGCATAAGTAGAATATGATTTGGAGTACTGTAAGTTGAATGATAAAGTTTCTAATTAGTCAAAATAGGAGTCCTCTATAGCTAGATGCCTATATTTTAGATGTGTCAAGTTTGTAGTTCAAAATGGATAAAATATGGTTAGATACTTAGATAGTTTCTGCTCTTACTTCGCAGATTTTTATTGATTTGCTTTGTGAACGATATGCTCTGAAAGTTGGTATACTAGTTACTATTATATGCACAGGGTAAAAAGTTATCTGAAACGCTCGCTTTTGTCGCTTCTCTCTTTAGGGAAAGGCATGTCGCTTTGAGGTCGCTTTCGCCTTTAACTACCTTGGATTTATGATGGTTGTTTCACTCTTTGCCACTAGTCTTACTATGATATTTTAGCTGTTATGATTTTTTGTCACATGTTATAATTGTATGCCAGTATGGTCTACGGAGAACCTATGTTGTTGCTACAATAAATTATTCTTGTACCGTGGATAATGATGGTGTGTTTATCGGGTCCCTCATACCAAGGTATTTTGCTTTGAAGTATTCAAAAAGTAATTTCAGCAAAAGACCTTACTATCTCTAGTTAGCAGTGTGTAGGGGTGTGAAGTAGCCTATTATTGTAGGGAGCTAATAGCATATTCATCTTTTAGAGAAATCATGTTCTTGATAGCTTAGCAATGATTTCCACTGTGAAACTTTATAGGGAGGGTCGTGCCCGTGACTTACGCTTGAGGGTTGGAATCTTGTTTGGAAACTAAGAGCAAAGGGTACGGTTCCAAGCCCTTGGGTGGTGTTATGGAAAAAGTGCTTGCCACGTCAGCTTTTTCACCATTACACCAGAATCACCAAAAATGAGGCTCCCTGGTTAACACCACAATTCTGGTGTTATAGTGACCCCACTTTTCCAAAAAAAAAAACACTGTGCGAGAACACGAAAACGCTACACGGGGTGTGGCACCTCGCGTTTTCCTGTCGCGCTTTCGCAACCATTTGGGCTGGCGATTACGGCGTGAGACGTGAAGCCGTGGGGTGGCATTTTCACGAAAACTCAGCCCACCCTGAGCTCTAAGTATGTTAATGTTACCAGGGTCATATTGTCTTGTCAGTAGTGAATGTGGTTAGTGAGTTAGTCACTGTTTGGGATGATGCAAGACGCGTTAAGGATTTAAGATATCTGATAAAAAGGCTCCATGGCATGTTTTATTTGATATGTTTTTAGGTATATATATATCCTAGCCATAAGTTATTGGGACACAAGTTAGTCATGTGTATAATGGAGTTAAACTAACATCTTGGTAGTGTTATTGTCAGAATTGAGTACTGCTTACTAATCGCGATTTTTTACCTTCATCTTCTGGCTGAGGACCCCCTTGCAATTAGTACGGGTTGCCATAGTTGCCTGGATGGAATATTAGAACGAAGGGATGAAGGAGTCCGACTAGCTAGAGTGATACAAATGGGCTTGCGTAGTAATGACCAAACATACATTTCAAGGAATCGAAATATCTCACTGGTTTGACAACTGTCAAGTGTTAAGTAACTTGATTGTTAGATATGGGAAGTGTACCACAATTCTTGTGTTGGGTATAAAATAAGTATGCTCTTAAGAGTTAATGAGTAATATATCTAAAATCTAGACATAGGCTGGTAACCATCACTCACTAGGTAAGTAGGAACGAAGGTGGAATGGAGATAGGGTTAAGCTTAGCTCTACTTACAACTGAAGGGAGGTACACCAAGTAGTTCCATACTTCCATGTGCTGGCGTGACTTGCCAATGTAATATGATTAACAATAAGCAGTGTGTTATTCAATGCTGAAAATCAGTGAGCTACACACTTCAGTAATGATCTGGGTGGTACACTGGTACTTATTATTGATTTCCGTAACCCCAATTGAGTGAGAACATTTATTGTCTACTTATTACCCCTGAATATGTGCTCAGTAGTTCCTGGAGTTTTCAGATGACATTTTGTAGGGTTTAATCCCTACAATCCTGATTACTAGATGCGGAATATCGATCGTAAAGAACACTCACAAGCAGAATCGATAGAAAAGAAAAGCGACGCCCCACAAGGTAATATCCCTAATCGAATCTCCGATTAGTTATTGAAAGAATGCATGAGCGGAAGCGTGGTGGGCCCATAACCCGAGTCATTGTACTCATCTCTATAAAAGGAGGTGAGGGGGAACGAACCAAATACGTCATTCTTTCAATAAATCAATCGGGAAACGATTAGGGATATTACCTTGTGTTGGCGTTAATATAAAGATTTTGCTAATTAAAAAGTTCGTTTTCTCGGTGTCTTAACGAATTGATCTCAGGTTAATTGTGCGACTCAGTTGTTCTTGGTGAATCAAATAAAGAGTTGTCGTTGTTTAAAACTAAAGAAAAATAAAGATATGAAACAAATAAAAATAAAGTAAAGATGGTAAAAATAAACAACAATAAAAGATTAAAACTTGACGGAAATAAATGACAAGAAATTAAAAGCAATAAAAGTAAATGACGCAAATCAAAACTTAAACTAAACGGAAAACAAGTAAAAATGCAAATAAAGAAAAAGGCGGGAAAAATAAAGTTCAAAACTAAAAACTGAAAAACTCTAATACGGAATAAAATTCTATGCGGAATAAAAAACAAGTCTATGCGGAATATGAATGCTATGCGGAATAAAAAGAGAAAAGTATGCTATGCGGAATAAAAGCCTACTCGGAATAACTATGCCTATGCGGAATAAATAAAAGCTATGTGGAATAAAAGCCTACTCGGAATAAAAGCCTTATGCGGAATATTGAGCTCCATGCGGAATGTTGAGTGCTATGCGGAATAAAATAAAAAGAAGGCTATTCGGAAAAACATCTATGCGGAATATTTGAAAAACAAACCTATGTGGAATATCTGAAAAGAACACTTATGCGGAATGTTTAAAAAGAACATTATGCGGAATAATTTGATAAGAAACTTTATGCAGAATATTTGAAAAACAACACTATGCGGAATAACGAACCTGGGCAAGAAACAGTAAACGTAAACATGAAGAACAGTAAGGAGAAAAGAAGCACGAATTTAACAAAATCTACCAAGATAAACCAAAAGATTAAACCAAAACAACCAATAAGCATCAACTAACAATAATCAATCAAAACAAATCAACAAAACTAACAAACATAATCAAATCAATCAAAACCCACTTGACCAAAATCATAAAAATACAAGAACATGAACAATGAATATGAAGAACAAATCAAACAAGAAAGGTAGAAGGAGATTAGGAATAAGGTAAAGATTAACAACAATTAAAGGTAAACTTACTTGGAATTAAAAGAAAATTAAAGGTGCAATACATGAAGATTAAAGTGCATAAATTTAAAGAACAGGAAAATGAAAATGGGGAAGAGAGGCTTGTCAGGCCTCCAACAACCTAAACAAAATGAAGGTGGACACTATATATAGGGGGATTAGGGAGGAGCTTAGGAAGCTTCCTCCCTCTTTCTTCTTTCTCTTAATTGCACACTTAAGTCCTTGATCTTCTTAATCTTTTGTTAATCTTCTTAATACTTAGACTTTGTCTTGGGATTTCTTCAAACTCGTCTTGTAATTTTCAATAAATTAGACTTGAGTTCTTCGGCTTTCTAGTAAACTTCCGTCTTTTGACTTTTTCTTCGATAACTCTTCAGAATTGGTCTTGGACTTCCATTCTTTTTCCACTTTTGATCTTTCGACTTTGTCTTTTGCCTTTTTCTTCGATAAAAGCCCGTGAAATCCCGTGTTTTCTCCACTTTTCACCTTTTCGTCCTAAATCACAACAAAAACACAAACCACGCATAATTCCGACATAAATGTCATAAAATACACGTTTTGGCTCGGTTATTATTGTAATTAAGTGGTAAAAGGGATGGGTGTTTACACACCTATCAAATCCCCTACACTTGACCATTGCAATGTCCTCATGCAATGCATTAGTTACAAAGCACGTTTACACTTTTTATCATAATCAATCCACCTTGGCCTTTATTAAAGAGATAGAAAACTATAAACATTCAAAGTAAAGAAATAAAAAGGCATACCTTGGGTTTTGGAAATGTCATGAATAATCATCATCCTCAAGTTTTCACTTTCTCCAAACCAAGCTTAAAAACGAGATCATTGTTATTATAAGTTAGCAAACTAACACGAACTCATGTGGGACAATTACTTACTTAGACTCCCTTATTCCTAGGTGTATCTCTTATATTTTATTTTTGTCTTAGAATGATCATGAAGATGCATTTTTGACTTATTTCGATAGTTATTTAGTCCGAAAATAAAGTGAACGATTTAATCAATAGTTAGCTAAAGGACAAAATATTTTAAAACTGCATCTCGGGACCTTATAAAGTTCATATCTTGGCATAACTCGCTTCGCGATTTGAGACCTTTCTCGGACCGATATTTGGCAGCGACTTCATACTTCAAACCTTGAGAGACGTTCATGAAATAATGGTCTTCTCTTCATAATAGGAATTTCTTCACTTGATGTTTTGAGAGATTCATACTTGGACCACGACTTCTTCATTTTTCTCCAATCTTTATTTTGGACTTTGATATACAACGATCCACCTCCTTTTATGACTTGGATCTATTTATCCTCATACCTTTCTAGGGTCTTTTCGGATACACTTCTCCATGAATTTTGGGGAGTTTTTGCTTTTCGTCGTGTGTCTCGATCCTTCATATTGATTTTTGATAAATGATTCTTCACATCACTTGGGATCTTTAGCAACAAAATGTAGCCCTCATGTCTTGTTAGGACCTTTTTGGACTCGCCAATCTTCGCATCCCGCTTCAATAAGTTATGCCTTGGCTATGAACTCTAATCCATACCGAGCAACTTTTAAACGATCTTGGGCTAGAAGCTAAGTAACTTTTCAAATCGTACAACCTTATTTATTGCAGATAAATTTATTAGCAGGCGGTGGGAGAATAGGCTCATAATTAAATCACATAAATTCACGAAAGAATACCGAACTTATAATTGGCTCTATCATCTCTCGTTCTCCACAGTTTAAAATCTCAAGGAATGAGACTCGTGGATGCTTAGCCTATTAAATCAAAGTTTTGGGTTTTCGAGTCACCTATAGGATCTTGCAAACTCTTAGACTTTTTCAAGTTTAGAAATCGCATTTTAAAGTTCCCTTGATAAACGACTCTCTAGGATCAATTATAGCAACTTGCGAAAAGTTCTTGTTCTCAACCCGTGAGAGTTAAGACTTTCGCGTTTTATAGCTCCCTACATAAAAGCCTAGCAAAACTTGACTTAAACACGTTAAGGATACTAGCTAGAGTAACTTAGATAAGTAAACTCGGGTTGAGTCAAGATTCACAACGTTTGAAAATTAAAACCACTTTATTAAACATTTATTCTAGCAAAGAAAGAAAATAACTATACAAAAGGAAAAAACTAATAGGCAAAATAGATCAAAAATTTTGAAAAATGTCGAAAAATTGATTTTCCGGTTAAAATGAGGACAAATACAAGGAAAAGGCCACTTAACTTCGATAGAAGTCCCCCCTACACTTAAGATAAACATTGTCCTCAATGTTTAAGCATGTGGGAGTAAACTCCCCTACACTTAGGATATTGTGCACTTTGTTTAAATCTCGCTAAGGAAGATACTAATTAAAGAGATTCCTATTTTAATATTGGAAAATATAAAATAGTGAATCGAAAAGAGTTTAGGATAGAACCGGGAAGAAGGGAACACGGAATCACGGTTCGTCAAAAGTCATCAAGAGTGTTCTTTGATGCTCTAATCCCTGCACATGATAAGAAAGAAAGCAAGAAGCACCACAGGGCTCCCCCTACACTTATGGTGAGAATAGATAGATAATTGGGTTGCCTCCCAAAAAGCGCTTGTTTTTGTTAACCGAGTCACGAGCCTGACTCGTCCCCGAATTAATTTGTCCATGGGGAGCCTCGAATGCAATACCGGGATCAAAGACCTTGTCCTCGTTTCTGGTTGACATCAACAAAGGAGAGGCAGGGGGATAAGTCTTGAATGGGAGAAAAACCCTTTCAACATACGAGAAGTATGTGAATTCAAGATCCACGGGAGGTGGGGTGGGTAAAGTAAGCACATTGTCCTCCCCCAAAGACAATGGATGCTGAACAAACGGCAAAGCCGTATGGGTATCAATCATAGCATAATCAATGTCACCTCCCGGGTCAAAGCACTCATCCTCCGTAATAGTGGCTAAAGGGGAGGATGAAAGGTGCTCGGGACTGGGACTTGGGACAATACCTTCTTGTAGCAAATTATCAAAAATAATGTCCCCCTCCATGTCATCGTCATCATTACCTGGTGGTATGGAGTGAATATTGATTTCTTCCAGCAATGGGTCATTATCTTCAACGGGAGGAATAGATGGAGGCAAAGAATCGGAAAGAGAAGGAGAAGTCAACTCTTCGATTTGAGCAATAAGAAGGTGCACTTTCCGTAATCTATCGCGAAGAAGCACGTCTTCCACCTCATCCACAAGATCAAGTTCATCGGTGAACTTCTCGTAGGCCGAAGAGAATAAATCGTCATCACCCGCATCTCCCGGTGGAGATTGAGAAATTCCAAAAGTGAAATTCTCATAGCAGAGAGAAGAATCGTCATCACTAGGATCGACCTCTTCCGTAAGAGCAATGTCGTCGTCAGGCTCCATAGCAGGTAAGTCACAAACCTCATCATCCAATACCTTGTCGAGACCAACATCACTAAGCTCATTCAACGAATCTAGATCCTTAGGCGCAATAGGAACACCGAGAGTAGGAGCAGCAACTTCAGAAGATTGGTTGAAAGTGTAGACATCATCGTCGTCGTCATCATCATAATAGATGAGACGAGTCCAGTTAGGAGTGACGTAGTCGGCTAACTCTTCCTTGATAACCTCCACATCTTTAAGAAGCTCATGCAGCAACTTTTGTTGTTCATCTCCCCGAGTATGTTCAATTTCACCAATTCTATCCCACGCTGTAATTAAACATTTTGGTGTAGAAAAGAAGGGAAAACGACTAAATTGGCTCAAAAAGGTGTCGGTGGTTTTCAAGGTTTCGTCCACATCAAGCAAAAGTTGTTGTTCCGGATGCAAGTCAGCTCGAAGTTGAGCTATACTTTCTAGAATGCCATTCAAAGAAGTGAGCTGTTGATCAAGACTTGTTTGCTGAGAGGATTGATGATTGAGGGTGTGATGTGGGGGCTCAAAGTTATAGACACTAGGATGATAGCACGGTACTTTCTCAAATACTTGTGACGGATCACAAAAAGAAGCATCGTAAGGGCCCCCACAAATATAGCACCATGGGTATGGAGAGAAATTGGGTTCTTCTTGTGGATAGCTATTATCATTGTCATAATTGTACCCCGGTTCTTGCTCGTGACCATACGGGTATTGAATCGGGCACGAAACATGCCAATGAGAATCGCTTCCACAATAGATGCACGGGGGAACAGGAGGAGGTGGGTTCAAAAAGAGTGAATTAGTCGAGTTGCACAAGGGACAAAATCCGAATAGGAATTGTGTATTGTCGATATCGTTTCCGCACTGCTCACATGTACACCACTAACAAGAGTCGTTCCCGGATAGTTGTTTCCCACATCGGACGCAATGGACATAAAAATCCATAAAGAAAAATAGATGAGCAAGAAGAATATTTTTGGTGCAAAACATTGAAAAAGAAATGCTTTTTATGATTTTTCAAATGTTTTTGGATTTTTGAAAATTTTTGACACAAAAAATAACGTTCACGAGTGAACGGATCCCAAAAGCCAACGCGTCTCTCACAAAAAACCTTTAATCCTCACGAAAAGAGCCGACAGCGGTGCCATTTTAATATAGAGATTTTGCTAATTAAAAAGTTCGTTTTCTCGGTGTCTTAACGAATTGATCTCAGGTTAATTGTGCGACTCAGTTGTTCTTGGTGAATCAAATAAAGAGTTGTCGTTGTTTAAAACTAAAGAAAAATAAAGATATGAAACAAATAAAAATAAAGTAAAGATGGTAAAAATAAACAACAATAAAAGATTAAAACTTGACGGGAAATAAATGACAAGAAATTGAAAGCAATAAAAGTAAATGACGCAAATCAAAACTTAAACTAAAAGGAAAACAAGTAAAAATGCAAATAAAGAAAAAGGCGGGAAAAATAAAGTTCAAAACTAAAAACTGAAAAACTCTAATACGGAATAAAATTCTATGCGGAATAAAAAACAAGTCTATGCGGAATATGAATGCTATGCGGAATAAAAAGAGAAAAGTATGTTATGCGGAATAAAAGCCTACTCGGAATAACTATGCCTATGCGGAATAAATAAAAGCTATGCGGAATAAAAGCCTACTCGGAATAAAAGCCTTATGCGGAATATTGAGCTCCATGCGGAATGTTGAGTGCTATGCGGAATAAAATAAAAAGAAGGCTATTCGGAAAAACATCTATGCGGAATATTTGAAAAACAAACCTATGCGGAATATCTGAAAAGAACACTTATGCGGAATGTTTAAAAAGAACATTATGCGAAATAATTTGATAAGAAACTTTATGCGGAATATTTGAAAAACAACACTATGCGGAATAACGAACCTGGGCAAGAAACAGTAAACGTAAACATGAAGAACGGTAAGGAGAAAAGAAGCACGAATTTAACAAAATCTACCAAGATAAACCAAAAGATTAAACCAAAACAACCAATAAGCATCAACTAACAATAATCAATCAAAACAAATCAACAAAACTAACAAACATAATCAAATCAATCAAAACCCACTTGACCAAAATCATAAAAATACAAGAACATGAACAATGAATATGAAGAACGAATCAAACAAGAAATGTAGAAGGAGATTAGCAATAAGGTAAAGATTAACAACAATTAAAGGTAAACTTACTTGGAATTAAAAGAAAATTAAAGGTGCAATACATGAAGATTAAAGTGCATAAAATTAAAGAACAGGAAAATGAAAATGGGGAAGAGAGGCTTGTCAGGCCTCCAACAACCTAAACAAAATGAAGGTGGACACTATATATAGGGGGATTAGGGAAGAGCTTAGGAAGCTTCTTCCCTCTTTCTTCTTTCTCTTAATTTCACACTTAAGTCCTTGATCTTCTTAATCTTTTGTTAATCTTTTTAATACTTTGACTTTGTCTTGGGATTTCTTCAAACTCGTCTTGTAATTTTCAATAAATTAGACTTGAGTTCTTCGGCTTTCTAGTAACCTTCCGTCTTTTGACTTTTTCTTCGATAACTCTTCAGAATTGGTCTTGGACTTCCGTTCTTTTTCCACTTTTGATCTTTCGACTTTGTCTTTTGCCTTTTTCTTCGATAAAAGCCCGTGTTTTCTCCACTTTTCACATTTTCGTCCTAAATCACAACAAAAACACAAACCACGCATAATTCCGACATAAATGACATAAAATACACGTTTTGGCTCGGTTATTATTGTAATTAAATGGTAAAGGGGATGGGTGTTTACACACCTATCAGGCGTCGCTTTACTTTTCTGTCGATTGCTGTGTGTATGTGTTCTTCGATCGATATTCCGCATCTAGATAACCAGGATTGTAGGGATTAAACCCTACAAGTGGTATCAAGAGCCAGGTTCTTCGAGCGCTGGTTATCTAGGATCGATCGAGAAGGATTGGTGATCGTGTTTAGATCATCAAGGTAGCAGGTAGATCGACATTAAAGGTGTTTTTTTGGTTTTCGATAATTGAAGACCAAAAAGGTTGAGCGTCTGTGTTTTATTTTTTTTCTTTCTCATCGACAGAGAGAGAGAGAGAGAGGTAGAAGACGGCTAATAAGATAAAGGATACAGTAAAAGGGTTTCACTTATAACTTTTATATATTGGGCCACTTTGTATTAAACAATTATTGGGCCAGTATATTATAATTTGATAATTACTTTTGTTTTTACAAAAACAAAAGGGTTATTACTATATCTGTACACAAGGAGACTTCGTAATTCGTGATTGTGAGGTTTACTGTATCACAAGGTTTAGCGAGTTACCGAAGGGACTTTGTCGGTTTGTGATTGTGAGGGTTTTTCACCAGGTTTAGCAAATCAACAAAGGGATTAAAGAATGACGGGGGCCAAGTTTGACATCGAGAAATTCGATGGAACTGGTGATTTCGGGTTATCGAGAATCAAGATGCGTGCTTTATTAATCTAGAACGGATGTGAAGCAGCTCTGGAGGTTTTACCCGCGAATATGCAAGCTGAAGAGAAATCTAAGCTTGACAAGAAAGCTCACAGTGCCATGATTTTGTGTTTAGGTAACAAGGTCCTGAGAGAGGTTACCGGGGAGACGACTGCAGCGGGGGTTTGGTCAAAGCTCGAGTCTTTGTACATGACAAAGTCATTGGCCAACAAGTTGTACCTGAAGAAGAAGTTGTATACATTCTACATGCCGACTGGACGAAAGATTTCCGAGCATATAGACGAGTTCAACAAAATCGTTCTTGATTTAGCAAATATTGAGGTAAAATTCGAAGATGAAGATCTTGCTTTATTGTTACTCACGTCTTTA
The DNA here is from genome assembly GCA_025667525.1 of Glebionis coronaria. NCBI lineage: Eukaryota > Viridiplantae > Streptophyta > Magnoliopsida > Asterales > Asteraceae > Glebionis > Glebionis coronaria. The sequence goes on along the minus strand of CM046877.1, from coordinate 171,555,529 downwards.
CCAGCATCATACGAACACTTTGTGGATACCTTACTTTATGGACGGGAAGATTTGACTTTGGAGGACGTGATGGCCACACTAAATTCAAAGGAAATCAAAGAAAGATCCAAGGCGAAGGGGGATGATGGTTGATACATTGATTTTACTAGGTTCAAGATTTCTCGGAATCCTCTCGAATTGATCTCAGTTAAAAGTAGAATGATTTGTTCTTGGTGACAAAAAGATGGATTGGTTTTCTATTCTACTAAACAGGTAACTAAAAATGGTAATGAAGTAAACTAAAAACAAGCAACAAGTAATAAGCAAAACTGGAAAAATACCCCTATTCGGAAAGATGGCTTATGCGGAAAATTTGCTTTATTCGGAATATTGACGTCATGCGGAATAAGATCTCTATGCTGAATAATTGGGAAAAGTGCTATTCGGAAAATGTTCCGAATAAGGAGACTCAAAATCGGCTGTTCGGAATATTCCGAGTAATGAAACCAAAAAATGCTATGCGGAAAATATTCCGAGTAAGGGACAATAAAAACTCTATTCGGAATGTTGGAAAAGTTCCAAATAAGAAAACTGAAAAATGGCTATGCGGAATATCCAGAATATTCCGAGTAATGAAACTAAAACAACCCTATTCGGAATAATGAAATATTCCGAATGATGAAAAATAAATTTTGGCAATTCGGAAAATAAGGCCCTATTCGGAATATGTAGAATGTTCCGAATAAGGAAGAAATGAAACCTCCACTCGGAATAATTGAAATATTCCGAGTAAAGCAAACTGGATAAGACTATTCGGAAAGTCTGGGGAAGAAAGAACAGTAGCAGTAAACACGAAACAAGGAGAATGAATAAAATTCAAAATCAAATTAAATACTCAAAAAGATTTTACCAAACTAACCAATAATCATTAACATACCATAAGGAACAAATCCCACTAATAAAAACTCTAAATCAACAACTTTTTAAGATCAAACTAAAATCAAATAAAAGCTTAAGAACTTGCAAAAAGAGATGATGAAGAACAAGATTAATGAAAAGATGGAATGGATTGATTAAGGGAAAAATAACAAGAGTATTGATTAAAGATTACAAGATTAAAAGAAAAAGATGAAAATCACCAAACTCCCTAATGGAGTTTGTGATGGGACGAACTACAAAGCCTGGGAAAAAAAAGGAAAAATGAAGCTAACTCCCTAATGTGTGAAGGGAGTCTCTATTTATACTCCTAGTGGTTGGTTGGTGAGTGGGCTTTCTCCTCTTCTTCTTGTCTTCTCGTCTTTTCAGAAAAGTTGACGTTTTCGATTCTGATTCGGGATTTGTTGTCGATTAAATCCAACTCGTCTTTTAATTTCTTCGTTAAATAGACTCGAGTTTCTTCGACTTATGAAAATCTTCCGTCTTTAGTCCTTTTCTTCAATAAATCTTCGAATAGGCCTAGTGACTTCAAATCTTTTGCATCTCTTGGACAATAGACTTCGTCTTCAGTCTTTTTCCTTGATAAAACCCGTGCAATCCCATGTTTTCTTTAATACTCATCCGGTTAGCTCTGAAATCACAATAAACACAAAAACCACGCATAATTCCAAACAAATGATATTAATTACGTGTTTTGGTCTTGTTTTAGCCAGAATTAAGTGGTAAAAGGATGGGTGTTTACACACCTATCAAATCCCCTACACTTAACCATTGCCATGCCCTCATGCAATGCTTAGTGATAAAGCAAGCTTACACTTTTCTCATAATTAATCAACCTTGGCCTTATTTAAAATTCTACTTAAACAAAAATTAAAGAAATAAAACTTCAAAGATAACAACGGGATAGAAAACCATTTTCACGTGAAAATAGCTACATGGAAATAACTTGTAGAGAAATCGATGACTTACATTAGGGCTTTGGTGCTGCGAAGATTTATCACCCTCAAGTTTCACGTTCCCCAAACTAAGCTTAAAAACGAGATCATTGTTATTATAAGTTAGCAATTCAAACACTTACACACATGACTTAATTAAATGCTTAAGCTCCCTTATTCCTAATTGTATCTCTTATATTTTATTTTTGTCTTAGAATGATCATGAAGATGCATTTTTGGACTTATTTCGATAGTTTATTAAGGCTGAAAGCAAAGTAGGACGATTTGATCAATAGTTAGCTAAAGGACAAAATCTCTTAAAACTGCTTCTCGGGATATCAAAAAGTTCATATCTTGGCATAACTTGGTTCACGATTTGAGACCTTTCTCGGGCCGATATTTGGCATGTACTTCATACTTCATATCTTCGAGAGACGTTCTTGAGATAATGGTCTTCTCATCATAATAGAGTTTCTTCACTTGGAGACTTTTGAGGGGTACTCCAACTTTGTTGACCACGACTTCATGATTATTTCTTCAATCTCTATTTGGGATTTTGAGATACAACGATCCGCCTCCTTTTCGGACTTGGATCTATTTATCCTCATACCTTGTTAGGGTCTTTTCGGATAGACTTCTCCATGATCTTTACGGGAGTTGATTGCTTTTCGTCGTGAGTCTTGATCCTTCATATTGACTTTAGGAATAATGCTTTTCACATCACTTTGGATCTTCAGCAATAAAATTGAATCCTCATGCCTTGTTAGAGCCTTTTCGGACTCGCCAATCTTCGCGCCCCGCTTCATAAGTTATGCCTTGGCTATGAACTCTTATCATTACCGAGCAACTTTTAAACGATCTTGGGCTAGAAGCTAAGTAACTTTTCAAATCGTAAGACCTTACTTATTGCAGATAAATTATTAGCAAGTGATGGGAGAATAGGCAAATAATTACACCAAGTGAGCTTGCGCAAGAATACCGACTTATAATTGACTCTATCATTTCTCGTCCTCCACAATTTAAAATCTCAAATAATGAGACTCGTGGACACTTAGCCTAATAAACCGATTAAGGTCTACATGGTTAAGGATACTAGCTAGAATAAACTTGGATAAGTCTATTCGGGTTGAGTCAAAATAAACGCAACGGGCCTAATATGTCAAAGATTTCTAAACTAGCTACACCACTTATTAATATTTTTGACTTTATTGCGGAATATATACATATGAAAACAACGATAAAAATTTAAAAATTACGACTAAATGGCCAAAGTTAATAAAAAATTTGAAAAATGCTGAAAAATAGGATTTTCTGGTTAATTGAAGGCATTTTCATGGAAAAGTCCACTTAAAACTTCGATAGAAGTCTCCCCTACACTTAAGATAAACATTGTCCTCAATGTTTAAGCATGTGGGAAAAGTCTCCCCTACACTTATGACATTGTGCACGTTGGTTAACTCAAGTTAAGGAAGAGACGACTAAAGTGATCAATTTCAAATGTGAGTATGAAGAAAATTGAATCACGATAGTTGAGAGATAGAACCGGATTTCGGATAACACGGGAGCACGGTTCTTCAAAGATTTCCAAGATTGCAGTTATCCCTGTAAGCACATCACCACACAAACACAAATGACCAAAATAGGTCCTCCCCTACACTTAGGGGGTTAAATGGATAGATACTCGGGCTGCCTCCCGAGGAGCGCTTGTTTTTGATAACCGAGTCACGAGCCTGACTCGACCCAAATTCAGTTCATGGGGAACGTGGTGAGGGATGGAATCACCTCCTGAGAGGTGTCCTCACCAAAGTACAACTTCACTCGTTGGCCATTCACCTTAAAATTTGGTCCATTAGGTTGAGCGAGCTCGAGAGTACCATATGGAAAAATTTGGGCGATGGTGAATGGGCCGGACCAACGAGATTTGAGCTTGCCCGAAAAGATTTTCAACCGAGAGTTAAAAAGTAAGACTTTGTCTCCAACATGGAACTCTCGGTTTTTGATCTTGGAGTCGTGAATGAGCTTAGTTCTTTCCTTATAGATCAAAGAATTTTCATAAGCCTCATTACGGAGTTCATTCAGCTCATTGAGTTGGATCTTGCGTAGGTCACCGGCTTTGTTTATATCAAAATTAGCCCACTTCAAGGCCCAATAGGCCTTGTGCTCCAACTCAATGGGGAGGTGACATGCTTTCCCGTACACAAGACGATAAGGCGTACAGCCGATCGGGGTCTTGTAAGCAGTACGGAAAGCCCACAAAGCATCATCGAGTTTATCAGCCCATGCGGCACGATGCTCTCCCACGGTTCTTTCCAAAATTCGCTTCAGCCCTCGGTTGGATATTTCGGCCTGGCCATTAGTTTGTGGGTGGTAGGCTGTGGAAAGACGATGGTTTACACCGTACTTAGCCATGACTCGAGCAAATTGGTCATTGCAGAAATGAGTCCCACGATCACTAATAATGGCACGAGGCACACCGAAGCGAGCGAAAAGAGCTTTCAAAAAGTTACAAACCACCCTTGCGTCATTAGTAGGTATAGCTTTGGCTTCAACCCACTTAGAAATGTAGTCAACGGCTACAAGGATGTATTTGTTTCCTTTAGATGAAGGGAATGGCCCCATAAAGTCGATACCCCAAACATCAAAAATTTCACACTCTTGGATGAAATTCTGAGGCATCTCGTCTTTATGTGTGATTTTGCCTTGCTTTTGGCAAACATCACATCGCTTAACCATATTGTGAGCATCACGATATATGGAGGGCCAATAAAATCCCGAATCAAACACTTTCTTGGCGGTGTAGTTGGGACCAAAGTGACCACCGGTGGGTCCTTTGTGGCAAGCATCAAGGATGTCCGACGCTGCCGGTCCATCAACACATCGGCGAATTATCAGATCAGCACATTGTTTAAATAGGTAAGGGTCGTCCCAAAAGTAAGTCTTGATGTCAGTAAAGAACTTCTTCTTTTGCTGGGACGTCAACCCTTCCTTGAGAATTCCACCCGCCAAATAGTTTGCAAAGTCCGCAAACCACGGGGTTTCATTCGGCTTCGAGTTTATAGACATTAAGGTCTCCAAGGGAAAAGAATCATTGATTTCTTTGGTCGGATGATCCCCTTGGTATGGATCCTCAAGTCTACTAAGATGATCCGCGGCTAGGTTTTCTGCTCCTTTTTTATCGCGGATGTCGATTTTAAATTCCTGGAGCAGCAAAACCCAGCGAAGAAGTCTTGGTTTGGAATCTTGTTTTGTCAACAAGTACTTCAGCGCGGAATGATCAGTGTACACAATGGTGGTGGAAAGGACAAGATAGGGGCGAAACTTTTCAAAAGCATAGACAACAGCTAATAGCTCTTTCTCAGTTGTCGTATAATGCAATTGTGCCCCCGTCATTGTCTTGCTAGCGTAATGGATCGGTTGGAAGTGTTTGTTCACTCTTTGTCCAAGAACCGCTCCAATAGCAAAATCGCTAGCATCGCACATCAACTCAAAAGGCAGCTCCCAATTAGGGGTAACCAAGACGGGTGCCTTAGTTAGCTTATCCTTAAGTGAGTTGAAGGCTTCAAGACACTCTTTGGAGAAGATAAATGGAGTATCTTTCTCCAAGAGGTGGGTCATCGGGCGAGCGATTTGAGAAAAATCTTTGATGAATCGACGATAGAAGCCCGCATGACCCAGAAAACTTCTCACACCCTTCACAGTTGAAGGTGGAGGCAACTTAGCGATTACATCGACTTTAGCACGGTCAACTTCAAGACCGGCTTTCGAAATCTTATGTCCAAGCACGACGCCTTCTTTTACCATAAAATGGCATTTTTCCCAATTTAGAACAAGGCGAGTGTCTTCGCACCGCTTTAGCATACGTTCTAAATTGGCAAGGCAAGCAGAGAAGGAATCCCCGAAGACCGAGAAATCATCCATGAAGACTTCCATGGTTTGTTCAACCATGTCATGGAAGATAGCTAACATACACCTTTGGAAAGTCCCTGGCGCATTACATAAGCCAAAAGGCATTCTTTTGTAAGCGAAAGTGCCATAGGGACAAGTGAATGTAGTCTTCTCTTGATCTTGGGGATCGATGGGTATTTGAAAATAACCCGAGAAACCATCCAAAAAGCAGTAATATTCATTACCGGCTAATCGTTCAAGCATTTGGTCCATAAAAGGTAGAGGGAAATGATCCTTTCTCGTGGCATCATTGAGTTTGCGGTAGTCTATACAAACTCTCCACCCAGTAACGAGACGAGTGGGAATCAACTCGTTGTGTTCATTGGGAACAACGGTTATTCCGCCCTTCTTGGGCACACAATGGATTGGACTAACCCATGGTGAATCCGAAATAGGGTAAATCATACCCGCATCAAGAAGTTTAATAACCTCTGTTTTGATGACTTCATGGATTTTTGGATTCACCCTTCGTTGGCTTTGAATAGTGGGCTTGAAGTCGTCCTCCATGAGAATTTTGTGTGTGCAGAAGTGAGGATCAATTCCACGAATATCGGAAATCTTCCAAGCGATAGCCTTCTTATGATCCTTCAGCACGGCGACAAGGCGAGTCTTCTCTTCATCTTTCAAATCCTTTGCAATAATGACGGGTGACTTCTTGTTGTCGTCAAGGAACACGTACTCGAGATGTGGCGGCAACTCCTTAAGTTCCAAATCCGGAGGATTTTCGACGGGAGGCGTTTTCAAAGTCGGAGTATCGATAGCAATGACCGTGGGAGATGGAGGCGAAGGTTTGTCTTCGGTGAGAAGATTGTCAAAGAAACTCATGTCTTCATCCCCCTCGGTGGGAGAATCATTAGTGGCTAAATTCGCATCTCCCATGGTAGCTTCAAGATTGTTCCAGAATAAATCACTATCTCCAAATAGAGACAACGATGAATCAATCGAGGACACGGTCTCAACATTAGGAAGAGAGGTAGGAATACTTTTGCAAGCATCAATAAAGTGTTCTTCACAGGCCTCATCAAGAACGTCAATACAATTAACGCTCTCATATGAATAAGGCTGTTTAGACAACTTTCCCATGTTGAAGACTACTTTATCGTCACCCACTCTCATGATAAGCTCTCCGGCTTCAACATCAATGAGAGTGCGACCGGTCCTAAGGAATGGACGACCAACAATAAGTGGCACACGGGGGTCCATCTCGTAGTCGACGACAACAAAATCAGCAGGAAAGGTGAATTTGTCGACTCCTACAATAACGTCTTCGGCTATCCCCACTGGATAAGCAACCGTACGGTTGGCCAATTCCAAGGTCATTTTGGTGGGAACTAGCTCTGGGAGAGATAATTGCTTCCAAACACTTAGAGGCATGAGATTAATACTGGCACCTAGATCGGCTAGGGCCATGCAATTCTCTACTCCCGGGAAATTGCAAGGGATAAGAAAACGACCCGGATCACCAAGCTTGGTTGGCAATTTCCTTAAGAGCACTGCAGAGCAGTTCTCATTAAGTTGGGTGTTGGCAATGTCGAGGAGCTTTTCCTTGTCGCTCAAAAGATCTTTAAACATTTTAGCATATTTGGGCATGTGAGCGAGAGCCTCAGCGAAGGAGATATTGAAATTCAGTTGTTTAAACATTTTAAGAAAGTTAGAAACCTGAATATCATCCTTGCTCTTTTGCTTCTCTTTCCTCAACCTAGAAGGATAAGGTATATTGGAAGAAGAGGAAGGCTTTAGGGGAATAGGGTCACTCACAACCACGGGTGGAGGAGGGGTAGAAAGAAGAGGTGGAGAAATTGGGGAAGGAGGAGGAATAGGAGCAGGCGACTCGTTCTCCTTAGTCACAACCACCGGTGGAGGCATAGGAAGCTCGGGTTCCTTGGTACCTTTACCACTTCGAGTGGTGATTGCTTTCATCTCCCCTCTTGGGTTCGCAACGGTGTTACTCGGAAGAGTACCCGAAGAAGAGGGTTGACTACTTTGGAAGAAACTAGCCATCATGTTCCTCAAGTCATTCGTCTGACTATCCAACGTGTTTCGCATATCGGCTCTCAAATCATTTCCTTGCTTTACCAAATCGGCTTTCAGGTTGAGCACTTCTCTCTGAAGATTTCCCACTATCGCATCGTTAGTCCTCATATAAGTTTCCACTTCTTGGTGAAGAGCGGTGGGTTGGTTGGGAGGAGCATTGTATGCAGGTGGTTGGTAAGCAGGTTGTTGGTAGACTTGATTGTTTCTTTGAGGTGGTTGTTGCTGCTTGTGAGGTGGGATGTATGGTTGTCGAGGCTGTTGTTGTTGTTGAGGAGGGCGATTAAGGTTTTGTTGTTGGTTTGGGTTGGTAGGAGGAAAGCCAGGTGGTGAAAGATAGTTGTTGCTGCGATAGCTAAGCAAGTTACGGTCACCTTGAGGTTTTGCTTGATAAGCGGGTTGTTGGTAGGTGCCATATGCCGCATTCACATTCTCAGCAGGGTAATCTTGGGTGGCGGTACAAGTTGTGTAGGAGTGGGGACCACCGCATATCTCACAAGGTTGGCTGACAGCGTTCACTTGTGCATTTTTGGCGTTGTTGCTGTTGTTGTTGCTGACGGTGTGGGTGACAAGCGATTCAAGAAGTGTGGTAATTTTGTCTAATCGCTTGTCGCTGTCATTAGTGCTAGCACTAGCAACATTGTTCCTAACGCTCTTGGTTTGCACACGAGATTTGTTCTCAATGATGTCCCAAGCAGCATTGGAAGTCTTAGCCAATAAATTACCCCCTGAGGCACTATTCAGTGAATCTTGGTCACTCATGCTTAAACCATTGTAAAAAGTATTTATTTGATGTACTTTGGTAAAACCATGTTGTGGGCATTTTCTTAAAAGATCTTTAAAACGATCCCAAGATTCACTGAAAGACTCATCGTACTTTTGTTCAAAGTTTATAATCTCATTCCGCAAAGCGGTAGTACGAGAGGGTGGAAAAAAGTAGTTAATAAACTTTGTTTCCAAATCCGTCCACGAGAGAATACTCTGTGGCGGTTCCTTAGCAAGCCAATGCCGGGCTTGTCCCTCTAAAGAAAAGGGAAAAAGTTGTAACCTTATGACCTCCTGTGGAACTCCATTGAATTTGACCGTGTTGGTGAGTTGTAGAAATCTCTTGATATGGTCATGTGGGTCATCAATGGTTCGTCCCAAGAATGGCTGAGCGGAGACCATCTGGATAAAGCCTGACTTGAGCTCGAAATTGTTGGCGGCAATTGGTGGTATAACAATTGGATCCGTGTTGCCATCAACATGAGCTTGCAGCAATTCAATCATTGGCCGATTATCCGGAAGTGGCTCATTGTTGTTGTTATTCATGTTGTTGAAAGGCGGGTTGTTGTTGTTATTATTGTTGTTCGGAGGTGGTATGTTATTGTTGTTTTGGACACCAGCCATGTCTAAGTTATCGAGAGGCTCGGGCTCTTGATAAGACGTGGATCGAGTGCGCATACACCTGCAAAAGAACGAACAAAGAGAAACAAGGCAAAAATATTTTTGGTTTTTATTGTTTTTTACTTTTTAGGATTTTTGAAAATTTTATATTTTTTAGTGTTTTTGAAAATTTTTAGGAAAAAGTAACGTTCACGGGGAACGGATCCCAAAATCCAAATTCTCACAAAAAACTTTTGATCTTAACGAGAGGAGCCGGCAGCGGCGCCATTTGATACATTGATTTTACTAGGTTCAAGATTTCTCGGAATCCTCTCGAATTGATCTCAGTTAAAAGTAGAATGATTTGTTCTTGGTGACAAAAAGATGGATTGGTTTTCTATTCTACTAAACAGGTAACTAAAAATGGTAATGAAGTAAACTAAAAACAAGCAACAAGTAATAAGCAAAACTGGAAAAATACCCCTATTCGGAAAGATGGCTTATGCGGAAAATTTGCTTCATTCGGAATATTGACGTCATGCGGAATAAGATCTCTATGCTGAATAATTGGGAAAAGTGCTATTCGGAAAATGTTCCGAATAAGGAGACTCAAAATCGGCTGTTCGGAATATTCCGAGTAATGAAACCAAAAAATGCTATGCGGAAAATATTCCGAGTAAGGGACAATAAAAACTCTATTCGGAATGTTGGAAAAGTTCCAAATAAGAAAACTGAAAAATGGCTATGCGGAATATCCAGAATATTCCGAGTAATGAAACTAAAACAACCCTATTCGGAATAATGAAATATTCCGAATGATGAAAAATAAATTTTGGCAATTCGGAAAATAAGGCCCTATTCGGAATATGTAGAATGTTCCGAATAAGGAAGAAATGAAACCTCCACTCGGAATAATTGAAATATTCCGAGTAAAGCAAACTGGATAAGACTATTCGGAAAGTCTGGGGAAGAAAGAACAGTAGCAGTAAACACGAAACAAGGAGAATGAATAAAATTCAAAATCAAATTAAATACTCAAAAAGATTTTACCAAACTAACCAATAATCATTAACATACCATAAGGAACAAATCCCACTAATAAAAACTCTAAATCAACAACTTTTTAAGATCAAACTAAAATCAAATAAAAGCTTAAGAACTTGCAAAAAGAGATGATGAAGAACAAGATTAATGAAAAGATGGAATGGATTGATTAAGGGAAAAATAACAAGAGTATTGATTAAAGATTACAAGATTAAAAGAAAAAGATGAAAATCACCAAACTCCCTAATGGAGTTTGTGATGGGACGAACTACAAAGCCTGGGAAAAAAAAGGAAAAATGAAGCTAACTCCCTAATGTGTGAAGGGAGTCTCTATTTATACTCCTAGTGGTTGGTTGGTGAGTGGGCTTTCTCCTCTTCTTCTTGTCTTCTCGTCTTTTCAGAAAAGTTGACGTTTTCGATTCTGATTCGGGATTTGTTGTCGATTAAATCCAACTCGTCTTTTAATTTCTTCGTTAAATAGACTCGAGTTTCTTCGACTTATGAAAATCTTCCGTCTTTAGTCCTTTTCTTCAATAAATCTTCGAATAGGCCTAGTGACTTCAAATCTTTTGCATCTCTTGGACAATAGACTTCGTCTTCAGTCTTTTTCCTTGATAAAACCCGTGCAATCCCATGTTTTCTTTAATACTCATCCGGTTAGCTCTGAAATCACAATAAACACAAAAACCACGCATAATTCCAAACAAATGATATTAATTACGTGTTTTGGTCTTGTTTTAGCCAGAATTAAGTGGTAAAAGGATGGGTGTTTACACACCTATCAATGGTGAAAGGTTATACGTGAGGGGAAGAACTGATCGCAGGAATTCGCATCAGTCAAAAGGAAAGTCAAGATCGAAGTCTCGAGGTGGAAGACTCAAATGCTTTATTTGCCAATCTGAGGAGCACTTGAGAAGAGACTGTCAGAAGAATAATCGCAAGAAGTTAAAAGGTTACGTCAAGAAAGATGATCAACCAAGCTCCAGTGGTTTGATTTACGACGATTCTGAGGTGATGATGGTGATGAGTGCAGAAAGACTGCAAGACTAGATCATGGATTCAGGAGGTTCATATCACATGTCACCCAGGTTAGATGTATTTTTTGATTTTCTGGAATGCGATGGGGGCAGCGTACTGTTGGGAGACAACAGGGAGTGCAAGATCAGGGGTATTGGCAAGGTAAAGGTACAACTGAAAGATGGGTCAAGTTTTGTGTTAAACAATGTCAGGTATATTCCTAAATTGAAAAGAAACTTGATATCGCTGGGAACTCTTGAAAAAGAGGGATATACCGTGAAATTGCAGTCGGGCAAAGTCAAGGTGATTAATGGTTCTAGGATTATTATATCTGGAACCCGAAGGGAGAACAGTGTGTACTCTTTGGATGGCCATGCATTGGCCGGTGAGCTTAATGCTAGTGTTGAAGAGAAAGAGAGTCTTGTGAAGGTTTGGCATAAAAGACTAGGACATATCAGTGAGGCGGGACTACACGTGCTGGAAAAGCAGGGTTTGTTTGGCATGAAGAGTCCAGGTAAGCTCGATTTTTGTGAGAATTGTGTTCTGGGAAAGTCACATCGAGTCCGTTTCGGTGTAGGAAGGCACACTACTCAGGGAGTGATAGACTATGTTCATTCAGACTTATGGGGTCCGTCTCAGGTGGAATCATTGGGAGGTAAGAGGTATTTCTTATCTATTGTTGATGATTATTCCAGGAGGGTATGGGTTTATGTTCTCAGGTTCAAACACGAAGCATTTGGGAAGTTCAAAGAGTGGAAGCAGTTAGTAGAAAATCAGACTGGGAGGACGGTTAAGAAGCTTAGGACGGATAATGGTCTTGAGTTCTGTAACCGGGAGTTTAATCAGCTATGCACTGAGAGTGGGATTGCTAGACATTTGACAGTTGCCGGGACGCCGCAGCAGAATGGGTTAGCAGAACGGATGAATAGAACTCTCGTGGACAAGGTACGCTGTTTATTAATACAGTCTGGATTGCCCAAGACCTTCTGGGCGGAAGCGACATGTACGGCCGCATATCTTATAAATAGGTAACCATCGACAGCGATTGAGAAGAAGACACCTATGGAGATGTGGTCGGGACATCCTAGTGATTATGGGATGTTGAGAGTTTTCGGCTGTGTCGCGTATTCACACGTTAAACAAGGTAAGCTCGAGCCGAGAGCTGTAAAATGCGTTCTTTTGGGGTATCCTGAAGGTGTGAAGGGGTACAGACTATATAGGCTTGATAACGAATCACCTAAAATAGTCACAAGCAGGAACGTAGTCTTCAAAGAAAGTGTCATGTACAAAGACACGTTGAAGGATACTGGTGCAGGTAAAGATAAGTCTGTTGAGGAATTACAGGTTGAGGTGGAACTGCAGAGGTTAAATAATCATACGCCTGAGGAAGACCAGACAGGTCAGGAAGATCAAACAGGTCAGGAAGATCAGTCAGATCAGGAAGACCAGACGGATTAGGAAGATGGCGATGATGAAGGTGCATGGGTTCAAGAAATTGATCATCCACCGGATCTCGCATATTATCAGTTGGTTCGAGATAGAGAGCCAAGGACAAGAACGAAACCGGCAAGGTTTCGGGATGAGAGTAATATGGTTGCTTACGCGTTTGCTGCAGCAGAGGAAGAAGATACTCATGAACCATTGATGTACCAGGAAGCAGTTGCTTGTGAAGACAGTTCTAAGTGGAAAGCTGCTATGAAAGAAGAGATGGATTCTCTGACGAAGAACAAGACCTGGGTGTTAGTAGATCATTCAGCTGGGAAAAAGCTGGTGAGCTGCAAATGGCTGTACAAAATAAAGGAAGGGATTGAAGGTGTTCAAAAGCCTAGGTACAAGGCAAGCTTGGTAGCTCGTGGATTCACACAAAGGGCAGGTATTGATTACAATGAAGTATTTTCGCCGGTAGTTCGACACACATCTATTCGGGTTATACTTGCATTGACTGCGTGTAAAGATTATGAGCTGGAGCAGCTTGATGTAAAAACGGCATTTTTACATGGAAATCTTGAAGAAGTGATCTACATAAGGCAGCCACCGGGATTTGAACAAGGTAACAAGGTATGTTTGTTAAAGAAATCTCTTTATGGTTTGAAGCAGTCACCTAGGCAATGGTACAAGAGGTTCGATGAGTATATGCTGAGCAACGGGTTTAAGCATAGCAGTTACGACAGCTGCGTATATTACAGGAGTTATTCACCAGGGGAGTATATCTATCTATTGTTATATGTAGACGATATGTTGATTGCTTGTAAAAGCAAGGCTGAGATCGCGGCTACCAAGTCTTTGCTTAAAAGGGAGTTCGACATGAAAGAGCTCGGGGAAGCAAAGAAGATTCTTGGTATGGAGATCGTCAGGGATCGGAGTCGCAAGATTCTGAGGGTGTCACAATCCGGGTACGTTTCTAAAGTTTTAAAAAGGTTTAGAATGGAAAATGGGGAGTCGGTTCAGACACCATTGCATGGGCAATTCAAGTTGTCGTTGAAAGATTGCCCAGTTAGGGATTGTGATGTTGAAAGAATGAGTAAGGTGCCGTATGCAAATGCGGTGGGAGCTTAATGTACTTGATGGTATGCACGAGGCCAGACATAGCATATGCAGTAACTGTAGTTAGCAGATATTTGGCAAATCCAGGTAAACTCCATTGGGAAGCAGTGAAGTGGATTATGAAATATTTGCAGGGCACTATAAACGTGGGTTTGGTGTATGGGACAAATCGTGGCAACCATGTGGACGTAACAGGTTTTGTTGATTCAGACTATGCTAAGGATCCGGATAAGAGTAGGTCTCTCACTGGTTACGCATTTTTAGTACAGGGATGTGTTGTAAGCTGGAAGGCAACGCTACAACACGTGGTGGCTCTTTCAACTACAGAGGCAGAGTATATGGCCCTTACGGAGGCTGTGAAGGAAGCTATCTGGCTAAGAGGACTCTTGGAAGAGTTGGGCGTGAAGCTCAACACTGTTGCAGTTAATTGTGATAATCAGGGCGCGATTCACTTATCGCGGAATCATGTTTTTCATGAAAGGACAAAGCACATCAATGTGCGTTATCACTTTATCAGAGAAGTCTTGGAAGCAAAGACGGTTGAAGTTCTGAAGGTGGGTACTGAACACAATGCTGCGGATGCCTTGATAAAGGTGGTACCTGGACGCAAGTTACAACACTGCCTGGAATTGCTGAGTGTTGGGATGGGTTAATATATGCCTAAGGTGGAAATTGTTATGTTTAGTCATGATATTCGCCTAAGTCGTGTCTAGGGATAGTGTCGAATAGCCTAGTTTCCTAATAGCTATGAATAAAGGTCGGTTGGCAATGTCTAAGCCCAACCCGACCCGTAGGACTTGTTACAGTCGGTTCCCCCTCATCTCTATAAAAGTAGGTGAGGGGGAATGAACCAAATACATCATTCTTTCAATAAAATAATCGGGAAACGATTAGGGATATTACCTTGTGTGGGCGTCGCTTTACTTTTCTGTCGATTGCTGTGTGTATGTGTTCTTCGATCGATATTCCGCATCTAGATAACCAGGATTGTAGGGATTAAACTCTACACATTTACTATCTTTGTGGAGGTTACTTTTCCACCTTATTTAACGTCAGTTGTTAAACATTAAACTATTCACTGTTACTATTTATCAGTTTGAAGTTTACAGTAGAGTTTGAAATATTGTCTTTTTTTTATAGATGCCATTGGTGGTGATATAAAAAAGATCTCCCTTTGGCATTGGCAGATACTTGAAAATATAACTTTATTATAACCATAAGATAGTTCATGTGCCATTTTTTATGAGGGTCATCGTTACATTTAGAAAAGAGTTAAAGACTGCTGCAACTTTTAGCATATTGATGGAGAACAAACAATTTTTGCGTGTCCTTAACAAATTAATATTCAAATACAAGTCATTATCAGCTAAGACCAATTTACTTATAATGATTTGGTAGGCACAATAGGGATATATAATCAACGTATCATTCTTATAATGTGTTGTCTTTGATGAACAAACAGGGATTTAGAAAAGTTGACCCCGATCGTTGGGAATTTACGAATGAGGGATTCTTACGAGGCCAAAAACACCTACTGAAAAGTATCCTTCGGCGTAAACCTGCCTCAGGACACACTCAACCGTCACACCCACCACGCCCACAAACCCCATCAGTAGGTGCATGTGTTGAAGTCGGGAAATTTGGTCTTGAAGAGGAAGTCGAAAGGCTTAAAAGAGACAAAAACGTGCTGATGCAGGAACTTGTCCGACTAAGGCAGCAACAGCAAACAACTGATAATCAAATGCAATCAATGGTGCAACGTCTTTAAGGTATGGAACAAAGACAACAACAAATGATGTCATTTTTAGCCAAGGCAGTTAATAGCCCTGGTTTCTTGTCTCACTTTGTACAACACCAAAACGAGACCACCTTAAAAGAAGGCAGCAAAAAGCGCAGACTGAAGGAAGATGGCGTCGTTTCAAATAGGCATAATGAGTCACCTGATAGTCAGATTGTTAAATACAAACCAATGATTACACTTGGGGCAAACTCCTCACCTCTATCAAAAGGTAGTGGCCCGGGAGTCATGGTTCAAGCACAGTTGATTATGCCAGAAGTCACTGGAGACCAATCTGCACCACTTGAAGCAAATTCTGATGTGGTTGCAACAAGTCCACTAGCCAATGGTAAAGAATTGCCTTATATACCTGATGACCTAGATTTGGTGTCAAATGATGCATTCATTGGGCCGAACATAGTTCTGTCGGACATTGAGGTGGCTGCAACAAGCCCACTAGCTGATGGTCAAGAATTGCCTTATATACCAGATGATCTAGATATGGTGCCTGATGATGCATTCATTGGTCCCGACATGGTTCCATCAGACATTGAAAATTTTCTGCTTAATCCTGATGAGGAATGGAATAACAATTTGCTGGTTGAGATGGATAAGTATATCGCTGGACTTGAGCCATCATGTAACTAACTTCTTCAGCCCAACTCAGAGATTAGAGTAAAGTGCAAAAATCATCCCTGTGGTTTGTCAAAAGTTTGAATTACATCCCTCGTTAATACTTCGCGCAACATACATCATTGTGGTTGTAAAATAGTACACCATACATCCCTGAGGACGGATGGTGCAAATATTTTTCCGTTAAGGGTTAAAAGTGTTTGTTATCTTAGGGGTATTTTAGTCTTTTTACAACCTAGGGATGATTTTTGCACCTAACTTTTCAAAAAAAAAATTTCCAAAAAAAATTTCAAAAAAATTTCAAATTTTTTTTAAAAAAGTTTCGAAAAATGTTTTCTTTTTTTGAAAAATGTTTTTTTTTAATGTTTTTTTTAAGTTTCGAAAATATATTTAAAAAAAGTTTTTTTTTAAAAAAATTCAATTTTTTTTTTAAAAAGTTTTGAAAAATGTTTTTTTAATGTTTCGAAAAATGTTTTATTTTTTAAATGTTTTCTTTTTTAAAATAAGTTTCAAAAAAAATTTGAAATTCTTTTCTCAAAAAGTTTCAATTTTTTTTTTAAATTTTCGAAAAAAGTTTTTTTTTTTAAAAAATTTTTTAAAAAAAGCTTTTCTTAAAAAAAGTTTTTTTTTCGAAAAACATTTTAATAAATAACTTTTATAAAAAAAACTTTTGAAATTTTTTTTTTCGAAGATTAAAAAAAAATTTGAATTTTTTTGAAAAATAAGTTTTTTAGAAAAGCTTTTTTTTAAAAAGTTTTTTTTTTCGAAAAAGATTTAAAAAAAAACTTTTGAAAAAAAAACTTTTTTCGAAAATTTGAAAAAAAAAATTGAATTTTTTCGAAAAAAAAAATTCAAATTTTTTTTGAAACTTATTTTAAAAAAGAAAACATTTAAAAAATAAAACATTTTTCGAAACATTAAAAAAAACATTTTTCAAAACTTTTTAAAAAAAAATTGAATTTTTTTTGAAAAAAACTTTTTTCAAATATATTTTCGAAACTTAAAAAAAAACATTAAAAAAAACATTTTTCGAAACTTTTTTAAAAAAAATTTGAAATTTTTTTGAAATTTTTTTTGGAAATTTTTTTTTTGAAAAGTTAGGTGCAAAAATCATCCCTAGGTTGTAAAAGGACTAAAATACCCCTAAGATAACAAACACTTTTAACCCTTAACGGAAAAATATTTGCACTATCCGTCCTCAGGGATGTATGGTGTACTATTTTACAACCATAATGATGTATGTTGCGCGAAGTATTAACGAGGGATGTAATTCAAACTTTTGACAAACCACAAGGATGATTTTTGCACTTTACTCCAGAGATTAATACTACCCAAGAAATGGATTCAGTCCCACCAGTCGGTGAATATCTGATGCAGGGAAGTGAGGACAAATCTTTGGAAATTACAAGTCCAACTGGTCAGGTGCAGCAGCTAACACAACAAATGGGACTCCTTTCTTCGCAGACTAAAAAAGCTTAATTATATATGAACTGTATGTACAAATGTCTTTGATATCATATGAGGTAAAGCTACCTCGTTTTTAATATAATAGCTTTCTAGTCATCGGTTGTCATGTTTTTACCTTTTTGCCCTTTGAGAGAACTTACAGCCGATTGTGTCCTTCTGTGAGATGTACTTTAAGTTGTTTCACATTCAGACTTGTGTCATATTTTTTCTAGAAAACGAAAAAAAAAAACAGTTTTAAAGTAACAAAAAGTTCATGATGTTATTCATTGAACATGCCTTCTAGAAATGGTGTATCTAGGAGACCAAGAAAATGAGTTTTATGAATAGAAGTTGTTTCTAGTTTGAAGTTATTCTTCCTTAATCCTTGATCTTATGAAAGCTGAATTCGTATTGTTAGGGTGGGAAATATTTAGATGCCACCTTTGTTTAGAGAAGCTCTTAAATGTGTATGTTGTTAAAACAATAATTTATTTTGCAATTCTAGGTCTGTTTCGCCTAGCATAGAGTTGTATGTAATGTGGTGTAAGACTGTAAGTTAGTGCACTGGGTTGTCTGGGCATTTGCCACCGCAAAGATTTTGGTGGTTTTTCTCTTATGAAAGCCGGCAAATATACTTGTTATATGTATATTTTGTACTGAAATTGATTATGGGTGGAATTGTTATCAACATTAGAAGTATCTTCCCTATTGGCATGATTGGTTTTGTAATAGGTTGATATCATATGGCCTGTCATGTGATTGTGGTAGTTCAAGTTTTCTAGCTTGAGGTTAATGTGACAATCTAGTCACATTCCATGCTTAAACATTGAGGAGAATGTTTATCTTAAGTGTAGGGGGACTTCTATCGAAGTTAAGTGGTCTTTTCCTTGTATTTGTCCTCATTTTAACCGGAAAATCAATTTTTCGATATTTTTCAAAATTTTTGATCTATTTTGGCCTATTAGTTTTTCCCTTTGTGTAGTTATTTTTCTTTCCTTGTTAGAATAAATCTTTAATAAAGTGGTTTTAATTTTCAAACGTTGTGAATCTTTTGACTCAACCCGAGTTTACTTTTCTTAGTTTACTCTAGCTAGTATCCTTAACGTGTTTAAGTCAAGTTTTGCTAGGCTTTTATATAGGGAGCTATAAAACACGAAAGTCTTAACTCTCACGGGTTAAGAACAAGAACTTTTCGCAAGTTCCTATAATTGATCCTAGAGAGTCGTTTATCAAGGGAACTTTAAAATGCGATTTCTACACTTGAAAAAGTCCAAGAGTTTGCAAGATCCTATAGGCGACTCGAAAACCCAAAACTTTGATTTAATAGGCTAAGCATCCACGAGTCTCATTCCTTGAGATTTTAAACTGTGGAGAACGAGAGATGATAGAGTCAATTATTAGTTTGGTATCCTTTCGTGAATTTATGTGAGTTAATTATAAGCATATTCTCCCATCGCCTGCTAATAAATTTATCTTCAATAAATAAGGTTGTACGATTTGAAAAGTTACTTAGCTTCTAGCCCAAGATCGTTTAAAAGTTGCTCGGTATGGATTAGAGTTCATAGCCAAGGCATAACTTATTGAAGCGGGATGCGAAGATTGGCGAGTCCAAAAAGGTCCTAACAAGACATGAGGGCTATATTTTGTTGCTAAAGATCCAAAGTGATGTGAAGAATCATTTATCGAAAATCAATATGAAGGATCGAGACACACGACGAAAAGCAAAAACTCCCCAAAAGTCATGGAGAAGTGTATCCGAAAAGACCCTAGCAAGGTATGAGGATAAATAGATCCAAGTCATAAAAGGAGGCGGATCGTTGTATATCAAAGTCCAAAATAAAGATTGGAGAAAAATGAAGAAGTCGTGGTCCAAGTATGAATCTCTCAAAACTTCAAGTGAAGAAATTCCTATTGTGAAGAGAAGACCATTATTTCATGAACGTCTCTCAAGGTTTGAAGTGTGAAGTCGCTGCCAAATATCGGTCCGAGAAAGGTCTCAAATCGCGAAGCGAGTTATGCCAAGATATGAACTTTATGAGGTCCCGAGAAGCAGTTTTAAAAGATTTTGTCCTTTAGCTAACTATTGATTAAATCGTTCACTTTATTTTCGGACTAAATAACTATCGAAATAAGTCAAAAATGCATCCTCGTGATCATTCAAGACAACAATAAAATATAAGAGATACACCTAGGAATAAGGGAGTCTAAGTGAATAATTGGCCCACATGAGTCCGTGTTAGTCTGCTAACTTATAATAACAATGATCTCGTTTTTAAGCTTGGTTTGGAGAAAGTGAAAACTTGAGGATGATGATCATTCACAACATTTCCAAAACCCAAGGTATGCTTTTTGATTTCTTTACTTTTAATGTTTATAATTTTCTATCTCTTTAATAAAGGCCAACGTGGATTGATTATGATGAAAAATGTAAACGTGCTTTGTAACTAATGCATTGCATGAGGACATTGCAATGGTCAAGTGTAGGGGATTTGATAGGTGTGTAAACACCCATCCTTTTTATCACTTAATTACAATAATAACCGGACCAAAACGTGTATTTTATGTCTTTTATGTCGGAATTATGCGTGGTTTGTGTTTTTATTGTGATTTAGGACGAAACTGTGAAAAGTAGAGAAAACACGGCATTTACGGGCTTTTATTGAAGAAAAAGATGAAAGATGAAGTCGAAAAGTCAAGAGTGGAAAAAGAACGGAAGTCCAAGACCAATTCTGAAGATTTATCGAAGAAAAAGTCGAAAGACGGATGTTTACCAAAAGCCGAAGAACTCGAGTCTTATTTATTAAAGAATATAAAGACGAGTTTAAAGAAATCCCGAGCCATAAGTCATTAAAGTCCAAGATTAAAGAAGATTTAAAGGCTTAAGGACTAATGGTGCAATTAACAAAGAGATTAAGAAGGAGGGACTTAAAGATGCAATTAAGAGGAAATGATGGAGGGGAGGAAGCTTCCTAATCCCCCCTTATATATAGATTAGGCTAGTTAATCATTTTTCTTTGTTGGCTAGAGTGACACTAGTTCTTCCACCTTTACTTTTGTGCACCTTTACTTTTCATGTCAATTTAAATACATGTTTTGCACCTTAATTATCTTTTAATTTCCACGTAAGTGTTTTTAATTTTCTTGCTTTAATCTTTATTTATCTTTGATCAAGTTATTTTTATCAGTCTCATTCTACTCTTCTTATTTTTAATTCGGTTCCAATTTCGGATTAAGCAAGTTTTTGCTTAATCCATTTGCTTATTTGATTAAAAGTTTTGTCTTTTCCTTTTCCCTTTTAAGTTTTCATACGAAATAGCCATAAGCTTGACAATCTTATGTGCTTATTTGGTATTTAACTTAAGTGTTTTCAAAGTTTTATTAAAAGTTTAAGTCTTTTTAATTTTCGTGCCTTGTTTTTGTTGATCTCATACGTTTTATCTTTGATCTAGTGTTTTTATTTAGCTTATTGTCTTTTTATTTTGCTTATTGTCCTTGAAAAAGTAAGATTTTTGTGCTTATTTTCGTACTTTTTAGTTTTCCTAGTTTTTAGGATCATCTGTTAAGAATTCGCAACTTTTCTCCATTATTGCGAAATTGTTCATCTTCAGTATTGCGAAATTGTGACATTTGTGGTATTGCGGAATTGAACTTCTTGTCACTATTGCGAATTTGAAATTTCCCTAAGTTGCGAATTTGAACTCTATTTGGTATTGCGGATTTGTGTACCTTTCTGAATTTCAAAATGTTCATCTGTCCATTGCGGAATTGTGCAAAATTGAGCATTGCGAAATTACCCTTTTTGCTAATTGCGGAATTAATACACAATTTCGCAATCATTGTGAAATAGTGTAAAGATTTCAATATTGCGGATTTATTTGATTTTGCCAATTTCGAAATTGTGTACAATTTCAAGATTGCGGATTTGTGGTTAGCAATTGCGAAATTATTCACCTGTTTGCAAAATCAATTCAGTTTTTATTTAATTGCGAATTTTATTGTTTTTATTTAAATTTAATTTTCAAATTTCTTTTTTCCGCCATTTTTACTTAGTCGCACTTTAAGATTGCTTGCCTTAGATTTATTTTAGCATTGCCTTAGTTTAAGTTTTAGTTGCGTTTTAAGTTCGCCTTAGATAGATTTAAATTTGCGTCATTTACTTTCAGTGCCTTTTAATTTCCGTCACGCTTTTAAATACTTGCACCATTTACTTTAAGTTAGACTTAGATTTACTTTAACGTCATTTACTTTAATTGTCTTGCACATTTTAATATACTACAACGACACAACTTTTTGTTTCACCAAAGAACGACTGAGTCACATAGTTAATCCATTTTTCAATTCGAAGAGACTGGAACAACGATATTTTTAACTAAGCAAAATCTAAACATTAAAATGGCGCCGCTGCTGGCTCTTTTCGTAAAGATTAACGGTTTTCTGTGAGAGACGCGTTGCTTTTTGGGATCCGTTCACTTGTGAGCGTTATTTTTCTTGCTTAAAAATTCAAAAAAACCATAAAAATTAAAATTGATAAAAATCCATAAAAATAAAAAATTTCAAAAATCCAAAAAGATTTTATTTTTATTGTGTATATATATTGTCTTTGTGTTTGGTTTCGTTTTCTTTTGCATTTTCTGGTGTATGCGTATTAGATCTTCTAATTATCAAGAGCCCGAGACTCAAGAAGATTTAAGTATGTCAGGTGTTAACAACAATAATAATCCACCGCACCTCAACAATAACAAAAATGTTCTTCCACAGCCCGATCTTTGGACAATGGAGGAGCTTTGTCAACCTACCATGTTTGGACGAGGAGGACCGATTGCGCCGATGCAAATCACGGCTCATGAGTTTTCGTTGAAGCACCACATGATTCAGCAAGTGCAAACAAATCCTTTTAGAGGAATGCCTGATGATGATGCCAACAAACACCTCGACAAGTTCATTACAATCACCCAAAGCATGAAGTGCACCGGTGTCACAATGGATGTTC
The DNA here is from genome assembly GCA_025667525.1 of Glebionis coronaria. Taxonomy (NCBI): domain Eukaryota; kingdom Viridiplantae; phylum Streptophyta; class Magnoliopsida; order Asterales; family Asteraceae; genus Glebionis; species Glebionis coronaria. The sequence continues at coordinate 171,532,887 of CM046877.1, read as the reverse complement.
TTCGCCTTCAACTCTTTCCACATACTTTATCACACCACGCCGAGAAATGGTTTGATCGTCTCCCGAAGAATTCTATTCATACTTGGGATGACATGACTCAACGCTTTTTGTCGCGCTACTTTCCACCATCCATGGTCACGAGCCTTCGCAATCAAATAAGCGGTTTCATGCAAGAACCCGATGAATCTCTTTTTGATGCTTGGGAAAGATATAATGTGTTGATTGATCGTTGTCCAAACCACAACATGCTCCCCGTAACTTTAATTGATACTTTCTACAACGGTTTGACTTTTCGTGATCGGGATACGATTAATGCAGCCGCCGGTGGCACATTCATGGAAAGGAGACCCGAGGAGTGTAGAGAGCTTATTGAGAACATGACTACTCACCACAAAAACTGGGATTCCTCTGCTTCTTCAAGGAACAACCCGAGAGTCAATGTTTCCTCTACTTCAGCAAACCCTGATATGATCGAACTCACACGCGTGTTGACTGAAATGAGCAAAAGTATCACGCTTCTCGCTTCAAACCAACAACAACAACAAGTTAAAGCGGTTGCTAATCCTTGTGAAACATGCGGCGGTCCTCACTCATACACCGATTTTCCTTCTACTCAAGGAAATCCGGAAAATGTGTATGCAGCTTATGGTAATTATTCACCGGAAAATTACCAAGCTCGACCTCAAGGGGATAGAAATTTGCTGAGTTACCGGTCAAACAACTACCTTTCACCCGGTTTTTCTCCTCAAAACAAAAACCCCGCCAACAACTACACTAGAAGCAACCAAATCCCACCAAGAGCTTCTAATCCTTATCACCCACCCGCTTAACAAACCCCACCCATTAACCCCGATGTTGAAGCCATCATGAGAACCCAAGGTGAGCAAATCAAGAATCTGCAGAGCCAAATTATCAATCTGAAAGGAGATATCACCAAGCAAGGGAATGAGATAAGATCCGAGCTTCGAGATAATCTTCAATCCTCCTTCAGCACTCAAACGAATGATATAAAGAACATGATGGCTAGTTTCTTGCCCGCCGCTCAACCTTTTTCTTCGAGTTCTCTACCTTCAAACACCGTCACCAATCCGCGAGCAAATGTGAGCGCTATTACTACTCGTAGTGGAATTACCATTGTCGATCCACCTATCCCACCACCATCATATACACCTCCTCCACCACTATTTATCCCTACTACTCCTACGCCTAATATTAGTGCACCATTACCGTCTCCGCGTCGTCATGACGATGTACCTAGGAAGGACCATTCAACATCTCAACCTTTACCTACACCTGCACCTTCACCACCCAAACCCAATATCCCTTATCCTTCACGTTTAGGCAAGACCAAAATGCTAACCAAGGATGACGCTGAAGTGTCACGCTATGTGAAGATGATCTCTCAAATGAACTTCAACATTAGCTTTCTTGAAGCACTTGTCCACATGCCCAAATTTGTTAAAGCATTTAAGGAATTGCTTAACAAGAAGGAAAAGTTGATTGAGCTCGCCAACACTCGCTTAAATGAAAACTGCTCTGCAGTTATTCTTAAAGAACTTCCGGAAAAGCTTGGAGATCCCGGTCGTTTTGTGTTGCCTTGCGTGTTCAACAAAACTGAAGATTTTACTGCCCTTGCTGATCTCGGGGCCAGTATTAATTTGATGCCATTGAGTGTTTGGAAAACACTATCATTACCCGACCTCACTCCAACAAAGATGACTCTTGAACTTGCTAATCGCACTCTTGCTTACCCCGTTGGTATTGCCGAAGACGTGTTTATTAAAGTTGGCACATTTACTTTCCCTGTCGATTTTGTCGTTGTTGATTATGAAATGGACCCTCGTATTCCTTTAATACTTGGTCGGCCATTCTTGAGAACCGGACGAGCTTTAGTTGATGTGGCCGAAGGTGATTAATCTTAAGAGTCGGGGATGATGCACAAGTTTTTAAAATGGGGAAGCTTACAAGCAAATCCTTTGGACGAGAATCAGTGAATATGATCAATGTGCTCGATGATTTTGTCGTCTACAACAATCCTCTATTCGAGTCTTGCATTGATAATCCACTTTTCGAAGATGATGTGGATGATTCTCTATCCAATTTGGACGCTTCTCCCATTTATGATTCTCCACCGGTCTTTGCTGCTTATGATGACGAGTCTTACTTCTGAGTATCCCGACCTGCCCACATATGATGATTTTGATGAGGCCGATACTCATTCGAGCGATTTTTCACATGATGAAGATCCTCCACCTACATCACTCGATCCTACTTTGTACGATTACTCATTTGAGGAAGACTTCTCTGCATTTCTTAACACTTACTTCCCTCATGAGAGTGATGCACCTCCTTTAGATTTTGAAGATTATCGTCTTGATCCTACTTTGGATTTGAAGAAAATTCTTTCAACGGAGAAGAAACCAGTCGACACCGATATCCGCAGCACGTATGAGTTAACACCTCTTTGTCCCCCTTCTGAGGACGAGGTTGTGCTTCTTCGCGGATCTTCTTCCCACTCTGCTGAGCCTGAGTGCTATTTTCCCTTAAAGGAAAAGGTGTTCGACCCCGGTATCGATATTCTGCAGCCATCTCAGTATCCACCTGATGAAATAAAAGGAAATATCTTTGGAATTTATGGAAATCTGCTTGCACCACTTCACCCTTGCTTCCACCGTGCTCCATCGCTGCTTAAGGGAACCTTGCTTACTCTTCTTTGGATTGCCTTGTTCGCCTTAAGCCTCTGCTATTTGATGGACGAAAACTATGTCTTTGACCCTGGTGGATATGTTTCATGCTTCTTCCTATGATGATCAACGTCGAGTCAGGCTCACGACTCGGTTAACAAAAATCAAGCGCTTCTTAGGAGGCAACCCATGCATCTATCTTTTAGCTGTCTTTATCCTAAGTGTAGGGGAGTCCCGTTGGTTTGCTTTCCTCTCCTCTCTTCTTAATCAGGGATTCGAGCTCAACGATCCACTCTTGATGATTCTTGACGACCCGTGATTCCGTGTTCCCTTCTTCCCGGTTCTATCCTAAACTCTTTTCGATTCACTATTTTATATTTTCTAAAATTAAAATAGGAATCTCTTTAGTTGTCTCTTCCTTAGCGAGATTTAAACAAAGTGCTCAATGTCCTAAGTGTAGGGGAGTTTACTCCCACATGCTTAAACATTGAGGACAATGTTTATCTTAAGTGTAGGGGGACTTCTATCGAAGTTAAGTGGTCTTTTCCTTGTATTTGTCCTCATTTTAACCGGAAAATCAATTTTTCGACATTTTTCAAAATTTTTGATCTATTTTGGCCTATTAGTTTTTCCCTTTGTGTAGTTATTTTTCTTTCCTTGTTAGAATAAATCTTTAATAAAGTGGTTTTAATTTTCAAACGTTGTGAATCTTTTGACTCAACCCGAGCTTACTTTTCTTAGTTTACTCTAGCTAGTATCCTTAACGTGTTTAAGTCAAGTTTTGCTAGGCTTTTATATAGGGAGCTATAAAACGCGAACGTCTTAACTCTCACGGGTTAAGAACAAGAACTTTTCGCAAGTTCATATAATTGATCCTAGAGAGTCGTTTATCAAGGGAACTTTAAAATGCGATTTCTAAACTTGAAAAAGTCCAAGAGTTTGCAAGATCCTATAGGCGACTCGAAAACCTAAAACTTTGATTTAATAGGCTAAGCATCCACGAGTCTCATTCCTTGAGATTTTAAACTGTGGAGAACGAGAGATGATAGAGTCAATTATAAGTTTGGTATCCTTACGTGAATTTATGTGAGTTAATTATAAGCCTATTCTCCCATCGCCTGCTAATAAATTTATCTGCAATAAATAAGGTTATACGATTTGAAAAGTTACTTAGCTTCTAGCCCAAGATCGTTTAAAAGTTGCTCGGTATGGATTAGAGTTCATAGCCAAGGCATAACTTATTGAAGCGGGATGCGAAGATTGGCGAGTCCAAAAGGTCCTAACAAGACATGAGGGCTATATTTTGTTGCTAAAGATCCAAAGTGATGTGAAGAATCATTTATCGAAAATCAATATGAAGGATCGAGACACACGATGAAAAGCAAAAACTCCCCAAAAGTCATGGAGAAGTGTATCCGAAAAGACCCTAGCAAGGTATGAGGATAAATAGATCCAAGTCATAAAAGGAGGCGGATCGTTGTATATCAAAGTCCAAAATAAAGATTGGAGAAAAATGAAGAAGTCGTGGTCCAAGTATGAATCTCTCAAAACTTCAAGTGAAGAAAGTCCTATTGTGAAGAGAAGACCATTATTTCATTACGTCTCTCAAGGTTTGAAGTATGAAGTCGCTGCCAAATATCGGTCCGAGAAAGGTCTCAAATCGCGAAGCGAGTTATGCCAAGATATGAACTTTATGAGGTCCCGAGAAGCAGTTTTAAAGATTTTGTCCTTTAGATAACTATTGATTAAATCGTTCACTTTATTTTCGGACTAAATAACTATCGAAATAAGTCAAAAATGCATCCTCGTGATCATTCAAGACAACAATAAAATATAAGAGATACACCTAGGAATAAGGGAGTCTAAGTGAATAATTGGCCCACACGAGTCCGTGTTAGTCTGCTAACTTATAATAACAATGATCTCGTTTTTAAGCTTGGTTTGGAGAAAGTGAAAACTTGAGGATGATGATCATTCACAACATTTCCAAAACCCAAGGTATGCTTTTTGATTTCTTTACTTTTAATGTTTATAATTTTCTATCTCTTTAATAAAGGCCAACGTAGATTGATTATGATGAAAAATGTAAACGTGCTTTGTAACTAATGCATTGCATGAGGACATTGCAATGGTCAAGTGTAGGGGATTTGATAGGTGTGTAAACACCCATCCTTTTTACCACTTAATTACAATAATAACCGGACCAAAACGTGTATTTTATGTCTTTTATGTCGGAATTATGCGTGGTTTGTGTTTTTATTGTGATTTAGGACGAAATTGTGAAAAGTAGAGAAAACACGACATTTACGGGCTTTTATTGAAGAAAAAGATGAAAGATGAAGTCGAAAAGTCAAGAGTGGAAAAAGAACGGAAGTCCAAGACCAATTCTGAAGATTTATCAAAGAAAAAGTCGAAAGACGGAAGTTTACCAAAAGCCGAAGAACTCGAGTCTTATTTATTGAAGAATATAAAGACGAGTTTAAAGAAATCCCGAGCCATAAGTCATTAAAGTCCAAGATTAAAGAAGATTTAAAGGCTTAAGGACTAATGGTGCAATTAACAAAGAGATTAAGAAGGAGGGACTTAAAGATGCAATTAAGAGGAAATGAAGGAGGGGAGGAAGATTCCTAATCCTCCCCTATATATAGATTAGGCTAATTAATCATTTTTCTTTGTTGGCTAGAGTGACACTAGTTCTTCCACCTTTACTTTTGTGCACCTTTACTTTTCATGTCAATTTAAATACATGTTTTGCACCTTAATTATCTTTTAATTTCCAAGTAAGTGTTTTTAATTTTCTTGCTTTAATCTTTATTTATCTTTGATCAAGTTATTTTTATCAATCTCATTCTACTCTTCTTCTTTTTATTTCGGTTCCAATTTCGGATTAAGCAAGTTTTTGCTTAATCCATTTGCTTTTTTGATTAAAAGTTTTGTCTTTTCTTTTCCCTTTTAAGTTTTCATACGAAATAGCTATAAGCTTGACAATCTTATGTGCTTATTTGGTATTTAACTTAAGTGTTTTCAAAGTTTTATTAAAAGTTTAAGTCTTTTTAATTTTCGTGTCTTGTTTTTGTTGATTTCATACGTTTTATCTTAGTCTAGTGTTTTTATTTAGCTTATTGTCTTTTTATTTTGCTTATTGTCCTTGAAAAGTTAAGATTTTTGTGCTTATTTTCGTACTTTTTAGTTTTCCTAGTTTTTAGGATCATCTGTTAAGAATTCTCAACTTTTCTCCATTATTGCGAAATTGTTCATCTTCAGTATTGCGAAATTGTGACATTTGTGGTATTGCGGAATTGAACTTCTTCTCACTATTGCGAATTTGAACTTTCCCTAAGTTGCGAATTTGAACTCTATTTGGTATTGCGGATTTGTGTACCTTTCTGAATTTCGAAATCTTCATCTGTCCATTGCGGAATTGTGCAAAATTGAGCATTGCGAAATTACCCTTTTTGCTAATTGCGGAATTAATACACAATTTCACAATCTTTGCCGAAATTGTGTAAAGATTTCAATATTGCGGATTTATTTGATTTTGCCAATTGCGAAATTGTGTACAATTTCAAGATTGCGGATTTGTGGTTAGCAATTGCGAAATTATTCACCTGTTTGCAAAATCAATTCAATTTTTATTTAATTGCGAATTTTATTGTTTTTATTTAAATTTAATTTTCAAATTTCTTTTTTCCGCCATTTTTACTTAGTCGCACTTTAAGATTACTTGCCTTAGATTTATTTTAGCATTGCCTTAGTTTAAGTTTTAGTTGCGTTTTAAATTCGCCTTAGATAGATTTAAATTTGTGTCATTTACTTTTAGTGCCTTTTAATTTCCGTCACGCTTTTAAATACTTGCACCATTTACTTTAAGTTAGACTTAGAATTACTTTAACGTCATTTACTTTAATTGTCTTGCACATTTTAATATACTACAACGACACAACTTTTTGTTTCACCAAAGAACGACTAAGTCACATAGTTAATCCATTTTTCAATTCGAAGAGACTGGAACAACGATATTTTTAACTAAGCAAAATCTAAACATTATATACCTTGGTCTGCGTCGCCTAGGGTGATGGTCATCAGAGTCAGAAATGGATGATTCATAACTTGGGGATTCTTTTTCCCCGCATGGACTTGCTTCGTCGGCTCCTTTTCGGGCTTCTACCCTGGGATTCCGGAGTTAGGTCCCTTTCATTAGCTCCTGGACTGATTCACTTGAAAACACTGGCTCGCCGAGTATCCTCGATGGGGGTTTCCGGATCTGCATGCCCTAATGACCCATCAGATTGGACGTAGGTTTCTTGCCCCGCTGCTAGATCCTCAATGATACGATCTCCGGTGCGTTCGAAAACGTTTCGTGGCTGAGGTTGTCCCTCAACCTGACGCCTCTTTCGCCTCCTCGGTGGACGCTGTGGCGTGTCGCCCAAATCAACGTCAAAGTTAAGTCTGGACTGCAAACTTCCTCTCTGGTTCAACCTTGTCGTGATGATATCAAAGTTCTGAGTGACGTAGTATTCGATACTCCCTTCATTGTTGGAGATGGTCGTATCGACACCTGTTTTCGTAATAGGCTGCTTTTTGCGTCTCCTTGTTAGGGGAGGTGGGGCTGCCCTGGATCATGGTTGTTCACAGCCAGGGTCGGCGCAAGATTATTGAATAGCGGGTTAGCTCATCGTAAGGGATGGTTCGCCATGTTTTGGGTGTTCGACCCACCTGCTCACCCGGTGGGTGACTGAGTGGAGGCTATGTGCGTCTCTGAAGTCGACACTTTCTTGCTAATCTTTTTTGGGTTTCCTGCATGCGGATTGCTCTTCGTCATTGGTAGAGTTTAGTGTAGGGTCCCACGGATGCGCCAACTTGTTGATACAAAAGTTAGATGAACCTTGACTAAGCCAAATTACACCTAATTCGGGTATTGAGACTCCGGCTCTCGTACCAAGTGAACTTTAACGAGACCCTGTACGCTAAAGAATAACTCACCGTTAGGCTTACCGTATGATTGTTTCCCACGATCAAACTCTGGCGTGAGAGTAAGTAATTAGTTTTAGGGTTTAGTAATCGGTAAGGGTAAAGACTGTGTTGTGAATCGTACCTTTGTGGAACCATTGGGGGTTTCTTATATAGCCGTTAAAACCCTAGTTGGGCTTACCGAATCTTGAGCCCCAAGCAAGAGATAATTACCATATACACACTGATCCTTATCACTTAAATAAGGTCAGTAAATATCTTCTTACTTTAGACGAATCATAATCCTTCTAGGTTGTGATTCTGTCTGATCCCAACCGCGTACGGTTGGGACGTGGTCCGCACTATGTCGCGTGCGGTCACCGCTCCGTGGGCCTTAGGCTATCCAACCCATACTTTGCTGGGCCTGATACGGATTGTACCCGTACGCCGGGTTCATGACCCAACTGAGGACTATACATCATCAAAATAAAGACTGACGAAAACGTAAAAATACTAAAAAAAAACCGTGAAGAATCATGACAAAAACATAATTAGGTTATAGATGAATGAATGAGTCAATCACTAATTTGAAGTTATAGAAAACATTACACAATATTTTGTTTAAATAGGTTATATATGTTAGCATAACCATCATAATATTAGATGTAATTTTTTTAAACTTAAAATCATAAGGACTAAACGGTACAGACTTGTTTTTATAACATATTACGTTTTTAGACTTTATAAAGTATATATGTGATTAAAGTATAAGGACCATTAATACATAAAAAATTAAGAATCATAACTTGTGTAAAACTTATATATGAACCGGCATATGTACATACTATATATATATCATATACGGGTTATTATTTTAATTTAGTTTGTTAACAGCATATCAAAACGAAAACCTACAACATAACAAAACTAGTCGATTTCTTGCTGTAAGTATCTGTTCTTCATTATTGTTATTATTTAGTTGCATATACGGGTTGACTACTTTTCTTTGTTAACGACATATTAGAAAACCTAGAACATCACAAAACTAGTCAATTTCTTGCTGTAAGTATATATGTTCTTCATTGTTATTATTTTAGCTGTTGTAAGTCTTTGTGCTTCACTTTTTTGGCCAGATATTCATTCATTCATAATATATTACATAATATAAAAGTCCAATCTAATCCCTTTATGATAAACTAGTACAAACAAGGTCTGAGCTTGTTTTGCGTTCACCTTACTGTATAATCCTAACTTAAAGATTTGCTATGCTAAAATGCATTAGATCAGATAATGTAACACCCGGGAATTTTTGGCACTTTAATAATAATAAAATTGTATTAATTATCATTCGAAATTCATTTTTGAGCGTTACTAAACTTATTGGATTTGAAAACAAGACATATTATGCAAAATCTGAAAAATCGCACAATATACGTACCGACACAGTTAAAATTTAATTTTTATATTTATATGGAACGAGATAATTAATAAAATGATTTATTAAATTATTTAATATTTTATTAACGTTTATTAGAAACAAGAATATTTAAATTGAAATCCATTTTTCCCTAAAACGAGGCTCGTACGAGATACCTGATAAATAATCAATATTTTTAAAGGATGTTACAAAATATTATAAAACAATTGTCAAGTGAATACTTATTCTTATAAGAAAAATCATTTGAAACGCAGTGGCGAAAGTTTCTTGTCTTGAATAATTCGTTAACTATTATAAACGAGTCCTGGACCATCAAATCTTGAAAGTTATAATAAAAGTTACAGTTTTAACCCTAAGTTATATCCACTTTACACTTTTACTTTAATATAAATAGAAAATAATATATTCATTTTTCAAAAACACTAATACCAAAAACACACATACAATTTCACTCCCTCCTCTCATCTTATTTTCCGGCGCCTCCTTTTATTTTTCCGGCCGCCGGAATATTTTTTTTGTTTACAACTACCACCACATAAAACCTCCATCAAAGCCCTTCATCTCTATCATCATCACTCTCGCCATCACCACCGCTGCCCTATTCAACGGCCATCCATCACCACGCTCCACCGTAAAATCCACACCAGCCACCACATCAGTCGTCGTTCACACCACCCCAACCACCACACCGTGACTATCACCATTCGCCCAACCACGACCACTCATAACCGCCATCGTGGTCACCATAGCAACACCACCACGCAGCCACCACGAACCCGTCACCATCAATAGATCCACCACTATCATCACATCCACCGCCACCACTACCCTGTAAACCACCAGCTGTTGTTGTCTACTACAACCGTCGTCAACATGGCTGGTTGTTCTCGTTTTTCAGCCACCCGTCATCTACCACCAGTAGCCACCATATAGTGTTTTTTACAGAAAGAATGAAGGGAAAGATACCTTGCTCGACAAAATATTGAGGCTGTAGATTGATGTGAAAAGTTCTCTAGCAAGTCTGTAAAGTTTTTAATGTGACCTTATTTTCTACTTTTCAACACATTCACATCTGTACTAATGTCATTCTTTCATTGAATAAGTCTTATAAATCAACTATTTTTTCTATTCTTTTCTGTGCTTGTTTTGTTATAAATATTCATATTTATGCTATCATTCTTAAACTTCAAAATGCTTAAGAACACTCTATTCATTTGTTGGAGTATCAATGAAAACAATTTAGGATAAAGAGGGGACAAAATGGTGTTTGTACAGGTACAATGAACAAGGTTCATAAGGCAATACTTGATTGTGACATACCAGCATGGAGCCACAAGAATAAGACAATTAACTGTATGCAGTTTCGCGCCAATTGGTTTATCTTATGCACAACCATGCTCTAAATATCCTATCTTTGTTACCTCTAGTCCTCTATATAGTCCAATAAGCCGATTCCCAGCATCTTCATCACTGCATTACTTCAGAGTGTTAAAAGTCAGAAATGAAGTTCATCAACAAGGCTTGCTTAATTGTAACCGTGGGCGCTGTAATAGGACTGAGGCATCACACACTTAGATCGAAATCACACACTGTTTGGCATGTACTTGGTCCCTATGTGTCACAGGCAGGTTTATCTCCCACTGCACAGGAACCATCACGAAAAATTTTGAGCAATGCAGCAAAGCCTAAAGATATCAAAGAACCATTAAGACACGTAGCCTATTTGAGCTACAAGGTCAAAGAAGGAACCGACTTTGTGCCTGAAATGGTATAAAAAATAAAAATATTATTCTTATGATCTTGTCACTAGTTTATTGAGAGGCTGTATGACATTGATAATTTGTTCTTTTTGTTATAGTTTGATGAGCAAAAGGATGAAGTAGTTATTGAGAGAATTTTACGTGTTATTTTCTTGAATGCAGAGCGCCCTACTCCTGTAAGTTGACGATTTTATTTGAGATACTTAATTAGTTTTATGCTGTGTTCTGATATAAACAAATCATCATATAAAAAGGACATAAAGGTCGTTGTGTTCAGGCATTGCAAAAACTAAAACATCAGCTGGCCGAAGCTGAGGTTGAATTAGAATTACGGAAGAAACCTCAAGTGGATACAAGTCCTAAAGTTGTTGAGAAGGGTCTCGTTATTGATGAGTGGGTAAGTTATTGCATCATCCTGCTGGCATTTTATATACAATGAGTATTGGTGGCAAGATAGGTTGGTTGGACAGGTTGAGTTACGGGTCAAAATGGCTCCTTGTTGAAACATCTCCATTTTTCAGTACGGGTCAAATGATCGAGACCAGGCAGGGTTTGATCCGCAAAAATTTTTCAGACTCTAAATAAATAATCTAGGTGTAATTGCGATTACATAAATTTAGTCTTTGAATACAGCTATGAGGTTCTGTGCGTTGAAACTTAAAATTAGACTTTGGACACTCCCAACCCGTTTGACCCATTCAACCTGTTTGCCATGTCAACTCTTAATCGTTTTCTCTTTTAGCTAGTTGTTTGTTAGCATGTTCGATGCTTTGATATATAACATAACCCTTATCTGCTCATTAGCATGTGAATTAGTTGAAATTGCCACCATAAGCAATGAGCATGGAAGAACGGTAGCACTATTAATTGGTCTGTTTATAAACTAAGACGCATAAGTACATTTATAGATCATATACCTACTTTTAAGTCTTTTTTTTATCTATTTGCTACAGAAAGAATGACAGGAAAGATACCTTGCTCGACAAAAGATTGAGGCTGTAGATTGATGTGAAAAGTTCTCTTGCAAGTCTGTAAAGTTTTTACTGTCTGTAAAGTTTTTACTGTCTCTGTAGTAAGACAATGTGACCTTATTTTCTACTTTTCAACACATTCAAAGCTGTACTAATGTCATTCTTTCATTGAATAAGTCTTAACTGTCGTTTTTTAACCACTGAAAACCATCGTTGGGGTGGTGGTTTGGATGTCATGACGTCACCACAGCCACACCCAAATCGGGTGTCGGGCTCGTGGTATTTTTGTGCATATTATTATCGATTTTGGTATAGATCCGGACTTTAGAGTATATTTGGATACAAGTTTTAAAACTGTCATTTTGGGTGTTTGGTTTTGGGTTTTAACAGTGATAAAATGGTGTTTGGATAAAGGTTTTAAAACTTTCTTATAGGTGTGTTTGGTTCTGAGTTTTGAGAGCCCAAGTGGCGTTTGGATATCCGTTAGTAGCCTTAAAAACTCTTTTCCACGACAATGTTTTAGCTTTTAATTCCCTTCGTTGGTCTGATTTGCATGTTTCTTTTATCTAACTTATTGTGTTAATTTGATTAAATTACTTGTAGGTACCGTGGAATAACGAGCGTCCGTTGGATAAGAAAGAGTTAACGCGATTGTTGGATCTTCGTTTACATTGTGGCGACAAGTTAAATAAAAACAAATTTGATTCGAAATATGTATTTAACAATTTTAATTCTTCCAATTAATAAAGTTGTCTTTATTTACATACATTTGTTGTTTATGACAATTTTAATTCTTCCAATTAATAAAGTTGTCTTTATTTACATAATAGAATTCTTGTATTTACATTATTTCATTGTAGAGGGTTACATTTGTAAAATTTGGTATTTAATAAAAATTTCAAATTTTTTTTTTAAATTAATTAAAAAGAGACTGGCTTTTAGAAAAAAAGAAATTTTTTTTACTCCATAAAAAGACTGGTTAGATGCTCTTAAAAAGACTGTTTTCTGGAGATTAGTATGGAGACCAATCTCTAAAGAGATTTGTTTTTATAAATATAACCAGTGTCGATTCTTTTAATAGAGACTGGTTTAAAAACCAGTCTCTTTATGTTTCGAGCAAGGAGATCCTTCACATAGAGACGTCCTACAAAACCAGTCTCCATTGCCTTTTTGGGCCACTCTCTATGGACTTTTTTGTACTAGTGTCATATGATCTTTTTATAATAACCTTGTTATGTTTGATTATCTTGTGAATATTCATGGTTAGTTAATATGTTGTCTTCTTTTTACATCCAAATCATGTTGCAATTTATTCCTGAACATAAATGTTGCATCTATATTCAAAGAGTTTTTGACACCTGAGGTATAAAACAAGTTCGATTAGAATATGGAGTATTTCTGCAATTTCCTTTTGGATCTGAGCTTGTGGTTAATTTGAGGATTTTTTTATCTTAATAATATTGTTGAATGATAAACGGAATCTGTTTTCATAAGTCAAGTCACTAAAAACGATTTAACTTAGTTAAAATCGGACTTAGAGTTAATAAACGGGTGTTTGGGTGTAACTTTTGCATAAGTAGAATATGATTTGGAGTACTGTAAGTTGAACGATAAAGTTTCTAATTAGTCAAAATAAGAGTCCTCTATAGCTAGATGCCTAGATTTTAGATGTGTAAAGTTTGGAGTTCAAAATGGATAGAATATGGTTAGATAGTTTCTGCTCTTATTGATTTGTTTGTGAATGATCTTTGCTCTGAAAATTGGTATACTGCTTGTTTAGATAATATAATTTATCTTTGTGTTGGAAAGCTGTTTGGAGCTTATGCAGCTAATTTAGTCCTAAACGTATATATATAAGAAACTGCATAACATGTTGCATCTATGATTATAAAGTTTTTGACACCTGAGATAAAACATGTTCGATCAGACTACATAACTACTATCCAACATTTACAGATCAACATCAACCAGTAGTCAGTAACCACTTCAAATGACCTAGACTTGGCAAAATGGGTAGGTTATTATGGCAAGTTTTGTATGAATAACTAATGTGTTATGGTTAAAAAAACTAGTTTTTATAAATTAAACGATTCAGGAGTTTCCATTTTGAACAAATCAACCCGTTTCCATTTTAGCTAAAGTTCTAAATTAACAAAATTGACCTATTAGAGAAAGCATAACCGAGTTGACCCGATCGTTGGGAATTTGCGAATGAGAGATTAATAACGAGGCTAAAAACACCTACTGAAGACCATTGTTCGGCGTAAACCCGCCTATGGACACACTCAACAGTCGCACCTACCACACCCACAAACCCCATCACTGGGTGCATGTGTTGAAGTCGAGAAATTTGGTCTTGAAGAGGTCGAAAGGATAAAAGGAGACAAAAACTTACGGATGCAAGAGCTTGTCAGGCTAAGGCAGCAACAACAAACAACTGATAATCAAATGCAATCAATGGTGTAATGTATTCAAGGTAATGGAACAAAGACAACAACATATGATGTCATGTTTAGCCAAAGGCGTTAATAGTCCAGGTTTTTGGTCGCACTTTGTACAACACCAAAACGAGATCACTAAACCATAATAGAAGGCAAAAAAATTGCAGACTGAAGCAAGATGGTGTTGTTTCAAATGGGCATAGTGAGTCACCTGATAGTCAGATTGTTAAATACAAACCAATGATTACACTTAGTAACTGCTCGCCTTCATCAGAAACTTTCAGTTAAGGTAGTGGCCCGGGGGTCATGGTTCAAGGACAATTGTTTCTGCCAGAAGTTACTGGAGACCAATCTGCACCACTTGAAAAAAATTCTGATGTGGTTAATAGCCGATGGTTAAGAATTGCCTTATATACTGTTGAACTAGATATGGTACCTAATGGTGCATTCATTGGCCCGGACATGGTTCCATCACACATTGAGAATTTTCTGCTTAATCCTGATGAGGAATGGAACAACAATTTGCTGGTTGAGATGGATAAGTATATCGCTGGACTTGAGCCATCATCTGACCAGCTTCTTCAGCCTTACCCGGAGGTTGATACTACCCAAGAAATGGATTCAGTCCCACCAGTCGATGATTATCTGATGCATGGAAGTGAAGAAAAATCTTTGGAAAATGCTAGTCCAATGGTCAGTTGGAGCAGCCAACACAACAAATGGGACTTCTTTCTTCGCAGACTAAAGAAGCTTAGTTATATATGAATTGTACGTAAAAATGTCTTTGATATCATCTGAGGTAAAGCTACCTCGTTTTTATTATAATAGCTTTCTAGTCATCGGCTGTCTTGTTTTACCTTTTTGCCCTTCGAGATAACTTACAGCCGATTGTGTCCTTCTGCGAGATGTACTTTAATTTTGTTTCACATTCAGCTTACTGTCATATTTTTCTAGAAAACGAAAAGAAAACAGTTTTGAATTAACAAAAAATATATGATGTCATTGATTGAACATGCCTTCGGAAAATGGTGTATCTAGGAGACGAAGAAAATGAAGTTTATGGATAGGAGTTGTTTCTAGTTAAAATTTATTCTTCATTGATCTTTGATCTTATGAAAGCTGATTTCTCAATGGGAGAAGCTTTTAATTGTTTCTACAGCATGGATTAAAGCCATCATTATTTTGCAATTCCATGCTTTTGTCGACTAGCATAGGGTTGTAATGTGGTGCAAGTCAATGCACTAGGCATGTGACATAGGTATATTTTGTACTGAAATGGATTTTTGGCGGAGCTGTAGCATTAGAAGTATATGCTACTGGTCCGTATGGTCCAGTGTTGATATTGATAAAATATGGTTTAGTTCTTTTTCCCTGTATCGGACCGACCTACCTGTAATATGTATTTGGTCCAATGTACGCATGTCTGTTATCTCCCTCCTGCTCTTTTATAAAATTACGGGAGCTATGAACATGACATATTTAGTTAATCTTTTTATTTTTGTGTGGGTCAAGTTCTTATCGTGTCTAGAGTAGTCACTACTAGTGCACACCTCCCATTTTTTTGCACAATAAAAGATGATAGTGTGGAATGTCGACAACTAAGATACCTGTATGCAGGTGTAAGAGAGACATTTGTGTTTGCCTAATTAAACGAACAAACATGAAAAAAAAGTCGACATGCTCATTTATCATGGACGTCCGATTACATAATTGACTATATTTGATTTTAATCATATTTCAAGCTTTGAATATCATTTTTGATTTGTCGATCTTTACTAACTAGATGGTAAAAAATTGGACGAAGAGGTAAAAAAAAGTTGGGATAATATAGTTTATCTTTTTTGTGTTGGAAAGCTTTTTTGAGATTATGCAGCTAATATAAATAAGCTTTTTAAACCATGAAATTTGGCTTTTTGTTCTTAGTTCAGTCTGCTGCGTATCTTTGATCTTAATCTTCTTATAGTTATAAAATATGTTTGTTTATAGCTTATAATTAAGCTGATATAAAAAGATTTTTTTTTTAAATAGTTCAATAAATTGTTTTTCAGGCGAATCGAACACCTGACCTCTCGTATAACAGCGCATAGTGATAGCAGTTCGACCAAGTCTTTTATGTTTGGACCTTTATTGTGGCTTATATTTTTAAATTAGTTTTTGATTCGAATTGTATTTTAAAAATATTAAAAAGAGTAATAATATAGAAAAATAGTTTTAATACTTTTATTATTATTTAGGACTTTTACAGAGAGAAATTTTATTTTTAAAATCTATATATTTTTAATTAGAAAATTTTGTTTTATTAAATAGTAAAAAAATTAAATAAAAATAATAAAAATTAGAAAAATAGATTTTAATTTATTTAAATAATTCTAATTTTAATGTTAGGATGTTTTAAATAAATTTTAATTTTTATTTTAACTTATTTTACGTTTCATGTCTCGATTCACGTGATTTTCATATTTGCATTTCTAAAATTCTTAAATCTTAATTTTCAAACAAGTAAGATTTAGAAAATGAAATCAAATATCTTAAATCATTCAATCAATTTTTCAAACTAAAACCCGTGTCTCAATTCAAAATTTCACTTAGAATTAATGACTCAAGAATCACTTTTCGTGAATATTCGTTTTTGTAATTTTTTGTAAAATTACTCTTTGAATTTTCTTATTGAATTCACCTATAACGCATATTTATATATGTACCTTGAGACGAATCAATCATTATTATTTCATGTATTTTTTTGTCATTTTACCTTTGTTATTGATATAAATTAAATCAAACACTTAACAGAGACTTACAAGTTTATTATATATAAACTAATGGCTTATATATGACATATAAATAAACCGAATTTATAAGGTTAACCAAACAGCTTTACTCGTACATACTAATTTGAGTCGCATTCAGCTAAAATTATTTAATTTTTAGAATTTTTAGTTAACCTTTGTGATACAAGTTATTTTGGATCTTTGTCTTTTACTATATTCTAAGGGACAAATCCTACCAATCCTTCACCTAAAATTAAAAAAACACGGAGGGATCATTTTTGTCAAAATGTCCAAAAGTTATAAAAGAACGGTGAAAGGACTAAACTTGTAAACATGATGAAAACTGGTTATCACTAGTGATAAAAATAACAAAATAATGAGATATCACTAGTGATAAAGCAATGAAATATTACTAGTGGTATTTTATAAACATAGTGGCATTTCATTGCATTATCATAGTGACATTTCATTGCATTATCACTAGTGATATTCAATTGCTTTCGCTAGTGAGATATCACTAGTGATAAATTATTACTTTGTCATATTTACAAATATAGTCCCTCCGCCAATTTTTATAACTTATGGACTTTTTGTCAAAAATAGTCCCTCCATTTTTTTTCTAAATCTTAGGTTACTCTTTGTAACACTCTGATTTTTACCTTAACGCAACAGAATATTACTTTGGGGTATTACTTCATAGAAAACAAGTCATAATGATAGAAAACAATTCAAATGAGTGATTAAATCAAATTTCTTTATATATCATTAAAAATCATAGTTTTACAATATGATGTTCCCAAAATCTATGATAATAATTTCAAGTTTGTGCCTCATCATGCCATCCTTGTGCTGCTCCATGTTATCAGTCACGAATACCTGAAATATATGCTTAAAAGTCAACACAAAGGTTGAGTGAATTCATAGGTTTGCAATAACAGTTTTGAATACATGTGTACCACTTTGAGCTACATTACTATTCGCTCACATAAAACAATATTTTATTGCACTAAGCTCAAAACATCAAAACTAATGAGAATTCACCAAAGTGACCATCATGACAGATTGTCATGACAAGTAATCCGCAGGTACAGATTTCCCATTAGTTCTAATAAAGTGTGGTCGATTACCCACTCGAGTGATTAACACAAACACGATTCGTTACTTCCAATAGATCTATTCACCATATTAGCACACACTAAACAACGTTAATGACTTATGAAATTTGGGTAGCAAGTAACACTTTGGGCACTCATGCAATACCATATTTCAGCAAATTCATACAGTTCAAAAACACATGTATTCCAGTTTTAGCATATATCCTCATCCCGGGTTTTCAAATCATTTAGAAAGCCTTAAAAGTGAGGCTATGAACTCACCTGGCATCGTAAAGTCTGAGCTATATCCGATATATTTCATTCACAAATAAATAGCTTGGTCTCACAAATAACAACTTGGTCCCACACAAACCTGGATTAACACATTTTATATAATATCAAGTATTTGATCTTGAGTTCAGTAATTTTTAAATATTAATTATGTATTATTTGATTCTTAAATTTTTGTAATTATAGCATCATTTTTTGGGCCATCATACTCAGAAGACATTCTATAAGCGTTTGAGGAGCGATGACACTTTAAATCGTAAACCCAACCACTCAGTCAGAACGTAATATCGAGACAGAACATCTTTGTACAAAGTTCTCTACTAACATGATACATTTATTACTTTATTTAAATGATAAGTATAGTATAATATATACTTTATATCCTTTAGTTTCAAAGTTGGAAAAAATAACCCTTTTAGTTTAAGTTTAGCTTAATTACAGTTTTAACCCTTTAAGTATATAGTTTTAGTATTTACAACTTCAACCTTCTAATATTAACCTCAAGGTTTCTACCTTAAAAATATTAATCCTTATAGTTTTAACTTTATTGAAATGACAATTTTGGCCTAAAAGGTTTAGTTTCAAAAATGACAGTTAGCTCGCAAACTTGCTTAAAATTACATAACAACCTCAAAATTGTACAAAAAGATCTAGAAACTTTAACAAAGTTTATAAACAAGTTTATAACTGTTGTAACCATATAAAATCACTTCTCCATGATAGATATAAGAAAACAAGATAGAAAAAGAGATGAAAAGAGATGTAAATCTAGAGAGAGAAAGTAGAGAGAGAATGGTTGAAAACTTCAGTGATATTAGATTATAGAGAGAGAGAAAATACAATGAACCAAACCCACCTCCTAACATGCTAGGAGGTGAGTATTTTACAGACTTGTCTTGCATGTAGACTAATGGGCTATTGTAGATGGGTCGGGCTTTCCTTTTGGGATTTAAGTTCTTAAACATGAACATTATAGCTTAAAGTCAAGCCCGTAATACCCGACTAACCTACTACCAATTACAACTTTCTAATATACGATATATAATAAACCTATGACCGAACATTCTTGTTTGACTCAATATTTTGAGGCTAACAATCTCCCCCAATGAGAGGTCATTCCTCTACGACATTTGGAGATTTATAGAGGTTACTAATCTCCCTATAAATGAGTCAGGAACGTTTAATAGTAGTCTTGTTCCTTCATGTTGTGATCTTTGAGCCTTAGTCGTTGTCTTTCGACTTTTTCTTTAATCTTGAGATCTTCAAATCTGTGACCGAATCATTCTTGATGATACAATATTTTGAGAATAACATCTCACTCACTGAGAGGTCATTACTCTACGACATGTGAGTATTTATGGAAGCAATTAATTTTTAGTATTGAGATCTTGAAAATGATTGCTTCATTCTTTCTCGTCACCATTCTTGACTTGTATTTTCCATCTTATGATTCTTGTGTCTTCATCCACATGCTCACACTATGCACCATCTTGAAAGCTTGCTGACAATATCCTTTGAAGAGAAGTCATTCTTCTACATACATTGTTAAGGAAGATTCTGAACATCAGTTTTGTGAAAGTCTTTAGCTTTCTTGATCGTTGAATATGTCTGAGTATGTGGTTTTGAATCTTCGACTATGCTGAGTAAACCGTAACGCCACCTTCTCGATACAAAACATAGACATAGACTAAATGGCTTTGACATTCGTCCTAAATCGCTAGCGTTTTACCTCCGATCGGTGAAGACCGTTAGACTATATTAAATATCGTACCTGTGATTAAGTAGATTCAATTAAGAATCTCCTTGATAGGGTTTCGCAGCACTACTAGCCGTTCTCATTACTCGACCGTCTCCAAGAAAGAATGCAAACATAAAGAGTGAATCAACTGGATAAATATTCGCTTGATTAAAGTCGTCAATTCAAGTTCCTGGAATAAGTTTGATTCATAAGGAATCTTACCATTGTTGCTTTCTATTTGACACAAGCTTGATCCATAAAGAATCTAACAAGTCACCTACTGAAGTGTTGTTTGAGGTTGACACTATAAGGATTTCCATTCGTCACAATGAATACTAACAAGTATCACTCTGAATGTTCTGGCAAGACCATAAAGACATTGCGTAGAAACCTGAAACAAGTTTGAATCAATTAAGAATCAAACCACTGTTGCTTTTCAGTTTTATATATGTTCAATTCATAAAGAATCTTACACATGACCTACCGCAGTGTTGTTTGATGTTAACACTAGAAGGATTTCCACTCATCATTGTGAATACTAAGTAGTATTACTCTAAGTGTTCTAGCAATATCACAAGGATATAGCGTAGGACTCTTTTCTTCACCATGTAGTGTGTCCTAACAAGATTTGATTGATCTCTAGGCTCTAGACTCGATTTGTGCACTTTTAGTGCTCGGAGGCCGGAGCAGATGCCACCTGTTCAATATCAACTATCTCGGAGTGAGAAAGTCAATAGAAGTCGTGTTGATCTCCGTGATAATAAAACAAACTTTTTTGAGAGAAGCCTGAGTCAACTAGGGAAAGGTTGTGCATTGCATCACTGGGTCCATGATGTCTTGTCTTCATGATGTGTTGACCCGGTTTCTGCCTAAGTTGTATGGAGGGCTTTTTTTCTTTACACCCTTTATCCTTACATTTCTTTTTCATTCTTAAACCCCTTCAATGCTTACCAAGACGTCATCAGTAGCACCTTGTTGTGATTGTTCCAGTGCTAGCTTAAGTACTTAGTTGGCATTCTGCTACGTTCACAATCTACTCCATCTTTCCTATGGACTTCTAATAATCTAATGGATTGTCCCTGGGAAGATCCCTCCGGTTCTGGGTGGATTATAGGACATATACCTAACCACCTTTTGACACCAATAACATCGTGAATTAAAGAGGTTGTGGGTATATAAGATTGTAACAGTTAAAACCACTTGAAATCCTATCAAAGTGTTTGAAAAAAATTTAACACCTTGATAGTTTGTCGTTTTAGAAAAGCCCCCCCTTCATAGGTGCATCGATAATCGAAATTGTTTGCACATGTGGGTAAGAGTTAAAATGCTTGAGTCTTATATGTTTGTTTCATATATTAGATCACATTTTAATCATATTTTCTCCCTTATCTCTAATATATAAAATCGTTTGATATTAGAGATACCAAATTTGATTAACATATATCATGAAAAATAGTCTTCAAAATTTTTCGGGAGAAAAATGTCTCTAACTTAGAATGAATTACTGGAACATTATATGTAGTATCGAGCATAGAATTTTTGAATGATTTTTAATAATCATTGAAAAACTCTTGAAAAAATTGTACTCGCAGACTACATGTTCATGAACATATAAAAGATAGTCGTTGAAGAATGTGTTCACGAACATCAAAGCTTTTTCATGTGAATAATACCAAATGATAATTACACACAATGTGTTGGATACATAAAAACTGTCTTGACTTAATATATCCAACAACATTAAGACGTTGATATTGGAAAGCTCCCCCTCAAAAATTGATCCAATTGAATTGTCGTTACGAGGATATGATCCACATTGAACTTTTGAGGATAGGAGTTGTTGAACACACAATTTTTGAAAGATTTTGAATAATCATTGAAAATTCTTGAAAATTTTGTGTTCAACGCTTTTTAAAAAATAACAACATTCCATATTTTTTGAAGAAATGATTTTTTAAAAGCATAAACTTGAGTTCATAGACTTTGAATGTCTTGACAATTTGATAGGTGTGAAAACACCCATCCTTTTACCACTTATTTCTTGCTAAAACAAGACCAAAACGCGTATTTAATATCATTTGTTTGGAATTATGCGTGGTTTTTGTGTTTATTGTGTTTTCAGAGTCAACCGGATGAATATTGAAGAAAACACAGGATTGCACGGGTTTTATCGAAGAAAAAGACTCAAGACGAAGTCTATTGTCCAAGAGATGCAAAAGATTTGAAGTCAATGGGCCTATTTGAAGACTTATCGAATAAAAGGACCAAAGATGGAAGATTTACATACGTTGAAGAAACTCAAGTCTATTAAACGAAGAAATTAAAAGACGAGTTGAATTTAATCGTTGACAAATCCCGAATCAGAATCGAAAACGTCCACTTTTCTGAAAAGACGAGAAGACAAGAAGAACGGGAGAAAGCTCACTCACCAACCAAAGACAAGGACTATATAAAGGGATTCCCTTCACACATTTGGACCAGTTTTTAGTTTTAGTTTTTCTCTTTTCTTTCTCTTTGTTTCGTATGGAAGAAGCCAACACCACTAAGGTGTTGGTGATTTTGATTCTTGTTTTTACTAATCTTGTAGTTGAATCTTTTCCTTTGATTGTTTAAACTTTGATCATCAATATAATCTTTTCATTCATCTTGTTCATCTTCATCTTTTTATTCAAAGTTCTAAAGTTCTTATTTGGTTGATTTGATCTTCTAAAGTTAGTGGGTTTGTGTTTTTATTGTTGGGATTTGATGTTTATGGTTAGTAGATGATTTGTGATTAGTTTGGTTTAAATCTTTTTGTTTATTTGGCTCGATTTGGTTAAAAATCGTATCTCTCTGTTTCTACTGTTCTTCCTGAAAACATTCCGGGTCAGGCATTGTTCAGTTTTTATTCCGCATAGAGTTTTTCCATCCGGAATATTTATTATTCCGGATTGCCCATTTATTCCGAGTAGCAGACTTATTCCGAGTAGCATTTATTCCGAGTAGCACATTGTTCCGGATGGCAATTTATTCCAGATAGCACCAATATTCCGGATAGCCATTTATTCCGAGTAGCCTTTCATTCCGAGTAGCATTTATTCCGGATAGCTTAATTATTCCGAGTAGAACCTTTATTCCGAATGGATCTATTATTCCGCATAGACTTATATTCCGGATAGAGCATTTCTTCAGTTATTCCACATCAACAACATTATTCCGAATCAAGCAAGTTTTCAGTGAGGTTATTTTACTGCTTTATCGTTTAATTGTTTAATTTTAATTCAAGTTTTATTTCATTAACTGTTTTTGATTTAAATCTTTATCTACTTCATTCATTTACCTTTTTAGTAGAATAGAAAACCAAACCCCCTATTTGTCACCAAGAACAATCATTCCACTTTGAGTTGTGATCAATTCGAGAAGATTCTGAGAACAAATCTGAACCCATAGCCAAATCCTGTGTATCAAATGGCGCCGCTGCCGGCTCTTCTCGTTAAGATTAACAGTTTTTTGTGAGAACTTGGATTTTGGGATCCGTTCGCCGTGAACGTTACTTTTTCATAAGAATTTTCAAAAACCCTAAAAAATATAAAATTTTCAAAAATCCAAAAAATTAAAAAACCATAAAAACCAAAAATATTTCTTGTTTGCTTTGTTAGTTCTTTTCCAGGTGCATGCGTACACGATCAACGTCTTATCAAGAGCCCGAGCCTCTCGAAGACTTAGACATGGCCGGTGTACACAACAACAACAATAACCCACCTCAAAACAACAACAACAACAATAACAATCCACCTCTCAACAACAATAATAACAACAACAATGAGCCTCTACCGGACAATCGCCCGATGATTGAACTTCTGCAAGCACATGTAGACGGCAACAATGATCCAATTGTCATACCCGCGATTGCAGCCAACAACTTTGAGCTCAAATCCGGCTTTATCCCGATGGTCTCTGCTCAACCATTCTTGGGACGTACCATTGATGATCCACACGACCACATCAAGAGATTCCTGCAACTCACTAACACGGTCAAATTCAATGGTGTTCCACAAGAGGTAATCCGTTTACAACTTTTCCCCTTTTCTTTAGAGGGACAAGCCCGACATTGGCTTGCAAAGGAACCGCCACAAAGTATTCTTACATGGACGGATTTGGAGACCAAGTTTATAAACTACTTTTTCCCACCCTCTCGTACTACCGCTTTGCGGAATGAAATTATCAATTTTGAACAAAAGTACGATGAGTCTTTTAGTGGATCTTGGGACCGTTTTAAAGATCTTTTAAGAAAGTGCCCACAACATGGTTTTACCAAAGTGAACCAAATTAATACTTTTTATAATGGTTTAAGCATGAATGACCAAGATTCAGTAAATAGTGCCTTGGGGGGGTAATATTTTGGTTAAGACTTCTAATGCTGCTTGGGATATTATTGAAAATAAGTCTCGTGTGCAAACCAAGAGTGTGCGGACCAATGCCGCTAGTGCTAGTACTAGTGACAACGACAAGCGACTTGACAAAATTACTACGCTTCTTGAATCGCTTGCCGCCCAAACCGCTAGCAACACCAACAACATCAACGCTAAAAACGCTCAAGTCAATGCTGTCAGCCAACCATGTGAAATATGCGGTGGTCCTCATTCTTACACCACTTGTACCACCACCCAAGACTACCCTTCTGAGAATGTGAATGCAGCATACGGTACCTATCCTCCGGCCGCTTATCAAGCTCGTCCTCAAGGTGACCGCAACTTGCTTAGCTACCGCTCTAACAACTTTCTTTCCCCACCCGGTTTTCCTCCTAACAACCCAAACCAACAACAAAACCTTAATCGCCCTACTCAACAACAACAACAACCTCGTGCACCATACCAACCACCTCACAAACAACCATATCCACCTCAAAGAAACAACCAAGTTTACCAACAACCTGTTTATCAACCACCCGCTTACCATGCTCCTCCTCCCAACCAACCCACCGCATTACACCAAGATGTTGAGACCTATATGAGGACCAATGATGTGATCGTGGAAAATCTCCAGCGGGAAGTGCTCAACTTGAAAGCAGACATGGTGAAACAAGGAAACGATATGAGAGCTGATATGAGAAACACTTTTGCAAGTCAAACAAATGACTTAAGGAACATGATGGCTGATTTCTTCCAAGGTAATCAACCCTCTTCTTCGGGTACTCTTCCGAGTAACACCGTTGCGAATCCAAGAGGGGAGATGAAAGCAATCACCACTCGCAGTGGCAAAGGTACCAAGGAACCCGAGCTTCCTATACCTCCACCGGTGCTTGTGACTAAGGAAAACGAGTCACTTGCTCCTATTCCTCAACCTTATACTTCCCCAATTTCTCCACCTCTTACTTCTACCCCTCCTCCACCCAAGGATGTGAGTGATCCTTCGATCCCAAAGCCTTCCTCTTCTTCTGATATACCTTATCCATCAAGGTTGAGGAAAGAGAAGCTCAAAAGCAAGGATGATATTCAAGTTTCAAACTTTCTCAAAATGTTTAAACAATTAAATTTCAACATCTCCTTCGCTGAGGCTCTCGCTCACATGCCTAAATACGCGAAAATGCTCAAAGATCTTCTTAGCGACAAGGAAAAGCTTCTTGATATCGCTAACACCTAACTTAACGAGAATTGCTCTGCAGTACTCTTAAGGAAATTACCAACCAAGCTTGGTGATCCGGGTATTTTCTTAATCCCTTGCAACTTCCCAAGAGTAGAGAATTGCATGGCCCTAGCCGATCTAGGTGCTAGTATTAACTTAATGCCTTTAAGTGTTTGGAAGCAATTATCTCTCCCTGAGCTGGTCCCCACCAAAATGACTTTGGAATTAGCTAACCGTACGGTTGCTTATCCAGTGGGGATAGCCGAAGACGTCTTTGTAGGAGTCGACAAATTCACTTTTCCTGCCGATTTCGTCGTCGTCGACTACGATATGGACCCTCGTGTGCCATTAATTGTTGGTCGTCCATTCTTGAGGACCGGTCGCACTCTCATCGATGTTGAAGCGGGTGAGCTTATCATGAGAGTGGGTGACGATAAAATCGTTTTCAACATGGGAAAGCTTTCTAAACAGCCTTATTCATACGAGAGTGTTAATTGTATTGACGTTCTTGATGAGGCTTGTGAAGAACACTTCAAAGATGCTTATAAAAGTATTCCTACCTCTCCTCCCAATGTTGAGACCGTTTCCTCTATTGATTCATCACTATCTCTATTTGGAGAAAGTGATTTCCTTTGGAAAGATTTGGAAGCCACCATGGGAGATGCGAACTTAGAACATAACGATTCTCCCACCGATTGGGATGAAGATCTTCGCCTCATTGAGAACCTTCTTAAAGAAGAAAATATTTCCCCACCATCTCCCAAGGCTATTTCTATCGATGCCCCGACTTTGAATACGCCTCCCATCGAAAATCCTCCGGATTTAGAATTTAAGGAGTTGCCGTCCCATCTCGAGTACGTGTTCCTTGAAGATAAGAAGAAGTCGTCCGTCATCATTGCTAAGGACTTGAAACAAGAAGAGAAATCTTGCCTCATCGCCGTGCTTAAAGATCATAAGAAGGCAATTGCTTGGAAAATTTCCGATATCCGCGGAATTGATCCAAACTTTTGTACTCATAAGATTTTCATGGAAGATGACTTTAAACCCGCAATCCAGAGCCAAAGAAGGGTTAATCCTCGCATTCACGACGTCATCAAACAAGATGTTATCAAACTTCTTGATGCCGACTTGATTTACCCTATCTCGGATTCGCCTTAGGTAAGTCCTGTCCATTGTGTTCCCAAGAAGGGCGGAATAACTGTTGTTCCCAATGAACACAACGAGTTGATTCCCACTCGTCTCGTTACTGGGTGGAGAGTTTGTATCGACTATCGCAAGCTCAATGATGCCACGAGAAAAGATCACTTTCCTCTTCCTTTCATGGATCAAATGCTCGAGCATCTAGCTGGTAATGACTATTACTGCTTCTTAGACGGTTTCTCCGGGTATTTTCAAATTCCCATCGATCCCAAGGACCAATAAAAGACCACATTCACTTGTCCCTACGGAACATTTGCTTACAAACGCATGCCTTTTGGTTTATGCAATGCTCCTGGGACGTTCCAAAGGTGTATGATGGCTATCTTCCATGACATGGTGGAAGACAATATGGAAGTATTCATGGATGATTTCTCGGTTTATGGCGATTCTTTCTTTGCTTGCCTTGCCAATTTAGAACGTATGCTTAAGCGGTGTGAAGACACTCGCCTTGTTCTTAATTGGGAAAAATGCCATTTCATGGTAAAAGAGGGCATCGTGCTAGGACACAAGATCTCCAAAGCCGGTCTTGAAGTGGACCGTGCTAAAGTCGATGTTATCGCTAAGTTGCCTCCACCTTCAACCGTGAAGGGTGTGAGAAGTTTCCTCGGTCATGCGGGCTTCTACCGTCGTTTCATCAAAGATTTTTCTAAAATCGCTCGCCCGATGACCCACCTCTTGGAAAAGGATGCTCCTTTTATCTTTTCCAACGAGTGTATTGAAGCCTTCAACCTTCCTAAGGATAAGCTAACTAAGGCACCGGTCTTGGTTACCCCTAATTGGGAGCTGCCTTTCGAGTTGATGTGCGATGCTAGCGACTTTCATATTGGAGCGATTCTGGGCCAAAGAGTGAACAAACACTTCCAACCGATCCATTACGCTAGCAAGACAATGACGGGGGCTCAATTGCATTACACGACAATCGAGAAAGAGCTTTTAGCTGTTGTCTATGCCTTTGAAAAGTTCCGCCCCTATCTTGTCCTTTCCACCAAAATCGTTTATACCGATCATTCCGCGTTGAAGTACTTGTTTACTAAACAAGATTCCAAACCAAGACTTCTTCGCTGGGTTTTGCTACTTCAAGAATTTAAAATCGAAATTCGTGATAAGAAGGGAGCTGAAAACCTAGCCGCGGATCATCTCAGCAGACTTGAGGATCCATATCAAGGGGATCATCCGAATAAAGAGATCAGTGACTCTTTTCCCCTGGAGACCTTAATGTCTATCAACTCGAGTAATGATGAAGCCCCGTGGTTTGCGGACATTGCAAACTACTTGGCGGGTGGAATTCTCATCGACGGGTTAACATCCCAGCAAATTCTTCACAGACATTAAGACTTACTTTTGGGATGACCCGTATCTATTCAAACAATGTGCTGATTTGATTATTCGCCGATGTGTTGATGGACCGGCGGCTTTAGACATACTCGAAGCTTGCCACAAAGGACCCACCGGTGGTCACTTTGGTCCCAACTACACCGCCAAAAAAGTGTTTGACTCGGAATTTTATTGGCCCATCATTTATCGTGATGCTCACGAGATGGTTAAACATTGTGATGCTTGCCAAAAACAAGGCAATATCACACATAAAGATGAGATGCCTCAAAATTTCATACAAGAATGTGAAATCTTTGATGTTTGGGGTATCGACTTTATGGGGCCATTCCCTTCCTCTAAAGGAAACAAATACATCCTTGTAGCCGTTGACTACGTTTCAAAATGGGTTGAAGCCAAAGCTTTACCCACTAATGACGCAAGGGTGGTTTGTAACTTTTTGAAATCGCTATTCGCTAGATTCGGTGTGCCTCGTGCCATTATTAGTAACCGCGGGACTCATTTTTGCAATGATCAATTTGCAAGAGTCATGGCTAAGTATGGTGTAAATCATCGTCTTTCCACCGCCTACCACCCACAAACTAATGGCCAGGCTGAAATCTCTAACCGAGGATTAAAGCGAATTCTTGAACGGACCGTGGGAGAGCATCGTGCCTCATGGGCTGATAAACTTGATGATGCTTTGTGTGACAATCCGTCAATTTGTGGTCAATATTTTATTCTCAATATCTATTTGAAAATATTATTTTATGAACTCACTTATTTTTGGGAAGAAATTTGGATTTACGTCTTGGAGTAGCATCGACTACGTCTAAACCGGAGGATTCAACGTTACGTGCTTACGTTTACATACACCGTCTTTGGTGACAGTCCGACATTTCAGAAAATAAATTTATCCGTGAATATTATTTTGGAGTTTTAAATTTGTGTTGGTTCATAAACTCACAAATTTACGAGAAGAGATTAGGACTTACGATTTTATTTTAACGTCCTTTACGACTAAACCGGAAACCCTAGGATTACGTATTTACGTTTTCGAACTCCGTTTTTGATGAGACAATTTTTATTAGATTCGTTTTGTGCCGTTGATTCGTAATTTATAAAAACGTTTTTCGTAAAACGACCCGAGGGCACGAAAATCGAGAAAACTAGAATCGAGGAATACCCGTAAACTAGTGAGATGGGACAAAATACATTGTCCCACCCCACTAGCACCATGGGACGGCACAAATAAGACACCACATCAATATGTGGCATCTTATTAACTTGTTAGCTACAAGTGTAAGCAAAGCTTACACATTAAGCTAGCTACTAACTCAAAACCATCAAACCATTTCATTTCTACCATTTCACCATGCAAAACCACTTCAAAATCCTCTCTCACTCTCTCATGGTGCCGTCCATATCTCACCCTAAACACCACTTTTGATCAAAAATCAACCATGAAATCCTATGTTATTCTTGCACATGTTGAAGCCCTTTTGAAACCCTATTGATTGGTGGTGATTATAACATCTAAGGAGGAGTTTCCATGGAGTCTTAGGGCTGATTTTCCACAAGGTGATCATGAGGAATGGAGGTCTTGAAGATGGTCTTGGCTATGCACAAGTTTCTCCATCAAAATCTATGTTTTGATCACAACCTACATCATCATGGTGGTATAAAGATTGTCCTCCTCATCTTCTTGTTATTTTGATTATGTAATCATGTATTTTATTTCCTATTGTATATGTATATGATGATTATATGATGATAAAAGTTTTGTGTGGGGATTTGGTGTTGATAAACATGATTAAAAAGGTGAAAAACTATAAAGAACAAGGCTAAAATCTTGCTTAAAAATGTTGGCTGTATAAAACAGTAAATAAACATGTCATGAACTGATAAAATGATGAAGTAGAATTAATATACAGTAAGCTATGGGTCTTGTACACATGTGAGAGTTTTCCATGCAATGGAATCATAGTAATGAATAAGATATGATCAAAACAAGTTTAAGATACAAATCTGAGTTCACTGTTTTGGACGATTTTTAGAAAATACTTAGAAGATGATTCAACAGTAGCTATAGAAGAGTTAAATGGAGCACATATCATTTAGTTTATGTGATAAAAATTTGAGCTTCTATCTCCATATAGAACTCTAGATATGGCAGTTTTGGTGAAGATGAAGATAAAAATCAGATTTTGAGAATTAATGTTTATTATTATTATATAAGCACTCAAAATTATATTGTATAAAATGTAAAATAAAAACCCACTAATTTATGGATTTTATTTATATTAATATGTAAAAGGTTAAATAAGTGTATAAATTATAAAAATGGTAGTGGAATAATACTTATAAGTAATAAAAACTATAAACTTGATTTTTACGACTTTTTCGGCTATTACCGTAAAATTTACGTTTTTGTTAAATAAAACTTAAACGGTTGGACCCGTCTAATGTGAACTTTATAAAACTCATATACTGATATATAAACATATATAACAAGTAAAACCCGATAAAACCCGAACTATAGGACATACGGACATTAACGAGCTAACTAAGCATATTGGACTAATAATTGGACTAAATGAGATAAACACTTATAAAAAGAACTTATTGGGCTTAACCCATTTGGGCCCAAGATGGAAAGTATAGATACTGATAATATAAGTATAAAATGGATTAAAACAAGTTAAAGAATTTATAATAAGCTTATTGGACTTAAAACGTGTAAATAGGTAAAACTAGTAAACTAGTATAAAAGTTATCGACATATAACACTAAAATGAGTAAACGAGAATATGTAAACCCACTTGATCATCATATATATATATAATCATCATATGTATACATAATTGTTATTTTTATAATGTCATTGGACATGAGTCTAAGACGAGTATTATTTGTCTAGGTTTCCGTGATTGAAGCACGTACCATACGTCCGAATTGCCGATAACCCGCCTTCCCATATCAACGTGAGTTCTTAGCCTCGCACTCTTTTAAATGTTTTATGAAATGTTTTATAAACCCACGAGGGAGATAACATGTTAGTTTTTATAAAACAGGACACCATTTGTCCCGATTGTTTGTTTATTGATTTGGACCCGAATGATTGTATGACCCGATTGTATGACCTGATAAATGATTAAAGGACCCGATAGATGAAATTAAATGGATTATTAAAGTTAGGTTATGTCACTAAAAGTCCCATTAGCATGAATTGTGAACTACTGGGATTTGGTAGACGCTTATGCATTTAATAGTACTATTTGGGGACGATCACCCCAGTTCGCGCCTTGACGGTTGATCCCCGTCGTGCCACATTGATTGGTAAGCGAATTTATGTATGAGAAGATTTCCATAGCGTGAC
Source organism: Glebionis coronaria (assembly GCA_025667525.1). Lineage (NCBI taxonomy): Eukaryota > Viridiplantae > Streptophyta > Magnoliopsida > Asterales > Asteraceae > Glebionis > Glebionis coronaria. The sequence continues at coordinate 171,501,258 of CM046877.1, read as the reverse complement.
CTTTGTGACGACACGCTAACTTAGATGGGAAAATTGAGTATCGGGTTAGCTACCCGTTGTTGGTTTAGTAAGGTAACAATGTCATGCGGCTTATAATAATCCAAACTAACGAAATATTACTAGACGCTCCGAATTACGATGTATTGCCTGACTAGCAATACAGGGTCATACTATTGATATTGTGTTCGTGTTTTGGTTTTCATAACAACATTCATATAACGGTTTTTATTTGACTTTATACAACGTTATAAGACGTATTGTATGATGTTTTTACGACATTGGCTCGTATGATGATTTTTAAGGCAAACGCCTATATTATGATTTTGATGAAGATTTGTATAAAATGACTTTGGCTATTTTATGGCCTATTAAAATGATTTGTACAAAATGATTTTCAGTAATAATTTTATACTGATATTATATTGATGGATTTTATTAAACTGTATGAATTCACTCGGCGTTATCGCTGACCTTTTATTTTAACATGTCTTATCTCAGGTACTTGAAGGTAATTCTCGGGAAGACGACAAGAATTCATGGCCCGCACTTAAACAATATTTTCCATACAAATATTTTGTAAAACTTTGTATGAAATGTAATGACTTGGGACCTATGTAACTTTGATATTTTATGAATGGAAATGCTTTATTATTAAACGACGCGATTTTTAAGCGTTGTCTATGATGTGAGTAATGTGCTATCCCGTAACATCAACTAGTCTTCCGCTGAACTGAGTTGTATAAATTTGGGGGTGTTACAGTTTGGTACCAGAGCTCTCGTTATAGAGAACGAAAGATTTTTAAAACCAAGGTTTTGAATAAAACATTTCAAAATCTTTTAACTATAAACATTTTTCCCAAAATGTCTAAAAATCTTTTGACTATAACGGCGCTGAAGAATTCCCGAGTTACCGACAAGGCCAGACTGAGAAGTGTTATTTTAATATATATAACTCGGATTATATATATATATATATATGATGTAATTTTATTACATGATTGTTTGATGATTATTTTGATATTTATACGAGGTATTTATACGACGTAGATTGTCACAAGTAACCCTAAATCCCCTAGTAAATTAATTGAAGCTATTCTCGTAGGAATTCTAGCTATCCTAGCTCTAAACCAAGTTGTGGATATTTATGATCCCAACAAAATGATTGATATTCGTAGAAATGTAGATATTAGTTGATTGTGATGTTGAAAAGAATTGGCGAGATTAAATCTGATATCAATGTCATGACGATCTTTCCTTATAGAGTGGAGTTTGACAAAACGTTACCACCTAGAAAGATGTCATCTGATTCGTCATCATCCAATTCTTAAATTGAAATCGAAAGGGTGAATGTTTCATTTGAGGCTGTCATTGGAACCATTACCCAAAAGCCTCATGCCACTAATACTTTTCCGAGAAGTCTAGTTGAATGATCAAGTCATTTCATACTAGTGACTCATTTGATAAGTGTTGTTGTAAGAGATATAGGATTGGAAATTAAGTGTTGATCATATCGAGATTTTATTGCCCTATTAAGGTGTAAGAATAAGGATGAAAGTATTGGAGAATGAGGTAGGATATCGAATTGAGTATAAGTCGGTTGAAACTTGAATAAAGTAAAATTTAACCTGTATGGAATAAGAAACTGTTAAGAGGAAGTCGTTAAGTCCTGTAATTAAATTATAAGGTTTTAATTGATTGTTAATTCGTGTTAAGGGTTGTTCCTAAGCCATTGTCCACTAATGAGGATGCCCAGTGTCCAAGAAATTAATTGAAGAAATCTTCTTCTGAATTGGGACCGATGGATCTTCCGGGACAGGTAGGACACCTAAATGCCTCTTGTAGATTAGTATTCATTGTGGTATCTTTTAAAATCCCTAACTTAACTGAGACATCAGTTGGTAGGATGAGTTCTGAGGATTGTATGACATAGCGACACGTAATGTGTTACGGTACAATTTTGACTTGTTTGTGATTAATAAAAAGACTACCTTTGATTGCTAAATTCTACATGTATCGATGTTATCTATCCTTTATTGCTTCATCCTAATGTTCGCATTAGTGATGCAACCATTGAACAAGTACTCATCTTGAATTGAGTTACGTTGTGGATTATTCTTGTTGAGTGCCATCAAAATCATGAACCTCATGATTATTTGGCTAAGCTCATTTCCTATCATATTGTAGTTAGTTCTTGGTGAACAACTCTTCGTCACTCTTTTGCAGATCACTCATTCTTTTTATAAGATAAAACAGTATGTCTTGAGAAAAATTGAATTTTCATCACTATAAGGATTATTCATAGTGAGATTTATAAGTGACTGTTATTGAAATGAGGATTGTTTATAAAACACTTTGGAAAACCTAATTGTTTTCATAACAAAGAAAATCTTTGTAAATATATTTTGATTCTTATTTAAGAATTAAGCCTGAAAATGTTTTTATTATAAACCTGATGATAAAGTTTTGACGAACTGAGTATTGCATCGTTAATCTTGAAATTGTATATAGTTGCGCGCCTACATACAATTTAGAATTGACCATGGAAGGCTGATTGGTAGTCACCATAAAACTGATTAATAAACACTAAATTTTCTTTGAAGATTGAGAAGAATTAAAAATTTATGAGATCTGCAAGAAGTGAAAAATAGGGACACAGTGTTAGGGACACCTACATATGTGCCTGTAGCATCTATTCTTCTGAGTCGAATTTACTCATTTGTGGAAATTGTCTTATTTGACAATTGACATTTCTTTCTTGTCCAATTCTCCCGTAGTGAGATTCTTAGGAAATGTATCTGATTACTGAGTGTTGATACCCGACTGGATGTATCGACGTTCCTATCATTTCTTATGATTTGATTTCATTTGAATGACCTGGGTAACGATCCGAGGAGCTTTCGAATGCGTACTCGAATCATGAAAACATGGGATATATTCATATTCGTTAAATGTTTTCGTCTGTATCTGATTTGAAATTCTCTCGCGTAGATTATGCGTTGACCTTACTCTTTTAATGGTAGTTACGTCTCTAGATATCCTTGAACTTGTGAAGGATTATGAGTTATTATTAGTCTTTTGAGAAGTTCACATCTTATCGACGGCAATAAAACTGGAAAATTTATAATGCCAGTAGAATGGATTGATTGATTATGACATGACGACATTGTCTTAATCGATGGGAACTCGAATAGAATTCCCCTAAATGATAAGATGTTAATTATAAAAAGTGATTTAAATAATCCCCTATAGGTGGCTATATCCTGCATTAGACTTGAAATTATACCGTGAATGGTTGTGAATTAGTCATAGATATTGTAATCTAGAAAGAGCCTAATATGAATGTACTAAAAGATGTTTTCGTTATCTGAAATCTTAGGAGATATTTGTTGATAAATTACCTAGACTTTCGCCACTAAGGCAAAGTTGAAATTGGTATTGATTATATTCCCAGTGCGGCACCTATGGCTTGTGCACTGTACGTCAGCACCATCTAAATTAAAGGAATTACCGTACAACTGAGAGAGTTGTCGGAGAAAGATTTTATTATACCAAGCATGTCATCATGAAGAGCTATGGTGATATCATTCCTTATATTTATAGATTACTGTGAACTGAGTAAATTGACAATCGAAAGCGATATCCATAACTCGAAATGGAAGATTTGTTCGATCATTTACAAGGTTTTTGATCCTCAGCATGGTTATCATCAACTTCGCATCTGCAAAAAGGATTATCTATTCGAATCACTACATCCAGAACATGTAATGAACATTATGAGTTTCAAGTGATGTCGTTTGGATTGACTAATACACATGTAGCATTCATAAATTTTATGAATCACGTGTGTAGGCTGTAATTTGATAAACTCATGCTTGTGATCATTAAGGACTATTTGTTCGATTATAAGAATAAGAAGGAGTTAATAATTAATTATAGATTGCCCTGAATTGGCCGAACAATAAAAACATGTTCCTTGAATAATTAACATGAGATTAAAGACTTAAACCTTTACATTATTTAACCGTGTGATTAATAGATAATGGAATATAAATTGACTCTTCAAAAAGTTAGAAGTCATTTAAGACTTTGAGTTATACTAAAAAGAAAATGGACATATATTTTGACAAATGTTTTAACAAAGGATTTTTAAGGGATTATTCCCTTATACACAAACCATTTAACTAAACTTCTGTTTAGGGGTAAATGTTTGTGTATACCTCAAGATAACCTAAAAGGGATTGAGGAAACCATTTGAACCATGACTTGAAATTTGAAACGATAATTTACGCTTTTCAAACTAAGAAAATTTTGACCACAGTATAACCCAAGATTTTTCGAACATTTAAGAATCTTATTAATTATTATCGATAAATCAACAAAAATCGTGTTAATTAAATTCAAATTTATTTTTGAACATTTTATATAATTGGTCGAACTAAGAAATTTAAAACTTTTACGCTTCAAAAAAATTAACTAATAATTATTTAATTAATTATAATAATTATCGACGCTTTAGACGACGGATTGAATAAAACAGGATAAAAATGATAGTTGAGACGAAACTAAAACATAGAAGATATGAAGAAAGAATTTTGAATAAAAACGGTTATGATATTTATTTCATCAGGAAAGTGAACGTAATTACTGACACATTATGTATAAAAGATAAAGAACCAATTAGGACACGTTCCTTAATAATGAAAGTGCAAAAATAAATTGCCGAACAATTTAAATATGAATGATGTTTGTAAAAAGGATAATATAGATAATAAAAAGCGGTTCGCAGCTAATGTGAACCATTAAAATTGAGAAGCTGACAGCGTTAAATGTTTTATAGGCCACTTGTGGTTGCCTAAATATGGAGATTGTGAGATATAGTTATGTTGGAATTTGTAAGTATAAGTATTCTATTTATGTCATTTATGACTAAAAGTATCTTTGTCTGAAGAAGTTGTACTGATGGCAATTATGAAGGCAAACATCCCCTCATACATTAGTAAACGTCTAGGTATTGCAAAGGTCATCATCTGAATTTGATTCGATTTGGGTCATCGTCGACAGACTGACCAAATCTGCTAATATCATTCCTGTTAATGATAAATGCAAAAGAGTTATGTAAACATAGTGTGCCTGTATCGAGCATCTTTATCAAGATCCTCGCTTCGCATCGAATTTCTAGAGATTTGCTTAGAAATCATTGAGAACGAACCTTGATGAGAGTACTTTTTACCACCCCAAATCGAAGGGACGAGGTAAAGTAACGATACAAAGTAATATAAGTGATGTTTTATGTTTGAATGAATGACCTTTAGTAATAAACCGTATAATCGTTTTCCTTTGGAAGGATTATCATTGATAATCATCGTATTAGGATCGAGATCTAATCTTGTTAGGATCTATATTAGAGCATATGTAAGCACGAGTTGAGATAAAGACACCCGACATACACCCATTGTGAGTTGGACATGTCTTTTAGGTTTAAGGTTTCCTATGATGGCGAACCTAACCTTACAAAATACCCGACCCGCGAGATCTAAAATGATTATTGAAATTAGGATCTGATTATTGAATGCCGGTAGTGGGCAAGAGGTTATGTGAATATGAAATGTAGATCTTGAAGTTCCAAATGGGTAGCGAAGTTATGCTACAATTTTTAACCTTGGAAAAATGAATTCATGATCTGAAAAATCATGGGATATAAGTCCCCGTTGTATGGGACCATTGAGATGATGTAAAAGTTGGGATTGAAAGGCATATAAGTTGGATCTACCCTAGGACTTCAAAAGCTGCGTGAATTATGTTTCGTATATCGAACTTGTTGGAATATCTATCAAGTGAGAATCTGATTATTCTTAGTAGAGCTTAGATCGGCGAAAAGTTGCATTGATCAAAAACCCGTGAACATCATGGATAGAGAAAGTAAGCCAACATTTAGCCTGATCTTATTCCCGTAGTTATGTTTGATGAAACTCGCGTATTGTAATGAATTACACTTGTGAGAAAAGACCAAATGTGGAGGAAATACCCACATGGCTTTAACTCTATAAGAAGCGAGTAGTAAGGTAAGATGATCTTTGAGGACAAAGATCCTGTTTAGGGGTAAATGCTGTGACAATCCGTCAATTTGTGGTCAATATTTTATTCTCAATATCTATTTGAAAATATTATTTTATGAACTCACTTATTTTTGGGAAGAAATTTGGATTTACGTCTTGGAGTAGCATCGACTACGTCTAAACCGGAGGATTCAACGTTACGTGCTTACGTTTACATACACCGTCTTTGGTAACAGTCCGACATTTCATAAAATAAATTTATCCGTGAATATTATTTTGGAGTTTTAAATTTGTGTTGGTTCATAAACTCACAAATTTACGAGAAGAGATTAGGACTTACGATTTTATTTTAACGTCCTTTACGACTAAACCGGAAACCCTAGGATTACGTATTTACGTTTTCGAACTCCGTTTTTGATGAGACAATTTTTATTAGATTCGTTTTGTGTCGTTGATTCGTAATTTATAAAAACGTTTTTCGTAAAACGACCCGAGGGCACGCAAATCGAGAAAACTAGAATCGAGGAATACCCGTAAACTAGTGAGATGGGACAAATACATTGTCCCACCCCACTAGCACCATGGGACGGCACAAATAAGACACCACATCAATATGTGGCATCTTATTAACTTGTTAGCTACAAGTGTAAGCAAAGCTTACACATTAAGCTAGCTACTAACTCAAAACCATCAAACCATTTCATTTCTACCATTTCACCATGCAAAACCACTTCAAAATCCTCTCTCACTCTCTTATGGTGCCGTCCATATCTCACCCTAAACACCACTTTTGATCAAAAATCAACCATGAAATCCTATGTTATTCTTGCACATGTTGAAGCCCTTTTGAAACCCTATTGATTGGTGGTGATTATAACATCCAAGGAGGAGTTTCAATGGAGTCTTGGGGCTGATTTTCCACAAGGTGATCATGAGGAATGGAGGTCTTGAAGATGGTCTTGGCTATGCACAAGTTTCTCCATCAAAATCTATGTTTTGATCACAACCTACATCATCATGGTGGTATAAAGATTGTCCTCCTCATCTTCTTGTTATTTTGATTATGTAATCATGTATTTTATTTCCTATTGTATATGTATATGATGATTATATGATGATAAAAATTTTGTGTGGGGATTTGGTGTTGATAAACATGATTAAAAAGGTGAAAAACTATAAAGAACAAGGCTAAAATCTTGCTTAAAAATGTTGGCTGTATAAAACAGTAAATAAACATGTCATGAACTGATAAAATGATGAATTAGAATTAATATACAGTAAGCTATGGGTCTTGTACACATGTGAGAGTTGGCCATGCAATGGAATCATAGTAATGAGTAAGATATGATCAAAACAAGTTTAAGATACAAATCTGAGTTCACTGTTTTGGACGATTTTTAGAAAATACTTAGAAGATGATTCAACAATAGCTATAGAAGAGTTAAATGGAGCACATTTCATTTAGTTTATGTGATAAAAATTTGAGCTTCTATCTCCATATAGAACTCTAGATATGGTAGTTTTGGTGAAGATGAAGATAAAAATCAGATTTTGAGAATTAATGTTTATTATTATTATATAAGCACTCAAAATTATATTGTATAAAATGTAAAATAAAAACCCACTAACTTATAGATTTTATTTATATAAATATGTAAAAGGTTAAATAAGTGTATAAATTATAAAAATGGTAGTGGAATAATACTTATAAGTAATAAAAACTATAAACTTGATTTTTACGACTTTTTCGGCTATTACCGTAAAATTTACGTTTTTGTTAAATAAAACTTAGACGGTTGGACCCGTCTAATGTGAACTTTATAAAACTCATATACTGATATATAAACATATATAACAAGTTAAACCCGATAAAACCCGAACTATAGGACATACGGACATTAACGAGCTAACTAAGCATATTGGACTAATAATTGGATTAAATGAGATAAACACTTATAAAAAGAACTTATTGGGCTTAACCTATTTGGGCCCAACATGGAAAGTATAGATACTGATAATATAAGTATAAAATGGATTAAAACAAGTTAAAGAATTTATAATAAGCTTATTGGACTTAAAACGTGTAAATAGGTAAAACTAGTAAACTAGTATAAAAGTTATCGACATATAACACTAAAATGAGTAAACGAGAATATGTAAACCCACTTGATCATCATATATATATAATCATCATATGTATACATAATTGTTATTTTTATAAATTCATTGGACATGAGTCTAAGACGAGTATTATTTGTCTAGGTTTCCGTGATTGAAGCACGTACCATACGTCCGAATTGCCGATAACCCGCCTTCCTATATCAACGTGAGTTCATAGCCTCGCACTCTTTTAAAAGTTTTATGAAATGTTTTATAAACCCACGAGGGAGATAACATGTTAGTTTTTATAAAATAGGACACCATTTGTCCCGATTGTTTGTTTATTGATTTGGACCCGAATGATTGTATGACCCGATTGTATGACCCGATAAATGATTAAAGGACCCGATAGATGAAATTAAATGGATTATTAAAGTTAGGTTATGTCACTAAAAGTCCCATTAGCATGAATTGTGAACTACCGGGATTTGGTAGACGCTTATGCATTTAATAGTACTATTTGGGGACGATCACCCCAGTTCGCGCCTTGACGGTTGATCCCCGTCGTGCCATATTGATTGGTAAGCGAATTTATGTATGAGAAGATTTCCATAGCGTGACCTTTGTGACGACACGCTAACTTAGATGGGAAAATTGAGTATCGGGTTAGCTACCCGTTGTTGGTTTAGTAAGGTAACTATGTCATACGGCTTATAATAATCCAAACTAACGAAATATTACTAGACGCTCCGAATTACGATGTATTGCCTGACTAGCAATACAGGGTCATACTATTGATATTATGTTCGTGTTTTGGTTTTCATAACCACATTCATATAACGGTTTTTATTTGACTTTATACAACGTCATAAGACGTGTTGTATGATGTTTTTACGACATTGGCTCGTATGATGATTTTTAAGGCAAACGCCTATATTAATTTTGATGAAGATTTGTATAAAATGACTTTGGCTATTTTATGGCCTATTAAAATGATTTGTACAAAATGATTTTCAGTAATAATTTTATACTGATATTATATTGATGGATTATATTAAACTCTATGAATTCACTCGGCGTTATCGCTGACCTTTTATTTTAACATGTCTTATCTCAGGTACTTGAAGGTAATTCTCGGGAAGACGACAAGAATTCATGGCCCGCACTTAAACAATATTTTCCATTCAAATATTTTGTAAAACTTTGTATGAAATGTAATGACTTGGGACCTATGTAACTTTTATATTTTATGAATGGAAATGCTTTATTATTAAACGACGCGATTTTTAAGCGTTGTCTATGATGTGAGTAATGTGCTATCCCGTAACACCAACTAGTCTTCCGCTGAACTGAGTTGTATAAATTTGGGGGTGTTACACTTTGTGGGCTTTTCGTACCGCTTACAAGACTCCGATTGGTTGTACATCATATCGTCTCGTGTACGGGAAAGCATGCCACCTCCCATTGAGTTGGAGCACAAGGCTTATTGGGCCTTGAAGTGGGCTAATTTCGATATCAACAAAGCCGGTGACCTACGCAAGATCCAACTCAATAAGCTCAATGAACTCCGTAATGAGGCTTATGAAAATTCTTTGATCTATAAGGAAAAGACTAAGCTCATTCACGACTCCAAAATTAAAAACCGAGAGTTCCAAATTGGAGACAAAGTTTTAATCTTCAACTCTCGGTTGAAAATCTTTTCGGGCAAGCTGAAATCTCGTTGGTCCGGCCCATTCACCATTGCCTAAATATTTCCATATGGTACTCTCGAGCTCGCTCAACCTAATGGACCTAATTTTAAGGTGAATGGCCAACGAGTGAAGTTGTACTTTGGTGAGGACATCTCTCATGAGATGATTCCATCCCTCACCACGTTTCCCATGAACTAATTTTGGGTCGAGTCAGGCTCGTTACTCGGTTATCAAAAACAAGCGCTCCTCGGGAGGCAGTCTGAGTATCTATCCTTTTCCGTTTTACAGGGATGAATGCACTTTTGGAACCTTTGAAGAACCATGCTCCCGTGTTATCCGCAATCCGGTTCTATCTCTCAACTATCGTGATTCAATTTTTTTCATACTCACATTTGAAACTGATCACGTTAGTCGTCTCTTCCTTAACTTGAGTTAACCAACGTGCACAATGTCATAAGTGTAGGGGAGACTTTTCCCACATGCTTAAACATTGAGGACAATGTTTATCTTAAGTGTAGGGGGGACTTCTATCGAAGTTTTAAGTGGAATTTTCCATGAAAATGCCTTCATTTAACCGGAAAATCATCTCTTTCAACATTTTTCAAATTTTTAATTAACTTTGGCCATTTAGTCGTAATTTTTAAATTTTTATCGTTGCTTTCATATGTATATATCCCGCAATAAAGTCAAAAATATTAATAAAGTGGTGTAGCTAGTTTTGAAATCTTTGACATATTAGGCCCGTTGCGATTATTTTGACTCAACCCGAATAGACTTATCCAAGTTTATTCTAGCTAGTATCTTTAACCATGTAGACCTTAATTGGTTTATTAGGCTAAGCATCCACGAGTCTCATTACTTGAGATTTTAAATTGTGGAGAACGAGAAATGATAGAGTCAATTATAAGTCGGTATTCTTGCACAAGCACACTTGGTGTGATTATCTGCCTATTCTCCCATCATTTACTAATAATTTATCTGCAATAAGTAAGGTCGTACGATTTGAAAAGTTACTTAGCTTCTAGCCCAAGATCGTTTAAAAGTTGCTCAGTAATGATAAGAGTTCATAGCCAGGGCATAAATTCTGAAGCGGGGCGCGAAGATTGGCGATTCCGAAAAGGCCCTAATAAGGCATGAGGATTCAATCTTATTGCTAAAGATCCAAGGTGATGTGAAAAGCATTATTCCCAAAATCAATATGAAGGATCAAGACTCACGACGCAAAGCAATCAACTCCCATAAAGATCATGGAGAAGTCTATCCGAAAAGACCCTAACAAGGTATGAGGATAAATAGATCCAAGTCCGAAAAGGAGGCGGATCGTTGTATCTCAAAATCCCAATTAGCGATTGAAGAAATAATCATGAAGTCGTGTTCAACAAAGTTGGAGTACCCCTCAAAAGTCTCCAAGTGAAGAAACTCTATTAACGAAGAGAAGACCATTATCTCAAGAACGTCTCTCAAGATATGAAGTATGAAGTACATGCCAAATATCGGCCCGAGAAAGGTCTCAAATCGTGAACCGAGTTATGCCAATATATGAACTTTTTGATATCCCGAGAAGCAGTTTTAAGAGATTTTGTCCTTTAGCTAACTATTGATCAAATCGTCCTACTTTGCTTTCAGCCTAAATAAACTATCGAAATAAGTCCAAAAATGCATCTTCATGATCATTCTAAGACAAAAATAAAATATAAGAGATACACCTAGGAATAAGGGAGTTTAAGCATATAATTAAGCCATGTGTGTAAGTGTTTGATTTGCTAACTTATAATAACAATGATCTCGTTTTTAAGCTTAGTTTGGGGAACGTGAAACTTGAGGGTGATAAATCTTCACAGCACCAAAGCCCTAATGTAAGTCCTTGATCTCTTTGCAAGTTATTTCCATATAGCTGTTTTCAAGTGAAAATGGTTTTCTATCCTTTTGTGTACTTTAAAAATTTTTATTTCTCTTAGTACTTTAATTTTTGTTTAGTATGTTAATAAGGCCAAGGTTGATTGATTATGAGAAAAGTGTAAATTTGCTTTATCACTAAGCATTGCATGTTGGCATGGCAATGGTTAAGTGTAGGGGATTTGATAGGTGTGAAAACACCCATCCTTTTACCACTTATTTCTTGCTAAAACAAGACCAAAACGCGTATTTAATATCATTTGTTTGGAATTATGCGTGGTTTTTGTGTTTATTGTGTTTTCAGAGTCAACCGGATGAATATTGAAGAAAACATGGGATTGCACAGGTTTTATCGAAGAAAAAGACTCAAGACGAAGTCTATTGTCCAAGAGATGCAAAAGATTTAAAGTCAATGGGCCTATTTGAAGATTTATCGAAGAAAAGGACCAAAGATGGAAGATTTACATACGTCGAAGAAACTCAAGTCTATTAAACGAAGAAATTAAAAGACGAGTTGAATTTAATCGTTGACAAATCCCGAATCAGAATCGAAAATGTCCACTTTTCTGAAAAGACGAGAAGACAAGAAGAACGGGAGAAAGCCCACTCACCAACCAAAGACAAGGACTATATAAAGGGATTCCCTTCACACATTTGGACCAGTTTTTAGTTTTAGTTTTTCTCTTTTCTTTCTCTTTGTTTCGTAGGGAAGAAGCCAACACCACTAAGGTGTTGGTGATTTTGATTCTTGTTTTTACTAATCTTGTAGTTGAATCTTTTCCTTTGATTGTGTAAACTTTGATCATCAATATAATCTTTTCATTCATCTTGTTCATCTTCATCTTTTTATTCAAAGTTCTAAAGTTCTTACTTGGTTGATTTGATCTTCTAAAGTTAGTGGGTTTTGTGTTTTTATTGTTGGGATTTGATGTTTATGGTTAGTAGATGATTTGTGATTAGTTTGGTTTAAATCTTTTTGTTTATTTGGCTCGATTTGGTTAAAAATCGTATCTCTCTGTTTCTACTGTTCTTCCTGAAAACATTCCGGGTCAGGCATTGTTCAGTTTTTATTCCGCATAGAGTTTTTCCATCCGGAATATTTATTATTCCGGATTGCCCATTTATTCCGAGTAGCAGACTTATTTCGAGTAGCACATTGTTTCGGATGGCAATTTATTCCGGATAGCACCAATATTCCGGATAGCCATTTATTCCGACTAGCCTTTCATTCCGAGTAGCATTTATTCCGGATAGCTTAATTATTCCGAGTAGAACCTTTATTCCGAATAGATCTATTATTCCGCATAGACTTATATTCCGGATAGAGCATTTCTTCAGTTATTCCACATCAACAACATTATTCCGAATCAAGCAAGTTTTCAGTGAGGTTATTTTACTGCTTTATCGTTTAATTGTTTAATTTTATTTCAAGTTCTTTTCATTAACTGTTTTTGATTTAAATCTTTATTTACTTCATTCATTTACCTTTTTAGTAGAACAGAAAAACCAAACCCCCTATTTGTCACCAAGAACAATCATTCCACTTTGAGCTGTGATCAATTCGAGGAGATTCCTAGAACAAATCTGAACCCATAGCCAAATCCTGTGTATCACAAATCCACTCAAGTATACAAAGATTTCTCTTCTTTTGTTGAGGGTAAGGGCACTAAATCGTACACTCCCCTGTGAATATTGATCCGAAACTTTGAAAAAGCTTTGACTAATGTTGTTTTCAATCTTAGCTAGGAATAATCCACACAACGTCGCCTAGCTCACCATTTTACGACACAAGGCTAGATGTCGAGTTCTAATCGAAAGATAAAACCAATCTTCACAATGTTGCGTACTTCATTATTTAATGACACAAGGCTAGATGTAGAGTTCTAATCGAAAGGTAGAACCAATTTTCACAATGTTGCCTACTTCACCATTTAACGACACAAGGCTAGATGTCGAGTTCTAATCGAAAGGTAGAACCAATCTTCACAACTCTTCACTTTGAAGCTAAGTGAGAACTTCACTAGACACAACTACATCACTTTATAGTTTAGTGAGAACTCACAAGACACAACCACATCACTTTATAGTTTAGTGAGAACTCACAAGACACAACCACATCACTTTATAGTTTAGTGAGAACTCACAACTCTTCACTTTGAAGCTAAGTGAGAACTTCACAAGACACAACTATATCACTTTATAGTTTAGTGAGAACTCACAACTCATACATATTACAACTCAATAAAACACATATCCAAGTATACACATGTAACTTGGATCTACATAACACAAATCCAAGTATACACATATACAATGGATTTGCACAAGATTAGATCTATGTATTCACAATTACATTGGATCTACATAAGACTTAAATAAAACAAATGATGAACATGACTAGATCTTTAGGAGAGGATCTTCATCAAGGCTTCATCTTTAATCACATCACAAGTGTGTGAGTGATCTTCTCTTTGGACAAGGTAAAGAAGGAGATTAAGGAGATAATCATAAGTAAACATACTTAACACATTAAGTGATCATTTAGAAATGATTAGGAATTAGAAAGGAAAAAGATAGCAAAAAGAGTGTCCAAAAGGGTTGTGGAAAATGCAGATTTGATCCACTATTTATATGAGACAAAGGCCAACGGCTCTCTGAGCGCAGTGCCTTAATTTTGCCTGCAGTTCCTTATCACTAAGGATCCGTATAGGCCTTTAAGGAACCGTGCTCACAGACTCCGCTCCCTTGTTTCTTTTAGTGGGGAAGTAATATATGAGGTAAGTTTTTACCTTCAAAGGATATTCCTATGACATTTGGAATATGCCATATTCAAATTTACATTTTCCATTTTAATAAAATATTTTCTTAAAAAGAAAGTTTATTAAAAAATCTTTTGTCACATTTGACAAAATGTAAGTTTAGGATTAATCACTTTTATGACCACTAATCATGATTAAGATATGTTAGTGCAATAATTAAATGATTATTACCTTGATAATAGTGTTTGTCAAATAATTCGTCTTATGATTGTATTTGATGATAAATGTCTTTTTAATTTGTCGTGATCAAAACTAAGAAAGATTAGTTAACACTAATAATATTTTTAAGCATTGCTTCACATTAACAATCTCCCCCTTTTTGATTACGACAAGCTATAAACTCATTTATGTAAAATCCAAAATAGTTCGAATTATTAACGAGTTTATCACCGTCATTTCTCCCCCTTGTCGAAGCAAAAAGGATGCAAAAGTCTTTGAGGAAGAAAAGAATCGGACTTTGCCAGAAGCTCCCCTTGGTGTTTACTCTCCCTTTCTTGGGGCACCAAGAGAATGAGTGATTGTAGGTATTTTACAACCATGTTTAGGAAAACAAGATACGTAATGAGCGGTAAGTATTAAGTGTCGATTTAGGAAAATCAAATGCTAATGACCCAATGAAGTTCATTTCCCAAGGAGGTTTATTGTGTGTGAATAACTTGTATTGATTTTGGATTAATATTGAGAAAGAAAAGATGAGAAAAGAGAATTACGGATACGTTAAAATTAAACTACGACGATAAAACGTAAAACTGTAAAAATAGACAAAATAAAAATTTAATCTAAAAATTCCCAAAAAATTACCAAAAATTCCTAAAAATCTAATTAGGGTTTACAAATGATCATAGCTTTTTCAAACCTTTTATTTAATTAAATATTAATTTTTTAATGCTAATTAAAGCCCTAAAAATCAAATTAATTAATAAAAAGCCCAAATAAAGATTTTTCAATTTGTAAAATTCTAAAATAACTTAATTAAACTAAAAAGTATTTTTCCAAAATTTAAAACTAATTAAAACTATTTAAAATGAATTAAACAAAAAATAAAATATTAAAATAATATTAAAAATAGAAAATTATAAAAATTTCTAAAAACTGGCAAACTAGTTTATTTTAACCAAATTAAACAGAAAATGAAAGTGAAATTACCAAAATACCCCTATTGGGCCCCCAAATGGGCTAAAAATAAAAACAACAAGATTAATAGGCTTTTTAGCCCAACAAAAGTCAACCTTAACCAAATAAGCCCAAAATCATTAGTCTTACTCAAAATTTAATTCTAAGTACAAAAGTCTAAAGGCCCAACAGCTGAATATGAGCTTATCACAACTTAAAAAGCCAACAACTTATTCTTAATGGGCCAATAAGCCCATTAAGCTATAAGCTAATGCCATAAGCTCTGCTTAAACACACAACCTTCTATTGAGATTCTAAACCCTTTTGCAAGAAGAAATTTTGAAAAAGCTCAAGTAATAAGCCAGAATCTTGAAAAGAACTTTTTCACTAAAAGACAAAATAGTCGGGTTTGAGTTCTAGAGGGTTTCAAAAGCTGATTCTTTTTGTAAAAGCTCACAAATAGCTTAACTAAGAATAATCAAAAAGAAATATCACAAAAAGTCAAGTAGAATAAGCTGTAGAAGCAAATAAGCTGGTTGAAAAGGCCAAATAAGCTAGTTTCCTAGCAAAAGCTTAACCAAAGTAGCTGAAACCTTTCAGAAGTGATAATAAGCTAAGAAAAATGACACCTATCACAAAAACCAAGTTGTTGCATGTACCAATAAGTAGAACTAAAAAATAAGCCAAATTGTGCTTATTTTACCAAAAGTCAAAGTGTTCCAAACTTAACCAAATAGCTAGGGTTTGTTTATGAGCTTGTTTTGAGCAACTTTTGTGAAGGAATCAAGGCTGAATCCTTGTGAATCAAGAGACTAGTTAGCCAAATGATGTTTAGTTTTGGACAAATATGGCCAATAAGACAGTTGGCATATAAGCACTCAAACAAGTAATCCAAATAGCCAAATAAGTTCACAAGCAGCACAATAACAAATATCAATCAACAAAATAGCAGGGCGAGCTCTAGGTAACAAGATGCAAAGCAAAGTTGAGGTGGTCACTTTGTTGATGCAAATGACCACTTCAGCCACTATCAATAAGCCCTATCTCACTCAATAAGCAACCAAATTCCACAAACAGATATAGAACAGATAGCTTATCACAAAAACTCTTCCCAAACCAAAAATCAGACTCATCCAAACAACAAAGATTTAATCCTTGCTGATGTGTTTGACCAAATTCAAACCACTTTTATCAGATTTTTCCAAAACTTGCAAACTCTTTTCAAAACCTTATGAGACTTAAACAATGATCAAAACAGGTGACAAATGACTTGTTTAGTGTATGAAAACCCCAAGAACCAAGGGCACAAGGCCACAAGGCCTTTTGATCCCAAAATCCAAACAGACTTGTTTTAGCCCTTTTCAAACAAACTTTTGATTTTTACAAATAACCTACTGATTTTATCCTCCTAATATCTCAACTAGGTGACAACTAACATGTCTAAGCACTAAAACTCAAAGCACAAACACAAGAACAAAGAATCACATAGCAAAATGCATAACCGATTCAAACCAAATATTTTTTAGGGGAAAACTAAAAGAACTCAATACCTATCCTCCACAACTTCCTAGGAGGATCAACAATGCTCCTTGGACCACTCTCAACAGCTAGAGAGTGACCAAGGTCCTTGAACAAAGAAGGAGGTCTTGTTGATGGTTCAAAGTAGAACCAAGACCTTTGTATCAATGGATCTTCAACACAAAGCAGCAAACAACCTATCCAAGGGCTTAAATCCCTTCACAAGCTTGGTGTCAACAAGCTTGAAAGAGCTTTAGGCTTTTGGTTAGGGGTTAGTACAATCAAAATAACCAATCATAAACAAGGTTTTAAAACTTTTTCAAACTTGAAAACTTGTTCAAAACAAAACGTGCTTCAATCCAAAGATCAAAACAGGTTTAAATCATAAAATGGAACCCAGCTTCACTCTTAAACAACACCAACTTTCAAAAACATAAAAAGGAATTACAATTTTTTCCAAATACGAAACTTTTATAAATTTTAGAAAGGAATTACAATGTTTAAGATAAAAACTGGAACAAGAGACTCTCACAGGTTGAGGTCTCCTTATATAGACTACATATGATGATTCTAGAATGTTGAAATACATGAAAACCTAGTCTAGAAATCCCAAATTTTCCCTTGAGTCGTTTGTTGTTGATGAGCTGTCCAAATCCATCCTAGACGTTCATTTATCCTTTGGGACCAAGTATTGAGCGTGGGCTGTTGATATTGCCATGTGGCATTCCTTGGAGAGGAAGTTGTTCACTGATTGGCTAGAAGGGAATTGGGGGTGGGGTCAATGGTGATATGGTGGGTGAGTTCAAGTGTGGGATGTAAACGTGTGAGGGTGAATTACTTTTTGGTAAAGGTAATCTGGAATAACCCTTTGTTTGGTGAAAGTAAAATCTGGGTTCATACATGTGAATAGTGGTAGTGTTGATCCGAAAAACTTGGGAGTTAATTATTTGGCGCGTGTTATGAAGTTTGAATGTTTGGGTGTACACTTTCAGTCCTTGGTCTTTGGCAATCTTTGTAAACAAAGTCTTTCAGCCCATATAAACGAATTCCTTTGTTACAAAACTTTCAGTTTTCATACTTTTGCCCCAAATACTTTTCCAAAGTATTTTCAAGGACTTGTTTTGCCATTTTTGGATATTTGAAGGACTAAAATTGGAAATTCTTGAACTTTGAAGGTCTTCATTGTATGTTTGACATATTTGAGGACTATTGTTGACATTTCTTTAATCTTGAGGGACTAAACTTGCCAAATCTTCAAAGTTGAGGGACCTTTTTGTCATTTTGACAAACTTAAGGGATCAAACTTGTAATTATCAATATATGGGTTATAAGTGTTATTTATTCATCGATGAGGGATCATTCTTGTACATCTTCAAATCTTCAAGGTCTTTTCTTTGAGGAATCAAAAACTAGGGCCCGGTTCATTGTGCGGCTTCGTTTCTCGTGTTCATTTTTCCTAGTTTCTTGTGATATTTTGTCTTTTTCACGATATCCATACCTAAAATACACAAGTAAACAAACACAAGCATATATATGGTATTTTTATGACATTTTATGCATTTAAAGCCCGAAAAGAACGATGAGATCATGTATAAATGCCATCTCATCACTCACCCACACTAAACCATTGTCGTACCCTCACGCAATGTTAGAATAAAGTATCAAAGCATCTCCAAAATTCAATTTTATTACCCTTTATTAAAATGTAAACTTGCTATACTACTACTACGATGTGTTAAAGACATAATGTATGATTTTCATCACGAATGTGACTTTTAGGGTCAATGAATAGAAACAAGTGAATGTCTCATAGATTAAAGTTCGTCATCCTTGGTTGTCATAGATTCCATGCTAAGTGCAAAAACGAGATAATTGTTGGTACAAGTTACAATGCTAACACTACTCATACGTCCAAATTGTGTAATACTTTTTCTCCCCGCAATCCTAGTTATTATGAAAAGAAAAGGTATCTAGAATTTTTTAACTATTTGTCATGGATCACAAGTGATTCATATTGACTTATTTGTGTATTTATTAGTCTGAAAATAAAGTAGCACGATTTAATCAATAGTTAGCTAAAGGACAAAATCTTTTAAAACGACTTCTCGTAATCTCCTTAAGTTCATATCTTGGCATAACTCGTTTCACAATTTGAGACCTTTCTCGGACCGATATTTGGTATGTACTTCATACTCCGAATCTTCGGAAGACGTTCTTGAAATTATGGTCTTCTCTTCATATTTTGGAATTTCTTCACTTGACGTTTTTGAGAGATTCTTTATATTTGGACCACGACTTCATCATTTTTCTTCAATCTTTATTTTGGATTTTGATATACAACGATCCGCCTCCTTTTAGGACTTGGATATATTTATCCTCATACCTTTTTAGGGTCTTTTAGGATAGACTTTCTCCATGATATTTAGGGGAGTAATTGCTTTTCATCGTGTGTCTCGATCCTTTATATTGGTTTTGGAATAATGATTCTTCACATCATCTTAGGTCTTTAGCAACAAAATAGAGCTCCTCATGCATTGTTAGGGCCTTTTTGGAATTTCACCAATCTTCGCATCCTGCTTCAATAAGTTATGCCTTGGCTATGAACTCTATTCAACCACGAGCAACTTTTAAACGATCTTGGGCTAGAAGCTAAGTAACCTTTCAAATCGTACGACCTTACTCATTGCATTTAATTTATTCCTAATGCATTGATCTTATGAGAGAAAAATCCACAACTAAAAACATATGAGTTTTTGAAAGAATATTTTTATGTTCTGCGTTTAGCATGATCACTTGTCTAACTCTATCACTTCTCGTTCTTCACTATTTAAAGACCTCTAATTAAAGAGACTCATGAATACTTAGCCATGCAAGTCAAAATTAAGCCAAATT
This sequence comes from Glebionis coronaria, assembly GCA_025667525.1. NCBI lineage: Eukaryota > Viridiplantae > Streptophyta > Magnoliopsida > Asterales > Asteraceae > Glebionis > Glebionis coronaria. The sequence continues at coordinate 171,481,173 of CM046877.1, read as the reverse complement.
TGGATTAGCTTCATTAAGACTATATTAAATCGAAGTTTTGTGTTTTCAAGTCACCTATAGGATCTTGCACTTTCTTAGACTTTTTCAAGTTTTGAGAATGCATTTTAAAGTTCCCTTGATAAGTGACTTCTAGGATCAATTATAGGAACTTGCGAAAAGTTCTTGTTCTTAACCCGTATGAGCTAAGACTTTCGCGTTTTAAAGTTCCCTATATAAAAGTCTAGCAAAACTTGATTCAAGCGGGTTAAGGAATGTAAAGGGCTCCAAATGCCCATCAAGTCAAAAATTAACTCTTATTCTACCCATCAAAAAATATACATTCGTGTCTTACAAACACTTATGAAAACTAAGAAATTTTTTAATATTTGGCCATTTTTAGCCTTATTTGCAACAAAACTAAAAAAAGAATGAAAGTTGGAAAACGTGAGGGCGTATCAAGGCAAGTATCTATTCACCCCATACTAAAATTAAACATTGTCCTCAATGTTTCGAGTTTAAAGGTAGAGCACCCACATACTAGAGACGAGGAGTCGAATGCTTAGGATCTAGCATGGAAAGGGTGATCAACAATATATCTAAAGCCGTTTATGAATTAAGCTAAGAGATAATTGTTAGAATAATAAAGGATATGTCATGGATTCGTAAAAAACTCTTCAAGCAAACGATCGAGGCTCACGTAAACGAACATGAGAGTCTTCAATCATGGCGATGATGATGATCTAGATAACACATTCACAAACAACCACGAGACAACGAGTTCGAAGGGCACAAATCCTCTTTCATTAACTACATTATAAAGCAATAATATGTACATGGATAAGCATGGGATCTCCCCCACAAGGCACCTAGTTTTTGATTACTCAGTCATGAGCTCAACTCAATCCCCTCAATGCTAATTATCATTGGGTAAGGTGACTTGGTCGAGGTCGTCCAAAGAAGGGACTTCCCCACCGAAGTAGTGCTTAAGCTTATGTCCATTCACCTTGAAATTAGGACCATCATTTTGATCTAGCTCAATGGTCCCATAAGGAAACACTTGTGTTATGGTGAACGAACCCGACCAACAAGATTTCAATTTCCCGGAAAATATCTTCAAAAGAGAGTTAAAAAGTAACACTTGATCACCAACGTTAAAAACCCGGTTTTTAATTTTTGAATCATGAAACTTTTTAGTCTTTTCCTTAAAATTAATGAATTTTCATAAGCATTATCTCTTAATTCATCCAGTTCATTAAGTTGTATTTTCCGGTGATCTCCCGCAGTCTTCAAGTCATAATTGGCATGCTTTAGGGCCTAATATGCCTTTTGTTTCAATTCAATAGGCAAGTGACAAGTCTTTCCATAAACCTTAAGGAGTACAACCGATAGGTGTCTTATAAGCGGTGCAAAAGGCCCATAAAGCGTCATCGAGTTTGGCGGACCATGAAGCACGGTTTTCTCCAATTGACCTCTTTATAATCCTCTTCAATGCTTGGTTTGAAACCTCGACTTGCCCACTCGTTTGCGGGTGATAAGCCGTAGAAAGACGATGTGTAACTCCATATTTCTTTAGAACCTTTTCGAATTGGTCATTACAAAAATGGGTTCCACGATCGCTTATAATAGCACGAGGGGTTCCAAACTGAGAGAATAGTTGCTTCAAAAACTTCACTACCACACAAGCATCATTCGTAGGCAAAGCCTTAGCTTCCACCCACTTAGATAGGTAGTCGACGGCGACGAGGATATACTTGTTTCCATGAGACGATGAGAATGGCCCCATAAAGTCAACGCCCCATATGTTGAAAATCTCACACACTTGAATTATATTTTGCGGCATTTCATCCTTTTGCGACAAATTTCCTTGGCGTTGGCAAGAATCACACGACTTCATAAGTGCGTGTGCATCACGATAGATCGTAGGCCAAAAGAAGCCGACATCAAACACTTTCTTAGCCGTGAGATTAGCACCGTGGTGACCACCTGTGGGTCCCTCGTGACAAGCTCTAAGGATGTTAGAATCTTCGGTACCAAAGACACAACATCGAACGATTTGATCCGCACAAACCCGAAAGAGATAAGGGTCGTCCAAAAAATAGAACTTGACGTCACGAAAGATTTTTCTCTTTTGTGTGTCGTCATACCCTTGATTATGAAGTTGCCCGCATGGTAATTTGCAATGTCGGCAAACCATGGGGTGTCGTCCTTAGAATCCACTACACCAAGAGTCTCGAGAGGAAATGTTTCGGTGATTTCCTTGTTCTCGAACTCATTCTTGTGAGGATCTTCTAAACGAGAGAGATGATCGGCCGCTAGATTCTCGGCTCTTTTTTTGTCAAGTATGGTGACATCAAATTCTTGGAGGAGGAGAAACCAACGGAAAAATCTCTGCTTAGCATGAAGCTTAGATAAGAGGTACTTGATAGCTGAATGATCCGTATACATGATGCTTTTCGTCAAGACGAGATAAGGTCGGAATTTCTTGAATGCATACACCACGACAAAGAATTCCTTTTCGGTTGTAGTGTATTTCATTTGAGCCTCGGTCATCGTCTTACTAGCATAATGGATAGGTCGAAAGTGCTTTTCATGGCGCTACCCTAAAACGGCCCCAATTGCATAATCACTTGCATCGCACATGATTTCAAAGGGTAATTCCCAATTAGGAGCAACAAGAATGGGAGCTTCGGTAAGTTTCCTTTTAAGAGTTTCGAAAGCTCTAACACAATCATCAATTGAAGTTAAAAGGAGCATCCTTCTCGAGAAGCTGTGTCATAGGTCGAGTGATTTTAGAAAAGTCTTTGATGAAACAACGATAAAAGCCCGCGTGGCCTAAGAAAATCCTAACTCCCTTGACGATTTTGGGATGAGGTATTTGGCGATGATGTCTATCTTAGCTTTATCTACCTCAATCCCCGCATTCGAGACCTTGTGCCCTAAGACGATTCCTTGTTTACACATAAAATGACATTTTTCCCAATTAAGCACAAGGTTGGTTTCTTCACAACGTTTTAAAATTTTATCGAGATTGGATAAACACGACGTGAACGAATCACCAAACACCGAAAATTCATCCATGAATACTTCCATCGACTTCTCGATCATATCATGAAAAATAGCCATCATACACCGTTGAAACGTTCCCGATGCATTACAAAGTCCGAACGGCATTCTACGATAAGCAAACGTTCCATATGGACACGTAAACGTAGTTTTCTCTTGGCCACGAGGGTCGATAGAGATTTGAAAGTAACAGGAAAAACCATCTAAAAAGCAATAGAAGTCATTTCCTGCAAGTCGCTCCAACATTTGATCCATGAAGGGCAAGGGAAAGTGGTCTTTAATAGTGAAGTCATTTAACTTTTGGTAGTCAATACACACCCTCCAACTGGTCACAACACGAGTGGGAATTAACTCGTTGTTTTCATTAGGCACAACGGTCATTCCTCCCTTCTTAGGGACACAATGGATTGGGCTCACCCATGGGCTATCAGAGATAGGGTAAATCATTCCCGCGTCAAGAAGTTTTAAGACCTCTTTTTTAATGACATCGTGAATTTTGGGGTTTACCCTTCTTTGATTTTGAATTGCGGGTTTGTAGTCCTCCTCCATTAAAATCTCGCGAGTACAAAATTTTGGGTCAATACCCTTAATGTCAGAAATTTTCCACGTAATTGCCCATCTATGAGCTTTAGGAATTTTCAAAAGTGCGGATTTTTCATCATCGGAAAGATCTTTCGCAATAATAACCGGCAACTTGTCATCACCTTCCAAGAATGCGTATTCAAGGTGAGATGGAAGATCTTTCAATTCAAGGATTGGCGGTTCCTCGATTGAAGATTTTTGTTTAACACTCATAACTTCCATCGGCGGAAGAAATGGTGGAATGAGAGTATCATTACCAATAATCACCTCATCTTCATTGTCGATTTCATTCAAAATAAAATCGCCTCCTTGGAATGGAGTGAGATTTGGTGTAGAATTAGCAAGAATTGGATCCATAATAGTGGGATTGCCACTTGACGAACTATCGGAAAAACCTAACACTTCTTGTGAAAACTCATCGCAAACCACATCGACTAACTCAATGTGGTTGATGGTAGCGATTGCATAAACATGAGAAGGTGTAGAGTTTTGAGTAGCGTTTATAACAAGTTCCTCTTCGTTGAATCGCAAAGTGATTTTTCTAGCATGAACATCAATGATCGATTTTGAGGTATCTAAAAATGGACGACCTAAAATTAGAGGAACTTGAGGATCCATGGGGATGTCCACTACAATGAAATCAAAGGGATAGTAGAACTTCCCTACTGTCACAAAAACGTCTTCGGCTACTCCACATGCGAGAATCGTAGAATGATCGACCATCTCGATTGACATTTTCGATGGAGTAAGAGCCGGAAGCGATAGCGATTTCTACATGGAAAAAGGCATCAAATCAATGCTCGCGCCAAGATCAGCCAAGGCAAGGCATCCTTCCATTTCTTGAATATCACAAGGAATGAGAAACTTCCCGGGGTCACCAACTTTTTCCGGTATTCGGCTAAGATAGACCGAAGAACAATTAGATAGCATAGAAAGCTTTTCCTTATCGTTCATCATACCCTTAAAAGTGGAAGCGAAACGAGGCATGTATAACAACACGTCGCCTAAACTCGCATTAAAATGCACTTGTTGAAACATTTTGATAAAAGATCAATTTGTTGTTTATTATGTTCTTCCAATTTCTCCTTGTTTCGTCTCGATGGGTAAGGTAATGGTGGTGTGGGTTGGGGCATAGGCATTGGCCTTGGAATCTCGGGTTTCACAATTGGTATTGGTTCAACCGTAGGTGTGGTTTGAGCGGTACTTCGTGGGCTTGTAATATGCTCCTTTTATACCATCACCTCGGGTTCTTTCTCGATTTCCTTCTCTGTAGAAGTACTAGGACGAGAGATTGGTTCCTTGAAAGTTTTACCATTACGAGTAGTAATAACCTTCATTTGTCCCTTCGGGTTTGCAATGGTATCACTAGAAAGACCACCCGAGGAAGAGGGTTTACACATGATAGCTTCAAACATACTAGCCATTCGATCTTTAAATTTAGATTGCCTTTTATCTGCTTTTAACAACTCTTGCTTAATCTCATGTTGACCTTGTTCCATCTTTTGTTGATTTTGTTGAAGAAGTTGAACGTTTCCTTCCATTTTATTAGCATGAGTTTTTAATTCATTAGCAAGTTCGTTTTTAAGATCGTTTTTCAACTCGGATCTTAAGCTAATCATATCACGTTGCATGTTATCAAACTTAGCATCATTTGCCTTAGCATAATCCAAAAATTCTCCTTGAAGATTTTTAGTGTGAGCATTTTGAAAACCTTGTGTAGTATTTTGAAAATCATGGTTTTGATTTTGATTTTGCACTTGCCCATTGTTCCCACTTTGGTAATTACCCTTGTTATAGTTACGTTGATTGCCATGATAACCACCACTTTTATTGTTGTTTCGATAGTTGTTAATATTTTGATTTTGTGGAGCTTGATTTGGGCGGGAACCTTGGCCGTTTTGGTTGTAAGTTCCCGTTGCTACGTAAGCACTCGAAGTGTTACCACCGGCAGTAATGCACTCAGAAAAATCATGAGCTCCACCACAAGATATACAACTCTTTTCAACCGCTTTAACCGATGCGGAATTCAAAGCATCTTGTGCTTTCCAATGTGTCATAAGCGTCGAAAACCTATCGAAAAACCGATTCTCCTCATTTGCTTCATCATGTAAGGAATTCATGTTACGAGATGATGACGATGAGCCCATAGTGGCAACACTCAGTGTGTTACGAGGGTTATAAACCTTAGATCTATTCTCGATAATCTTTAAAGCTTCATCGGTCGTTGATGCAATTCGAAAAAAACATGGTGAGGAAATTCAAGTAACATCTCCTTAAATCGTTCCCATGCAATTGAAAAACTTTCATTAGATCGTTGTGTAAACCTTGAAATCTCATTTTTCAAATATGTCGTCTTAGATGGCGGAAAAAATTGGTTCACAAACTTAGAGACAAGATCACCCCATGTCAAGATCGAATTTGGCGGTTCTTTATCGAGCCAAATTTTTACGGGTCCATCTAAAGAGTATGGAAACAAAATCATCTTAATGGCGTCATGTGGAACATCCTTAAACTTGCTTGTTGCGGTGAGAAGATTTAAATTCCGTATGTGATAATGTGGGTTGTCTTTTTCATGTCCGCGAAACTTGTTTGCTTGAAGCATCGACATTAGACCCGTCTTTTTAGCCTCAAAATATTGAGTCAAACAAGAATGTTCGGTCATAGGTTTCTATTGTAATATTTATTAGAACGTTGTAATAGGTAGTTAATTAGTCGTGGTTTACGGGCTTGGATTTAAACTAATTAAAGTCCAAAAGACAAGCCCAGCCCAATATATAGCCCATTAAAGCCCGCATGTGGGTGGACTATATATACTACCCTCCTAGCATGTTAGGAGGGTGGATGATCATTTGTAACTAATTCTTTCCTAATATAATATTCACCAAGTTAATCACCTCTTCTCTCTACTTTCTCTCACTACTTTCTCTCTCTAGGAATCCATCTCTTTTCATCTATTTTCTATCACTAATAATCTAAATAATATGGGACAACATTTGGTATCAATCGCCATGGGGTAGATTGTGTTTGGTTGTTTGGATTGAGTTTGATTCGGTTGATTTTTCTATATAAATCATCCCGAATTAAATTTTGTTTAGTATTTTCGGGTTAGCAATCTTGATATAAATCATTTATATCGATTTGGTAGGGATTTGGTTTGGTTTTCGTGGTCAAAATCGCAAGTTTTTGAGGTATTTAGATTGTTTTTGAGTTATGGTTTCTTTGCCTCAAGAACATTTCGAAAAGAAAATTTTTAGAAAAGGGTTAACTATTCCGAAAAAATAGTTTTTCGGAAAAGGGTTTTCTATTGCGAAGAAGTGAATATACTGAAATAGGGATTTTTCTAAAAAAGTGGATTTTCCGAAATTTTTTCTGAAATCATCATTATTCCGAAAAAGATTCTGAAGATTTCACTATTCCGAAGAAGTGTTTCTCTGAAAATCTACTTATTCCGAAGAAACGTTTATTCCGAAGAAGGTAAATTTCTCTGAATTTGGTATTATTCCGAAGATTATTCCGAAGATTCTTCCGAAGATTATTCCGAAGATTATGCCGAAGATTATTCCGAAGATTATTCCGAAAAGTCTCAATTTCTGAAAAAGCATTTATTCCGAAGATTATTCCGAAGATCTACGTTTTTCTGAAATCACCATTATTCCGAAGAAATTGTTTTTCCTGAAAACATCAATTTTCCGAAGATCCACATTTTTCTGAATACACCATTATTCCGAAGAAATTGCTTTTTCTGAAAACATCAATATTCCGAAGAAATGCATTTCTCTGAAAAACTTGTTATTCCGAAATACTCAATTTTTCTGAAAATGTTAGTTATTCCGAAAAAACCCCAAAAGTGTGATTTTTCGTCTTCGATTTTTTGGTTTCTTATGAAGATAATTTATAGAGGATTTTGCCATTTTTCATCGACAACAACAATCAACACACATCTACTTAAGATCCATTTTCAATTCATCAATTTCAAGTCTCTAGATATGGATTCTACTCAAGAGTATCGTGTCACAAACAACAATATCATGGTGGCGGGGATTAAAGAGAGACCACCAATGCTTGTGTCTGGTAGGTATGCTCAATGGCAATCACGTTTCATACGATATCTTGATACAAGACCCAATGGTGATGCCTTGAGAAAATGTATTACTCATGGACCATATGTATTAAGAAAATCTCAATTCCTCCAAGAGCAGCCACAGATACTACTGATCCAATTCCTGCAAGTGAACGTGATGAAACAAGAGTTGATCTCACATCTGAAGATTGTGCTTGGCATGATGCGGAGAAGGAAGCCATCTATATGGTTCTAAGTGGGATTGGAGATGACATTTATTCCATGGTTGATGCTTGTCCTACAGCACATGAAATGTGGACTGTTATTGAACGCTTGCAGGAGAATCACTCAACAAACAAGATGTCAAAACAAACTTGTTTTGGAATTTTGGCAAGTTTACTTCAAGGGATGGAGAATCAATTGACTCTTACTACTCCAGGTTTTATAAGATGATGAATGACATGACAAGAAATAATCTGCAAGTCTCCACCATGCAAGTCAATGTTCAATTTCTTCAACAACTTCAACCCGAGTGGACACGGTTCGTCACTTTGGTGAAACAACAAGAAAAGTTAGACGAGGTCTCATATCATCGACTCTTTGACATCTTGAAGCAATTTCAGAATGAAGCAAATGAGATTCGAGCTGAACGTGTTGCAAAGACGACTAATCCACTTGCTTTAGTGACTACCACTCAACATGTTCAAGATCCTCACTCTCGTGCTCCTAAGCCATACTCCACTACATCATCTTCACCACAATATTTCACTACATCATCTACACCACGATATTCCACATCATCTACGACTTCATCTTCCACAAAATCTCGAGGTAAAGTGCCAAGAGCACCATCACGACCATCTGAATCATCATCTGAAGAAGATAGTGATGAAGACCAAGCTCAAAAGAATCGAGAGATGAAACAACAAATTGCTTTCATAATGAAGACTTACAAGAAAATCTAAAAACCCACCAACAACAATCTTCGTACATCATCTAACACAAAGAACCGATATGTTGAAATTCCTCCAAGGTATGACACACGTCGACGTGGTGAAAGTCCTTCTAGGTATGATCGACATAATCCAACACATGTTGAGGGTTCTGCAAGGTATGATAGACAAACTGCCAAGTATGATACTCAGAGGATTGCTGTTGCTACTATGAATAGGGAAACGGTTGGAAGTCAAGTGGTTCAGCAGAGTGGGATTCAATGTTTTAATTGCCAAGGTTATGGGCATATGGCAAAGGAATGCAGGAATCCAAAAAGGGTTAGAGACTCCAGCTATCATAAGGAAAAGATGCTGCTATGCAAGAAAATGGAAGCAGGGGTTAAATTGTCAGATGAGGAAGGAGCAATGCTTGATGATACTGATGATGAAGATTCTGATCAAGAGCTCGATGCACATTACTCGTACATGGCAAAGGTTGAAGAAGATCTCAAAGTCACTGAAGATGACAATGGCCCTATCTTTGACACTGAGCCAATCGATAAGGTACACACTACTGATGAATATAATGTGTTTGGTGATATTCCTGAGCATAGTGATCTACCCAATGCCATTAATGACACGTGTATGCTGGAAACGGTTGATAGCAATACCACACCCGCTTCATCAGACATGTGCAATAATGAGTCTGAGGATGATCAACATGCAAATGAATATGATGAAGAGGAACGTATTACGCTTGCTAATTTAATTGCTACTTTATAAAAAGATGTCACTGAAAATAAAAAGAGTTAAAAGCAATTAAAGAAGGCAAACGCTACGCTTACTCAAAAATTTGAAGAGTGCGAAGCTGCTCTTATCAAATCGACTGAGATGACTGAAAGCTATAGAGATGAGCTCCTTCAGAAAACCAAAGAGCTTGAGGGGTACAAGGGAAGTGCGTTAAAAAGTCAAAAGGACGATTTTCAAAACACATATAATACAACTCTTGAGTTATTAGCTAAAGAGAAGCGTCAATATAATGTTTTCTTAATGGATGAACGCCAAAAAACGTACCTTGCCAACACCAAAGTTAATGAACTTGAACAAAAGCTCTCTATGACCACTACTGATTCTGCTAAAATTCTTGAGGATAAGAAACAAGAGGTAGATGCGTTAAAACAAGACTTCAAAAGTAGATATGACAAAGAAACTGAAAAAGTAACGAAACTAGAAGCACAAGTCGAATTTTTGAAGAACGTTGTTTATAAAACGCATGATTCTATTCAATCCGTAAGAATGCTAGCACCTCCGTCGATGTTTAAGGGCCAAGCTAGCTTTTTAAGTCCTGAGTACCTTTCCAAAGCTTAAGCTGCGAACCCATGTCTTTATCTTGATGAGACTGAAAGAACCAATCTTGATTGCATGCCTGTTAGTGCCAATAGTGAAGAGACTGCCCTTTGGGATGATGACAGTTGATCACTTGTCAATAAGGAGTTTGTGAAACCATATAATTATGCTTATGAGAATAGTCTTTATGGTCTTTTCAACAAACAAACTCAGAAAAATCTTGAGTAAGTGTTTCTAGAATGCAAACAAAAGAGAATTCAATGGAAGAAAGCATTTGCCCCTAAGAAATCTAATGTTTATAAATACATAATCTACCTCCCTCTAGATGAATCTAAAAGCAAGTGTAGGAAAAATTAGGTATTCTTAAACACCACATAGATAATGTTAAATCTATTGTTGAAAGAGACTGGGCAAAACGTGAAAATGCTGAGTGGACACGTCTGATTCCTCAAGATATTACCTTGCTTGTGAAAGAACTCTTAATTCCTAACACGGCGTTGATTAAAGAAACTGTTCTTCAACTTGAGGAGTTCATTCGGACTGAAATGTATGATGATTTAAAATATGTTGAATCTCTTGAGAAACACATTGAAGATCTTCAAATGGAGAAGTCTGATTTTCCAGATGAATATGATTTACTCTTGCAAGAATGCGTTTCTAAATATGTTATGTGTGCTTATTTTACATCTTGTGCTGATATTGATGAATATTCTGAAGTTGCATGCCAATATCTTGATAAGATCAAAGAATGTGAACGTCTTGAAACTAAGCTTTCGAAACGTAAAGAAAATGTTGACAAAAAGGCTTTTGAGTTACTTCAACACAAAATCGATTTCCTTCAAAAATATTGTCATTCACTTGAACTTGCTTTGCAAAAAGACATTGGTAGTTTTCCACATAATAATAAACTGCAAGAAAAACTTTCCCAAACGTTTTGAGAAATGAATGAACATAATTTGGAAATTAAAGGGTTGAAAGCTCAGTTACAAGACAGGGACAGAGCTATAACAGAGTTGCAGAAACTCGTTGCTAAAATGGGTGGGAAAATCGTGGAACCTAGCATTAAGAAACCTGTTGTTAGACAACCCAATGCTTCTAAAGTGAATAGATCCTCTATCTTGGGAAAACCATCTGCTTTATCAAATTCCTCGTTTGCAAAACCTGTGTTTGCCCCCAAGATAGATGGAAAGGAAAGGTTACCACAAAATCAACCCATAAGGTATGCCATAGCACCAAGCGTTAAACACACTAATGTGATTAAACCAAGGATGTATAGAATGACCACTAAGCCCACAAACAAAGTTATTCAATCGCCTCAGACTTCTAGAAACACTAATATTCGTGTTTCTTCTACTACAGGAATAGTCTCCACTACTAGTGTTAGCCGGCCTCAGCTTAAGAGCACTCAAGTGAATGATAAGGTCTGGAAACACAAGAATCAAGGGAAGATGAAGGAAGTAGAAGAACACCCTAGGAATTTGAATGTTTTTAAGAATAAAAAGTCTATAATCGCATGTAATGACGATATGAATGATGTGAATGATTTGAATGCTATGAATGTGAAACTTGTTTGTGTCAAATGTGGCAAGTGTGCTAATGCTAATCATTCTATGTGTGCTATGAATAAAGTCAAAGGCGTAGATACTAGAACAAAGAAGCAAGTTGCGATGCCTATTAGAGCTAGTAAACCCAAACGCAAAGTGAATCATTCTAGTGTTACCCCCACTAAGAAAAGTAATGCATCAGACTCCACCACTAAGAATCCTAGAAGCAAAATTAAGGAATTATATGAGTCTGCTAGCAAGTCTGGGAAATGGTGGTTTGCTAATCAATGTCCTCCCGGATATAAATGGATGCCGAAAGCTAGGACAGAAAATGTGAAAACGAGTGTTAGTTTGCCTTTAAATGTTGGTAAGGACACTAATGATTCTATTATCACAACTACTGTGGTATCCAAATTAGCAAATGCTCCATCGTGTTCTAACTCTTCTGCAGGTGATACAAATAATTCTCTTCATACTGGACTCCGGATACATGAAGCACATGACGGGGAATCTCAAGCTTCTAATTATCTTCATGGAGAAGTTCCTGGGTACGGTCCGATTTGGAAATGATCAATTTGCACCGATCCTAGGATATGGAGATTTGGTTCAAGGGAATATTACGATTAAAAGGGTATACTACGTCGATGGGCTCAATCACAATCGTTTCTCGGTTGGTCAATTCTGTGATGCGGATTTGGAGGTTGCTTTCAGAAAGAAGACATGTTTTGTTCGTGATTATGATTGGAATGACTTACTTACCGGTACACGGGGTACTGATCTTTACACAATTTCACTTCAAGACACAACTTCATCAACTCCAATTTGCTTCATGGCTAAAGCTTCAACGAATCAGGCATGGTTATGGCATCAACGTCTTTCTCATCTCAACTTTGATACCATTAACTTGCTTTCCAAGAAAGATATTGTGAGAGGCCTTCCAAGTTTGATATTCATCAAAGATCATCTTTGTTCTTCTTGTGAACTTTGTAAAGCTAAACGAAGTATCTTCAAAACAAAGACCACACCAAGCTCTAAAGGACGGTTAGATCTTCTTCACATGGATCTGTGTGGTCCCATGCGTGTTCAGAGTATCAATGGAAAGAAATATATTCTGGTAATAGTCGATGATTACTCAAGGTACACATGGACTCACTTCTTGAGGTCCAAGGATGAAACACCCGACGTTCTCATCAGCTTCCTTAAATTGATACAACGTGGTCTTCAAGCTCAAGTTAAAGTGGTTCGTACTGACAGAGGTACAGAATTTTTGATTTCAAATCTGAGAAAGTATTTTAAAGCCGAAGGGATTGAACATGAAACATCTATTGCTCGAACACCCGAACAAAACGGCGTTGTTGGAAGACGAAACCGTACTTTGGTTGAAGCTGCTCGAACATTATTATCCGCTTCAAAACTTCCACTATACATTTAAGCCGAAGCCGTGTCAACCGCATGCTACACACAAAACCGCTCCTTAATTATCCCAAGACACGAAAAGACACCATATCACATAATTCATGATCGAAAACCTTCACTCAAAGACCTTCATGTTTTTGGATGTACCTGTTACATTATTCGAGATGGTGAAAATTTGGATAAGATGAAAGAAAAAGGTGATGCATGTATTCTTGTGGGATATGCAACTCAGACCAAGGGGTATATAGAGTATACAACAAGAGAACAAAATTGATTATCGAGACTATTCACATCCGATTTGATGAATACAAGAAAGGACACTTGAACAAAACAGTTTAAGTCCCGATCCACAACGACAAATGACTTCCGTTCACAAGCGCACGGAACTCGGAACTCAAGACCACAACAATGAACCGTCAAGTTCAACGCTGGTTCCAGAACATGTTCCTAGAGCTGATATGACAGTCGACACGACAATTGAAGAGTTGGAAATGTTATATGAACCAATGTATGATGAATATTTCACGGGGGAGAAACAAGTTGTATCGAAGTCTTCCGCTGTCACTCATGATAAGAATGATGATACCGATCATCTTCAACAACCGGATACAATTTCATCTACTTCAACACGGGTTGCTGCAGATTTACCTCCTCAGAATATCACTTCAACAATCGATCCTACAACATCCAGGACTATTGTCATTGCTCCAGAGAACACAAATCAAGCAGACGATGCATTATCTGACGAAGACGAATTTATCAACCCATTCGGTACACCGGTACACGAAATTGGAGAGTCTTCTACTCGCCATGTTGATCCGTCAAATATGCACATGTTCTACCAACGACATCCTTCAACACATCATTAGACCCGAGATCATCCTTTGGTTCATGTAATTGGAAACCCTTCACAGCCAGTTCGTATAAGACGACAGCTTCACACCGATGGCGATGTTTGTATGTTCGCACTCGCCGTGAGTTCAGCTGAACCGAAAAACATCAAAGAAGCCATGGCTGATCATGCTTGGATTGAATCGATGACGGATGAACTTCAACAATTTGAAAGACTTAAAGTCTGGGAACTTGTTGACAGACCATTCGATGTAACACCATTAAATCTTCGATGGATCTGGAAAAACAAGATGGATGAAGAAAACACGATCATCAAGAATAAATCTAGGCTAGTAGCTAAAGGGTATGGACAGAAAGAGGGTATTGATTTTGAAGAATCATTTGCACCAGTAGCTCGAATGGAAGCGGTCAGGATTTTCCTTGCTTATGCTGCACATAAGGGATTTATCGTTTATCAGATGAACGTAAAGACGGCATTTCTTTAACGATCCTTTGAAGGAAGAAGTTTATGTCACGCAGCCGGAAGGATTCGTCATTCCTCATTATCCTGACAAGGTTTATCGTCTCCACAAAGCACTTTATGGACTCAAGCAAGCTCCAAGGGCGTAGTATGACGAGCTTTCGAAATTTCTGGTCTCCAAAGGTTTCTCAAAAGGTTCCATTGATTTAACTTTGTTTACTTATAAATATGGGGATGACATTTTGCTTGTGCAAATTTATGTTGATGACATTATTTTCGGGTCTACAAACCCAAAACTTTCAAAATGGTTTGAAAAAGTAATGCACAGCAGATTTGAAATATCTATGATGGGCGAACTAAAATTCTTTCTAGGAATTCAAGTTCACCAATCCCCAAGTGGTATCTTTATTAACCAAGCTAAGTATTGTCAAGAGATAATCACAAAGCATGGTATGACATCATGTGACCCCGTTGGGACACCATTATCAACCACATCCCTAGATGCTGATTTGGAGGGATTACCCATAGATCAAACGAGATATCGTTCCATGATCGGGTCCCTCATGTACTTGACAGCAAGCAGACCTGATATTCATCATGCTACATGTTATTGTGCACGATATCAAGCACGACCCACTGAAAAGCACCTCAAGGAGGTTAAACGGATCTTTCAGTACCTTAAGAATACCATTCACATGGGACTCTGGTATCCGAGGGAAATCGGTTTCTTTCTAACGGCCTATTCAGATTCTGATCATGTAGGGTGTCTTGATACACGTAAAAGTACTTCTGGTGGTGCATAATTTCTAGGACAAGATAAGCTTGTGGGATGGTCTTCCAAGAAGCAGGATTGCACGTCACTTTCATCAGCCGAAGCGGAGTATGTGTCTCTATCTGCGTGTTGTGCTCAAGTTCTTTGGATGAGAACATAACTCACGGATTATGGCTTTCACTTTGATAAAGTACCTATGTACTGTGACTCAAAGTCGGCCATAGGCATCTCCTGCAATCCGATACAGCATTCCCGCACGAAGCACATTGATGTCAGATATCACTTCATTAAAGAACAAGTTGAAAAGGGTATTGTTGAATTATACTTTGTTGGAACTGATTACCAATTGGCTGACTTGTTTACAAAAGCTCTTTCGAAAGAGAGGTTTGCGTATCTTGTTAGGCAAATTGGTATGAGATGTTTGACTCCAGCAGAACTGGAGATTCTGGCAAAGAAGCCTGCTTGATTCATTTATCAAACATCTATCTGTAAATATTAATGAAAAAGAAAAATACAAAATTAAAAAATCTTTGATAATCCAAAAATATTCTTCTCGACATGTCTTTCAGTATCGATAATATGGACGTACCTAGAAATGTCGCTCAATAATGACACGGGTGTGTACATAAAGCTCGAATGAAAGTTGTAAATATTTTTCAAAACATGTCATTTCTATCTTTTCAAAAGGCAATTGTCTCTTTTGGACAATATTTCCAACAACGGGCAGAGCAATCTATCTTGGGTTGAGCTTGTCACAAAATATTCCACGTTTTGAGCTCAACACAATGGTTTGTAATCACTTTCAGACTGCAACCCGGATCTAAATTCACGGGGGAGTGTACGCTTTTGTACTCTTACCCTTAGCAAAAGAAGTTAAATCTTCTT
Source organism: Glebionis coronaria (assembly GCA_025667525.1). Lineage (NCBI taxonomy): Eukaryota > Viridiplantae > Streptophyta > Magnoliopsida > Asterales > Asteraceae > Glebionis > Glebionis coronaria. Next base: position 171,465,281 of record CM046877.1, on the reverse strand, counting down.
ACACTTGAGTGGATTCATCAAGACATTCAAAGTCTACGAACTCAAGTTTATGCTTTAGAAAAACCTTTTCGACAAAAAGAATTGATTTTTCAAAAAGCGTGGAACACAATTTTTTCAAGAATTTCTCAATGATATTCAAAATCTTTCAAAAATTGTGTGTTTAACAACTCCCATCCTCAAAAAGCGGAATGTGGATCATATCCTCACAATGACAATTCAATTGGATCAATTTTTGAGGGGGAGCATTTTAACCTCATGCAAAAGATTAACACATTTTTCTCCCGGAGATTTTCAATACTATTTTTCAAAATATATTTTAATCAAATTTGGTATCTCTAATATCAAAAGATTTTATATATTAGAGATAGGGGAGAAAATGTGATTAAAATGTGATCTAAAGACTCAAGCACTCATGGTTACGATCAAAAACCCACAACATCTTTAATTCACGACGTTATTGGTGTCAAAAGGGCGGTTAGGTTTAAGTCCTATGATCCAATCAGAACCGGAGGGATCTTCCCAGGGACAATTCAATAGATTATTAGAAGTCCTTAGGAAAGATGGAGTAGAGTGTGAACGTAGCTGAATGCCGACTAAGTACTGATGATAGCACGGGAACAATCACAAAAAGGTGCTATTAATGATGTCTTGGTAAGCATTGAAGGGGTTGAAGAATGAAAAGAAATGTAAGGATAAAGGGTCTAAAGAAAGAAGCCCTCCATACAACTTAGGCAGAAACCGGGTCAACTCATCATGAAGACAAACTCATCATGGACCCAGTGATGTGAAGCACAACCCTCTCCTAGCTACTCAGGCTTCTCTCAAAAGAAGTTTGTTTTATTGTCACAGAAATCAACACGATTTCTATTGATTTTCTCACTCCGAGATAGTTGATATTGAACAGGTGGCATCTGCTCCAGCCTCCGACCACTAAAAGTGCACAAATAGAGTCTAGAGCCAAGAGATCAATCAAATCTCGTTAGGATACACGGATGAAGATCAAGATAGTCATACGCTATATCCTTGTGATATTGCTAGAACACTCAGAGTGATACTACTTAGTATTCACAATGATGAGTGGAAATCCTTCTAGTGTTAACATCAAACAGCACTGCGGTAGGTCATATGCAAGATTCTTTATGACTTGAACATATGTAAAACTGAAAAGCAACAGTGGTTTTATTCTGAATTGATTCAAACTCGTTTCAGGTTTCTACGCAATATCTTTATGGTCTTGCCAGAACATTCAGAGTGATATTCAGTAATATTCACAGTGACGAATGGAAATCCTTCTAGCGTCAACATCAAACAGCGCTACGGTAGGTGACTTGTGAGATTCTTATGAATCAAACTTGTGTCAACTGGAAAGCAACAATGGTAAGATTCTTAATGAATCAAACTTGTTCCAGGAATTTGAATTGGCGACGTTAATCAAGCGGATATTTATCCAATTGATTCACTCTTTATGTTCGCAGTCTTGCTTTGAGATGGTCGAGTAAAGAGAACGACTAGTACAGCCGTGAAACCCTGTCAAGGAGATTCTTAATTGAATCTACCTAATCATAGGTACGGTATTTAATATCGTATAACGGTCTTCACCGACCGGAGGTAAAACGCTACCGATTTAGGACGAATGTCAAAGCCATTCAGTCCTTGTCTATGTTTTGTCTCGAGAAGGTGGCGTCACGGTGTACTCAGCAAAGTCAAAGATTCAAAACCACATATTCATGCCCAAAGACTTATTCAACAATTAATAGTGTGAGCATGTGGATAAAGACACAAGATCGTAAGATGGCAAAGACGAGTCAAGAATGATTTGAAGATCTCAAGATAAAAGACAAAGTCGAAAGACAATGATAAAGGCTCAAAGATCACAACATGAAGGAACAAAACTACTGTTACACGTTCAAGACTTATTTATGACGAAATTCATAAATCTCCATTGGAATCCAAATATCAAAGAGGAATGACCTCACATTGGGGGAGATTGTTAGCCTCAAAATATTGAGTCAAACAAGAATGTTCGGTCATAGGTTTCTATTGTAATATTTATTAGAACGTTGTAATAGGTAGTTAATTAGTCGTGGTTTACGGGCTTGGATTTAAACTAATTAAATTCCAAAAGACAAGCCTTGCCCAATATATAGCCCATTAAAGCCCGCATGTGGGTGGACTATATATACTACCCTCCTAGCATGTTAGGAGGGTGGATGATCATTTGTAACTAATTCTTTCGTAATCTAATATTCACCAAGTTAATCACCTCTTCTCTCTACTTTCTCTCACTACTTTCTCTCACTACTTTCTCTCTCTAGGAATCCATCTCTTTTCATCTATTTTCTATCACTAATCATCTAAATAATATGGGACAACACGTCTTGATCTCGAAATTCTCCGCAAGGATAGCGGGAATCACAATAGCTTCTCCAAAACCCTCGGTGGGTGCTTGAAGCAACTCCATCATAGTACGATTAGCCATAGTGAATATTGGTTCTACAACGGGTTCGACAATTGGAGGTTCTTCTTCAATCAAAGGATCTTGATTTCCTTCCTTTTGACGATGTTTGCGAGCTTGTTTTGCTTGATTACGAGTTTGCATAAACGTGACGTAGAACATGGAGGTGAGCAAAGAAGATTCTTTTTGGGTTTTTGTTGTTTTTTAATTGTTTTTGTGTTTTTGATTGTTTTTTATTTTTTTGGATTTTGTGTGTATTTGTAGACAACAATGTACCAAATCTCTCCTCGAATCAAACTCTTGATTAAAGGAGCCTCAAAGAATGAAAACGATCACGTGAAGTGAACGTCTTCAATTGACTTTAGAACTTTGGTGAAAACCAAATTGTTCAAGAGGGTTTAATCACAAAGAAACCAAGCAATATATATGATATGTAATAATAATTTAGGCGGAAAAACCCTTGATTAGGCTAAAAAGAGACAAAAACGTGCTGATGCAGGAACTTAATAAGTGTGAAAACACTTATCCTTTTACCACTCAATTATAATAATAACCAAGCCAAAACGTGTATTTTATGTCGTAAATGTCAGAATTATGCGTGGTTTGTGTTTTTGTTGTGATTTAGGATCAAAATGTGAAAAGAGAAGAAAACACGGGCTTTCACGGGCTTTTATCGAAGAAAAAGACAAAAGACGAAGTCAAAAGATCAAGAGTGCAAAAAGAACGGATGTCCAAGGCCTATTCTGAAGATTTATCGAAGAAAAGTCTAAAGACGGAAGTTTAATAAAGCCGAAGAACTCAAGTCTAATTAATGAAGAAATTATAAGACGAGTTTAAATAATCCCGAGACAAAGTCGAAAAAGTCGAAGAATTTAGAAGACGAAAAGACGAGAGAAGAAAGAAAGAAGCAACACATGCTAACCTTCCTAATCCTCCTATAAATACCCTCCTAATGACACATTAGGAGGTGTTGGCTAACTTGACAAACTAGGCTTCCACCCTTTAATTACTTGCACTTTCTTATTGTCATTTACCTAATTGCACCTTTAATTTCTTGCCTTTAAATTCAAGTAAGTCCTTTAATTTTGTTATTGAATCTTATTTTTAATCAAGTTCTTATTTTTAATCTCTCATTCTACCTTTCTTGTTTTGCTTAATCTTTATGTTTATGTGCTTATTGTTATACTTATTGATTAAATGTTATATTTTTATGCTTTTGATTGTTTTGGATTATTGATTTTATAGCTTATTTTTGTCTTTCTTATATTTACTTAAGAGTTTTTAAAAGTTATTTTATAAAAAAGTTGTTTTCGAATATCTTTTTCATTTAAGTGTTTTCAAAAGTTTATAAATTTTAGCTTATTAGCTTTTTCTTATACGTGTTTTGATTAAGTTTTTAGTCGTGTGCTTATTTGGTTAATAGCTTATTTGACATTGCTTATTACGTTTTTCTTTTACTGTTATTCCGATTAACCCGTCAGAAAAGGGCTTTGCATTCCGACGGGCATTCAGATCAGTGGATCGGAAAAGGGTTTGTTATTCCTATTTGGATTCCGATTTGACATTCCGATCAGGGGTGTTTGTTTGGTATTCCGACTAGGCTTTGTGGTGACAGCATTCCGACATCCTCATTCCGATCGTCCCAAGGTTTGTCATTCCGATAGTGGATTTCGATCATCATTCTGACAGAGGTACTCTTGGTACATTCCGATCTGGATTCCGACCGTGTTCCATATTCCGATAGTAGTGGTAAGTTTGGAATCCGATAGGATTCCGACGGATCATTCCGACGAGATTCCGATGGGTGTATTCCGACAGGTTTTGGTTTAATATTTTACCTTAGTTTTATTTTTAAGTTTGCATTGTCTTAAGTTTTCAAACTTTCAGTTTTTATTAACTTGTCAAATTTACTTTTCGTCGAGCTTTAATTTTAAGTCATTTAATTAATTTACTTTTTAAAGTTTTAATATTGCACCATTACGTTTTAATTTCCAAAAATTGCACGCTTCCCGGAATCTCTGTTTTTACCAAGTGTTTTTCTAACTTTAGAGAAAAAGTGACAGTTTTTCTAGATTTGCTTTTAGCCTATTTTAATTACGTTTCGCATTTACATTTTAATTAGTTTTAGTTTTATTTACCCGTCATTTACTTTAAAGTCTTGCAATTTAATTTTACTACAACGACCAATCTATTATTTTATCCACCAAAAGACAACTGAATAACACGTTAACCAGTAATCAAATCGAAAAGACTGGAACAACGATATTTTTAACCGAGTAAAATCCAGTTATTAAATGGCGCCGCTGCCGGCTCTTTTCGTGAAGATTAACGGTTTTCTGTGAGAGACGCGTTGAATTTTGGGATTCGTTCATTTGTGAACGTTATTTTTCTTGCTCAAAAATTTTTCAAAAAATCCATAAAAATTAAAAATTGTTAAAAATCCATAAAAATTAAAAAATTTCAAAAATCCAAAAAGATTTTTATTTTTATTTTTACACATACATTGGAGACCAATCTACACCACTTGAAGAAAATTCTTATGTGGTTGAAACAAGTCCACTAGCCGATGGAAAAGAATTGCCTTATATACCTGATGACCTAGATATGGTGTCAAATGATGCATTTATTGGGCCGAACATGGTTCCGTCGGACATTGAGGTGACTGCAACAAGCCCACTAGCTGATGGTCAATAATTGCCTTATATACCAGATGATCTGGATATGGTGCCTGATGATGCATTCATTGGTCCAAACATGGTTCCATCAGACATTGAAAACTTTCTGCTTAATCTTGATGAGGAATGGAATAGCAATTTGCTGGTTGAGATGGATAAGTATATCGCTGGATGATGACGTATAGTCCCCAACCGGGTCATGAACCCGGCCCACGGGTACTACCTGCATCCGGGCCAACACGAATGGGTTGGATTAATATCATTTGAGCTTATGGGCTTGAATTAACAGTGGCCGCATAAGATGTGTGCGGCCCACGGCCCGGTACGGCTGGTACAGGGTTAGACAGAATCACAATCTTATTAGGATTGGGATTTACCTCAAAGTATAGGATATACACTCACCATAATTAGAAGATAACAATCAAACTAATTATGATGATTATCCTTTGCTTATGGCCAAAGCATCGGTGACAGCCCACTAGGGTTTCACCGCCTATATAAGGAACCTCCAAGGGTTCCACAAAGGTATCACATTCTCTTTACTCTCAACCTACAGCCGATTATCTAACCCTTAACCGATAACTTACTCTCACGCTGGAGTCTAATCGTGGGATACGTTCCCACGGTAAGCTTAACGCATGTTGTTTTAGTGTGCAAGATTTCAGCAAGACATTCACTTGGTGCAAGAGCCGGATTCCAGCCTACCTGAATTATGTTGGAAATACGTTTTTACGTATTTAGGAAGATTCGGTCACTCCGACAATATATTAAGTAGTAGCTCGTAGTCTAGATATCTTTATTAAACAAACAAAGTCAAGCCTAGCCTACAACATGTGTAGGCCGGCCTAACAATGTAAGCACAAGCCTATCACAAGGCTTGGGTATATAAACCCTCTCCTTTGATGGAGAGGGTGTGTGTTCCTCAGTTTTACACATAGTGAAAAAGTGTTTTCTTTCACTTTCTCTCTCTAAGTGTGTGTGTTCTCACCATCTCTCTATCTCTTTCTCTCTCTAAAACATAAGCAAGATTTACATATCCTACAAATGGTATCAAGAGCCATGGGATGATTGTATTGTTCATGTGTTTGTGTTCTTGATTCATACGCCTATTTTGATCCGTTTTTACACGAACCAAAATTTTTTTTGTGTTTTTGATGGTTTTTTATTGATACAAATCTTCTACATAGTTGTGGTAGGGATTTGGTATAGTTACTTTGGCTAAAAACACAAAATTTTTGGGTTTTTTGATCAGTTTTTGGCTTAAAATCACGAATTGGTTGAGTTTTGTCCGAGAAAAGTGGGAATTATTCCGATCAGGTCATCGGAAAGGGGTTTATAGGACATTCCGATCAGTATAATCGGAATAGGGTTTAGGGATACGATTTTGGTACTTTCCGATTAGGTATTCCGATCAAGGTATTCCGATTTGGTATTCAGATTTGATATTCCGATCAAGGTATTCCGATCAGGGTATTCCGATCAGCATTCAGATAATCACATTACGATCAGCATTCAGATAATCACATTCCGATCAGCATTCCTATAAAGTATTCCGATAGGACATTCCGATCAGCATTCAGATCACTATTCCGATCAACATTCCGATAATCACAAGTGTGTAATTTTGACTTGGAATTTTCGGTTTATCGAGGACATATTTTAGGGGATTTTAACATTGTTTCTCGACTTCAACTCACAACAACAAACACATTTACTTTCTTTCATTGATCGATCAACGTTTGTAAATCTTCACTTATTGAAATGGAGTACACATCTCTTACGGATAAGTCCATCCTCTCGGGTACGGATAATCGTCCACCAATGTTGGTGAAGACTATGTATGAGGAATGGGCTTCCCGAATGGAACTTTATATGTTGAACAAGGAGAATGGACATCTCATTTGGGCATCGGTGCTCAATGGACCATTAGATTATGGTACAGTGACGGAAGGTACAACTACTCGTCCTCGCACAACGGGTGAATTGACTGAAGATATGAAGATTCAAGACAAATGTGATAATTTTGCTACAAACATCATTCTCCAAGCCCTTCCTCCAGATGTCTACAAACTCGTCAGCAAACATAAAGTTGCCAAAGAGTTATGGGATAGAATTCGTATTCTCATGCAAGGCACCTCGTTAACTAAACAAGAACGAGAGTGTAAGCTTTATGATACTTTTGATAAGTTGGCCTATGTGCCAGGGGAGACTCTCAATGATTACTATCTGAGATTTACCCTATTGTTGAATGAGCCTAATATCTATGGCATGACAATTCCTACCTTTCAATTAAACACCAAGTATTTGAACACTCTTCCTTCAGAATGGAAAAAATACGTGACGGATGTTAAATTGGCTAAGGACTTGCATAACACCAATGTGGATCAACGTCAAGCTTTTCTTCAACAACACGAATGCCATGTGATTGAGGCTCGGTTGTCTACACCTCAAGTTCATGATCCACTTGCAATGTATGCTTCTCAACAAAACATGGCTTATACTTATCAACAACCATCATACTTGCAGCAACCACCACCACACACCTATCAGCAACCATCTTATCAACCACCAATGATGCCACAGCAAGCATTTCAACAAGGTGTTCATCAACAATCTTTTCCGCAGCAACCATCATAGCAGACATCACCATCACAAGCCAACACTTCTCCATTGGGCTATACTCCTCAGCAAGGATATTTTCCTATTGAAGCACAACCAGCACAAGCTTTCTACTCTAATGAACTTCTACCAATCCAAGCACCGGTCTTTACTCCAAATGATACGCCAGCTGATGTTCTAAACCATCTCACAGCCTACTTGTCAAAACTTGTTGCAACTAGAGGATTTCCACCAACAAACAATCAGCTTCGCACCTCATCAAATCCTCGACAACAAGCCACTGTTCAAGATGGTCAAGTGACAGTGTAACCTATTCAAGGAAGGCAAAATTCATATGGACCTCCTACAAGGACTGGGAACAATCAAGCTGTGAATTCTCAAGCTAGTGGAAATGGAAGTCCTATTGGTCCTAAAAAGGTTGTGACTTGCTACAATTGCCGAGGACAAGGTCATATGTCTAGGGAATGCACTCAGCCGAAAAGGAGGAGGGATGATGCATGGTTTCGTGAGAAGATGTATTTGGTTGATGCTCAGTCTAAGGGGAAGATTTTGGATTTAGAGGAGTTAGCATTTCTTGCAGACCCAGGGGCAGCAGATACTGAAGGCATTGCAGTCGTTTCCACTTCTAATGCAGCTTATCAAGCTGATGATCTTGACGCATATGATTCGGATTGTGATGACATTCACTCTGCCCAAGCTGCTCTCGTTGCTAATAAAATTGATGATAACCAACATCAAGTTGGGCATGAAAATGACAACCTCGAACAGCATTCGGGGACTAGTAACTCAAATGATGTGGTACCCAATCCTACACATTTGAGTGAACCTCAACCAAATGCTACGACGGGTATGGAATCTTATGCTCAACATGATTTGGTCATGGTGCCTAAACATATTATTGATCAAATGCATATGGCCCTCAGACAATCCGTAGATACCAATTCCACCCTAACTGCTGAGCTTGCGTTGCATAAAGAAAAAGTCAAAACTTTTGAAATGGTCCCTCAAGCAGAGAAAATATCATGTTCTGAATTTGACCAATTTCGTTTTGAAAAGATTGAACACTTGAAAGAAATAGAATCATTAAAAGCTAATCTTTCCAATGAATTAAAAGCAAAGAGTCGGTTGTCAATGATTTTCATAAACTTAAAATGGATTTCGAAACTCTCGAGTCTAAAAAGGTTGAATCAGAAATTAATGCTACCAAACTTCTTAAATTCAAGGAACAACAGCTTTTAAAACAATACGCTTCCACAGAAAAGGTTCATCTTTTAACTAAATCATTTAAAGAACTCGAACTTATGCGTCTTCAAGATTTACCACCTAATCCCGGTTATGCAAAACAAGCTCAGGAATATATTCCCGCTCTTTATGATATGACCATAATTGGCAAATTGAAAGAAGCACCTTTTGTTCGTAGTACTGAGGAGACACAATCACTTGCGGATGAAACTCATTCTAAAATGCTTTCAAAATTCCATACAATTGATTATGATCAACATAACAAAGATCAATTTTCGAAAAAGACACGCATTCGCTTACAAAAGGAATTAGCAGAATTGACAGTTCTTGTGCCCCAAAGTTTGTCAAATGAAAACCTTCCTAGTACGTCTCCTACACTTGTCAAAACGGACTTAACAAAGTTAATTCCACCGGTAAGCAAGGCGTCCGTTAACTTAAATGCGGTTCACCAACACTTAGCCGATTTTGACAAGGTCATTTTGGAACGTACGATGGCTTCAGCCATAACGGAAGGTGAATGGAATTTTGAGCACACTAGAGCTGCGTTCCGAAATGAAATTGTTCCGTTTGTAGACAATGTTAAGGCTTGTCTTAGTAATCTTGATCAAGATTTGTTTTTGGAAATAGAAGAAGTTAGACGTGTTTTCAATGAAATGGAAGATGCTTTTGAAAACAATTTACTTGAAATAGAACGGGTTTCACGCCAAAATGATCAGCTTCTGAAGCAAGTGATGTCTCATGATATAGTTTCTGTCTGTGTGAATAAAAGTGTTGATAATGATTCTATTGTGCATAATGTTGAATCTGTGGATAATGTGGTAGATAGTACTTGTCACGAATCTGACGCTGAATTTTTAAAGCTTCAAGATTCATATTCTTTGCTTTCAAAATGTTTTGATGAGATTCAAAAACATTGTATTTCGCTTGAATGCAAGCAACAACTTATTCAAGAAATCTTTGAAACGTCATTCGAAGGTGTTAATATCGATGATGCAAACTTTGAAAAGAATTTTCGATTGAATTTACAATCAAAACAGCGTCAGCCAAGTGACAAGGTTGCTCAATCTTTGCTGATAGACATAGAGAAATCTAAGGAGCTTAACTGTGTGAACGTACTTGAGGTCGCTGAGAATTTTAAACTTGATCTAGATAATCGAGTTTCCAAGATTTTGTCCAAAGGTGATAACATAAAACAGAAAAATACACGACTCTTCGATTCAGTAAAGCCCGCATGTGCTAATACCACTGCACAGAATCAATCATTGATTGAACAATTGGATCGAAAGTCGATGGAAATATCTGATTTGAGGGAACAAATGTGATAAGAATCTGGTCTTGGTTGAGTTAAAGGAAACACTTCGTACTCTAAAAGGTAAGAATGTTGTGGATAACGCAGCCACTGTCTCAGCATCGTCCTCTAGTGCAATCAAAAGGAACCTTATAGCCGTCACACCACTTAACAAGGGCCCTAGGACTAAACCATCTCAAACTTTGGTCACTAAAGATAAGGCGGAATCAAAACCAGCTTCTAATATTCCCGTGTTGCCTTCTACAGGAGTAAGCACCACTACTAAGGCTCAAAGATCTAAGCTTAAAAGAAACAAGAAGAATGATAGGATCTTGCCCCCATCTAGTAGTCAAGTGAAGAAGAAAGTAGAAGCCCATCCTAGGAATGTTATTTCTGTTTTGAATAAAAAGAATCATGTAGCTAAACCTAAAGGCTCTGCGGTTGTGCAGCGTTCTAAGCCTACTGTGAATTCTAATTTAAAATGTTGGAATTGCAATGAATGTATGTTTTCTAGTCGTCATGATTCTTGCCTTATTGACCATGTGAATGAGATGTATGCCCGGAAAAATGGATTAGAATGGAAACCGACTGGGAAAGTGTTAAACCAAGTTGGTTGGATGTGGCGCCCCACTGGTAGAACTTTCACTATAGTAGGAAATACGTGCCCTTTGACTAGGATCACTCCCACTAAAGCGAAGAAAGTGTGCCCTTTAACTAGGAGTACCAAGGCTACCAAAACACAAGCGTGTCCTTTAACTAGGAACACCAACACTACTGTAGGAACAAAGTGCCCTTTAACTAGGTCTACTCCCATTGTAGTGCCCGCGGATAATCCAAAACCTAAGAAAGTTGGAACTGTAAAACCTGTTAGTGCTAAAACTTACATTAGAAAACGCAGGAAATCTAAGGGTCACAAAAATGTTAGCAATTCTGATAATATTTTATCTGTATCTGCTAATACTCCAGAACCAATAATTTCCAATGCATTGTCTACTGTTGTTGTTGAAAACAGGTGGTCCAAATTGTTCTCTCGTATTTGGACTCTGGTTGCTCCAAGCATATGACCGGAGATCGCTCTCAGCTCAGAAATTTCGTCAGCAAGTTTCTTGGTACGGTTCGATTTGGGAATGATCATATTGCAAAGATAATGGGTTATGGTGAATATCATATTGGGAATGTTATAATTTCGAGAGTGTATTACGTGGAAGGTCTCGGTCACAACTTATTTTCTGTGGGACAATTTTGTGATGCAAACCTAGAAGTTGCTTTTCGAGAGCATACCTGCTTCATTCGTAATTTGGAAGGGGTTGATTTATTGAAAGGTACTCGAGGGAATAATTTGTATACTTTGTCTCTACAAGACATGATGGCCGCTTCTCCTGTATGTCTTCTCTCCAAAGCATCGAAGACTAAGTCATGGTTATGGCATCGACGGTTATCTCATCTTAACTTTGACGCTATTAATCACTTGGAGAAAAATGAACTTGTTCGTGGTCTTCCTAAACTATCATTTCACAAGGATCATTTGTGTTCCGCGTGTACAATGGGGAAAAGCACTAAGAAGTCTTGCAAACCCAAGACTGAAGACACCAACCAAGAGAAACTTTATCTGTTGCATATGGATCTTTGTGGGCCAATGCGTGTTGAAAGTCTTAGGGGAAAAAAGTACATCCTCGTCATTGTCGATTATTACTCTCGGTTTACATGGGTGAAATTTCTTAAAACAAAAAATGAGGCACCTAATTTCATCATCGGATTTCTCAAGACGATTCAAGTGCGTCTCAACACTACTGTCCGACGCATTCGTACAGATAATGGAACCGAATTTGTGAATCAAATCTTGCGTGATTATTATGAAGAAGTTGGCATATCTCATGAAACATCAGTTGCACGCACTCCACAACCAAACAGTGTCGTTGAAAGGAGAAATCGCACACTCATGGAAGCTGCTCGAACGATGTTAATTTACGCAAAGGCTCCATTGTTTTTATGGGCAGAAGCAGTATCTACCGCAATGTATACCCAAAACCGGTCACTAATTCGTAAACGCCATGGTAAAACACCTTATGAGCTTCTCCATGGAAAAGTACCAGATTTATCATATCTTCATGTATTTGGTTCTCTTTGCTATCAAAATAATGATGGTGACAATTTGGGAAAACTTCAACCAAAGGCTGATATTGGTATTTTCATTGATTACGCACCAGCAAAGAAGGCATACCGAATCTACAACCGTATCTCTCGCAAGATCCTCGAAACTATGATTGTTGATTTTGATGAGCTGACAGCTATGGCTTCTAAGCAAAGCAGCTCTGAACCCGCACTTCATGAAATGGGACCCAGTAACATTAGTTCTGGTCTTGTCCCAAACAACCCTACTTCATCGTCATTTACACCACCTTCTAGGACTGAATGGGATACGTTGTTTCAACCGTTCTTTGATGAATTATTTACTCCTCCAAGTATTGTTGCTCCAGAACCTGAGGAAATAGCTCCGATAACCGAAGTTGTCGCCCCAGCAACCGTTGCACAATCAGATACGTCTGCACCTACAATTGGTCTAGATATACCTTCAACAAGTAATTATCAACCAACACATGTTTCAACTACCCATGTCATGCCTATTGATGATGAAGAGGATGATGATGATCACGATTTGGAATTCGCTCAAATGCGTAAACTTCCATTCTTTGGTGTACCAATTCCCGACCCTAATCAAGCCTGGTCGTCCACCTCAGAGAAAGCTCCTTCTACAGTTTACTCTAATCCAAAGATTTGTGAACATGACAGCAAGTGGACAAAGGATCATCCTATAGATTCTATTATTGGTGACCATAATAATCCGGTATCCACACGAAGTCAGTTACAAGAAAGTGCAATGGTTTGTCACTTTGATGCTTTTCTCACTGAAGTTGAACCTAAGACATGGCAACAAGCTTTTACTCAATCATGTTGGATAGAAGCTATGCAAGAAGAACTTAATGAATTTATACGTCTTGAAGTATGGGAACTTATCCCATGCCCGGATCAAGTGCAGTTACTCACTCTGAAATGGGTTTATAAGGTGAAACTCGATGAGTTAGGCGGAATATTGAAAAACAAAGCTCGACTAGTAGCTCGTGGATACAAGCAATTATTGGGCATCGACTTTATGGAATCCTTTGCACCTGTTGCCCGTTTGGAATCTATTCGACTATTCCTCGCCTATGCAGCCCATATGAATATGATCGTCTATCAGATGTATGTGAAGACGGCATTTCTTAATGGTGAACTCAAGGAAGAGGTCTATGTTCAACAACCGGATGGTTTTGTGAATCCTAATTAACCTAATCATGTGTACAAGCTTAAGAAGGCTCTCTATGGGTTGAAGCAAGCTCCTTGCGCATGGTATGATCTATTGTCACAATTCCTCATTACGCAAGGCTTCGCTAAAGGCAAGGTGGATCCTACGCTGTTCATTCAGAAACGAGGTAAAGATATGATTATGGTACAAATATATGTTGATGATATTATATTTGCATCCTCGACCCAAACTTTATCGAATGAGTTTGGGACACTCATGTCTTCCAAGTTTAAGATGTCAATGATGGGAAAGGTATCATTCTTCTTAGGTCTTCAGATATCTCAGAGTCCCAGAGGCATCTTCATCAATCAATCCAAGTATGCCCTTGAATCGCTAAAGAAGTATAAGATGGAATCTTGCGACCCCGTGGATACTCCAATGGTGGAACGAACTAAGCTTGATGCAGATCCACATGGAGTTGTCGTTGATCCGACGCTTTATCATGGAATGATCGGTACTCTTCTGTATATCACAGCTAGTCGACCTGATCTTCAATTTGCTATATGTATGTGTGCTCGATATCAAACTAGGCCAACTGAGTTACACTTGGCTACTGTGAAACGGATCTTTCGATATCTGAAAGGAACCATTAATCGGGGACTTTGGTATTCGAAGGACTCTTCAATTGCACTTATGGCATATGCAGATGCGGATCACGCGGGTTGTCAAGATACAAGGCCTAGCACGAGTGGAACTTTGCAACTACTAGGAGATCGACTAATCAGTTGGGCATCGAAAAGGCAGAAAAGCGCTACAATTTCAAGTACGGAAGCAGAATACATAGCTATGTCCGGTTTCTGTTCTCAAATTCTTTGGATGAGATCGCAATTAACCGACTATGGTCTAGGTTTTAACAAGATTCCGATGTACTGTGACAACAAGAGTGCAATTGCTTTATGCTGCAACAACGTTCAATTCTCCCGGTCGAAGCACATTGACATTCGCTACCACTTCATCAAGGAGCAAGTGGAAAATGAAGTAATAGAGCTTTACTTTGTCCGATCTGAGTATCAATTGGCGGATATTTTCACGAAGGCTTTAGATCGCGCTCGAATTGAATTTTTGGCCGACAAGCTAGGAATGAGAACCTTCTCCCCTGAGACTGTTAAGGAACTAGCAGATGAAGCGAAAGAATAGTCGTGGTAAAACTATTCTCCGTATCCTTGGTGATCATCTGTATATATTGTTTATATTTTTTTCCACAAAAGAAAAATACAAAAATATAAAACCATATAAAAACCATAAAAATTGAAAAAATCTAGAAAAATCCAAAAATATTTTTACTTTATTTTTCAAAGGCATGTCTTTTGGTACGATAATATTTTACGGCCTTAGAAATGTTGACTAATATTGACACGGCGCCATAAATAGAGTTCGTACAAAAGTTGTAAATATTTCATAAAACATGCCCTTATGGCTTGTAGTTATTTCTGACTACAACCCGGTTTTCACATTAAAGTCAAGTATTTCTTATGAAAGCTTTGGCTCACAACGGGAATTAATTTTCTCGGGCAAGGTTTACTTTAAAACCTTGTAAGGGATCAAGTTTACTTTATAACCTGGTCTAACACAAATATATGTACGCCTCAGTGCATTTATTTGTTAAAACAAGAGAAGTCTTGTTTTTATGAAGCTATCATCTCTACAACCATACCAATCTACAATTGGTATCTACATACTCGACGATGCGACTACTCAACCGACGACTACAACTCTTTCAATAGAACACGGGTCAACAATTGAGGGGGAGCAATTGTCAAGCATTCAAAATCTTCGATGCCGAACGTGCCAAGTTCACAAGTTGGTGTCAAGACAACAATACCAATCGTACACGTGGTGTCAAGAGATGACTTCAAACATGACGAAGCGACCAACATATACTGACAAGAACCATTTGATCTTATCATATGATGTTCTCATCTATCAGGTCCAACCTTGTCAAATCTTTTCTAATATGGTGAATATGTGATCATGTTACAAATTGGTATCATATCTCATACGTTTGATATCATGAAGATAAAATGGACTTGCATTTTTCTTCCCAAAACCTTTGATAAAACTTCATTAAAACAATTGATATTAAAAACATCGATTGGGTTAATATTTTTAATATGGGGGAGAAAATGTGATTTAATATGGGATATTATCACAAATGGTTTGACTTAACGTGATGGCTCATCCCGACATATGCGAAATGTTTTCGAATATCGTGGCATATGTTAAGGGGGAGCAAAATGGATTTTCATGGTGACATATACTTACCCAAAACCCATTTATTTCACGACGATGAAGATTGTGGTGACATAAGGATGGTAGGATAGGTTAAGTCCTATGATTCTTCCAGAACCTGAGGAATCTTCCCAAGGACATTCCATAGCTATAAATAGTAGTCTTTAGGAAAGATGGAGAAAGATTGTGAACGTAGCTGAATGCCGACCAAGTACTTAAGTTAGCACTGGAACAATCACAACAAGGTGCTAGTTATGACGTATTTGTAAGCATTGAAGGGGTTGAAGAATGAAAAAGAATTGTAAAGATAAAGGGTGTAAAGAAAGAAGCCCTCCATACAACTTTAGGCAGAAACCGGGTCAACACATATGCTATTGAGATCATTTTAATGATTCTCGATATTGAAGACAGACATCATGGACCCAGTGATGCAATGCACAATCCATCCCAGCTAACTCAGATATCTCTCAAAAGATATTTGTTTTAATCACACGGAGATCAACGCATTATCTATTGATTTATTCACTCTGAATAAATTGGTATTGAAAAGGTGGCACTCCTCTCCAGCCTCCGATCACTAAAATCCAAAGTGCACGATCGAGTCTAGAGCAATTTGAGATTATCAAATATCTCATTAGGACACACTTTCATATTTCCTTGCTTCTTCACACACTGTGAAAAGTAAGAAAGATTTTAAGAGTCCTACGCAAAATCTTCATGATCTTGCCTGAACATCCGAGTAATACGAAAGTATTTACAATGAAGATGGAAATCCTTCTTGAGCGAATATCAAAAAGCTCATGGTAGGTGACTTGTGCGATTCTTTATGAATCAAACTTGTGATAACTGGAAAGCAACAGCTGTTTAATTCTTAACTGAATTTAAACACGTTCCAGGCCTCTACGCAATATCTTAGTGATCTTGCCAGAACACTCAGAGTGATACCTTAGTGTTCACAGTGATGAGTGGAAATCCTTCTAGTGTTAACCTAAAACAGCACTTGGTAGGTAACTTGCAAGATTCTATACGAATCAAGCTCGTGACAACTGGAAAGCAACGATGGTGCGGTTCTTAATTGAATTTCACTTGTTCCAGGAACATGAATTGACGGATTCAAAGCATGCGGATATTATTATCCAAATGATTCACTCTTTATGTTCGTAGTCAGCTTTGGACGGTCGAATAAAGAGAACGGGTTTACCCGCGAAATCCTGTCAGGAAGTTACTTAATTGAAACTATCCGTCACGGGTACGATATCTAATATCGTCCAACGGTCTTCACCGACCGGAGGTAAAATGCTACCGAATTAGAATGAAATGTTCAAAGCCATTTCGTTCGTGTCTACTTATGTTGCGGCATTTGAAGACGGTGGCGTTGCGGAATCCAAGAAGAAGTCGTCCCCGCATGCTTATACCTTATGCACTTAATACCTCATCTAATTCAAGAAAGCCTAAAACTTAAGTCTTCTGCTGTATCAAACTCTGAAGCTTTCAAGAATTACGAAGGTATAAGTATGTGGGACATGGTGTCACGAAGAGGCGAAGATCACAAGTGATGGATGCACGAGATCAAGGCAAGAGATTGATGCTAAAGATTGATATCAAAGATCACATCAGCATGTTCACCAGAAAAGAAAAAAAAAAGAAAGACGAAGACTACGAGCTCAAGACAAGCATAGTATGCTAGGTTTATTTCATTATTGTAACTCGGGTAACGCCATTGTTTGGAGTGACCTCCCTTAGGGGGAGATTGTTGGAAATACGTTTTAACGTATTTAGGAAGATTCGGTCACTCCGACAATATATTAAGTAGTAGCTCGTAGTCTAGATATCTTTATTAAACAAACAAAGTCAAGCCTAGCCTACAACATGTGTAGGCCGGCCTAACATTGTAAGCCCAAGCCCATCACAAGGCTTGGGTATATAAACCCTCTCCTTTGATGGAGAGGGTGTGTGTTCCTCATTTTTACACATAGTGAAAAAGTGTTTTCTTTCACTTTCTCTCTCTAAGTGTGCGTGTTCTCACCATCTCTCTATCTCTTTCTCTCTCTAAAACATAATCAAGATTTACATATCCTACAAATTAAGCCTAATTCGGGTCAAGCAAGGATCATCCAACTTTTGTATCAACAAGTTAGCACCATCCGTTGTTGATCTCAAACTTAGATCGATTTAGCTTTATGTATACGAGATTAGATCAAGTAATACACTTAGAGAAACCGTTGTATATGTTTATGACAATCTAAGTGTTATGCGGAATTAACACTTAAACAAGAACACAATGATATAAACAAACTTTCACTTTGATTAATGATATCAAACTTGCTTACAATGAAAGTAGTTTACGAATGAAAACTTATATTGAACATTAACCTAAAGGTCTTATTTTATAGACATAAGAAGCCTTGTACAATAATCTACGTATCAGCTATTCTAGGTAAAGATAAATATAGAAAATACATTGTTGTTCCTATCTTTACTAGAAGTAATCTAGAAAATAATAAACGCGTAGAGTATATCTTCCCATCAGTGCTTGTCTTCAATGTATCAACGCTTGACTTTATCTTGTCAATGCTTGAGCTGTCAGCGTTTGTTTTGCTCCTGTCAACGCTTGTTTTACTCTTGTCAGCGCTCAAGTATATTGGCTATAATTTATTCCCAACAATCCTCCCCTAAACTTGATATCAACTCTTATGATCAAGTTTCTGAATAAACATTAAGGACTAGGAGGAATCTTACAAACCTTCTCATATTGGTAATAAATAAATCTGATCAAGTCTTTTGCCACATCACTTGAATAATCAATTTCCAGCTGAGTGTTCTTCATCTTCTCAAAGATATCCTTGGATATGAAATACTGACCATCCACAAGTAGATACTCAGCAAACTTTGTAGAACTCAAATAATATACACCAGCAGCTGAATACAATCTCCATTGAAGACCACTGAGGTCATCTTCAAGATCCTTCCAAATAGCAGGATCCTCATCTTTTGGTCCACACATTCTCTTGAATGTGGACCACAGTTTTATTCCATTGGCTGAAGTTGGTGCTTCAGCCTCATACTAGGCCTCTAACAACCTCCATAGGTCTACCAAGTCTTCTCTGTCAAAACTTGCAAACAAAGATATAAGGGTGGTAAAAGTGTGAACCTCTTTGCCATACCTGCCAATCTTCCAAAACCCACATTCATCTTCTTTATAGCTCACAATTGGGTTTCTGGAATCTAGTGGTAACACTTGTACCATATCTGAAGCTTCTAATGGTGAGAGCTTGAGGCTCTTTCTTATGACTGCTTCACTTGGATATAATGGATCCATATTTTTTTTGGGAAACTCAAGAGGAACTCCCTTTTTCACTGGTCTGGGAACAAACATTGCCTTCTTGAGCTCCATTTACTCTGCAAGTTCTTCTTTTCTTTCATTAGAAAGAAGTCTTAGAGTGTTTGTTTCCTGCACTCTAACCCAGATGGGATAAGCTTTGCATTCCAACTCATAAAATGTCAATGCCCTCAATTTCTGATAAGTCCATCCTACTCCATGACATCTGAGCAACATGCAGTATAACTCCCTTCTATCCCTTTTCAACTCCGAGAGAATATTGCTTGCCTTGTGTTCCAAAATAACCTGGCAATCTTTTTGTACTTTGAGGAGAATCTCCAAACCCCATATCTGATCTGAAATGGTCAAGTGTGGATTCTCCATACATCTTTCTTCCCAATCATGATACATTTGAACCACCTCTGGCATATCAAAATCAACCTGCAATTTCAACTCTCTCAATTTCTCCTTTGCCAACTCATCTCCATACTCAAGTCTTTCTGGCTGTTCTATGATCATAACACTTGAGTCTGAGCTAGCTCCATCACTTCCTTCTTGCTCTTCTAAAGTGACAACAAATGGTGACTCTCTCACCTGTTTCTTTTCTTGTTCCACAATTTGTGCAGCTAACCTTCTATCAAATTCAATTTGTGATGCATTCTTTGGAACAACCTCTTCCACCATAATACCATTACCCTTATCTAATGGATCAATTGATGGTAAGGTAGATGGTGATACCTGTGAAGAAACCTCCTTGATGATGGATGGTGACTGTGATACATCACCCTCATGTGCAGGTCTGTCAACGCCCAATTTTGCTGTGTCAGCGCCCAAAATACTCATGTCAGCGTTCAACTTCTCCTTGTCAACGCCCAAAGTTCCTGCCTCAGCGCCTTTTGCAATTTCCTCCAACATGGCTGTAAATGATAAATTTAAGTTTGTAGGAGAGACTAAGGACGTATCAAAACCTGTCTGTTTCTTCAAACTTGTTAGGGCCTCAGCTATATCCAAAGATTGACCATCATGGCTGCCCTTATCACTCACATTTATTTGATCTTCCTCCCATTTGGAAGATTCCTCCATCCCTCTCGTTGCACTAGCAGTCTCCAAAATAACAATCCTCTCCCTCAATTGCTTGAGTTCAAGGCCTTGTGTGCTGACAACTTGTACCAAGTCTGCATTTTGCTTTTGAAAGCTCATGCAGACTGCCGTCAATTCCATTAGGGTCATTGGTTCCAATCTACCCTCTTCTAAAATGGGTATTTGACCTCCAAAGTCAGATTCATTGGGCATGGATGAGGACTTAATGATGGTGGGACTGCCTTGGCCAGCTTCTAAGCGAGAACCAATAGTCCCAGCCTCATCCATAGCACCAACCACACTTGTGGTGGTGGTTCTCTCTGCTAGATGGCTAGGACCACCAGAGGAGAAGACTCCAGTAGTCCTTTGGCGTTTAATCAACCTATATTCAGGGGGTGTGGATGATGATGTGGATTGGGTGGATGTGGGTTGATCAAGGGGTGTTTGGGACTGTGAAGGTTGTGTGTCAACGTTTAAAATAGGCACATCAACGCCAACCTTTAATGTGTCAGCGTCAAAGGGTTCTTGGTCAATTTGCATGTGTTCAGGGGAAGGTAATGGTTCAGGTATTGGGGCAATTTGGGGTTGGGGGTCTGGTTGGGGTTGAGCTGCTGCAATGACAGCAAGCATAGCTTGGGTTAAAGGTAGGTCACGATGTGGGGGTGAGTTTATCTTTATAAAAATTGCTTTCTTTTGCACAAGGATCTCATAAAAATCATTATGATCCCTTGTGTAGTATCCTTGAACATCAAAAACCATTTGTAAAAATCGGGGATAAGCTAAAGTCATTTTGTTCCCCTTATTTTTACACATGCCCTCAAAAATCATTTTAGAATAATTAAATTTTTGCCCAGTTGCAATGCACACAATAGCACTTGCAATAGATCTATTAATCTCATTGTGTGTAGTGCATTTGGGACTCAAACATTGTAGGAGGACATGTATGAGGTACTTCCAGGCTAGGGGAAACTCCTATTTATGATATTTATTTAAAGTTCCTTCATCAGGAAAAGGATAACCCAAAGCCCTTAGTCCTTGTTCTATTTCACTAATGGGAAGGGTGGTTATACCATCAGCATCATCAAGATGCAAGGCTTGGCGTACCAAAGCCTCAGTAACCACCCAAGGTCTCCCATGAACAATAGAAGTTAATGTAGTCACTCTATTAACTGTTGAGGAACTAATAGTGTTCCAAAATTGTTGAATATGTGTGACAGGAATGAGTGGTGCATGAGAAAGAGCATACCGTATGGGGGATGCGTTCAAATACTCCACCATTTGTGTGTATTGGGGAAATAGAGTATCATCAGCTTCAAGATATGCGATCATGTTATGTTGACTTCTGAACCCCAATTCCAATTATGATGGTTTAAACTTTGGTGGCATTGTTGAAAGCTGTTAAAATGATTGATGAAGATGAAGTTGATAAGAGAAAATTATGTTAGACAAGAATAATAGGTACCCTGTTTAAAAATAGGAGCCAAATTTATAGGAGAATAAAATGCATGTGATTGGCCCAAAAATAGGCAAGTATTTTCAAAACACAATCATGAAAATATTGAAAAAGAATAATTTTATCTCATGCATTAAATGAAGTTTATCTGCTCCCAAAATTACGGCCTAAAAATATGTCAAAAAGTAACAACTGGGTAGGTCCCATTGAGTGTCAACGGTCAAAAATAACCTATCAACGCCCAACGGCTATATTCTTGTCAACGTTTGCCTATAGCCATGTCAGCGTCTAAATTGGTCACAACAACGCTTGGAAAAATACTTGTCAGCGTCCAAAAATAAAAATGTTTAAAAATGAAAAATGACCTTAACAAAGTAATTTTTCCTAGAGAAGATAACCAAAAAGTTGATAATTATTATAGGGCGGCAAGCACTGTCCAGTTATGCACACTTGCTTATGCAAGATAGACATAACAGTCCTCTAGTGTCCCTTGCTAACCAAAACTCTTAACAACTAAGTTACCTTATAAAATTCCTTGTTACTCCCAGGTAAATCCCATATCAAAATCATTCCCAAGTCTCCCAACAGACCACAACCAATTCTAGGCCAAAAATGTCTTGGCAGCATGCATAGTATATCAACTTTGCATGCTACAGTGCCTCATGATTTAGTAAAACTAACTCATACTCACCTGTGGACACAATCTAGAATTGTGATAAGAGTATCATATGGATACCCAAACATCCTAAAGATTCCTAAAACCTCCCCTTAAACTATGATACATAAGTTACTAAAAACATGCATGAACATAAAAAATTTATGTTAAGATAGGAATTAAAAATTTCAACCATCATCCATAAACAAAAACATGTCCAAATGCTTCTCCATTAATCCATAAGCAACTCTGTATCCAATGGTATACTGCTAACACCACCTGCACATTTAGATTGAAAACCACAAAACTAACATTGTTGCTGACAGGGCCCCGATAACACATAACAGCGTTGAGGGAAGCTTTGTCAGCGTTAGACAATTATATTGCTGACAACGTCACAAAAACACTTATCAGCGTTCAAGCAACCTTTGTCAGTGTTAGAAAAATATAGTGGAAAATCTAAATCATCAATAAGACTAATAACAATGCATCAACCTGTACATACTTTTACAAAAAGACTCTAAAACACATATCATGTGAGATTGATCATTCCAATACTTGTTACCAAGTATTGAAACCTCCCAGCATCAAAAGGTTTAGTTAGTAAATGTGACACATTTTCCTCAGTGTCAACCCTATCTGGTTGTATTAAACCTTTTTCAAAACAATCTCTTATAAAATGGTGTCTAATTTCTATGTGTTTAGTTTTAGAATGATGTACATGATTCTTAATGATGCATAAAGTGCTGTTATTGTCAATAAATATCTTGGTATGCATGAAATTATACCCATAGTCCAACAGCTGGTTCTGAATCCACAAAACTTGTCCACAACAAGCAGCTGCAGCAACATACTCAGCTTCAGTTGTAGAATTAGCCACCACTGTTTGTTTCTTGCATTGCCAAGATATCAACCTGCTCCCAAGAAACTAACATCCACCAGTTGTGGATTTCCTATCAAATTTATCACCTCCATAATCATTGTCTGAATATGCAATCAGCTCCAATGGTGAATCCTTTGGGTACCACAAACCAAGACTAGGATAGCATCTTAGGTACCTAAAGATCCTCTTCACAGCATAAAGGTGACATTCTTTAGGAGTCACTTGATGGCGTGCACAAGCACACACAGCAAACATGATGTCAGGTCTGGAGGCTGTAAGGTACATCAATGATCCAATCATGGATCTATAGTGCCTAACATCAACATCTTTCCCATCTCCAATCTTTCCCCAAGGATGTGTTCTCTATCCATAGGAGTAGTAGCCCTCTTTTCATGTGGAGAAAAGCCAAACTTCTTCAAGATCTCAGCCACATATTTATCCTGAGAGATGAAGATACCATCTTCTTTCTGCTGAACTTGTAAACCAAGAAAGAAGTTCATCTCCCCCATAGCACTCATCTTGAATTTGTCTGTCATAAGCTTGGAGAAATCCTCACTCATCTTTGGATCAGTAGACCCAAAAATGATGTCATCAACATAGACCTGGACAAGCAACACATCCTTGCCTTTCTTCTTTGTAAATAGTATCTGATCTATGGTGCCCCTTTTGAATCCATTGTCCACTAAATAAGTAGACAAAGTACCATACCATGCTCTAGGAGCTTGATGAAGTCCATACATAGCCTTTTTGACTCTATACACCTTGTCTGGATTCTCTAGATCCTCAAAACCAGGAGGCTGCATCACATATACCTCCTCAACAATTGTTCCATAGAGGAAGGCACTCTTGACATCCATTTGATAGACAGTGAAGCCCATGCAGGATGCATAGGCTAAAAAGATCCTAATAGCTTCAATCCTTGCAACTGGTGCAAAGACCTCCTGATAGGTGTGAAAACACCCATCCTTTTACCACTTAATTCTGGCTAAAACAAGATCAAAACACGTATTTAATATCATTTGTTTGGAATTATGTGTGGTTTTTGTGTTTATTGTGTTTTCAGAGTCAATCGGATGAATATTGAAGAAACATGGGATTGCACGGGTTTTATCGAGGAAAAGACTCAAGACGAAGTCTACTGTCCAAGAGATGCAAAAGATTTAAAGTCATTGTGCCTATTTAAAGATTTATCTAAGAATAGAGCCAAAAATGGAAGATTCATATATGTCGAAGAACTCGAGTCTATTAAACAAAAGATTATAAGACGAGTTGGAATTATTCACCGACACTTCTCAAAATCCAAAGTCGGAAACGTTTATTTAAAGAGACGAGAAGACTAAAGAAGAAAAAGAAGCCCAATCACAAGCCCACCACCACAAGACACGCCTATATATATGGTTCTACTTCACAAAAATGGGACACTTAGTCTTTTTAGGTAGTTTTTTAATTTTTTTCATTCTCTCTAGTTTTAGAGAGAGAAAGTTCTAAACTTTCTCTCACTAGACTTCATCTTTTTCTATTTCAAGATCAACATTTGTATTATTTTTCATTAATCAAGTTTAGTTTCAAGCTTTTGATCTTTAATCTCATCCTTCCTTTCTTTGATTTTGATTGATTTTGGTACAAATCTCGTATGGCCCGTGTTGTTCATCCATGATTTTGTGCTTAAAAAGATAATTTTTTTTATGTTTCCTAAGTTTCTACACAAATAAGCTTTGAGATCCTTGTGCTTATTGGCTTATTTGTTGATTTTGCTTATTTACTTTTTATAAGTTTTCTTAAAAAGTTTATCTTTTTATCATTTGATTTATGTTTTTGCTTATTTGAAGTTTAGATAAGTTGTTTTTAGTGCTTATTAAATTTGCTTTTATTTAGATTCGAGCTAGTTTGGGTAGTAGCTTATTGAATAGCTTGTTCACCTTGCTTTTATTTCGGATCATAGGGAAATCGGAAAGGGTTATAAACCCCTTTCCGATCTATACATTCCGAGCAGACCCACCCCTTTATTCCGATCGCCCGATCAGAAAAGGGTTTAAGTTTTCTGATTGTAGCTTGTTTTGGGCATATTCTGGTTTGAACCTGTATTTCACATATTCCGATTGTTTTTGTTTTAGATTATTTCGATTGGTAAGTTTCCCTATATTCCGATTGCACTCAATTTTGAACATTCCGATTTGAGTTGTTTTTAGTATTCCGATTGTACAAGTTTTGGAACATTCCGATTGCTCCACCTTTCCCCATATTCCGATCAGTTGATTTCTCCCATATTCCGATCATCAGATCGGAATACATTCCGATTGAGCCTAGTTTGTTTATTCCGATTGGAACTTTTTGCTATATTTCGCTCTTACTTTCTTTTAGTACTTTCCGACTAAGTTCATATTTTTGCAAAGTTTTCTAAGTGTTAGTTTTTATTGATGTTCATTTATTTTTCTAATATAATCTTTAAGTTTTCAAGCATTTATTATTAAACTCGTCCTTTTAGTTTAATCTTTCAAAGTTTTAATCTTACTCTTCGACACTTAATTTCTTGTTATTAGTTTAAGATAGATAAACAAACCATCACCTTTTTATTAACCAAGAACAAATCATTCCACTTAGAGCCGAGATCAATTCGAGGAGATACCGAGACATAAATTAAGAACCCAATAAAATCTCTACATTAAAATGGCGTCGCTGCTGGGGAAACTTCGCACACCCTTTACAGTTGAAATGGCGCCGCTGCCGGCTCTTCTCGTTAAGATCAACAGTTTTTTGTGAGAACTTAGATTTTGGGATCCGTTCACCGTGAACGTTACTTTTTCATTAAAATTTTCAAAAAAAAAAAACCCTAAAAAATATAAAATTTTCAAAAATACAAAAAAAATTAAAAAACATAAAAACCAAAAATATTTTTGCTTTGTTTTTGCCTTGTTAGTTCTTTTGCAGGTGCATGCGTACACGATCAACGTCTTATCAAGAGCTCGAGCCTCTCGAAGACCTAGACATGGCCGGTGTACAAAACAACAACAATAACCCACCTCAAAACAATAATAATAACAATAACAACCCACCTTTCAACAACAATAATAACAACAACAATGAGCCTCTACCGGATAATCGCCCGATGATTGAACTTCTGCAAGCACATGTAGATGGTAACAATGATCCAATCGTCATACCCGCGTTTGCAGCCAACAACTTTGAGCTCAAATCCGGCTTTATCCAGATGGTCTCTGCTCAACCATTCTTGGGGCATACCATTGATGATCCACATGACCACATCAAGAGATTCTTGCAACTCACTAATACGGTCAAATACAATGGTGTTCCACAAGAGGTAATCCGTTTACAACTTTTTCCCTTTTCTTTAGAGGGACAAGCCCGGCATTGGCTTGCTAAGGAACCGCCACAGAGTATTCTTTTGTGGACGGATTTGGAGACCAAGTGTATCAACTACTTTTTCCCACCCTCTCGTACTACCTTTTTGCGGAATGAAATTATCAATTTTGAACAAAAGTACGATGAGTCGTTTAGTGAATCTTGGGATCGTTTCAAAGATCTTTTAAGAAAATGCCCACAACATGGTTTTACCAAAGTGCACCAAATTAATACTTTTTATAATGGTTTAAGCATGAATGACCAAGATTCACTAAACAGTGCCTCGGGGGGTAATCTTTTGGCTAAGACTTCCAATGCTGCTTGGGATATCATTGAGAATAAGTCTCGTGTGCAAACCAAGAGTGTGCGGACCAATGTCGCTAGTGCTAGTACTAGTGACAGCGACAAGCGAATTGACAAAATCACTGCGCTTCTTGAATCACTTGCTACCCAAACCGCCAGTAACACCAACAGCATTAACGCTAAAGACGCTCAAGTCAATGCTGTTAGCCAACCATGTGAGATATGCGGGGGTCCTCACTCTTACACCACTTGTACCGCCACCCAAGACTACCCTTCTGAGAATGTGAATGCCGCATACGGTACCTATCCTCAACCCGCTTATCAAGCTCGTCCTCAAGGTGACCGCAACTTGCTTAGCTACCGTTCCAACAACTATCTCTCACCACCTGGTTTTCCTCCTAACAACCAAAACCAACAACAAAACCTCAACCGTCCTCCTCAACAACAACAATAATCTCGTGGACCATACATACCACCTCACAAACAACAACATCCACCTCAAAGAAACAACCAAGTTTACCAACAACCTGCTTATCAACCACCCGCATACAATGCTCCTCCCAACCAACCCACCGCATTACACCAAGACATTGGAACCTACATGAAGACTAACGATGTGCTCATGGACAATCTCCAACAGGAAGTGCGCAACTTGAAAGCAGACCTGGTGAAACAAGGGAACGATCTGAGAGCTGACATGAGAAACACTATGGATAGTCAAACGAATGACTTAAGAAACATGATGGCTAGTTTCTTCCACGGTAATCAATCCTCTTCTTCGGGTACTCTTCCGAGTAACACCGTTCCGAATCCAAGAGGGGAGATGAAAGCAATCACCACTCGCAGTGGCAAAGGTACGAAGGAACCCGAGCTTCCTATACCTCCACCGGTGGTTGTGACTAAGGAGAACGAGTCACCTGCTCCTATTCCCCAACCTTCAACTTCCCCAATTTCTCCACCTCTTACTTCTACCCCTCCTCCACCCAAGGATGTGAGTGATCCTATTCTACCAAAGACTTCCTCTTCTTCTGACATACCTTATCCATCAAGGTTGAGGAAAGAGAAGCTCAAAAGCAAGGATGATATTCAGGTTTCGAACTTTCTCAAAATGTTTAAACAATTGAATTTTAACATCTCCTTCGCTGAGGCTCTCGCTCACATGCCTAAGTACGCGAAAATGTTCAAAGATCTTCTTAGCGACAAGGAGAAGCTTCTTGATATTGCTAACACCCAACTTAATGAGAATTTCTCTGCAGTGCTCTTAAGGAAATTGCCAACCAAGCTTGGTGATCCGGGTCTTTTCTTAATCCCTTGTAACTTCCTGGGAGTAGAGAATTGCATGGCCTTAGCTGATCTAGGTGCCAGTATTAATCTAATGCCTCTAAGCGTTTGGAAGCAATTATCTCTCCCTGAGCTAGTCCCCACCAAAATGACTTTGGAAATAGCTAACCGTACGGTTGCTTATCCAGTGGGGATAGCTGAAGACGTCTTCGTAGGAGTCGACAAATTCACTTTTCCTGCCGATTTTGTCGTCGTCGACTACGAGATGGACCCTCGTGTGCCATTAATTGTTGGTCTTCCATTCCTGAGGACCGGTCGCACTCTCATCGATGTTGAAGTCGGTGAGCTTATCATGAGAGTGGGTGACAATAAAATCGTCTTCAACATGGGAAAGTTGTCTAAACAACCTTATTCCAACGAGAGTGTTAATTGTATTGATGTTCTTGATGAGGCTTGTGAAGAACACTTCCAAAATGCTTGCAAAAGTATTCCTACCTCTCTTCCCAATGTTGAGACCATTTCCTCTATTGATTCATCACTGTCTCTATTTGGAGAAAGTAATTTCTTTTAGAAAGATCTTGAAGCCACCATGGGAGATGTGAACTCAACTAATGACGAGTCTCCCACCGATTTGGCTGAAGACATGAGTTTCTTTGAAAACCTTCTCAAAGAAGACAATCTTTCTCCACCATCTCCCACGGTTATTGCTATCGATGCTCCGACTTTGAAAATGCCTCCCATCGAAAATCCTTTGGATTTAGAACTTAAGGAGTTGCCACCCCATCTCGAGTACGTGTTCCTTGAAGAAGAGAAGAAGTCACCAGTCATCATTGCTAAGGACTTGAAACAAGAAGAGAAATCTCGCCTCATCGCCGTGCTTAAAGATCATAAGAAAGCAATTGCTTGGAAAAATTCCGATATCCGCGGAATTGATCCAAACTTTTGTACTCACAAGATTCTCATGGAAGATGACTTTAAACCCGCAATCCAGAGCCAAAGAAGGGTTAATCCTAAAATTCATGACGTCATCAAACAAGAGGTTATCAAACTTCTAGATGCCGGCTTGATCTACCCTATTTTTGATTCGCCATGGGTAAGTCCCGTCCATTTTGTGCCCAAGAAGGGCGGAATAACCGTTGTTTCCAATGAACACAACGAGTTGATTCCCACTCGTCTCGTTACTGGGTGGAGAGTTTGTATTGATTATCGCAAGCTCAATGATGCCACGAGAAAAGACCACTTTCCTCTTCCTTTCATGGATCAAATGCTCGAGCGTCTTGCTGGTAATGACTATTACTGCTTCTTAGACGGTTTCTCCGGGTATTTTAAAATTCCCATCGATCCCAAGGACCAAGAAAAGACCACATTCACTTGTCCCTATGGAACATTTGCTTACAAACACATGCCTTTTGGTTTATGCAATGCTCCTGGGACGTTCCAAAGGTGTATGATGGCTATCTTCCATGACATGGTGGAAGACACTATGGAAGTATTCATGGATGATTTCTCGGTTTATGGCGATTCTTTCTCTGCTTGCCTTGCCAATTTAGAACGTATGCTTAAGCGGTGCGAAGACACTCGCCTTGTTCTTAATTGGGAAAAATGCCATTTCATGGTAAAAGAGGGCATCGTACTAGGACACAAAATTTCCAAAGTCGGTCTCGAAGTAGACCGTGCTAAAGTCGATGTTATCGCTAAGTTGCCTCCACCTTCAACTGTGAAGGGTGTGCGAAGTTTCCTTGGTCATGCGGGCTTCTACCGTCGATTCATCAAAGATTTTTCTCAAATCGCTCGCCCGATGACCCACCTCTTTGAAAAAGATACTCCTTTTATCTTTTCCAAAGAGTGTCTTGAAGCCTTCAACTCGCTTAAGGATAAGCTAACTAAGGCACCCGTCTTGGTTACCCCTAATTGGGAGCTGCCTTTCGAGATGATGTGCGATGCTAGTGACTTTGCTATTGGTGCGGTTTTGGGCCAAAGAGTGAATAAACACTTCCAACCAATCCATTACGCTAGCAAGACAATGACTGGGGCTCAATTTCATTACACGACAACCGAAAAAGAGCTTTTAGCTGTTGTCTATGCTTTTGAAAAGTTCCGCCCCTATCTTGTCCTTTCTACAACAATTGTGTATACCGATCATTCCGCGTTAAAGTACTTGTTAACTAAACAAGATTCTAAACCAAGACTTCTTCGCTGGGTTTTGCTACTCCAAGAATTTAAAATCGAAATTCGCGATAAAAAAGGAGCTGAAAACCTAGCCGTGGATCATCTCAGTAGACTTGAGGATCCTTACCAGGGGGATCATCCGAACAAAGAAATCAATGATTCTTTTCCCTTGGAGACCTTAATGTCTATCAATTCGACTGCTGATGAAACCCCGTGGTTTGCGGACATTGCAAACTACTTGGCGGGTGGAATTTTCGTTGACGGGTTAACATCCCAGAAAAAGAAGAAGTTCTTTAACGACATTAAGACTTACTTTTGGGATGACCCGTATCTATTCAAACAATGTGCTGACTTGATTATTCGTCGATGTGTTGATGGACCGGCAGCTTTAGAAATCCTTGACGCTTGCCACAAAGGACCCACCGGTGGTCACTTTGGTCCCAACTACACTGCCAAAAAAGTGTTTGACTCGGGATTTTATTGGCCCACCATCTATCGTGATGCTCACGAGATGGTTAAACGTTGTGATGCCTGCCAAAAACAAGGCAAGATCACTCATAAAGATGAGATGCCTCAAAATTTCATTTAGGAATGTGAAATCTTTGATGTTTGGGGTATCGACTTTATGGGCCATTCCCTTCATCTAAAGGAAACAAATACATCCTTGTTGTCGTTGACTACATTTCAAAGTGGGTTGAAGCCAAAGCTTTACCTACTAATGATGCAAGGGTGGTTTGTAACTTTTTGAAATCGCTGTTCGCTAGATTCGACGTTCCTCGTGCTATTATCAGTGACCGCGGGACTCATTTTTGCAACGATCAATTTGCAAGAGTCATGGCTAAGTATGGTGTCAATCACCGTCTTTCCACCGCCTATCATCCCGAAACCAATGGGCAAGCCGAGATATCCAACCGTGGATTGAAATGAATTTTGGAGCGTTCTGTGGGAGAGCATCGTGCCGCGTGGGCCGATAAGTTAGACGATGCTCTGTGGGCTTTCCGTACTGCTTATAAGACCCCGATCGGTTGTACACCTTATCGTCTTGTGTACGGGAAAGCATGCCACCTTCCCATCGAGCTGGAACATAAGGCACACTGGGCCTTGAAGTGGCCTAACCTCGACATCAACAAAGCCGGTGATCATCGCAAGATTCAACTCAACAAGCTCAACAAACTGAGGAATGAAGCTTATGAGAACTCCCTGATCTACAAGGAGAAGACGAAGATCCTTCATGACGCAAAAATCAAGAACCAAGAGTTCCACGTTGGTGATCAAGTCTTACTTTTTAACTCTCGGTTGAAGATCTTCTCTGGCAAGTTGAAGAGCCGCTGGTCTGGTCCACTCACCGTCGCCAAAGTCTTTCCATATGGGACCATTGAGCTTTCTCAGCCAAATGGGCCCAATTTCAAAGTGAATGGCCAGCGTCTGAAGCTGTACTTTGGTGAGGACATCTCTCAGGAGATGATTCCATCCCTCACCACGTTCCCCATGAACTAATTTTGGGGCGAGTCAGGCTCGTGACTCGGTTATCAAAAACAAGCGCTCCTCGGGAGGCAGCCCGAGTATCTATCCTTTTATGTTTTTACCTCCTAAGTGTAGGGGGACCTGTATAGGTGTTTGTTTTTGTGTGGTGATGTGATTACAGGGATGAATGCACTCTTGGAACCTTTGAAGAACCGTGCTCCCGTGTTATCCGAAATCCGGTTCTATCTCTCAACTATCGTGATTCAATTTTCTTCGTACTCACATTTGAAATTGATTACTTTAGTCGTCTCTTCCTTAACTTGAGTTAACCAACGTGCACAATGTCATAAGTGTAGGGGAGATTTTTCCCACATGCTTAAACATTGAGGACAATATTTATCTTAAGTGTAGGGAGGACTTCTATCGAAGTTTTAAGTGGACTTTTCCATGAAAATGCCTTCATTTAACCAGAAAATCATCTTTTTCAACATTTTTCAAATTTTTAATTAACTTTGGCCATTTAGTCGTAATTTTTTCTAAATTTTTATCGTTGCTTTCATATGTATATATCCCGCAATAAAGTCAAAAATATTAATAAAGTGGTGTAGCTAGTTTAGAAGTCTTTGACATATTAGGCCCGTTGCGATTATTTTGACTCAACCCGAATAGACTTATCTAAGTTTATTCTAGCTAGTATCCTTAACCATGTAGACCTTAATTGGTTTATTAGGCTAAGTATCCACGAGTCTCATTACTTGAGATTTTAAATTGTGGAGAACGAGAAATGATAGAGTCAATTATAAGTCGGTATTCTTGCGCAAGCTTACTTGGTGTAATTATTTGCCTATTCTACCATCACTTGCTAATAAATTATCTGCAATAAGTAAGGTCGTACGATTTGAAAAGTTACTTAGCTTCTAGCCCAAGATCGTTTAAAAGTTGCTCGGTAATGATAAGAGTTCATAGCCAAGGCATAACTTATGAAGCGGGGCGCAAAGATTGGCGAGTCCGAAAAGGCCCTAACAAGGCATGAGGATTCCATTTTATTGCTGAAGATCCAAAGTGATGTGAAAAGCATTATTCCCAAAATCAATATGAAGGATCAAGACTCACGACGAAAAGCAATCAACTCCCATAAAGATGATGGAGAAGTCTACCCGAAAAGACCCTAACAAGGTATGAGGATAAATTGATCCAAGTCCGAAATGGAGACGGATCGTTGTATCTCAAAATCCCAATTAGAGATTGAAGAAATAATCATGAAGTCGTGGTCAACAAAGTTGGAGTACCCCTCAAAAGTCTCCAAGTGAAGAAACTCTATTACCGATGAGAAGACCATTATCTCAAGAACGTCTCTCAAGATATGAAGTATGAAGTACATGCCAAATATCGGCCCGAGAAAGGTCTCAAATCGTGAACCAAGTTATGCCAAGATATGAACTTTTTGATATCCCGAGAAGCAGTTTTAAGAGATTTTGTCCTTTAGCTAACTATTGATCAAATCGTCCTACTTTGCTTTCAGCCTAAATAAACTATCGAAATAAGTCCAAAAATGCATCTTCATGATCATTCTAAGACAATAAATAAAATATAAGAGATACCACTAGGAATAAGGGAGTCTAAGCATTTAATTAAGCCATGTGTGTAAGTGTTTGATTTGCTAACTTATAATAACAATGATCTGGTTTTTAAGCTTAGTTTGGGGAACGTGAAACTTGAGGGTGATAAATCTTCGCAGCACCAAAGCCCTAATGTAAGTCCTTGATCTCTTTGCAAGTTATTTCCATCCTTTTGTTTACTTTAAAGTTTTAATTTCTCTTAGTACTTTCATTTTCGTTTAGTAGTATATTAATAAGGCCAAGGTTGATTGATTATGAGAAAAGTGTAAATGTGCTTTGTCACTAAGCATTGCATGAGGGCATGGCAATGGTTAAGTGTAGGGGATTTGATAGGTGTGAAAACACCCATCCTTTTACCACTTAATTCTGGCTAAAACAAGACCAAAACACGTATTTAATATCATTTGTTTGGAATTATGCGTGGTTTTTGTGTTTATTGTGTTTTCAGAGTCAACCGGATGAATATTGAAGAAAACATGGGATTGCACGGGTTTTATCGAGGAAAAAGACTCAAGACGAAGTCTACTGTCCAAGAGATGCAAAAGATTTAAAGTCATTGTGCCTATTTAAAGATTTATCGAAGAATAGAGCCAAAATGGAAGATTCATATATGTCGAAGAACTCGAGTCTATTAAACAAAAGATTATAAGACGAGTTGGAATTATTCACCGAGACTTCTCAAAATCCAAAGTCGGAAACGTTTATTTAAAGACACAAGAAGACTAAAGAAGAAAAAGAAGCCCAATCACAAGCCCACCACCACAAGACACGCCTATATATATATGGTTCTACTTCACAAAAATGGGACACTTAGTCTTTTTAGGTAGTTTTTAGTTTTTTTTCATTCTCTCTAGTTTTAGAGAGAGAAAGTTCTAAACTTTCTCTCACTAGACTTCATCTTTTTCTATTTCAAGATCAACATTTGTATTATTTTTCATTAATCAAGTTTAGTTTCAAGCTTTTGATCTTTAATCTCATCCTTCCTTTCTTTGATTTTGATTGATTTTGGCACAAATCTCGTATGATCCGTGTTGTACATCCATGATTTTGTGCTTAAAAAGTTAATTTTTTTTATGTTTCCTAAATTTCTACACAAATAAGCTTTGAGATCCTTGTGCTTATTGGCTTATTTGTTGATTTAGCTTATTTACTTTTTATAAGTTTTCTTAAAAAGTTTATCTTTCTATCATTTGATTTATGTTTTTGCTTATTTGAAGTTTAGATAAGTTGTTTTTAGTGCTTATTAAATTTGCTTTTATTTAGATTCGAGCTAGTTTGGGTAGTAGCTTATTGAATAGCTTGTTTACCTTGCTTTTATTTCGGATCATAGGGAAATCGGAAAGGGTTATAAACCCCTTTCCGATCTATACATTCCGAGCAGACCCACCCCTTTATTTCGATCGCCCGATCGGAAAAGGGTTTAAGTTTTCCGATTGTAGCTTGTTTTGGGCATATTCCGATTTGAACCTGTATTTCACATATTCCGATTGTTTTTGTTTTAGATTATTCCGATTGGTAAGTTTCCCTATATTCTGATTGCACTCAATTTTGAACATTCCAATTTGAGTTGTTTTTAGTATTCCGATTGTACAAGTTTTGGAACATTCCGATTGCTCCACCTTTCCCCATATTCCGATCAGTTGATTTCTCCCATATTCCGATCATCAGATCGGAATACATTCCGATTGAGCCTAGTTTGTTTATTCCGATTGGAACTTTTTGCTATATTTCGCTCTTACTTTCTTTTAGTACTTTCCGACTAACTTCATATTTTTGCAAAGTTTTCTAAGTGTTAGTTTTTATTGATGTTCATTTATTTTTCTAATATAATCTTTAAGTTTTCAAGCATTTATTATTAAACTTGTCCTCTTAGTTTAATCTTTCAAAGTTTTAATCTTATTCTTCGACACTTAATTTCTTGTTATTAGTTTAAAATAGATAAACAAACCATCACCTTTTTATTAACCAAAAACAAATCATTCCACTTAGAGCCGAGATCAATTCGAGGAGATACCGAGACATAAATCAAGAACCCAATAAAATCTCTACATTACCTCCTCATAGTCTATCCCCTCCTCTTGTGTATATCCCTGAGCCACTAACCTTGCCTTGTTTCTGACCACAATACCTCTTTCATCTCTCTTGTTTCTTAGAACCCACCTTGTCCCTATAGGTCTGACATATCTGGGACAATCAACCAGCTCCCAAACATCCTGAATTGCAGATTGGTGAAGCTCATCCTGCATTGCTTCCACCCAACTTGGTTCTTTGAGAGCATCAAATATCTTCTTGGGTTCCTGTTGTGACAGAAAACAGGCAAACAAACATGCTTGCACAAGAGGGGTATCAACCTTCTTGTGTATATTGGCAATAAACCCACCAAGACCTTGATGAGCTCTTCTAGTCTGAACTGGAGTCATAATATCACCAATGATTTGAGAAGTGGGATGATTCTTCATAGTGGAAGTGAGAACTCCTCCTTCAAAAAGTCTGGTGTCCTCAACCTCATTCTCCATGTTGCCAATATCTTCTTCATCAGACTCTCTTTCATCAACATGAGGATGAACCTCTTCATATATATTGGAAGGTTCACCTTGTTCAAAAATGGAATAGAAAAGATGTGAAGAAGTGTTGTCAACGCTTGAACTTTGTTTGTCAGCGATTGGGCTAACAACGCTTGAACTGTTGTTGTCAACGTCTGAGCCATCAACGTCTGAATTGGTCTTGTCAGCGCTAGATTTGCCTTTGTCAGCGCCTGAAGGACCATGCATGTTTATATCTAGTGGTACTTGGAGACCACCATTATCTTTACCAGCAGCAGCAGCAGCAAAAGCATCTGTCCAAATGGGAATTGTAACATATTCTTGGATAAGAGATGACTTCTCTGCTTGTGATCCAACCTTCTCATGAACCTGTGTACCTGAAACATCAACAACTTGTTCTTCCACAACATTTGAAGTTACCTTCACAATGTCTGGATTTGTGACAGGTATATAACTTAAAGTTCTAGATAAAGGTTCCAAGTCAAACAACCAATTAGGACCACTTTCAGGATCACTAGGTTTATTTTCTAAAAACCTAACATGTACTTTTTCAAGTATATGTTTTTCCTCTTTAAGACAAACCCTATATCCCTTGCTCTAAACTGAATACCCCATGAAGTAGCCTTCATCACCTTTTGCACTAAATTTACCTAAGGCATCACTAGTATCTAAAACTACTACATGACAACCAAAAGGTCTGAGAAAACCAATATTAGGTTTTCTACCCCAAAGTAATTCATAAGGTGTTTTGTTCTGAATTTTGTTAACCAATGCTCTATTTTGAACATAACAAGCTGTATTAACAGCTTCAGCCCAAAAGGCTATAGGAAAATGAGCATCAGCCAACATGGTTCTGGCTGCTTCAATTAGGGTTCTATTTTTCCTCTCAGCAACCCCATTTTGCTATGGGGTTCTTGCAATACTAAATTGCCTAGCAATTCCTTTCCTGGCACAGAAATCATCTAACTTTTTATTCCTAAATTCACAACCATTATCACTCCTAAGTATTTTAACTTCATTTCCTGTTTTCTTCTCAATCTGAGTGATAAAATCAATTAAAGTGTCAGTTGTGTCACTCTTCATAGCTAGAAAGAAGGTCCAAGTAAACCTAGAAAAATCATCTGTTATCACAAAGCAGTATGACTTACCATTCAAACTTTATATATTGGTTGGACCAAAAAGGTACATATGAAGCAAATGAAGAGGTCTAGTACTAGAGTGCACCTGTTTGGACTTGAATGAGACCTTGTGCTGCTTGCCTTTAAGGCATGCAACACAAGAGTGGTCATTGTGAAAGGCCTTCTCAGGCAAACCATCAACCAAGCCAAGTCTCACAAGCCTGTTTATATTCATAAAATTTATGTGCCCTAGTCTCCTGTGCCACAAATTACTCTCATCTACTGAAGCTTTAGCATAAAAATAAGACATATTGTTATTCATTCTAATCCCATTCAGATTCACATTGTATATGTCTTTATGCCTAGGTGTTCTATATTCAATATATTTCTCATCAGGGATCTTATAATCCTTGCTTGACACCAAACATTCAGTATCAGTAAACAGAACTTTATTTTTGTTATCACACACTTGTGATACACTAAAAATATTGTAATCAAGTTCTTTTACCAGAAATACGTTCTCAAAACGCAAGTTCTTGGTGAGAAGGGTTCCTTTGCCTGTGATAGTACCATATCCGCCTCCAAAGTAAACCTTATCACCATCTTTAATGGGAGTGAAGTTCCTCAGATAGTCTTCCTTCCCTGTTATGTGACTTGAGCATCCACTATCCCAATATCTATAATCATTGACCTATCTTTGAATGCCCTGCACATAAAGAAAACAAATTAGTTTTCTTTGGGAACCCAAGCCTTAGAAGACTTGGATTCATCTGGTTGTTCAATAAGAACAGACTTAGTTCTCATAACAACCCCATTTTCATCCTTCTTAAGATGAAAGACCCAGTTAACCCCAATAGGTTTTGTAATGACCTTTGAAATGTAATTAAATCTGTTGCAGGTCATTGAAATCCCATTATCATTAGGGTTTTGATCTTTCTTTGGTCTCCATGTTAAGCTTGAAGAAACTTTAGACCCCTTACCCTGTGGTTGCAAATATTTACGTCTGGTCACGTTTCTGTCAGCGTTGGAATTGGTCTTATCAACGCTGCAATTACCCTTATCAGCGTTGAATCTAGGGTTTGCTACAGAAACCCATTGCCTATTAGACCAAGTATTTGTCTTTTGAAATGGTCTTTATCCATGAGTGTTAGACCCTCTAGTAAAGAATGGGACAGGTCTAATCACTTGTGGACTTTGCTGCACACAAGGTTTGGGTCTGGCAACGTTTGACTTCCTAACAACGTTGACTTTGTTCCTGTCTGCGCTGAATTTGTTCCTGTCAGCGCTGACTTGGGGAGCGTTGACACACTTATATGCCAAGTGTGAAAAGCTACCACAAGTGGAACAAGCTTTTCTAGACACAACCCTAGGTCTAGAAGAGAAGAAGCCTGTTCCATCATTGCTGACTTGGCTCTTGGGTGACCTAGTATTCCTATACATCTCTGCATACTTAATTCTAGGTTTTCTAACAGTGTTTGAGCCTAGGTCAACAGCTTTACCAGTGATTAGGTTTGTAACTTTAATAGGAGTTGACTCATTGGGACTTTCACATAGCAAGGCACCCTTAACAAATAATGTAGGGTTAGCTTTCTTCCATTCATTCAGGTCAGTCAACTTTTAATGATACTCTTCAACTGGGGTGACAACTCTTGGTGGGGGAATGAATTCCTCCTCTTGGAGTTCTGGCAAACCAGTCCAAGATAGGTCCTTTTGTTGGACACCATAGAAGTCACCAGCTGGTGGTGGAACCACAGAGTAGTCTTTCATCCCAATCCCAGTCATGTCCTTAGGATCCCTTTGTTTTCCCACACATTCTCCTAGGATTTGTGTTGCCTTATCAAATCTCTGGATTTTAAGGCCAACATTATCTTTGTTTTTAATGGCTTCATCTAATTTAGCCTGTAACTCACCATTAAACCTTTCCATAATGTTTCTAATATCCATACTAGCATTTAACTCATGTTTTAAGATATTTATTTTATCTTTTAAGTCAAATTCCATTTTCTTGTATTCAGAAACTGTCTTCTCAGTTTGAGTGAGAGCTAGTTGGTAATTAGACAGTTTGCACTTTTCAGTCCTCACATCACTTAATAATCTTAACACTTCTTTGTTAAGTTTCTCAGTGTTTAACCTACAACCTTTTACTACAAAAAGCATCATTGTATACCTCATTATCAGATGAAGAAGAGGAGTGTGCCATGAGAACATATTCAACATGCTCTTCTTCTTCAATTTCAGCAACCAAAGCTTTATCCTCTTCCACATCCTTAGCCAGATAGCTCCAATCCCATACCACACCATCAATTCCTTGAACTGCAACCATGGCTTTAGGATCCTGAGCTTTAACAATTTGACTTGAGGGTTTACCAGCATCAGATCTTCTAGGAGATCTACATTCCCTCATGAAGTGCCCCATACGATGACAGTTGTAGCATTCAACTTTGGATTTATCAAATCCAGCTGTGTCTTTTGCATTGAAGGTCATCTTCTTCTTAAACCTTCTGTTCCACCTGTTTGCTCTTATACTAGCAAGAGCCATGTTCCACTTAATGTCCATCTCTTCCAAATGCTCATCACTTATCTGCTCAAGGTCCTCATATGTAATCACTGAACCATTGGGCAAAGAAGCAATATAAGCACATACAGTATCCAAATCCAAACCAGTAGGTTTAACTCTTGGTGAGTCACTTTTGAATGTGTCAGTGTCTGAAAAGGAGACGTTGACAGGACATGTTCCAACGCTGACACATGATGATCCAGTAACTGGATGCATGTAGGATTCCTTCTGATTGAATTGACCTTCACTATGAGAGAAGAAGGCCATGTTACTGTTGGTAGACTTGCTTCCATGCTCTAAAAGAGTTTCATCTTCCAACAGCCTCAGTTTGTTGTAAATGTCATCAAACGTGGAACTTTTGTAAGTATTATTGGCAAGAATAGATCTTGCCTCAATCTTCCACGCCTCACCAAGACTTTTAAGAAAGGTAGAATTAATGTCAACATCACCAAGTTGTGTCCCCATGAAGGACTATTTGCTTGTAATGTCAAGCAATCTGCTTCTCACACTACTCAGCTTCTCATTGGGTTGAGCTTTGAAAACAGCATAATCATGCATGAGTTGTTTCTTCTTTTCTTCCCTGGTATCTGCATTGCCACCATATGCAACTTCAAGAGCTGTCCAAAGGTCTTTAGCAGAATCATAACCTCTGTATTTATGCTGGTTCTCTTGTCCCAAAGATACTTTCAGAATATTTAGGCTTTTTATGTCAACCCTTTTCTTTGCTATGTCTTCAGCAGACACGGCTCTACCATCTTCAGGTTTTTCTTTCTTATCTTCTTCAGAAAATCCAGCAACAGCTGATCTTTGAGAAATAGCATCAGTAATCTTTTGGGCTTTATCGAATATGTTTCCATATCCAATGATCTCCCAGAGTGTGTAGTCATAGATCCCTAGATATTGCTCAAAGTTGAATTTCCACAATTCAAAGTTGGTTGCATCAAGCATGGGAATCTTGATGTTTGGTAAAGGTGAGGAGGAGGTTATTTCTGAAGTTGACATGAAGTTGTTAGGGTTTTTGAGAAAATTAGGGTTTTGGTGATTTTTAGGGTTCTTGTGTTCTTTAAGATCAAAAGTTCCTCAACAAGCTCTAATACCACTTGTTGATCCCAAACTTAGATCGATTTAGCTTTATGTATACGAGATTAGATCAAGTAATACACTTAGAGAAACCTTTGTATATGTTTATGAAAATCTAAGTGTTATGCGGAATTAACACTTAAACAAGAACACAATGATATAAACAAACTTTCACTTTGATTAATGATATCAAACTTGCTTACAATGAAAGTAGTTTACGAATGAAAACTTATATTGAACATTAACCTAAAGGTCTTCTTTTATAGACATAAGAAGCCTTGTATAATAATCTACGTATCAGCTATTCTAGGTAAAGATAAATATAGAAAATACATTGTTGTTCCTATCTTTACTAGAAGTAATCTAGAAAATAATAAACGCGTAGAGTATATCTTCCCATCAGTGCTTGTCTTCAATGTATCAACGCTTGACTTTATCTTGTCAACGCTTGAGCTGTCAGCGTTTGTTTTGCTCCTGTCAACGCTTGTTTTACTCTTGTCAGCGCTCAAGTAGATTGGCTATAATTTATTCCCAACATCCGTGGGACCCAAACACGAAACTAAACTCAATCTTAATCTCAATCTCTCCTAATGACGAAGGGACATCCTCAAGGAAACCCAAGGAACACGAATCATGGGAATCGAAAGCCCGGGGGTGATGGGATACTCATCTCCACCCAGCCCCCTGGTGGCCAAGAAGGCGGATCGAATAATCGAAACATCCTTCAGTCTCTGGGTGGGGCAGACACGTCTGATAATACCACACCACCAACAATCACCATGGATAATCCTGATCCGGGGACTGCGCCAAAGGCCCCTACCAGGGAGCCGCAGAGGCCACAAGTCGAGACAGAATTGGAAGTGGGTTCACTCATCGACGAGGACCTCGAGCGTGTTCTCACGCAGAACTTTGACAGCATCGTCCCAGGCAACTCGTCAAGGCTAAACCTGGGAAGGAACCTCCAATCCAGGCTTAACTTTGGTAGTCCCGCGCCTGGTACTTCTCCTCGAACTCGGAAGAGGAGAAGGAGGGTGTGCACCCAGGAACAACCTCCCCTTGAGGAATCCCCTCAACCTCGGAACGTATTCGAGCGCATAGGGGATCATATCATGCAGGAATTGCTACAAGCCCATGAGGATGGGGATAGGTCCGACGGCTCCACTGGACGCCCGGTGTTGGAAACTCCCGTGAACAATCGCCGCACTAGTGTGTGGGATAGGGTGAACTCTGGTGGGAAGAAAGCTCCTAACTCTTCTCACAGAAGTAGTCATCGCAGCCAACCGAGAAGCGGGGCACCACCTCCACCTCATGACCCTTTGGGATCTGATTCGGATGACCATCCTCCCAGATGTCACCAACCTAGGTATACCCCCCCACCACTATCAGACGATGAGGGATACTACGATGATTCCTACTATCACGATGAAGAGGAGGAGGATATTTCCCGTCCATGGTGCGACGACATGGAGGACGCCTTCACTCTCCGCATACGGAACTACTCTGAAGAAAAGAAGCGCTGTATGCTGGCGTGCGTTAAAACCTATGACGGGTCTGGTGATCCGGACGATCACCTAAAGATATTTGATACGCAGGCAAAAATTAAACGATGGCCAATGCCTATATGGTGCCAGATGTTCAATTCTACCTTGATTGGCAATGCCCGTGATTGGTTTGAAAAGCTCCTTCACCAAAGTATTGATAGCTTCGGCGAGCTACGTACCGCGTTCGAAAACAATTATACCCAGCAAAAGAAGTATAATAGGGATTCGGTCTCGTTAGCAACCGTCAAGCAAAGGCCCGGAGAGTCCACGGAGGACTTCACAGAACGTTTCAATGACGAGTGCACGCGCACAAAAACGTACCCAGAGCTCCTAAAAATTTCTGATTACATGCATGTCATAACGGACAAGGTATTAATTAGGCGTCTCAAAGACAAATGACCGGAGAGGTATGACGACCTCATGGAAAGGGTCAGGAACTTTGTGGAAGGAGAGACCGCGGTAGCTGCGGCGTACCCTACAAAGGCGAATCATAATTATCGGTCGAACGACCAGCCCAAGAGGCAATCAAGTGGTCAAAGCACCCACGGTAACGGGAGGAACTCAGATTACAAGAGCCAGAATAAAGGAGGGCGTCCAGATGATAAATTCACCCCTCTAAAGATGAGTTACCGAGAAATCTTGTTGACAGAAGGGGCAAATTTCCCAAGGCCTCCCCAATGATAATTCCAGTTGACTGCCGTCAAGGAAATCGCTTCTACGAATTCCACAATGACAAGGGTCACGGCACGGAAGAGTGCATCCACATCAAGAAGCACATAGAATCTCTTATTAAGTCAGGCAAACTCAAACACCTGGTCAAGGATTGGAAGGATGGGAAGAATAACAAAAAGTATGACAAAAAGGACCCCCAAAAGGACAAGCCTTCAACCATATATATGATCTAATCATGGCAGCGCCGCATAAAGCAGAAAGTTAGTCAAAAAATTTCACGCGGTGGAGAGATCTCTTTACCTCCTATCACGTCAAGCAACGTAGCCGATGTAGCTCTCACGGTTGAGGTAAGCATTAGAACCCACAACGTTCGTCGTATGTATGTGGATGGAGGGTCATCGACGGAAGTACTCTACGAACATTGCTTTGTACAGCTACGACCAGAGATCAAAAGCCAATTAGTACCGGCCACGTCGTCGCTCATTGGCTTTAGTGGAGACACTATCGGGCCAATAGGACAATTGCGTCTACTGGTAACCATTGGAGATAAAGAGCATTCCACCACGGCGTGGATGAACTTCATGATGATACGTTCACACTCTCTGTACAATGGTATTATTGGAAGACCATGCATTCTAGCCATACGGGCAGTCCCGTCCACGGCACACGGCATGATTAAATTCCCAGTTTAAGGGGGAATTGTCACTATCTACAATTCGATTGCACCGACATCCGAATGCCACGCCGTGACAACACCAGTTCAGCCAGTTCCCATAGAGGAATGATCACCACCCCCCAATTGGAAGGTGGTAATCCACCCGACTACCCGGAACAAGAGGTATCCATAGGGGGAACACTATCAGAAAAAGGAAAGAAGGCCATGTGCTCTCTCCTAAAGGCAAACCTGGATATATTCGCATGTGAGCCAAAACATATGACGGGCGTGCCACGTTCAATAGCAGAACATAAGCTTAAAATCCGCCCGGGGTATCCCCCTGTTAAGCAAATGAAGCGTGGTCAAGCACCAGAACGTAGCTAGGTAATACTGGACGAGGTACGGAAACTGGTGGATGTAGGAATTATGCGCGAGGTCTGTTACCATGAATGGTTATCTAATCCGATCATGGTCAAGAAACATGACGGAAGCTG
This sequence comes from Glebionis coronaria, assembly GCA_025667525.1. NCBI lineage: Eukaryota > Viridiplantae > Streptophyta > Magnoliopsida > Asterales > Asteraceae > Glebionis > Glebionis coronaria. The sequence continues at coordinate 171,421,184 of CM046877.1, read as the reverse complement.
GCGCATGTGTGTAGACTTCACAGACTTGAACAAAGCTTGTCCGCAAGACTGCTATCCGTTACCAAAAATCGATTGAAAGGTGGAATCGTTATTTGGATACCCTTTTAAATGTTTTTTAGATGCATACAAAGGATACCATCAGATCCAGATGGCAGTGGAAGACGAGGAGAAAACGGCGTTCCACACTAGTCAGGGTGTGTATTGTTACACAAAGATGTCGTTCGGACTAAAGAAAGCCGGCGCGACATATCAATGACTTGTTGATAAAGCCTTTGACTCGCAGATAGGCCGTAACCTTGAGGTCTACATTGACGACTTGGTCATCAAGAGACATACGGAGGAAGCACTCCTCCGTGACATCTAGGAGACGTTCGATACGTTAAGGAAAATCAACATGAAACTGAATCCAAAAATGTACACGTTTGGAGCAACCGAATGAATGTTCCTTGGGTATACGATTAATCCAAACGGCATAAACCTTGTCCGGAGAAGACGGACGCCGTGATACAGCTACCGTCCCCTCGGACACTCAAGGAGGTACAATCACTCAATGGAAAGCTAGCCGAGCTTTATAGGTTCTTGTCAAAGTCCGCGGAGAAGTCACTTCCTTTATTTAAAACACTCAAGAAGTGCTTAAAGAAAGGAGACTTTCGCTGGACAAAAGAGGTAGAGGAAGCCTTTGGGCAGCTCAAACAACATCTCCCGGCTCTTCCCATGCTAGTTGCACCCCGACCTAAGGAGGAGCTAATCATGTATCTGTCCGCTACGAATGGAGAAATAAGCGCTGTCCTTATGACTGATCGGGATTCAGTCCAGACTCCGGTTTACTTCATTAGTAGAGCATTGCAAGGGCCGGAGTTGAATTATTCATCAATGGAGAAGTTGGTTTTGTCGTTGGTTTACACCGCGAAAAGGCTACGCCGGTACTTCCAGGCACACCCAATTGTGGTTATCACTAATCAGCCAATAAAACATATCATCTCTAAACCGGATGTAGTTGTAGATTGCAGAAGTGGAGCGTCCTACTAAGAGAACATAACATCTCTTATAGACCAAGGACAACCGTCAAGGGACAAATTTTGGCAAACTTCCTAATTGAGAAACCTGAGGATGGCGAGCCAACGGTGCAAAAAGAATAAATTCCAACGGAACCATGCGTTTTGTTTACTGACGGATCTTCTTGCACGGACAGATCAGGAGCCGGACTCATTCTCATGAATCTGGAAGGAATGGAATTTACCTACGCCTTGCGCTTTGAGTTCACAACCACGAATAATGAGGCATAATATGAATCATTGATTGCGGGTTTAAAAATCGCCGCTAGGATGGGAGTCCGCAACCTTGAAGCCTACATGGACTCACGGCTTGTCGCGAATCACATCCTAGGAGGGTACGTAGCTAAGGAGGATAACATGATCCAATATTTGGAGAAAGTCAAGTCACTCATCGCCGGTTTGGAAAGTTCTCCATCAAGCAGGTACCAAGAGGCGAGAACAAGAACGCGGATGCTCTTAGCAAGATCGCGTCTACAAGCTTTGCCCATCTATCCAAACAGGTGTTGTTTGAAATACTCAAGGAAAAGTCTATCACAGGGAGAGAGATAACAACCATAGTTGAAGAAGAGGGGCCTACATGGATGACCCCGATCATCATCTACCTAACTGATGAGACCCTTCCTGAGGACGAAAAGGTGACGCGACATATCAAAAGGAAGTCGCAGCATTTCATACTCCGAGATGGTGTTCTATACAAGCGTTCCTTCCTACAGCCGTGGCTGCGATGCGTCGGACCGCGCCAGGCTGGCTATGTGATTAGTGAGATACATGAAGGGTCGTGCGGCATGCACGCGGGCCCCAGATCAGTAGTGGCACGAGCTCTACGCACAGGGTACTATTGGCCGACTATGCATCGGGACGCACGAGACAAGATTCTTAAATGCAGCGATTGCCAAGTACACAGGCCAGTACCGCGACATCCACAACAAGAACTGACACCCATCACATCCCCATGGCCATTCTACAAGTGGGGGATTGATATCACATGCCCTTTTCCTGTTGCCACAGGGGGCGTTAAGTTCTTGATTGTAGCTATGGACTATTTCACTCGCTTGATAGAAGCTAAGGCGATCAAAACGATTACGGGCAAACAGGTAAAAAAGTTTATTTGGGAAAATATTTTGTGCCGCTTTGGTTTCCCAGGCGAGATCATCTCGGATAACGGAAAGCAGTTCGCGGATAATCCATTCAAGAATTGGTGCGTGGCGTTGAACATCACACGGCCTTTGGCATTAGTTAAACACCCACAGACTAGTGGTCTCGTGGAGCGGGAAAATAGAAGCCTAGATGAAGGTATAAAAGCACGCTTAGATGAAAAAAGCGCCAAGTGGGTAGATGAACTGCCGCATGTCCTATGGGCATACAGGAGAATGATCAAAACAACCAATGGGGACACTCCATTCGCGCAGGCCTACGGAACTGAGGCTGTTATCCCATCAGAAATTAGGATGCCAACAATCCGCACTACGGAGGTTAACATCGTCACAAACGATGAGCAGCTCCGGGTCAATCTAGACTTGTTTGAGGAGAAACGAGAGATAGCAGCCATCAATGAGGCTAAGTCTAAGGCATGTATGAAAGCTTATTACGATTCCAAAGTCAATGGTGTTTCCTTCCGACCGGAGGATTTGGTCTATCGTGCTAACGAGGCAAGTCGCGCGGAGAACACGAGGAAGCTTGGTCCAAAGTGGGAAGGGTTGTATGAGGACACGGAAGCTTTAGGGCTAGGTGCGTATAAGTTGAGTGATATGGATGGCCTTGACTTGGATCGTACATGGAATATTTGCAAACTTAAAAGATGTTACCTCTGAAAGGACTACGGCCTCCGCATGGATACTTTGTTGTGGTCAGCTTCAATGAAGATCCATGTATTTTTTGTTTTCTTGCTTTCTAGTTTCTATTTGTCTTAGGATTTTAATTTTGTCAAAAAATTGTAACCGTTCTAATCAAATTCCATGGTGCCTATCTAGCTCCACGGTTTGTTCTTGTGCAAATTATTGTCTTAGGTTTTTAGAATTATATGTTATTTTCTAGTATGTTATTACTTGTTCATATGCCTTCATTCAACCGTACATGTACTATTCGCTCCCAGGCGAGGTAAGAGGATTAAGTGAACCTAATAATTCAACTTTTCGCATAAGAGGGATGCAACCCCAGTGACGCGGATCATGTATCCTTACTAGACACCTTATTCACAAGACGTTGTAATAAGTTTCCGCATGCCGTACTTACATAGCGCCAGACATGATAAAGACACACGGTGCACGTCTAGTAAATTATAGACTTGGTTTTATTATTCATTACCCGTGACACGTCATGCAAACAGATATACGATATCTAAGGAATATAAACAAGTTTCAATATAAACAAACAAAACTTGCCGTGCTCACCACGAACATATATCTTACTAAAAAAAATTCTAAAGTGTTTACACATATAGTTACAAATTAAAAGCCGTGGACATCCACGGACGAATAAGCAATGAGTAGTGCGAATGTTTACAACAGATTAAACTACAAAGGAGGAAGGAAATCCCCTACTTCTCTCTTGCCTTCAGCTATCAAGGCACGGAGGGCTTCACCACGCGCGTCCTTTCCACTCTGCGCCCTGGCTAGGTTGGCTTCCAACGCCTCAGCCAATAGTCTCTCACCTTTTATGACCTTCAGACTGGCATCATATGTTGGCATGTAAGCTGGATTGGGACTAAGGTGAGCTTCACCATAATATCCTCGTTGGAGGCATCCTTTAAAGCTTCAAGGTCATCCAGGAAGGGGTACTCCATCTCCCCTAGAGCGGCCATGGACGCAGTCATCTTTGCTTCCGCCTCGGGGTTATGGTAGGCATGCATAGTGATTTCTTCCTTCTTGCTTATTAATTCCGCAACCTTGATCAACCATTCATGCCTGCCGCGGTCAAAACCATCTGACACGACATCAGCAAAAGCCTGCACAAACTGTGGTGCCTCCATCACTTTTGTCATGGCCAGACGTGTCCCTTGGCTCACCATCCACCTACGACCAGCAATGGCCGTAAGCAGTGAGGGACACAACACTTTAGCACAGTCCGTGACCAGTACATTCAGCTCACGCTCCACCCTGTCCAAAGCCTCAGTCGTTCGCTCCTCCAAAGCCGCTCGCTCCTTGGAAAAATTTTCCTTCAATGCTTCACGCTCCTCTGCAAGGGCGGATGCTTGGTCGAAGGTGGATTTGGTCACAGCTTCGGCTGCGGCTACCTATGAAAACAATTAGGATTACTACATGGGTAAGAAAGACAGGAGGTGTAAAAACATTGAACATATATGTGTAAGGATACGTACCTTGCCGTTGGCTGTCTCGAGTAGAGCTTCCAGCTCAGCAATGCGCTCATCACGGGCATTGGCGTGGGTGGTTTGTTCTTTTATTGTCTCCTCAGCCATGACCAAGTCTGCCTGTAGGGAGGCAATTGTCTTCTCGTGCTTCTCCACCAGTTCTTCCCTACGAGCAATCCTCCTATCCGTGCGGCGCACATGGGCTAACGACTCTGCCAAACGACGCCGTAAGGCTGCACCAAGTGTTATCTTGTGTGCCGTTGCTACATCATACTTTTCTAGAAGAACCCTATGGTTGAGTTCATCTAGGTCTTGCGCCAGCACGGGAGGAGTCAGGTGGTCCATAAACTCCTTACACTCGGACTCTGCCTCTAGCCTTGTTAGGCTAGACAAGTTCCATGCCGGGCGTAGGCTGGTGTCCGGGCCCTCGGCGCGAGGTTCCTCTTCGTGAATAGGGGAGGTGATGGGGGCACTGCGGATATCACGGGGGACGGTTCCCTCTGAGTTTCCTTTTCCTGCGCTACTATCGAAGGATCTACCCTATTATTTAACAAACACTTATAAGTTTTTATGGTATCGTGGGGGAAGCAAATATGATGGGATGTAAAAAGGTACTTACGTCGCATCTATCATCGGCTCCGTGATGGTGGGAGGTACAACACACACTGGTGTTGCCTTCCATACATGTGTGTCTGCTTGTGGCGAAGGGTTTTCTTGCGGCAATGTGGTGCTACTCCCTTCTTGGAATTGGTGGTGGTCTTCCCTCATCCTCTTGGGAGGTGTATTGAATTCCCCCGCCTCGACATCTATCTCTTTCACCACCTTCCTGGTGGACTTGCGCTTCCTGGAAGTAGGTTTTAGCTGCTTTGAGACTCCGCCCCCCTACACCACTTCCGCCTCTCCCTCATTGTCATCACCAGTCGTGCGGTTGATGAACGGATCTGTTGGTTGTTCTTCGCCTTGGATAGAGGTGGCATTCTCCAGTAGCAACTCATCACCATCTTTATTGGTAAAGTCCAGCGGCGAATTCTGGATGACTGGTTCCTGCTCATCAGACCGCCACTCAGTTGTTTCTTCCAGTGTGATAGTCATACCGGCAGTAGCAACAAGTAATGGGGGCTCGCCCTCTTTCAGGGGTCGAGATCCCTCCGGAACTTTGCTTGGATCCTGTGGCGTAATAGACCAAACAACTTCATCTCTGCGGACATAAGCAAACATATGTGTTAGTATGATTCCAAGCATTATTGTCACATTTATATGCATATACATGTATAAAGTATACCTACCCTGTCTACGCTCGGTCAGAAAGCATGGATATCTATCCTCCCTCCCAAAATAGTTGCGGCTGATCCCTATTAAGCATAGGAAATGCTCCGACAGACCCTTATGGAAATCAGTGCGATGGGTATCTAATGTTTTCACGTCCTGTTGCTATAATCCTTGGATGAGGGTAGGTAGTCAAAACGTACTTTGGTTTTCAGAACAAAGGTGGTAGGGAACACCTTGGCATCTACGAAAAAATAATGATCGTACCACTTCTTATGGGAATCTAGGGGCTTCCTATAGCACATGGGGGCGGTTGTGGATCGTATTTTAAACGACAGCCACCCATTCACCATTTGGGGGACGTAGAAAACCCTAAATAAATTCACAATGGGGGCTACCTCACACGCGTGGCAGGTAACTTCAAATTGGTTAACTTTACACGCTCCTATACAATGGGGTTGGGATATATGGAAATCATAATATATTAAAACATCTACGAGGAAATTAGATAGGGGGATGCGGTAGTTTGCCGAGTCAAAAAGGCGCGTGTACACACCTATTTTCCCAGTAGGAGCATCCGTGATAGGTTCACCGTCACATGGAAGGTGGGGTTTACGCTCTCAAGGATGTAATACTCAGACAGGAAGTCCATATATTTCTCAGCAGACATCACGTTGAGAACATCCGTGATCACAGGGTTATCTTTCACCATAATTTATAAATATGAGTAGAAAGGCGTGGTGGTCTAACCTAGTGTGATGGATTTCCGTGGAAAAAGAAGGAGAAATGGAGGATTAAGCGAAGGTATGACAATGGCGGAAAGGAGTTGTTAACTGTGTGTGTGCACAGTTACACGCACTAACTCTTTTATAGGGTTACCTCGAGTTACGAGGTGCTATGGATGTTTGTCACGTGTAAACCACTACGCCCATCTAACGGATGGCATTTATGACACTTCTGAAACGTCAGAGGGACCCACGGGTCACCTCTTGACAGTTTTACCTGGCTCAAGAGTGGGCCTGTCTGGTGTACTTTTGCAGACAAAACGTCCGACTAATGACTACCATTAATGCATTAATTAATGTTGTCCTGGCCGGCCTTTTTTTTGGAGTGCGGATATGTTTGTGAAAACGATATATAAAGGACATTGATTAGTCTAAAGGTTACGCCTACGGCTGTAACAACTAGACTAAGGGGACATGATGACGTATAATCCCCAACCGGGTCATGAACCCGGCCCACGGGTACTACCCGCATCTGGCCCATCACGAATGGGTTGGATTAATATCATTTGAGCTTATGGGCTTGAATGAACAGTGGCCGCATAAGATGTGTGCGGACCACGACCCGGTACGGCCGGTACAGGGTTAGACAGAATCACAATTTTATTAGGATTGAGATTTACCTCAAAGCATAGGATATACACTCACCATAATTAGAAGATAACAATCAAACTAATTATGATGATTATCCTTTGCTTAGGGCCGAAGCATCGGTGATAGCCCACTAGGGTTTCACCGCCTATATAAGGAACCCCCAATGGTTCCACAAAGGTATCACATTCTCTCTACTCTAAACCTACAACCGATTATCTAACCCTAAACCAATTACTTACTCTCACGCTGGAGTCTAATCGTGGGATACGTTCCCATGGTAAGCTTAATGCATATTGTTTTAGTGTGCAGGATATCGACAAGACATTCACTTGGTGCAAGAGCCGGATTCCAGCCTACCTGAATTAAGCCTAATTCGGGTCAAGCAAGGATCATCCAACTTTTGTATCAACACTGGACTTGAGCCATCATGTGACTAGCTTCTTCAGCCCAACTCAGAGATTAATACTAGCCAAGAAATGGATTCAGTCCCACCAGTCGGTGAATATCTGATGTAGGGAAGTGAGGACAAATCTTTGGAAATTACAAGTCCAACTGGTCAGGTGCAGCAGCTAACACAACAAATGGGACTCCTTTCTTCGCAGACTAAAGAAGCTTAATTATATATGAACTGTATGTACAAATGTCTTTGATATCATCTGAGGTAAAGCTACCTCGTTTTTAATATAATAGCTTTCTAGTCACCGGTTGTCATGTTTTTACCTTTTTGCCATTTGAAAGAACTTACAGCCGATTGTGTCCTTTTGCGAGATGTACTTTAATTTGTTACACATTCAGACTTGTGTCATATTTTTTCTATAAAACCGAAAAAACAGTTTTAAATTAACAAAAAATTCATGATGTTATTCATTGAACATGCCTTCTATAAATGGTGTATCTAGAAGACCAAGAAAATGAAGTTTTATGAATACCTGTTTCTAGTTTGAAGTTATTCTTCCTTGATCCTATGAAAGCTGAATTCGTATTGCTGGGGTGGGAAATATTTGGATGGCACCCTTGTTTAGAAAGCTGTAAAATGTGTATGCTGTTGAAACAATAATTTATTTTGTAATTCCAGGCCTGTTTCGCCTAGCATAGAGTTGTATGTAATGTGGTGTAAGACTGTAAGTTAGTGCACTGGGCGTTTGCCACCGCAAATATTTTGGTGGTTTTTCTCTTATGAAAGCCGACTAATATACTTGTTATAGGTATATTTTGTACTGAAATTGATTATGGGTGGAATTGTTATCAACATTAGAAGTATCTGCTACTGGTCCATATAGTCCAACGTTGGTTTTGATACAATCTGGTTTAGTTATTTTTTTGCTCTTTGGACCAACCTACCTGTAATATGTATCTGGCCTCCGGCGCAGATGCAGTGCTTGGCTAGGTGTGGCACGTGCTACACATAAAAAATCCCGAGGAGCAGTATACATTTGTATGGAAAAACTGTTTTCTAAGCTTGCTGCTCCTAGATAAAATGGTTCAGAAGGCGTACAGAAATGGGAAGAAGATGACGAGTTTAAGTTACCTTAAATTATCGGTTAAAAAAAGTTAACTTATGACCCCTTACTTTTCCAAGCTTTTTTACGTTCTAATCAGTTTTTTAGGCATTCGCCAGTTTTGTACGTTTTCGTCATTTTTTTAATATTTTCGTCAGTAATGTTACGTTTCAGTCAGTATTTTTACGTTTTCGTTTTTACGATTTTGTCCAATTATTTACGTTTTCGTCATTAATCTTACGTTATCGTTAATAATTTTACGTTTTTGTCTGTTTTCACGTTTTTTCCGATTTTTTACATTTTTCACGATAATTTTTACGTTTTCGATGAATTTTTACGTTTTCGTCAATAATTCTATGTTTTCGTCAATTCTTTTACCTTTTTGTCAGTAATTTTATGTTTTTGTCAGTAATTTTACGTTTTTGCTAGTATTTTTCCATTTTCATCCGAGTTTTTATGTTTTCGTCCGATTTTTTTTAGTTTTCGTAAGTGCTTTTACGTTATTGTCGAAAACGAAAAAATACTGAATAAAATGTAAAAGACTGACAACAACGTAAAAGTACTAACAAAAACGTAAAACAAAAGGATGAAAACGTAAAAATACTGATGGAAGCATAAAAAATCGACCGAAACTAAAATTGCTTGCGAAAACTTAAGGGATCGAACAGAAACGTTAAAATACTGATGGAAACGTGAAAAATGGAATGAAATCTTTAAAAAAACTGACGAAAACGTAAAAGTATTGACGCAAAATAAAAAAACGTAAAAAATAAGATGAAAAAGTAAAAATACTGACGAAAACATAAAATTAGGGACGAAAACGTAAATGATCGAACAAAAACGTAAAAATACTGACGGAAACGTGAGAAATCGTACGAAAATGTTAAAAAACTCACAAAAACGTGATAGTACCAATGAAAACTAAAATAAGTTGACAACGTAAAAAGACTGAGTGAAACGTAAACGCTCTGACGAAAACGTTTAGATTTTGGTTAAAACGCAAAAAAAAAACTGACAAATACTTGAAAATACCAATGAAAACTTAAAGCATCGGGCGAAAACGTAAAATACTGACAAGAACGTAAAAATACTGGCAAAAACGTCAAAAATCGGACAAAATGTTAAAACACCGACGGAAATGTAAGAAATTAGACAAACGTTAAAAATTTGATTAAAACGTAAAAATTCGGATGAAAACATAAATACTGACGACAATGCAAAAAGAACTGACAAATAGGTAAAAATACTGTTGAAAACGCAAAAAAGGACAAAAAGATTAAAAACTGACGAAAGGGTAAAAGTATTGTTCGTGCTTGTTCATTTATTAAATAAACGAACATAAAGGAGTTTTCCGTTAGACGATCAACTGACGGACAGTTTGCGCCCTACTGATAAGTCTACAACTAATTTGAAGTTATAGAAAACATTACACAATATTTTTTGTTTAAGTAGGTTATAGATGTTAGCATAACCGTCATAATATTAGATACAATTTTTTTCCTTTAGATATCGTGTATTTATCAAAAAGTAAAAAAAAATAAAAAAAAGCAAACGGGGAAAAATTTTATATAGAGTGTAGTAAAAAATCAATGTCAAAAGGTGGGGTTAAAAAAGGAACCGTTTTGAATGAATTAATTACCATTTACCACCGAGTAGAAACCAACTTAGAGGGCAAGGAAAAAATATGACCGTTAGTTACCACCGACTAGAAAACTACGATTACCACGCACCGACTTAGAGCCCACAGCAAAAAGGCTTATATATATGGAAAACTACCTTTTCTCTCCCTCAAACGCTCTTCAATTCGATCTTCTCCCTTTCAATCTTTTGCTTTTATAATGGCTGCCCATGCAAAAAGAAAGCACCCCGACTGCGAGTCTGATGATGATGATGAGACTCTTTCTCGACCCTTTAAAAGTAATCGCGTTTCTTCCCATTATAGCATGGATATGTGTTCTTATGTAAAAAAACAGAACCTTAGTACTTTTTTGGAAGAAGAGTGTTTGGATTCGGATGATGATGAATCTAGTAAAGAGGACGGTCAAGTGGCTCAACAAGACTGTAGTACTTATTTGGAAGAGGCTCAAGAAAAGTCTACTACTTCTTATGCGGAAGATCCTGATGAGTATTTGGATACTGAGGAGGCTGAAGAAGAGTGTAGTTCTGATGTGAAAGAGTCTGCTGGGTATTCGGACGAAGTCTCTAATACAGAGGGTGGTTATTACGTAGAAGATTATTGTGGGGAAGGGTGGTTTATTGGAATGAAGTACATAGCAGGTGAAAAAGCTGGGACGTATGAGTGTAGAGAGGATACTGAAGACGTGTGTAGTTCTGATGTGAAAGATCCTGCTGAGTATTCGGACAAAGTGTCTAGTACAGACGGGTGGTCATTATGTACAAGAGTTTTGTGAAGCCGGGTGGTTTATTGGAATCAAGTACATAGCAGGTGAAAAAGCTGGGACGTATAAGTGTAAAGAGGATACCGCTGAGGAGGCTGAAGAAGGGTGTAGTTGTTCTATCACGGAAGAGGCTTTCGAGTATTTGGATGAAGAGTCTAGTAGCGAGAACGATGATTTTGTAAAAGAAGTAATACTTTATACAATGTCATATGATCTTTTTATAATAACCTTGTTCTGTTTGATTATCTTGTGAATATTCACGGTTAGTTAATATGTTGTCTTCTTTTTACATCCAAATCATGTTGCAATTTATTCCTGAACATAAATGTTGCATCTATATTCAAAGAGTTTTTGACACCTGAGGTATAAAACAAGTTCGATTAGAATATGGAGTATTTCTGCAATTTCCTTTTGGATCTGAGCTTGTGGTTAACTTGAGGATTTTTTATCTTAATAATATTGTTGAATGATAAACGGAATCTGTTTTCTTAAGTCAAGTCACTAAAAACGATTTAACTTGGTTAAAATTGGACTTAGAGTTAATAAACGGGTGTTTGGGTGTAACTTTTTCATAAGTAGAATATGATTTGGAGTACTGTAAGTTGAATGATAAAGTTTCTAATTAGTCAAAATAAGAGTCCTCTATAGCTAGATGCCTAGATTTTAGATGTGTAAAGTTTGGAGTTCAAAATGGATAGAATATGGTTAGATAGTTTCTGCTCTTATTGATTTGCTTTGTGAATGATCTTTGCTCTGAAAATTGGTATACTGCTTGTTTAGATAATATAATTTATCTTTGTGTTGGAAAGCTGTTTGGAGCTTATGCAGCTAATTTAGTCCTAAACGTATATATATAAGAAACTGTATAACATGTTGCATCTATGATTATAAAGTTTTTGACACCTGAGATAAAACATGTTCAATCAGACTACATAACTACTATCCAACATTTACAGATCAACATCAACCAGTAGTCAGTAACCACTTCAAATGACCTAGACTTGGCAAAATAGGTAGGTTATTATGGCAAGTTTTGTATGAATAACTAATGTGTGTTATGGTTAAAAAAACTAGTTTTTATAAATTACACGATTCAGGAGTTTTCATTTTGAACCAATCAACCCGTTTCAATTTTTAGCTAAAGTTCTAAATTAACAAAATTGACCCGTTAGAGAAAGCATAACCGAGTTGACCCGATTGTTGGGAATTTGCGAATGAGGGATTAATAACGAGGCTAAAAACACCTACTGAAGACCATTGTTCGACGTAAACCCGCCTAAGGACACACTCAACAGTCTCACCTACCACACCTACAAACCCCATCACTGGGTGCATGTGTTGAAGTCGAGAAATTTTGTCTTGAAGAGGTCGAAAGGATAAAAAGAGACAAAAACTTACTGATGCAAGAACTTGTCAGGCTAAGGCAGCAACAGCAAACAACTGATAATCAAATGCAATCAATGGTGTAATGTCTTCAAGGTAATGGAACAAAGACAACAACATATGATGTCATTTTTAGCCAAGGGCGTTAATAGTCCAGGTTTTTTGTCACACTTTGTACAACACCAAAACGAGATCACTAAACCATAATAGAAGGCAAAAAAATTGTAGACTGAAGCAAGATGGTGTTGTTTCAAATGGGCATAGTGAGTCACCTGATAGTCAGATTGTTAAATACAAACCAATGATTACACTTAGTAACTCCTCGCCTCCATCAGAAACTTTCAGTTAAGGTAGTGGCCCGGGGGTCATGGTTCAAGGACAATTGTTTCTGCCAGAAGTCACTGGAGACCAATCTGCACCACTTGAAACAAATTCTGATGTGGTTAATAGACGATGGTTAAGAATTGCCTTATATACTGATGAACTATATATGGTGTCTAATGATGCATTCATTGGCCCGGACATGGTTCTATCACACATTGAGAATTTCTGCTTAATCCTGATGAGGAATGGAACAACAGTTTGTTGGTTGAGATGGATAAGTATATCGCTGGACTTGAGCCATCATCTGACCAGCTTCTTCAGCCTTACCCGGAGGTTGATACTACCCAAGAAATGGATTCAGTCCCACCAGTCGATGATTATCTGATGCATGGAAGTGAAGAAAAATCTTTGGAAAATGCTAGTCCAATGGTCAGTTGGAGCAGCCAACATAACAAATGGGACTTCTTTCTTCGCAGACTAAAGAAGCTTAGTTATATATGAACTGTACGTAAAAATGTCTTTGATGTCATCTGAGGTAAAGCTACCTCATTTTTATTATAATAGCTTTCTAGTCATCGGCTGTCTTGTTTTACCTTTTTGCCCTTGGAGATAACTTACAGCCGATCGTGTCCTTCTGCGAGATGTACTTTAATTTTGTTTCACATTCAGCTTACTGTCATATTTTTTCTAGAAAACGAAAAGAAAACAGTTTTGAATTAACAAAAAATATATGATGTCATTGATTGAACATGCCTTCGGGAAATGGTGTATCTAGGAGACGAAGAAAATGAAGTTTATGGATAGGAGTTGTTTCTAGTTAAAATTTATTCTTCATTGATCTTTGATCTTATGAAAGCTGATTTCTCAATGAGAGAAGCTTTTAATTGTGTCTGCAGCATGTATTAAAGCCATCATTATTATGCAATTCCATGCTTTTTGTCGACTAGCATATGGTTGTAATGTGGTGCAAGTCAATGCACTAGGCATGTGACATAGGTATATTTTGTACTGAAATTGATTTTTGGCGGAGCTGTAGCATTAGAAGTATATGCTACTGGTCCGTATAGTCCAGTGTTGATATTGATAAAATCTGGTTTAGTTCTTTTTCCCTGTATTGGACCAACCTACCTGTAATATGTATTTGGTCCAATGTACGCATGTCTGTTATCTCACTCCTGCTCTTTTATACAATTACGGGAGCTATAAACATGACATATTTAGTTGACCTTGTCCAAAAGTCCAAGCTTACAATCCGAAACTGCTTTGACCTAGTGTTATTTTTTTTATTTTTGTGTGGGTCGAGTTCTTATCGTGTCTAGAGTAGTCACTACTAGTGCACACCTCCTATTTTTTTGCACAATAAAAGATGATAGTGTGGAATGTCGACAACTAAGATACCTGTATCCAGGTGTAAGAGAGACATTTGTGTTTGCCTAATTAAACGAACAAACATGAAAAAAAAAGTCGACATGCTCATTTATCATGGACGTCCGATTACATAATTGACTATATTTGATTTTAATTATATTTCAAGCTTTGAATATCATTTTTGATTTGTCGATCTTTACTAGCTAGATGGTAAAAAACCGGACGAAGAGGTAAAAAAAAGTTGGGATGATATAGTTTATCTTTTTTGTGTTGGAAAGCTTTTTGGAGCTTATGCAGCTAATATAAATAAGCTTTTCAAACCATGAAATTTGGCTTTTTGTTCTTAGTTCAGTCTGCTTCTTTGATCTTAATCTTCTCATAGTTATAAAATATGTTTGTTTATAGCTTATATAATTAAGCTGATATAAAAAGATTTAAAAAAAATAGTTCAATAAATTGTTTTTCAGGTGAATCTAACACCTAACCTCTCGTATAACTGCGCATAGTGATAGCAGTTCGCCAAAAGTCTTTTATGTTTGGACCTTTACTCCCAGGAATGCTTTGTAAGCTTAATTGTGGCTTATTGGAAAAGCCATTTTTGGGGCTTTTTGTGTCTTTGTGTTTCTGCTACTTTACTCTATTTAACATATTTTTCCAGAGTTTTATCAATGTATTTTATTTTTTTAAATTAGTTTTTGATTCGAATTGTATTTTAAAAATAATAAAAAGAGTAATAATATAGAAAAATAGTTTTATACTTTTATTATTATTTAGGACTTCTACAGAAAGAAATTTTATTTTTAAAATATATATATTTTAATTAGCAAATTTTGTTTTATTAAATAGTAAAAAAATTACACAAAAATAATAAAAATTAGAAAAATAGATTTTAATTTATTTAAATAATTCTAATTTTAATGTTAGGATGTTTTAAATCAATTTTAATTTTTATTTTAACTTATTTTACGTTTCATGTCTCGATTCACGTGATTTTCATATTTGCATTTCTATAATTCTTTAATTATCTTAATTTTCAAACAAGTAAGATTTAGAAAATGAAATCAAATATCTTAAATCATTCAATCAATTTTTCAAACTAAAACCTGTGTCTCAATTAAAAATTTCACCTAGAATTAATGACTCAAGAATCACTTTTCGTGAATATTCGTTTTTGTGAATTTTTTATAAAATTACTCTTTGAATTTTCTTACTGAATTCACCGATAACGCATATTTATATATGTACCTTGAGACGAATCAATCATTATTATTTTATATATTTTTTTTTCATTTTACCTTTATTATTGATATAAATTAAATCAAACACTTAACAGAGACTTACAAATTTATTATATATAAACTAATATATGACATATAAATAAACCAAATTTATAAGGTTAACCAAACAGCCATTTACTCTTACCTACCAATTTGAGTCTCATTCATCTAAAATTATTTAATTTTTAGAATTTTTAGATAATCTTTGTGATACAAGTTATTTTGGATCTTTGTTTTTTACTATATTTTAATGGACAAAGCCTAGCCATCCACCACCTAAAATTAAAAAAAACACGGAGGGATCATGTTTGCCACAATATCCAAAAGTTATAAAAGAACGACGAAATGACTAAAATTGTATATATGATGAAAATTGGTTATCACTAGTGATAAAAATAATGAAATAATGTGATATCACTAGTGATAAAGCAATGAAATATTACTAGTGGTATTTTATAAACATAGTGACATTTCATTGCATTATCACAGTGACATTTCATTGCATTATCACTAGTGATATTCCATTGCTTTCGCTAGTAAAGTATCACTAGTGATAAATCATTACTTTGTCATATTTACAAATTTAGTTCCTCCGCCAATTTTTATAACTTGTGGACTTTTTGTCAAAAATAGTCCCTCCATTTTTTTCAAAATCTTAGGTTACTCTTTGTAGCACTCCGATTTTTACCTAAACGCAACGGAAAATTAATTTGGGGTATTACTTCATAAAACACAAGTCACAATGATAGAAAACAATTCAAAAGAGTGATTAAATCAAATTTCTTTATATATCATTAAAAATCATAGTTTTACAATATGATGTCCCAAAATCTATGATATTAGTTTCAAGTTTGTATCTCTTCATGTCATTCTTGTGATGCTCCATGTTATCAGTCATGTATATCTGAAATATATGCTTAAAATTCAATACAAAGGTTGAGTGAATTCATAGGTTTACAATAACAGTTTTGAATACATGTGTACCACTTTGAGCTACGTTACTATTTGCTCACATAAAACAATATTTTATTGCACTAAGCTCATAGCATCAAAACTAACAAGAATTCACAGAAGTGACCATCATGACAGATTGTCATGACAAGTAATCCGCAGGTACCGATTTCCCATTAGTTCTAATAAAGTCTGGTCGATTACCCACTCGATCAAGTAACACAAACACGATTCGTTACTTCCAATAGATCTATTCACCATATTACCGCACACTAAACAACGTTAAATGACTTATGAAATTTGGGTAGCAAGTAACACTTTGGTCACTCATGCAATACCATATTTCAGCAAAGTCATACAGTTCAAAAACACATGTATTCCAGTTTTAGCATATATCCCCATCCCGAGTTTTCAAATCATTTAGAAAGCCTGAATAGTGAGGCTATGAACTCACCTGGCATCGTAAAGTCTGAGCTATATCCGATATATTTCATTCACAAATAAACAACTCGGTCTCACAAATAACAACTTGGTCCCGCACAAACCTGGATTAACACATTTTGTATAATATCAAGTATTTGATCTTGAGTTCAGTAATTTTTAAATATTAATTATGTATTATTTGATTTTTAAATTTTTTTAATTATAGCATCATTTTTTAGGCAATCATACTCAGAAAGCATTCTATAAGCGTTTGAGGAGCGATGACACTTTAAATCATAAACCCAACCACTAATTAGAACGTAATATCGAGACAAAACATTTTTGTACAAAGTTCCCTCCTAACATGATATATTTATTACTTTCTTCAAATGATAAGTATAGTATAATATATACTTTATATCCTTTAGTTTCAAAGTTGGAAAAAATTACCCTTGTAGTTTAAGTTTACCTTAATTACAGTTTTAACCCTTTAAGTATATAGTTTAAGTGTTTACAACTTCAACCTTCTAATATTAACCTCAAGGTTTCTACCTTAAAAATATTAATCCTTATAGTTTTAACTTTATTGAAATGACAATTTTGGCCCAAAAGGTTTAGATTCAAAAATGACAGGTTTAGTTTCCAGACTTGCTTAAAGTTACATAACAACCTCAAAATTATACAAAAAGATCTAGAAACTTTAACAAAGATTATAAACACGTTTATAACTGTTGTACCTATATAAAATCACTTCACCATGATAGATCTAAGAAAAGAAGATAGAAAAATAGATGAAAATAGATGTAAATTTAGAGAGAAAAAGTAGAGAGAGAATGGTTGGAAACTTGGGTGATATTAGATTGTAGAGAGAGAAAATACAATGAACCAAACCCACCTCCTAACATGCTAGGAGGTGAGTATTTTATAGACTTGTCTTGCATGTAGACTAATGGGCTATTTTAGACGGGTCAGGTTTTCCTTTTGGGCTTTATGTCCTTAAACATGAATATTATAGCTTAAAGTCAAGCCCGTAATACCCGACTAACCTACTACCTATTATAACGTTCTGATATACGATACATAATAAACCTATAATCGAATATTCTTGTTTGACTCAATATTTTGAGGCTAACAATCTCCCCCAATGAGAGGTCATTCCTCTACGACATTTGGAGATTTATAGAGATTACTAATCTCCCCATAAATGAGTCAGGAACGTGTAATAGTAGTCTTGTTCCTTCATGTTGTGATCTTTGAGCCTTAGTCGTTGTCTTTCGACTTTGTCTTTAATCTTGAGATCTTAAAATCTGTGACCGAATCATTCTTGATGATACAATATTTTGAGACTAACATCTCACTCACTGAGAGGTCATTCCTCAACGACTTGTGAGTATTTATGGAGGTAATTAATTTTTAGTATTGAGATCTTCAAAATGACTACTTCATTCTTTCTCGTCACCATTCTTGACTTGTCCTTGCCATCTTATGATTCTTGTGTCTTCATCCACATGCTAACACTATGATCCATCTTGAAAGCTTGCTGACAATCTCCTTTGAAGAGAAGTCATTCTTCTACATAAATTGTTAAGGAAGATTTTGAACATCAGTTTTGCGAAAGTCTTTAGCTTTCTTGATCGTTGAATAGGTCTGGGTATGTGGTTTTGAATCTTTGAATTTACTGAGTATACCGTAACGCCACCTTCTCGATACAAAACATAGACACGGACTAAATGGCTTTGACATTCGTCCTAAATCGCTAGCGTCTTACCTCTGATCGGTGAAGACCGTTAGACTATATTAAATATCGTACATGTGATTAGGTAGATTCAATTAAGAATCTCCTTGACAGGGTTTTGCAACACTACTAGCCGTTCTCATTACTCGACCGTCTCCAAGAAAGAAAGCGAACATAAAGAGTAAATCAATTGGATAAATATCCGCTTGATTAAATTCGTCAGTTCAAGTTCCTGGAACAAGTTTGATTCATAAGGCATCTTACCATTGTTGCTTTCCAGTTGACACAAGCTTGATCCATAAAGAATCTCTCAAGTCACCTGCTGCAGTGCTGTTTGAGGTTGACACTAGAAGGATTTCCATTCGTCACAGTGTATACTAACAAGTATCACTCTGAATGTTCTGGCAAGACCATAAAGATATTGCGTAGAAACCTAAAACAAGTTTGAATCAATTAAGAATCAAATCACTAGTGCTTTTCAGTTTTACATATGTTCAATTCATAAAGAATCTTACACATGACCTACCACAGTGTTTTTTGATGTTAACACTAGAAGGATTTCCACTCATCATTGTGAATACTAAGTAGTATCACTCTAAGTGTTCTAGCAATATCACAAGGATATAGCGTAGGACTCTTTTCTTCATCATGTAGTGTGTCCTAACGAGATTTGATTGATCTCTAGGCTCTAGACCTACTGAAGACCATTGTTCGGAGTAAACCTGCCTAAGGACACACTCAACCGTGGCACCCACCACACCCACAAACCCCATCAACGGGCGCATGTGTTGAAGTCGGGAAATTTGGTCTTGAAGAGGTCTAAAGGGTAAAAAGAGACAAAAACTTACTAATGCAAGAACTTGTCAGGGTAAGGCAGCAACAACAAACAACTGATAATCAAATGCAATCAATGGTGCAAAGTCTTCAAGGTATGGAACAAAGA
This sequence comes from Glebionis coronaria, assembly GCA_025667525.1. Taxonomy (NCBI): domain Eukaryota; kingdom Viridiplantae; phylum Streptophyta; class Magnoliopsida; order Asterales; family Asteraceae; genus Glebionis; species Glebionis coronaria. Next base: position 171,401,878 of record CM046877.1, on the reverse strand, counting down.
TAACACCATACCATGTTTTTTTAGCCAAGGCCGTTAATAGCCCGGGTTTTTTGTCGCACTTTGTACAACACCAAAACGAGACCACTAAACTCATAAAAGAAGGCAAAAAAATTGTAGACTGAAGCAAGATGGTGTCATTTCAAATGGGCATAGTGAGTCACCTAATAGTCAGATTGTTAAATACAAACCAATGATTACACTTAGTAACTCCTTGCCTCCATCAAAAACTTTCAGTGAAGGTAGTGGCCCGAGGGTTATTGTTTCAATGACAATTGTTTCTGCCAGAAGTCACTGGTGACCAATCTGCGCCACTTGAAACAAATTCTGATGTGGTTAATAGCCGATGGTAAAGAATTGCCTTATATACACTGGATAAGGTTACTAATGATGCATTCATTGGCCCAGACATGGTTCTATCAGACATTGAGAGGTTTCTGCTTAATCCTGATGAGGAATGGAATAATAATTTGTTGGTTGAGATGGATAAGTATATCACTGGACTTGAGCCATCATGTGACCAGTTTTTTTAGCCCAACCAGGAGTTTGATACTACGCAAGAAATGGATTCAGTCCCACCAGTCAATGATTATCTGATCCAAGGAAGTGAAGAAAAATCTTTTGGAAAATGCTAGTCTAACTGGTCAGTTGCAGCAGCCAACACAAAAAATAGGACTCCTTTCTTCGCAGACTAAAGAAGCTTAATTATATATGAACTGTATGTAAAAATGTATTTGATATCATCTGAGGTAATGGTACCTCCTTTTTATTATAATATCAGCAGGAAACATAAAAATAGGCTAGCATTAATTTTCAATTCCATATGTGTTTCAACTAGCACAGGGTTGTAATGTGGTGTACGCAAGTGCAGTGGGAATGTGATGCCATAGAGATTTTGGTGCTACTGAAATGGATCACTGACGGAGCTGTTATCAGCATTAGAAGTATATGCTAATGGTCCGTATAGTCCAGTGTTGATATTGATACAATATGGTTGAGTTTTTTTTCGCTGTTTGGACCAACTTACCTATAATTTCTATTTGGCCTAATGGGTAAGCATGTCTGTTACTCCCTCTTGTCTTTTTAGTCAATTACGGGAGCTATGATCATCACACATTTAGTTGACCTTGTCCAAAAGTCCTAGCTTACAATCTGAACCTACTTTGATCAGTGACGGAGCTAGGATTTTGATGTTGGGTGGGCCAAAATAATTCTTTGTAGATAAAGTTATATTGCTCACTGTGCTACCAAGATGAACTTATTTGTGAACTAATAGTTTATATATATTAGTCGTTAACTTATCAAACTAATTCAGTATCACAAAATACATCAACAAATAATGTTGGTTGAAGCTCTATTAGTTTTGTTACTGGAAACATATTTGGTTTCATCAAACATACAGTGGGATAGTAGACAATTTACCAGAAACATATACTACTACGTTAGAATATAATCTTAAGAGGTTTTGCCAAACAATTTCGTATGTTAAACATAATACCAAATACCATAAGACATATAAATATAATTTGAGATTTTGGGTTGCCCTTGGCCTACCCTAATCAAAGAGTGGCTCCGTTCCTGGGTTTGACCCAGTGTTAATCTTTTTATTTTTATGTGGGTCGGGTTCTTATCGTTTCTAGAGTAGTCACTGCTAAGGCACACCACCCCTTTTTGTTGCACAATAAAAGATGATAGTGTGGAATGTCGACAATCAAGATACATGTATGCAGGTGTAAAAGAGACCTTTATGTTTTCCTAGTTAAACGAACAAACATGAAAAAAAGTATGTTCAACAAAAGACCATGTTTCTGCTATGAAGTTATTCAGAAAGGAATTTCAGCAACAGACCTTACTATATCTAGCTAGTAGTGTGTAGGATGTGAGATAGCCTATTATTGTAGGAAGCTAATAGGATAAGCATCTTTTAGGCTACTCACAACAATGACCTAATACGGCCTACATTTTTTCAGCTTTCTTTTTCTGGCGACCTACAACGACCTATTTACCACAACAAAGCGTCCTAGTTCAATTTTTTTAATTCAATAAACAAAAATATTGCATTTAATAAAAACACTACATAATAATTCAAATAAAATAAAAACATTACAATAATAATTAAAGCCTAATACTAGTAATTTAAATTGTAAGCTGCCTTGATTTCATTTTTTAGTTCTTGTAAGGCTTGTTTTTGGGCTGGAGGCAAATTGAGGTTGATTTCACTGTCGTAGAACAATCGTTTCTTTATCCTGTTTCTTTTTTTCCAGCAAGTTCAATTGCTCGACGCTGTAATTCGATATTTTTTCTTTTCAATGCTGATGCTTCCCATTAATTTGCCTCCTGAAAATCCAACTCCCATTGCTTCAAGGTAAAGTAGGATTCTTGTTGCTGCTTCTTTTTTCCTCAGTCAACGTCTTTCATTTTATTCCATTTGTTGGTTACAACATCAACAAATGAAGACTTCCCGATGTAGATGACTTCTTTTTAGCTCGATCACGACCAATTGGTCGGTATTCTTGAGTCATTTCTTCGTCATCTTCTAGTTCATCGTTCAAATTCATGCAACCACCTTGCCTAGAATCGGAGGTGGTTTCAGAGGTCTTGGATTTTTTGTTACCTTTTCTGTAAACTTTGGCATCTCAACCTGTTGCCAATTTGGGTGATCTTTGAGCATGTTCCACGCCGCCTCTAAGGTAAAAGCATGTTTCTAGGTCACTTTGTATTCAGCACAAGCTTTTTGGTTTGAGTTGAGATCATTGGCACCACTTTCGTGATTAAGTTCAATGTTATTCATGATAACACAAAAAGTACCAACTCTCAGACGTAACCTATTTTTCCATTTTCTCACAATCGCGTCGTACCCTCTAGTTGAAACCCTTCTCGGCTTCAAAGTACTTCAATACATCTCCCCAAAAACCCTTTCTTTTTTTACTGTTTCCTTATTTCCTATTCTAGGACACATCACACCGACTTTTGCACAAGGCGACCTCTTCCTCAGCTGTCCATTATTTTGGCGGCTCCTTCGGGTCATCCTGCTTGGCTTTTGAAGCGCGTTTAGAGGGATTCTTAGGTTTGACGGGTGACATCTCTTCCTCGTAGTCGCCAAGGTTAACCGCACTGTCATAGGACTCGTGATATAACCCGTGTTCCGAACCTTGGCCCACAGAGTGATATTGACTCAAACCATGACCCAAACCTTGACCCGCACCTTGGGCAGAAAAGTACTCTTGATCATCAACTTAAAAATGATTAATAGGAGAATACGGCGGATTAGGATGCGACGAAGTGAACGAATCCATAATAGGAAATACAAACTCATTGGAGATTCAAATAGATGTTAATGGTTGTTATCACGGTATGGAGGAGAGAAAGGACGGTTTGCATAGCAAATGTTTGGGTGAGATGGTTGTGGTGAATGATATTAAAATCCGGCGGGTCTAAACCGAAAGTTAGGTGACACGCCGGATAATCAGAAACCCGAATCCGGTGTCACATGGGGAACACTTTATTGAGGAACTCGGGGTTTTGTTTTTGGGGGTTCTCTTGCTAGACATGTTGTTGTTTTGATTTAGAAGTTTGAATTCAAATGTTCGAGAAAATGGGTAGAAATGGTTGAGTATTTATAAACCAACGGATAATTTTTTATTTTCTTTTTGATTTTTCGATTTAATAAGTGTGTCGTGGGTGGGATCGATTAAACTCGATCGACGAGTTCGATCGGTCTTCGCAAAAATGGCGACATAAGACGACTCGATCGAACTCGGTCGATCGCGACCGCGATGCGACCGGCTTTAAAGAACTATAAATGTAGGGGAGATTGTTAGCCTTTCGATATTAACAAAGTATGAACATGTCGATTCAGAAGTCACAAGAGCACAAGACAATCAAGGATAGATGGAGCACTCAAAGTCAAAAGACAAAGGCTCAAGACAAAGATCACAAAAGCATGAAGGAACAAAGACATTACAAACAAGATCAAGACCAAGATACAAGACCTAAGATGTAAAACCTGCTCTAAAAATCCTACGATCTTTTAATGCACGAAGTTACCATTAAATTTAAAATTTATAATTAATTAATATACGCCATGTATCACGAACATTTAATACGAACAATATGTGTATTAATTCATTATCATAAGTATTATGTACGTAAACACGAACATGAATATACGATAAGTATGTACGTACGATATTAAGAAAACATTCAAGTAACGAAAGCACGATGTTTAAACACGAATGTACACGATAAATATTAAACAAGAAAAACAAACACCAAAAGTATAAGGGGTGTTTGTCCGCCGGTTTTAAGAGAGACAAAAGAAGAACATGGCCTTGGCCCATACCCATTCACTAGTTATTAATTTAATAAAAACACAGGAGGTTTTAATAAACACTTTTTATAGAAAAACAAAACCCTATCCTTCCCTTTTGTCTCTCTAGCCGCGACACCCTAGGAACACAAGGACGAATTCATTGTTGATTTTTAGTTGATTGTTTATACGATATTGTGTTTGTTCCTAAACCTTTTTCACACTTACGGTATCCTTGATTCTCTAATCTTTTTATTTATTTTTCTATGTTTATAGATCTTTATAAACAAGTATGAAAACATGTTTAATAAAAAGATTGATTAAGGGATCTAGTATAATATGGTATGGGGTTTGGGTACACGTGAACCGAGACGGGGTTGGTCTCGGTGGTGTTTGGTGACCAACCACCGCACCACTATGGTCGGCGGTGGTGTTTTGTTTACAGTCGAGACACCACATCCCCAACATGGGGGCTGTGGCATTTGATCAGCAGGCGACCGAGACCCTAATCGGGGCTCAACGTGGTTCTTGGACGACGAAGACCCCAGCAGCCGCTGGGGTGGTGTTGGATTCGGTCACAGCCGCGAAGCCGAGAGCTTCGGCTCTCGGTGTAGGGCTATGGTTCGGACGGGACGCGACCTCGGGGGTCACGGCTTTCTGGTCGTGGTGCTCGGGTGTCGGGTCTCGGGACTTTGGTTCTGGTACTAATATTTTTATGAACATGTAATTAAACCAACATGTATAATAAGTTTATGTTATGATTTAATTAATCTAGTTATTAATTAATTTTGGTTTAATTAAATAAAAACGTAGGTTATAATAGTTAATTATTTAATAATTTATGGACATGAATTTAGTTAAGTGAACTTAGGTTAAATTAATTTATATCTTTTATGTTAAAATTTTAATAACATGAATTATGTAAGATTATTAATTAATAATAAACTTATAATAACATGACATATTAATTAAAAATAAGCTAAGTATTTATTAATTATTAGACTTTATATTATAATAATACGTGACATAAAATAAGCATATGATTAAATATGTCAACATGATTATTTATGGAAGTATATTATTTATGGCAACATGATAAATATGGTAATAAGATATTTATGGAAATATACTAAATATGGTAACATGCTATTTATGGTAATACGTTAAATATGGTAACATACTATTTACAGAAACATGCTAAATATGGAAACTTTCTATTTTTGGAAACTTACTAATTATGGAAACTTTCTATTTTTGAAACTTACTATTTAAGTAAACTTACTATTTTGGAAAGTTACTATATATGGAAACCTGCTATTTTTGGAAAGTTACTATATATAGAAGCCTGCTATTTTTAGAAAGTTAGTCATTATGTTATAACAAGTATAATAACACTTAAAACATGAAACACATGAATTTAAAACACATGGAACTATAAGAAACACATGATTAAAACATGAAATAATAAGAGAAGACAAGAACAAGTATCATAAATATGAACACGTCAAGTAAACCAAATAACAAGTATGTATAAGTAAGATCGACTCTTATTCATGTCCCTTCATTATGTAGCTATTGTGAAGTCGGAGTGATCGTCTACGTTTGTTTTCGTCTTCATTTACTGGACATAAGGTACGGACATTCTGTCCTTCAGTAAGGACATCTTTCTTCCTATATTAGGATTTCCCCGTTTGCAGCCATCTGTTTTCCCCAGTAGTTTAAGTGTCTTAAACACATCAGTATATGTATGAATATTTTAGATTGCCTGAGCTATATACATGCATGCCAGTTTTACCTAGTTATGGGGGTTTCATAACCATAACACTGGAGGCACCGATGTTATGACTCTTCTACGGTGAGAATGATTGCTCGCAGCGTACCTTTACAGTATTGTCCAGTATTATTATTATCATGTGGGGAAAATGGGTGCATCCTAGGATAAGTAGTATGATTTCATGGTAACTGTGGTGTATGCCTTGCATCCGTTATAGGAGCTGATCCCTCCACTTATTTTATATATTAATTAGAGGCAACCCCTATAATTGCATGACGAGGTCACCCCTCCAAGTATTCATGCACGTGGATATAACATGACCTATATGGGCTCTTGGTATATTTAAAATATAGATTTTCAAGATAAACTAAACATAAGTCTTTTCAGAAATATAAACTAGTTTTATGAACTTAAACCAGGTTTTCCAAGTCATACATTTATTCCACTGTTATGCTATGTTATTCATTCCATTACCTGCTTATATTTATGCTTACTTTATATGTTATATATCTGTACACTAAGTGTATTGATCATCCATATTTCTCTTTCCATGTCCCAATACGGCATGTACTTTAGGGCAAAGCTAGGAAATCCAAGAGTACGTGCATGGAATGAGGCGCTAGCTTTCTTTCATTATTTAATGCATTTACATACTTTTGCTTTGCTGGACATTGTTTAGTCATTTTCTTACATTTTATACTTATGCATTTCGTGTGTGGAGCTTATGTGGATCCGATGTTTGTTTCCAGATTCTTTTATGGCCATTTAATGTTTTAGACATTACCTTATATGCTTTGATGATATGCCAAAATTATCCTATGATATTTCATTTATAAAAATGAGGTGTTACAATTATGGTATCAGAGCCAAGGCTTCGACATGTATGTTCTTAAAATTGACCTGTGACTAGTGGGTAGTCATCAGTGTCTTCCTAAAACTGACAGTTTGTTTTCATGCATTCATTTCATGTATCATTGTTGCAGAAATTTTGACTAAGTAATGGTTGGTATAGGACTGACCATATTTTGTCACATGTGCTTTTATTCGCATCATTTTTCTTGGTGAACCGACCCATAGGCGTTCACACTAGCTCATGTCATTTTTGTTTTGATGAAACGACCCATAGGCGTTCATCCTCGCTATGCCAATTTTGTTTTCATGTCATTTGCATTTGGCTATGCCTTTATAAATTGTTTCATGCATCATTTTTATTATGTTTACCATATGTTCTAATCAGATTAATCATTTCAATTTTCATTTTTAAACTGTCAGATGGTCATAACACGCGAACAAGAGCTAGAAGCAGCTGTCCAAGAAGCTCTACAAGCCATGCTTCCCCAAATCAGGAACCAAATTCGGACTGGATACCAGGCCGCCCCGAATCAGAACAACAATCCTCCTCATCCACCGGTTACTTTGCACACTTGGCTTGAGAGGTTTGTTGATCCCAAACTTAGATTGATTTAGCTTTGTGTAAACGAGAATGAATCAAGTTAAACACTTAAAGAAACTTTGTTGTATATGAGACAATCTAAGTATTATGTGGAATTAATACTTAAACAAGAACACACAAACAGAATAAACCAAACTTTCACTTTGATTGATTAATCGAACTTGCGTACAATGAAAGTGTAAAACATATATTGAACTAAAACCTAAAGGCCTCCTTTTATAGATTAAGGAACCTTGTACAAGAGTCTAGGTATCAGCTATTTTCGGTAAAGATAAACATAAGAAATACATTGTCGAACATATCTTTACTAGAAACATAAAACGTGTAGACTAAGTATCCTATCAGTGCTTGACTTCTTCTCATCAACGCTTGACTTCTTCTTGTCAACGCTTGATCTGACAACGCTTGATTTCTTCCTATCAACGTCCAATTTCCTCTTGTCAGCGTCTAAGTGTCTTGACTTCATTTTATTCCCAACAATCCTCCCATAAACTTGATATCTACTCTAGTAATCAAGTTTCTGAATAAAAGAACTAAGTACAAAGAGGATTCTTACAAATAAAAATTACTTATTAAGTTGGAAATAAATAAATCTAATTAAATATTTGCCAGCGTCACTTGTGTAATCCATCTCCAGCTGTGTTGACACCATTTTCTTTAAAACTTCCTTGGACATGGGATATTCAGCATACACAAGAAGATACTCAGAAAACTTTGTAGTACTCAAATGATACACACCAGTTGTTGAATGTAGACGCCATTGAAGTCCACTGATATCATCAAGATCCTTCCATACTGGATCTTCATCATTTGGCTCACACATTCTCTTGAATGTTGACCAAATATTTATTCCAATGACTGAAGTAGGTCCTTCAGTCTCATACTTGGCCTGCATCAACCACCAAAGATCTGCCAAGTCTTCCCTATCCAGGCTTGCAAACAAAGACATAAGTGTAGTAAAAGTATGTACCTATTTCCTATATCTTCCAATCATCCAAAACCCACTTGCGTCTTCCTCATAGTGAACTATAGGGTTTCTGGAATCATGAGGTAACACCTCTACCATATGTGAAGCTTCCAAGTATTGATCCCAAACTTAGATCGATTTAGCTTGTGTAAACGAGATTGAATCAAGTTAAACACGTAGAGAAACTTTGTTGTGTATAAAACAATTTAAGTATTATGCGGAATTAATACTCAAACAAGAACACCCAAACAATGTAAGCCAAACTTTCACTTGATTGATTAGAACAAACTTGCGTACAATGAAAGTGTTAAACGTATGAAAAACTTATATTGAAACAAAACCCAAAGGCCTCTTTTTATAGACATAAGGAGACTTGTACAAGAGTCTACGTATCAGCTATTTTAGGTAAAGATAAACATAGAAAATACATTGTTGATCATATCTTTACTAGAAACAAACTAGAAACATAATACGTGTAGACTAAGTCTTCTATCAGTGCTTGACTTCATCCTATCAACGCTTGACATCTTCCTGTCAACGCTTGTTCTATCAACGCTTGTTTTCTTCTTATCAACCTCCCGATTGCTCTTGTCGGCTTCCAAGTGTACTGGCTACATTTTATTCCCAACAATCCTCCCCTAAACTTGATATCTACTCTAGTAATCAAGTTTCTTAATAAAAACTAAGAACTAGGAGGATTCTTACAAATCTTATCAAATTGGTAATAAACATGCCTAATCAAATCATTGGCCACGTCACTTGAGTAGTCAATCTCCAGCTGTGTTGTCTTCATCTTTTCAAAAACTTCTTTGGACATGGGATACTCAGCATCCACAAGAAGATATTCAGAAAACTTTGTAGAACTCAAATAATAGACACCAGCTACTGAATACAAATGCCATTGAAGTCCAGTGATATCATCTGCAAGATCCTTCCAAACAGGATCTTCTTCTTCTGGTGCACACATTCTCTTGAATGTTGACCAAAGCTTTATTCCATTGACTAAAGTAGGTGCTTCAGTCTCATACTTAGCCAACAATAGCCTCCAAAGGTCTACCAATTCCTCCCTATCCATACTCGCAAAGAGAGACATAAGAGTAGTAAATATGTATACCTCTTTCCCATATCTGCCAATCATCCAAAACCCACTTTTATCTTCTTCATAGCTAATGATAGGGTTTCTGGCATCAAGAGGTAACACTTGTACCATATCTGAAGCTTCCATGGGTGAGAGCTTAATGCTCCTTCTAATAACAGCTTCACTGGGAGTCACTTTATTTAAATCTTTAGGAAACTCAAGTGGAACTCCCTTCTTCAAAGGCCTTGGAACAATCATAGCCTTTTGAATCTCCATCTCTTCTGCAAGTTCTTCTCTCCTTTCATCTGAGAGACGTCTGATAGTATTCATTTCCTGCACTGTTGCCCAAATGGGATAAGCCTTATACTCCAATTCTCCAAAGGATAATCCCTGCAATTTCTGAAATCTTCATCCTGTTTGATGACATCTGAGCAACATGTAATAAAGCTCCCTTCTATCTCTCTTCGGCAGTGAGAAAACATTGCTAGCCTTATGCTTTAGAATTACCTTGCAATCTCTTTGAACTCTTAAAAGAATGTCCAATCCCCAAATTTGATCTGAAATTGTCATATATGGATTCTCCATAACCTTATCTTCCCAAGCATGGTACATCTGAGCAACTTCTGGCATATCATAATCTACCTGTAACTTTAACTCTCTAAGTTTCTCCCTTGCCAACTCATCACCATATTCAAGTCTTTTTGGTTATTCAATTATCATAACACTTGAATATGAACTTTCATCATCACTTCCTTCTTGTTCCTCAGAAGTAACTACAAATGGTGATTCACCAACCTTCTTCTTTTCTTGTTCCATAAGTTGTGCAGCCAACTTTGAATCAAACTCTACTTGTGCTACATCCTTTGGAACTTCTGTTTCTACCATGATTCCTTTACCCTTATCTAATGGATCAATGATGGGTAAAGATGATGATGGTACCTGTGAAGACACTTCCTTGATGATAGCTGATGACTAGAATACATCAACCATATCTGCAGGTCTGTCAACGTTCAAATCCTGTGTGTCAGCGCCCAACTTACTCTTGTCAGCGCTTGGTGTGTCAGCGTCCAAAATCTGCTTGTCAACGCCCACCTTACTCTTCTCAGCGCCTCTTGTGAACTGATCCATCATTGCTGTAAAGGACAAGTTCAAGTTTATAGGAGTAACCAAAGATACATCAAAACCTGGTTGCTTCTTAAATTCAGTAAGAGCTTCAGCCACACCCAAAGATTCTCCATCATGTGAGCCTTTGTCACTCACATGTATATGCTCATCCTCTCCTTTGGAAGAATCCTCCATACCACGCCTATTGTTAGCATCCTCCATGTTAATGCAATAATGACTAAAAACGTTACTTGCATTTTTTGATCTCACTTAGTTTTGATTACGACAATATGTAAAAACAAGCATTTACGAAAACAACAAAAAACGAATTCTTGAGTTCAAGTATTTTTCATTTTAACCATTTTCACTTAAGGTATGGATAAACAAGTACTAACCTTAATCAAGTGATCAAGTGATTTAATCTTTTCTTAAAAATCACTTTTTATTAAATGTGACAAGTTTTTATTAAACTTTATTTTTAAGAAAATGTTTTATTAAATTAATTATTTGAAATTTGAAAATGGCATATTCTTATTCTGTAAAGAATATCCTTTCAGGATATTTTTTATACCCAGATAAGACCTCCACCACTAAAGGACAAAAAGGAGCGGAGTCTAGTCCGGCGGTACCTTAGCGTCTAGGCGGTACCTTATCGATAAGGTACCGCGGGCTTAGATAAGGTACCGCGGGCAGATATAGCCGTTGGCTCCTTTGTCCTTTAAATAGTGGACCATTCTCAGCTTTTCACCTCACCTCTTTTGCACATTCATTTCCAGATTCAAACCCCTTCTTTAATCACTCAAATCTTTGATCATTTGTTTGATTATTACTTGTTTAAGAAGTGAATCTTGTTCTTCCATCCCTTCCTCTCCAAGTGCAAAGAGAAGAACACTATCCTAGTGAAGTGTTGAGTCCACCACCAAAGATCCATTGAAGATCAAATTTTATATACTTGAAGTTGTGTCATAGTTGTGAAGATCCAAGTAGTTGTGTCTATTTGGAAGTTGTGTATGTACTAAGTATAGTTGTGTAGATTGGTCCTAGCTACGATTAGGGCTCGACTTTTAGCTTAGAGTCGGAAATTGGTTAAGCGACGTGTACGGTTTTCTCCACCATAAGGAGCTTGTTGTGTAGTGAACTCTCGAGTAAGGAGTACTCGAGGAGTGGAGTAGGAACGAGGAGTGAGCTTCGTTGCCGAACCACTATAAATCCTTGGTGTTCGGTTTGATCTTTCTTTACCCTTAACTCTTTACATTCTTTATTCTTTTTGCATACACATGTGTTAGTACTAGATTAGTTACACTATCATTCTTTATTCTTTGTGGATATATTTTTGTTAGTATTAGTTTATCTTAGAGGTGGCAAAATGGGCGGGCAGGCGGGCACGGGTGGCGGGCTAAACGGGCACGGGCGAAACGAGCGGGCTAAACGGGCGCAAGCTAAAAAAGGAAAAAAAACGTATAAAAACCTACAAATAAAAAATAAAAATACTTGTTTGAAAACCGGGATAAAAAATTTAATAAAAAATATTCGTCGAGTATACTAATTTGTATTTTACAAGTGCGCCCGTTAAGCCCATTTAGTTTCTTACATATGCGCCCGTTTAGCCAATTCATTATAAAGAATGGGCAAAAACTGCCCCATCCTTTTTTGAAAATGGGCAAAAAGTGCCCATATGTATCCAGATGGGCAAGATTTGCCACCTCTAGTTTAGCTACACTATCTTTTTTCATATTGTGCATAAGAAGATTTCACATATTTCCTCAAGCCTAAGTTTTTGAAAAAGGATTTTTGGAAATCATATTTTAACAAGTAAATATAAGAAACTATTCAACCCCCCCTTCTAGTTTCTACAATTGGTATCAGAGCGGGTTGCTCAAGAATTTTTAGAGTATATTGTATTTTAAAACTTGAATCGATCTATGGATTCCAACAAGTACCTAGAAGGGCAATCTATGCAAAGACCACCACTTTTTGAAACCGACTGTTTTATTTATTGGAAAAATAGATTTGAAACTTATGTAAAATAAAAAGATTTAGATCTTTGGCATGTTATTACCAATGGTGATTTTTTACCCTTTCAATTTAATGAAGTTTCTAAAACAAAAGAATTGGTCACTTTTGACAAAGCTAATGATGATACTAAAAAGAAACTTTCAAAAAATAATGAGGCTAAAATGGTGATTTATAATGCTTTGCCTAAGAAGGAGTATGAAAGAATTTTTATGTGTGAAACCGCTAAAGATATTTGGAACACTCTTTTAGTAACCCACCAAGGTAATATCCAAGTCAAAGAAAGTAAAATCGATCTTCTTGTCCAACAATATGAACAATTTGTCATCTTAGAAGATGAAACTATTGATAGTGCATTTGCTAGGTTTAACACCATTATTACTAGTCTAAAAGCACTTGATGAAGGTTTTTCTAGCAAGAACAATGTTAGGAAGTTTCTAAGGGCCTTACATCCAAAGTGGAGAGCAAAAGTCACGGCGATTGAAGAGTCGAAGGATCTCTCAGCTTTATCACTCGATGAACTCATAGGAAACTTGAAGGTTCATGAGATGATAATTTTGAACGACTCGGAATTAGTGAAAACCAAGAGTGAAAGGAAATCTCTTGCACTTAAAGCCAAGAAGGCACAAAGTGACCATGATAGTTCCTCGGAAAGCGATGACGAGGAGTATGCATTGGCGGTGAGAGATTTCAAGAAGTTCTTCAAGAGACGAGGTCAACACGTTAGACAACCCAACTATGACAAGAAACCATTGTCAAAGAATCGGTTTGTCAAGAACGAAAAAGGTGATAGGAATTGCTTTAGATGTGGTGATCCAAATCACTTCATTGGTGATTGTCCAAAGCCCGCTCGTGATAAGAACCACACGGCTTTCGTTAGTGGCGCTTGGAGCGATAGCGGTGATGATGATGATGACAACCCCAAAGAGGAGAAATGTCTTATGGCTCACACTTCTAAAGAGGTACATTCCGAAACCGAATATTATAGCAATGATAGTTCCACTTTAGATGATATTGAATTTGAAGGCAAATATGATAGCTTACACAAACTTAGTCTTAAATTCATAGAAAAGAATAAAACCTTAACATCAACCAAAACTAAGCTTGAAAATGAGATCAATGAACTTAGGGAGAAATTGGCTAAACTTGAGAAAAACAAAGAGGTTGATTTAGGTTGCTTAAGTTGCGAGAAACTTAGATTAGAGAATGAAGATCTCAAGAGCACCTCCATTAAATTGGAAAAGTTCATGAAAGGTACTAGTACTCTTGATGATATGTTAAACAAAAAAGTTCATTCTAAGGAAAGACTTGGTCTAGGTTTTAACTCAAATGAAGCCTCAACTAGTGAACCAAAAAAAGTCAGGTTTTCACAAAAAACGCCCTCTGGACGCGGTTCCAAACTGTATGGTGCGGTTCCTTATCACTATGGAACCGCGGCCATAGATAAGGTACCGCGGCCAGAAGTTGAATTTTGTCGTTGTAGTATAGTGGTAAGTATTCCTGCCTGTCACGCAGTTGACCCGGGTTCGATCCCCGGCAGCGGCGCCAAAATGGTTGTAGTGTTTTACCACACCTTTAGGAAAAGGAGGGTAAATAGGGTAAGTATCGAGTGATGATTTAGGAAAATCAACACTAATGACCCTTAAGGTGATGAAAGTTCGTTTCCCAAGGAGGTATATGTGTTGTGAAAAACTTGTAAAAGTTTGTGAGTAATGATTGGTTTAGAAGGGGATGAGAAAAGAAAATGACGAAGACGTAAAAAATAAAAATCAACAAAAAATCACTACTAGAAAGTTAAAACATAGAACCTTAAAAACCACAAAAATAAAAATAAATTCTAAAAATTACCAAAAAATCACCAAAAATAAAAAATAATAAACTACTAGTAAGAGTTTACCAATGATCAAAACTTTTTCAAACCTTTTAAATAATTAAATATTCAATTTTTAAATGCTAATTAAAGCCCTAAAAATCAAATAAATTATCAAAAAGCCCAAATAAAGATTTTTCAATTGGTAAACCTCTAAAATGACCTAAAAAGATTAAAAACTATTTTTAGAAATTTTAAAACTAATAAAAACTATTTAAAATGATTTAAAAACTATTAAAACTTAAAATAATTATAAAAATTAATCTAAATGAGATAAAATTATTATAAAAGTTGTTAAATTCCTATTTTAATGTAATTAACCTAAGAAAAATGTAAAAAGTTGGAAAATGTGAAATTTGAAAAATAATATTAAAATAATAATAAAATAATATTAAAAATCCAAAAATTATAAAAAATTCAAAAACTTGCAAACTAGTTTATTTTAACCTAAATAATCAGAAAATCAAAGTGAAATTACCAAAATACCCCTAATGGGCCCTCAAATGGGCCAATTCCAAAAACAGTCAACCAAAAATGGGCTTTTGGGCCCAAAAAGTCAAACTTGGCCCAATTGACTTGGAAAAGCCCTACCTGACTTAAAATTCAATTCTAAGAACAAAACTCTAAAGGCCCAAAAGCTGAATATGAGCTTATCACAGCTTATTAAGCACAAAGCTTATTCTTATTGGGCTTTTCAGCCCATTAAGCAATAAGCTAATGCCATAAGCTCTAATTTGACACACAACCTTCTTTTGGGATGCTTAAGATATCTGTCAAAAGAAATTTCCAATAAGCTCACTCAATAAGCCAGAAAATAGAAAAGCAAAAATCCACAAAACGACAAAATAGTCGTTTTTGAGAAATAATGCACCTCAGGACTTGATTCAACTTGCAAAAGCTTTCAAATGGACTCAATAAGCAAAATCAATCAACAAAAATCCAATAAGCTCAACCAATAAGCCAGAATAAGCACAAATGAACTTATGTAAAAGTCAAAGGAGTTGGTTTTCTAGTCAAACCTAAAAGTCAACCACCCAAATGCTCCAGTATGAACAAATGGGTCAAAATATGAGCACCTATTATAAAAACAAAGTTGTTGCTCGTTGGAATAAGCTATTATAGCTTATTGATAAGCTGACACCAAATTTACACTATCAGTGGCAACCAGCAGGGGAAAGGAGTTCCCACTGCTTTGACTATTTGACCAAGCTTATTTGAGAGTTCTGGTTTGATTTATATGGAAACAAAGGCACCCTTGTGATCTGTGAATCACAAGGAGTCAATAGCAACAATAAAATCACAAAATGGTTCACACAATAAGCCACAATAAGCCAAACAGTTACCATATATGCTCCAGATATGCAAATAAGCAGATAAGCACTTAATAAGCAGATTTAAGCAGAATAAGCCACCCAAACTTAACCAGATGCATACACAAGCTATATAAACTAAGAACAAACACAAAGCAACAAGAATCTAACACTGAATAAAACAAATCAACAAGATCAAAGCACAAAATGTTTCCGATGAACAAAGAACAATATGCAGACAATTTTTGCTGATATACTTGACACTTGATCCAATTTCAAGCCTCAAATCCTTCCACCCTGGTGTGATTAACTATGATTTAGCACTTGTTAGCCCTAGCCTATGCTTAGATCTAGGTGTCCTCAAAATCCTAGCCAATTTTACCAAGTTTTAAAGATTTTATAGCCAATCTATGAATCTATGTGTTCAAAACCTCAAAACCTGCAAACAGATGAACAATATCACTCAACAAACAGATATCAACACTTGCAAACAACACACAAGCACTTAGCAAACCACAAATCCAAAGTATGCAGTAATCCCAAACACTCCTTAATCTAACACTTAACAAAGGAACTTGTGATTTTAACTAATAACCTACTGATTTTAATGATCAAAAACACTTAAACAATAGCAACTATAATCAAACACAAAAATCATCAGCACAAACACCAATACTCAAAATCAAAGCACCAAATTCAAAACAGCCTTAAACATGAAATTTTTAGGGGAATCTTAACCAAGAGATTATACCTGCCTTCCACAACATCCTAGGAAGGCCAGCAATGCTCCTTGGACCTTGTTCAACAACTAGAACAAGACCAAGGTACTTCAACAAAGATGATCAAAGCCTGTTGATGTTCAAAGCAGAACAAGGCTTTGATTATGATATTTCTTTAACACAAGCAACAAACAAACTCAACCAAAGGCTTAGAATCCTTCTCAGGCTTGGTGTCAACAAGCTTGAAAAAACTCAAGGCTTAAGGCTAAGGGTTAGTACACAAGAATAAGCCAAATTCAGAAACAAGGACTTCAAGGCTTTTGAACCTTGAAAACCTTTCAAACCTAGACGTGCCTTAACCACAAGGTTAAGGAAGGTCTAAACAATCAAATGGAACTCAGAATTAGGCTACTCAAACACCAAACTTTTAACTAAATCAAAAAGAGATTTCAAAATTCAGAAATTCAAATTTTATTTAACTTAAAAAGGAATTACAAAGATTGATAGCCTAAAACTGGAACAAAGGGACTCTCACATGTTAAGGTCTCCTTTTATAGGCAAATGTCTGGCTAAACACTATTCACAAACCCTAGAACTGAATTCCCTATTATGCCCTTGAGTCTTTTAGACGTTTTCTGAATTTGAGCTGTCCAAATTGATCAAGGCTGTTCATTTAAGCTTTGGAATAAAGCAATGAATCATAGCTGTTGATTTGGACACGTCACATAACTTGGAGGCTAAGTTGCATTCTGATTGGTGGAAAGGGAATTGGGGGTGGGGTCCATAGTGAGTGGAGATGAGGGTTTTGTGTGTGGGATGTGTTTCTGGATGTGTGAATCACACATGTGCCAGGGTAATTGAGTTTTACCCTTTGTTTTAAGTGAGTAAATTCTGGGGGTGAAGAAGGGTGAATAGTGGTAAGTTTGATCCGATTTTGGGGGAAAGTAAGTGTTTGGCGCGTGTTATGGATTTGAACTTTCAAATTGGCCATTTCAGTCCTTGTTCTTTGGGATTTTTGGTAAACAAGGCATTTCAGCCCTAAAACGTATTCTCCTTTGTTAATAAGTTTCACCTTTTGTCACTTTTGGCACAAAACTTTGGAAAAAAGATTTCAAGGGTTATTTTTGCCATTTTGAGATATTTCAAGGGCTGATCTTGGACATTCTTGATCTTCAAAGGTCTTCATTGTGTCTTTGACTTCATGAGGGACCATTATTGGCAATTTTGATTTGTTGAGGGACTAATCTTGCCATTTCTTCAAAGTTGAAGGACCTTTTGTGTAATTTTGACAAACTTAAGGGACCAAACTTGTAATTATGAATATACAAGGGTTTTAAGTGTCATTTCTTCAATAATTGAGGATCAATCTTGTTTGTCTACAAGTCTTCAAGGGTATTTGTTGAGAATTCCATGATTAGGGCCCGGTTCTTTGTACGGCTTCGTTTCTCGTGTCCGTTTTTCCTTGTAACTTGTGATCTTTTGTCTTTTTCACGATATCCATACCTAAAATACACAAGTAAACAAACGCAAGCATATATATGGTATTTTATGACATTTTTATGCATTAAAAGCCCGAAAAGAACGATGAGATCATGTATAAATGCCATCTCATCACTCCCCCATACTAAGCCATTGTCGTGCCCTCACGCAATGCTAGAATAAAGTATCTAAGCATTACCAAAGTTCAATTTTATTAACCTTTATTGAAAAGTAAAAGACTTGCAACATACTACGATGATGTGTAAAGACGTAATGTATGATTTTCATCACAAAAAGTGACTTTTAGGGTCAAAGAATAGAAACAAGTAAATGTCCCTTAGAGTAAACTTCTTCATCCTTGATTGTCATACATTCCATGCTAAGTGCAAAAAAGAGATCATTGTTGGTACAAGTCACAATGCTAACACTACTCATACGTCCAAATTGTGTAATACTTTTTCTCCCCGCAATCCTAGTTATTATAAAAGGAAATGGGTTACTAGCATTTTTTATCTATTTGTCATGGATCACAAGTGATTCATATTGACTTATTTGAGTAGTTATTAGTCCGAAAGTAAAGTAGCACGATTTGATCAATAGTTAGCCGAAGGACAAAATCTTTTAAAACGGCTTCTCGTGTATCTCCTTAAGTTCATATCTTGGCATAACTCGTTTCACGATTTGAGACCTTTCTCGGACCGATATTTGGCATGTACTTCATACTTCAAATCTTGGGAAGACGTTCTTGAAATTATGGTCTTCTCTTCATATATTTGGAATTTCTTCACTTGACATTTTTTAGAGATTCTTCATATTGGACCACGACTTCATCATTTTTCTTCAATCTTTACTTTGGATTTTGATATACAACGATCCGCCTCCTTTTCGGACTTGGATATATTTATCCTCATACCTTGTTAGGGTCTTTTTGGATAGACTTTCTCCATGATCTTTAGGGGAGTAATTGCTTTTCGTCGTGTGTCTCGATCCTTCATATTGATTTAGGAATAATGATACTTCACATCATCTTTGGATCTTTAGCAAAAATAGAGCTCCTCATGCCTTGTTAGGGCCTTTTTGGATGATCGCCAATCTTCGCGTCCCGCTTCAATAAGTTATGCCTTGGCTATGAACTCTATTCAACCCCGAGCAACTTTTAAACGATCTTGCGCTAGAGGCTAAGTAACCTTTCAAATCGTACGACCTTACTTATTGCAATTATGATTTATTCCTAATGCATTGATCTTATGGGAAGAAAAAGCCACAATTAAAAACATATGAGTTTTTGAAAGAACATTTTCATGTTCTACGTTTAGCATGATCACTTGTCTAACTCTATCATTTCTCGTTCTTCACTATATAAAGACCTCTAATTAAATAGACTCGTGAATACTTAGCCATGCAAGTCAAAATTAAGCCAAATTTGGATTAGCTTTCATTAAGACTATATCAAATCAAAGTTTTGGGTTTTCAAGCCACCTATAGGATCTTGCACTTTCTTGGACTTTTTCAAGTTTAGAGAATGCATTTTAAAGTTCCCTTGATAAGTGACTTTTTAGAATCAATTATAGGAACTTGCGAAAAGTTCTTGTTCTTAACCCGAATGAGTTAAGACTTTCGCGTTTTAAAGCTCCCTATATAAAAGTCTAGCAAAACTTGAATTGAGCGGGTTAAGGAATGTAAATGGCTCCAAATGCCCATCAAGTAAAAAATTAGCTCTTATTCTACCCATCGGAAAATATACATTCGTGTCTTAAAAACACTTATGAAAAACTAAGGAAAATTTTAAAATTTGGCCATTTTTAGCCTTATTAGCAAAACAAAACATTGAAAATTGGAAAGCGTGAGGGCGTAGCAAAGCAAGTACCTATTCACCCCCCCCCCCCCATACTAAAAGTAAACATTGTCCTCAATGTTTCGAGTATAAGGGTGGAGCACCCCCATACTAGAGACGAAGAGTCGAATGCTTAGGATCTAGCATGGAAAGGGTGATCAACAATATATCTAAAGCCGTTTATTAAGTATGCTAAAAGATAATTGTTAGAACAATAAAGGATATGTCATGGATTCGTGAAAAACTTCTTCAAACGAACGATGGAGGCTCACGTAAACGAACATGAGAGTCTTCAATCGTAGATGATGATGATGATCTAGATAACACAATCACAAACAACCACGAGACAACGAGTTGAAAGGGTACAAGTCCCCTTATTAGTGAATAGTGAGTATAAAAGATAAGCATGGGATCTCCCCCACGAGGCACCTCATTTTTGATTACCGAGTCATGAGCTCGACTCGATCCCCTTAATGCTAATTATCATTGGGGAAGGTGACTTGGTCGAGGGCAACCATTGAAGGAATTTCCCCACCAAAGTAGTGCTTAAGCCTATGTCCATTCACCTTGAAATTAGGACCATCATCTGGAGCTAGCTCAATGGTCCCATATGGAAACACTTGTGTAATGGTGAACGGACCCGACCAACGAGATTTCAATTTCCCGGAAAATATCTTAAGACGAGAGTTAAAAAGCAACACTTGATCACCAATGTTAAAAACCCGGTTTTTAATCTTTGAATCATGAAACTTTTTAGTCTTTTCTTTAAAAATTAATGAATTTTCATAAGCATTATCCCTTAATTCATCCAATTCATTCAATTGTATTTTCCGGTGATCTCCCGCGGTCTTCAAGTCAAAATTTGCATGCTTAAGGGCCCAATATGCCTTGTGCTCCAACTCAATGGGCAAATGACAATTCTTCCCATAGACTAACTTATAAGGAGTGCAACCGATAGGTGTCTTATAAGCGGTCCTAAAGACCCATAAAGCGTCATCAAGTTTGTCAGACCATGAAGCACGGTTTTCTCCAATTGACCTCTCTAAAATCCTCTTCAAAGCTCGGTTCGAAACCTCGACTTGCCCACTCGTTTACGGTTGATAAGCCGTAGAAAGACGATGAGTAACTCCATATTTCTTTAGAACCTTTTCGAATTGGTCATTACAAAAATGGGTTCCACGATCGCTTATAATAGCACGAGGGGTTCCGAACCGAGATAATAGTTGCTTCAAAAACTTCACTACCACACGAGCATCATTAGTAGGCAAAGCCTTAGCTTCCACCCACTTAGAAAGGTAGTCCACCGCGACGAGGATATATTTGTTGCCATGAGACGATGGGAACGGCCCCATAAAGTCTATTCCCCATATGTCGAAAATCTCACACACTTGAATTATGTTTTGCGGCATTTCATCACGTTGAGACGATTTTCCTTGACGTTGGCACGAATCACACGACTTCACAAGTGCGTGTGCATCAAGATAGATAGAAGGCCAAAAGAAACCGGCATCGAACACTTTCTTAGCCGTGAGATTAGCACCGTGGTGACCACCCGTGGGTCCCTCGTGACAAGCTCTAAGGATATTAGAAGCTTCGGCACCAAACACACAACGTCGAACGAGTTGATCCGCACAAACTCGAAAGAGATAAGGGTCGTCCCAAAAATAGAACTTGACGTCACGAAAGAATTTCCGTTTTTGTTGTGTCGTCATACCCTTGATTATGAAATTGCCCGCGTGGTAATTTGCAATGTCGGCAAACCATGGGGTTGTGTCTTTAGAATTCACTACACCGAGAGTCTCAAGAGGAAATGTTTCGGTAATTTCCTTGTTCTCGAAAACTTCTTTGTGAGGATCTTCTAGACAAGAGAGATGATCGGCCGCTAGATTCTCGGCTCCTTTTTTGTCAAGCACGGTGACATCAAATTCTTGGAGGAGGAGCATCCAACGAAGCAATCTCGGCTTAGCATCTTGCTTAGCTAAGAGATACTTGATAGCCGAATGGTCGGTATACACGATGCTTTTAGTAAAGACGAGATAAGGTCGGAATTTCTCAAAAGCATAGACCACGGCAAGGAATTCCTTTTCCGTTGTGGTGTACTTTAATTGAGCCTCGGTCATCGTCTTACTAGCATAGTGGATAGGACGAAAATGCTTGTCATAACGTTGCCCTAAGACGGCCCCTATAGCATAATCACTTGCACCGCACATGATTTCAAAGGGTAATTCCCAATTAGGAGCAACAAGAATGGGAGCTTCGGTAAGTTTCCTTTTGAGAGTTTCGAAAGCCTTAACACAATCCTCATTGAAGTTAAAAGGAGCATCCTTCTCGAGAAGGTGTGTCATAGGACGAGAAATTTTCGAAAAGTCTTTAATGAAACGACGATAAAAGCCCGCGTGGCCTAGGAAACTCCTAACTCCCTTAACGGTTTTGGGATGAGGTAACTTGGCGATGACGTCTACCTTAGCTTTATCGACCTCAATCCCCGCCTTCGACACCTTATGTCCTAAGACGATTCCTTGTTTACACATAAAATGACATTTTTCCCAATTAAGCACAAGATTGGTTTCTTCACAACGTTTTAACATTTGTTCGAGATTAGATAAACATGACGTGAACGAATTACCGAACACCGAGAAGTCATCCATAAACACTTCCATCGACTTCTCGATCATATCATGAAAAATCGCCATCATACACCGTTGAAACGTACCGGGTGCATTACAAAGTCCGAAAGGCATCCTACGATAAGCGAACGTTCCATAAGGACACGTAAACGTAGTCTTCTCTTGATCACGAGGGTCGATAGGGATTTGAAAGTAACCGGAAAAACCATCTAAAAAGCAATAGAATTCATTTCCCGCAAGTCGCTCCAACATTTGATCCATGAAGGGCAAAGGAAAGTGGTCTTTACGAGTGGCGTCATTTAACTTTCGGTAGTCAATACACACCCTCCAACCGGTCACAACACGAGTGGGAATTAACTCTTTGTTTTCATTGGGTACAACGGTCATTCCTCCCTTTTTAGGGACACAATGGATTGGGCTCACCCATGGGCTATCGGATATAGGATAAATCATTCCCGCGTCAAGGAGTTTAAGGACCTCCTTTTTAATGACATCGTGAATTTTGGGATTCACCCTTCTTTGACTTTGAATTGCGGGTTTGTAGTCCTCCTCCATTAAAATCTTGTGAGTACAAAATTTTGGGTTAATACCCTTAATGTCGGATATTTTCCACGCAATTGCCCCTTTGTGAGCCTTAAGAACTTTCAAGAGCTCGGTTTTTTCATCATTAGCAAGACCTTTTGCAATAATAACCGGCAACTTGTCATCACCTTCCAAGAATGCGTATTCAAGGTGAGAAGGAAGATCTTTCAATTCAAGGATAGGTGGTTCCTCGATTGAAGATTTTGGTTCAACACTCATAACTTCCATCGGCGAAAGAAATGGTGGAATAGAAGTATCATCACTAATCAACACCTCATCTTCATTGTTGATTTCATTTGAAGTGAGATCGCCTCCTTGGAATGGAGTGAGATTTGGTGTGGAATTAGCAAGAATCGGATCCAAAATAGTGGGATTGCCACTTGACGAGCTATCGGAAAAACCTAACACTTCTTGTGAAAACTCATCGCAAACCACATCAACGATGTCAATGTGATTGTTGGTAGCGATTGCATAAACATGAGAAGGTTTCGAGTTTTGAGTAGCGTTTATAACAAGTTCCTCTTCGTTGAATCTCAAAGTGATAGTTCTCGCATGAACATCGATAAGCGATCTCGAAGTATCTAAAAATGATCGACCTAAAATTAGAGGAACTTGAGGATCCGCGGGGATGTCAACTACTATAAAATCAACGGGATAGTAGAACTTCCCCACTTTCAAGAAAACATCTTCGGCTACTCCACATGCCATAATCGTAGAATGATCGGCCATCTCGATGGACATGTTCGAAGGAATGAGAGCCGGAAGCGAAAGCGATTTCCAAATGGAAAATGGCATCAAATTAATGCTCGCACCAAGATCGGCCAAGGCGAGGCATTCTTTCATATCTTGTATGTCACAAGGAATGAGAAACTTTCCGGGATCACCAACTTTTTCCGGTATGCGATTAAGATAAACTGAAGAACAATTAGCAAGCTTTAAAAGCTTTTCCTTATCGCTCATCATACTTTTAAAAGTGGAAGCGAAACGAGGCATATATAACAACGCGTCGGCTAAACTCACATCAAAATGCACTTGTTGAAACATTTTTATAAAAAGCTCGATTTGTTGTTTGTTACGTTCTTGCAATTTCTCTTTGTTTCGTCTCGAAGGGTAGGGTAAAGGTGGTGTGGGTTGGTCATTAGGCAACGGCCTTGGAAACTCGGGTTCCACAATTGGTATTGGTTCAACTGTAGGTGTGGTATGAGCGGTACTTCGTGGGATTGTAATTTGCTCCTTTTCGACCATCACCTCGGGTTCTTTCTTGATTTCCTTCTCCGTAGAAGTACTTGGACGAGAGATTGGTTCCTTGAAAGTTTTACCACTTCGTGTAGTAATAACCTTCATTTCTCCCTTCGGGTTTGCAATGGTATCACTAGGAAGACCACCCGAGGAAGAGGGTTTACACATGATTGCTTCAAACATCTTAGCCATTCGGTCTTCAAATTTTGATTGCCTAGCATCCGCTTTTAATAACTCTTGCTTAATCTCATGTTGTCCTAATTCCATCTTTTGTTGATTTTGTTGAAGACGTTGGACATTTCCTTCCATTTTGTTTGCATGAGTTTTAATTTCATTAGCAAGTTCATTTTTAAGCTCGTTTTTCAACTCGGACCTTAAGCTAATCACCTCACGTTGCATGTTATCAAATTTAGCATCATTTGCTTTAGCATAATCCAAAAATTCTCCTTGCAAATTTTTAGTGTGAGCATTTTGAAAACCTTGTGTAGTGTTTTGAAAATCACGGTTTTGGTTTTGATTAGAAATTTGTCCATTCCCACTTTGATAATTCCCTTTGTTGTAATTGCGTGAATTGCCTTGGTAATTACCTTGGTTGTTGTTGCGATAATTGTTAACATTTTGATTTGGTGGAGCTTGATTTTGGCGGGAACCTTGACCGTTTTGGTTGTAAGTTCCCGTTGCTACATAAGCACTCGAAGTGTTACCATCCGCGGTAATGCACTCGGAAAGATCATGAGCTCCTCCACAATATAAACAACTCTTAGCAACCGCTTTAACCGAAGCGGAATTGGAAGCTTCTTGAGCCTTCCAATGGGACATTAGATTAGCAAATCTATCAAAAAACCGATTTTCCTCATTAGCTTCATCATGTAAGGCATTAATGCTACGAGACGATTGTGACGAAGATGACGAACCCATATTGGCAACACTCGGTGTGTTACGAGGGTTATAAACCTTAGATCTATTTTCAATGATTTGTAAAGCCTCATTTGTCGTCTTGCACAAAAATTTACCACCCGCGGCGGCGTTCAAATAATCCCGTTCATGATCATTAAGCCCATTATAAAAAGTATCCACTTGATGCAATTCCATAAAATCATGGTGTGGACATTCATGTAACATTTCTTTAAATCGTTCCCATGCCATTGAAAAACTTTCATTATTTCTTTGCACAAATCATGAAATCTCATTTTTCAAGTGTGTTGTTTTAGATGGTGGAAAAAACTTGTTCACAAACTTAGAAACGAGATCGGCCCATGTCAAAATTGAATTTGGCGGTTCTTTCTCAAGCCAAATTTTTGCGGGTCCATCCAACGAGTATGGAAACAACATCATCTTAATGGCGTCATGTGGAACATCCTTAAATTTGCTAGTGGCGGTGAGACGGTTAAAATTCCTAATATGGTAATGCGGGTTGTCTTTCTCATGACCTCTAAACTTATTTGCTTGCAACATCGACATTAAACCCGTCTTAATCTCGAAATTCTCCGCAAGGATGGCGGGAATCACAATAGCCTCTCCAAAACCCTCGGTGGGTGCTTGTAGCAACTCCATCATAGTACGATTAGCCATGACGACTTCTTGTTCTACAATAGGTTCAACAATTGGAGATTCTTCAACAATCAACGTCTCTTGATTGGCTTGCTTTTGAAGTCGTTTACGAGCTCGTTTTGCTTGATTATGAGTGATCATAAACTTCACGAAGAATGGGAGGTGAGCAAAGAAGATTCTTTTTGGGTGTTTTGTGAATTTTCAATTTTTTTGTGTTTTTGATGATATTTAATTTTTTTGGATTTTGGTGTATCTTCGTAGACAACAATCTACAAAATCTCTCCTCGAATCAAACTCTTGATTAAAGAAGCCTCAAAGGAATGAAAACGATCACGTGGAGTGAACGCCTTCGAATGACTTTAGAACTTTGGTGAAAACCAAATTGTTCAAGAGGGTTTGATCACAAAGAAACCAAGCAAATATAGTATACGTAATAATACTTTGGGCGGCAAAACCCTCGATTAGCCTTTAATCTCAAAATACTCACAAGCAAGCAGGGAAATGAGGCGGCGCGAAGCACTTAAGAGCCTTTTTCCTTAGGGTATATTTTATAATACCCGCCTTATACCCACCTTATAGTTTGTACTTTTCAAAATCGAGTTTCACGAAAGTATTTATCTATTTTTGCCTTTTTTCATTTTGTTTGAGATTCGAATACAATAATTGAGTGATGAAATCCCAATTAAGGTTGTGTTTTCACACTTTTGGAGATATTGTGAATTTATTATGATACTTAATACAATATAGTAATAATATTTGTACAAGAAAAACCAAGAAAACCGATAATACGTATTAGTAGAGTTCTACTAATACAAATACTATTTGGTTAATATTAAAAACAACAATGCAAATTAATCACGACACACCTCCCCGGCAGCGGCGCCAAAATGGTTGTAGTGTTTTACCACACCTTTAGGAAAAGGAGGGTAAATAGGGTAAGTATCGAGTGATGATTTAGGAAAATCAACACTAATGACCCTTAAGGTGATGAAAGTTCGTTTCCCAAGGAGGTATATGTGTTGTGAAAAACTTGTAAAAGTTTGTGAGTAATGATTGGTTTAGAAGGGGATGAGAAAAGAAAATGACGAAGACGTAAAAAATAAAAATCAACAAAAAATCACTACTAGAAAGTTAAAACGTAGAACCTTAAAAACCACAAAAATAAAAATAAATTCTAAAAATTACCAAAAATTCACCAAAAATCAAAAATAATAAACTAAGAGTTTACCAATGATCAAAACTTTTTCAAACCTTTTAAATAATTAAATATTCAATTTTTAAATGCTAATTAAAGCCCTAAAAATCAAATAAATTATCAAAAAGCCCAAATAAAGATTTTTCAATTGGTAAACCTCTAAAATGACCTAAAAAGATTAAAAACTATTTTTAGAAATTTTAAAACTAATAAAAACTATTTAAAATGATTTAAAAACTATTAAAACTTAAAATAATTATAAAAATTAATCTAAATGAGATAAAATTATTATAAAAGTTGCTAAATTCCTATTTTAATGTAATTAACTTAAGAAAAATGTAAAAAGTTGGAAAATGTGAAATTTGAAAAATAATATTAAAATAATAATAAAATAATATTAAAAATCCAAAAATTATAAAAAAATTCTAAAAACTTGCAAACTAGTTTATTTTAACCTAAATAATCAGAAAATCAAAGTGAAATTACCAAAATACCCCTAATGGGCCCTCAAATGGGCCAATTCCAAAAACAGTCAACCAAAAATGGGCTTTTGGGCCCAAAAAGTCAAACACTTGGAAAAGCCCTATCTGACTTAAAATTCAATTCTAAGAACAAAACTCTAAAGGCCCAAAAGCTGAATATGAGCTTATCACAGCTTATTAAACACAAAGCTTATTCTTATTGGGCTTTTCAACCCATTAAGCAATAAGCTAATGCCATAAGCTCTAATTTGACACACAACCTTCTTTTGGGATGCTTAAGAGATCTGTCAAAAGAAATTTCCAATAAGCTCACTCAATAAGCCAGAAAATAGAAAAGCAAAAATCCACAAAACGACAAAATAGTCGTTTTTGAGAAATAATGCACCTCAGGACTTGATTCAACTTGCAAAAGCTTTCAAATGGACTCAATAAGCAAAATCAATCAACAAAAATCCAATAAGCACAACCAATAAGCCAGAATAAGCACAAATGAACTTATGTAAAAGTCAAAGGAGTTGGTTTTCTAGTCAAACCTAAAAGTCAACCACCCAAATGCTCCAGTATGAACAAATGGGTCAAAATATGAGCACCTATTATAAAAACAAAGTTGTTGCTGGTTGGAATAAGCTATTATAGCTTATTGATAAGCTGACACAAAATTTACACTATGAGTGGCAACCAGCAGGGGAAAGGAGTTCCCACTGCTTTGACTATTTGACCAAGCTTATTTGAGAGTTCTGGTTTGATTTAATTGGAAACAAAGGCACCCTTGTGATCAGTGAATCACAAGGAGTCAAAGCAACAATAAAATCATAAAATGGTTCACACAATAAGCCACAATAAGCCAAACAGTTACCAGATATGCTCCAGATATGCAAATAAGCAGATAAGCACTTAATAAGCAGATTTAAGCAGAATAAGCCACCCAAACTTAACCAGATGCATACACAAGCTATATAAACTAAGAACAAACACAAAGCAACAAGAATCAAACACTGAATAAAACAAATCAACAAGATCAAAGCACAAAATGTTTCTGATGAACAAAGAACAATATGCAGACAAGTTTTGCTGATATACTTGACACTTGATCCAATTTCAAGCCTCAAATCCTTCCACCCTGGTGTGATTAACTATGATTTAGCACTTGTTAGCCCTAGCCTATGCTTAGATCTAGGTGTCCTCAAAATCCTATCCAATTTTACCAAGTTTTAAAGATTTTATAGCCAATCTATGAATCTATGTGTTCAAAACCTCAAAACCTGCAAACAGATGAACAATATCACTCAACAAACAGATATTAACACTTGCAAACAACACACAAGCACTTAGCAAACCACAAATCCAAAGTATGCAGTAATCCCAAACACTCCTTAATCTAACACTTAACAAAGGAACTTGTGATTTTAACTAATAACCTACTGATTTTAATGATCAAAAACACTTAAACAGTAGCAACTAACATAATCAAACACAAAAATCATCAGCACAAACACCAATACTCAAAATCATAGCACCAAATTCAAAACAGCCTTAAACATGAAATTTTTAGGGGAATCTTAACCAAGAGATTATACCTGCCTTCCACAACATCCTAGGAAGGCCAGCAATGCTCCTTGGACCTTGTTCAACAACTAGAACAAGACCAAGGTACTTCAACAAAGATGATCAAAGCCTGCTGATGTTCAAAGCAGAACAAGGCTTTGATTATGATATTTCTTCAACACAAGCAACAAACAAACTCAACCAAAGGCTTAGAATCCTTCTCAGGCTTGGTGTCAACAAGCTTGAAAAAACTCAAGGCTTAAGGCTAAGGGTTAGTACACAAGAATAAGCCAAATTCAGAAACAAGGACTTCAAGGCTTTTGAACCTTGAAAACCTTTCAAACCTAGACGTGCCTTAACCACAAGGTTAAGGAAGGTCTAAACAATCAAATGGAACTCAGAATTAGGCTACTCAAACACCAAACTTTTAACTAAATCAAAAAGAGATTTCAAAATTCAGAAATTCAAATTTTATTTAACTTAAAAAGGAATTACAAAGATTGATAGCCTAAAACTGGAACAAAGGGACTCTCACATGTTGAGGTCTCCTTTTATAGGCAAATGCCTGGCTAAACACTATTCACAAACCCTAGAACTGAATTCCCTATTATGCCCTTGAGTCTTCTAGACGTTTTCTGAATTTGAGCTGTCCAAATTTATCAAGGCTGTTCATTTTAGCTTTGGAATGAAGCAATGAATCATAGCTGTTGATTTGGACACGTCACATAACTTGGAGGCTAAGTTGCATTCTGATTGGTGGAAAGGGAATTGGGGGTGGGGTCCATAGTGAGTGGAGATGAGGGTTTTGTGTGTGGGATGTGTTTCTGCATGTGTGAATCACACATGTGCCAGGGTAATTGAGTTTTACCCTTTGTTTTAAGTGAGTAAATTCTGGGGGTGAAGAAGGGTGAATAGTGGTAAGTTTGATCCGATTTTGGGGGTAAGTAAGTGTTTGGCGCGTGTTATGGATTTGAACTTTCAAATTGGCCATTTCAGTCCTTGTTCTTTGGGATTTTTGGTAAACAAGGCATTTCTGCCCTAAAACGTATTCTCCTTTGTTAATAAGTTTCACCTTTTGTCACTTTTGGCACAAAACTTTGGAAAAAAGATTTCAAGGGTTATTTTTGCCATTTTGAGATATTTCAAGGGCTGATCTTGGACATTCTTGATCTTCAAAGGTCATCATTGTGTCTTTGACTTCATGAGGGACCATTATTGGCAATTTTGATTTGTTGAGGGACTAATCTTGCCATTTCTTCAAAGTTGAAGGACCTTTTGTGTAATTTTGACAAACTTAAGGGACCAAACTTGTAATTATGAATATACAAGGGTTTTAAGTGTCATTTCTTCAATAATTGAGGATAAATCTTGTTTGTCTTCAAGTCTTCAAGGGTATTTGTTGAGAATTCCATGATTAGGGCCCGGTTCTTTGTACGGCTTCGTTTCTCGTGTCCGTTTTTCCTTGTAACGTGTGATATTTTGTCTTTTTCACGATATCCATACCTAAAATACACAAGTAAACAAACACAAGCATATATATGGTATTTTATGACATTTTTATGCATTAAAAGCCCGAAAAGAACGATGAGATCATGTATAAATGCCATCTCATCACTAAGTTAAATGAAAAACTAAAGCATCTTATTGTTAATAAGGTACAATTACCCATACTTGACGACAATGCTATTGATAAGTTCTATAAGCCGTTAAGTAAACCTCTCATGGGAAATAGAAGTTTATCTAGACTATCCTCTACTCCACCTAGAGTACGGAATGAGTCTAAGCCTAGAAGTAGAACGACAACGCCTAAAAGAGATAATCAAAACAACTCACGGCCTAGAAGTAAAACTCCAACACCTAGAAGGAATAATAATAACTCTAAACCTAGATCAAACACACCTAGGAGAAGTAATGAACAAAATGGTTACATGAATTACTACCCTCCTCCATTTTGTTCTCCATGGGGAATCCCCTCCTCATTCATGCATCCCAACCAAATGCAAGGGATGTTTGGAACTAATAATTTTGGACCCATGAGATATTGGGGACCAAATGTTTGATCTTGTGTGTTGTTACCTAGATATGCTTGGGAATTGATTTGGAGCTCGATGAGTGGATTAAGGATAGTAGATGTTCTAAACACATGACGGGTAATCGAAGTTTGTTCTCGCATTACAAAGCATATGATGGAGGTAACGTGGTAATATCATTGGCAAAGGTACGGTTTCTCTTGACTCCATGACCATTGAAAATGTTGAGCACGTAGATAACTTAGGTTTTAACCTTTTAAGTATACGTCAAATTTGTGGTAATAAGTGTAAGGTCATCTTTTCGGAACATGACAGTGAAATCGTAAAAGATGGAAAATTCATTGGAAAAGGTGTTAGAAAGCATGGGCTTTATGTCATGAAGGTTAATAAGAAGTCAAAAGACAACATATGTCTTGCGACTATAGATGATAGTTATATTCTTTGGCATAGGAGATTAGGTCACGCTAATATGCGTTTAATTCAATCTTTAGTCTCTAAGGAGTTGGTAAGACACCTCCCCAAGATTAAGTTTGATAGTCACTTTTGTGATGCTTGCAAACTTGGAAATCAAGTTCACTCAAGTCACAAAGCCAAGAATTTGGTTTCGACCTCTCGGTGCTTAGAGCTCCTACATATGGATCTCTTTGGACCTTCCGCCATACGGAGTTATGGAGGTAACCTTTATACCCTAGTTATAGTTGATGACTATTCTAGATTCACTTGGACTAGATTTTTGGCATCTAAGAATGAAGCTTTCGATCACTTCGAAATCTTTAGTCGAAGAATTGAAAATCAACTAGGATGTTCAATTGTTTCTATTAGGACGCATCATGGTAGGGAATTTGATAATGAAGTGCAATTTGGTGCCTTTTGTGAAGCTCATGGTATTACCCATAACTTCTCGGCTCCTCGCACTCCACAATCAAATGGGGTAGTTGAAAGGAAGAATAGGACTCTCCAAGAGATGAGTAGGACGATCTTAAACGAGAAATCTTTGCCTCAAAAGTTTTGGTGCAATGTCGTGGATACATCGACTTATATTCTCAACCGAATTCTTATTCGACCTTTCCTAGGAGAGACCCCCTATGAGATTCTTAAAGGTAAGAAACCCTCATTAGAATACTTTAGGGTGTTTGGAAGCAAGTTCTTTATCCTCAACACCAAAGACTACCTTACCAAGTTTGACCCAAAGTCTTACGATGGTATCCTTTTAGGTTATTCCCAAACTAGTAAAGCCTATATAGTCCTAAATAGAACCTTGGGGGTTATTGAAGAAACACTCAACGTAACCTTTGATGAAACCCCTCCTTCACCCAAGACACCACCATTGGTTGATGATGACTTGGATGAATTAGAAGTAGTTAAAGCCAAAGAGGTTAGAAAAATAGGAGTTGAATACCTTAGTGTTGAAAAGGAAGTAAACATTAAGGAGTCTAGGGATCATACTCTCAATAATGTCATTGGTGACTTAAATCAAAGGACCCTAAGATCTCAAGTCCAAAACCAAAGCAACTTCTTTTGTTTTGTCTCCTTTATTGAACCAAAGAATGTTAAAGAAGCTTTGACGGATGAGAGTTGGGTCACTGTGATGCAAGAAGAATTGAATCTATTCGTTGCCAATGATGTTTGGGAACTTGTTCCTCTACCTAGAAGTTCTACCATTATAGAAACCAAATGGGTATTTAGGAATAAGCTAGATGAGAATGGTGTTGTGTCTCGTAACAAGGCTAGACTTGTAGCTCAAGGCTATAATCAACAAGAAGGGATTGATTATGACGAGACATATGCACCGGTAGCCAGATTAGAATCTATTAGAATCCTTTTAGCCTATGCTTGTGCCTTAGATATTAAGCTTCAACAAATGGATGTAAAGAGTGCATTTCTTAACGGTTTGATCAATGAGGAGGTATATGTGGCTCAACCTCCCGGCTTCATTGATTTTGAGAAACCGGACCATGTTTACAAGCTTAAGAAAGCACTTTATGGACTCAAACAAGCACCCAAAGCTTGGTATGATAGACTTAAAGCGTTTCTTGTTAAACATGAGTATACCATGGGAATGGTAGACAATACACTCTTTACAAAGAAGAAAGGTCCTCACCTCATAATCGTACAAATATATGTTGATGACATTATATTTGGCTCAACTTGTCAAGAATTGTGTGATGACTTTGCCAAAATCATGCATGATGAGTTTGAAATGAGTATGATGGGAGAACTTAACTTCTTTTTAGGACTCCAAATTAAACAAATGGACGATGGTATTTTCTTTAGTCAATCTAAGTACGCTAAAGAAATGCTAAAGAAATGCTAAAGAAATTTGTATTAGAAGAATCTAGACCAATGAAGACCCCTATGGCCTCGAATACTAAACTCACCGTAGATGATGATTGTGAGTCAGTAGACAACACCAAATATAGAGGTATGATTTGTAGTTTGTTGTACCTAACGGCAAGTCTACCGGATATCATGTTTAGTGTTTGCCTTTGTGCTCGCTTCCAAGAGGCTCCCAAAACCTCTCACCTTGAAGCGGTTAAGCGTATCTTCTGATACATTAAAGGCACTATACATTTAGGATTATGGTATCCTAAAGGGACCGGCGTAGAAACCATTGTCTACGCGGACTCGGATCATGCGGGAGACTATGTGGACCGGAAAAGCACTAGTGGAGTTTGTACCTTTATGGGTTGTTGTTTAACTTCTTGGTTCTCCAAGAAACAAACCGCTCTTGCGATTTCCACCACGGAAGCCGAGTATGTGAGTGCCGGAAAAGCATGCCAACACGCTCTATGGATAAAGCAAGCGCTTGTTGATTACGGGATTTCTCTTGATGATGTTCCCATCATGTGAGATAATAAAGGCGCTATAGACCTAAGCAAGAATCCCGTGCAACATTCGCGAACCAAACACATAGAAATTAGACACCATTTCCTTAGGGATAATGTTCAAAAGGGGAACATTACTATTGAAAAGGTGACCTCCGAGGACAACTTAGCCGATATCTTCACTAAGCCACTTAAGAGGGAACCTTTTAATTACTTGCGTCTAGGTCTAGGATTAATGGAACATCTTCCTTAAATTCTTTTCTTCTTGTGTGTTTTCTTTTACCACTTTGAGTCCTTGAGTCTTTTAAACTCCTTTTGAAAATTCTTCTCCTCCTCTTTTCAAAACTCTCAAAGTCTCTTTCGAAAATGGTTGAGAAATTCGTTTAACATTGTTAATTCAATCTAAAAACGATTTTTCATAGATTCTCGCTATTAATGTAGAGCTTACATAATACATATGTATGATTCTCTCAAACATAGCAAGAACAAGATTGAATCATGGAGGATCATTGTGTCATGACTTAAGGTCTTGTTTTACAACCTCCTACATTGATTTTTTAATCCATGTATTTTGGTCAAATATCTATTTGGTAAGTTTGCATATGTTTTCTTTGTCTATCTTTGCTCTTAAGCATATCCCTATGATAAGTTAGACTAGAAAAATAAGATTTGCTGAAAAATCTTCCACCAAACACCAAACCCTACTTCTGCAAGCGGTTCCATATGTGAACCGCGGTACCTTATTGATAAGGTACCGCCACCCTAGATAAGGAACCGCCTACAGTGGCCTTCCTTTTCGGGTTTTTGTCTGAAACTCCAGATTTGCTCCAACTTTTTTGAGAATCTTTGTTTCAAACCCTTTGACCACCCCAAAAATACCCTAAGCCTTCCCTATTTAAACAATAAGCATTTTGCATTACTTCACATCCAAAATGTCTTATTCTCCCAATGAAAGCCTTGAATCTCCTCCATTTTCTCCAATTGCTTTCAATCCAAACCCACCCAAGAACACTCTTAATCACATTTCCCCTACCAAGAATGTTGATTGTGGAACTTCTTTTCTTCCACCACCACCCTTTAGTGTTCTTCCTCCTTCTCATGATAATCTCATGCACCATGGAACATATTGTCATTGTTGTCAATATCAACATCTTGCTATGGCACACATTTATGAGGAGTTGAGCTACATCAAGAGTCTCTTAATCAAGCCTCCTCTTCACTTTGATTATGAGATCTCCAACAAGCCACCACCACCACCCTCCGCTATTACCTTGTCTTTCATATAAGCATTGATTGCTTATCCACAAGACACCAAATTCATGCAAATCTTAGAATTCTAGAATAACTAGGATTAGATTTATGCTTTTGGCTTGTTTCTTTTTCCATACTTCTTTGTATGATGTTCTTTTAGTAACCTATCTTGGATCTTTGTCCTTGTGTTTTCTTCTCTTATAATTTTTTTTGTGACCTATTGCTATATATTGTTGGTTGTTTCTTTTGTTCAACTAACCCTTCTATGTAGCTTGTCACCATATCTCGATTCCTCGGTGCCCCAAGCTAGGGGGAGTAAGCACCAAGGGGGAGTCTTTGCAAAGTCCGTTTCTTCAACACCGGATTACGCAACCTTTTTGCTTCGACAAAGGGGGAGAAATGAATAAACTCGTCTTCGAAAATCTTGTTTTTGTGTGATTGAGTTTATGTATTGTTGGAATCAAAAAGGGGGATATTGTTAATGCAATAATGACTAAAAACGTTACTTGCATTTTTCAGTCTCGCTTAGTTTTGATTACGACAATATGTAAAAACAAGCATTTACGAAAACAACGAAAAACGAATTCTTTAGTTCAAGTATTTTTCATTTTATCCATTTTCACTTAAGGTCTGGATAAACAAGTACTAACCTTAATCAAGTGATCAAGTGATTTAATCTTTTCTTAAAACTCACTTTTTATTAAATGTGACAAGTTTTTATTAAACTTTATTTTTAAGAAAAATTTTTATTAAATTAATTATTTGAAATTTGAAAATGGCATATTCTTATTCTGTTAAGAATATCCTTTCAGGATATTTTTTATACCCAGATAAGACCTCCGCCACTAAAGGACAAAAAGGAGCGGAGTCTAGTCCGGCGGTACCTTAGCGCCTAGGCGGTACCTTATCGATAAGGTACCGCGAGCTTAGATAAGGTACCGCGGGCAGATATAGCCGTTGGCTCCTTTGTCCTTTAAATAGTGGACCATTCTCAGCTTTTCACCTCACCTCTTTTGCACATTCATTTCCAGATTCAAACCCCTTCTTTAATCACTCAAATCTTTGATCACTTGTTTGATTATTACTTGTTTAAGAAGTGAATCTTGTTCTTCCATCCCTTCCTCTCCAAGTGCAAAGAGAAGAACACTATCCTAGTGAAGTGTTGAGTCCACCACCAAAGATCCACTGAAGATCAAATTTTATATACTTGTAGTTGTGTCATAGTTGTGAAGATCCAAGTAGTTGTGTCTATTTGGAAGTTGTGTATGTACTAAGTATAGTTGTGTAGATTGGTCCTAGCTACGATTAGGGCTCGACTTTTAGCTTAGAGTTGGAAATTGGTTAAGCGACGTGTACGGTTTTCTCCACCATAAGGAGCTTGTTGTGTAGTGAACTCTCGAGTAAGGAGTACTCGAGGAGTGGAGTAGGAATGAGGAGTGAGCTTCGTTGCCGAACCACTATAAATCCTTGGTGTTCGGTTTGATCTTTCTTTACCCTTAACTCTTTACATTCTTTATTCTTTTTGCATATACATGTGTTAGTACTAGATTAGTTACACTATCATTCTTTATTCTTTGTGGATATATTTTTGTTAGTATTACTTTAGCTACACTATCTTTGTTCATATCTTGCATAAGAAGATTTCACATATTTCCTCAAGCCTAAGTTTTTGAAAAAGGATTTTTGGAAACCATATTTTAACAAGTAAATATAAGAAACTATTCAACCCCCCTTCTAGTTTCTACACTCCAAAAGAACAATCCTCTCTTTCAATTGCTTGAGTTCAATGCCTTGTGTAATGACTGTTTGTACAAAGTCTGCATTTTGCTTTTGCAAGCTAATGCAGATAGCCGTCAATTCCAACATTATGTATGGTTCCAATCTGCCCTCCTCTAGAATAGGTATTTGACCTCCCAAAGTAGAGTCATGGGGCATGGATTAGGTCTTAAAGATGTTAGGACTGGCTTGGCCTGCAACTAAGCTAGAACCAATAGTCCTAGCCTCACCCATATCACCAACCACACTTGTGGTGGTGATTCTCTCTGCAACATGGCTAGGACCACCAGAGGAGAACACGCCAATGGTCCTTTGGCATTTTTCCATCCTATAGTCTGGGGGTGGAGAAGATGATGTGGATTGGGTGGTAGTTTGAAGGTTAAGGGGTGTTTGGGTCTCTTGTAGAAAGGTGTCAACGTCTGGATTTGAAGTGTCAACGCCAACATTTAACATGTCAGCGTCGAAGGGATCTTGGTCAAGTTCCATGTGTTGAGGTGAAGGTGATGGTTCAGGAAATGGTTGTGGGTCAGGTTGAGGTTGTGCTGCTGTAATAACAACAAGCATGGCCTGGGTAAGGGGTAAGTCTCTGTGAGGGGGTGAGTTCATCTTACTAAAAATAGCTTTCTTTTTCACAGGGATCACATAAAATCATCATGATCCCTTGTGCAGTACCTTTGCTCATCAAAAATCATTTTTATAAATCTTGGGTAAGCCAAAGTCATCTTATTACCCTTGTTTTTACACATGCCATCAAAAATCAGTTTAGAAAAATTATACTTTTGCCCATTTGTAATAAACACAGTTGCACTAGCAATTGATCTGTTAATTTCATTATGTGCAGTACATTTGGGACTCAAACATTGAAGGATGACATGTATTAAGTACTTCCAAGATGGGGGGAATTCTTGTTTATTATATTTATTTAAAGTACCCTCTTCAGGGAAAGGATACCCCAAAGCTTGAAGTCCTTGTTCTATCTCATTAATGGGTAGAGTCGCTATACCATCTGCATCATTAAGATGCAAAGCC
The DNA here is from genome assembly GCA_025667525.1 of Glebionis coronaria. NCBI lineage: Eukaryota > Viridiplantae > Streptophyta > Magnoliopsida > Asterales > Asteraceae > Glebionis > Glebionis coronaria. Next base: position 171,363,839 of record CM046877.1, on the reverse strand, counting down.
TGGCGAACCAAGGCTTCAGTAACCACCCAAGAACGCCCATGAACAATAGCTGTTAATGTAGTCACATTATTAAGTGTTGAGGAACTTACAGTGTTCCAAAACTGTTTTATATGAGTGACAGGGATGAGAGGAGCATGAGAAAGAGCATACCGTAATGGAGATGCATTCAAATACGCCACCATTTGGGTGTATTGAGGAAACAGAGCATCATCAGCCTCCAAATAAGCAATCATATTATGCTGACTTCTGAATACCAATACCAAGTCACTCGGTTTAAACTTAGGCGCCATTGATGTAGAAAGCTGTTTGTGAAAGATTATAAAAGATGAATTATAGGAGAAAAGTTGTTATACAAGAATATGAGAGTACCCTGTTTAAAAAGTAGGAGCCAAATATATAGGAGTGATAGGCACATGTGATTGGTCAAAAATGAGGCAAGTATTTTCAAAATGTAATGATGAAAATATTGAAAAGAAAATAAGTTATTTTGTGCATTAATTAAAGGTTATCAACTCCCAAAATTACGTCCCCAATTTTCGTCAAAAATAACAACTGGGTAGGACCCAATGAGTATCAACGGTCAAAAATAACCCATCAATGCCCAACGGCTATATTCTTGTCAATGTTGGTTAAAGCCATGTCAACGTCTAAATTGGTCACAACAACGCTTGGAAATATATCTGTCAACGTCCAAAAATAAAAATAATAAAAATGAAAAAGGACCTTAACAAATTAATTTATCCTAGTGAAGATAACCTATAAACTGAAAATTACTATAGGGTGGCAAGCACTGTCCAATCATGCACAATTGCTTATGCAAGATAGACATAACAGTCCTCTAGTGTCCCTTGCTAACCAAAATTCTTAACAGTTAAGTTATCTCATAAAATCCCTTGTAACTCCCAGGTAAGCCCAATATAAATCATACCTAAGTCTCCCAACAGACCACATCCAATTCTAGGCCAAAAAGGTCTTGACAGCATGCATAGTATATCAACTATGCATGCTATAGTGCCTCATGAGATAGTAAAATAACTCATAGTCACCAGTAGACACAATCTAGAATTGTGATAAGAGTATCATAAGAATACCCAAAAATTCCTAAAAGGTTCCTAAACCTCCCCTTAAACTATGATACAAAAGTTGCCAATTAATATGCATGTAAATAAAAATTTATGTCAAGATAGGAATATTAATATTCCAACCATCATCCATAAATTGAAACATGCTCCAATAATGCTCCAAGAATTCGTAAGCAACTTTTATCCAATGGTACAATGCTAACAACGCCTGCACAATTAGATCAAAAACCACAAAACTAACATGTTGCTGACAACGTCACGATAACACTTATCAGCGTGAAGATAACCTTTGTCAGCGTTAGACAAATAAAGTGGAAAATTTAATTTCACAGAAAGACCAATAACAATGCATATCCTGTACATACTTTTACACTATGATGCCAAAACACATATTAAGTGAGATTGATCATTCCAATACTTGTTACCAAGTATTGAAATCTTCTAGTATCAAAAGGTTTAGTTAATAAATCAGAAACATTTTCTTCTGTGTCAACCCTATCTGGTTGTATTAAACCCTTTTCAAAACAATCTCTTATAAAATGATGTCTAATTTCTATGTGTTTTGTTTTAGAGTGATGTACATTATTTTTAATAATGCATAAAGTACTGTTATTGTCTACAAAAATATTGGTATGCATGAAATTATACCCATAATCCAACAGTTGGTTCTGAATCCATAAGACTTGTCCACAACAAGCAGCTGCTGCAACATACTCTGCTTCAGTTGTAGAATTTGCCACCACTGTTTGTTTCTTGCATTGCCAAGAGATCAATCTACTCCCAAGAAACTAACATCCACCAGTTGTGGATTTTCTATCAAACTTGTCACCCCCATAATCAATGTCTGAATATGCAATAAGCTCTAATGGTGAATCTTTTGGATACCATAATCCCAGGTCTGGATAACATCTAAGGTATCTAAAGAATCTCTTGACAGCATGAAGATGACACTCTTTGGGAGTCACTTGATGGCGTGCACATGCACACATAACAAACATAATGTTAGGTCTTGAAGCTGTGAGATACATCAATGAACCAATCATTGATCTATAGTGCCTGACATCCACTTCCTTTCCATCTCCAAATTTTCTCCAAGGGTTTTCTCTATCCATAGGAGTGCTAGCCCTTTTCTTATGTGGAGAAAAGCTAAACTTCTTCAAGATTTCTACTACATATTTATCTTGAGAGATGAAGAAACCAACTTCTTTCTGCTGAACTTGTAACCCTAGAAAGAAGTTCATCTCCCCCATTGCACTTATCTTGAACTTGTCTGTCATAAGCTTGGAAAATTCTTCACTCATCTTTGGACTAGAAGAGCCAAAAAAGATATCATCCACATGGACCTGAACAAGTAAGAAATCCTTACTAGTCTTCTTTGTAAATAAGGCCCGGTCTATGGTGCCCCTTTTGAATCCATTTTCCACCAGATAGGTGGACAATGTGCCATACCATGCTCTTGGGGCTTGATGAAGTCCATACATATCTTTGTTCACTCTATACACCTTGTCTAGATGTTCTGAATCTTCAAAACCAGGAGGCTGCATTACATAAACCTCCTCTGCAATTGTGTCATAAAGAAAATCACTCTTCACACCCATTTGATAGACTGTAAAGCCCATGTAGGAAGCATAGGCTAGAAAAATCCTTATAGCCTTAATCCTTGCAACTAGTGCAAAGACCTCCTCATAGCCTATCCCTTCCTCTTGTGTATATCCTTGAGCCACTAAACGTGCCTTGTTTCTGACCACAATGCCTCTTTCATCCTTTTTATTCCTAAGAACCCATCTTGTCCCAATAGGTCTGACATGTCTGGGACAATCAACCAACTCCCAAACATCCTGGATAGCAAATTGGTGAAGCTCATCTTGCATTGCTTCCATCCAACATGGTTCTTTGAGAGCATCAAAAATCTTCTTGGGTTCCTGTTGTGACAGAAAACAGGCAAACAAACATGCTTGAACAAGAGGGGTATCAACCTTCTTGTGAATATTGGCAATAAATCCTCCAAGATTCTGATGAGATCTTCTAGTTTGAACAGGAGTCATAACATCACCAATAATTAGAGAAGGAGGGTGATTTTTGATTGTAGAAGTAAGCACTCCTCCCTCAATAAGTGTGTTGTCCTTAATCTCATCTTCCATGTTACCAATATCCTCTTCAGGCTCTCTTCCATCAACATCTGAATAAACCTCTCCATTTCTGTTTGAAGGTTCACCTTGTTCAAAATTATTGGAAGAGAAAATATGGTCAAAAGAGCTGTCAACGCCTGGACCATGGCTGCTAACGTTTGAGCCATCAACGCCTGAATTTGTCTTGTCAGCGCCAGATATTCCTTTGTCAGCGCCTAAAAGATCATGCATGTTGTCAACTGGTGATACTTGGGGACCACCTTTTTCCTTTCCAACAGAAGCAGCAGCAAATGCATCTGTCCAAATGGGAATAGTAACATACTCAAGTATGGGTGTTGATTTGTCTGCTTGTGATCCAACCTCTTTATTAACCTGTGTACCTGAAACATCAACAACTGGTTCTTCCACAACATTTGAAGTTACCTTCACAATGTTTGGATTAGTAACAGGCATATAATTCAAAGTCCTAGATAGAGGTTCCAAGTCAAATAACCAATTTGGACCACTTTCAGGATCACTAGGTTTACTTTCTAAAAACCTGACATGTACTTTTTCAAGTATACGTTTTTCTTTCTTAAGGTAAACTCTATATCCTCTACTCTGCACTGAATAACCCATTGTTAGAAATACGTTTTAACGTATATTAGAAGTATCGGTCATTCCACAATATGATTAATGTTGTAATAGCTCGTAGTTAGTAATTAGTTATTATTTGCTTATTAACTTAAGTAAGAACCGGTCCATGGGCTTGTCATGGACCGGCCCAAGTCCACTTATGACTTGGAACTATAAATACCCCTTTCCACTAAGGAAAGGGGTTGGTTGTTATCATTTCTTAATTTCCACTTAATAAAACTCACATAGTTTCTCTCACTTTCTCTCTCTAACTTTCTCTCTCTAGAAATTAACAAACCCCTTCATAGATTCATTGATTATCAATATTCTACATTTGGTATCAGAGCTATGGGGTGATTTAAGGTGGTGATTTGTGTGGTTTTTTAGTTTTTGATTGTATTAGTGTTCTTTAAGAAAAATCATCTTGATTCTTGGTGTTTTTGATGTTTTTGTGATTGGGATTAGTGGATAAGTATTAGTTGTTACTTATTTTAGTCGAAAGCACAAAACTTTTTGGGTTATTTGGTCAAAATCTGGGCTTAATCGTAAGTTTTACTGTTCTACTGTTCATCGGGAGAGGTTTCTGTTCATTCAGTAAAAGTTCCGGATCAAGGAGTTCCGGATCAAGAAGTTCCGGATCAAGGAGTTCCGAGTCAAGAAGTTCCGAATCAAGAAACTTCCGAACCAAGAAGTTCCGGATCAAGAAACTTCCGAACCAAGAACTTCCGAGTCAAGAAGTTCCGGATCAAGCTAAAGTTCCGAACCAAGAACTTCCGAGTCAAGAAGTTCCGGATCAAGCTAAAGTTCCGAACCAAGAACTTCCGAGTCAAGAAGTTCCGGATCAAGCCAAAGTTCCGGATCAATAACTTCCGAACCAAGAAGTTCCGAATCAATCCAAAAAGTTCCGAATCAAGTTAATCTTCCGAATCAACCAAAAGTTCCGAATCAAGGTAATCTTCCGAATCAACACAAAGTTCCGAATCAAGGTAATCTTCCGAATCAAACTTCCGAATCAACAAAAAGTTCCGAATCAAGGGTGATTTTGCTTGTTTTTTCGACGATTTTTTAGAGGATTTAATCTTGGTTTCATACAACAAAAACACAACACAATTCACAAGCTTTACTTCACTGCTCGATCAACCGATAATCTCTGTTTCTTTGAAGAAAAACAAAATGAATCCAAATTCAGTAATGCCTCAGATGACATCTCTTACGGATATATCAATCATAACGGGTACTGATAGCCGTCCACCGATGCTTATTAAAGAGGTGTTTGAGGCATGGCAAGGTCGAATGATGCAATATCTAAAGGGGAAACCGACCTACGGAAGACTTATGGTGAAATCGATTTTGAATGGTCCACTCGACTATGGTACCATTACGGTTGATAACGTGACTAGACCACGAGAATTTGAAGAACTCACTCCAGCCCAACAACTTGTTGCAGATGCAGATGAAAAAGCTCTTCAAACAATTCTCCAAGCTCTTCCCCATGACATCTATAGGATGGTGAGTCAGTATACGGTGGCAAAGGATCTATGGGAACGTCTTAAGGTGTTGCTACAAGGCACGTCTCTCACCAAACAAGAAAGGGAGTGTCAGCTGTATGATTTGTTTGATAGATTCACCTACAACCCAGGGGAAACACTCCACGATTATTACTTCAGATTCACCACACTCATGAATGATCTGAATGTATACAATCTTGTGATTGCACCATTCCAGGTTAACACCAAATTCTTGAATACTCTACCTCAAGCTGAATGGGGTGAGTATATTACCGATGTGAAGTTAACCCGGGATTTGCATAAGTGCAACTTAGATCAAATCTATGCCTTCCTTCAACAGCATGAGAAGCATGTGATTATGCACCGTTCTCCTCGTGGTATGCACCCAGATTCTTTAGCATTGATGGCGAATCAACCAAGCTTGTCTCACAACAACACACCCTATATCTTGGGACATCAAGCTTATCATCAATCACCTTACATGACACCAGCCTTTCCCCAATACTCGATTCTACCACAACCACCCACCTCACATCAGCAACAATATCGGTTCAATACACCCTCACCACAGTATGCTTCACAACCTCATCCAGCAAATGTTGCACATTATGCTCAGCCATCATATTCTTCTTATCAAGAGAATGCAGCATATCCAACAAGCTACCCTGATCAAATGAGTCTTCCTTCTACTGATTATGCAGCTTATCCAGATCAAGCACTTTATTGTGATGATGAGGAAGTCCCAGTTCCTGTATTCCAACAAGGAGCTGACCCAGTTGAAGTGCTAACTACTATGTCTGCTTATCTCACAAGGACTTTAAGCAAACGAGGATTCAGAGGATCAGCTCCTACCAACAATCAGTTGAGGAATTCATCCAATTCTCGCCAACAAGCTACAATTGAGAATGGCAGGGTAATGGTTCAGCCAATTCAACCATATCAGGGGAGAACTTCCACATCAACCAATGTTCGCACCGCCAATCCTGCTCCTGCTCCAATGGTCAACAACCCTCCACGGGCTAATACGGGCAAGTTGAGAATGATTACATGCTACAACTGCAAGGAAGAGGGTCATATGTCCAGGGATTGTAAGAAACCCAAGAGGAGAAGGGATGGACAGTGGTTTGCAGAAAAGATCTATCTGGTAAATGCTCAAGCGCAAGGAAGGGAACTTGATGAAGAGGAGCTTGCATTTCTTGCTGACCCAGGGATTGCTGAACAAGACGTTGTCACTACGCAGAATGCTGCTTACCAAGCCGATGATCTTGATGCATATGATTCCGACTGTGATGACTTTCAAACTGCAAAGGCTGCTTTCATGGCAACTTTCTCCAGCTTAGGGCCAGATAAGAAATCTGAGGTACTTATTGATAACACCGATAATGCCACTGATGCTAGTATTCAACCACATCAAGTTGGGCAAGAGAGTGCGGATTCGAATGAATCTTCGGTGGTGAGTCTTTCAAATGAGGAGACAAACAATGATAGCAATATCAATGTGAGTTCCCAGACTTTGAGTGAGTCACAACCGGGACCCAGTTCGCATACGCCTACTCCTGCTCAACAAGATTTGGTCATGGTTCCTGCTACATTACTTAGCCAAATGAATGCTGCACTCTTAGAAACCTTAGCCAAGAATAAGAATTTGTCTGATGAGCTTGCCTTAAGCAATGAGAAAGTACAAACTTTGGAATTAGTGCCTTCGTCTAGTGTTCTCACAAATCTCGAATATGATCACTTTAGAAACAAACAAATGGGTCACTTGCAAGAAATCGAGAACTTAAGAGCAAATCTGTCTAGTGAACTTAAAGAAAAGGAGTTAGTGGTCACTAATTTTCAAAAACTTCAAACTGATTTTGAATTACTCGAATCTAAGAAGACTGAAATGGAGATTAATGCTACTAATAAGATTAGAAGTCTAGACTACTTGCTGTTAAGACAATACGCTGCTTCACAACTAGTTCACTTATTTGATGCTTCGTTTAAAGAGTTTAACTTATCACGTCTAAAAGGCCTTCCCCCTAATCCACGATATGCAAAACAAGCTTTAAGACATAGTCCTAGACTTTATAATGCAACTCAATTAGGATTGGCTTTAGACCCGATTGTTTTTCCCAATGATAGAACAAGTAAGGATCTAGTTGATGAGGATCGGTCATACAATTCTGCAAAATATCCCGAATGTGATTATTTTAAAATGAATAAGGAGCTTGCTAAAACTGATTTTAGAGTTCGCTTCCATATGGATAAAGATCTTATCACAGCACCGACCTACATGTTAGAGGAAGAACGCCCTAGTACATTTCCTACACTTGTCAACATGGAAGATCCTAAGGAAATTCCAAAGAATCTTCCACCGGTTAGCACTGTATGGTTAAACTTGAAAGAGATTAACCGATACTTTACTACCTTTGACAAGGTCATTTTGGAATGTACGACTTCAAATGGCTTAAACGCCGGAGAATGGGCTTTCGAACACATGAACGAGGTGTTTAAAACTAAGATCAATCCGTTTGTCGAAAGTCTAAAAGGAAGTTTTGCATCTCTTAAGGAAAATCTTCAGTTTGAAATTGGGGAAGTTCAAAAAGTGTTTTATGAAATGGACACCGCTTACGAACTGCAACTAATTGAAAAGGAAAAGATTTTAACCGAATATGACCGATTCTTGTCTGAAGTAATCTCGTGTGATGTGCTTACTATTGTAAATGTTAAATATTCGAATGAGCTTACATCCGCTATGATAAATTGTGATGCTGTGAATATTTGTGAGGATATTTGTGATGATGTTTGTGATATTTCTGTAAATGTTGCTGAAACTGTAAATGAGGTAGATAATCATTCTTGTCACGAATCTAACGCTGAGTTTTTAAAGCTACAAGATTCTTATAATTTACTTTCTCAACGCTTTAATCAACTAGAACAACATTGTATATCTTTAGAATTAAAACAACAAGCTCAAAATGAAAATCTTTTGATATCAAATGTTTGTGAAAACGGTGTTGAGACAAGTGACAAGATGATTGCAATTGTTAAGACATTAGAGGAAGAAATCATGAGATTGAAGAGAGAGATATCATCAAAGGAAACATTAAGAATGGAACTAGAGGCCGCAGATTCTAAAAACCAAGTCTTAGAAATTAGACTATCAACTGTTCTAGGGGAGATGGATCGGACAAGGCAGGGACTATCCGCTCTTTATGGTTCAATAGAAGAACGCTTCGCTTTTAATGCGGCACAGCAACAATATTATGTTGAACAACTGAACCAAAAATGCGAAGAAATCTCTGACTTGAACATCCTGCTCATAGACAAAAATATGGTTTTGGCTGAGTTAAAGGAGACACTTCTTCTCACCCGACAAGAAGTTGTTGATAACTTAGCTACCGACTCTGCATCGTCCACTAGTGCTCCAACAACCAAGAAAGTAGTGCTTTATAAGAATCCGCTTCATAAGAGAAACCCGGTTGTATACGATGATTATATGAGAAATGCCATTAAGCATGTCGATCTTCTTAGGGATATTTTAGACGATCTTTATGCCTTAGATCCCTCAAGTAGCGACTATTATTCGGCTCATGAATATGTTAGGCGAGTTCAATATTGCTTGGCTTATCTGCAATACATAGGTACACCAGGTTCTGCACTACTTAATAATAGGCCCATTGCTGTCACTCCATTTAACAAGACTCCAGGAGCGAAACCGTCATTGGCACAATCAAGTAAGACATCTTTAAAATCTGCTGCTAATGTTCCCAATTTGCCTTCTACAGGATTAAAAGCAACTACTAAGGCTAAAGGATCGCCACTCAAGAAAGATAAGATCCAGCCCGCCACTAGTAGTGCCACAAAGAAGAAAGTAGAAGTCCACACTAGGAATGCTAGTTCAGTTTTAAATAAAATGAATCATGTTAAGACTAAAAGCTCTGCGCCTGTGCAGCAGCCTAAACCATTCGTGAATTCTGATTTAATTTGTTGGAATTGTAATGAATGTATGTTTTCCCAGAGTCATGATTTGTGTCTGATTGATCACGTTAATGAAATGAATGCTATTAAGAATGGTCTTGAATGGAAGCCAACGGGTAGAACTCGTGCCCAAGTTGGCTGGCAATGGCGTCCCACTGGTAGGACCTTTACACTAGATGGAAAAATGTGCCCTTTAACTAGGAATGCATCTATCGAGGTTAGGTCTGAGCGTCCTTTAGTTAGGAACACTCGCACTCAAGTATGGAAACAGCGCCCTTTAATTAGGTCTGCCCCCACTGTAGTGCCTATCAGTGAAGAAATACCTCAGGATTTGAGCCAATTAGAATCTACGCCACCAATTAAGCAGAAAAGGAAGGCTAGGAAATCTAAGAAACCTAGAGTTAGCAAATCTAAGATTATTAAATCTGTACCTGCTAATAACAAGGAACACTCAGATTCCGATACCTCTACATTGTCTTTGTGTGGTGATATTTTCAGGTGGTCCAAATCATCCTGTGGTATTTGGACTCCGGTTGTTCAAAACATATGACCGGAAATCGCTCGATGCTCCGAAATTTCGTCAGCAAGTTTCTTGGTACGGTTAAATTTGGGAATGATCATATAGCAAAGATTATGGGGTATGGTGAATATCAGATTGGAAACGTGACGATTTCTAGGGTATACTATGTAGAAGGTCTTGGTCACAACTTATTCTCAGTAGGACAGTTTTGTGATTCCAACCTTGAGGTGGCTTTTCGACAACACACTTGTTTCATCCGCAACTTGGAAGGAAAAGATTTGTTGAAGGGATCTCGTGGTGCAAATCTATATACCTTGTCCTTACAAGACATGATGGCCGCTTCTCCAGTATGTCTTCTCTCTAAAGCTTCTAAGACCAAGTCTTGGTTATGGCATCGAAGATTATCTCATCTTAATTTTGATGCTATTAATCATCTGGCTAAAAACGAGTTAGTTCGTGGTCTTCCTAAGCTTAAATTTCACAAGGACCATTTATGTTCCGCGTGTTCAAGGGGGAAAAGTACCAAGAAATCTTACAAGCCCAAAGCTGAAGACACCAATCAAGAAAAACTTCATCTTTTGCATATGGATCTTTGTGGGCCGATGAGAACTGAAAGTGTGAGCGGTAAGAAATTCATTCTGGTAATTGTGGATGATTTCTCAAGGTTTACATGGGTGAGATTTTTACGTACAAAAGATGAAGCACCGAAGGCTATCATTACTTTTCTGAAGTTCATCCAGGTACGTTTGAATACCACTGTCCGCCGTATCCGTACAGACAATGGTACAGAGTTCGTCAACCAGACTCTTCGTGATTATTATGAAGGAGTTGGTATATCACATGAAACATCCGCTGCACGCACTCCACAACAAAACGGTGTCGTTGAAAGACGGAATCGTACACTCATGGAAGCTGCTAGGACCATGCTTATTTATGCAAACGCTCCATTGTTCTTGTGGGCAGAGGCTATTTCTACTGCATGTTTTACCCAAAACCGTTCTATCATTCGGAAACGCCATGGAAAAACCCCTTATGAGCTTCTACATGACCGCAAACCCGATGTTTCATTTTTCCATGTGTTTGGTGCTCTGTGTTATCCAAACATCAATAGTGAGAACTTGGGTAAGCTTCAACCAAAAGCCGATATAGGTATTTTCATTGGTTACTCACCGTCCAAAAGAGCATACCGAATCTATAACCGTCGTCTTGGCAAGATTGTAGAAACTATGGACGCTGATTTCGACGAGCTGACAGCGATGGCTTCTGAGCAACACAGCTCTGAACCCGCGCTTCATGAGATGGGACCCGGTGCTATAAGTTCCGGATTAGTTCCCAACAATCCTACTTCTACATCATTCTTACCACCAACTAGGCCTGAGTGGGATAAACTGTTTCAACCGTTGTTTGATGAATTCTTCGATCCCCCGACTGATGAAGTTCCAGTACCTGTAGTAATTGCTCCAATACCTGAAGTGGTTGCTCAAGTCAATGAACCTTTATCTAATGCATCTACAATTCACAATGAACCGGATGCACCTTCACCAAGTGATTCACAAACTACACCTGAATCATCACCCCTACTTGTGCCTAATGATGTAGAAGAGGATTCTACTGATCACGACCTGGAATATGCTCACTTGCAAGAGCTTCCTTTCTTTGGTGTAGCGATCCCTGAAAACCCTTCAGCCGCGTCTACCTCAGAAGAAGCTCCATCTATTGTTCACTCCAGACCACCTAGGATTGAAAACCATAGCACTAAATGGACAAAAGATCACCCAATTAGGAATGTTATTGGAGATCTAGATCGACCAGTCTCTACACGCCATCAACTACAAGAGAGTGCACTATATTGTTACTTTGATGCATTTCTCTCTGAAGTTGAACCCAAAAATTGGCAGCAGGCTATGACCCAATCATCTTGGATTGAAGCTATGCAGGAGGAACTCAATGAATTCAAACGACTAGAAGTATGGGAATTGGTTCCTCGCCCTGACAAGGTTAACATCCTTACTTTGTTATGGGTTTATAAGGTTAAACTTGATGAGATGGGTTCGGTATTGAAGAATAAAGCAAGATTGGTCGCTAGAGGATATAAACAAGCCTTGGGTATAGACTTTGAGGAATCTTTTGCTCCTGTGGCTAGATTGGAGGCGATTAGACTATTCCTTGCGTTTGCTGCTCATATGAACATGATCGTCTATCGAATGGATGTGAAGACGGCATTTTTGAACGGTGAACTAAGGGAAGAGGTTTATGTTAGTCAACCGGATGGGTTCGTGAGTACGGAGTCTCCTAACCATGTGTACAAGCTTAAGAAGGCTCTCTATGGGTTGAAACAAGCTCCACGCGAGTGGTATGATCTCCTGTCAACATATCTCATGTCGGAAGGCTTCTCCAAAGGCAAAGTGGACCCCACTCTATTCACTCTCAAAGACGGCAACGACATGCTTCTGGTACAAATTTATGTTGATGATATAATTTTTGCTGCCACTAACATAGAATTGTCTAAACAATTTGAGAAGATAATGTCCACACGCTTTCAGATGTCGATGATGGGAAAAATATCATTTTTCTTAGGATTACAGATTTCTCAGAATCCCAGAGGCATCTTTATTAATCAATCCAAATATGCTCTAGAATCTCTTAAGAAATATAACTTTGAGAATTGTGACCCCGTAGACACTCCAATGGTGGAGAAATCCAAGTTAGATGAAGATAGGGATGGGATTATTGTCGATCCAAAACTTTACCGTGGAATGATCGGCACCCTTCTCTATCTGACTGCTAGCAGGCCTGATTTGCAATTTGCTGTATGCATGTGTGCCCGGTATCAGGCTCGGCCTACCAAAAAGCACTTACATGTTGTGAAAAGGATCTTTTGGTATCTAAAAGGAACACTTCATCGTGGTCTATGGTATCCGAAAGATTCCTCGATTGCTTTAATATCATACGCAGATGCCGATCATGCTGGATGTCAAGATACGAGGCGTAACACTTCTGGATCTGTGCAACTCCTAGGAGATAGATTGATCAGTTGGTCTTCAAAAAGGCAGAAAAGCGCTGCAATATCAAGCACGGAGGCTGAATACATCGCCATGTCCGGTTGTTGTGCTCAAGTCCTTTGGATGAGATCACAATTAACTGACTACGGTCTTGGATTTAACAAAATCCCGATGTATTGTGACAACAAGAGCGCCATTGCCCTTTGCTGCAACTATGTTCAACACTCCCGGGCCAAGCACATAGACATTCGCTACCATTTCATCAAGGAGCAGGTGGAGAACGGAGTGATCGAGCTGTATTTTGTCACTACTGAGTACCAGCTGGCGGATATGTTCACCAAAGCCTTAGATCGAGGACGAATCGAGTTTTTGATCGACAAGCTTGGCATGAAATCATTCACTCCAGCGACACTCAAAGAGTTGGCAGAAGAATCAGCTGAATAGTCGTGGTAAACTATTCAGAGTATCCTTTGGTTGTGATCATGTATATTATAGTAAATATATAAACCACAAAAAGAAAATACAAAAATAGAAAACCAAGAAAAACCATTAAAAATATAAAACCAAGAAAAACCATAAAAAATATAAAACCTAGAAAAACCATAAAAATTATAAAACCAAGAAAAACCAAAAATATTTTTTGTTTTAAATCGGGCATGTCTTTTAGTACGGTAATATTTACGGCCTTAGAAATGTCGATCAATATTGACACGGTGCCATAAATAGAGTCCGTATAAAAGTTGTACATTTTTAAAACATGCCCATTATGGCTTGTAGTTATTTCAGACTGCAACCCGGTTTTCATATTAAAGTCACGTATTTCCTTGGAAAACGTTGGCTCAGAACGGGAATTAATTTTCTCGGGCGTGATTTACAAGCCAAATCATGCAAAGGGATCAAATTTACTTTATAACTTGGTCTGACACGAATTTGTGTACGTCTCAGTGCATAAATTTGTTAAAATAAGAGAAATCTTATTAAAACCACGAATCAAAATATTTTTTTCAAGAGAAATTGGAAATGTTTTCATCACTATTTGACTCTTTAAACAATGACTACAGCTCTTTAAATAGAAAACGGGTCATCGTTTAAGGGGGAGAAAATAGTAAAATCATCTTCGTCATTAAAATTGATTTTCAAAAGTGATTGTGAAAATTAAGGGCTTCATGGTAATTGAGTGATTTTGCTTTAGAAAACGACTTGTGTTCGCTCTAAGTGATAGGCATGGCTTTTAGATTTTGGGGATATGCAAATAGGATGCGTTTGCTAAGATTGTGTGTAAGTTAAACAAGGATTAGGTGAATTTAAAAAGTTAGAAACAAAAGGGATAGGGAGTGAAATTGGAGGGACTAAAGGTAGCATTTAATGAAACTAGGCAAATTTCTTTTGACCTAAGTCAAATATCACACCCCCCCGCCCCCCTTATTTTCTAATCACTGTTTCTCTAAACACTTTGCCGCCATTGTTACACACAAACACACAAATCTTTAAAATCATCTCGTCTGATCATTTCTTCCTGATTCATTCACTACATAAGGTAATTAACATCATATTTTAACTTATGAATTTGTCTAAATCGCCATCTATATCTCCTTAATTGATTCAAGATAATTAACAATTATCAGATTTAGGGTTTTGCCTTAATTAGGGTTAATTGATAAGGGATTTATGGTGGGTTTTGCTCGGAATAGGTTAAATGATGATTAAATTGCTTTAGATTGCCTTAGAAACTCACAAACGCGCTAAATTAAATATCTGAGTTTAGTTTGTAAAAGTTCCGGATGAACGTGGATTAAAACTTCCGAATGAAGGATTTCTTCTGAAAAACTTCCGAATGAGGAAGTTCCGAATGAAGGACTTCCGAATGAGGAAGTTCCGAATGAAGAACTTCCGAATGAAGGAAGTTCCGAATGAAGAACTTCCGAATGAAGGAAGTTCCGAATGAAGAACTTCCGAATGAAGGAAGTTCCGAATGCAGAACTTCCGAATGAAGGAAGTTCCGAATGAAGGAATGTTCCGAATGAAGGAAGTTCCGAATGAAGGAATGTTCCGGATGAAGGAAGTTCCGAATGAAGAACTTCCGGATGAAGGAAGTTCCGAATGAAGAACTTCCGGATGAAGGATGTTCCGAATGAAGAACTTCCGGATGAAGGAAGTTCCGAATGAAGAACTTCCGGATGAAGAAGTTCCGAATGAGGAAAAGTTCCGAATGAGGAAAAGTTCCAAAAGAAGAATGTTCCGAATGAAAATGTTCCGAATGAGGAGAAGTTCCGGATGAGTTGTTTGATTGTTATTGTTTGCATGCTATCTATGTACTTGTTGTTTTATCTTATGAAATGTGTTATGCTTAGAAGTAGAATGATATATATCTATCTGTTTTGTGCATCAACCTTTCATGTCTTATCTTAAGCAGATAAAATGACTAATCCAACAGTACAAGCTATCCAAGAATCTAGGGAAGCCGATATTGCTAAAGCTCGAACCCTTAAGTTTATACCCAACAACTATAGGCTAAAGCAAGTTTCTAAATCCACTCACCATGGTTTTAAGGTCGCCATAGCCATTCTTGATAACTCCCATTTCAAGAACGCCCTTAGGAGTACAGCCTCGGTGCCTTATGAGTATATGTTTGAATTTTGGGCAACCAAGGATTTCACTTCGAACAAGATCACCTTCACCATCGACAACAAGCAGCAGACACTCACTGTTTCAGACTTCCGTAAGATGCTTGGTATACGGGATACACCCAAGGGCATGTCTTTCTCAAGGGATCCTACTAAAGATGAACTCGCGGAGTTATTTGACGCACTTGGATGTCCGGAAATACGAGTTGCATCTGAGTTTACCACTGCTAAGGTAGGACAACCCTGGAGAGCTTTGATGGGTATTCTCAGTAAATGCCTTACACCAAAAACGAGTGGACATGATGCTTTGAGAAGTCCGATAATGAACCTCTTCTATGGCATGTACAAAGCTGCGAATTCAGATTATGCTTTGTTAATATGGGAAGAATTCACCTTTCAACTCTTCCACAACAAGAAGCTAAAGACAAACTTCTTTCCTTATCCTCGATTTATTAAGCTTATCATAAATTATTTTATGAAGCTTGATGCTACTATTGATAGGCGAGCAGGAGGTCGCTATCACACTGAAGAAGCTGATGATACTGTAGATCTGAGGCATGAAGGACCGTCTACTGGTGTGATTCCGGGTCCTGTTCCTGATTACCTTCTGTCAGACAAAATCAAAGGTTCTGCTGATTACAAGCTACTGCAGCTAGAAATCCAAAGGCTGAAAGCAAACCTTCAAACTGGAGAAGATTCATCGACAACGGTTAAGAGTAAAGGTAAACGCAAACAACCAGCTGCGTTTCCTGAACCCGAACCCAAGAAGAAGAAGTCAGAGGGTAAGAAGGGAAAGGGTAAGGACTTGATGCGTCTACGTGACGAAGAAGATGTTGTTGATCCTACTCTTGACAAATCCGAGCAACAAATGATGAAGATTGCTATTAAAAGGAGTAGGAAAGATACAGGCGGTAGTGGTTCAGGTGCGAGGGTAGATATCGAGGATGAGTACGAGGAACCGCATGATGTTGATGAATTTGGGTCACCTGAAAACTACTCTACTTCGAAGGAGCCATCAATCCCTATTTCAACAAGTGTGGAAAAGGAACCTGTTGCTTCTACAATCATGGTGACAACTCAACCTTTGGCAACTCTACCTCCACCAATCCAACCCTTAACAACCCGACCAACCCGACCGGCTTCCACACCATTTCTTCCACCACCCATAATCCCTACCCTTAGTACAGCAGTTACAACCGAGCCTATTCCATCAACATCTGCAACATCTGCAACATCTGCAATGGCAGCAATAGTATTGGGCGAGATGTTGGATAAACATACGGATGCTCACAAGAGAGAAATGAATGAACTTCGCCAAGAGTTAAATAGAAGAGCTCAAAGTGAAGAAGCATCAAGGAAAGCTCAAGAAGAGTTGATTGCCAAGTTCGCTGCAGACTTGGAAGCTACACGTAAAGCTCATGCAGAGGAAATTGCTCAGGTTAAACAGGCTGAGGCTAATAAACATGCTGCACGCATTACCAGACTTCAAGCAATGAGGGATAAATATAAGGAACAAAAAGAAGCACTTGAAGCATCTGTGAAAGAAAGAGTGCAAGAATCCGTTGAATCCTTAATGCCTAAGCTTCGTGACGAGTTGAAGACACTTGCTGCTGACAACTTGATGGTCAAATCATCCAACCCTTCAGAAGCCGCCTATAAGATTGCTTATGACCTGACGGACTTTGAATTGAAGAAGATCCTTAAGGCTCGAATGGTGGAACTTGGGTCGCATGATAAATCGAGGATTCAACGGGCTCTATATAAATCCCTGAATGATGCTATCATGGAGGATGATAGATTATTCAAAATGTTTGGAAGTGTGGTACCATATCACATCTTACCTGAGGAAGAAAGGGAAGAGAGTGAAGAAGAGGGTACGGGTGAAGAAGAGGAAGAAGAAGAAGAAGAAGGTAAAAAGGAGAAAGACGATGACGAAGGTGATGATGATGATGAGGATGATGACGATGATGAGGATGATGAGGATGATGATGGCGATGATGGTGGTGATGAGAATCAGGAGAGTGCAAGGGATAGTAACGGGGATGACAATCAGGATGATGATGGGGGTGAACAACCAAAGGGAGACAAGGTTACCAGCTCTAAGAAGACTGCTACAAAGACTGGAACCAAGTCCACAAAAGATGCAGCACAGAAGGACAAATCGACATCCTCGGAATCAAGACGAACTAAGTGGCGCCACGATGTGAATGCCACTACAACGTCTTCGGCTCCCGGTATCTCTATCGCTGTATCTTTACCTGTTACAACTAACCCCATTAGTTCTGCTGTTGTTCCTCCTGTGATTGCAGAATCAGTGACAGAACCCGAAGCTGCACAACACTCCCCAGTTCAGGACACTGCCGAAATGCCTGAAACTGAACCAGTAGATGTTCGCACTTCCACTCCTCAACAACAGGCTCAACAATCTACGGTTCCTGAACCAAGCATACGAGTTTGGGAAGATACGTTGGAGATAGACGAGTCTGCACCACCACAAGCTTGGATCACGGCAGCAGCTCAATATGATCCGATCACAGATGCTGACAAAGATGTGCTGTATCTGCGTATCCGAAGTCCGATTGACTTATGTGCATTTCTTGCTCATGAGTATAAGACTTCGGTTACTCCATCCTTGGTCAAGAAAGCGATGAAAGATAAGAGACTGCGTGCCAAAACCCGATTACCCCGAATGGAGTTCGAGTATTATGCCGATGAGATCATAAAGGCTTTGAAAACCGTTCAAAGGCCAGGACTTCATGAATCAGAAAGAGCTCCACCTCCAATGGATCCTGCTCAAGATAATCAGATTGCACTTGACTTCTTCGTCACCAACGATCTTGAGTATCTACTGAAGGGATCATCAAAGTACGCAACCTCCCTGACATTGCTGAAAGCTGCCAACTGGGGGACAATACCCTTCATCGAGGAAAAGGTAAATCGACTCTGGGTCCCAAAAATGAATCGTAATTATGATATGTATGTTGTCATAGGTGCATCTCATTGGGACGAACGAGTCCGAAGGGCGTACAGGGGTTGCTGCTTGGTCAATTCTGGAAGCAATGTTCGATCTGACATCCGTATCTCCAGCATCTTAGGAATGAAAACTGAAGCCAAGAACGGCTACTATCATGTGACGGAGATTCGTTTGAAAAGGGAGGATGACAGGGAATACAAAATCCAGCAAGGAGACTTTTCCATCATTCGCCTTGAGGATATCGAGGACATGCTGCTTCTAATGACCAGAGATCAACTTACACACATTCCTCGTGAAGACCTGATTGCTTTGAATACAGCACTTCGTATGTTCACACGAAGCGTTGTCATCAAGTCACGAGTTGAGGATCTTCAGTTGGGAGTCGAAAGCTATCAGAGGAAGCTCAATTTAACTCGCCCTGTGAATCAAGTGCTACCTCAACATGTAGAAAGATGTCCCTACACCGGCATTTCTGTCCCGAATTCTGGCATTTTCTACTTGAACAGTCGAGGTTTGATGAAGTTTATGAGGGTAGGGGAGCTTCACAAGTATAGTGATGGAACTCTCATACAAGTCAGAGATAAGTTGGAGCATCTGAACTCGGGTGGGACCTTGCCAGAGATGACGGAGGATTGGCATCCGGGTTACCGGCAGATGGCGAAGTACGTGATCAAGAAGATCGATCAGAAGCTCCGTGAACGTATATTGATGAGGAGCTTGGAAAGATTCGTGGGTGGAAGACCGTATTTAGTGCACCACAAGCTACTGCAACGATCCATCTGATGGGTCGTACATCTCAGGTCACTTTATATTGGTTTACAATTGTGAATATGTATATTTGTGAATAATGTGCTTGAATGGCTTGTTGTAGTGTTAAGGTATGATAATTTTTCAAGAATTTCTCACGAGATTCTAAATCTTTCAAAATATGTTATACCAAAGCACTACAACTATCCCTTATTAACTTAAGGGGGAGCAATAACTTGTTCTATGGCCAAACATTGATTTCATTTTTACCCAAAGACCGGTTAATCCATTCAATATCCCAAATATTAATGGTTAACATTTTGGATAAGGGGAGAAAATGGGATTAAGGAGACGTAAGTGTTACTTGGCTAAAATGATGTTTAATATGTGTTAAGCACGTGTTAAGGGGGAGCGTTTTTGATGATCAAAACACCTAAGGTACAAAACTTTTGATTTTAATATCACAAGTACCTTAGGTGATTTTCAATGATGTTTTCATGGTGGCAATTCCTTCCCAAAACACGCTTAATTCACGACGGATGTGGTGACAAAAGGGTGGTAGGAATAGGTTTAGTCCAATGATTCATCAGAGCCGATGGAATCTTCCCAAGGACAATTCCCTAGATAGAATTAGAAGTCCTAGGAAAGATGGAGAAAGAATGTGAACGTAGCTGAATGCCGACCAAGTACTTAAGCTAGCACTGGAACAATCACAACAAGGTGCTAGTGATGACGTATTGGTAAGCATTGAAGGGGTTGAAGAATGAAAAAGAAATGTAAAGATAAAGGGTGTAAAGAAAGAAGCCCTCCTTACAACTTTAGGCAGAAACCGGGTCAATACATATGCTATTGAGGTCATTTTTGTTAATGATTCTCGGTATTGAAGAAAGACATCATGGACCCAGTGATGCAATGCACAACCCTTCCCCAGCTAACTCAAATATCTCTCAAAAGGTATTTGTTTTAATCACACGGAGATCAACATGTTATCTATTGGTTTATTCACTCCGAATAAACTGGTATTGAAAAGGTGGCACTCCTCTCCAGCCATCGCTCACTAAATCAAAACGCACAATCGAGTCTAGAGCCAAGAGATCATCAAAAGTCTCATTAGGACACTTTCCATTTATTCCTTGCTTTCTCACACACTGTGAAAAGTAAGAGATTTTCATGAGTCCTACGCAATATTCTTGTAATATTGCCAGAACATCCGAGTAATATGTAAGTATTACAATGAAGATGGAAATCCTGCTTGAGCCAACATCAAACAAGCTCATGGTAGGTTACACGTGCGGTTCTTTTAGAACCAATCTTGTGAAAAACTGGAAGGTAACAGTGGTTTAATTCTTAATTGAACTTAAACTCGTTCCAGGCCTCTTCGCATTATCATATGATCTTGCCAGAACACTCAGAGTGACTCTTTATTGACCACAGTGACGAGTGGAAATCCTTCTAGTGTCAACATCAAACAGCACTTGGTAGGTAACGTGCAAGGTTCTTTATGAATTGAGCTCGTGACAACTGGAAAGCAACGATGGTGAAAATCTTAATTGAAATTCACTTGTTCCAGGTTTCATGAATTGACGGCTTTTAATCACAAGGATATTTTATCCAAGTGATTCACTCTTTATGTTCGCAGTCAGCTTTGGACGGTCGAATAAAGAGAACGGGTTCACCCGCGAAATCCTGTCAGGAAGTTACTTAATTGAAACTATCCGTCACGGGTACGATATCTAATATCGTCCAACGGTCTTCACCGACCGGAGGTAAAATGCTACCGAATTAGAATAAAATGTTCAAAGCCATTTTATTCGTGTCGTTGCTGTGTACCTGCTAAAGACGGTGGCGTTGCTGAGTACCTGTTGAAGACGGTGGCGTTGCTGTGTACCAGTGAAGACGATGGTGTTGCGGTGTACCTGTAAAAGTCGTTCCCACATGCTTATGTCTTTTGCAACAAAAATTCAAGAAAGTACAAGATGAAGTCTTCCGCTGTACCAAACTCTGAAGCTTTCAAGAATTCAACAAAAAGACGTAAGTGTGTGGAACATGAAGTCACGAGGAGGCAAAGTTCACAAGAAAGGCAAAGATCGCACGTGAAAGGCCAAAGAACAATGCTCTCAAGTCAAAGCCAAAAAGATCAAATCAACATATTCACAACAAAAGAAAGAAAAGAAGAAAAGACTACGAGCTAAAGAACGAAGACTTAGTATAGTATGCTAGGTTTAGAACTTTGTAACGTGGAGTGACCTCCCTTAGGGGGAGATTGTTAGAAATACGTTTTAACGTATATTAGAAGTATCGGTCATTCCACAATATGATTAATGTTGTAATAGCTCGTAGTTAGTAATTAGTTATTATTTGCTTATTAACTTAAGTAAGAACCGGTCCATGGGCTTGTCATGGACCGGCCCAAGTCCACTTATGACTTGGAACTATAAATACCCCTTTCCACTAAGGAAAGGGGTTGGTTGTTATCATTTCTTAATTTCCACTTAATAAAACTCACATAGTTTCTCTCACTTTCTCTCTCTAACTTTCTCTCTCTAGAAATTAACAAACCCCTTCATAGATTCATTGATTATCAATATTCTACACCCATGAAGTAGCCTTCATCACCTTTAGCACTAATTTTACCTAAGGCATCACTAGTATCCAACACCACTACATGACATCCAAAAGGTTTAAGAAAACCAATATTAGGTTTCCTTCCCCAAAGTAACTCATAAGGTGTTTTGTTATGAATCTTGTTGACTAATGCCCTATTCTGAACATAACAAGTTGTATTCACAGCCTCAACCCAAAAAGAAATGGAAAGTGAGCATCAGCCAACATAGTCTTAGCTGCTTCTATGAGGGTTCTATTCTTTCTCTCAGCTACCCCATTTTGCTGTGGGGTTCTAGCTACACTAAACTGTCTAGTAATCCCTTTCTTGGCACAAAAATCATCTAACAACTTATTTCTAAACTCACCACCATTGTCACTTCTAAGTATCTTAACCTCATTACCAGACTTCTTTTCTATCTGTGTAATAAAGTTAATCAAAGTATCAGCAGTTTCAGTTTTCAAAGCTAAAAAGAAAGTCCAAGTAAATCTAGAAAAATCACCAGTGATGACAAAACAGTAAGATTTACCATTTAAGCTTTCTATATTAGTTGGACCAAATAAGTCCATATGCAGCAGGTGAAGTGGTTTAGAACTAGAGTGCACCTGTTTAGACTTAAATGAGACCTTGTGTTGTTTGCCTTTAAGGCATGGAACACAAGAGTGGTCATTGTGGAAAGCCTTTTCAGGCAAACTATCAACCAAACCAAGTCTCACAAGTCTGTTTATATTTTTAAAATTAATGTGCCCTAATCTCATGTGCCAAAGATTACTCTCATCAACTGAAGCCTTAGCATATAGACATGACAAATTATTATTCATCCTAACTCCATTAAGATTCACATTATAAATGTCCTTATGCCTAGGTGATCTATAATCAATGAATTTCTCATCTGGTATTTTAAAATCTTTGCTCAACACCAAGCATTCAGTATCAGTAAAGAGAACCTTATTTTTGTTATCACAAACTTGTGTTACACTAAACATATTATAGTCAAGTTCTTTTACCAGAAACACGTTTTCAAAACATAAATTGTTGGTGAGAAGAGTTCCTTTGCCTGTGATAGTTCCATATCCGCCTCCAAAGTAAACTTTGTCACCATCCTTAATGGGAGTGAAGTTTGTGAGATAATCTTCCTTCCCAGTCATGTGCCTAGAGAATCCACTATCCCAATAGCCATAATCAATAACCTACTTTTGAATGCCCTGCACATAAAGAAAACAAATTAGTTTTCTTTGGGAACCCAAGCCTGAGCAGACTTAGATTCATTTGGTTGTTCAACAAGAACAGACTTAGTCCTTATGACAACCCCTTGATCATCCCTTTTTGAATTAAACACCCAGTTAACCCCAATTGGTTTTGTTATGACATTTGAAATATAATGAAATCTGTTACAGGTCATAGAAATCCCATCTGAATTAGGGTTTTGGTCTTGCTTACGTCTCCATGTCAAGCTAGAAGAAGCTTTAGACCCCTTTCCCTTTGGTTGCAAATATCTACCATTATTTGGTCTGACAACGTTTCTGTCAGCGTTCAATTTGGTCTTGTCAACGCTGAAATTATCCTTGTCAGCGTTGAACCTAGGGTTTGCTACAGGAACCCATTGTCTATTAGACCATGTATTGGTCTTCTGAAAAGGTCTTTGTCCATAAGTATTAGACCCTTTAGTAAAGAATGGGGCTGGTCTAACAACTTGTAGACTTTGCTGGACAAGAGTTTTGGGTTTGACAGTGTTCGACTTTTTATCAGCGTTGACCTTTGAAGCATTGACACACTTATAGGCTAAATGTGAAAAACTTCCACAATTATAACAGGCTTTTCTAGACATAACTCTAGGTCTAGAAGAAAAGAAACCTGTTTCATTATCACTAATTTGGCTTTTTGGTGACCTAGGTTTTCTATACATTTCTGCATATTTAATACTAGGTTTTCTATCAACGTTTAAGCCAAGGTCAACAGTCTTGCCAGTGTTTGGGTTTGTCACTTTGATGGGTGTAGACTCATTTGGGATATCACTAAGCATGCCACCCTTAACAAACAAGGTAGGGTTGGCTTTCTTCCATTGGTACAAATCAGTCAACTTCTGCCTGTATTCCTCTACAGGGGTAAGAACTCTTGGTGGAGGAATAAATTCCTCTTATTGGAGTTCTGGTAAACCAGTCCAAGACAAGTCCTTTCTTTGGACACCATAGAAGTTCCCAGCAGGTGGTGGAACACCAGCATACTCTTTCATCCCAATCCCAGCCATATCCCTAGAGTCCCTTTGTTCACGAACACATTTTTCTAGGGTTTGTGAGGCTTTATCAAATCTCTGAATTTTAAGGTCTACATTATCCTTATTTTTGATAGCCTCATCTAACTTAACCTATAAATCAGCATTGACTCTCTCCATGATGTTTCTAATATCAATACTAGCATTTAAATCATGTTTTAAAATATTGATTTGATCTTTTAGGTCAAGCTCCATTTTCTTATACTCAGCTACAGTCTTTTCAGTTTGAGTAAGAGCAAGTTGATAGTTAGACAACTTGCATCTTTCATTAACCACATCTGTTGTCAATTTTAAAACTTCTTTGTTAAGTTTTTCAGTGTTTAGACGATAACCCTTACTACAAAATGCATCATCATATACCTCATTGTCTGATGAAGATGAGGAGTGTGCCATGAGAGCATAGTGAACATGCTCTTCTTCTTATTTTTATGCAACCAAAGATTTGTTTTCTTCCTCATCCTTGGCCAAGTAGCTCCAATCCCAGCCAAAACCATCAATGTCTTGCATGGCAACCATAGCTTTGGAATCCTGAGCCTTGATGATTTGGCTTGAGGGTTTTCCAGCATCAGATCTTCTTGGAGATCTGCATTCTCTCATAAAGTGTCCCATTTGATGACAATTATAACACTCAACCTTGGATTTATCAAATCCAACAGTGTCCTTAGTGTTGGAAATACGTTTTTCCAAGGAAAGTCTCGGTCACATCATTGTTAGCATAGATCACGATCTATAGACTATTTTGGACATTGTAAATTGGAGTGACCTCCCTTTGGGGGAGATTGTTGGAAATACGTTTTTACGTATTTAGAAAGGATCGGTCACTCCAATAATATTGGGCTCGTGATCCAATATAGCCCATATAACCCACATGTAGGGTGGGCTATATAAACCCCCTCCTAGCATGTTAGGAGGGGTTGAACACTTCATTTTATCATATTTCATCTTTCTTTCATCTCTCTCCTTTCTCTCTCTTCTTTCTCTCTCTAAGTTCTTACAATCCCTTCTATCTCAATAGGTAAATCATACATGGCTAAATCCTAAGAAAATACGATCCTACAATTGGTATCAAGAGCTTGGTTGATTCTTCGGATTGGCATAGTTTTATCTATTGTTTTGGTGATAAAATTCTTCTTCTTTCTTGATTTGTGTTTCTCTGTCTCACAAGTTATTTAAAAAGTTCCTTATTAGTTTCTTTTAATTATTTCTTTTACTTTCTTATCAACTTTTATCTTAATTCTTTAAACAGTCTCAAATATTTGGTGTTTCGATTGGTGTTTCGATTGGTTGTATCTGAATCTGTTTTTTAAGGTTACCCAGTGTCTTGCTCTTGTTTTTATTAATCTGAAAAGATTCTCTTTTTGTCCTTTTTTTGTCAATTTTCAGTCGCAATCCATGAGGGTTTTAAAGTTGCGATAAATATTAGATCATTATTGCGATGGTCATGTTTTTGTCATATTGCGACAGAGTTAATTAATTCGATATATCATTGCGACAGAATTACTTTGGCATTGCGATTGAATTCGTT
The DNA here is from genome assembly GCA_025667525.1 of Glebionis coronaria. NCBI lineage: Eukaryota > Viridiplantae > Streptophyta > Magnoliopsida > Asterales > Asteraceae > Glebionis > Glebionis coronaria. Next base: position 171,338,276 of record CM046877.1, on the reverse strand, counting down.
TTTACATTGCGATCAAATTATTCCGACACCCTTATTCTGACGTAGGTTGCGATTGCACTTTGCGATCGTGATTGCGACGGGTTTAAGGTAAATTGAGTCGAAACTCTACCGAAAATTTTTCTCTACGTTCCGATGGAAGTTTTTTGAACATTGCGATGGTGAGTATCATTGAGATTGCGATGGCATAGTAAAGTGTTTGTTATTCCGATGGAGTAAATATTTCAATATTGCGATGAATGTCTTTTAAGATATTGCGATAGAAAAGTTTTGACTCTCTAATTAAAATTTGACTCAAAACCAAAATAGACTTACTGCACTCCAACAACATATTAGCACTCGGCTCAACCAGGACTCAGACATATTCCAACGACTCTCGACCAAAAACAAACCTAGACTCTCAAACAACTCACACAGCCTCTCGAACCAACAAAACCCCAAACCTCGAAAACATCGACTCGTCCCACACCGACTCAAAACCCTTCTGATACGAACCAGACCCGGACAACACAACCTCGCGACCTCTTTCCCTCGACTAGTACAACACAACACCCTCACCCTCGTTCCCACACCCACACATCAACACCATACCCATCAACACTCGGCCAAACAAAACACCCTCGTCTCATCAGACCAACACTCTCAAATCCTCACTCTAGAAACCCACTCTCGACTCCCACTTTGACCCAAGAATCGACAACTCTCGCATCCATACAAACCTTTTGACCAGACCCACAAGACTCAAACCAACCTAAGACTCTTCACTCTCGACTCACACCTAGTCTTGACATCACACACCCTCGACTCCGACTCTTACTCGTCTCAACAATATTTCACGCACTCTCGACTACAGCCTTTCAACACCTCAACACAAAATCGACTCAAAACCACACAACACTCAAGATCTCAGTCTTATTCAAAACTCTCATCGATCCAAAATAAAAACTTAATCAAAAAGAAAACCTACCCGAGACCATATGAATGATCTTGTAGACATAACCATCAGCAGAGGGTCGTGATATATTCGGATTAAAAGGGTTAGAGGTTTTCATTTGTTTTTTTGCCTCAAATAAACGTGGTGATAAGTTTGAATACGGAGGATTTGTAATTGAGTAAAACATAGGATAAATGTTTAGAGGATTTACGATTTGTGAGGATTGAGAGGAGAGAGATACTGTTTTGGGGCGAAGTATTTGACTAGGGACGGAAGAAACAAAGTAACAGTTAGGTTTATATATTATTTTGGGCGGAGGATACAAGAAAATTGGGTGGGCTTTGGGTTGCCACGTTTTTTTTGTCTCTTTTCTATTTTTAGGCCACGACACGTAATGCGTTCCACTGGTAGTTAAATTTTTAAATTAAGTTAAATTTTTTAAGTTTACTTAAGTTTTTAAATTAAGTTAATTTTCGTTATTTTTTTATTTTGGAAAATTTTTATTTTGGATATTAACTTTTATTTTGTATATTAATTTTTATTTTTATTTTGATAATCAATTGATATTTTTATTTTTATTCAAATTTTTATATTGGAAAAATTTTGTGATATTAAGTTATAGTCGGGACAAAGTGACGTGACAAAAGTGATGTGACAACGTGATAAAGTGCCAAGGTTTATTTTGCTGACGGATTTTTCAACGAGTATTATTATTGTTCTTAAAAAGCACTCGAGTAAATTTTTAATTTTCGAACTAAAGTGCTTAATCGTTTATACCTTTTTTCGGTCTTACCAAATAAGAGTGTTAAAGAGTTCTACGGTTTATTCGTTGGTGTGTAAAATCTCGCACATTCGACTTCACGATCTTTCTACGACTTGTAAAATATCGTATTGGTCTTTCGACAATAAAACACAATTATCTTTCATTGACATTCCATGGAATCATTGACTTCGACTTTTCAAGAGAGAGAATTGCATATATTGCAAGCCGATACAAGAAGCAGTCACAAGCGCATAGAATCAGGAGGAAAACAGGAACTAAGTAGCATGTTAGGTACAGATAATATTCTTCATATGTTCTCTGAAATGAATGCGCTAATTAACAATCCTGCTAATCGTTTTACGACTGCTTCTTTAACCAATTATGTGTCTAGGACTGAAGAGCTTGAAACCATTAGCTCAGCAATCCAAAGAGCTTGAGGATGCCAAAATTGAATTTTCAAAGAAAACAGAGAAATTTGAAACTTATTTTGAAAAACTTGAAAAGTCAAACGTTGTTCTTGAACGAAAATTGGATCAAACTGTTCTAGATTCTAAAGCTGAAAAGGATAATATTTTTAAACAAATTCAGTTGCTTGAATCTAAGTTGGCATCCCAAGATGAATTGCTCAAAGAGAATGCGATCTTAAAGGCTCAAGTACAGGAAAAGGTCTTTGCAATAGCGGCTCTGAAAAACGAGTTGAGGAAAACTAAAGGAACTAGTGTGGACACTAAGCTTGAAAAAACATCAATCTTGGGGAAACCGCCTCAAATTCAGTCTGTTAGACAACCAACTACATTTAGATCCGAGCGACCAAAATCCCCGAGACCGCGGTTTGCCTCCCAAGTTGATATGGTTCATCTTTCTAGACCAGTCACTCCTCTATCTAGGCCCATTGTGACTAAAACAGCTTTTGCAAGACCTAATCACATGATTGCCTCTAGTTTCCCTAGACATAGTCCAAAGAACACCTCTCGAACAAGTTCAAATGACGTTCGCCAAACATTTGGTCTAAGGGAAGCTAAGCAAAAGACACATATAAGAGATAGCAATGTCAAACCTAGTCAGATGCCTTCTAGATTATCCAACACTGCTAACCGTAGCATGTCATCTCCTAGGAGCATCGATCAATCATCTAGGAATTACTCAGACATTAAATATGCTACTTGTAAAACATGTAGGAAATGTGTCTTTAGAGCCAATCATGATTCCTGTATCAAGAAACTACTTAATGAGGTGAACTCCCGTGCTAGACTTAAATCCCAGTGGGTGGCTAAAATCAAACCCGTTGGTAAAATGTGGTGCCCCACTGGTAGAACTTTCACTATTATAGGAAACGAGTGCCCTTTAACTAGGATAGTCTCTGATTCTACTAAGACTACTAGGGAGGAAATTGAAAAGGAGGATACATCACTTAAGCCTGAACTTAAGGTTTTCTATAAAAAGAAACGTTTACCAGCTAAGAAAAGTGAATCATCTCCTCAGGTCACCTCTAGCACAAGAAAAGAAAACTGTGAACCCCCACTTGCTTCTAAGATAGATATCGCTAACCCATATCAAAGCATGCAAATTCCACATGAGAATGCAGGTACCACAGAGGATGTTCCAAAAGAACGAAGCGGTCAAATCATTTTATACCATTCAATTAAGGACACTCTCAGAGTTTGGTTGCTAAAAAACTGATATCTAAGAAACAAGTGTCTCAGGGGATTTGCAGTTAAGCTTACAGTGTATCAAGGACTTATAGTCACATCACAGATTGTAACTCGTTCATCAAATAAAGGAAAGTTTATCGCCGATGATAAACTTATCCTAACAACGAGAAATTAATTTTTCTCGGGCATGAGCTTATATCAAAAACATTCCAAGTTTTTAAGCTCGTGCACTATGGCTCACATTCAAATCACAGTCTGTGACACGTTCTTCAGAGAAAGGGAAGTTTATCTACGCAATGATAACTTACCCTCAAAACGAGAAATTAAGTTTTCTTGGACACGAGCTTATATTAAAACTATTCAAAGGTTTTATGCTCGTGTATATGGCTCCTCGTTAAATGACAGACGATGACCCGGACTTCAGAGACAGGGAAGTTTATCTACGCGACGATAACTTACCTTCTTAACAAGAAATTAAGTTTTCTTGGACACGAGCTTATCCTAAAACCATTCAAAGGTTTTAAAGCTCGTGTATATGGCTTATCGTTAAATATCAGACGATAACCCGTGCATCAAAGAAAGGAAAGTTTATCGCCGATGATAAACTTATCCTTACAACGAGAAATTAATTATTTCTCGGGCATGAGCTAATAATAAAAACATTCGAAGTTTTTAAGCTCATGCACAATGACTTACAGTTAAATATCAGACTGTAACTCGGATTTCAATTTTAGGAGAGCTTATCTTTAAAGATAGTTTATCCTCGTAACGAGAAATTCATTTTTCTTGGTCATGAGCTTGTCTTAAAACATTCCAAGTTTTAAGCTCATTAAGTAAAGTGTATCTTTTAAATAAGAGAACTTTTCTTCTTAACGAGAAATTCATCTTTCTCGGTCATGAGCTTTGCGTTAAAACATTCAAAGTTTTTCAGGCTCATGAAAACGACTTCTAAGTAAATGTCAACTTAGGAATCGTTCTTCATTTAAAAGGAAAGTTTATCGCCGATGATAAACTTATCCTTAGCAACGGGAAGTTTACAACTTCTCGGACTTGAGCTCGTTTTGCAAGATATTCAACATCTTAAGCTCAAGTAATTGGTTTTCAAAACGTTGAACACATTTTTTCGAGAATTTCTCAAAAAGGTTTTTCTAAATCTTTCAAAATTGCGTGTTCAAAAAATGTTTTGATAAAAAGAGCATGTCTTCTGGAATCGATAATATTTACGATACTAGAAATGTCATTCAAAAAAGACACGGGGTTGTAAATAAAGTTCGAGCAGAAGGTCAAATGTTTTAAAACATGCTCAAAATCGTTTGCTATTATTTCAGATAGTAACCCGCTTTTCATATTTTAGTCAAGCATTTCATCGGAAAGCTTTGACTCAACAACGGGAATTAATTTTCTCGGGCATGGTTTACTTTATTACCATGTAAGGGATTGTGTTTACGTAATAACACAACCTAACACGAATATATGTACGTGTCAGTGCATTTATTTGTTAAAACAAGAGAAATCTTTTTTTTATGAAGTTATCATCTCCACCAACAGTAGCAATTTACAATTGATATCTATATACTCGACGATGCGACTACTCAAACAGCGACTACAGCTCTTTCAATAGAACACGGGTCAACAATTGAGGGGGAGCAATTGTCCAGCATTCAGAATCCTTGATGCAGAGAGTGCCAAGTTCACATATTGGTGTCAAGACAACGATATCAATCATACACATGAAGTCAAGACATAACTTTAGACGTGACGAGGTGACCAACATTCGTGAACAAGAACCATGTGAATCTTTCATATGATGTTCTCCATCATTCAGGTCCAACCTCGTAAATTGCTAATCTTGTGAATACATTATCATATATGATATTTTCACGTGATAAGTACCTTACACTTGTGTTTAAAAGGTATTTAATTTACGTTTCAAGTACACCCTCATTAATTTGAGGGGGAGCTTGTGTAATTCATGAAGATAATTGGATTTGCATTTTTCTTCCCAAATTTTCTTAAAATGCTATTAAATCAATTGATATTAAAAACATCGATTGGGTTAATATTTTTAATATGGGGGAGAAAATGTTATTTAATATGGGAAATGATTAATCACAAATGGTTTACCTATTTAATATGTGCTAGCTCATCCCGACATGTGCGAAATGTTTTCGGATATCGTGGCATATGTTAAGGGGGAGAAAAATGGATTTGGACTTCAAAATGGATTTCATGGTGACATATACTTACCCAAAACATCTCTATTCACGACGGTGAAGATTGTGGTGACATAAGGATGGTAGGATAGGTTAAAGTTTAATGATTCCTCAAGAACTGGAGGAATCTTCCCAAGGACATTCCATAGATAGAAATAGTAGTCCTTAGGAAAGATGGAGAAAGATTGTGAACGTAGTTGAATGCCGACCAAGTACCTAAGTTAGCACTAGAACAATCACAACAAGGTGCTAGTGATGACGTATTGGTAAGCGTTGAAGGGGTTGAAGAATGAAAAAGAATTGTAAAGATAAAGGGTGTAAAGAAAGAAGCCCTCCTTACAACTTAGGCAAAAACCGGGTCAATACATATGCTATTAAGATCATTTTAATGATACTTGATATTGAAGATAGACATCATGGACCCAGTGATGCAATGCACAACCCATCCCAGCTAACTCAGATATCTCTTAAAAGATATTTGTTTTAATGACACGGAGACAACACGTTATCTGTTAATTTATTCACTCTGAATAAATTGGTATTGAAATGGTGGCACTCCTCTCCAGCCTCCGATCACTAAAAATACAAAATGAACGATCGAGTCTAGAGCCATTTGAGATCATCAAATATCTCACTAGGACACACTTTCATATTTCCTTGCTTCTTCACACACTGTGAAAAGTAAGAAAGATCTTAAGAGTCCTACACTAATTCTTCATGATCTTGCCTGAACATCCGAGTAATACGAAAGTATTTACAATGAAGATAGAAATCCTTCTTGAGCGAACATCAAAAAGCTCATGGTAGGTGACTTGTGCGATTCTTTATGAATCAAACTTGTGATAACTGGAAAGCAACAGTGGTTTAATTCTTAAATGAATTTAAACACGTTCTAGGCCTCTACGCAATATCTTAGTGATCTTGCCAGAACACTCAGAGTGATACCTTAGTTTTCACAGTGATGAGTGGAAATCCTTCTAGTGTTAACCTCAAACAGCACTTGGTAGGTAACTTGCAAGATTCTATACGAATCAAGCTCGTGACAACTGGAAAGAAACGATGGTGCGGTTCTTAATTGAATTTCACTTGTTCCAGGAACATGAATTGACGGCTTCAAATCATGCGGATATGATTATCCAAATGATTCACTCTTTATGTTCGCAGTCAGCTTTGGATGGTCGAATAAAGAGAACGGGTTTACCCGCGAAATCCCGTCAGGAAGTTACTTAATTGAAACTATCCGTCACGGGTATGATATCTAATATCGTCCAACGGTCCTCACCGACCGGAGGTAAAATGCTATCGAACTAGAATGAAATGTTCAAGGCCATTTCATCCATGTATATGTTTTGTTGCTAACTGTCTTATGCAGCGTAACAAGAAGGTGGCATTGCGGTGTATAATCCAGAAGAAGTTGTCACCACATGCTTATACTGTATGCACTTAATACTTCAACAAATTCAAGAAAGTCTAAAAGTCAAGTCTTCCGCTGTATCAAACTCTGAAGCTTTCAAGAATTTATAAAAGTATAAGTATATGGAACATGAAGTCACAAGGAGGAAAATATCACAAGTGATGAATGCACAAGGTCAAGGCAAGGAAACATGCTCAATACTAAAGTCAAAGATCACATCAATCATATTCACAAGAACAAGATCGAAGACTCAAGCATAGTATGCTAGGTTTAAGATTTTATAAAATGGTGTGACCTCCCTTTGGGGGAGATTGTTGGAAATACGTTTTTCCAAGGAAAGTCTCGGTCACATCATTGTTAGCATAGATCACGAGCTATAGACTATTTAGGACATTGTAACTTGGAGTGACCTCCCTTTGGGGGAGATTGTTAGAAATACGTTTTTACGTATTTAGAAAGGATCGGTCACTCCAATAGTATTGGGCTAGTGATCCAATATAGCCCATATAACCCACATGTAGGGTGGGCTATATAAACCCCCTCCTAGCATGTTAGGAGGGGTTGAACACTTCATTTTATCATATTTCATCTTTCTTTCATCTCTCTCCTTTCTCTCTCTTCTTTCTCTCTCTAAGTTCTTACAATCCCTTCCATCTCAATAGGTAAATCATACATGGCTAAATCCTAAGAAAATACGATCCTACACTTAGCATTAAAAGTCATCTTCTTCTTGAATCTTCTATTCCATCTGTTTGCTCTTATACTTGCATGAGCCATATTTCACTTTATGTCCATCTCCTCCAAATGCTCGTCACTAATTTGCTCAAGGTCCTCATATGTAATCACTGAACCATTGGGCAATGAAGCAATGTATGCACATACAGTATCCAGATCAATACCAGCAGGCTTAAGTCTTGGTGAGTCAACTTTGTATGTGTCATCGTCTGAATGCGAGGCGTTGACAAGGCTTGATCCAGCGTTGACACAAGTTGATCCAGTAACGGGGTGCATGTATGAATCCTTTTGATCAAATTGACCTTCACTATGTAAGAAGAAAGCCATATTTCCATTGGGAGACTTGCTTCCTTGATCCAAAAGAGTTTCATTCTCTACCAGCCTAAGTTTATTGTAAACATCATCAAAAGTATAACTTTTGTGAGTGTTATTAGCAATTATAAACCTTGCTTTATTTTTCCATGCATCACCAAGACTTTTAAGAAAAGTGGTGATAATATCAACATCACCAAGCACTATTCCCATGAAGGACAGCTTGCTTGTAATGTCAAGAAGTCTGCTTCTCCACTTAGATTCTCATTGGGTTGAGCTTTAAAAACAGCATACTCATGCAATAGTTGCTTCTTTTTCTTTTGTACAGTATCAGCATTACCACCATAAGCAACTTTAAGAGCTGCCCAAAGATCTTTTGCAGACTCATAGCTTCTATATTTGTGCTGATTTTCTTGTCCCAAAGAGAGTTTCAGAATGCTTAGTGTTTTCATGTCACGCCTTCTCTTTGCTATGTCCTCAGTTGAGACAACTCTACCATCTTTAGGTTTTTCTCTTCGATCCTCTTCAGTAGAGCCTTGAACATTTGTTCTTTGTAAGATGGCAGCTGCAATCTTTTGAGCTTTATTGAATGTATTTCCATATTCAATAATTTCCCATAGGGTGTAATCATGGATTTGTAGATACTGTTCAAAGTTAAACTTCCATAGCTCAAAATTGTCTGGGTCTAGCATGGGAATCTTAATGTTGGGGGTTGAGGAGGAGGAGGAGTTTACTTCTGGGGTAGATATGTTGTTTTTATGGTTTTGTGAAATTAAGGTTTTTGGCGATTTAGGGTTCTTGTGTTCTTTAGATCAAAGTTTCTCAACAAGCTCTGATACCACTTGTTGATCCCAAACTTAGATCGATTTAGCTTGTGTAAACGAGATTGAATCAAGTTAAACACGTAGAGAAACTTTGTTGTGTATAAAACAATTTATGTATTATGCGGAATTAATACTCAAACAAAAACACACAAACAATGTAAGCCAAACTTTCACTTGATTGATTAGAACAAACTTGCGTACAATGAAAGTGTTAAACGTATGAAAAAGTTATATTGAAACAAAACCTAAAGGCCTCCTTTTATAGACATAAGGAGCCTTGTACAAGAGTCTACGCATCAGCTATTTTAGGTAAAGATAAACATAGAAAATACATTGTTGATCATATCTTTACTAGAAACAAACTAGAAACATAATACGTGTAGACTATTAGTGCTTGACTTCATCCTATCAACGCTTGACATCTTCCTGTCAACGCTTGTTCTGTCAACGCTTGTTTTCTTCTTATCAACGTCCCGATTGCTCTTGTCAGCGTCCAAGTGTACTGGCTACATTTTATTCCCAACACCAAGGGTGAGAGCTTAATACACCTTCTAATAACCGCTTCACTAGGATTCACTCTATCCAAATTTTCTTGGAACTCAAGTGGAACTCCCTTCTTCAAAGGTCTTGGTGCAATTAAAGCCTGTTGGATCTGCATCTCTTCTGCAAGTTCTTCCTTTCTTTCATCTGAAAGAAGTCTGATAGTGTTATGCTCTTGCACACTTGCCCATATAGGATAGGCTTTATATTCCAACTCATCAAAGGACAAACCCTGCAACTTTTTAAAAGTCCAACCTCCTTGATGACATCTGAGAAGCATGTAGTAGAACTCCCTTCTATCCTTTTTAGACTGTGCAAGAACCTTGCTAGCCTTATACTTCAGAATCACCTTGCAATCTCTTTGAACTCTTAGTAGAATCTACAAACCCCATATTTGATCTGAAAGTGTCATGTCTGGATTCTACATTACCTTATTCTCCCATGAAAAGTAAAGCTGAGCTACTTCAGACATCTCATAATCCACCTGATTTTTCAACTCTGCAATCCTTTCCTTTGCCAATTCATCACCATATTCAAGTCTTTCTGGTTCTTCAATAATCATCACACTTGAATCTGTACTTTCATCATCACTATCGTCTTTATTACTTTCAGAAGTAGCCACAAATGGTGACTCAATAGCAGCAATCCTCTTCTTCTCTTTTTCCTCAAGTTGTGCAGCCAACATGGAATCAAACTTTACTTGGGCTTCATCCTTGGGAACTGTTATCTCTACCATAATCCCTTTACCCCTATCTAATACATCAATGGTAGGTAAAGAGATTAATGATACCCGTGTAGACACATCCTTGATGATAGTTGATGACTGGGATACATCAACCATACCTGTAGGTCTATCAGCGTCCAATGCAGGTCTATCAGCGTCCAAAATCTGCTTGTCAACACCTAACTTACTCCTATCAACGCTCAAACTCTGTGTGTCAACGCATGGCTTAGAAACCTGTTCCAAAATCTCCATAAATGATATCTTTGTTGGAGTTACCAGGGACACATCAATAACTGGCCTCTAGTCAAAGCTTCAGCCATCTCCACACCAATAGAACCACCTGAACCTTTGTCACTTAAAATAAATGGCTCAGTAGCAGCTTCCTCCCCTTTGTAAGAATCCTCCCCTAAAGAAAGGACTCTTGTCTGCCTTCTCATAGTCTCAGCAGCTTCTAAAACAACAATCCTCTCCCTCAATTTTCTTGAGTTCAAGGCCTTGTGTAGAGACAGTATGTACAAGGTCTGCATTTTGCTTTTGCAAGCTAATGCAGACAGCCGTCAATTCCAATAATGTGTAAGGTTCTAATCTGCCCTCCTCTAGAATGGGAATTTGACCTCCCAAAGTAGAGTCATGGGGGCATGGATGGGGTCTTAATGATGTTAGGACTGGCTTGGCCTGCATCTAAGCTAGAACCAATATTCCCAGCCCCACCCATGGCACCAACCACACTTGTGGTGGTGGTGGTTCTCTCTGCAACATGGCTACAACCACTAGAGGAGAACACTCCAGTAGTCTTTGGCATTTTTCAACCTAAAATTAGGGGGTGTAGAAGATGTTGTGGATTGGGTGTCTGTTTGAAGGTTAAGGGGTGTTTGGGTTTGTTGTAAAAGGGTGTCAGCGTTTGGATTTGAAGTGTCAACGCCAAAATTTAACGTGTCGGCGTTGAAGGGTTCTTGGTCAATGTCCATTTGCTGGGGTGATAGTGGTTGTTCAGGAAATGGGTCTGGTTGTGGTTGAGGGTCTTGTTGTGGTTGTGCTGCTGCAATAACAGCAAGCATGGCTTGGGTAAGGGGTAAGTCTCTATGAGGTGGTGAATCCATCTTCCCAAAAAGTTCTTTCTTTTGAGCAGGGATGTTATAAAAATCATTGTGATCCATATTGCAGTATCTTTGTTCATCAAAAACCATTTGTAAAAACCTTGGGTAAGCACGAGTCATCTTGCTACCCTTGTTATGACACATGCCATCCAAAATCATTTTAGAAAAATTATATTTTTGCCCAGTAGCAATACACACAATGGCACTCCCAATTGATATGTTAATTTCATTGTGTGCAGTACATTTGGGACTCAAACATTGAAGAATGACATGTATCAAGTACTTCCAAGCTGGGGGAAATTCTTGTTTTGTATATTTATTTAAATGGACATCTTCTGGCAAAGGATAACCCAAAGCTTGGAGTCCTTGTTCTAGCTCTCCAATGGGTAGGGTGGTTATACCATCTGCATCATTAAGATGCAAATCTTGGCGAACCAAAGCTTCAATAACCACCCATGGAAGCCCATGGACAGTAGCAGTCAATATAGTCACATTATTAACTGTTGAGGAAGTGACGGTATTCCAAAATAGTTTAATATGTGTGACAGGGATAAGAGGAGCATGAGAAAGTGCATACCTTAAAGGGGATGCATTTAAATACTCCACCATCTGAGTATATTGGGGAAACAGAGCATCATCAGCTTCTAAATAAGCAACCATGTTATGCTGACTTCTGAACCCCAATTCCAAATCACTTGGTTTAAACTTAGGCGCCATTGATGTAGAAAGCTGTTATAAATGTTATGAAAGATGAAGGTTTGTGAAAAGTTAGTTAGACAAGAATAAGCAGTTACCCTGTTTCAAATAAATGAGCCAAATATATAGGAGAGGTGAAAACATGTGATTGGTCAATGCATGAGGCAGTTATATTCAAACTATAATGATGTAAATCTTTAAAAAGATATAACTTATATCTTGCATTAATAAAAAGTTACCAACTCCTAAAATTACGGCCCAAATTTTCGTCAAAAATAACAACTGGGTAGGACCCAATGTTTATCAACGGTCAAAAATAACTTATCTACGCCCAACGGCTATATTCTTGTCAACGTTGTATTTTGCCATGTCAACGTCAAAATTGGTCCTAACAACGTTTGAAAATAAAATTGTCAGCGCCCAAAAATAAAAATAATATAAAAGAAAAAGGACCTTAACAAAGTAATTGATCCTAGTGAAGATAACTTATAGACTGAAAATCACCATTGGATGGCAAGCACTGTCCAATCAGGCACACTTGCTTAAGCAAGATAGACATAATTGTCCTCAAGTGTCCCTTGCTAACCAAAATTCTTAACAATGAAGTTATCTTATAAAATCCTTTGTAACTTCCCAGGTAAGCCTAATGAAAATCATACCCAAGTCTCCCAACAGACCACATCCAATTCTAGGTCAAAAAGTCTTGGCAGCGTGCAAAGTATATCAACTTTGCATGCTACAGTGCCTCACGATTTAGTAAACTAACTCGTATTCACCAGTGGACACAATCTAGAATTGTATAAGAGTATTATATGAATACCCAAACAGTCCTAAAGGTTTCCAAAACCTCCCCTGAAACTATGATATACAAGTTGCCAAACATAATACATGTGATTGTAGTGTTTTACACCTCTTGTTTAGGAAAACAAAGAGAGTAAATGAGCGGAAAGTATTAAACAAATGATTTTAGGAAAAATCAAGTGTTAATGACCCTTATGAAAGTTCCAAGTTCGTTTCCCAAGGAGGTATATGTGTGTGACTAAGATGTAAATGATTTGAGATTAATATATGGTTTAGAAGGGGATGAGAAAAGAAGATGACGAAGACGTGAAAATAATATTACGACGACAAAACGTAAAACCGTAAAAACTACAAAAATAAAAATTAATTCTAAAAATTACCAAAAATTCACCAAAAATCAAAATAAATAAACTAAGAGTTTACCAATGATCAAAACTTTTTCAAACCTTTTAAATAATTAAGTATTCAATTTTTAAATGCTAATTAAAGCCCTAAAAATCAAATAAATTATCAAAAAGCCCAAATAAAGATTTTTCAATTGGTAAACCTCTAAAATGACCTAAAAAGATTAAAAACTATTTTTAGAAATTTTTAAACTACTAAAACTATTTAAAATGATTAAAAAACTATTAAAACTTGAAAAATTATAAAAATTAATCTAAAAGTGATAAAATTATTCTAAAAGTTGCTAAATTCCTATTTTAATGTATTAAAGCTAAGAAAAATGTAAAAGTTGGAAAATGTGAATTTTGAAAAATAATAATAAAATAATATTAAAAATCCAAAAATTATAAAAAATTCTAAAAACTTGCAAACTAGTTTATTTTAACCTAAATAAACAGAAAATCAAAGTGAAATGACCAGAATACCCCTATTGGGCCCTCAAATGGGCCAAAACCAAAAACAGTCAACCTTAATGGGCTTTTTGGCCCAAAAAGTCAAACTTGGCCCAATTGACTTGGAAAAGCCCTATCTGACTCAAAATTTAATTCTAAGAACAAAACTCTAAAGGCCCAAAAGCTGAATGTGAGCTTATCACAGATTAATAAGTAAACAGCTTATCCTTATTGGGCTTTTTAGCCCATTAAGCAATAAGCTAATGCCATAAGCTCTAATTTGACACACAACCTTCTTTTGGGATGCTTATGAGATCTGTAAAAAGAAATTTTTAAAAAGCACACTCAATAAGCCAAAACTAAGCAAAGTAATATTTCACTAAAAGACAAAATAGTCGTTTTTGAGAAATAAGGCACCTCAGGACTTGATTCAACTTGCAAAAGATCACAAATGGACTCAATAAGCCAAAACAATCAACAAAATTCCAATAAGCAAAACCAATAAGCTAGAATAAGCCAATAAGCACTTATGAAAAAGTCAATTAAGTTGGTTTTCTAGTCAAACCCTAAAGTCAACCCACCAAATGCTCCAGTATGAACAAATGAGTCAAATAATGAGCATCTATTACAAAATCCAAGTTGTTGTTGGTTAAAAAAGCTATTATAGCTTATTGATAAGCTGACACCAATTTAACACTAGCAGTGGTAACCAGCAGGGGAAAGGAGTTCCCACTGCTTTGACTATTTGACTGAGCTTTTTAGAGAGTTCTAGTTAGATTCAATTGGAAACAAGGGCACCCTTGTGATCAGTGAACCACAAGGAGTCAATAGAAACAATAAAATCTAAATTTGGTTCATACAATAAGCCACAAATGATCAAACAGTCACCAGATACCACACAGACATGGAAATAAGCAGTTATGCACTTAATAAGCAGATTTAGCAAGAATAAGCCGACCAAACTTAACAGGATGCATACACAAGCTATATAAACTATGAATAAACACAAAGCAACTTGAATCAAACACTGAATCAAAGTAAACAACAAGATCCAAGCATAAACAGTTACTGATAAGAACATGAACAATATGCAGACAAGTTTGCTGATCTGTTTGACACTAGATCCAATTTCAAGCAGTCAAATCTCTTCCCTTGGTGTAATTAGCTAAGGTTTAGCACTTTTTAGCCCTATCCTAAGCTTAGATCTAGGTGTCCTCAAAATCCTAGCCAATTTTACCAAGTATCTAAGATTTTATACCCTATTTTATGAATCTAGGTGTTTAAACCACAAATATTGCAGATAAATGACCAAGTATACCAGCAAAGCATATACCAACAGATAATAACACAAATCCAACACTTAACAAACCACAAATCCTTCTTAAACAGTTAACCCAAACACCCCTTAAAAACCTGTTTTCACAAATTTTCAAAGTATTATCCAGATTCAAACCACAAAACCAGTTAACAACACTTCAATAACATCAAATCAACACAAATAAACCAGACTCAACAATAATATCACAGATTCAAGAACAAACATGCAATAATCACCAAATTCAGAAAAATAAAGGAGAAAATGAAAAGGGAGAAGGATGCAAACCTCCAAGACCTACATCCAGGCCTTGGATTGTTTGAGCTGAGGTACTAGCAGAACAAGTACCAGCTTCCAATGCTGCTAAGATGAACAAACCACAAAGTGAGATCAAATAACCAATAACTTTCTGATTTTTGAAGCACAAGCTTTATCACTTAAAACCTTGCCTCATAAACCTTCAAACAAGATTATGGAACTCAGATTTTAGCTTATCAAACACCAACTTTTATAAATAACAGACAAGAATTCAAAAAATTTTCAGAAATTCAAACTTTATTTCATAAAAAGGAATTACAAAGATTTTAAAGCTAAAATCTGGAACAAAGGAACTCTCACATGTTGAGGTCTCCTTTTATAGGCAAATGCTTGGCTACACTATTCACAAACCCTAGAAGTGAATTCTCTAAAATGCCCTTGAGCTCTTGAGGCTATTTGTTGTTGATGAGCTGTCCAAAATGATCCAAGACGTTCATTTTAGCGTTGTGATGAAGCAATGAGTCTTAGCTGTTGATTTTGCCACGTTGGATGACTTGGAGGGCAAGTACTCACATGATTGGTGGACGGGTATTTGGGGGTGGGGTCCATTGTGAGTGGGAATAAGGGTTTTAGGGATGGGATGGGTTTCTGCATATGTGAATCACTCATGTGCAAAGGTAATTGAAAATTACCCTAAGTTTAAGTGGTGTAAATTTTGGGTGGGTAAAAGGTGAATAATGGAGTGTTTGATCCGAAATTGGGGGAAGTTAAGTTGTTTGGCACATTTTTCAGGTTTAAATGTTTCATTTGCCCAATAATAGTCCTTGTGTTTTGGTAAAAAGTGTATAACACGTTTTCAGCCAAAAAAACCTTATTCCCTTTGTAAATAACTTTCACACTTTGGTAGTTTTGGCACAAAACTTTCCAACAAGGTTTTCAAGGGTTGTTTTTGCCATTTTGAGATATTTCAAGGGCTGATTTTGGACTTTCTTGATTTTCAAAAGGTCTTCAATGTAACTTTGACTTTATGAGGGATCATTGTTGACAATTTGGAATTGTTGAGGGACTAAACTAGCCATTTCTTCAAAGTTGAAGGACCATTTGTGTAATTTTGACAAACTTAAGGGACCAAACTTGTAATTATCAATATACAAGGGTTTTAAGTGTCATTTCTTCAATAAATGAGGATCAATCTTGTATGTCTTCAAGTCTTCAAGGGTATTTGTTGAATATTCCATGAATTAGGGCCCGGTTCTTTGTACGGCTTCATTTCTCGTGTCCGTTTTTCCTTGTATCTTGTGATCTTTTGTCTTTTTCACGATATCCATACCTAAAATACACAAGTAAACAAATACAAGCATATATATGGTATTTTATGACATTTTTATGCATTTTAAGCCCGAAAAGAATGATGAGATCATGTATAAATGCCATCTCATCAACATGCAATAAAAATTTATGTCAAGATAGGAATATAAATATTCCAACCATCATCCATAAACTTGAACACACTTCAAGACAACTCTAAAGATCCATAAGCAACTCTATATCCATTTCTACAATGCTCATAATGCCTTCATAATTAGATCAAAAACCACAAAACTAACATATTGCTGTCAACGTCAATTTAACACTTAACAACGTTAAAATAACCTTTGTCAGCGTTAGACAAAGAAAGTGGAAAACCTAATTTTGTACAAAGACCAATAACTATGCATATCCTGTACATACTTTTACAATAAGTTCCAAAAACACATATTAGGTAAGATTGATCATTCCAATACTTGTTACCAAGTATTGAAATCTCCCAGTATCAAAAGGTTTAGTTAATAAATCTGCCACATTTTCTTCTGTGTCAACCCTATCTGGTTGTATTAAACCTTTTTCAAAACATTCTCTTATAAAATGATGTCTAATTTCTATGTGTTTTGTTTTAGAATGATGTACATGATTTTTAATAATGCATAAAGTATTGTTATTATCCACAAAAATCTTGGTATGCATAAAATTATACCCATAATCCAACAGTTAGTTCTGAATCCATAAGACTTGTCCACAACAAGCAGCTATAGCTACATATTCTGCTTCAGTTTTAGAGTTTTCCACCACTGTATGTTTCTTGCATTGCCAAGATATCAACCTACTCCCAAGAAATTGGCATCCACTAGTTGTGGATTTTCTATCAAACTTGTCACCTCCATAATCATTGTCTGAATAAGCAATAAGCTCCAATGGAGAATCCTTTGGATACCATAATCCCAAGGTGGGATAGAACCTAAGGTATCTAAAAATCCTCTTGACAGCATGAAGATGGCACTCTTTGGGAGTCACTTGATGGCGTGCACATGCACACACAACAAACATAATGTCAGGTCTTTAAGCTGTAAGATACATCAATGATCCAATCATTGACCTATAATGCCTGACATCCACCTCTTTTCCATATCCAACCTTTTCCCAAGGGTGTTCCCTATCCATGGGTGTGCTAGCCTATTTTTCATGTGGAGAAAAACCAAACTTCTTCAAGATCTCTGCTACATATTTGTCTTGAGAGATGAAGATACCATTTTCTTTCTTCTGAACTTGTAACTCTAGAAAGAAGTTCATCTCTCCCATTGCACTCATCTTAAATTTGTCTGTCATGAGCTTGTAAAAGTCTTCACTCATCTTTGGACTGGAAGAGCCAAAGATGATATTATCCACATAGACCTGAACAAGTAAAAAGTCCTTACCAGTTTTCTTGGTAAACAAAGTCTGATCTATGGTGCCCCTCTTGAATCCTCCACCAGATAGGTGGACAATGTGCCATACCATGCTCTTGGGGCTTGATGAGGTCCATACATTGCTTTCTTCACTCTATTCACCTTGTTTGGATGTTCAGAATCTTCAAAACCAGGAGGTTGTATAACGTAAACCTCCTCTGCAATTGTGCCATAAAGAAAAGCACTCTTCACATCCATTTGATATATTGTGAAGCCCATGCAAGAAGCATAGGCTAGGAAAATCCCTATTTCTTCAATCCTTGCAACAGGTGCAAAAACCTCTTCATAGTCTATCCCTTCCTCTTGTGTATAGCCTTGAGCAACTAAACGTGCCTTGTTTCTGACCATAATTCCTCTCTCATCGTTTTTGTTTCTAAGAACCCATCTTGTCCCTATAGGTTTGACATATCTGGGACAATCAACTAACTCCCAAACATCTTGAATAGCAAACTGGTGAAGCTCATCTTTCATTACTTCCACCCAACTTGGTTCTTTAATAGCATCAAATATCTTCTTGGGTTCCTATTGTGACAGAAAACAAGCAAACAAACATGCCTGAACAAGAGGGGTATCAACCTTCTTGTGGATAATGGCAATAAATCCTCCATGATTATGATGAGACCTAGTTTGAACAGGAGACATCACATCACCAATGATTAGAGAAGAAGGATGATTCTTGATAGTAGATGTAAGTACTCCTCCTTCAATAATTGTGTTGTTTTCAATTTCAGTCTAGAAGTTGCCAATATCATCTTCAAATTCTCCTCCATCATCACCTGAATGAACCTCTTCATGTATATTGGAAGGTTCACCTTGTTCAAAAACACTAGAAGAGAATAAATAGTCAAAAGAGTTGTCAACGCCTGAACTAGGGCTGTCAACGTTTGAGCCATCAACGCCTGAATTTGGCCTGTCAGCGCCAGATTTTCCTTTGTCAGCGCTTGAAGATTCATGCATGTTTTCATCAACTGGTTTTTCTTGTGGACCATATTTTTCCTTTGCAGCAGCAGCAGCATCAACAAATCCATCTGTCCATATAGGAATGGTAACATACTCAAGTATGGGAGCTGATTTGTCTGCATGTGATCCTACCTCCTTATCAACCTGTGTACCTGAAATTTCAACAACTGGTTCTTCCACAACATTTGAATTCACCTTCACAATGTCTGGATTAGTAACAGGCATATAATTCAAGGTTCTAGATAAAGGTTCTAAATCAAAGAGCCAATTTGGTCCACTCTCAGGATCACTAGGTTTACTTTCTAAAAATCTAACATGTACTTTTTCAAGTATACATTTTTCTTTCTTCATGTAAACCCTATATCCTCTACTCTGCACTGAATAGCCCATAAAGTAGCCTTCATCACCTTTAGCACTAAACTTACCTAAGGCATCACTAGTATCAAGAACAACTACATGACATCCAAAGGGTTTTAGAAAACCAATATTAGGTTTTCTATTCCAAAATAGCTCATGAGGTGTCTTATGGTGGATTTTGTTGATTAATGCCCTATTCTGAACATAGCAGGCTGTATTCAAAGCCTCAGCCCAAAATGCAATGGGAAAGTGAGCATCAGCCAACATTGTCCTAGCTGCTTCTATGAGTGTTCTATTCTTCCTCTCAGCCACCCCATTTTGTTGTGGGGTTCTAGCTACACTAAACTGCCTAGTAATCCCTTTATTGACACAAAAGTCATCTAACAACTTATTTCTAAACTCACCACCATTATCACTTCTAAGAATTTTAACCTCACTCCCAATTTTCTTTTCCATTTGGGTAATAAAGCTAATCAAAACAATAATAGTTTCACTTTTCAAAGCCAAAAAGAAAGTCCAAGTAAATCTAGAAAAATCATCAGTTATGACAAAACAAAAAGATTTACCATTTAAGCTTTCTATGTTAGTTGGACCAAACAAGTCCATATGCAACAAGTGAAGTAGTTTACAACTAGAATGCACAAGTTTAGACTTAAAGGAGACTTTGTGTTGCTTGCCTTTAAGGCATGCAACACAAGAGTGGTCATTGTGGAAAGCCTTTTCGAGAAAACCATCAACTAAACCATGTCTCACAAGTCTATTTATGTTCTTAAATATTATGTGCCCTAACCTTCTGTGCCAAAGATTAGTCTCATCAATTGACGCCTTAGCATATAGACATGACAAATTATTATTCATCCTAATTCCATTAAGATTCACATTATAAATGTCCTTATGCCTAGGTGTTCTATAATCAATGAACTTCTCATCAGGTATTTTAAAATCTTTGCTTAACACCAAGCATTCAGTATCAGTGAAAAGAACCTTATTTTTGTTATCACAAACTTGTGATACACTAAACAAATTATAATCAAGTTCTTTTAGCAGAAAGACGTTTTCAAAACGCAAATTGTTGGTGATAAGAGTGCCTTTGCCAGTAATAGTTCCATATCCTCCTCCAAAGTACACTTTGTCACCATATTTAATGGGGGTAAAGTTTGTCAAATAATCTTCCTTCCCCTTCATGTGCCTAGAGCATCCACTATCCCAATAGCCATGATCATTAACCTGCTTTTGAATGCCCTGCACATAAAGAAAACAAATTAGTTTTCTTTGGGAACCCAAGCCTGAGCAGACTTGGATTCATTTGGTTGTTCAACAAGAACAGAATTAGTCCTTATAACAACCCCTTGTTCATCCCTTTTTAGATTAAACACCCAGTTAACCCCAATTGGTTTAGTTATGACCTTTGAAGTATAATAAAATCTGTTACAGGTCATAGAAATCCCATCTGAATTAGGGTTTTGTTCTTGTTTGGGTCTCCACGTTAAGCTAGAAGAAGCTTTAGTCCCCTTTCCCTTTGGTTGCAAGTATTTGTTATTACTTGGTCTAACAGCGTTGGAAACATTCTTGTCAAAGTTAAAATTATTCTTGACAGCGTTGAATTACACTTGTCAGCGCCAAAACTAGGGTTTGCTACAGGAACCCATTGTCTGTTAGACCATGTATTTGTCTTTTCAAAAGGCCTTTGTCCATAAGTATTAGACCCTTTAGTAAAGAATGGAGCTGGTCTAATAAATTGTGGAATGTGCTGGACAAAAGGTTTAGGTTTGACCATGGTTGACTTTCTATCAGCGTTGACTTTTAAAGCATTGACAAACTTATAAGCCAAATGTGAAAAACTCCCACAAGTATAACAAGCATTTCTAGACATAACTCTAGGTCTAGATGAAAAGAAACCTGTCCCATTATCACTAACTTGACTTTTTGGTGACCTAGGTTTTCTATACATTTCTGCATATTTAATACTAGGTTTTCTATCAACGTTTAATCCTAGGTCAACAGTCTTTCCAGTAGTAGGGTTGGTCACTTTTATGGGTGTAGACTCATTTGGGCTTTCACTAAGCATACCGCTTTTAACAAACAAAGTAGGACTGGCTTTCTTCCATTGGTCCAAATCAGTCAATTTCTACTTATATTCCTCTACTGGAGTAAGAACTCTTGGTAGAGTAATAAATTCCTTTTCTTAGAGTTCTGGTATACCAGTCCAAGACAAATCCTTTCTAAGGACACCATAGAAGTTCCCAGAAGGTGGTGGAACACCAACATACTCTTTCAACCCAATCCCAGTCATATCCCTAGAGTCTCTGTGTTCACTAACACATTTTTCTAGGGTTTGAGAATCTTTATCAAATCTTTGAATTTTAAGACCTACATTATCTTAGTTTTTAATGGCATCATCCAACTCAGCTTGTATAACGCCTTTGGATCTCTCCAAGATGTCCCTAATTTCAATACTGGCATTGAGGTCATGAGTCAAAACATTGATTTGATCTTTTAGGTCAAGCTCCATTTTCTTATATTCAGCTACAGTCTTTTCAGTTTGAAAAAGTGCAAGTTGATAATTAGATAACTTGCATTTTTTATCAAAAACATCTGATTTTAACTTTAAAATTTCTTTGTTAAGTTTTTCAGTGTTTAAACGATAACCTTTACTACAAAATGCATCATCATATACCTCATTGTCTGATGAAGATGAAGAATGTGCCATGAGAGCATAGTGAACATGCTCATCTTCCTTCTTTTCTGCAACCAAGGCCTTGTTCTCTTCCACATCTTTGGCCAAAAAGCTCCAGTCCCAGCCAACACCATCAATCTCTTGCATGGCAACCATAGCTTTTGTATCTTCAACCTTGATGATTTGGCTTGAGGGCTTTCCAGTATCAGATCTTCTTGGAGATCTGCATTCTCTCATAAAGTGACCCATTCTATGGAAATTGTAACACTCAACCTTAGATTTATCAAACCCAGCAGTGTCTTTAGTATTAAAGGTCATCTTCTTCCTGAATCTCCTATTCCATCTATTGGCCCTTATACTTGCAAGTGCCATATTCCACTTTATGTCCATCTCCTCCAAATGCTCATCACTAATTTGCTCAAGGTCCTCATATGTAATCACTAAACCATTAGGAAATGAAGCAATGTATGCACATATTGTATCTAGATCAATACCAGCAGGCTTAATCCTTGGTGAGTCAACATTGTATGTGTCAGCATCTGAATGTGGGGCATTGACAAAGCTTGATCCAACGTTGACACAAGGTGATCCAGTAACGGGGTGCATGTATGACTCCTTTTGATCAAATTGACCTTCACTATGTGAAAAGAAGGCCATGTTTCCATTGGTAGTTTTGCTTCCTTGTTCCAAAAGGATTTCACTCTACAATCTTCAGTTTATTGTAGATGTCATTAAAAGTGGATCTTTTGTGAGCATTAGTAGCAATTATAGACCTTGCCTCAATCTTCCATGCATCACCAAGACTTTTAAGGAAAGTGGTGATGATATCAGCATCATCATGCACTGTTCCTATAAATGACAATTTGCTTGTGATGTCAAGAAGTCTGCTTCTCACCCCACTTAGATTTTCATTGGGAAGAGCTTTGAACACAACATACTCATGCAAGAGTTGCTTCTTTTTCTCTGAGGCAGTATCATCATTACCACCATAAGTAACTTCAAGGGCTGCCCAAAGCTCTTTGGCAGACTCAAAACCTCTATACTTGTGCTAATTGGCTTGTCCAAAAGAGAGTTTGAGAATGCTTAGAGTTTTCATGTCATTCCTTCTCTTTGCAATGTCCTCAGTTGAGACAGCTCTCCCATCTGTAGGTTGTTCTTTTCGATCCGCTTCACTTGAGCCTGGAGTTGATCTTAAAGTAATAGCAGCTTGAATCTTGGCAGCCTTATCGAATGTGTTTCCATATTCAATAATTTCCCATAGGGTGTGGTCATAGATTTGAAGGTGCTGCTTAAAATTGAACTTCCATAGCTCAAAGTTGTCTGGGTCTAGAATGGGGATTTTTAGGTTATGGCTTGAGGAGGAGGTCAACTCTAGAGTAGACTTGTTGTCTAGTTTTTAGGTTTTCTTGAAAAATTAGGGTTTTTGGTGATTTAGGGTTTTTAGGGTTTTGTGTTCTTTAGATCAAAGTTCCTCAACAAGCTCTGATACCACTTCTTGATCCCAAACTTAGATCGATTTAGCTTTGTGTAAACGAGAATGAATCAAGTTAAACACTTAGGGAAACTTTGTTGTATATGAGACAATCTAAGTATTATGCGAAATTAATACTTAAACAAGAACACACAAACATAATAAACCAAACTTTCACTTTGATTGATTAATCAAACTTGCGTACAATGAAAGTGTAAAACATATATTGAACTAAAAGCTAAAGGCCTTTAATAGATTAAGGAACCTTGTACAAGAGTCTACATATCAGCTATTTTAGGTAAAGATAAACATAAGAAATACATTGTCGGACATATCTTTACTAGAAACATAAAACGTGTAGACTAAGTATCCTATCAGTGCTTGACTCATTCTCATCAACGCTTGACTTCTTCTTGTCAATGCTTGATCTGACAACGCTTGATTTCTTCCTATCAACGTCCAATTTCCTCTTGTCAGCGTCTAAGTGTCTTGGCTTCATTTTATTCCCAACAAGGTTTAACAAGCAAAAGCCAAGATCTTTCAACAAGTCTGAGACTTCATCTGATGGGGAAGACTGGATTTCGCATATAGAGAAGATTTTTGATGCTATGGGATGTGGTGGTGTCTACAAGGCAAGGTTGGCTTGCTATAAGTTTGAGGGTGATTCCCTACATTCGTGGAGAGCTTACAAGTTAGCTAATAGAGGTGATGATTGGCTAGCTGCATTGACTTGGGATCAGTTCAAGACTTTGTTTTATGCGCAGTTCTTTCCGACTTCTGAGCAGGAAGAACTTAAGAGGGACTATCACTCCCTTCGTAAGAGAACTGGAGAGACTAGCACTGAGTTCATGCAGAGGTTTCTTAGGTTGGCTGGATTCTTAGGTGCGACTGCGGGTACTGCGGAAGAACAAGCCAAGCACTTTCGCTGGGCTCTGCACGCCTCTACAGCAACTCGTTTACTTAGTGCTACTTATGCTAATGTGGCACAAGTTAATGATGCAACACGTAGCTTAGAAATGCTACATGAGCGTGATGACTACAAGGAACAAGCTCGTCCTGAGAAGAGGTATAAATTTCAGCCATCAAGCGTTATCATTTCATTTCAATCCTTATGTTCATTTATATCGTTTCCTATCAAATTTTATCTTTAGACATAAGGGTGGAGACCGGTCCCCACCGGCACCTCAGTAGAATGCCAACAAGGGCCACAGTCAATCTAACGACCGTTATGGATCTGACAAGAGGAATGGTAATGACAATAACCATAACAACAACAGCCAGTCCAACAACAACACGTCCCTTAATTCTTATGCTTTTCTATGTTAAGTTGTTATATGTTTTTACATACTAACATGCCAGCATCATAAACAAGAACTCTGCGAGTGGACGTGACCAGAATGCTAAGGGTCAGCAGTCCAACAACTCGTCTTAATCTGGTAAACTATCATTTAAACTTCAGTGCAGTCATGTTTATGCCAATTAATCATGTCTCACGTATATCTCTTAAACAGACTCTCAGGTAGCAAGGGTACCTCCAGGACGTTACACCTACCCCGTCTGCACGACATGTAGTCGTAGACATCTCGGTACATGTCGTAAGTCAGCCGACGTCTGTTTGAAGTGTGGACTACCGGGACACATGTTGTAAGACTGCAAGAAGGGAGACACTGCTGGTACTTCTAGTGTTGCTCTTCCTAAGCTACCAGCTTTTGGACGTGTCTACACTACCACACGGGACCAAGCTAATAATTCCTCAGGTACTATCACTGGCATCCTCTTTATGAACGGTCATGCTGCGTGTGTTTTGTTCGCTTCTGGTGCTACTCATTCAGTTATATCCTCTACGTATGCCACTAGTATTAATAAAATCCCTCGCCTTTAGAGAATATTTTATGTATATCTACGCCTATGCGAGACTCTGTGCGAATTACCCAAGTGTACAGAGATCTTCCACTAAAATTCGATGACAAGGTTCGCCTAGTAGACGCACTTCCTTTAGATATGTGAGAGTTTGATCTCATCTTAGGAATGGATTGGTTATCCAAGCATCATGCTACTATCGATTGTCATACTTATCGGGTTATCTTCGGCGATGTTCAAGCACCAGAGTACGTTCACAATGGTTTTATACCAGGAAAGTCCGTACAAATCATCTCTACGTTAGAAGCTCGTGCATTACTATCTCATGGTTGCAAAGGGCTTCTTAGCTTCAATTCAGGATATCACTCCCGAAGTTCCATCAATCAAAGATCAACCAGTTGTTTCAGAATTTCCCGATGTATTCCCAGAAGAACTTCTAGGTATACCACCTACTCGTGAAGTTAAGTTTAACATCGAGCTCATCCCAGGAGCTCAACCAATCTATAAGGCTCCTTATCGCATGGCTCCCATAGAGCTTAAGGAGTTAAAAGATCAGCTGCAGGAATTACTAGAGCGAGGTTTCATCCGACCGAGTGTATCACCATGGGGTGCACCGGTACTTTTCGTCAAGAAGAAGGATGGCAGTATGTGTCTATGCATTGACTATCGTGAGCTGAATAAGATCACGATTAGGAATCGTTATCTATTACCAAGAATCGATGATCTGTTTGACCAACTTCAGGGCGCCAAACATTTCTACAAGATTGATCTAAGATCCGGTTATCATCAGTTGCGAGTTAAAGAGCATGATATTCTCAAGACTGCTCTTCGCACCAGATATGGCCATTATGAGTTCCTTTTCATGCCTTTCAGACTCACTAATGCTCCTGCGGTTTTCATGGACCTTATGAACCGCGTATTCCAAGAGTACTTAGACAAGTTTGTTATCGTCTTCATCGATGACATCCTCATCTTCTCTAAATCCAAGGAAGAACATGAAGAACATCTACGTACTGTGCTACAGATTCTTCGTTAGAAATAGTTGTATGCCAAATTTTCTAAGTGTGAATTTTGGCTAAACAAGGTGGCGTTCATAGGTCACATTGTTTCCGCAGAAGGGATTACTATGGATTCTGCGAAGGTTGAAGCTATCACTAAATGGACAAGACCAACGTCTGCAACTGAGGTTCGTAGTTTATTAGGCTTAGCTAGTTATTATCGCAGATTCGTGGAGAATTTTTCAAGACTAGCCTTACCTTTGACCAAGTTGATGCGGAAAGGAGAGAAATTCGTTTGGACTGATGAGCGGGAGAAGAGCTTTGAGGAACTCAAGAAGCGGTTAGTATCTGCACCTATTCTTACTCTCCCATCTGGTACAGGTGGAATTCAGATCTACAGCGACGCTTCGGGTAAAGGATCAGGCTGTGTACTCATGCAACATGGGAAAGTGATTG
The DNA here is from genome assembly GCA_025667525.1 of Glebionis coronaria. NCBI lineage: Eukaryota > Viridiplantae > Streptophyta > Magnoliopsida > Asterales > Asteraceae > Glebionis > Glebionis coronaria. Next base: position 171,311,624 of record CM046877.1, on the reverse strand, counting down.
CATACGCATCACATCCGCTAAAGCCTTATGAGAAAAATTATCCTACACATGACTTGGAGCTAGCAACAGTAGTCTTTGCACTTAAAATCTGGAGACACTACCATTATGGTGAATCATGTGATATCTTCACTAATCACAAAAGTCTCAAGTATATCTTCAGACAGAGGGAACTTAACATGAGGCAGAGAAGATGGTTGGAACTACTGAAGGATTATGACATCAATCTTCAGTATCATCCCGGCAAGGCGAATGCAGTGGCAGATGACCTTTGCAGGAAGTCGGGCATTATAAACGGCATGAAAGTACAAGAAGAAATCATACATGAATTTGAGCGATTAGACATTGAATTCCTAGTACGTGGACAACATGGATATTGGGCTAATATGAGAATTAAGCCAGACTTAATTTCTTGGATTAAGGCAGCTCAGAAGGACGATGGTGAGATATGGGCTATCATTCAGAATCTTGATCCACAGACCGAATTTCGTGTAGACGAGGAAGGCATCGTATGGCAAGGAACTAAACTATGTGTTCCCGATGATTAGACACTCCGGGAAGCTTTATTGACAGAAGCTCATAGCTCTTCATCCTCTATTCATCCAGGATCCACCAAAATGAACCATGACATTAAACAACATTTCCGGTGGAGTGGCATGAAACGGGATGTTGCTACTTTCGTATTCAAGTCTCTAACTTGCCAGCAAGTTAAGATCGAGCATCAGCGGGCTAGTGGTTTACTACTACTGTTAGAGATTCCCGCATGGAAGTGGGACAAAATCTCCATGGATTTTGTCACCGGACTTCTTCATACTTAGAGCAGACATGATGCTATATGGGTCATAGTTGATCGTTTAACCAAGTCAGCTCATTTTCTTCCAATTTGCAAGGACTTCTCAGTCAGCAAATTGGCAGATATATTCCTTAAGGATATCATACGACTACATGGAACTCCTTCAGACATCATATCAGACAGAGATCCTCGTTTCACGTCAAAATTCTGTACAGGTATGTAGAAAGCTTGGGGAACTAAACTTAAGCTTAGCACTGCCTTTCATCCTCAGACTGATGGTCAGTCGGAGCGTACGATTCAGACCCTAGAAGACATGTTGCAGGCTTATCCACTGGAATGGTTAGGAAGTTGGGACGACTACATATGTTTGGTAGAGTTTCCCTACAACAATAGTTGGCATGCAAGTGTTAAGTGTGCACCATTTGAGATGCTTTATGGCAGAAAGTTTCGTGCTCCAATATGTTGGGATCAAGTTGGAGAACAAATTCTTGAAGGACCAGAAATGATAGGGGTGACCAATGAAAAGGTTGCCATCGCCAAGGCAAAGCTACAGGAAGCTCGTGCTCGATAGAAGAGCTATGCTGATTAACATCATAGATATATATCGTTTAATATCAGCGACCATGTTTTCCTTAAAGTATCACCAACATGTGGTGTTAAGCGTTTTGGACACAAGGGCAAGCTCAGTCTTCATTTCCTCGGATCATTTGAGATCATTGAACGTGTCGGTGAAGTATCATATCGTCTAGCTTTACCTCCTCAGCTATCTCATGTGCATGATATATTCCATGTATCCTTACTCATAGGTTGTAACTACCATCCATTGCATAAAGTTACGTATCCATTCGAGCAGATTCGAGAGGATCTATAATATATCGAGGAACCCGAGAAAGTTCTCGATCGCCAAGAACGAGTCATGAGGAGAAAGACGATTCCATTCGTTAAAATCCTCTAGAGGGATCATACCGAGCGGGAAGCCACTTGGGAAATGGAGGAGTCTATCCGGACTTCTTACTCTCATTTCCAGTTTTGACTCAGGTATGTCATTTCAGCTTATACGTCATTCTAGCTTTTATGTCATTTCAGTGTTTAGCATCTTGTCAGCTTAGCCCATCTCTAATTCGAGGACGAATTGTTCTTTTAGAGGGGAAGAGTTAAACCCGCTCTAAAGATCCTACGATCATTTAATGCACGAAGTTACCGTTAAATTTTAAATTTATAATTAATTAATATACGCCATGTATCATGAACATCTAATACGAAAAATATGTATATTAATTCATTATCATAAGTATTATGTACGTAAACACGAATATTAATATACGATAAGTATGTACGTACGATATTAAGAAAACATTCAAGTAACGAAAGCACAATGATTAAACACGGATGATAAATATTAAACAAGAAAAACAAACACCAAAAGTATGAGGGGGTGTTTGTCTGCCGATTTTAAGAGAGAAAAAGGAAGAACCAGGCCTTGGCCCATACCCATTAACTAGTTATTAGTTTAATAAAAACACAGGAGGTTTTCATTAAACACTTTTTATAGAAAAACAAAACCCTAGCCTTCCCTTTTGTCTCTCTAGCCGCGACACCCTAGGAACACAAGGACGAATTCATTGTTTATTTTTAGTTGATTATTTATACGGTATTGTGTTCGTTCCTAAACCTTTTCCACACTTACGGTATCCTTGAGTCTCTAATCTTTTTATTTATTTTTCTATGTTTATAGATCTTTAAAAACAAGTATTGAAACATGTTTAATAAAAAGATTGATTAAGGGATCAGGTATAATATAGTATGGGGTTTGGGTACACGCGAACTGGAGATCAGGGTTGGTCTTTGTGGCGTTTGGTGACCAACCACCGCACCACTATGGTCGGCGGTGGTAATTTGTTAACAACCGAGACACCACACCCCCAACATGAGGGCTGTGGCATTTGATGAGCATGCGACCGAGACCCCAATCGGGGCTCGACATGGTTCTCGGACGGTGAAGACCCCAGCAGCCGTTGGGGTGGTGTTGGATTCGGTCACAGCCGCGAAGCCAAGAGCTTCGGCTCTCGGTGTAGGGATGTGGTTCGGACGGGACGCGACCTCGGGGGTCACGACTTTCGGGTTGTGGTGCTCGGCTCTCGGGACTTTGGTTCGTGTACTAATATTTTTATGAACATGTAATTAAACCAACATGTATAATAAGTTTATGTTATGATTTAATTAATCTAGTTATTAATTAATTTTGGTTTAATTAAATAAAAACTTAGGTTATAAAAATTAATTATTTAATTATTTATGGACATGAATTTAATTAATTGAACTTAGGTTAAATTAATTTATTTCTTTTATGATAAATTTTAATAACATGAATTATGTAAGATTATTAATTAATAATAAACTTATAATAACATGACATATTAATTAATAATAAGCTAAGTATTTATTAATTATTAGACTTTATATTATAATAATACATGACATAAAATGAGCATATGATTAAATATGGAAACATGATTATTTATGCAAGTATATTATTTATGGCAACATGATAAATATGGTAATAAGATATTTATGGAAATATACTAAATGGTAACATGCTATTTATGGTAATACGTTTAATATGGTAACATACTATTTATAGAAACATGCTAAATATGGAAACTTTTTATTTTTAGAAACTTACTAAATATAGAAACTTTCTATTTTTAGAAACTTGCTATTTAAGGAAACTTACTATTTTGGAAAGTTACTATATATGGAAACCTGCTATTTTCGGAAAGTTACTATACATAGAAACCTGCTATTTTTAGAAAGTTACTCATTATGTTATAACAAGTATAATAACACTTAAAAGATGAAACACATGAATCTAAAACACATGGAACTAAAAGAAACACATGATTAAAACATGAAATAATAAGACAAGTCAAGAATAAGTATCATAAGTATGAACACGTCAAGTAAACCAAATAACAAGTATGTATAAGTAAGATCGACTCTTATTCATGTCCCTTCATTATGTAGATATTGTGAAGTCGGAGTGATCGTCTACGTTCGTTTTCGTCTTCATTTACTGGACATAAGGTACGAATATTCCATCCTTTAGTAAGGACATCTTTCTTCCTATATTAGGATTTCCCCGTTTGCAGCCATCTGTTTTCCCCAGTATTTTAAGTGTCTTAAACACATCTATACATGTATGATTATTTTAGATTGCCTGAGTTATATACATGCCTGCCAGTTTCACCTAGTTATGGGGGTTCCATAACCATAGCCCTGGAGGCGCCGGTGTTATGACTCTTCTGTGGTGAGAGTGATTGCTCGCAGCATCCCTTTATAGTTTTGGCCAGTATTATTATTATCATGTGGGGCGAATGGGTGCATCCTAGGACAAGTAGTATGATTTCATGGTAACTGTGGTTTGTGCCTTACATCCATTACAGGAGTTAATCCCTCCACTCATTTTATGTATAAATAAGAGGCAATCCCTCTAATTGCATGACGAGGTCACCCCTCCAAGTATTCAGGCACGTGGATATAACATAACCTATATGGGCTCTCGGCATATTTAAAATATAGATTTTCAAAATAAACTAAACATAAGTCTTTTCAGAAATATAAACCAGTTTTATGAACTTAAACCAGGTTTTCTAGGACATACATTTATTCCGCTGCTATGCTATGTTATTCATTCCATTTCTTGCTTATGTTTATGCTTTACTTTTTATGTTATATATCCGCACACGGAGCATATTGCTCACCCGTATTTCTCTTTCCATGTCCCAATACGGCAGGTATTAAAGGGCAAAGCTAGGAAATCCAAGAGTACGTACATGGAATGAGAAACCAACTTTATTTCATTCTTTAATGCATTTACATACTTTTGCTTTGCTGGAAATTGTTTAGTCCTTTCCTTACATTCTATACTTATGCATTTCGTTTGTGGAGCTTATGTGGATCTGATGTCTGTTTCCGGATTCTTTTATGGTCATTTAATGTTTTAGACATTACCTTGTATGCTTTAATGATATGCCATAATTATCCTGTGATATTCCATTTATCAAAATGGGGTGTTACATAAGAAGGCAAAGCACTAAAGTCAAATGAAGATCACCTTCACAAGAATGTATTCAGTCATGCAAGTTAAGCGTTTAAAGATCACGTACAAGATGAAAACGAAGACGAGCCACTCCCTATCCCGACCTCTAAACAAAGAAAAACAAGGACGATAGCAAATACCAAGAAAATAATTAAACCTGAAGCAAAAGGTGAGGGTGGTCGAAATATTTGGACCCAAGCCGAAGAATTGCTTTTGGTACAATGTTACAGCGAAGTATCCATGGTTTCGGTAAAAAAAGGGATAGGTTTTAGTACAAAGTTCTAGCGATGTACAATCAGCTAGCCGCGTCCAAAAACTACAAGGAACGAACCAAGAACATGTTGACGAGAAATTGGTCTCTGATGAATCGAATTGTGGGTAAGTTTAATGATGTTGTGGATGAAATAAATGTGTTTAGTGGGGAGATCGACGAGGGGTTTATGACGAGGGTAAATCCCGTTTAAGCAACAAAAGGGTTTGATTTTAGGCACAAAAATGCTTGGAACTTTATGAAAGCCAAGTACAAGCGGAAAAATCCTGACACGACCCTTGCTATACGCAATCGTTTTCGTGCTACCGAAGACGAACCCAAACTTTTCGTACCAGACGCAACGTCTCGTTCCACGGGTTACATCGGATATCAAAGAGTAAACGATCTACCTAGTATCGGTTCAAACCTGGAAATATTTAAAGTGATACTCGAAGGACAAAGTGAGAATGATCAGAAGAAGAAGATGGACGTCATTGAAATCGAGACAAAGGCGATAATTAACTAATGAATTCTCAATAATTTGAGTCGGACATAAGCGTGTTATAAAGCGCCACGAGCAATATGGATTCCGTTGACGCGAGTATTGTCAAAGCCAATAAAAAATAGGGAAATTACAAAAAGAGACCACCAAGGGGGGGGGGGGGTATTCTAAGGATGGTCCAAAATAATTTCTTTTTTGCAAAAGGGACCCGGACAACCAGGGCAACTAGGGAAACTGGGCAAATTGGAAGAATAGGTGCATAGGTTACCATGTGTTCGTCTTTTGTCAAGTATTATTAGTATAATATTTTACGGGCAACCAGTATTTTGTGGCAACCTATTTATGAGCAACTGGTTTTTTGGTCTTTTTACACATTATTTTAGTAAAATATTTGACTGATAAAAGGTACAACTTTAAATGTGGCAACCAATAATACATGACAAGTAAATATAAATTGATATTGGCATACCACCATTTCTTACATCTTATCTTAAACTCACATCTTCACTATATCTTATTTACATCATCTTGAACCGTGCTTTATACACATGCAACAACATCCGAGTAAGGTAAAATAATTTGTTTGTATCATTATTCTTAACTTTATCTTCTTCACTTGTGTTATTTTATATTTTCATTTAATTTGTATGATTATGTGATTTTAATTTGATTTAAATTTGATTTTAATTTGTGTTTCAGGGGTTTTGAATCATTGTATGTTAGTCATAATTATCAGAAGATACGGTATGTTTAGTTTCAGGGGGTTTGTCATAGGTTTTACAGTCAAATCGGTAAGGCTTAGATTTTGGTTAGATTACTACTAGCAAATAATCATTGTTGTTAGACTATGTGGATTTGGAAGACGACAATATGTTGTTGACAAATTAGTTTTATGGCTTAGAGTATGTGGATTTTAAATAATATTAACATGTTTCATAAGCTTAAACAAACACCCCCACCATAAGCCACAACTTTTCTTCTATTATTTTAAACTGTGATTAACTTCATGATGGTGTTAGGGTATTCGTATTTGACCATATTCTATCTGCATACTGTTGGTTAATGTCTACTTGAGTTGGATTACGTGTTGTATTGTCGCAATGGTACTATTGTTAGAGCGGGTGTCTAAACAGGACACTTACTCTGATTGAAGTTACAGTGGTTTAAGATTTTAGGAAGTATATTTTAGGCTAAATGCAAGTAGCTTTATCTCTAAAATGTGTTTGTATGTTAGGTTGTTTGTTGTTGTTCATATGAATGAGTTAGCTTTATCTCTAAAATGTGTTTGTATGTTAGGCTGTTTGTTGCCTGTTTTAAACTGTGATGTGGTAAAAATAGATTATAATGCATTAAAGAAAAGGATAAAAGAAATATATTTACTGACTAGCTTCAGTATCACATGTTTGCTCTAAGGATTATAGCTCCACATAAACCACATTTTAAACCCGGTTGTTCTTCAAGGTAACTATCGCCAGGATTCCTCTTTCTTGTTAACGTCGTCTTCTTGCCTAATAATTGAATCCAATATAGCATCGATATATGCCTTAACATCTTTTTTGTTTAGACTTTTTAGTAAAGGACCTCTTACTTTGGCATTCATATTCGCTTTTTATTGGGTATTGATGATATTGTTATCAATCAAAGACCGAATGTGAAGATCAAATTTTGAGCTACTTACATAAAAAATGATAAACGAAAAGAAGTTGGCGCATCTATGGATGCTACATTGGATTCAATTATTGGGCACGAATATAACGTTTACATGAAAGGGGAATCCTGGCGATAGCTACCTTGAAGATCAACCGAGCTTAAGATGTAGTTTATGTGGAGTTGTTATCCTTAGAGTAGACATGCGATAACGAAGCTAGTCAGTAACTATATTTCTTGTTTTTATGTGCATTATTTAGGGTTAAATGGATTATGATGCAGTAAATTCTTGTTTTTTAATGTGAATTATTTATGGTTAAATTTCACTTGTCCTTTGTGTGAAAATGAATGTGTTGTCCTGTTTTAGACCGTTTTAGACGATGATATGGTAGAAAATGGTATAATAATGAAGTGGATGATTTATATTGTTAAGAGAAATGATTTAGGTAAGGTTGGACTAGGTAATCGACCTTAAGATGTGGTTTATGTTGAGCTGTAATCCATGAAAGCAGACATGTCATATTGAGGTAATTGAGTAACTGTATATCTTGACGCCTTTTATTTGTCCTCATGACTTATCAGATTAGCTAGATTCAATAGGTTCAGATGTGCATGTTCACTTTCTAAACTAGTATTTAACTTAAACGCATCCTTTAACAATATTCCATCACATATTGCAAGAAACATATGCACTTAATAGCGAGAGAAGAGGTCATCATTTTAGTGAATAACAATTCCTTAAAGCTTTAATAGTGGAAGAACATCCGATGCATATATATAGTAGGGCAAGCTTCAATAGTGGAAGAATGTTGGATGCTCATTACAACATACCATCACAAGGATAAGCCGTGAAGGATTAACCATGTTAATATTGAAGGAAAATGGAAGGATTCTAAAAAGGAATGCAAGTTTCACTATGATAAGATACTAAGGGTGAAGTACGTTTGAAATATTCAGGTGTACGATAGTGACGATGAAGAAGAAGATTACTAGTATTTGATGTTTGTTAAACAAATCCTACTATAAATAAGATTAAGGTCGCATATTTTATTTGCTCAACTAATAACCATATTAGAAATTTTAAGATTGTGAATAATTGTGTTAATCCCACTTCAATTCATAACACAAGATTTAGAGTAGATTTAGAGAGAGAAAGAAAAGAAAGTTAGAGAGAGAAAGTAGAGAGAATGGTGGAAGGTTTACTATGTGTAAAATAAATGAACCAACACCCTCTTCCACACATGGAAGAGGGTATATATACCCACGAACCACATAGGCTTTCCATAGGCCGTGGGTTTGTTTCCATGGGCCAGGCTTGGCTTGTCGTGGGCTTAGAGCCCCTAACATATACAATATTAGCTTAAAGTCCAAGCCTGGTTTTCTCGACTAACTTGTTACAATACAAGACCTTTAACGACTAAGATGACCTATTACATTCTTGTTCGACTATATAAAATATAGGGCTAACAATATCCCCCAATGTATCGGTCATCTTTAAAATACATAAGATGATTGAGTGAATACATTCTTGTGGAGGTGATCTTCCTTCTTATGTCTTGTTACTTGGTCTTGATTATTTGTAACGGTTTTGTTCCTTCATGTCTTGTGATCTTTATCTTGAGCCTTTGTCTTTTGACTTTGAGTGCTTGAGATCTTCAGTCTATCCTTGATAGTGTTCATCTTGTGCTTTTGTGACAAGATGACCTATTACATTCTTACATTCTTAAGTATCTTGATTATCGCCATCTTCTGCTCTTGTGACTTCTGTATCAACATATTCATACTTTGTTGATTTTGAAAGGCTAACAATCTCCCATACAAATATAGTTGTAGTTAGTCCTTTAAATATTCATCAGAGTTGCGGAAGACTTTAACTTTTAGTATGAATATGTGAAGACGACTTCGGTTAGTGCACAGCTACGCCACCATCTTGATATGCAGCAACATATATAGACACGGATAAAATGGCTTTGAACATTTCACCCTAATTCGGTAGCATTTTACCTCTAGTCCGTGAAGATCGCTAGACGGTATTTGATACCGTACCTATGATAGGGTAGATTCGATTAACAACCTCCTTGATAGGGTTTCCCGGCGGTAGTAGCCAGTTCTATTTACTCGACCGTCTCAAAGCAGACTACGAACGTAAAGAGTGAATCATGAGGATAAATTATTCGTCTGATTAGAGTCATCAATTCAGAATTCCTGGAACAAGTTTGATTCTATAAGAATCGCACCATTGTTGCTTTCCAGTTTGTCACAAACTCGATTCATAATGAATCTTGTGAGTTACCTACCGCGGTGCTGTTTGAGGTTGACACTGGAAGGATTTCCATTCGTCATTGTGAACACTGAAGAGTGTCACTCTGAATGTTCTGGCAAGATCACACGGATTTTTCCAAGAAACGTGGAATCAAGTTTGAATCAATTAAGAATCCAAACTTAGTTGCTTTCCAGTTCTCACAAGTTTGATTCGTGTAGAATCACACAAGTTACCTACCATGAGCTTGTTTGATGCTAGCTCAAGCAGGATTTCCATCTTCATTGTGAATTGTATCACTCATATGTTCTGGAAATATCACAAGGATAATGCTTAGGACTCGATTGTGTCCTAGTGAGATGATAGAAGGATCTCTTTTTGGCTCTAGACTCGATAAGTGCATTTCGGTAATCGGATGCTGGAGCAGACTGCCACTTTTTCAATATTAACTAACTCGGAGTGAGAAAGTCAATAGATACGTGTTGATCTCCGTGACAATGAGACAAGTTTCTTTCGAGAGAAACTCGAATGGTTGGGGAAGGTTTGTGCATCGCATCACTGGGTCTATGACACTTGTCTTTGATAGATGTGTTAACCCGGTTTCTGCCTAAGTTGCATAGAATATTCAACTCCTTCAATGCTTACCAATACGTCATCACTAGCACCTTGTTGTGATTGTTCCAGTGCTAACTTAAGTAATTGGTCCGCATTCAGCTTCATTCAACTCCATCTTTCCTAAGGACATCTATTTCTAGCTATGGAATATCCTTGGGTAGATCCCTCCGGTTCTGGTTGGATCACAGGACTTAGTTTCTTACCCTAAACCACCTTTTGACTCCATCGTTCCGTCGTGGATAGCAGGTTGTTTTGGGTAAAGATAGTAGCCATAAAACCATTGAAAACCATTCAAAGTGCTTGATAAAAATCAAAACTTTTAACACTCTGAAAGTTTTACATTTTCGAAAAAGCTCCCCTACACACATGCATCGATATACGAAATAGTTTAGCATGTGAAGGAAAGAGTTGTACTTGAGTCTTTAAGATCACATGTTGCGATATATTACATTTTAATCACATTTTCTCCCCCTATATCTAATATAAACATAATATTAGAGATACCAATTGAATAAAACGTGACAATTTTCTAAAATCTGATGGGAGAGAAACATGTATGCACGCATGAATATGGAACTTTTGTAGTCGGGAGATCCCCCTCAACAATATATGTGTGTCTTGAAACAAAAAATTGACATTTTTTGGAAAAAACGACACCACAAAATATGTTGAGGTACGGAGTTGAGATGCCTTATCCGATATGGTATATAACATATGACAGATTTAATATCATTTTCAGAATGTGATGGATACATAAAATATTACAATATCTGAGATGTACCCAACAACATTAAAGGCTTGATTTTAAAACGCTCCCCCTAAAAAATTGATCAAAATAACATATGACATTTTTGAGATATAAAACCACATTATGAGGAAGGGAGTGTTGAACACACAATTTTGAAAGATTTAGAAAAACCTTTTGAGAAATTCTTGAAAATTTTTGTTCAACAGTTTTAAAATAATCATGATAGAAGACTTCTCTTCTATTGCTTAGAGAAAGCGCACTGAGACGTACACGCCCCTTTTAGGTCCGCTTTTCATGAGCTCAAAACTTTGATTGTTTTGTGACAAGCTCATGACCGAGAAAGATAAATTTCCCGTTGTGAAGGATAAGTTATCATCCGTGATAAACTTTCCTTAAGTTGAAGTTCAAGTTTTAAGCTGACATTTACTTAGAAGTCGTTTTTCATGAACTTAAAAACTTTGAATGTTTTTATGAGAAGCTCTTGACAGAGAAATGTGAATTTCTTGTTGAAAAGGATAAGTTATCGTCCGCGATAAACTTTCCTTAGTTGAGGTCCAAGTCCTAAGTTGTGATGCGCTTAGAAGTCATTTACACGAGCTTAAAACTTTCGAATAGTTTTAATGTAAGCTCGTGTCCGAGAAATTGAATTTCTCGTTTTGAGGATAAGTCATACTCGGGATGAACTTTCCTGTCTTGTGAGCCCGGGTTACAGTCTGTAATTTGACTATAAGCCATTACACGAGCTTAAAACTTTTGAATACTTTTAAGAGAAGCTCATGTCCGAGAAATATTAATTTCTCGTTTTGAGGGTAACTTATCGTTGAAGAGATAAAGTTCCCTTTCTTGGACGTTCGAGTTATAGTCTGATATGTGATTGTAAGTCATTTTAGAAGCTTAATTGTGAAACCCCTGAGACACTTGTTTCTCTGATATCTGCTTCTTCAGCAACCAAACTCTGAGAGTGTATTTTCTTGAACGGGTTACAAATATTGGACCTTTGTGTTCTCGTTGAACCGTGACTTTGATACCCGCACTTGCATCAGTAGTTTGTATGCTTGCATGTGGGTTAGTGATATCTTTGTTAGAACCAAGTGGGGGTTCACAATTATCCTTTGTCGTGATAGAGGGAAATATTTTTCCAGTAGGAACCCACCTAAGACCTATTGTTTTGAAGGTTCTGTTCGTTGGTATCCATCTAAGACAAGGTCTAGGAGACATAGGTTTCTGATGCACAGCGGAAGACTTAATTTGAGAAAGCCTATTTCCTTTAGGGTTCCATCTTTGAGGTGATCTAGCATTTTGGTTCACCTTCTTCGGGACTTTAGTGATACAATCATCATGAATGGCATTAAACATGCATTTGTTACATTTCATGCAAACAAAGTGCTTAGCATCTGAGAAGGCTCTAGAGTTCCTAAGGTTAGCGGATTTGTGTACATCATAGAAGGGTCTAGAATTCCTAGATGTGTGGTTCTCGCTCCTAGGTTGTGGTTTAGTCCTATCTCTTGCTTGTGTATTGTTCTTAGCATCCTCTAGATAGCTTTTGTGACCAGTGTCATTTGAACTACGCCTAGGCATGTTCTTAGAGCTAGATCTAGAGTTTCTTGAAGCATTCATGTGATCGAGTTTTGTAGATGCAGTCTGTCTTAAAGAAGGTCTAGATTGTGGATTGACTGGTTTTGACAAATTGCTACGCACGTCAACTTGGGATGCAAACCTCGGATTTGACGTTTTGGGTCGTTCAGATTTAAACGCATTCGGTTGTCTAGCAACTGAGCGGTTTCTGAATGGTTGAGAAGGAGGTTTACCCATGACTGACTGTTTTGCTAACTTAGTATCCACACTGTTTCCTTTTAGCTTCCTTAATTCATTTTTCACCGCTGTCAGTGCAAAAACCTTTTCCTGAATCTGAGCTTTTAACTGCTCATTTTGTAGAATTAATTGAGCCACACATTCCACTAACTTAATATTCATATTGTCAAATATGTCCCTTTCAGCATTTGCGTCATTACTATCTACAGTGTCGATTGGTTGCACAGATATTTCACTTAGTGAAGCAGGCGGAGGACTTGGATTATGAGAAGCCAACTTTGATTCTAACAAATTTATTTGTTTCACAAGATGTTCTTTTTCTGTGTTGGAATCTTGAATCTTACGATCTAATTTTTGTTCAAGAACAACATTTGCTTTTTCAAGTTTTTCAAAATAAGCCTCAAATTTGTTATTTTTCTTTGAAAAATCGAGTTTGGCATCCTCAAAATCTTTAGTCTTCTGAGCTAACAGAATTTCAAGCTCGTGAATCTTAGAATCAACATCCTGAGAAGTCTCTCCTCTATTAGTACTCGTATCTGATGAATCAGGTGTGGTATTTCTATCAACCTTTTCCACTAGATACGTGTAAAGAATAGGTTCAGATTGCTCAGTATATTGAGGAACATCGTATTCAGCATTTAAATGTACCATAGCCATTGGCTGATCATCATAAATGGGTCTGATATCCGCATCACTGGTTGTTTGATCATTCCCTGAGCTGGTACTGGTATGTTGCGTTTCTGATTCTGTCCCGCTGCTCTCTGTATCAACCGAAGAAGCATCCAATGCTTGATCTTTATCGACAGTGCTCTATTTCGTCTGCATCAGTCTTTGATTCACCCTTCTTTGAAATTGCCTTTGATGGCGTGTTCTTTCAGCAATTGACTTCTTTATATTACTCATATGTTGATGAAGTGTCTCTTTGAACGCTTGAAGATCAACGAGAGTATATTTGGTAAAGTATGTACTTGTGAACTCTCAATCGTTGTTGGATAAGCCACTTGAGTCAATGAATTGCTAGAACTGATTGTTGAGAGCTAAAAGGACCTATATGGATATAAGCTCGTGAAAATCATCTCAGTCAAGTTCTTGTTGAAGATGGTTCACATTAAGTAGCATCGCTCTGGTGAATGTCTCAACATCTTGACCAAATAGTAGAGCGAATACCCGTTTGAATCCAATTTCAAGACGAGTGCCTTTTATGTCTTCTCTTGAAAGAATCTGAAGGTGTGACTGAAGCAACTTTAAGTGTTTCATGCATCTTTCTTTTGCTTTCGACATCTTGTATTTGATTGCATGAACGGTTTTGGTTGTAGAATCCTTGTTAGTAGGTTTACTGATTGGAGTCTCAGTATTTTTCTGAACCTGTGGATTCTGCATCTTCTTTTACTCACCGCATTCATAGACGTTGTTGTGGAATCCGTTGTATTGAAAATGTCCATTGAGCGGATGTAGTAAGAGGATATGGTGTATATGGATTATGGATCTTAGTGGATGTGTTGTGATTTGGTTGTGGTTGAAATTCCGAAAATTCCAAAAAAAAATTCAGTCCGACAATAAATTTTTCAGTCCGATATAACGGTAAACCAAAAATTTTGGAATCGCTAAATTTTGAAATCGATTTCGAAATATCCAATAACTAGTAGGGAAAAATTTTGAGAAGTGAACAATTTTGACAAAAAATAAAACCTAAAATAGCCTAAAAAATTGAATTTTGGTCCGAAAATTCGAATTTTTGGTCGAAAAATTTTCGTATTGCCAAAATTTGAAATCGAAGCTTATATGGCCTAAAAATGGTCTAGGAAAAAATAATTTTAGCCAAACATATCGCAATGTCCCAATGTTTCTTTTCGCAATGTTGGATCGGAATGTGTATCGGAATGTGGATCGGAATGTTGATCGAAATGTGTATCGGAATACCTGTTGGAATGTTGGATCGGAATACATGTCGGAATGTTGGATCAGAATACCTTTCGGAATGTGTATCGGAATGTTGGATCGGAATACCTGTCGGAAATATTGAAACCTTTACAATACTATTGGAATATTACAACAGAGATGCTATCGGAATACTTGATCGGAATGTAGAAACCCTTACTACACTATCGGAATATTACAACAGAGATGCTATCGGAATACTTGATCGGAATGTAGAAACCGTTAAGTTATTTCTGACGCAATAGTACCACAGTGATAAACAATTTCGACTTTTCTCGGACAAGAACCAACCAATTCGAGATTTTAAGCCAAAAAAATGATCAAAACACACAAAAATTTTGTGTTTTTAGCTAAAGTAAATATACCAAATCTCTACCACAACTATGTAGAAGAGTTATATCCATTAAAAACACAAAAAAAAAAAATTGGATTGAATGTTTTAGATAAAAATAGGCACGAAAATCAAGAACACAAACACGAATCTTCAATCACCATTTGATAAGTGTGAAAACACTCATCAATAATGATCCATAAACCACTCAAAACACAGTCAAATACATTATTTTAACTGTAAAATATCAGAATTACGCGTGTATTTGTATCTTGTGTGTTTCAGGTAAAGAAGATACATTTTGAAGCAAAGATGCGTTTTTCAAGGATTAATTTGATAAAAAGATGAAGAAAAAGATGAAATAGCTTTCAAGGACCATACTTGCCATTATTCACAAATTTCAAGGGCTAAAGTTGCAACTTTTACAAGATGGAGGACTAGACTTGCAATTTTCTACAAAGATAAAGGATGAAATGGAAATGAGATAAAAGTTTATATACATTTTGAAAGAAATGAAAAGAAAAGGACCAAAATGCAAAATTATGAAAAGTTAGTATTTACTTAGGTCAATTTGACCAAACTGGTCAAAACACATAAACACACAACGCGTCTTCATCTTCAATGTAAAGAGAGAGAAAGAAACAGACGAGTTCTTTCTTTTCACCACCAATACCTGCAATCCAATTTCGAGGACGATCTACGAAGATTCAAGGGAAACCTTCAACAACAAAAATACTCCTCTCCATCTCCTCTACAAGACGGTACCCTTTAATTAGATCAAGGAAGGAAGATAAAGAAAGCCCCAATTTGAAGAAAGATGAAGAACGAGTATATCCTCGTATTAAACACGTGGCACAACTGGATTGGACGAAACACGTCACATCTTCTCTCTTGACGACTATAAAAGAAGACGAAGGGCTTCATTTCTGATGGTTAGCTTAGGAGTAGATTACACATAGATAGGTTAGAGTTAGTTAGGAGTTTTAATTTTCTTTCATCCTTCTTGTTAAACTTTTGTAACTGATTAGTTTTCTGTTATAACAGATTGTATGTTTTTCCTCCATTAATGAATTCTTCAAAAGCTTCATATTTTCTTCTTTCTCTTATCTTTTCTTGCTTAGTGTTAAAAAGCTATAGAGAATCTGTTAATGTTCATATGGTCAGTTACTGTACACAGTTTTGAGTTAATCATCTACTTTTTGATTCAATTTGTTCATAAGATTTCACTTTTGAATCTGTAATAAGCAATTGAATGAGTCAGTTACTGTTAAAAAAATTGTTACTTTTTAAATGTTGAATGACTGTTAGAAGTGAAACCTGTTGTGTCGATTACTGTTACTGTTCACGTAGTTTTAGAAGTTTGTTAAAGTACTTAAGAATCGAGTTGCTTATTCCGAGTTATTCGTTTCGAGTATTCATTTGTTTCGGATCAGTCTTACTCTTTAGACTCAGGATAGTATGGCCATTGATGAAGTTTAAGTGTTCAAGTTCTTGTTTCTTTAGAGCTGTTGATTAAGCTTGTTGATCGATTTCAGTTCATTCAGATTTTTACTCTAGTTTCATTGTTAGAATTAAGTCAGATACTTGATTTCAGATGTTTGGTTGTGTCTTATGACGTTTATGCAGGTTTGAGTAAGTCGGATACTTGATTTCATTCAGTAGTCAGTTTTGCAAAAGGATACATTTCTGTTCAAGTTTATGCAGGTTTAGGGATCGAAAGATATTGTCTAGTTTTTTCTTTGCTTTATTTCAGTTTTGCAGGTTATCAGATTTACAGGTTTTGGATTCGCCGGTGATTAGATAGCAGATAATCAGTCAAGTTCGATTGTTGTGTTTGATTTTTAAAGGTGTTATTTGTTTTAAGCCGGTTCAGCACCGCGCTTCTCGACATCAAAGGGCAGGCTTCGGATGCAGGGAAGTCCTTTACTACCTTTTAAGTTCTTAGCAATCTCCTTGTCGTTGAAGTTGTAGAGTAGTAACAGTGAACTACTTAATCTGCTTATCTGACTTAGTTGTTATTAGTCTGGTCTTGTATGCTTTGTACGGAGTTTTATCTTGTTAATTCGTTTTCAAATTCAGCAACTTGTGATTGGAATTAAGTTTTAGAAGTTTGCAATGAACTAGTTCTTGATTTGGTTTTAATAGATTGCACAGCTTTTAGATAGTTCTAGTCAGATTAGATGAGTTTAGTTAAGATACTATTTTGATTGTTAATAAGAATTAGAGTGGTTATATTTGTTAATCATTAGGATAGAACTAGCAAACTGTTTGACTTCTGATTTGAAATCTGTACGAGTTTTGTCCATATACAATTTAGTCCCTGATTTTGTATGGATTAGTCTCAGTAACCGTCCTTGTTAGTTATCTCATTCCCTTAGTCTGCTTGAATTGGGAATTGGGCTTTAGGCTTGCTGTTGGGCCAGTAGATGGTTAGTTGGGCCGTTAGAATTACTTGGGCCATTTTAATATTCCGTATATGTACGTTTACATACAACTGAGACATTTTTGTTTACATTTAGATTTCAAATGAATAGATGTAGCTTATAATATTTCATTTTTACTTTTATAAAAAGAATAGTTTTAGTTTTATATTTTGAATTTTTAGAATAAAATTTGTATTCTACTTCATTTATAATTCGTGCATTTTAACGTGGTAATTGCATTATATGTTTTAGATAGTACGTATACGTAGTATTATAGCTATTTTTACATTTTTACATGCTTTGTGCAAATTAGAAATAGATACCAAACAAATTTGTATAACCAAAAACAATTAAGTCTTTGCTAGAAAACGTTAGATCAATTCGAATCGAGCTGAGAAGAAAACTATACTAAAAAACGAAATATTAAATGGCGCCGCTGCCGGTTCTTTTCGTGAAGATTAACGATTTCGAGTGAGACGATTGGATTTTGGGATCCGTTCACTTTGTGAACGTTATTTTTTATCAAAAAGATAATAAAAAAATCAAAAAGCTAAAAATACAAAAAAATAAAAAAAACCACAAAATCAATTCTTTTCCTAAAGAATTGAACCAAAAAAATAAAAATCCAAAAAGTAATCTTTTTCCTAAAAGATTACAACAAAAAAAAATATATATTATATCGTTTTCATCGCTTTTTACGTACATATAGTATTTTTCGTAAAAAAACAAATAAATACAAAAATATTTTTGATATATTATTATAAGTAAATAAGTATACGTATAAGAACAACCAAGTTACATATCTTCCATAAGTATTGCTGAGGCAATACACCGTGTTGAGGAGCGTTCCGGTCCTTGACACGCGTATCGATCCAATTTAATTAAGCAAGAATAGATAAATACTCTCAATAAGCAACAATTCGAAGAATACGAACATTTAAGTGAATAGAAAGGCGATGTGCTATAAAATGCCATCTAAGGGTCAATAGGTACTTAAGTGCTTCGCGCCACCTAACCCCCCGTTCACTTGTGAGTATTCCAAGAAGGAAGGCTTCATTGAGGGTCTTGCACCCAATTAGTACATACATATATTGTTATTTTCTTGTGGATATTTAATATTGCAACTTGAAGAGGATAATCTTATTCTTTTCAAATTCGACCAAGGGCTACTCCCTCATTCCTTGTGTTTACTTACACGTGTACTCGCACACGTGTAAACATACCACCTTTGGTGTATTACTTCCTTCCCTGAGGAAGCTTTTAAACGTCATTATACTTGTATATACATTCGGCCACCTTGTTACACATGGATACTCGTTCCATGTTGGAGATTTTGCAACAACAATCCGCCAACGCTAATTATTCGCCTTGTTCGACTTGTGGTGGTTCACACGATACTTATTTATGTGATCAAAATAATGGTTATTATGGGGAGGGATATGCTTACAATGGAACCGAGAACCCTAATTTTCAACCTAACACTCAAATGGACTACACTTGTAATGACTATATGGGATATTCCGGTTTTTCATCACAACCTCCACCATCATTTCATGATCAACCCTTTGATGAGCCATACCAAAACCAAGATTTTTCAAACAATGAAGGTTTTCTAAATGATGATAATTTTCAAGGTTACAATCATGAGAATTTTCATAATCAAGACTCTTTTCAAACCTATAATTCACCTAATTATGGAAATCCACCTCCACCTTATTCTTCGACTTATTCATGTGAGTTTTGTGGAAAAGAACCCCATTATGGTTATGATTGTCGACCAAGGGATCCGCCTTCTTATGCTCTTAGTGATCTCGATGAGTTTTCTTTTCTAATCGAGCAACAAGGAAGAGACTATGGATATAGATTAAAGGCTATTACACGTATGAGAGAGATGAGTATCGAGGAAATGAGAGAAGAATCTCGATGGTTAAGGGAAGAAATTAAGTCTCTTGAGGATGATGCAAGGAACAAACGGTTTAATATCGAGAGATTTGGTGACATTTATAGAAAATCGGTGAACTATTCCTCTCAGTCCCTCAAGAAAGATTTAGATGATTTACTCGTTAAGATTGATAAAAAGGAACGTGAACGCATAAAAACCATGAGCTTTGAGAAAATCGAAAAGGAGAATCTGCGGATAACAGGAGAGATGGTATCTCTTTGTAATATCGTGAAGATGAAACTATTTAATAAAGAGGATATTTGTGATGAGTTGAATATTAAATATCGTCAACTTCAGCAAGAGTTACTTACTTTGCTCTTAGCAAAAGACGAAAAAGTAGAAGATGAAGGCATAATAGACTCATATTTTGCTACATGTAGTCCTTATCCATTATTTTATGATGATGATGACGATCCTCCGATTTATATGACACTTAATGATGACACATCTTCATCAACTTTACCTCACGTGGAACCCACCGACTCTTTAACCATGGGGGACGAGCCTCTTAGCACTAATACAAACACCAATTCGGATGAATTAACCTCTTCTAGTGTTGAGAACCTTATCCCAATCCAAAGAGAGCTTGAGAGGGTTTCCAATGAACCATGTGCTGAGCTTTGTGTTGATACCTTTTCTCCTCATGATCACATTGAGATTTCATCACATGTTGACTTTCATGCTACTACTAGTGATTTTGGTGATTTTGATCTTGATGAATTGTTCAAAGAAAGGGATGAAGAGTTTGTGAAAGACTTGACACAAATGGAGGATGATGATTGTGATTCTAGAGACGCGTCTTATGCTATATTATCCGATGATTTGTCTTGTCAAGATAACATTCCTAATTTGGATGAAGAGTTTGCTCCTATAGGAAAAGTGGATCTTTCTCCTTTACCACCTTATGATTCTTGTGATGAAACCTTTGATGATCCTTATGATAATAATGAGTCTTTTACTTCTGATGATGATGACTCCATTTCTTCTATGACTCCTTCACCTATTCCTCTAAGTGATTTTGTGATACATTCAAATCCTCTTTTTGAGACATGTTTTGATAACCCACTTTTTGAGGAGTGTGAAGAACCTAATAATGAGTCTATAGAAGAAGAACCCTTGATTGATATTCCTTCACTGGTTTTTGAGGATACACCTATTGATTTTCATGATCATATCATCCCTTTGAGTGATTCTCTCATTAATACACCTCCTTTTGAGCCTTATGTTCCCACCCTCCCACCCTTGAAGTTGGTTATTGATGAAGATCCTTTCCTCTTAGAGATTGATACTTTTTCATCTAAGGCACCTTTAGAACTCAAAACCTTTGATATGGACTCTCTTATGGAGATTGATACCACCATAGAGGATACTCTTGCACATTTTGATATAGAGGTCGACGATAGTGTTTCTAATTTGGAAGAGGAGGTTCGTCTTATTACTACATTGCTTTTTGGGAACATAGAGCCTACACCTCATCCACAAGACACTATTAATTTTGATCCTCCTTTCGCTATGCCTTCTATGGAAGATTACCCACCTTTTGATGATGATGATGAGCCTAATATGGACATAATAGTTATGAATGTTTTGATACCTACACCTTCATATTCTCATGATGCTTTGATCACTAAGGGGGAATCTTATATGGTTGATATGAGCTCATCTTCTTATTTTCCCATAAAGGGAAAGGTTTTTGATCCTGGGATACGTATATTTGGGAAATATTGGTTTTCATCTACTCCACTTAAGAGTGTGATTTCTATTGATATGGGCTTCTTGTATGAGCTTACTTTGGTGATGCTTCCTACTTTGGAGTTATTCACATGTAGAGATGGAAACTATGTATTTGATCCTGGTGTGCTTCATATTTGAGAGATTTCGTATGTTGGACAAACTTGAGACACGTTGGACCGTTCCATTTATCGAGGCGGATATTGTAAATCTTATAGTAAATGGCAACGTGCTAAGTTTGAGTGTATCATGTGAGACGTGCTTCACAGTGGATATTCTTTATTCTCCATGATGGTTTCCCCAAGGACAACTTAATTCGGGGCCGAGTCGAGCTAGCGACTTAGGGTTAAAAAAAACTCAAGCATTCAATAACTAGGTTAGAAAACGTAGAGTATATTTTCAATAGGTTAGGTTTAATTAAAAGGATGTTATAGTAGAGTTGAAGTGGAGGGGTGCCTTTCTTCGTCTTTTGGTGTTTGTTTCAAGGGTTGCTCTTTCTCATTTCATGCTTGGAGCTTATGGAGGAGGCCCGTGTATCTGGTTCACTTCGATTAGTTTTTGCTATCGTGATATTCAAAACACTTGTGCTTAAAATGAATACCCTTTAGTTATCTCTTCCTTAACTTGAGTTAAGCAAAGTTATCAATGTAATAAGTGTAGGGGAGTTCACTCCATGCTCTTAAACATTGAGGACAATGTTTATCTTAAGTGTAGGGGAGACTTCTATCGAAGTGACCTTACCTAGACCATTGCCTTAACTTCATGATAATTGGGAAAATTAATTTTTTTCGACATTTTTCAAATTTTTGATCTACTTTGGCCAACAAAAATATATATTCCTTCTTTATTTTTCATCAAAAATATATAAAAAGAAAAAAAATATATAATAAAAACATGGTTTTAACAAGTTTAGATTTCTTTGACATATTAGGCCCGCCATAGATATTTTGACTCAACCCGAGTTTGCTTATCTTAGCATTCTCTAGCTAGTATCCTTAACCATGTAGTCCTTCATTGGTCTATTAGGCTAAGCATCCACCAATCTCATTATTTGAGATTTTAAATTTGTGGAGAATGGAAAATGATAGAGTTGAAGCAAGTGTAAAAGGGCTAGATAGATTCATGGCAATTACTTGTGGCTAAACCCTTCTCTTCTTTATCTCTACTTTCTTCGCATGTATATAATTGTTAATAAATAATCAAGTACGGTTTTAATTGGTTTGTAATCTCTTATGCATTTTTGGCTAATCATTTATGGTTGATATGAGTACGTCTTAAGATTCTAAGTTAGCACGTTTTATGTGTACTAGACTTATGTCATGCTCCATATTTAGCGGGTGTTTTTCCTTTTCTTCTTTTCAAATTTCTTTGTGAGGAATAAAAGAAAAATAAGAGTGGCTTATGAAAAAAAATGAGTGGCTAGAAAAAAAAAAAGAAAAAGAAGAAAAACAATAATGCAAGACTCCCAAGAGGGGCAGTGTGGTGTTAATTATAGTGACTATTGAGTTCCAATATTACCATGACGGGTTGCGGGGATTCAATAGATTGCTCCAATCCAATATTACCTTGACGGGTTGCGGGGTTGAAGATCCAAAGTCTCAAAAAGATGGCGGATGTAAATTATTGCGTGAGTTTTATTTTCCTTTCCTTAGCGAGTGTGTAGTTACTTATGAAAGCATGACATGAGGATTTTACACATAAGGCGAATGACTTATTACTCTTGAAACGGACTTGTATTAATTGTGAGCGGTTTTTCAAGTAATGGATGAGAAGATTACTTAGGATTAAAACCGTGCTTCCTTATTTTTGGATTTTACATTTCTTATATTTCACACTTGAATAATGACAAATTTGCCTTCAAGCAATTTGCTCAAATAATAACCGGTTCCACATTTAATTGTCATGAATAAGTTGATGCACTTTTTACTTGTGAATACAATGATCCCATTTTTAAGCTTGGTATGGGGAAAGTGAAACTTGAGGGTGATAAATGTCCATGGTACCAAAGCCCTAATCTAAGTCATTGATTTCTTTATGAGTTATTTCCATCAAAACTATTTATGAAAAATCAAAAGTATATAAATAGAATGTTTTCTTTGCATTGCATTGTAAATATTCAAAACCATTCATTATATAGCATAGTATAGTTTATTAAATCATAAAATGGCCAAGGTTGGTTAATTATGAGAAAAGTGTAACTTGGTGCTTTAAAATGCTGCATTGCATGAGGACATGGCAATGGTCAAGTGGAGGGGAGTTGATAAGTGTGAAAACACTCATCAATAATGATCCATAAACCACTCAAAACACAGTCAAATACATTATTTTAACTGTAAAATATCAGAATTACGCGTGTATTTGTATCTTGTGTATTTCAGGTAAAGAAGATACATTTTGAAGCAAAGATGCGTTTTTCAAGGATTAATTTGATAAAAAGATGAAGAAAAAGACGAAATAGCTTTCAAGGACCATACTTGCCATTATTCACAAATTTCAAGGGCTAAAGTTGCAACTTTTACAAGATGGAGGACTAGACTTGCAATTTTCTACAAAGATAAAGGATGAAATGGAAATGAGATAAAAGTTTATATACATTTTGAAAGAAATGAAAAGAAAAGGACCAAAATGCAAAATTATGAAAAGTTAGTATTTACTTAGGTCAATTTGACCAAACTGGTCAAAACACATAAACACACAACGCGTCTTCATCTTCAATGTAAAGAGAGAGAAAGAAACAGACGAGTTCTTTCTTTTCACCACCAATACCTGCAATCCAATTTCGAGGACGATCTACGAAGATTCAAGGGAAACCTTCAACAACAAAAATACTCCTCTCCATCTCCTCTACAAGACGGTACCCTTTAATTAGATCAAGGAAGGAAGATAAAGAAAGCCCCAATTTGAAGAAAGATGAAGAACGAGTATATCCTCGTATTAAACACGTGGCACAACTGGATTGGACGAAACACGTCACATCTTCTCTCTTGACGGCTATAAAAGAAGACGAAGGGCTTCATTTCTGATGGTTAGCTTAGGAGTAGATTACACATAGATAGGTTAGAGTTAGTTAGGAGTTTTAATTTTCTTTCATCCTTCTTGTTAAACTTTTGTAACTGATTAGTTTTCTGTTATAACAGATTGTATGTTTTTCCTCCATTAATGAATTCTTCAAAAGCTTCATATTTTCTTCTTTCTCTTATCTTTTATTGCTTAGTGTTAAAAAGCTATAGAGAATCTGTTAATGTTCATATGGTCAGTTACTGTACACAGTTTTGAGTTAATCATCTACTTTTTGATTCAATTTGTTCATAAGATTTCACTTTTGAATCTGTAATAAGCAACTGAATGAGTCAGTTACTGTTAAAAAAATTGTTACTGTTTACATGTTGAATGACTGTTAGAAGTGAAACCTGTTGTGTCGATTACTGTTACTGTTCACGTAGTTTTAGAAGTTTGTTAAAGTACTTGAGAATCGAGTTGCTTATTCCGAGTTATTCGTTTCGAGTATTCATTTGTTTCGGATCAGTCTTACTCTTTAGACTCAGGATAGTATGGCCATTGATGAAGTTTAAGTGTTCAAGTTCTTGTTTCTTTAGAGCTGTTGATTAAGCTTGTTGATCGATTTCAGTTCGTTCAGATTTTTACTCTAGTTTCATTGTTAGAATTAAGTCAGATACTTGACCATGTTTGGTTGTGTCTTATGACGTTTATGCAGGTTTGAGTAAGTCGGATACTTGATTTCATTCAGTAGTCAGTTTTGCAAAAGGATACATTTCTGTTCAAGTTTATGCAGGTTTAGGGATCGAAAGATATTGTCTAGTTTTTTCTTTGCTTTATTTCAGTTTTGCAGGTTATCAGATTTACAGGTTTTGGATTCGCCGGTGATTAGATAGCAGATAATCAGTCAAGTTCGATTGTTGTGTTTGATTTTTAAAGGTGTTATTTGTTTTAAGCCGGTTCAGCACCGCGCTTCTCGACATCAAAGGGCAGGCTTCGGATGCAGGGAAGTCCTTTACTACCTTTTAAGTTCTTAGCAATCTCCTTGTCGTTGAAGTTGTAGAGTAGTAATAGTGAACTACTTAATCTGCTTATCTGACTTAGTTGTTATTAGTCTGGTCTTGTATGCTTTGTACGGAGTTTTATCTTGTTAATTCGTTTTCAAATTCAGCAACTTGTGATTGGAATTAAGTTTTAGAAGTTTGCAATGAACTAGTTCTTGATTTGGTTTTAATAGATTGCACAGCTTTTAGATAGTTCTAGTCAGATTAGATGAGTTTAGTTAAGATACTATTTTGATTGTTAATAAGAATTAGAGTGGTTATATTTGTTAATCATTAGGATAGAACTAGCAAACTGTTTGACTTCTGATTTGAAATCTGTACGAGTTTTGTCCATATACAATTTAGTCCCTGATTTTGTATGGATTAGTCTCAGTAACCGTCCTTGTTAGTTATCTCATTCCCTTAGTCTGCTTGAATTGGGAATTGGGCTTTAGGCTTGCTGTTGGGCCAGTAGATGGTTAGTTGGGCCGTTAGAATTACTTGGGCCATTTTAATATTCCGTATATGTACGTTTACATACAACTGAGACATTTTTGTTTACATTTAGATTTCAAATGAATAGTTGTAGCTTATAATATTTCATTTTTACTTTTATAAAAAGAATAGTTTTAGTTTTATATTTTGAATTTTTAGAATAAAATTTGTATTCTACTTCATTTATAATTCGTGCATTTTAACGTGGTAATTGCATTATATGTTTTAGATAGTACGTATACGTAGTATTATAGCTATTTTTACATTTTTACATGCTTTGTGCAAATTAGAAATAGATACCAAACAAATTTGTATAACCAAAAACAATTAAGTCTTTGCTAGAAAACGTTAGATCAATTCGAATCGAGCTGAGAAGACAACTATACTAAAAAATGAAATATTACCATCCACTATAGGCTCTTGATACCAAATGTTAATCCCACTTCAATACATAAAACAAGATTTAGAGTAGATTTAGAGAAAGAAAGAGAAGAAAGTTAGAGAGAGAAAGTAGAGAGAATGGTGGAAGGTTTACTATGTGTAAAATAAATGAACCAACACCATCTTCCACACATGGAAGAGGGTGTATATACCCACAAACCACATGGGCTTTCCATGGGCCGCGCTTGGCTTGTCTTGGGCTTAGAGCCCCTAACTTATACAATATTAGCTTAAAGTCCAAGCCCAGTTTTCTCGACTAACCTATTACAATACAAGACCTTTAATGACTAAGATGACCTATTACATTCTTGTTCGACTATATAAAATATAGGGCAAACAAATTGCATAATACATTTTGATTTTAGACCATTTGTGTATAATGTTTATGAATAGGTATGATTTGTAGTTTCATAATATTTTAATGACAATATTGTTAATGGTTTAAGAGCTTGGGTAAAGTTTATTCATGTTTTAATTATGTTTGTTTATGAGATGATGCTGGAATTGAAGCATCTATAATGGTAATATACTAGTCTTTTACACCAACTTTTTTAGACTTACGTATATACAAGTTTTTTTTGTTAAGACTTTCAGTCAATAAAGATTTATTGGGGTGTTTAACTTTATTTTTAGTTGTTTAACTAACTGCTTCTAACTACATGGTATCCAATTGCTACTATTGAGCCCTTTTTTTATAGAGCCAAATAAAAATTAAAAAGCATAATAAACGTGGCAGAAGGAGTCGAACCTAAGACCATTCACAAGCAGCAAACACAACACAGTCTATCCCACCATCTCATCTATTTTCCATTCATGTATACACTTACATCTTTTCTCTTATTAAACTTTTGTTTAGTTCGTGTTTTTAAGCTTATAAGTTGTTCGTTTCAGCTTATTTCGTGTTTAAGCATTATCAAGTCAACCACAACCTCAGATTTCGTAACAACTGCTTATTCTTTGGATAATTGCAAGTTTGATTATTTGTTAATTACTCTTTATTCGAGTTTTAATTTATTTTCATTTTTATGAAGTGCTTATTTAGTAATAAGTGCTTGATCCTTTTGGATAATTGAAGGTGTTTCTATTCCAAATTCGTTTTAATCTATTTTAGCTAGTCCTCCCAAATGTTCATTCCATTTGGTGCCAAATTTCCCATAAACGACTAGTTTGTCTTATATGGAAATATGACTTCAGCTTATTCTAGGTCAAATATTGTGCTTATTAATCAAACTGGAAATTAAAACTTTGAAACGACCGAAATATAATTAAACACAAGATGAAAAGTTAGCAAACATTATTCCATTCAATAAACTAAAGGATTACACTTTATAAAACATAAAATTTCATTCGGTTTTTGAAGAAATTAATCCCACTTGGGAGATTTCTGACGATCAAACGTGAGATGAAGTTCATTGTAACTATAAGTCTCTCTGAACTCATCCTCTTCTTCTTCTTCTACAATTTCCTACTTAGATTCGAAAAGATAATCATCCTCATAAAACCTTTGTTGTTCTTCTTCCTCTTGACTCCTTCTTAAATTAACCGCTTCTTCCCTTTGATGTTGTTGTTCCTCTTGTTGCCTCCTTCTTATGGAAGTCGCTTCCTCCCTCTAGCGTTGTTCTTCAATATGATCATTTTGTTCATCTTCAATCTTCCATTGTTGTTGCTTTAAAGCTTCCTCTACATAGTATTTGTATTCGTCGTAAGGATTAGCATAAGGAGCCACATCTGGGAACTTCCCATCTTCATTGGCTTTCACTTATGTAAACTCCACACAATGCTTCCTGAAAAAATGTAGAGCAAGTATTAGTACTAATTATTAAGAAACAAACTAAATTAAAAAAAGGTGAGATACAATTCCTTACTTGTTTTCAATAGAATTTGTTTGTTCAAAACCTGTGGCAGAACAACTCCTCTTAGATGATGAAGCCATATTTGATATTATCAAAATAGTCTGTGTATGTTTTGGATGTTTTGTTATCAGATTTAGATTATTATTGCATTAGACACTACAAGAAAATGAAGCTATTGTAGCATTTTGAAAGCAACACTTATAAAGTTGTCACCTTATAAGCTTTAATAATAATAAAGCAACATTTTGTTAAATAAGTGTTGCATTTAAATATCTAATGCAACATTATACTTTAAGTGTTGCATATTCTATTGTAAAGTACAACACTTTATAAAAGTGTTGCATTTTCTTGTAGGAAAGGTACATCACTTTTGATTAAAGTGCTCTAAACCTTATTCAATCACGCAACATTGTAAAAAGTGTTGCACAACGCTTTGAAAAGTGTTGCATTTACATGCGTTTTAAATCAATGACACTAAGATGCTTTACTTGTAAAAAGATTTATGAACATTATCATTTATCACTAAATGAAAAATCATTTGATAAATTAAAAAGTACATGGCTAACTACCTGTTATAAGGACTGATAGTTCTGACTTCTGAGTACGTGATCATTGTATACATTTGTACATCCAAACACCTTTATTTATCATATGTTATTGTAGGTTGTATTTATGTTGTGGTATACGAGAACTGGCAGCAAGGGTTGAGCATGGAGACGAACCCAAACTGAAGTGGACAGACCCGAATCAAACCGAAACAAAACCAAACTGAATTGGACTCAGCTCGGATCGGGTTTTTTCAGTTATTAATTGGGTCATGTTCAGGTTTAGACAAAATGCAAAATAGATTGGAAGGAGAGTGAAGCATCACAATGGCCAAAATGCAAATTCACTAGCAATAAAATGCAAAGCACAAGTACCATAGCAATTAAAGGTGCTTAAAAAATGAGTATCCATAATGCAAAGAACAAGTTTCATATCAATTACAAGTTCTATAGCAACAAAATGAGTACCATTAGAGTAAGATTTTCCATTACAACTACACTAGTAGCCAAAATGCATAAACAACATCCAAAACGCAAATATGGGCCAAAATGCAGCAACAAGAAATAAAGTAGAAGCGAATTGACTCAAGAAATCATGCAATATCATCACGCTCTATCAATTTGCATTTGTAGCTTCGGTTTTTTTTTTTTGCAATCTTGTGTCTTTTGGAAGCAATCACAAAACAATTCCTTTCGAATTAGCTCATTTCCCGTTAAACAATCCTGTTCAAAGAAAATGTATAATCTTAGTACGTATGCATACTTTACATCAAAATTGTCACAATAACATATTACCTTTAGTGCTTCATGCACCCTAGCATAAATGTCTTTAGCTGTAACTTGCACCTTTTTTTCTTTTTTGCCCAATTGGCCTAGCTTTTTCAGCTATTTTCTAAAGTAGAAAATAAATATTCATGAATAAACAAGCTTCACAGATTTTCGTTGCACCTTGAAGCTTAAATCAAAGATCACATCTGAAAGCTTGAATAAGGATGGGAGGTTCAGAGCTTGGAAACGCCAAGTTGCTTAATAGGGGCCTCAGTTTGAAACTTGCACACATGTATAAAAACCCATTTACACAACAGCTTAGTTTTTTTTAATATTTTCTGTAATATATTATATGTATTGTGAATGCTAAGCTTAGACTAGCTTTATTGGCAAAAAAGAAATGTACATTTAGATGGATAGGGTGCGCTGTTTGTACGGGGGATATACTATTGTCAGAAGAATACAAATAATGGCATGGTAGTCTTGCACTCAAAAGGCACTAACATCAATATCTGAAACCATATATGGATAAGAATGTGAATTACTCCACACTGAATCTATAAACGGTACTAATATCAATTTTTGAAACCCTCGAAAAGCATATATACGTTATGTTCATGTTACAGCAAAAGAGTCCTTGCAAACATGTTAATAAGCTAATTAGTTGCCTTAGACTGTGTTATTGTGTTAACTGTTAAGCTGTAGCATGATTGAGAAGACCTTTAACACAATTGCACATATATGTCACTTGTTGATTATTGAGAATAAATTAATAAGATTCTTTAAATGGACATACGTACTATTAATAGATTCAATAAAAACTATAAACAGGTAAACGGAAAGATCGACATCTCTATTTAGGCTATCCAACGAAAATCGACCTTTTTTACGTTTAATCATATATGTACATTTACTCTAGCTGGATCGGACCAGCTAATGACTCCTTTGATAGAGATATTACTAAGGCCAATACATTCATCAGTTCATGATACACTACAAATTAAAGGTTTATATTGGATCATTTTAGATTTGGATTGTTGTTCAAAAAAATATATTAGATTTGGATCACACTAAGTCAAGAC
Organism: Glebionis coronaria; assembly: GCA_025667525.1. Taxonomy (NCBI): domain Eukaryota; kingdom Viridiplantae; phylum Streptophyta; class Magnoliopsida; order Asterales; family Asteraceae; genus Glebionis; species Glebionis coronaria. Next base: position 171,281,312 of record CM046877.1, on the reverse strand, counting down.
GCATATAGAATATTAAGTGAACATACGTATCATGTAATTATGTACTAAAAGGAGTCTTTATTAACCATTTTGCATCTGCTAGTCCTATCTTTAGCAGATGACAGAGCAAAGTAAGTTTTATAGTATGTCTTATTATTAATAATCTTTTACATCATTTTTACTTTTATTGTAGAGGTAGCAAAACGGGCGACGGGCTAAACGGGCGGCGGGGCAAACGGGTGCGGGCTAAACGGGCATGGGCCAAATGGGTGGGCCAAACGGCCGCAAGCTAAAACGAGAAAAAAACATTTAAAAACATAAAATAAAAAACTAAAAAATAATTTTTTAAAAGCCGAGAATAAAAAATTAAATATAAAATATTAGCCGAGTTGCCTAATTAGTGCCTCACATGTGCGCCCATTAAGCCTATAAGTTTCTTATATATGTGCCTGTTTAGCCCGTCTATATACTTTATAAAGCATTTACACCATTTCTAATTATAGAAGTCTTAAAAAATTAAGCATCTAACATTTCTATATTAAGAAATTTAATTTTATAAGGATTAAACATAGATATTTTGAACTTTGTAACTATGTAAGAATTTACATCTCTAGCATTCATGTATAGCATTTAAGATAATGTAACAGCTTATTTATGACGGTCAAAATTGAGTCAAATAATCTTTGTAACTTATTAGTATCATAAAATCTAGAATAATGCCAATTATTAATTCTGTATTTGTAACAACATATTTTAAGCCAAGTAACACTGTACAGGAAAAAAATGTATAAAAAACTATCGAACCAAAACAACGGCAGATTCCGATTATACTTAAATCTATTCATTTTCATACATAATTGTGTATCAAAATCCGTGTATTTTCACCATCTTGTATACACGAACAAATCGAACCACATCAGAATATTATGAACATCATAATCCATGTGTTTTACTCATAATCTGGTACACTTATGGTTTTGGTGGTGTTTCACCCACCATCCTTAGACGATCGGATTCACTTGATAGAAAACCACTTGATATGAAAAAAAGGTTTGGTGGCATCGACTAGATCTTAAGGCGGATGAAAATGGATCTTTTAGGTCTCGAGCAAGCATCGACAGGATTGAGTTTCTGTGAAGATTCTTCGACGGGTTTTGCAAATGACACCACATATTTTGTTTTGATAAAAGAGGTTGCTAACTAACATCATCCATAGTTTGCTGTTAGTGCGTCATTCTAATAACGTGATTTTGTTGTTCATGAAAAAAAGTTATCGGGTACCCGTCGCCGCATTGCGCGGGTACCCGGCTAGTACTTTATAAAACATTTATCACTTTTTATTTTAGAAGTCTTAAAAGGTTTCAGCCTCAAACATTTCTTTATTTAGAAATTTATATACAACTATTTTTTAGGTTTAAATGCCTATTACTTTTTTTAAAAAACTCATCTAAAAAGTAAGTGATACAAATGAGTCATAAATATGAGTAAATGTCATTAATGATTAAATAAATAATTTAACGAGACAATAAATAACCTTATATTGTAAGTTTGTAACATATAAAACTGAAAATAATTTATTGATAGATATTACTACTAGAATATGAGTTACGAAATCTTAATATAAAAAAATTCATGATTTATGAAAAAAGACTCGAAAAAATGCACAAAAAAGATTCAACCATCAAGATTCTTCAAACCACCAATAAAAGATATCTGTTCGTCGAAAAACTTAGTCGACGGGTACACACCGCAGCATTGCACGGGTACACGGCTATACTTTATAAAGCATTTAGAGCTTTTTATTTTTAGAAGTCTTAAAAAGTTTAAGCCTTAAACATTTCTTCTTTAAGAAAGATATATATTAATTTTGCTACAAAACCATACACATATAATTAAAAAGTTATAACTAAAAATTAAAATGTCTTAATGTGTAATCAATTTTATAACAGCCCAGACAACTTTAATTGTTATAACAGCCCTTAAGTAACACTAAAACTAATGACATATATATTTTTCACCCACAAACGTACAAAACAAAGAAACATAAAATATCTCCATTGATATATCTCATATCTTATCTTAATCTATACTACTTTATAAAAATTTAAGTGATTTTCTATAATTAGAAGTCTTAATTTTTTTAAGCCTATAACATTTCTATAATAAGAAATTAATAAGACATTATTCAAAGTTGTTCATCATATTCATTTTTAATACAATCCATTTTAATGCATACGTTTTTTAATAATGGGTCAATATGAGCCATTTAAAAGGGTTTATAATATATAGTAAATGTATACGTTTTTAAATGTTTAGTCAATAAAAACTTTTAAAAGTTATTACTACATTAAAAAATTAATACATTTAATTGTGTTTGTAACTTCAACTTTTTATAGAACTCATTTATTATGAATGTGTCTAACTAATTATAAAAACTAACATTTCACAAAGTAAAATGCCATGTTCGTAACCGGTAGTACTATGGTTTAGATGATGGAAACTTTTTACAGTTTGGTGGTTCGGATGTTTTTTACATCATATGTCATTTTATATCAGGTTAACTATGATATTTTTTTCGTGTCTTATGTGTAATACTAGGCATTTTAAGCTTGAACAATATGAATTGTGACATGCTGGTGATGTTGTTTTTCTGAGGTTTGAGTCTCGGTGGTTTGTTTCGTTGGGTATGATGATAAGAAAATTAAAATTACGTTACATCAAACGAGCAATAAGCAATGGTATTTGATTATGCACCCGTGTTGGGTAACCGAATAACTTTTACTTGCCACAAAATATAGTCACAGGGTACCCGCCGCCGCATTGCGCGGGTACCCTGCTAGTCAATAATAAAGAATGGGCAAAATATATCTCATCCTTTTTTGAAAAGTATCAAAAAGTGCCCATATTTATCAAAATGGACAAGATTTGCCACCCTCTACTTTTACACCATACAAAAAATTCGAAAGAAAAATTCATTTGTGGGTATCATGCATAGAAGTAGAACATATGACTTATTATCACTATTATTTTGTTGTATCCATCTTGCATATGTTTCTGTTAAGCAAACAGTAACTGCCTATCCTTATTTGCTGCTAAAGATGAAAATCACCAAGTTGCATACCTTTGAATTTTCTTTATTTCATGTCTTAACGAGTTTATTCAGGTCACCGAGGCGCACTCGTTTTGGCTTAGAATTTATCTCTTCACCGTCATGTTTGGCCCAATTTTTTTGTTTGTCCTCTAACTCTTCTGCTTTGAGTCAGTTGTACTACAAAGAAAAGTTTCGAATCAATAAATCTTTTAACGAGTAAAGAATAACATTGAACTATATAAACACACCACACAGACAGGGCATACTTTCGCCATCATCAGACTAGTTTAAGCCCAACTTTAGTACATCTTGAGTTTGTTGGCTATCGTTGCAAATTGTTGTGCTAACTTAATTATCCATCCTTTTTGACATTGCCAAAAGATAGCCGAAAATAAGAAACTATTAAACATGTATAAAAAATGTTTCCGTGCACACTCAACAAGCCTTTTTCATACCGTATCACATTTACCATTTACGCATTACAAGTTCTACCTTAGCAAAAAATACACTACTACATCAGATAAAACTTACTAGTACATATAAAACGGATCAGAGTTGGTGTTGTTTGATTACACTGATCGGTAGCAGGGGTTTAAATAAAAAATAGATTAGGTAGCCATTATTTTCTATCAAAATCCTACAAGTTTTTTTGGTTGTTAGTTTATCAGTATTGTAACTAAAACTTATAAGCTATAAGCTACTAAAACTATAAGTATAGTTTTCAAATTTTAATAATTCCACAGGACAACAAAATAAGCCTAATACAAACACCTTTGAAATATATTTCTAGCTTTCCAGTTAAAGTAGTAGTATTTACCTTTACACGTATAAAGAATTTATTCCTAATATTTCATTTAGGCATTTCATCAAACACTTGGCCTTCACAATTTCCAAATGTCTAACAACTGACAAATATAAAAAGTAATAGATCATAGGTAGCAAACAAAGACAACCAATAAATGAAATTACTTTCCAAAACAAAAACGGTGAAGGAATAGATATATACCAAGTTTTGTTCGTTAGTGACTTCCTCGTTGTCCGTTTGTCCACTCAAACCAGCAATAATCATCAAATATCAAGTGATGGTAGTGGTGACGCGAGCAGAAGGGTTGTAGACTGTGGTGTTGGGATATCATGGATATGAACGAAACGTGGTTTCTAACTGTCAACTCTGTGTGAGTAATTGGCGGGGAAATTTCGTTTGGCGGGGGAAATTGGGAAATTCTAAAGAGCCCAATTCTAAATCTATTTGAATTTTTTTTAAGGCGCACTTTTTAAATAAAATAAAAAAAAACATTAAGTTTTAAGTAAAACAAATATACTGAACATTAAATAAATCAGTCATGGAGATAGTGAAAAGTTAAAAAATTGAATATTAAGTTTTTATTTTAAGAAATTATAAAATAATATAGAAAATGTTAGAAAAATAAATCAATATTTATATAAACTATTAGTCACGGATTCAACTACCGGTAGAATCAGCATGTTAATGATTCGACAACCAGGTAAACCCGATCGAATCACTTGATAACTGGTTAAACCACCAGGTTAACCCGATCAAATCATCGAGTTACCAGTTCGACAACCAAATCAATAAGCAAATCGTTTACTATATATGGTTAAATAATTTCCATTGATAAACGCATGGACACATATAGTAAGGTACAGAGATCTCATTATAATTAGGGTTGAGCAACAGACATAGACCGTACCGGATCGGATCGATGACCGAAATGGTATGGTTCGTCCGGGTCAGTCTGGTCTTGTCCGGTTTTCGGTTTCGGTCTGGTCCTATTATGCACAATAGAAAGATTTTTTAGTAAGACCGAACCGGACCGAGGACCGAAATGATCGAAAACCTTGGACTGAGAACCAGAACGAAATTTTCCAGTCTGGTCCGCTCTGGTTCGGTTTTCCGATCCGTCCGGGTCAACGGTCCATATGCTCACCCCTAATAACAATTAATCAAATTAACCTCCAACAACAATTCACACACATGTCTCAATAATCTCAACCACAACCACAATCCGAACAAAAATCCCACAACTTTCAAGACGAAGACAAATAAGAAGACAAGCCACAACCTACGCCGACATCAAAAAAGAAAAAACAAGAAAGAAAGTAAAGGCCAAGAAATCTATTGAACTTGAACTCGAAGATGCGGGTATTCGGAATTTTTGGACCCAAGTCGAAGAGTTTCTTTTGGCAGAATGTTACATCGAAGTATCCGAGGTCCAAAATACGATTCAGGTAAAAAATGATACTTTTTCATACAACGTTTTAGCCGTGTACAATATCGAAACAACGAAGTTGAAGTACAAGGAACGAACCAATAAGATGTTGACCGGAAAATGGACTCCGATATACACTTAAGTTTAATAACATTTATGTTGAATTGGATATGGGAATCGAGGAGGACAATGGGGGTTTATGACGGGGTCAAAACGCGTTTAAACAACATGTGGGTACAGAGTTTAGGCATAAGAGCGATTGGAATTTTTTGAAAGATAAATACAAGTGGAAAAATCCTGACTCGAGACTCACAAGACGAAATCGCCTACGTGCTACCGAAGAGGACCCCCGACTTTTTGGAGCAGACGTGGTGAATGTTTGTATGGACTACATCGGGTTACAAAGTGTCAACATTGAAAAAACTTCACCACTAGTTCCGAATCAAAAATGTTTAAAGTGGTGCTCAAAAAACAAGACAAGCTGGATCGCAAGGCGAAGATGGATTTCATTGAAATCGAAACAAAGATAAGAATTGAACAAACGAATTCTCAACAATTTTAATCGGATATGAGGGTGCTACAAATCGACACCACGAACATGGATCCAACAAGTATTGTCGACGCCTATAAAAATATGTTCTCGGCTCGTTATGCTAATAACTAGTTGTTTTGTTTTTTGTTATTGTCTTTTAATTTTATGTGTGTTTTTAATTTAATGTAATTTCTTTTATGCAATGTTTTTTTATTAGTATTATACGAGTAGTTAATTTAAGTTTTTTTAATTATAAAAAATGTTATGACACTAGTTTTTAATGGTTTACCACTTAAAAAAAAGCATCCCATATATGATGCCATAACAATTGTGATATCATATCTTACGTGTATTTTTTTACTATAACACCACTTTTTACCTTCTACTGCTCCATGTAGCTACTAACGTTAAATTGGTAACAAATAAAAATTTTAGCTTATATAGTGGGCTTATAAGCTTATTAGCTTATAAGTCAAAATTAAATGTTTGGTTAAACTTATATAAATGGGCTTATAAGCTTATATAATTGGTTTCGTAAGTCAAAATTTTGTGCTTATATAAAGATATATGAGTCAAATGCATAAATCTTCCCTGTGGTTTGCCAAAATTGCAGATTGACTCCCTAACTTTCAAAAAGTGCAGGCGGCCTCCCGGAGGACGAAGGTAAGTAGCAACCAACCTCCCTGGCCGTTATCTCTATTAAGTTTTCGTCGTTATCTTCTTTTTGTCAAGGGTATTATCGTCTTTTCATTTATTTTTAGTAGCAAAATTTTATTAGCTTGCATTAATACTCCATATAACAAACACTTCCTCTCACACACATTAGATCAAATTAAAATCCCCAACCTCAAAACTCATGAACCCTAAAATAAAATTCTACAACTCTTTTTTTATTTGCAATGAATTAGGTTGAGAGTTATTGTAGCCCACTTGAATATTTTGTCAAAATAAAAGTAATATTCTTTTGGGAAGATATTAATACCACCAGTTATATGTTAAATTAGTAGAAATTAAAAAATCTGATTATGATCTTTACATTATATTTATTTTATCCATTGCCAAGGGGTCATTGCTAAAAATCGAGACACACCCTAACGGGTGGTAGATGATGACGAATCTGATGAAACTAGTCACCATGGTGAAGAAGTTGATGCTAGCTGACTTGAGGTGGTTGTGGTGATGACCACGATGATGGTTTCTGATTTAAGATGGTGACTGGTAACGTTGGTCACGTGATGCACGTCGACCGGGGATGGAGCAGATCTGTGGTGGTGATGGGTTAGATTACGAAGGTGGTGGCGGCTGTACCAAATTCAACATGGATCTGGTGGTGGCCTGGTTAGGCCCGGCGATGGTGGTGATGACACGAAGGTGGTTCGTAGCTACGGTGGAGTGAGGGTTGGTGAAGGTGTCAGCTGTGGTGACATCATTGTGGCCGGTGGCAAATCAGAAATTGTGGCTGGTGTTTGTTTTGATAGCGGATATGGTTGCTACATGGTGGTGATGGTAGAGCAAACATATATGTTATGATGGAGGTGCAAATCAGAAATTGTGGTTGGTGTTTGTTTTGATGCAAGTCGTCTTGTCAATATTATTTGGCTTGTTTGATTGAAGAAATATGATGTATCTTAGATCTTGAAAAAAGTTGCAGAATTCATTTTCAGGGTGTATGTGAGGAAGTGTTTGTTACAGGGAGTATTAATGCAAGCTAATAAAATTTTGCTACTAAAAATAAATGAAAAGACGATAATAACCTTGACAAAAAGAAGATAACGACGAAAATTTAACAGAGATAACGACCAGGGAGGTTGGTTGCTACTTACCTTCGTCATCCGGGAGGCCGCCTGCACTTTTTGGAAGTTAGGGAGTCAATCTGCAATTTTGACAAACCACAGAGAGCATTCATGCATTTTACTCAAGATAAATAGACTTATATAAAAATATTATTATTATTATTTTATTGTTTTGCTTAATAATTACTGTATATTTTTGTTTTACTTTATGCATTTTTGTATTACTTTACTTTATTAATTATATATAAATTTAACCAAATACGTAAGAAAGACAAGGCTAATTCATAAGCTTGCCAAACACCCCTCAAGACCACATAACTGCCAATTGATCCTCATTAACATTTATCGTAACACCAATCGATCCTGACTTTCTCTCAAATTAGATGTTCTATTTGTCAGGCCTCGTATCAGTTGGAATCAAAGGTAAAACCATAGAACTAGTATTATTGTTGATCTTATGTTGTGTATTATCATGTCAACTTTGGGAAACATCTAGGTAATTCAGTTTCGATATGTATCTATATTTTGATCTTTATTTTGTTTTCAATTTTCTATTGTAAAAACGAATTCAAAAATGCCCTCTTTGTGTTTCTAGGGATACTTAGCCACTATTGTATGTCATAATTTAGTAGTATCCAATCACTGTGCTTTTATTTTCATTTAGTTACATTTAGTTTATTATTGCTCTTAGTACTTTATCTGATCTCTACACTAATTTAACATCAAATATTAAAACTACTGAACAAATAAAATTACACGATCAAGTAATTGTTAGACGTTTAGTTTGTGTTTGTCGTCACTATTGTTAGCCTCATATTTCTTTCCATTTGAGGCTGTCATTATATCTCCGTGCCTCATACCAGTTCCGCTAACCATACTTTTACAAACTGCCAGTATAAAATGAACATGTACTCCTGGCGGTGTAATTCGACCAAGGTCTTTTGCTGCACCTCAAACAACCTCTTTATGATGGGATTTTGAAATTTTTAGGTCTTGTCTTTTGACATGTGTTTTTGTGTGAAACCCACTGCAGGTATATCTCCTTTACATTCTAACAATTCAGTTTCTTTAGCAGCAAAAGAATTCTTTAGATGAACAATCCCGACTCCTAACTCTCTGCAGGTAAGAATGACCTTGTGTACAACATCTCTAGTACATTGAGACCACTCCAGCTGTATAGCTGTTATCGGATAAACAGCGTATGCTCTTCTGATGGTTTCTGGACCAGCTTCATATAGACCAATATATTTAGTTCTAACGACTAATAACAATATCAACATTTGACGAAGCATATATTCATGAAAAATATGCAGCAAAGACAGCACTAGCTAGATTAAAGATGGTAAGCAACGTCCAAAATGTATCCCGGAAAAGGATTATTTATAGTCGCTTTGCCTATGGGATAATAAACAAGATCAGCTAATCTGGTAAATAAGTTACTTACCGCTATTATTTCTTTATAATAATACTTTTCGTTTGATATGTTTATCTATCCATTATTGTATGTACATAAATAAGGCTGAACTAGAACATATGTGTAAAGAAATCGAAGAACAACGTGAAAAATAAGTTGAAGATGCAGTCGAGAAGCTTATATAAAAGTTACCTTATGGAATAATAATCAAGATCAGGTAATTTGGTAAGTAAGTTACTTACCTGCTTTTATTTCTTTATAATAATACTTTTCGTTTGATATGTTTATCTATTCATTATTGTATGTACAGAAATAAGGCTGAATTATAACATATGCCTAAAGAAATTGAAGAACAACGTGACAAATTAGTTGAAGATGCAGTCGAGAAGCTTATTCAAAAGTTACCTTAAGAGGTAGACAGTTTTTAACATGAGTTATCGTACACGTTTGGTTCAAGGTATGTCCCTCTTATTCAAATTCCACACAAAACATGCTTCAAATATATTACATGACTAAATAGAACCTTACATCACAAACTGACCCACCTGCCCATTTTGACCCAAACAAGCTTCAACCTCTAATATTCTTACTAAAAAATATGCCTTATGTCGCATTTGATATAATTTCTGACTATATACTACTATGTAAATGTGACTGCTATATCTATTTATATTTTATAAATTTATATATGTGGGTTGGATTTTTTCAAGACTAAGGTGGAACCGAGACCATTGAAAGTGTTTGATCGATATGTGCTGTAAATACTAAATAGTAGTTAAAGTGAAAATAGTAAAAGTGAAGGTCAATAAGGGAGCAGCATTGAAGTGAAAATAGTTCAGTTTGTTCATTGAGTTAAGGGTAGAACTGCAAATAGTAGTAACAGTGAAGGTAAAATGGGAACAATGTTGAAGATAACATAGACAAAATAGAAGTTGCACTTGCTTAGTTAAAATGCGAATTAGGGCTGTAATTTTCGAATCTTTGTAAATAATGACAATATACAGATTTGAATACCTTAAGTTCTCTTGATATTGTTCAGGAAATGCGATTAATTTGTGCATAGTTGAAGAAAGTAAGAAGAGCATATTGAGTTATATAAGTGTTCTATATTTGAGTCGGAAGTTCAGACTCAGACTCAGTTACAAAAAGAGTCTCAAACTAAGCCCCAACTCTAGATCAAACGCCCTTGTAAATTCTTTACCTCATCCATCCGAAGTTAAAATATTTTAAACCCAAAATATTTATAAGACATCCTTCATTTTCCCAAATCATAGGTTTCCCTCCCATATCACGTGCTCACTCAGGCTGACCAAAAATCACTGAACCAATCCTGAATTTATAACTAATTATTTTTGCTACAATGGCTAGGAAATATGAAGGCATCATTACAAAATGGGTTTGTAATGACAGCACATAAAGTAACCATATGTGTACTTCAATTCAAGTTTATGTTCCTTCTGGTCATGACTCTTTACCTGGTCTCTTGTGGTCTGATTATTATGTAGAAAAAAAATCTCTGCTTGCTGAAATAGTTTCACTATTAGAAGACTGTCCTCATTTGTATTGTCATCCATCTTACTAGAACAAATAGGATGGCAAGTTTGCCTATACAAGAACCATGTACAATATTCTATAAAATTCTAAAAGTGGATATAGCCTGATTTTAACTTGCTTACGTTGCCATATATGATATATGAAGTCAGTTTTGACACACATGATTATGATTAGGACGTAAAAGGTTGGCATGTTTATTGGAATGTTGTATCGTCAAATCATAGAACTTTTATTTGGTATAGGCCGTAGCTAAACTACTATGAATATTTTGGTCCTCGGCACTTGGTCCAGGGTTATGTAATTCCAAATTAGTGTTCAGTTTGTAGACGTGGAATTGCAGTCCTAGCCAGATTAGGCTGAGCTTTACACTATATTGAATTTTTACCTTAAATTGTTGCTATGAGGTCTAGTTATCTCTTTTTCGGCTAATTGTGTCACCTTAAAAGTTGTTAGTGTGTACTTTATTGCATAGATTTTATCGTCTTCTATTTGGATGTATATCATGAGTGTAAACTAACAATATTATATACGTTTTTCATTTAGACCAGGAAACTGTTGTTTTATCAAGATGGAGATTTGCAAAGATGAACTCAAGATGTCTATGGTTACATGAAGTTTGATTGCTTTTTCATTTTTTTACTAGAAGTTTTATGTTTTTTATCTTATATTTAGACAATTTTGCCAAAGTACAGAACGATGTTATCTATGGTATATTTTTACTTCTATAGTTGAACAAATATTAATTATTAATTTATTATTAGACCTTTTTTGATGAATGTGTGTATACAAGTATTACATATTTAGCATTGTAATGTGTGAACAAAAGTGTTACTAATCGATTATAAAAGTGTCGCCTTATATGATGGAAAACACCTAGCAGTGTTGCGTTTCATATAATAATAAGTGTTGCAAAATCAGTTTTAATAATGAGAAAATGTTGCACATGAAGTGTTGCACTTGTGCAAAAAAATGTTGCATTTCATTTTGAAAAGTGCTGCACTTGAGTAACAAAATTGTTATACCAATGCAAAAAGTGTTGCATTTCAATGTAATAAGTGTTGCAATTTATTATGAAAGTGTTACATTTGAGTATAAAAAGTTTTATATTTGAGTATATAAAATGTTGCGTTTTAAAGTATCACATTTGATAACATAGGCAACACATTTAAAAAGTGTTGCACATTCCAACTAAAAGTGTCACTTATACCTAAGGCGACGTTGCATAACGTAGCACTTGATAAAGTGTCACATTATACATAATGCAACATTTTAAACACATAATACAACACTTTATGAGTGTCACTTTAACTCCATTTTCTAGTAGTGAGATCAACCTAGTTTTTATACACCAATGATAGAATACAAAGTGTTTTGCTTCATGCCTACATCTAATGCATATTCATGCAATTATCATCATTTGGACGTGTTTAAACTGTGTGCTTTTTATGTTTACATCAAATTTAAACTACATGTTAGTTGACTCTTCTTTAATTATCTTGTAACATATTTTGAAATTTTTGGCAAATAAATCATACTAAGCTAATGATCCGGAACAACATTACTTAAGTAATGAACTTAAACCAAAATTATTATCTACATAACCAAGCAAAAAAATTAACACAAACACAAGTTGATGAATAAGAATTTTAGTTGATTAAAAAGTAATGTATGGCTACTAAAATTGCAAGCAAAATTATAATCTTTAGTTGATTGAAAGACATCTAATAAAATAGTCAACAAAACAAAATACAAGAAATTTGTTTAGAAAACATATTAAACAACTTCAACTGACATCATCGAACCTTCCTTTTGCCAATGCTTTAGCTAACGTCTGCAGCAATTTTTTTAGCTTGAAAGGTTTGAGCTTTGGGAGTGTGCTTTGGTCTGGAAGCATCAGCTTGAGCAACAATTTCTTCATCGCTAGAGTCAAAGAAAGGGATTGATGAGACTGCATATATACATAGTCTCATCGTCCAAAACGGGCTTAAAGCGGTTAAAATATCGTTAAAAGTGCCGAATATATGCTTGTGTTTGTTCAATGTGTATTTTAGATACAAATATGGAGAAAAAGACAAAAAGATCACAAGAATCATGCAAAAATGAACACGGGAAACGAAGCCGCACAAAGAACCAACCCAATTGGTGAATTTCCAAGAAAGTCCTTGAAGAATTGAAGATTTATAAGAATGGTCCCTTGTGTTTGAAGAATTGAAATTTTATACCCTTGTAAATCTCAAAAGTACATGTTTGGTCCCTAAAGTTTGTCAAATATATAAGAAAGACCCTTGAAGTTCAAGAGAATGGCAAAAATAGTCCTTGATACTCATTAAAAACACAAGGACTGTTTTTGTAAATATGCCAAAGTATTCCAAGCCCTAAAATGCCATTTTTGTGCCAAAAATGCCAATTCCCCAAAGTTATTAACAAAGGAATCTGGCCAAAAATGAATAGAAACTTGATTTGCCAAAAAATTGGAAGTTTGAGGACCAAAGCTGTACAAAACAAACCCATATCCACCTAAACCCGACCAGCCCAAAACTAAACCCACCCATTAGCCCAACACCGACCCGTTACTACTTAACCAGCCTTTGACTTATTTAAATAAGTCAAACACGCTAAACACTTTTGTTTTACCAAAAGAAGATCTAATCCCACTGTTTACTCCCCTCCCACTCGCATAAACTGTTGGAAATACGTTTTTACATATTTAGGAAGGATTGGTCACTCCAATGATATATACGTAGTATGAGCTCGTGATCCAATATGTAACAATATAACCCATGAAGCCCACATGTAGGGTGGGCTATATGTACCCCCTCCTAGCATGTTAGGAGGGGTTGGTACACACATTTCACATACTTCTAATCTAATCATTAATTATTCTCTCCAACCTCTCTCTACTTTCTCTCTCTAGTTCTTCATCTATCTCTCTCTCTAGTAGTCATCTCCATAGTTAGATAATCCAAAGATTGCGATAAACTGTAAATTGGTATCAAAAGCCATGGGATGATTGTTTTGTTTTTGTATTTGTGTTCTTGATTTTCGTGCCTATCTTGATCAAAAATATTCGATCCATTTTTTTTTGTGTTTTTATGGTTTAGTCTTGATACAAATCATCTACATAATTGTGGTAGTGATTTGGTATTGTTACTTTGGTTAAAAACACAAAATTTTTTGGTGTTTGGATCATTTGTTGGCTTAAAATCTTGAATTGGTTGTGTTTTGTCCGAGAAAAGTGGAACTTGTGCTCACTTATTGCGACAGAATCCATCGCAAAAACCTAAGGGTTTCTACATTGCGATCACACATTGCGATCAAGGATTGCGAGCACATCGCGATCAAGGAGTGCGATCACATTGCGATCAAGGATTGCGATCACATTACGATCAAGGATTTCGATCACATTGCGATCAAGGATGGCGATCACATTGCGATCAAGGATTACGATCACATTGCGATCAAGGATTGCGATCACATTGCGATCAAGTATTACGATCACTTTACGATCACATATTGCGATCACATATTGCGATGAGTATTCTGATGGGTGATATTGCGATGGGTATTGCGATGACTATTCCGATGGGTGATATTGCGATGGGTATTGCGACACATATGACATTGTGAAGATATTGTTTTTGTGATATTCCGAAGATACCAAAATTATTCCTTAAAAAATTTCAATCGTGTGTTTTTTTTTTTGGAGAATTTTTTGGTTCATCGAGAACATATTGTAGAAACTAGAAGGGGGGGGGGGGGGTTGAATAGTTTCTCTTCGATTGGTGACCAAATTAAAATTACTTTCAATTTGGTTTGTATCAAAACTATCTTTTACTTGAGGCTAAGTTGCATAATGATTAGGTTCAATTGAAATTCAATAGCAAAGATAATAAGCAAGTATAATGATAATGAAATAAGTAAAGAGTAAGGAAGGAGACAACCTAGTGGGAAGACACCAAGATTTATAGTGGTTCGACAACGAGGCTCTATCCTCGTTTCTACTCCACTCCTCGGGTACACCTACTCGAGATTTCCACTATATCCACAAGCTCCCTTCTCGGCGGAGAAAACCTTACATCGTTGCTTACATTATTTTCCGACACTAAGCTAAATGTCGAGACCTAATCTTTAGCTAGGACCAATCTACACAACGTTGCCTACTTCACAATTTAACGACACAAGGCTAGATGTCGGGTTCTAATCTTAAGGTAGAACCAATCTTCACGACGTTGCCTTCTTCACCATTTTACGACACAAGGCTAGATGTCGAGTTCTAATCGAAAGCTAGAACCAATCTTCACGACTCTTCACTTTGAAGCTAAGTGAGAACTTCACACAACACAACTACTAATCACTTTTAAGTTTAGTGAGAACTCACAAGACACAACCACATCACTTTATAGTTTAGTGAGAACTCCTAATCAAATCTATTACAACTCAACTAGACTTATCCAAGTACACACATGTAGCTTGGATTTACACAACACAAATCCAAGCAAACACATATGCAATGGATGTACACAATAAATCCAAGTATCCACAAATAACTTGGATGAACACAACTAGTCCAAGTATTCATAAATACATTGGATTGACCTAAAACAAAAAAGGGTATCATGATGAATATGACTAGCTCATAGATTCATCTTTATCACAACACTAGTGAGTGAGTGATCTTCTCATTGGACAATGTAAAGGAGGGGATCAAGAGGATAATCATATGTAAACATCCTTAACAATTTAAGTGATCATTTACTAATGATTATGCTATAGAAAATAGAAAGAGGGCTGAGAAAAACGTCCAAGAGGCTTGCTGGAAAATGAGATTTGACACACTATTTAAAGGAGACAAAGTATAACGGATCTATAACGGTCTTGTGTGCGCGGTACCTTATCTCACCCCGCGGTACCATATCGCTAAGGTACCGCGTAGGTACTTAAGGTACCGCCACTAGACTCTGCTCTATTTTTTTGTCTTTTAGTGAGGTGGGAATATCTGAGGTATTTGAACCCTTCAAAGGATATTCTAACAGCATTTGGAATATGCCATTTTCAAATTTTCATTTTCCATTTTAATAAAACATTTTCTAAAAAAGAAAGTTTATTAAAAAGTCTTTTGTCATATTAACAAAAGTGAGTTTTAAGGATAATCATTTTGATGATCACTAAGTATGATTAAGAAAGGTTAGTGATATGATTATTACCTTGATGATAGTGTTAGTTAGATAATTCATTTTGTGTTTTACACTAAATGTGTTGTATGGTTTGTTGTGATCAAAACTAATAAAGATTAGTTAACACTAATAATGTTTTTAGGCATCACTTGCATTAACAATCTCCCCCTTTTTGATTACGACAAACGATAAACTCATTTACGTAGAAACACAAAATATGGAATTATTAACTAGTTTATCACTATCATTTCTCCCCCTTTGTCGTAGCAAAAAGGTTAGCACAAGTCTTTGAAGAACATCGAACTTTGCTAGTAGCTCCCCCTTGGTGGTTGCTCCCCCTTGCTTGGGGCACCAAGTTTGTGAGCTAAGGTGACATGCTACACAAAGGTTAGTAGAAAGGAAAGAAACACCAATGTATATATGATCACTACCTACTAAGTAACTTGAGAGGGAGAAAGAGAAGAAATCTCAAATTAGAAGCAAGTATTTTTCTAAGTATGTCCAAAGAGGTAATTGACAAAATCAAACTTCAATCCAATGAAGATGATAAGCTTGTCAATGGGTTAAAGCTTTAGAATTGATGGAATCACTCATAAGCAATTGTAAAAGATTAACCAAGATCAACTCAAATTAGAACTAATGAAATAGCACACAAATAACACAAAGGTTACATAAAAAAATACAACAAAGAAGATAGTCATACACATAGTATGAGTATCTAAAAGCAATAAATATGGAAAATAAACCACTAAGCATAAGATAGTCTAATAGTGATATTTTCCAAGATTGCTAAAAATAAATAGAACTAAAAAGACGACGATGCATCATTCGAGGTTTTGTCCACCGGAACGAAAACTTGAATGGGAGGTTGAGTGAGGAGGAATTCAAGAAAAAAATAACTTCTCATACACATGAGCAAGTTCAATTTGTTGAAATCGGCAACACTCACACGAGGATCCATGATGCAACACAAAATCGTTTGATGGGGGTATGGCATCAAACTTAGGGGTTGGTGGTGGTGGGGTAATAGGTTTGGGTATGTTTTCACAATGCCTTGTGAGGTTTGGGAAGGTTGAAAGGTCATTGAGTTGAGGGGTGTTGAAGGATTGTGGTGGTGGTGGAACATTTTATTTAGCTCCGGTGATGGGGTTTAAGGTATAAGTCTCATTCCAATACTTGATTGGAGAGAAGGTAGGGTTTTTGGGTGGTTTGGACGAAGATGGTTCATTCTTCTTAACCCAAACGGGTCGAACCGAGATTTTCGGTTTCTTTGAAAGCTTGGATGAGGAAGCTTTGGGTGAGTGGGGTTGTGACAAAGAAATGTCAAGGTTAGGAATGTAGGAGTTAGGCATTGTGAGAGTGTGAGAATGATATCTCAAGGTTATGTGAGAATGAATTCTCAAGGTTGGGAAGGTGTGAGAATGAAATCTCAAGGTTGTGTGAGAATGAATTCTCAAGGTTGGGAAGGTGTGAGAATGAAATCTCAAGGTTGGGGTATAAGTAAAATGTAATCAAGGTAAGAATTTGAATACAAAATGTGTAGTGTCAAGGAATGTTTAGTCAGTTTGAGTAAACAAGGAATCTTGACAGGGTATAGGGTTTTAAAAGTTTTGACTAAAAATTCGTCAAAATCCATTTACTGTCCGCGGTACCTTATAGGGACCGGCGGTTCCATATCGCTAAGGAACCGTGGATCCTTAAGGAACCGCGTCCAGTGGACTTGAAACCATATTTTTCCTGGGTTTTGGGAAAAACTAAGACTTTTTCAAAAAGTTGCAAATCTTGGAATTTTACCTCTATTAGCACCAACATATGCTAGGGTTGCATAAAGCAACACATTCACAAAGAATGTCTTGACAAAGGGTGACAAAATAATTTAGATATCATTTTGAACCAATTTTAGTCAAGTTTAGGGGTTGTGATAGATTTAGGTTCAATTTTAATTTCAAATTAAAGTTGATTAGTGTGCACAAAAGGATAGAAACACACAAAGCTAAATCCATAAGTCAACAACAAGAAACATTCATTAAGGAAACAAGTACAAAGACAAATAAAACTAACTAATACATAGCTAGCTTATCATTAAATCTAGATAAGAAGTTTTCTTTGGCTTGGTTTTGAAAACTCTTATTAAGAGAACTCCATCATTCATCTCCTAGGAGGAGGCATGGAGAACAAGGCAAGCAAGAAATCTTGCAAACCCCTATGTAGTCCATACATATCCATCCTTAGGTTATGGATGATGTAGTGGTTGTAGAGACAACATGGACATCTAGGACCATGAGTTTGTTGAAACCCATAGTAAGGATCATCCAAGAGGAGGGAAAGTGGAACACCCAAAATTGGGATGTTTGAGTTGGGTGGAGGTGGAGGAGGCAAGTTCTCCAAGGGTGATGTGGGTAAATTGTGAGGGGTAAATGGTGAAGTCACCAAAGTGTCATCAAAGTCATTCCCAAAAGGAATGCTTTGGATTGGTTGGGGTTGTGTGGTCACTTCCAAGGGTGCACTTGGAATGAAGGGTGAAGAGAGCTCATTCATTCTTGAGTTGAATGAAGAGGAGGTAGAACCAATGAAGTGGTTAGTACCATGGATGGATGATGTCTTGCATGGTGCAAGAGGTGGGGAAGGTGATGAAGAAATGAGGATAGGAGCATTCTCATTCTTAGGTGTGTGGAAAGGTGAGGAGTTAGGCTTAGTTACCTTAACCCTTATTTTGAGTGTTTTCCTTGGGGTGGAGGTCTTGGAAGTGTTTGAGGTTTTGGTACACACCATGGTTGATTAGGGTGGTTTAAGGTTTAGGGAAGTATGTTTGATGTGTGAAGAACATGGCAAACAAGGTGGGTTTAAATGGGTGAGGGGATGATCCAAACTAGTAATGGGTTAAAATCATTTTAGGTGAATAATGAATTTAGGTAACCTAGTTTAGGAAATGTGCAGTTTATTACTGAAAATCATGCAAGGTTTACACAAATTTAAGAAAACAGTGTAAATCAAAGATGTTGTCGTGCACAGTGACCGGCGGTTCCTTATCTAGGACCGGCGGTACCTTATTGGTAAGGAACCGCGGGTCGATATGGAACCGCGACCAGTGGGTTTACAAAAATTTCCCATCCCAGTTTTTTTTAATAAACCCAGATTTTTCCCAAAGGATGCACAAGCCAAAGTTAACTACATATCATAATCTAATAAGCTAACTATCATAAGGAAAGCACAAAGCTATGTAAAATACTAACATGATGGCATAGTTAACATTAAGGATCAAGATAAATGATAATTCAAACATGCAATCACAAGTTAATACATATCCAAGATAAAATAAAATTGTTCAACAATACATGTTTACCAACATGTATTCTTTGAAAAGCTTAAAAGCTTTCACCTTCTCTTCTTCCCCAATCCCTTGATCATATTCCCCAAGAACTTGAAACCTTTTCTTGATTCAACCCGGTGTTCGTGCAATTCCCCTCGAGTTCTAAGGTTTTCACGGTAAAGATGCTCCATATTGAGATCTTCCGGTACTTCACTAGAATGATGAGGAGGAGGAGCTAAGTCTTCAAATTCATCCTCGAATGGGTTTGAGGATGGATGGGAATTACTCGAAGAGTGGAAATGAGAACTAGTACCTATGCCATCACCATCACTTGTTGGCATGTCCATGTCCTCATCATCAATCTCTTGATGAACAGATTTTCTCGATCCTCGATCACTTCTTGTCTTTCTTGCATACGCCTCTTGAATAGGTAACATAACCCGATGAATCGGGTAGAAGCGAGAAAGATCAAGGTGGGGAAAATCATGAGCAACCCTTTTGAAAAGTCGAGTTAGAAGCATAGCATAGGGAAGGTTTGTCTTGGGCTTCGAAAGGGCATAATTGATTCGTCGAGCGATATAGAATGCCAAGTTGTACTTGGTGGATGTAAAGATGCAACTCAACATATGCACCATACACGCCGGGATATGATCTCAGTTTCCACCAAGACAAAAGACATTCTCCCTAAGGATATTGGCCCATTGGACCATAAAATCCTTAAGGTCGCTAGAGAGCACTTCATATCGATTCACATTTCGTACATTTGAATGAAGGCTTCTCACAACGTTTCTATCACGCTCTTTCGAGATGATGTCAAGGATGAAATCTAGATCAATTTCGGTGAGGTCATTTGGAGGTTTATCGAAGGATTCCGAGAGAGCATCAAGTCTCCATTTATCCGTAAAACGAAAAGTGCCTTCATATGGCACACCGAGAATTTGACCAAAGTTTTCGAGGGAGTATTGAATCAATTGATCATTCAACACGAAACGAATGAAGATTTCTCCATTGTATTCAAGCATGGAGTAGGTGCTAAAGAATTCAAGAAGGAATAAGGGGTAAATATCTTCTTCTATGTTGAGCAAGCAATCAAACCCCGAAAGCTTAAACATAGATTTGATATAGTCATAACCCGTTATTTCCTTGTCAACGACTCTACCCTCATGGAAACAACGAGAGGAAAGGGATGGAAAAGCGTTTTGAAGATGGGGGGAAGCATAGGTTTGGGAGAGGTTTGGCATGTATTGTCTAGTGTATTGATGATCTTTTTGATATTGAGAAGGCATGATTAAGTACCTAAATACACATAAAACAATATTTCTCCAATCAC
Organism: Glebionis coronaria; assembly: GCA_025667525.1. Lineage (NCBI taxonomy): Eukaryota > Viridiplantae > Streptophyta > Magnoliopsida > Asterales > Asteraceae > Glebionis > Glebionis coronaria. The sequence goes on along the minus strand of CM046877.1, from coordinate 171,260,904 downwards.
TCATATGAAAATCAAAAAGGAAAACGAAAAATGAAAATGTGTTATATCAATTTCTTGACAAACATAGGATTGAATCCAAATCATTTTCATGTTCACAATGTGTCTATTCCATCATTAACCAAGAACACATGATCTATGTTAGATCAACAATGGATTATAACATTGGTTTTTCAAAACAAGGTTTTTAGGTAAGCATTAACAATGTCATTACCTACTTGTTCATGGGTTCATCTCAAATCCATCATTCAACCAAAATCTTTTAGCCTAAATTCGGATTTGTTCTACAAGTGGGTTTTAGTGAAATCTTAATGAATATCAACCTAAGGAATCATAGTAAAATAACTATGTCATCCCACATTCCTATTAAGGTTTTAATCCAATTTCAATTTAAAAAAACCCCAATTATGAAAGGATGAACCCTAGAACAAAATAGATGAAAATGAAAGAAAATACTTACAATTAATTGATGTTAGATGAAGGATGAGTGAAACCCACAACTTGGAATCAATTAATTTGAGTGATTGAAGGTTTTGGAAGCTTCAACAATGGTGGAAAAGGTAAAACTCGTCGGCTGTGAGTTTTTGGGAGAGAGAGAGTTTGGTTTGAAAAAGAATAAAAAACTCAAATTGGCGCTCTGACAAAAGTTACTGCCCGCGGTACCTTATCGATAAGGAACCGCGGGTCTGAGCCGCGTAGATAAGGAACCGCCTACAGAGGCAGGTTTTTATCTATGAAAAACGCCAAATTTTAAAAATCTAGTTTTTCTAAAATACTTAAGATTAAATCATGAGCCTTTTAGAATATCATTAGATCATTATAACACTAAGCAATATTCCTTAACGAAGGATTACGAGTTAAATCAAGATCGAAAAGAACCGAAACGGACAAACGACTACTCGTAGCAAAACGACTAAGTGGAGAGAAGTCAAGGGAAGTGAATCAATACTAGGACTAATGCTCAAGGGATTAATGACAATCTTCAAATAGTTGTAATGAAGAGCTTGTGTCATATATAGTGGTTTAAGACGTGCCTTTCTAGCGAAACGTTAAACGGCTTTGGTAATGAATAAGCACAAAGCAATTATTCAAGAATAGACTAAGATCACTTTCAATAATAGTCTTAGTCTAAACCAAAATATGAGCAAGGTATTAATTCACTTTCTTTCCCACAAAGGGCCTACTAACCGTATGGGTGCAAACAATGGAAATCACGCTTGATATTTTAAGCTTCTACTAACTCACTCTACATCACCATAGTGAGTCAAGTATCCAAACAATGAAGGTTTGAGAGGATAAAAGAGAAGAAGCACAAACCACAAATAAATGTCAAGGCAATGCCGAGAACAAGCACATAGTCAAGTAATGATCAAAAGAATGATCAAAGGGCGTGTGGAAGAACGAGAGCGTACCTTGGCCACAAAAAGCAATCCATGAAGGAATAAGTGCTATGCCCAATCAGTGACTATGATGAGTACTAAGTCTTCAAGGACTAGTATCATTCCCAATCATCTTGGTATCATCATTCAAAGATGTTAAAGATCAATGAAGATGATTCTTCTACAAGTGCAACTAACTCAATCCACAACCAAATAAGTGATTGATCTTCATGAGTACCTACACAAAGCAAGATGCAAACTAGTAGATACATTTCAAGAGAATATCTAAAATGCATAAAGGCTACTAATCTTAAGTGGGATGCAATATTACCAATTAAAAGACCTATTTTCAAAGAAAACATAGTTTTGACCAAAGAGAAACTTTAGTACAACTAGACCTTCTAATTTGAGGAGACAATGGATCGATCAAAGTTTCAAAGTACAATATACTTCAAAGATCTTGAGTGACCATCGCTCTGATACCAATTGTAGAAACTAGAAGGGGGGGGGGGGGGGGGGGGGTTGAATAGTTTCTCTTCGATTGGTGACCAAATTAAAATTACTTTCAATTTAGTTTGTATCAAAACTATCTTTTACTTGAGGCTAAGTTGCATAATGATTAGGTTCAATTGAAATGCACTAGAAAAGATAATAAGCAAGTATAATGATAATGAAATAAGTAAAGAGTAAGGAAGGAGACAACCTAGTGGGAAGACACCAAGATTTATAGTGGTTCGACAACGAGGCTCTATCCTCGTTTCTACTCCACTCCTCGAGTACACCTACTCGAGATTTCCACTATCCACAAGCTCCCTTATAAGGGGAGAAAACCTTACATCGTTGCTTACATTATTTTCCGACACTAAGCTAAATGTCGAGACCTAATCTTTAGCTAGGACCAATCTACACAATGTTGCCTACTTCACAATTTAATGACACAAGGCTAGATGTCGGGTTCTAATCTTAAGGTAGAACCAATCTTCACGATGTTGCCTTCTTCACCATTTTACGACACAAGGCTAGATGTCGAGTTCTAATCGAAAGCTAGAACCAATCTTCACGACTCTTCACTTTGAAGCTAAGTGAGAACTTCACACAACACAACTACTAATCACTTTTAAGTTTAGTGAGAACTCACAAGACACAACCACATCACTTTATAGTTTAGTGAGAACTCCTAATCAAATCTATTACAACTCAACTAGACTTATCCAAGTACACACATGTAGCTTGGATTTACACAACACAAATCCAAGCAAACACATATGCAATGGATGTACACAATAAATCCAAGTATCCACAAATAACTTGGATGAACACAACTAGTCCAAGTATTCATAAATACATTGGATTGACCTAAAACAAAAAAAGGGTATCATGATGAATATGACTAGCTCATAGATTCATCTTTATCACAACAATAGTGAGTGAGTGATCTTCTCATTGGACAAGGTAAAGGAGGGGATCGAGAGGATAATCATATGTAAACATCCTTAACAATTTAAGTGATCATTTACTAATGATTATGCTATAGAAAATAGAAAGAGGGCTGAGAAAAACGTCCAAGAGGCTTGCTGGAAAATGAGATTTGACCCACTATTTAAAAGAGACAAAGTATAACGGATCTATAACGGTCTTCTGTGCGCGGTACCTTATCTCACCCCGCGGTACCATATCGCTAAGGTACCGCGTAGGTACTTAAGGTACCGCCACTAGACTCCGCTTCGTTTTTTTGTCTTTTAGTGGGGTGGGAATATCTGAGGTATTTGAACCCTTCAAAGGATATTCTAACAGCATTTGGAATATGCCATTTTCAAATTTTCATTTTCCATTTTAATAAAACATTTTCTAAAAAAGAAAGTTTATTAAAAAGTCTTTTGTCATATTAACAAAAGTGAGTTTTAAGGATAATCATTTTGATGATCACTAAGTATGATTAAGAAAGGTTAGTGATATGATTATTACCTTGATGATAGTGTTAGTTAAATAATTCATTTTGTGTTTTACACTAAATGTGTTGTATGGTTTGTTGTGATCAAAACTAAGAAAGATTAGTTAACACTAATAATGTTTTTAGGAATCACTTGCATTAACATATATCTTAGGGGATTTCAACAAATTTCTCGACTTCTACACACAACAACAAACACAATTACTTTCTTTCATTGATCGATCGACAAGTAATCCTTACTTTCATTTGTCATCGAACTTCAATGGATTTGTTGAATTCGACATATCGAGAGGGAGAATTGCAGAAGATGCAAGAAGCAGCAAGACACAAATTCCATGTCTCAGTTAGACAATTTGAATGTCATCTTTACGAGCTTACCAAGCTAGATTATGGACCATCCTTTGTGGCAGTCTTTTGTCAAGATGCTCCTTTCTTCATGGAGGCTATGATGATAAACTTGGATATTCTTCAGCAGCAACTTGACAAAGAAGACTTTAATCACATTGAATCTGTATCTACACTTCAAGTTCTTTTGCAACAATTTTCGTCCTTTCTTCAATTCGATGTTGCCAAGAAAGAAAATTCAGTGCTCTGTCAGTCATTCCTTGAAGACATGCATACCGAGATTTAAGACATCCGTGGTACTTTGTCCAAATGCATGACCTCTCTTACAAATTTGTTTCAATAACGATCACGACTTCAAATTGCTTATGATAATTGGAAGCAAGCAAATCCGATGCAGGTGCCAGAGGAAACTAATGGTCTTACGGATGACTCAAAAGAGACCGCTTTGGTTAATGATGATAGCAGTGTCATAAATTCACGTCAAAGCATGCATGACGAAGAGCCAATAGCTGAGGTGCAATTGAATACTGTATCCAACAATAACTTACAACATGTTGAGAATTCCAAACCTACCTATGCCAAACATGGGATGGAAAAGGGTGATACCACTTCTGATTCATCCAATGTGAGTCATAATGGGGGAGAAAGTGATCAAAATGCTAAAAATCAGGATATGTGTCTTATGACTGCTTCTTTAACAAAATCTACTTCTAGGATTGAAGAGCTTGAAACGATTTTAGCTCAACAATCAAAAGAGCTTGAGGATGCCAAAATTGAATTTTTGAAGAAAACTGATAAATTTGAAAAGTATTTTGGAAAACTTGACAATTCAAACGTTGTTCTTGCACGAAGATTAGATCAAAAAATTCTAGATTCCGACGCTGAAAAGGATAATCTTTTGAAACAAATTAAGTTGCTAGAATCTAAATTGGCATCCCAAGATAAATTGCTCAAAGAGAATGAGACTTTAAAGGCTCAAGTACAGGAAAAGGTCTTAGCTATAGCTGCGTAGAAAAACGAATTGAGGACATCCAAAGGAACTAGTGTGGACACTAAGCTTGAAAAACCATCAATCTTGGGGAAACCGCCTATAAATCAGTCCTTTAGACAATCGACTGCATTTAGATCCGAGCGACCACAATCCTCGAGACCACGGGTTGCCTCCCAAGTTTATATGGTTCATATTTCTAGAACAGTCACTCCACCAACTAGGCCTAATATGAGTAAATCAGCTTTAGCAAGACCTAATCACATGATTGCCTCTAGTTTCTCTACGAATACAAAGAACACGTCTAGAACTAGTTCAAATGATGTTCGCGATAAATTTTGTCCGAGGGAAGCTAAGCAAAAGATACAAGTAAGAGATAGGAATTTTAAACCTAGTCAGATGCCTTCTAGGTTACCCAACACTGCTAACCGTAGCATATCATACACTAGGAGCATCAGTAAATCATCTAGAAATTCTAGATCTTACTCGAACATTAAATATGCTACTTGTAAAACATGTAGGAAATGTGTCTTTAAAGCAAATCATGATTCTTGTGTCAAGAAATTACTTAATGAGGTGAACTCCCATGCTAGACTTAAATCCCAGTGGTTAGCTAAAATCAAACCCATTGGTAAAGTTTGGCGACCCACGGGTAGAACTTTCACTATCGTAGGAAACGAGTGCCCTTTAACTAGGATAGTCTCTGATTCTACTAAGAGTACTATGGAGGAAATTGAAAAGGATGATACATCACTTAAGCCTGAACTTAAGGTTTTCTATAAAAGGAAACGTTTGCCAGCTAAGAAAAGTGAATCATCTCCTCAGGTCACCTCTGGCACAAGAAAAGAAAACTGTGAATCCCCACATGGTTCTAAGATAGATATCGCTAACCCAAATAAAAGCATACAAACTCCTAATGAGAATGCAGGTACCGAAGTCCACGTTCAACAAGAACACAGCGGTCCAATCTTTGTATACCGTACAACTAAGGATACTCTCAGAGTTTGGTTGCTGAAGAAGTTGATATCTAAGAAACAAGTGTCTCGGGGGATTTGCAGTTAAGCTCATGCACAATGGCGTATAATTACATTTCAGATTATGCCCCAGACTTCAAAAGAAAGGAAAGTTTATCGCCGATGATAAACTTATCCTCACAACGGAAAGTTTACAACTTCTCGGACTTGAACTCATTTTGTAAGATATTCAACATCTTAAGCTCAAGTAATTGGTTTTCAAAACACTGAACACAATTTTTCGAGAATTTCTCAAAAGGTTTTTCTAAATCTTTCAAAATTGTGTGTTTAAAATGTTTTTGATAAAAAGAGCATGTCTTCTGGAATCGATAATATTTACGATCCTAGAAATGTCATTCAATAATGACACGGGGTTATAAATAAAGTTCGAGCAAAATTTAAAATGTTTTAAAACATGCTCAATAATGGCTTGCTATTATTTCAAATAGTAACCCGCTTTTCATATTCAAGTCAAGCATTTCACCGGAAAGCTTTGACTCGATAAACGAGAATTAATTTTCTCGGGCATGGTTTACTTTATAACCATGTAAGGGATTGTGTTTCCGTAATAACACAATCTAACACGAATATATGTACGTGTCAGTGCATTTATTTGTTAAAACAAGAGAATTGTTTTTATGAAGTTATCATGTCCACAATCCGCAGCAATTTACAATTGATATCAACATACTCGACGATGCGACTACTCAAACGGCGACTACAGCTCTATTGATAGAACACGGGTCAACAATTGAGGGGGAGCAATTGTCAAACGTTCAGAATCTTCGATGCCGAAAGTGCCAAGTTCACTAATTGGTGTCAAGACAACGACATCAATTGTACACATGATGTCAAGAGATAACTTCAGACGTAACGAGGCGACCAACATTCGTGAACAAGAACCATGTGATTCTATCATATGATGTTCTCCATCATTCTGGTCCAACCTCGTAAATTGCTAATTTTGTGAATACATTATCATATATGATCTTTGCACGTGATATATACCTTACACTTGTGTTTAAAAGATATTTAATTTACATTTAAAGTACAACCTCATTAATTTGAGGGGAGCTTGTGAAATTCATGAAGATAATTGGATTTGCATTTTTCTTCCCGAAATTTCTTAAAATGTTATTAAACCAATTGATATTAAAAACATCTATTGGGTTAATATTTTTAATATGGGGAGAAAATGTGATTTAATATGGAAAATGATTAATCACAAATGGTTTGACTTAACGTGATAGCTCATCCCGACATGTGCGAAATGTTTTCGGATATCATGGCATATGTTAAGGGGGAGCAAATAGGATTTGGATATCAAAATGGATTTCATGGTGACATACACTTACCCAAAACATCTCTATTCATGACGATGAAGATTGTGGTGACATAAGGATCGTAGGATAGGTTAAAGTCCAATGATTCCTCTAGAACCGGAGGAATCTTCCCAAGGACATTCCATAGCTAGAAATAGTAGTCTTTAGGAAAGATGGAGAAAGATTATGAACGTAGCTGAATGCCGACCAAGTACTTAAGTTAGCACTGGAACAATCACAACCAGGTTGTAGTTATGACGTATTGGTAAGCATTGAAGAGGTTGAAGAATGAAAAAGAATTGTAAAGATAAAGGGTGTGAAGAAAGAAGCCCTCCTTACACCTTAGGCAGAAACCGGGTCAATACATATGCTATTGAGATCATTTTTAATGATGCTCGATATTGAAGATAGACATCATGGACCCAGTGATGCAATGCACAACCCATACCAGCTTACTCAGATTTCTCTCAAAAGGTATTTGTTTTAATCACACGGAGACAACGCATTATCTATTGATTTATTCACTCCGAATAAATTGGTATTGAAATGGTGGCACTCCTCTCCAGCCTCTGATCACTAAAATCCAAAATGCAAGATCGAGTCTAGAGCCATTTGAGATCATCAAAAGTCTCATTAGGACACACTTTCATAATTCCTTGCTTCTTCACACATTGTGAAAAGTAAGAAAGATCTAAGAGTCCTACGCAAAATCTTCATGATCTTGCCTGAACATCCGAGTAATACGAAAGTATTTATAATGAAGATGGAAATCCTTCTTGATCGAATATCAAAAAGCTCATGGTAGGTGACTTGTGCGATTCTTTATGAATCAAGCTTGTGATAACTGGTAAGCAACAGTGGTTTAATTCTTAACTGAACTTAAACACGCTCCAAGCCTCTACGCAATATCTTAGTGATCTTTCCAGAACACTCAGAGTGTGACTTTATAGTGTTCACAGTGATGAGTGGAAATCCTTCTAGTGTTAACTTTAAACAACACTTGGTAGGTAACTTGCAAAATTCAATTTGAATCAAGCTCGTGATAACTGGAAAGCAACGATGGTGCAGTTCTTAATTGAATTTCACTTGTTCCAGGAACATGAATTGACGACTTCAAATCATGCGGATAATATTATCCAAATGATTCACTCTTTATGTTCGCAGTCGAATTTGGACGGTCGAATAAAGAGAACGGGTTTACCCGCGAAATCTTGTCAAGGAGGTTCTTAATTGAAACTACCTGCCACAAGTATGATACTTCATATCGTCCAACGGTCTTCACCGACCGAGGGTAAAATGCTACCGAATTAGAATGAAATGTTCAAAGCCATTTCATCCGTGTATATGTTTTGTTGCTAACTGTCTTATGCAGCGTAACAAGAAGGTGTCATTGTGGTGTACAATCCGAAAAGAAGTCGTCCTCGCATGCTTATACTGTATGCACTTAATAGTTCAACAAATTCAAGAAAGTCTTAAAGTCAAGTCTTCTGCTGTATCAAACTCTGAAGCTTTCAAGAATTTATAAAAGTATAAGTGTGTAGAACATGAAGTCACGAGGAGACAAATTTCACAAGTGATGAATGCACAAGGTCAAGGCAAAGAAACATGCTCAAGACTAAAGTCAAAGATCACATCAGCATTTTCATAAGAACAAGATCGAAGACTCAAGCATAGTATGCTAGGTTTAATATTTTGTAAAATGGCGTGACCTCCCTTAGGGGGAGATTGTTGGAAATACGTTTTTCCAAAGAAAGTCTCGGTCACATCATTGTTAGCATAGATCACGAGCTATAGATTATTTAGGACATTGTAACTTGGAGTGACCTCCCTTAGGGGGAGTTTGTTGGAAATACATTTTTATGTATTTAGGAAGGATCGGTCACTCCAACGGTATATACGTAGTACGGGCTCGTGATCCAATATGTAACAATATAACCCATGAAGCCCACATGTAGGGTGGGCTATATATACCCCCTCCTAGCATGTTAGGAGGTGTTGGTACACACATTTCACATACTTCTAATCTAACCTTTTATTATTCTCTCCAACCTCTCTCTACTTTCTCTCTCTAGTTCTTCATCTATATCTCTCTCTAGTAATTATCCCCATAGTTAGATAATCCAAGGATTACGATAAACTTTCATAAACCCTAAACAAATTCCCTTTATAGACAAAGAGGTATTGTTCCACCTTGTGCAGCTCCGCGATTGAACCCCACATGACCACAACTACACTCTTACTTTTCCCTGCACTTTACCAAGAAGCTTTCCCGTGACCTCCCCTGCCTCACAATGAAGAAGAAAACAAATTTGCACCAAAGATCTCATGGCCAATACTTGTTGAATAACTTCCACAACTAAATGGACAATCAGGATCATCTTTTATCTCTGGCATATCATATGATCACCAAAGACCCGTTTCAAATTTGGTATCAAATGGGCATCTTCAAAAGATACCACAAGGGCAATTTTGGCAAATCACCATTAGGGTTTTTAGTCTTCTTGAATAGTTTAGACTAGTATTTAAGCAATGATGCATGTTTAATTTGCTCTTGTTCTCAGTCTTTCTCCAACAACCTTGTAATTCCTTTTTCTTTGATTTAATGAAAAACTGGTATTGGTTATGTTAAACGCTGAGTTCCATCTTGTTATAGACCCATTGTGCAACAAGTTTTGAGCTTTCACTAAGACTATATAATTCCTTTCTTTCCAAGTTGTGTAAAGAAGTTAGTATTAGCAGTTGATAAGCACAAATTCTTGGGGCCTTTATTCATGTTCTTGATTTAAATCCGTTTTAAAAGTGGATTTCAAACTTTTTGTTTAAGTTTCAAAAGGTTTAAGGGTTGTAAAGTTTGAGAAGAAACATTGTCTTGTGATCCTTGGTTGAACAAAGGACTAAACAGTTTGATTTTGGGAGTATATATGATCATAGCACCAAGACTTGTTAAAAGTCTGGGTGTAGTGAGTATATAATTCTAGAAAAAGGCTTGTGGGGTGCTTAAAATCACCAAGTTTTGTTCCATGCTACTTGTTCTATACCTGTTTACTAACCCACTGTCTCAAAGCTTTCAAGCTTTAAACTTTGGCTTTATTTTGTTCTTAGCAGCTAAGGAAGCTGGTGCTTGTTTAGCTAGCAACAAAGCTCCAACAATCCAAGGCGTGGAAATACACCTTGGAGGTTTGTTCTTCTTTTCCCTATTGTTTGTCAAAAAAGTGGTATGCCATGTGATTGTGTTGTCCAGGCTATTTGAGTGTGTTTTAATTGCTTGAAGTTGTTATTTGAGTGTTCTTGGATCTTAATCAGTGATAAGATTAAGTGTTTGTAGGTTTAATAACAAAAAAGCTTTGTTAAAATCTTGTTATAAGTCTGTTAAGGGGTGTTTAGAATAGAAGTTTAAAAGAGTTTGAGTCTTATATCATAGCGTTGTTTATGCCTTCCACGCTTAATACTTGTTTTGAGTTGTTTTTTACCCTTGTTCAAGTTTGGAAGTGTATAACAAAGAATTTACTAAGTGTTCACTTTTCTGCATATTAACAAGTCAAACATATCAATTGAGATTTGGATTAGTGTTTTTGTGTTTTATGCTCTTAAAAATGGTGTGCTATTAGTTCTTGCGGTGGTCCTGCTCTGCATTATATGGTTTCTTGGTTTTGTGCTTGTCTGTGGCTTATCTAGCTTATTGAACTTGACTAATATGCCAAATAGATCAACAATTGTGCATGCCATTGATTTTGATTTTGCCTTGTGTATCTGTGTGATTGGAACATTGTTATAGCTTCATCGAGTGACTATAAGTGTTTTTGAACTACTGTGTGCTTATTTGACAGCCCATAAGCTCAACTGAGCTTATTGGACTTATCTGCCAAAAACAAAAAGTGATAACCAACTATTAAGCACTTGTTCACTAGCTTTTGTACTCAAAAGCTCCACAAAAGCAACTTATACTTTCCCAAAACAGCTTAATCAAGTCCAAAGTTTCAAAATCTACATAGTTGACTTTTGTTGACTTTGGTCAAACTTTGCCAAAACAACTTATTTCATAATTCTAGCTTATCGGAACTTGCAACAAATTATTTTTTGTAGTAGGTCTTATTTTTCTTAGCTTATTAACAGTTCTAAAGGTTTGTTACCTATTTCGTTAGGGTTTTACTAGAAAATTAGCTTATTTGAATTTTTCAGAGTGCTTATTGGTCTCTACAGCTTATTTGAGCTAGATTATTGGAAATTTTATTGTTCTAAAGTCTTAATTAGGTACTTTATAAGATTTTGCAAAAAGAATCAAGTCCCGAAGTGGTCTAGAACTCTAACCCGACTATTTTATCTTTTTGTGAAAAATTTAATTATTAGATCATGAAATTTAACCTAAGTATTTATTTTTAATTAGACTTTATAATTAATTAATTATTAAAAACCATGACTATAATTAATTAATCAACATGACTTAGGTTATATTATTAGTAATTAATAATACTGGTTTTAACCTAAGTATTTTAACTCATTTAATTAAAAACATGATATATTTAATTAAATACTTTTAACCTATAGTTTAATTAATTTACATGTAATGATTAATAAACTATACCTTATATCAATATGACTTAGAAAATAATCAGAAAACACTTAAGCTTATATAATTAGCTTATTTAACCAGCTTATATCTAATTATGGAAACTTTCATTTTTAGAAACTTATTTTATTAAGGCAACTAATCTATTTATGGAAACTTTCTATTTTTGGAAACTTTCTATTTTTGGAAACTTTCTATTTTTGGAAACTTTCTATTTTTGGTAATTTTCTATTTTTGGAAACTTTCTGTTTTAGGAAACTTGTTATTTTTAGAAAGTTACTTATTATTACACAACAAGTATAATAATACATGAAATACAAGTAATACTTAATCAGAATAGGCAGAATATAAGATAAACACAGTATAAAGCTTAGAACAGTAAAACATGACATGAACATATAAAATAAGCTAAGACATGACATAAAACTAGTTACGTATTTAGTAATCAGATACTTATACACGTATGTATTTATGTAACATTAGTGATACCGAAGTAGGACTCTCTTCCGTTCGTCTTCTTCGTTCACTGGACATAAGGTACGGATTCCCGTCCTTTCAGTATGGACATTCTTTCCTTATTAGGATTCCCCGTATGCAGCCAACTGTTTTCTCGTAGTATAAGTTTATATGTTTGATTTGCTTATGTTTAATTTAGAATACCTATAGCCATATACATGCATGACCAGTTTCACCTAGGTATGGAGGTACCATAACCATAACACTAGAGGCACTGGTTTTAACACCCCCAAATTTACACGCAGCAGAATACATCTTTGGGTGCTAAACAATGATACAACAACACATAAATTATAAAGAACAACTCGAAAAGAGACGTTTTAGATTTATCGTTCCCAAAACATTCATCAGAGTAGCGTAGTCCCAAGTAATCGTTACCAAAAGATAAGTTAAAACAACATATTAGTTTGTTTTAAAAATGGAACGATAATTAAATCAAAGAGTTTGAACAACATAGCAGTGCACAACTTCATTCTCGTGACCTCCAAGCTTCCACTTCTTGATTACCTGAAATACATGTGAGTAAAACGATCAGCAAAAATGCCGAGTGAATCTATAGGTTTATGTAATCAATTTGAACACAAGCAAAGATTATAAGTTTGTGGCATGCTTATAAGCATCAAATAATAATTTGCATCAACAATGATAATTGTATATAGCATAAATTTCAATAAGCTCATGGAACCGAGCCCTTAAACACTCCTTTTAGAGGTCTGATAAGACAGGAGATTTATTAATTGTCGGTTACCTCTAGATTAATGGTACATTGCCGTATACCTGACTTCTCAATACAATATGTCCAAACAGTGTGGAGGTCGGGCCTAAGCTTCTATGACAAGTCCACAAAAACTAAACCGGGGCGGCTTCCCCCATAGATATATTAATTGTACTAGCGGTTAACCCATCATAGGTTAATTAACGGTCCATAATTGAGGTTTAAACTAAGGCAATCACTTAATGCAATTTAAAGGCAACCACGGGTCCATTCATAGAGGGACAAAGCATACCATAAAAATCTTGTGTTCTAAGTTTATAAAAACATGTATTCCCCCTCGCGGGTTTAAAATCATTTAATAACTAGTATAAAGCGAGGCTATAGACTCACCTTAGTACTTATAGTAGTTGAAGACGATCGCCGACGATAGTAGATGCCCGGAAATCACGATACCCGCAACCTAGCAAATAAGGTGCGTACTTTAATAATAGACTCGAGAAATAAATGATACTTAATAAAATCAAACTCAAGTATAAAATCACGACAACTCGAGAGAAAACGATGCAAGTGGTTCTATTATACTCTCCTATGTATTCATTTTATTGTTCTATGCCTTTAATAAAAATCTGCCGGAACATACCGAATGTCCAAGCCGTTTTCCCATACTTAAACATATCAAATTTTTATGATACTACTCAGAAAACTCACTTACTATATGTAGAAAGTCCTCCCAAGAGCCCATTAAAAGATTTTACTTCTAAAGTTCCCTGCCTGACTCATCTTTGAATCACAAAATCCGGACAGTTTAGCGACCTTGACTTACGAAACCATTTTGACCATTCTAAACAACTCCATTTGTAAAACCGCCACTTGATTCTAAAAATAGACTCAAAATGCTAAACTTGGGGCCTGAGAACAGCCCTTAAATCATTTTGAAACTCATTTTATAGTCCCCGAGATTCGATCCAAATATCGACAATAATTTTCGGATTGTGTCGACACTCGTCTCCCGGTACACGAAAATCAAACTAGTGTATCTTCCACCTCGTTTGGAGTTGGAAGGCCTACTTTATATCAAATCGAAGCTAACGAAATTCTCTACGACATAATCCCATAATATCATCCTATATCCAGACTTAAGACCCTCGAAAATGGCCTCAAACCTACTGCCCAAAATTGATCATTTAAAAACCATACAAAATCAATTTTTTCAACAAAATTTACCCATTCCTGTACCACTAATGTGATCATTTCATCATTCCTACACTATGTTCAAACCTATAACACACTTGCATATAATTTTTACAAAATTTATTCAAAAATTTAAACACAATAACTAGTAGAATCACTAGCCAAAATAACATTAATATATATACATGATCATTCTATGGATTAATTAATCAAAAATTCAAAAACATAAAAAGTAGATGCATGTATGAAATTTTTATACCAACTTGTAGCCCTTTGAAAATCTAGGATGGGACTTGTTTTGATTTTGGATGGATCAAAGTTGATCATCAAAAAATTTTGATGATTTGTGTTGTTTGTGGTGTATGGCCAAAAAGGAAAGGGAAGAAAGAAATGGTGATTTTGTTTTATGAATTTTTTTAAATGAAGAGTTGCTAGTAGAAAAACTATATATAGTGTAAGGTTAGGGTAGTTTTTGCCAATTTGTGATAGTTTTGGTCCAAAATGTAATAAAATAGTTTAAAAGGGTAGAAAATGTAAATTGTAAATTTTGAAATATTTACGAGACTCGGCTTTCGTAAAAATACTAAAAAGTTTAAACGCACACGAAAAACAATAATATAACGACTCGATACGTAATTAAAACGATATCGTCGAAAATATTAAACATCGAAACGATCGATAATAAAATATAAAATTTTTGGCATCCGTCGGTATCGTGATCACTAGTAGTCCTCGTTACTCGTCAAAATATTAAAATATAATATTTAGTATCGGTTTCAACTTAAACCGTTAAACATAATAATATTTAACGTTATAAAATACTTCAAAATAATTAAAAGTAGAATTAAATTATGACCTTATTTTTACGGGTTTTACATCCTCACCACCTTAAGGGAGCGATGTCCCGGCGCTCAACTCGCCTCATACTCGAGTTGTTCACCACCCGGAAGGATGAGGGCATTCCTTATAAAGAAGTCCTCACGTTCTCACGTGTATCTCGATCCACGATCTCCACTGGTTCTTTTACAAAACGCAACTTGTCGTCAAGTTGTATCTCACCAAAAAGGAATAAATAAATCCTTATCCACAAGTCACCCGTCAAGCTCGACATATGAAAATTTTATGAATCACACGAAGCTCATTCGACGTCAAGAATAGATGACAGGATTTTTGGGTAAGTCCAGTTAAAGGAATGTTGAAA
Source organism: Glebionis coronaria (assembly GCA_025667525.1). Classification (NCBI taxonomy): domain Eukaryota; kingdom Viridiplantae; phylum Streptophyta; class Magnoliopsida; order Asterales; family Asteraceae; genus Glebionis; species Glebionis coronaria. Next base: position 171,245,719 of record CM046877.1, on the reverse strand, counting down.
TTTAAAGGATAGCCACTGGCCGAATATCCATGGCACACATCAAAAGAACTAACAAGGAAAACATTTTCGTCATCGAAGGGTGCTCACACGCGGGTCCCCACTCAAAAGATAATACAAAGACACCATCTCACTTTCGCCAACGCGCATTAAAGTCTCAATAAACATCGTCGCTAAAAGTAAAAAGATATTACATAATATGTGCTCTACATGATCGGACGTCATCGGATGATTCCGTCTCAAGTTCTCACAACTTACGATCATTTGACTAGATCACACACCATATAAGTACATAAAAGAAAAGGTCGAACATAAACATCGAGTATAGATCTCCACTGTTAATCATCGAGAAAACCTTGAACGAACCCTTGATAATAACCACTTGATCTCAAGAGTCTTTCCACTTATGGTGTCGGCTTCAACATACTCCTCGAGGTTGTAACGAATTTATTAACTCCATTCCTTAAGAGATTCGGTCCTCAATCATTCCACAAGTACACGCATAAATCCTGGTGACACTTATCGTTTCTTCTTATACACTGCTTCCCGAGATTCATTTTAAACTCAGAATAAAATAGCGATCTTCAATACGAGGAACATAACGAGATAAAAATAAATTCAATAAACGTATAAACGGGCAAGATGTGGTAAAATGATTTAAGGTTGACGATCGACGAGGGATCTCGAATCACGTAACCGTAAAACATAATAATTTACAATACTAGAAAACTGAGGGCGAAGAATGAATTAAATATTAACATTAAAATAACGTTTGTCACAATTATCCGTCTCGGATTTGGTATTACCTTAAGACTCAATTGAGGTACTTTCTTGATAAAGATGATATATTAAAATAAGAGTTAAATAACTTCATAATTTATTTTGGTTGTCTTAAAAAAACTTTGAAAGAATGACATAAATTTATTAATTAAACTCATACTGATGGTTACGATTTAGAAATATAATTTCCAAATTAAATCATTATTAGGAATATAAATTAAACCGGTAATTTCATTACATTAAAAGTAAAGTATGATAAGTCAATTAGTTCAAAAGGTAGAACATAATTTTATTTTAAACATTAGTTTTAGTTATACAAAATATGGTGTATAAATTTGACCTTTTACTTGTGATGGTTATTTCGATAATTGAAAATCATTATAAAATATAGACAAGTTCCATAAAAAAATTTATAATACTTTGTAGGAATACATAAAGGTGTTTATCATTCCAAAATAAATATGGGTTACATTCGGGTTTCGAAATGTGACAAGATAACAAACGAATACGAATGGAAATAATAGTCAACAATTAATACGAAATCAACGGTACAAAAGAGGATGAAACAAATGTCGTATGAGTTCTTAAAGAGAATAATAAAATAAAGGCGTTGATGGTAAGACGATAAGAAACAGTAGATTAACAAGTTGTCAATTTTGTTAGTGCGGTCGATAGTTTACCAATATCAGCTCGTTAACTTAGCGGTGATCGATACATGATCGGAAATAAGATCCATACAAAAATTTTAATCAAAGAAAATTCCTAATAATCACTTGTAATTAAAACAAATCAAATGAACGATGTTAGTGTTTAAAGAGAGAAGTCAAAGCATGGTTCACAAAAGTAGATTTCGAGACAAACGAGAGTGACGAACGTCATCCCGGATATACGGAAATCACTCTAGTGATAATTCATTATTCACGTGCGGAGACATTCCAAAGATCTACCCATTCGTATAAAGAAGATTGGACGAGAAGGAAGGATAAAACATTAAGACTTTCAAGTCATTTATCAACAGTCAGTAATTAGAAGAACGGTCAAAAGAAATCAGTTATAAGACAAAATGAAGTAACAAGTGGAAAAACGATTGTCGAGTAAAAACATATTCGTAAGCGCGTAATTCGTTCAAGAAAAGGTAAAAAAACATATGCGGATGCATAGAAATTGCGCTACTTGCATGAAATATAAAGGTTTTTAAAACTACTTTTCATTTTATTTCATTTTATTTATCTTTATCATAAATACAAGTAAAAAGTTGATTATTATCAAGATTTTTAAATGGACTACTATTCAGCCTTGCATGGCTCCATCTAAATTAGACATAGGTGATCAGGCCATGTATAATTTAGGAATAGCAATGCAGTGCTCAGTTTCGTCGAAAAGTATTACGTTTCTTATGTTTATATATAAACCATGCCATTTGTAAAATGGAATTTAAAAATAGTTTATAAATTTATAGGATACAAGTAATTTGTTAGATACTTAATAAGCAACTTTTAATCTTACGAAAAGTATTTTATAAGACCAAAGTAAAAATAATTGGTGAAAATAATCGTAAAATAATATCAGATCTATTTATAAGGTGACATTATAACAATATATGAAGTAGCCAAAGGTTTGCAAAAAGTGGCAAATAATAGCTCATAAAACAACCAATGAAATGGTTACAAGTTGTTAAGTTTTCAAAGGGTTATAACGTTTAGACGAAAACGTCATGAGATACGCGATAAGAATGTCAACGAAGAATGTGAAGGCAAAAATTCAAAAATCAACTCAAATCAGTGGAAGGTTAGAAGAAAACGAAAATAAAATAACATCGAATGACAAATGAGTCATATATATGAAAAGAATAAAACAATCCACATGTGTATTCTTTGTAAGATACTCGACACAACATGCTTTTAAGAAAGTATGTTATTCGTTTTTAAATTACACCATTAATCCGGTAATTGCTAATCCAGTACTGTTTCTATTTTTAATTATTTTCACATGCAACTAGTATTCGTTAGTTGTAAAATAATATTTGTTAATATTTTACGATCTCAAATGAAATCAAAACAGCTTAGAAACATTTAAAACTCATGTTCTGAATTTTCTATCAGATTTAACTTTTAAATATGAGCCGGTTAATTGAACCGATAAACGACATCTCCAAGCCTCAGAGTCTAAAGCATTTTGATGCAAAACGACGTTTCAGACGACTTTCTAGTTTTACTCGAGACCTGAAAACCAATGTAAAATGACCAAAATACCCCTATAAGTTCTGTGCAGGTTTGACTATTTTATTTTAAAAACGCGGGTTTTACTTTTAAGTTTTGACCTGTTTATACTGCCCTTACAGTTTCTGCATAAAGTGTATTTTTCGACACTTCTTAACGGCTCAAAATATATACATATATACACACATGTCTTGTGGATTTTATAACAACGAAAAATAAATCTCGTAATGAGCATCAAATACAATATAGCATGATGAATGACAGAAAATGCTTCAAGGTATTCAACACGAAATTTTGGAAGCAAGACGGTGAAAGACGTTCATAATTTAGATTTCAAAATGCAATGTAGGCAAATCTCCTTGGTGCCACGATTCTTCAAAAACACCAAAACATAACGAGAAAAGAATGGAACATTCATAGGTTGCGTTCCGAGAGCAAGAAGGTTAATGAAAAACAAATGATTCAATTTTATAGAAGTAAAATCGTATTCCAATCTAGCGCCACAATCTAGACGATGATTTATAAAATAACGATGACGTTACCGAGATATAAGTGAACAATATCGGAGTCGATACATATAAATGTCAACGAATTAAATCTTCGCATGTCGTGTAAAACGATAATAAAAATCAACAAAATATTATGAAAAACCATGGTATTATTCAACACTATTTTAAGAAATGTTTCAAAATGTATGACTCACACGATAGCGGTTAGTCTATTCCAAGGACACACTGAGCTATACAATGGTCTGGAGATTACGTTAAAAGACGTCCAAGCACAAATAACCGGAAGACGATTTGAATATCTATATAGATATCACAAAGGGTTAAACAATGAAAGTAACGCGCGTAGATGAAGTTATGTAAGGTCATAATATAAAATTTTTGCAATAAAAGCAATTTAAATACTTCAAAAATAAATACAGAAAGATCGTGAAATTCATTGTATTTATTTAAGTTAATCATTAATAAATGACAAACTTTTATCGAAAAGTTTAACGACATAAATATATATATCGATAAAGGGATCCTAGATATAAATATATATCCATAAGTGGATCATAGTATTTATTTATAAATACTTTCCAATAAGGTATACGTAATAACGTATACTAAAATTGTAATCTCATAAGTAGCTTGAACCTGAAGTCACGCGAAGTCCTGTGCACCGACTCTTTGAAAAATAAAAACTGACAGTTATAGTTTAGGTTTTTAAAATAAAGACCTAGTTCTCTATAAGTCATGGCTCTGGTACCAATCTTTAACACCCCTAAATTTACACGCAGCGGAATACATCTTTGGGTGCTAAACAATGATACAACAACAAATAATTTATAAAGAACGACTCGAAAAGAGACGTTTTAGATTTATTGTTCCCAAAACATTCATCAGAGTAGCGTAGTCCCAAGTAATCGTTACCAAAAGATAAGTTAAAACAACATATTAGTTTGTTTTAAAAATGGAACGATAATTAAATCAAAGAGTTTGAACAACATAGCAATGCACAACTTCATTCTCGTGACCTCCAAGCTTCCACTTCTTGATTACCTAAAATACATGTGAGTAAAACGATCAGCAAAAATGCCGAGTGAATCTATAGGTTTATGTAATCAATTTAAACACAAGCAAAGATTATAAGTTTGTGGCATGCTTATAAGCATCAAATAATAATTTGCATCAACAATAATAATTGTATATAGCATAAATTGCAATAAGCTCATGGAACCGAGCCCTTAAACACTCCTTTTAGAGGTCTGATAAGACAGGAGATTTATTAATTGTCGGTTACCTCTAGATTAATGGTACATTGCCGTATACCTGACTTCTCAATACAATATGTCCAAACAGTGTGGAGGTCGGGCCTAAGCTTCTATGTCAAGTCCACAAAAACTGAACCGGGGCGGCTTCCCCCATAGATCTATTAATTGTACTAGCGGTTAACCCATCATAGGTTAATTAACGGTCCATAATTGAGGTTTTAACTAAGGCAATCACTTAATGCAATTTAAAGGCAACCACGGGTCCATTCATAGAGGGACAAAGCATACCATAAAAATCTTGTGTTCTAAGTTTATAAAAACATGTATTCCCCCTCGCGGGTTTAAAATCATTTAATAACTAGTATAAAGCGAGGCTATAGACTCACCTTAGTACTTATAGTAGTTGAAGACGATCGCCGACGATAGTAGATGCCCGGAAATCACGATACCCGCAACCTAGCAAATAAGGTGCGTACTTTAATAATAGACTCGAGAAATAAATGATACTTAATAAAATCAAACTCAAGTATAAAATCACGACAACTCGAGAGAAAACGATGCAAGTGGTTCTATTTTACTCTCCTATGTATTCATTTTATTGTTCTATGCGCTTAATAAAAATCTGCCGGAACATACCGAATGTCCAAGCCGTTTTCCCATACTTAAACATATCAATTTTTTATGATACTACTCAGAGAACTCACTTACTATATGTAGAAAGTCCTCCCAAGAGCCCATTAAAAGATTTTAATTCTAAAGTTCCCTGCCCGACTCATCTTTGAATCACAAAATCCGGACAGTTTAGCGACCTTGACTTACGAAACCATTTTGACCATTCTAAACAACTCCATTTGTAAAACCGCCACTTGATTCTAAATTTAGACTCAAAATACTAAACTTGGGGCCTGAGAACAGCCCTTGAATCATTTTGAAACTCATTTTTATAGTCCCCGAGATTCGATCCAAATATCGACAACAATTTTCGGATTGTGTCGACACTCGTCTCTCGGTACACGAAAATCAAACTAGTGTATCTTCCACCTCGTTTGGAGTTAGAAGGCCTACTTTATATTAAATCGAAGCTAACGAAATTCTCTACGACATAATCCCATAATATCATCCTATATCCAGACTTAAGACCCTCGAAAATGGCCTCAAACCTACTGCCCAAAATTGATCATTTAAAAACCATACAAAATCAATTTTTTCAACAAAATTTACCCATTCCTGTACCACTAATATGATCATTTCATCATTCCTACACTATGTTCAAACCTATAACACACTTGCATAAAATTTTTAGAAAAATTATTCAAAAATTTAAGCACAATAACTAGTAGAATCACTATTCAATATAACATTAATATATATACATGATCATTCCATGGATTAATTAATCAAAAATTCAAAAACATAAAAAGTAGATACATGTATGAAAATTTTATACCAACTTGTAGCCCTTTGAAAATCTAGGATGGGACTTGTTTTGATTTTGGATGGATCAAAGTTGATCATCAAAATTTTTTGATGATTTGTGTTGTTTGTGGTGTATGGCCAAAAAGGAAAGGGAAGAAAGAAATGGTGATTTTGTTTTATGAATTTTTTTAAATGAAGAGTTGCTAGTGGAAAAACTATATATAGTGTAAGGTTAGGGTAGTTTTTGCCAATTTGTGATAGTTTTGGTCCAAAATGTAATAAAATAGTTTAAAAGGGTAGAAAATGTAAATTGTAAATTTTGAAATATTTACGAGACTCGGGTTTCGTAAAAATACTAAAAAGTTTAAACGCACACGAAAAATAATAATATAACGACTCGATACGTAATTAAAACGATATCGTCGAAAATATTAACATCGAAACGATCGATAATAAAATATAAAATTTTTGGCATCCGTCGGTATCTCGATCACTAGTAGTCCTCGTTACTCGTCAAAATATTAAAATATAATATTTAGTATCGGTTTCAACTTAAACCGTTAAACATAATAATATTTAACGTTATAAAATACTTCAAAATAATTAAAAGTAGAATTAAATTATGACCTTATTTTTACGGGTTTTACATCCTCACAACCTTAAGGGAGCGACGTCCCGGCGCTCAACTCGCCTCATACTCGAGTTGTTCACCACCCGGAAGGATGAGGGCATTCCTTATAAAGAAGTCCTCACGTTCTCACGTGTATCTCGATCCACGATCTCCACTGGTTCTTTTACAAAACGCAACTTGTCGTCAAGTTGTATCTCACCAAAAAGGAATAAATAAATCCTTATCCACAAGTCACCCGTCAAGCTCGACATATGAAAATTTTATGAATCACACGAAGCTCATTCGACGTCAAGAATAGATGACAGGATTTTCGGGTAAGTCCAGTTAAAGGAATGTTGAAATTTAAAGGATAGCCACTGGCCGGATATCCATGGCACACATCAAAAGAACTAACAAGGAAAACATTTTCGTCATCGAAGGGTGCTCACACGCGGGTCCCCACTCAAAAGATAATACAAAGACACCATCTCACTTTCGCCAACGCGCATTAAAGTCTCAATAAACATCGTCGTTAAAAGTAAAAAGATATTACATAATATGTGCTCTACATGATCGGACGTCATCGGATGATGCCGTCTCAAGTTCTCACAACTTACGATCATTTGACTAGATCACACACCATATAAGTACATAAAAGAAAAGGTCGAACATAAACATCGAGTATAGATCTCCACTGTTAATCATCGAGAAAACCTTGAACGAACCCTTGATAATAACCACTTGATCTCAAGAGTCTTTCCACTTATGGTGTCGGCTTCAACATACTCCTCGAGGTTGTAACGAATTTATTAACTCCATTCCTTAATAGATTCGGTCCTCAATCATTCCACAAGTACACGCATAAATCCTGGTGACACTTACTGTTTCTTCTTATACACTGCTTCCCGAGATTCATTTTAAACTCAGAATAAAATAGTGATCTTCAATACGAGGAACAGAACGAGATAAAAATAAATTCAATAAACGCATAAACGGGCAAGATGTGGTAAAATGATTTAAGGTTGACGATCGACGAGGGATCTCAAATCACGTAACCGTAAAACATAATAATTTACAATACTAGAAAAATGAGGGCGAAGAATGAATTAAATATTAACATTAAAATAACGTTTGTCACAATTATTCGTCCCGGATTTGGTATTACCTTAAGACTCAATTGAGGTACTTTCTTGATAAAGATGATATATTAAAATAAGAGTTAAATAACTTCATAATTTATTTTGGTTGTCTTAAAAAAAACTTTGAAAGAATGACATAAATTTATTAATTAAACTCATACTGATGGTTACGATTTAGAAATATAATTTCCAAATTAAATCATTATTTGGAATATAAATTAAACGGTAATTTCATTACATTAAAAGTAAAGTATGATAAGTCAATTAGTTCAAAAGGTAGAACATAATTTTATTTTAAACATTAGTTTTAGTTATACAAAATATGGTGTATAAATTTGACCTTTTACTTGTGATGGTTATTTCGATAATTGAAAATCATTAGAAAATGTTGACAAGTTCCATAAAAAAATTTATAATACTTTGTAGGAATACATAAAGGTGTTTATCATTCCAAAATAAATATGGGTTACATTCGGGTTTCGAAATGTGACAAGATAACAAACGAATACGAATGGAAATAATAGTCAACAATTAATACGAAATCAACGGTACAAAAGAGGATGAAGCAAATGTCGTATGAGTTCTTAAAGAGAATAATAAAATAAAGGCGTTGATGGTAAGACGATAAGAAACAGTAGATTAACAAGTTGTCAATTTTGTTAGTGCGGTCGATAGTTTACCACATCAGCTCGTTAACTTAGCGGTGATCGATACATGATCGGAAATAAGATCCATACAAAAATTTTAATCAAAGAAAATTCCTAATAATCACTTGTAATTAAAACAAATCAAATGAACGATGTTAGTGTTTAAAGAGAGAAGTCAAAGCATGGTTCACAAAAGTAGATTTCGAGACAAACGAGAGTGACGGACGTCACCCCGGATATACGAAAATCACTCTAGTGATAATTCATTATTCACGTGCGGAGACATTCCAAAGATCTACCCATTCGTATAAAGAAGATTGGACGAGAAGGAAGGATAAAACATTGAGACTTTCAAGTCATTTATCAACAGTCAGTAATTAGACGAACGGTCAAAAGAAATCAGTTATAAGACAAAATGAAGTAACAAGTGGAAAAACGATTGTCGAGTAAAAACGTATCCGTAAGCGCGTAATTCGTTCAAGAAAAGGTAAGAAAACATATGCGGATGCATAGAAATTGCGCTACTTGCATGAAATATAAAGGTTTTTAAAACTACTTTTCATTTTATTTATCTTTATCATAAATACAAGTAAAAAGTTGATTATTATCAAGATTTTTAAGTGGACTACTATTCAGCCTAGCATGGCTCCATCTAAATTAGACATAGGTGATCAGGCCATGTATAATTTAGGAATAGCAATGCAGTGCTCAGTTTCGTCGAAAAGTATTACGTTTCTTATGTTTATATATAAACCATGTCATTTGTAAAATGGAATTTAAAAATACTTTATAAATTTATAGGATACAAGTAATTTGTGAGATACTTAATAAGCAACTTTTAATCTTACGAAAAGTATTTTATAAGACCAAAGAAAAAACAATTGGTGAAAATAATCGTAAAATAATATCAGATCTATTTATAAGGTGACATTATAACAATATATGAAGTAGCCAAAGGTTTGCAAAAAGTGACAAATAATAGCTCATAAAACAACCAATGAAATGGTTACAAGTTGTTAAGTTTTCAAAGGGTTATAAGGTTTAGACGAAAACGTCATGAGATACGCGATAAGAATGTCAACGAAGAATGTGAAGGGAAAACTTCAAAAATCAACTCAAATCAGTGGAAGGTTAGATGAAAACGAAAATAAAATAACATCGAATGACAAATGAGTCATATATATGAAAAGAATAAAACAATCCACATGTGTATTCTTTGTAAGATACTCGACACAACATGATTTTAAGAAAGTATGTTATTCGTTTTTAAATTACACCATTAATCCGGTAATTGCTAATCCTGTATTGTTTCTATTTTTAATTATTTTCACATGCAACTAGTATCCGTTAGTTGTAAAATAATATTTGTTAAAATTTTACGATCTCAAATGAAATCAAAACAGCTTAGAAACATTTAAAACTCATGTTCTGAATTTTCTATCAGATTTAACTTTTAAATATGAGCCAATTAATTGACCCGATAAACGACATCTCCAAGCCTCAGAGTCTAAAGCATTTTGATGCAAAACGACGTTTCAGACGACTTTCTAGTTTTACCCGAGACCTGAAAACCAATGTAAAATGACCAAAATACCCCTGCTAGTTCTGTGCAGGTTTGACTATTTTATTTTAAAAACGCAGGTTTTACTTTTAAGTTTTGACTTGTTTATACTGCCCTTACAGTTTCTGCATAAAGTGTATTTTTCGACACTTCTTAACGGCTCAAAATATATACATATATACACACATGTCTTGTGGATTTTATAACAACGAAAAATAAATCTCGTAATGAGCATCAAATAAAATATAGCATGATGAATGACAGAAAATGCTTCAAGGTATTCAACACGAAATTTTGGAAGCAAGACGGTGAAAGACGTTCGTAATTTAGATTTCAAAATGCAATGTAGGCAAATCTCCTTGGTGCCACGATTCTTCAAAAACACCAAAACATAACGAGAAAAGAATGGAACATTCATAGGTTGCGTTCCGAGAGCAAGAAGGTTAATGAAAAACAAATGATACAATTTTATAGAAGTAAAATCGTATTCCAATCTAGCGCCATAATCTAGACGATGATTTATAAAATAACGATGACGTTACCAAGATATAAGTGAACAATATCGGAGTCGATACATATAAATGTCAACGAATTAAATCTTCGCATGTCGTGTAAAACGATAATAAAAATCAACAAAATATTATGAAAAACCATGGTATTATTCAACACTATTTTAAGAAATGTTTCAAAATGTATGACTCACACGATAGCGGTTAGTCTATTCCAAGGACACATTGAGCTACACAATGGTCTGGAGATTACGTTAAAAGACGTCCAAGCACAAATAGCCGGAAGACGATTTGAATATCTATATAGATATCACAAAGGGTTAAACAATGAAAGTAACGCGCGTAGATGAAGTTATGTAAGGTCATAATATAAAAATTTTGCAATAAAATCAATTTAAATACTTCAAAAATAAATACAGAAAGATCGTGAAATTCACTGTATTTATTTAAGTTAATCATTAATAAATGACAAACTTTTATCGAAAAGTTTAACGACATAAATATATATATCGATAAAGGGATCCTAGATATAAATATATATCCATAAGTGGATCATAGTATTTATTTATAAATACTTGCCAATAAGGTATACGTAATAACGTATACTAAAATTGTAATCTCAGAAGTAGCTTGAACCTGAAGTCACGCGAAGTCCTGTGCACCGACTCTTTGAAAAATAAAAACTGACAGTTATAGTTTAGGTTTTTAAAATAAAGACCTAGTTCTCTATAACTCATGGCTCTGGTACCAATCTTTATCACCCCCTAATTTACACGCAGCGGAATACATCTTTGGGTGCTAAACAATGATACAACAACACATAATTTATAAAGAACGACTCGAAAAGAGACGTTTTAGATTTATCGTTCCCAAAACATTCATCAGACTAGCGTAGTCCCAAGTAATCGTTACGAAAAGATAAGTTAAAACAACATATTAGTTTGTTTTAAAAATGGAACGATAATTAAATCAAAGAGTTTGAACAACATAGCAGTGCACAACTTCATTCTCGTGACCTCCAAGCTTCCACTTCTTGATTACCTGAAATACATGTGAGTAAAACGATCAGCAAAAATGCCGAGTGAATCTATAGGTTTATGTAATCAATTTGAACACAAGCAAAGATTATAAGTTTGTGGCATGCTTATAAGCATCAAATAATAATTTGCATCAACAATGATAATTGTATATAGCATAAATTGCAATAAGCTCATGGAACCGAGCCCTTAAACACTCCTTTTAGAGGTCTGATAAGACAGGAGATTTATTAATTGTCGGTTACCTCTAGATTAATGGCATATTGCCGTATACCTGACTTCTCAATACAATATGTCCAAACAGTGTGGAGGTCGGGCCTAAGCTTCTATGACAAGTCCACAAAAACTGAACCGGGGCGGCTTCCCCCATAGATCTATTAATTTTACTAGCGGTTAACCCATCATAGGTTAATTAACGGTCCATAATTGAGGCTTTAACTAAGGCAATCACTTAATGCAATTTAAAGGCAACCACGGGTCCATTCATAGAGGGACAAAGCATACCATAAAAATCTTGTGTTCTAAGTTTATAAAAACATGTATTCCCCCTCGCGGGTTTAAAATCATTTAATAACTAGTATAAAGCAAGGCTATAGACTCACCTTATTACTTATAGTAGTTGAAGACGATCGCCGACGATAGTAGATGCCCGGAAATCACGATACCCGCAACCTAGCAAATAAGGTGCGTACTTTAATAATAGACTCGAGAAATAAATGATACTTAATAAAATCAAACTCAAGTATAAAATCACGACAACTCGAGAGAAAACGATGCAAGTGGTTCTATTATACTCTCCTATGTATTCATTTTATTGTTCTATGCCTTTAATAAAAATCTGCCGGAACATACCGAATGTCCAAGCCGTTTTCCCATACTTAAACATATCAAATTTTTATGATACTACTCAGAGAACTCACTTACTATATGTAGAAAGTCCTCCCAAGAGCCCATTAAAAGATTTTACTTCTAAAGTTTCCTGCCTGACTCATCTTTGAATCACAAAATCCGGACAGTTTAGCGACCTTGACTTACGAAACCATTTTGACCATTCTAAACAACTCCATTTGTAAAACCGCCACTTGATTCTAAAAATAGACTCAAACTACTAGACTTGGGGCCTGAGAACAGCCCTTGAATCATTTTGAAACTCATTTTATAGTCCTCGAGATTCGATCCAAATATCGACAACAATTTTCGGATTGTGTCGACACTCGTCTCCCGGTACACGAAAATCAAACTAGTGTATCTTCCACCTCGTTTGGAGTTGGAAGGCCTACTTTATATCAAATCGAAGCTAACGAAATTCTCTACGACATAATCCAATAATATCATCCTATATCCAGACTTAAGACCCTCGAAAATGGCCACAAACCTACTGCCCAAAATTGATCATTTAAAAACCATACAAAATCAATTTTTTCAACAAAATTTACCCATTCCTGTACCACTAATGTGATCATTTCATCATTCCTACACTATGTTCAAACCTATAACACACTTGCATATAATTTTTACAAAATTTATTCAAAAATTTAAACACAATAACTAGTAGAATCACTAGCCAATATAACATTAATATATATACATGATCATTCCATGGATTAATTAATCAAAAATTCAAAAACATAAAAAGTAGATGCATGTATGAAAATTTTATACCAACTTGTAGCCCTTTGAAAATCTAGGATGGGACTTGTTTTGATTTTGGATGGATCAAAGTTGATCATCAAAAAATTTTGATGATTTGTGTTGTTTGTGGTGTATGGCCAAAAAGGAAAGGGAAGAAAGAAATGGTGATTTTGTTTTATGAATTTTTTTAAATGAAGAGTTGCTAGTAGAAAAACTATATATAGTGTAAGGTTAGGGTAGTTTTTGCCAATTTGTGATAGTTTTGGTCCAAAATGTAATAAAATAGTTTAAAAGGGTAGAAAATGTAAATTGTAAATTTTGAAATATTTACGAGACTCGGGTTTCGTAAAAATACTAAAAAGTTTAAACGCACACGAAAAATAATAATATAACGACTCGATACGTAATTAAAACGATATCGTCGAAAATATTAAACATCGAAACGATCGATAATAAAATATAAAATTTTTGGCATCCGTCGTTATCGCGATCACTAATAGTCCTCGTTACTCGTCAAAATATTAAAATATAATATTTAGTATCGGTTTCAACTTAAACCGTTAAACATAATAATATTTAACGTTATAAAATACTTCAAAATAATTAAAACTAGAATTAAATTATGACCTTATTTTTACGGGTTTTACACTGGTGTTATGACTTCCCCACGACGGAGTGATTGCTCGTGGCGTCCCTTCAGCTTTTGGCCATATTATCATATTTATCATGTGAGGCGTATGGGTGCATCCTAGTTACATGTTTTCAGCAGATTACTCAGTGTGAATGTGGTGTGTGCCTTGCATCCTTCACAAGGAGCTGATCCCTCCTACCCAAACCAGTATATTAAATTAGAGGCAGCCCCTCTAATTTACATGATGAGGTCACCCCTCCAAGTATTCATGCACGGTGGATTTTCATGACCTATATTGGCTAATGGTAAAATATGTTAAACAATTTTCATAAGATAAACATAAGGCTTTTCAAACTATAAAACCAGTTTTACTAAGAAATAACCAGGTTTTTCAGGACATATACATTTCCGCTGCTGTATGTTATTCATACTTATATTATTCATTTCATGCTGGTATATCCGTGCACTGAGCGTTTTGCTCAGCCGTTACTTTCCTTTCCATGTCCCAAAACGGCAGGTACAAGGAAGGACTCGAGCATCGTGGAGGACATGCATAGGATGGAAGCTGCCATAGACTTCTTCTCCTTTTGCCTTCATATATTTTTGCTTGTTTAAGTCTTTCATTCATTTCATTTACTTTATTATGTTTTGGGCTTATGTTTTGGGAACCGATGTTTGATTCCGGTTTACCCTATAGTCATGTAATGTTTTTGACATTTATCCTTGTATGCTTTGATGACATGCCATAATTACGCGTGACATTCCATTTATCAAAATGGGGTGTTACAGTGAAACATCTGTGTCCTCACAGCCTGAATCATCAACAAGTAACAAAACTGAACTTGAGTCTTCTAAGAAAGTTAAAACAAAGAAAACTACATGTGAGCTATGTCACTATACAAATCACACCACTGACGACTGCTATAGAGTTCTTTATTACATGAAATGTAAAAGTGAAGATCACAGGACAACAGATCATGAGATGCACATTGCTTCTATTAAAAATGCTAAAAGATACAATGCTCAGCCTTACAACTATGGGCCCACCTCAAAACAAACCAGAAAATCCAAGGCTTAGCCTGAAGAAATGTAAATCTATGCTTATGTTTTAGAGAGAGAAAGAGATGGTGGATTTCACACTTTAGAGAGAGAAAGTTAAAAGGAACTATGTGTAAATTATGAAACCACACCACCCTCTCCATCAAAGGAGAGGGTTTATATACCCAAGCCCATGAGATGGCCTTGGGTTTAGATTAGGTCGCCGGCCCATACACTTCATGGGCTCGGTTTTGGGCTTTGTTTAATAAATGTAAATAACTAAACTACGAGCTATAACATGGACTATTGTTGGAGTGACCGATCCTTTCTAATACGTAAAACGTATTTCCAACAATCTCCCCCTAAGGGAGGTCACTCCAAACAAGGGCGTTACCCGAGTTACAATAATGAAATAAACCTAGCATACTATGCTTGTCTTGAGCTCGTAGTCTTCGTCTTTCTTTTTCTTTTTCTTTTTTGGTGAACATGCTGATGTGATCTTTGATATCAATCTTGAGCATTAATCTCTTGCCTTGATCTCGTGCATCCATCACTTGTGATCTTCGCCTCTTTGTGACCTCACGTCCCACATACTTATACCTTAGTAATTCTTGAAAGCTTCAGAGTTCGATACAGCGGAAGACTTAACTTTTAGGCTTTCTTGAATTAAATGAGGTATTAAGTGCATAAAGTATAAGCATGCGGGGACGACTTTTTCTTGGATTCCGCAACGCCACCGTCTTCAAATGCCGCAACATAAGTAGACACGAACGAAATGGCTTTGAACATTTCATTCTAAATCGGTAGCATTTTACCTCCGGTCGGTGAAGACCGTTGGACGATATTAGATATCGTACCCGTGACGGATAGTTTCAATTAAGTAACTTCCTGACAGGATTTCGCGGGTAAACCCGTTCTCTTTATTCGACCGTCCAAAGCTGACTGCGAACATAAAGAGTGAATCATTTGGATAATAATATTCGCATGATTTGAAGCCGTCAATTCATGTTCCTGGAACAAGTTTGATTCATTAAAGAATCGCACCATCGTTGCTTTCCAGTTGTCACGATCTTGATTCGTATAGAATCTTGCAAGTTACCTACCAAGTGCTGTTTGAGGTTAACACTAGAAGGATTTCCACTCATCACTGTGAACACTAAGGTATCACTCTGAGTGTTCTGGCAAAATCACTAAGATATTGCGTAGAGGCCTGGAACGTGTTTAAATTCAGTTAAGAATTAAACAGCTGTTGCTTTCCAGTTATCGCAAGTTTGATTCATAAAGAATCGCACAAGTCACCTACCATGAGCTTTTTGATATTCGCTCAAGAAGGATTTCCATCTTCATTGTAAATACTTTCGTATTACTCGGATGTTCAGGCAAGATCATGAAGATTATGCGTAGGACTCTTAAGATCTTTCTTACTTTTCACAGTGTATGAAGAAGCAAGGAATTATGAAAGAGTGTCCTAATGAGATATTTAATGATCTCAAATGGCTCTAGACTCGATCGTGCACTTTGGATTTTAGTGATCGGAGGCTGGAGAGGAGTGCCACCTTTTCAATACCAATTTATTCGGAGTGAATAAATCAATAGATAACGTGTTGTGTCCGTGTGATTAAAACAAATATCTTTTAAGAGATATCTGAGTTAGCTGGGATGGGTTGTGCCTTGCATCACTGGGTCCATGATGTCTGTCTTCAATATCAAGAATCATTAAACAATGATCTTAATAGCATATGTATTGACCCGGTTTCTGCCTAAAGTTGTAAGGAGGGCTTCTTTCTTTACACACTTTATCTTTACAATTCTTTTTCATTCTTCAACCCCTTCAACGCTTACCAATACGTCATAACTAGCACCTTGTTGTGATTGTTCCAGTGCTAACTTAAGTACTTGGTCGGCATTCAGCTACGTTCACAATCTTTCTCCATCTTTCCTAAGGACTACTATTCCTAGCTATGGAATGTCCTTGGGAAGATTCCTCCGGTTCTGGAAGAATCATAGGACTTAACCTATCCTACCATCCTTATGTCACCACAATCTTCATCGTCGTGAAATAAATGGGTTTTGGGTAAGTATATGTCACCATGAAAATCCATTTTGATATAGCAAATCCATTTTGCTCCCCTTAACATATGCCACGATATTCGAAAACATTTCGCACATGTCGGGATGAGCCAGCACATTAAGTCAAACCATTTGTGAGAATATCCCATATTAAATCACATTTTCTCCCCCATATTAAAAATATTAACCCAATCGATGTTTTTAATATCAATTGATTTAATGAAGTTTTAACAAAGGTTTTGGGAAGAAAAATGCAAGTCCATTTTATCTTCATGATATCAAACATATGAGATATGATACCAATTTGTAGCATGATCACATATTCACCATATTAAAAATAATTGACAAGGTTGGACCTGATAGATGAGAACATAATATGATAAGATCAAATGGTTCTTGTCAGCATATGTTGGTCGCCTCGTCACGTCTGAAGTCATCTCTTGACACCACATGTACGAATGGTATTGTTGTCTTGACACCAACTTGTGAACTTGGCACGTTCGACATCGAAGATTCTGAATGCTTGACAATTGCTCCCCCTCAATTGTTGACCCGTGTTCTATTGAAAGAGCTGTAGTCGTCGGTTGAGTAGTCGTATCGTCGAGTATCTAGATACCAATTGCAGATTGCTATGGTTGTAGAGATGATAGCTTCATAAAAACAAGACTTCTCTTGTTTTAACAAATAAATGCACTGAAACGTACATAAATTTGTGTTAGACCAAGTTATAAAGTAAACTTGATCCCTTACAAGGTTTTAAAGTAAACCTTGCCCGAGAAAATTAATTTTCGTTGTGAGCCAACGTTTTCAAAAGAAATACGTGACTTTAATACGAAAAGCGGGTTGCAGTCTGAAATAACTACAAGCCATTTAGGCATGTTTTATGAAATATTTACAACTTTTGTACGAACTATATTTATGGCGTCGTGTCGATATTAATCAACATTTCTAAGGCCGTAAATATTATCGTACCAAAAGACATGCCTTTGAAAAATAAAGTAAAAATATTTTTGGATTTTTCTAGATTTTACAATTTTTATGGTTTTTATATGGTTTTATATTTTTGTATTTTGCTTTTGTGGATAAAAATATAAACAATATATACAGATGATCACCAAGGATACGGAGAATAGTTTTACCAAGACTATTCTTTCGCTTCATCTGCCAATTCCTTTAGAGTCTCAGGCGAGAAGGTTCTCATTCCTAGCTTGTCGACCAAAAATTCAATTCGAGCGCGATCTAAAGCCTTCGTGAAAATATCCGCCACTTGATACTCAGATCGGACAAAGTAAAGCTCGATTACTCCATTTTCCACTTGCTCCTTGATGAAATGGTAGTGAATGTCAATATGCTTCGACCGGGAGAATTGAACATTGTTGCAGCATAAGGCAATTGCACTTTTGTTGTCGCAGTACATCGGAATCTTGTTGAAACCTAGACCATAGTCGGTTAATTGCGATCTCATCTAAAGAATTTGAGCACAGCAACCGGACATAGCTATGTATTCTGCTTCCGTACTTGAAATTGCAGCGCTTTTCTGCCTTTTTGATGCCCAACTGATTAGTCGATCTCCTAGTAGTTGCAAAGTTCCACTCGTGCTACGCCTTGTATCTTGACAACCCGCGTGATCCGCATCTGCATATGCCATTAGTGCAATAGAAGAGTCCTTCGAATACCAAAGTCCCCGATTAATAGTTCCTTTAAGATATCGAAAGATCCTTTTAACAGTAGCTAAGTGTAACTCAGTGGGCCTAGTTTGATACCTGGCACACATACATATAGCAAACTGAAGGTCAGGTCGACTCGCTGTGATATACAGAAGAGTACCGATCATTTCACGATAAAGTGTCGGATCAACGGCAACTCCATGTGGATCTGCATCAAGCTTAGTTCGTTCCACCATTGGAGTATCCACGGGGTCGCAAGATTCCATCTTATACTTCTTAAGCGATTCAAGGGCATACTTGGATTGATTGATAAAGATGCCTCTGGGACTCTGAGATATCTGAAGACCTAAGAAGAATGATACCTTGCCCATCATTGACATCTTAAACTTGGAAGACATGAGTGTCCCAAACGCGTCGGATAAGGTTTGGGTCGTGGCTGCAAATATAATATCATCAACATATATTTGTACCATAATCATATCTTTACCTCGTTTCTGAATGAACAGCGTAGGATCCACCTTGCCTTGTGTAATGAGGAATTGTGACAAAAGATCATACCATGCGCGAGGAGCTTGCTTCAACCCATAGAGAGCCTTCTTAAGCTTGTACACATGATTAGGATAATTAGGATTCACAAAACCATCCGGTTGTTGAACATAGACCTCTTCCTTGGGTTCACCATTAAGAAATGCCGTCTTCACATCCATCTGATAGACGATCATATTCATATGGGATGCATAAGCGAGGAATAGTCGAATAGCTTCCAAACGGGCAACAGGTGCAAAGGATTCCATAAAGTCGATGCCCAATAATTGCTTGTATCCACGAGCTACTAGTCGAGCTTTGTTCTTCAATATTCCTCCTAACTCATTGAGTTTCACCTTGTAAACCCATTTCAAAGTGAGTAACTGCACTTGATCCGGGCATGGGACAAGTTCCCATACTTCAAGACGTATAAATTCATTAATTTCTTCTTGCATAGCTTCTATCCAACATGATTGAGTAAAAGCTTGTTGCCATGTCTTAGGTTCAACTTCAGTGAGAAAAGCATCAAAGTGACAAAACATTGCATTTTCTTGTAACTGACTTCGTGTGGATACAGGACGATTAGGGTCACCAATAATAAAATCTATAGGATGATCCTTTGTCCACTTGCTGTCATGTTCACGAATCCGTGGATTGGAGTAAACTGTAGAAGGAGCTTCCTCTGAGGTGGATGACCCGACTTGATTAGGGTCGGGAATTAGTACACCAAAGAATGGACGTTCACGCATTTGAGCGAATTCCAAATCGTGATCATCATCATCCTCTTCATCA
The DNA here is from genome assembly GCA_025667525.1 of Glebionis coronaria. NCBI lineage: Eukaryota > Viridiplantae > Streptophyta > Magnoliopsida > Asterales > Asteraceae > Glebionis > Glebionis coronaria. The sequence goes on along the minus strand of CM046877.1, from coordinate 171,225,687 downwards.
TCAATAGGCATGACATGGGTAGTTGAAATAGGTGTTGGTTGTGAATTACTTGTTGATGGTATATCTTGACCAATTGTAGGTGCAGATCTGTCTGATTGTGCTTCGGTTGCTGAAGCGACAACTTCGGTTACCGGAGCTATTACCTCAGGTTCTGGAGCAACAATAGTTGGAGGAGTAAAGAATTCATCAAAGAACGGCTGAAACAACGTATCCCATTCATTCCTAGAAGGTGGTGTAAATGATGATGAAGTAGGGTTGTTTGGGACAAGACCAGAACTAATATTACTGGGTCCCATTTCATGAAGTGCGGGTTCAGAGCTGCTTTGCTCAGAAGCCATTGCTGTCAGCTCATCAAAATCAGCATTCATAGTTTCGAGGATCTTGCGAGAGTTACGGTTGTAGATTCGGAATGCCTTCTTTGCGGGTGCGTAACCAATGAAAATACCAATATCAGCCTTTGGTTAAAGTTTTCCCAAATTGTCACCATCATTATTTGGATAGCAAAGAGAACCAAATACATGAAGATATGATCAATCTGGTACTTTTCCATGGAGAAGCTCATAAGGTGTTTTACCATGGCGTTTACGAATTAGTGACCGGTTTTGGGTGTACACTGCTGTAGATACTGCTTCTGCCCATAAAAACAATGGAGCCTTTGCGTAAATTAACATCGTTCGAGCAGCTTCCATAAGTGTGCGATTTCGCCTTTCAACGACACCGTTTTGTTGTGGAGTGCGAGTAACGGATGTTTCATGAGAAATGCCAACTTCTTCATAGTAATCACGCAAGATTTGATTCACAAATTCGGTTCCATTATTTGTACGAATGCGTCGGACAGTAGTGTTGAGACGTACTTGAATCATCTTGAGAAACCCGATGATGAATTTAGGTTCCTCATTTTTTGCTTTAAGAAATTTCACCCATGTGAACCGAGAGTAATCATCGACAATGAAGAGGATGTACTTTTTGCCACTAAGACTTTCAACACGCATTGGCCCACAAAGATCCATATGCAAAAGATAAAGTTTCTCTTGGTTGGTGTCTTCCGTCTTGGGTTTGTATGATTTCTTAGTGCTTTTCCCCATTGTACACGCGGAACACAAATGATCCTTGTGAAATGATAGTTTAGGAAGACCACGAACAAGTTCGTTTTTCGCCAAGTGATTAATAGCGTCAAAGTTAAGATGAGATAACCGTCGATGCCATAACCATGACTTAGTCTTCGATGCTTTGGAGAGAAGACATACGGGAGAAGCGGCCATCATGTCGTGGAGAGACAAAGTATACAAATTATTCCCTCGAGTACCTTTCAATAAATCAACCCCTTCCAAATTACGAATGAAGCAGGTATGCTCTCGAAAAGCAACTTCTAGGTTTGCATCACAAAATTGTCCCACAGAAAATAAGTTGTGACCAAGACCTTCCACGTAATACACTCTTGTCGTTATAACATTCCCAATATGATATTCACCGTAACCCATTATCTTTGCAATATGATCATTTCCAAATCGAACCGTACCAAGAAACTTGCTAACGAAATTTCTGAGCTGAGAGCGATCTCCGGTCATATGCTTGGAGCAACCAGAGTCCAAATACCAGAGAACAATTTGGACCACCTGTTTTCAATAACAACAGTAGATAATGCATTGGAAACTATTGGTTCCGGAGTGTTAGCAGATACAGATATAGAATTATCAGAATTGCTAACATTTTTGAGACCCTTAGATTTCCTGCGTTTTCTAATGTGAGTTTTAGCACTAACAGGTTTTACTGTTCCAACTTTCTTAGGTTTTGGATTATTCGCGGGCACTACAGTGGGAGTAGACCTATTTAAAGGGCACTTAGTTCCTACAGTAGTGTCGGTGTTCCTAGTTAAAGGACACGCTTGTGTTTTGGTAGCCTTGGTACTCCTAGTTAAAGGGCACGCTTTCTTCGCTTTAGTGGGAGTGATCCTAGTTAAAGGGCACGTATTTCCTACTATAAAAAAAAGTTCTACCAGTGGGGCGCCACATCCAACCAACTTGGGTTAACACTTTTCCAGTCGGTTTCCATTCTAATCCATTTTTCCAGGCATGCATCTCATTCATATGGTCAATAAGGCAAGAATCATGACGACTAGAAAACATACATTCATTGCAATTCCAACATTTCAAATTAGAATTCACAGTAGGCTTAGAACGCTGCACAACCGCAGAGCCTTTAGGTTTAGCTACATGATTCTTTTTATTCAAAACAGAAATAACATTCCTAGGATGGGCTTCTACTTTCTTCTTCACTTGACTACTAGATGGGGGCAAGATCATATCATTCTTCTTGTTTCTCTTAAGCTTAGATCTTTGAGCCTTAGTAGTGGTGCTTACTCCTGTAGAAGGCAACACGGGAATATTAGAAGCTGGTTTTGATTCCGCCTTATCTTTAGTGACCAAAGTTTGAGATGGTTTAGTCCTAGGGCCCTTATTAAGTGGTGTAACGGCTATAAGGTTCCTTTTGATTGCACTAGAGGACGATGCTGAGACAGTGGCTGCATTATCCACAACATTCTTACCTTTTAGAGTACGAAGTGTTTCCTTTAACTCAGCCAAGACCAGATTCTTATCACAAATTTGTTCCCTCAAATCAGATATTTCCATCGACTTTCGATTCAATTGTTCAATCAATGATTGATTATGTGCAGTGGTATCAACACATGCGGGCTGTACTGAATCGAAGAGTCGTGTACTTTTCTGTTTTAAGTTATCAACTTTGGACAAAATCTTGGAAACTTGATTATCTAGATCAAGTTTAAGATTCTCAGCAGCCTCAAGTACGTTCACACAGTTAAGCTCCTTAGATTTCTCTATGTCTATCGGCAAAGATTGAGCAACCTTGTCACTTGGCTGACGCTGTTTTGATTGTAAATTTAATCGAAAATTCTTTTCAAAGTTTGCATCATCGATATTAACACCTTCGAATGACGTTTCAAAGATTTCTTGAATAAATTGTTGCTTGCATTCAAGCAAAATACAATGTGTTTGAATCTCATCAAAACGTTTTGAAAGCGAAGAATATGAATCTCGAAGCTTTAAAAATTCAGCGTCAGATTCGTGACAAGTACTATCTACCACAGTATCCACAGATTCAACATTATGCACAATAGAATCATTATCAACACTGTTATTCACACAGACAGAAACTATATCATGAGACATCACTTGCTTCAGAAGCAAATCATTTTGGCGTGAAACCCGTTCTATTTCAAGTAAACTGTTTTCATAAGCATCTTCCATTTCATTGAAAACACGTCTAACTTCTTCTATTTCCAAAAACAAATCTTGATCAATATTACGAAGACAAGCTTTAACATTGTTTACAAATGGAACAATTTCATCTCGAAACGCAGCTCTAGTGTGCTCAAAGTTCCATTCACCTTCCGTTATGGTCGTGGCCGTCGTACGTTCCAAAATGACCTTGTCAAAATCGGCTAAGTGTTGGTGAACCGTATTTAAGTTAACGGACGCCTTACTTACCGGTGGAATTAACTTCGTTAAATCCTTTTTGACGAGTGTAGGAGACGTACTAGGAAGGTTTTCATTTGACAAACTTTGGGGCACAAGAACTGTTAATTCTGCTAATTCCTTTTGTAAGCGAATGCGTGTCTTTTTCGAAAATTGATCTTTGTTATGTTGATCATAATCAATTGTATGGAATTTTGAAAGCATTTTAGAATGAGTTTCATCCCCAAGTGATTGTGTCTCCTCAGTACTACGAACAAAAGGTGCTTCTTTCGATTTTCCAATTATGGTCATATCATAAAGACCGGGAATATATTCCTGAGCTTGTTTTGCATAACCGGGATTAGGTGGTAAATCTTGAATACGTTTAAGTTCGAGTTCTTTAAATGATTTAGTTAAAAGATGAACCTTTTCTGTGGAAGAGTATTGTTTTAAAAGCTGTTGTTCTTTGAATTTAAGAAGTTTGGTAGCATTAATTTCCGATTGAACCTTTTTAGACTCGAGAGTTTCGAAATCCATTTTAAGTTTCTGAAAATCATTGACAACCGACTCTTTTTCTTTTAATTCATTGGAAAGATTAGCTTTTAATGATTCTATTTCTTTCAAGTGTTCAATCTTTTCAAAACGAAATTGGTCAAATTCAGAACATGTTATTTTCTCTTCTTGAGGGACCATTTCAAAAGTTTTGACCTTTTCTTTATGCAACGCAAGCTCAGCAGTTAGGGTGGAATTCGTATCTACGGATTGTCTGAGGGCCATATGCATTTGATCAATAATATGTTTAGGCACCATGACCAAATCATGTTGAGCATAAGATTCCATACCCGTCGTAGCATTTGGTTGAGGTTCACTCAAATGTGTAGGATTGGGTACCACATCATTTGAGTTACTAGTTCCCGAATGCTGTTCGAGTTTGTCATTTTCATGCCCAACTTGATGTTGGTTATCATCAATATTATTAGATGTGGTTGGTACCTCACTGATGACATCAGAACCGTAGTGAGAGAGATTAGCAACGAGAGCAGCTTGGGCAGAGTGAATGTCATCACAATCCGAATCGTATGCATCAAGATCATCCGCTTGATAAGTTGCATTATAAGTGGAAACAACTGCAATGCCTTCAGTATCTGCTGCCCCTAGGTCTGCAAGAAATGATAACTCCTCTGAATCCAAAATCTTCCCCTTAGACTGAGCATCAACCAAATACATCTTCTCACGAAACCATGCATCATCCCTTCTCCTTTTCGGCTGAGTGCATTCCCTAGCCATATGACCTTGTCCTCGGAAATTATAGAAAGTCACAACCTTCTTAGGACCAATAGGACTCCCATTTCCACTAGCTTGAGAATTCACAGCTTGATTGTTCCCAGTCCTTGTAGGAGGTCCATATGAATTTTGCCTTCCCTGAAAAGGTTTCACCGTCACTTGACCAACTTGAACAGTGGCTTGTTGTCGAGGATTTGATGAGGTGCGGAGCTGATTGTTTGTTGGTGGAAATCCTCTAGTTTCAACAAGTTTTGACAAGTAGGCGGTGAGATGGTTTAGAACATCAACTGGCGTATCATTTGGAGTAAAGACCGGTGCTTGGATTGGTGGAAGTTCATTAGAGTAGAAAGCTTGTGCTGGTTGTGCTTCTATTGGAAAATATCCTTGCTGAGGAGTATAGCCCAATGGAGAAGTGTTGGCTTGTGATGGTGATGTTTGATATGGTGGTTGCTGTTGAAAAGATTGTTGATGAACACTTTGTTGATATTCTTACTGTGGCATCATTGGTGGTTGATAAGATGGTTGCTGTGGTTGCTGATAGATGTGTGGTGGTGGCTGCTGCAAGTATGATGGTTGTTGATAAGTATAAGCCATGTTTTGTTGAGAAGCATACATTTCAAGTGGATCATGAACTTGAGGTGTAGACAACCGAGCCTCGATCACATGGCATTCGTGTTGTTGAAGAAAAGCTTGAAGTTGATCCACATTGGTGTTATGCAAGTCCTTAGCCAATTTAACATCCGTTACGTATTTTTTCCATTCTGGAGGAAGAGTGTTCAAATACTTGGTGTTCAATTGAAAGGTAGGGATTGCCATGCCATAGATATTAAGCTCATTCAACAATAGGGTAAATCTCAGATAGTAATCATTGAGAGTCTCCCCTGGCACATAGGCAAACTTGTCGAAAGTATCATAAAGCTTACACTCTCGTTCTTGTTTAGTTAACGAGGTGCCTTGCATTAGAACCCGAATTCTATCCCATAACTCTTTGGCAACTTTATGTTTGCTGACGAGTTTGTAGACATCTGGAGGAAGGGCTTGGAGAATGATGTTTGTAGCATACTTATCACATTTATCTTGAATCTTCATATCTCCAGTCAACTCACCCGTTGTGCGAGGACGAGTGGTCGTACCTTCCGTCACAGTACCATAATCTAATGGTTCATTGAGCACTGGTGCCCAAATTAGATGTCCATTCTCCTTGTTCAACATATAAAGTTCCATTCGGGAAGCCCATTCCTCATACATAGTCTTCACCAACATTGGTGGACGGTTATCCGTACCCGAGAGGATGGACTTATCCGTAAGAGATGTGTACTCCATTTCAATAAGTTAAGATTTACAAAGTTGATCGATCAATGAAATAAGGTTAAGTATTTTTGTGTTGTTGTGAGTTAAAACCGAGAAACAATGTTAAAATCCCCTAAAATATGTTCTCGATAAACCAAAAATTCCAAGTCAAAATCCCCTAAAGTTTGTTCGAAATTTTTTAAGGAATAATTTTTGGTTTGTCGGAATGTCTAGATCGGAATGCCAGATCGGAATGTCAGATCGGAATACCAGATCGGAATATAGCCCAGTCGAAATGTTGTTGGTATCGAAATGCCTAGATCGCAATGCAAAGCTGTCGAAATAATTCAGATCGCAAAGTCCTGTCGGAATGTTCAGATCGCAAAGCCCTATCGGAATGTTTAGATCGCAAAGCCCTATCGGAATGTTCAGATCGCAAAGCCTATCGGAATGATTCAGATCGGAATGCTCAGATCGCAAAGTAGCTGACAAAATTTAAGCAGAGTAACGACTTAAAAACTTCCTTATAGCCGTCGGAATCCCAGATCGCAAAGTATGATCGGAATGTCCAGATCGGAATAAGTAATAAAACCCACTTATCGCAATGTAGAACCAAAACCCTTTCCGATGGTGATGGTTATTGCGATGGAAGTCCACGTTTCACTTGTACTTTCCGATGGAGATTCTGCTTAAATTTTGGAATGAAGAACACACAACTTTTTTGCACTTTTGATCCAAGAAAAATGATGTTTTAACACAAACCAAGATACCAAAAACAGTTTAACACGAATCCCTATGTTACACTACTTTAAACTTCGATCAAACACCAAAAAAAAATTTGAAGTTTCGGCTAAAAACAAACCAACAATCTACGAAATGTTTAGAACACAATACTCAACACAAAAACAAACCTATATTTCATCCCAAGCTCTGATACCATTTGAAGAAATGTAAATCTATGCTTATGTTTTAGAGAGAGAAAGAGATGGTGGATTTCACTCTTTAGAGAGAGAAAGTTAAAAGGAACTATGTGTAAATTATGAAACCACACCACCCTCTCCATCAAAGGAGAGGGTTTATATACCCAAGCCCATGAGATGGGCTTGGGTTTACATTAGGCCGCCGGCCCATACACTTCATGGGCTCGGTTTTGGGCTTTGTTTAATAAATGTAAATAACTAAACTACGAGCTATAACATGGACTATTGTTGGAGTGACCGATCCTTTCTAATACGTAAAACGTATTTCCAACATAGCCTTACCCACCTTGTACACATTGTGGGATTCCCGATCACAGACCTAATGATTGTGTATATTATCCTGAGTGTGAGATTTGTGGAAGCAATGATCACACTACCTCAGGACACAATAGAATCATCATGGTCAGAAGAGGAATGCTAGCTGAGTCATCTCAAAGTAATGAATCCTCAGTCGGACTAAGCTGCAAAACATGTGGAAGCAATGTTCATTGTACCTCAGACCATGCTGAGTTTGAGTACTTCAAACGAGGTGAAAGACGTCAGGCTCTTCGAGCCAAAGGGCCTACTAAAAAGTGGGTGATGACGTATAGTCCCCAGCCGGGTCATGAACCCGGCCCATGGGTACTACCCGTATCCGGCCCATCACAGATGGGTGGAATAATGTCATTCAGGCTTATGGGCTTGAATGAACAGTAACCGCACACATGTGTGCGGCCCACGGCCCGGTGCGGCCGACATGGCCGACATAGGGTTAGACAGAATAATATTCTGTCTAGGAATATCTTTATCCCAATGGGAGAGGATATTCACTACCAGGATTAGAAGATAACAATCATTCTAATTCTGGTGATTATCTCTTCCTTGGGGCCGAAGCATCAGTGGAAACCCATTAGGGTTTCACTGCCTATAAAGGGAACCCTCAAGGGTTCCACAAAGGTATTATTACTCGTACTCTAAACTCACATAAACCCTAAATCGATTACTTACTCTCACGCCGGAGTCTAATCGTGGGAAACATTCCCACGGTAAGCCTAACGCGTGCTGTTTAGTGTGCAGGATCCCAACCAAACGATTCACTTGGTACAGGAGCCGGAGCCCAGCCAACCCGAATTTAGCCTAATTCGGGTCTAGCAAGGATCAACCAACTTTTGCATCAACAAGTTGGCGCCATCCGTGGGACCCATTACACCAAGCTAGAACAAAACCTCATCTCGAATTTTCAATGACGAAGGGGCATCCGCAAGCTAATCCCAGGAATGCGAATCCCAGGAATCGGAAGTCCCAAGGGGAAGGTATTCTCATCCCCAATCAATCGCCTAGCCGCCTCGCAGGCGGGCCTGGTAACCGTAGCAGTTTTCAGCCTGTGGGGGTGACGAGCACGATCTCTGTGACACCCCCACCCACTTCAACCCTGGATAACCCTGACCCAGGGAGTGCGCCAAACCCTCCTAACAAGGAACCGCACAGACCCTCGACAGAGGAAGAAGTGGAAGTCCTACCACTCAACGAGGAGGATCTTACTCGAGTTCTCACGCAGAACTTTGAGAGGATTTTCCCGGGAATCGCATCAAGGCTGAATCTGGGGAGGAACCTCCAATCCAGACTCAACTTTGGTGAAACCGGACCAATCACCTCCTCCCAAAATCAGAGGAAAAGGAGAGCTCGGCCTCAGGAACAGGGCACCTTTGAGGAAACCCCTCAACCTCGGAATGTGTTTGAGCGCATAGGAGATCGCCTCATACAGGAACTAACGCAGTCTCGAGAGGGAGAAAGGTCGGATGGCTCACCCGAGCGACCAAATCGAGAGCTGGCCAGAACCGCACGTCGCCCGAGTGTGTGGGATAGGATGAATACTGGGAGAAAGGCTCCTGGTTCGTCCCAAAAAAGTGGTCCCTATTCAAAGGATGGGGCACCACCGCCGTCCCCAGACCCATCCAGGGAGGACTCAGATGACCATCCGCCTAAGCGTCGCCGGCCTAGGCGCACCCCACCACCACCACCAAACAATGATGATTATTATGGTGGCCCTTACTATCGAGACGCGGAAGCGGAGGATCTTTCGCGTCCATGGTGTGAGCCGTGGGATGACCCTAGGCTCACCCGACCATGGGCGGACCCCAGGGAGGACCCGTTCACCCTCCGCATACGGAACTATTCTGAGGACACTAAACGTCGCATGCCGGCGTGTATTAAGACATATGATGGATCCGGTGATCCGGTGGATCACCTTAAAATATTTGACACGCAGGCTAAAATTGAGCGATGGCCCATGCCTATATGGTGCCAAATGTTCAATTCAACCCTGATCGGAAATGCTCGTGACTGGTTTGAGGCACTCCCTCCACGGAGCATTGATAGTTTCACGGAACTACGCACTGCGTTTGAGAACAATTATACTTAGAGGAAGAAGTATAATAGGGACCCGGTCTCATTGGCAACTGTCAAACAACGGCCGGGGGAGTCCATAGAAGCCTTCACTGAACGCTTCAATGATGAGTGCACGCGCACAAGAACAATGTCGGAGCTCCTGAAAATATCTGATTACATGCATGCCATAACAGACAGAGAATTGATCAGGCGCCTCAATGACAAGCGTCCAGAGAGATATGATGACCTCATGGAAAGGGTCAGAAATTTCATAGAAGGAGAAACAGCTGTGGCCGCGGCCTACCCATCCCGAGGAAATGGGTATCGGTCAAATGACGAGTCCCGGAGACAGTCGGGCGGTCAAGGTAATCAGAACAATAACAAGGGCTCAGACTATAAGAGCCAAAGCAAAGGAGGACGGTCGGATGATAAGTTTACCCCCCTAAAGATGTCCTACCGGGAGATCTTGCTGACAGAAGGGGCGAACTTTCCAAGGCCTCCGCCAATGGCCACTCCCCCGGAACGTTGGCAAGGAAGTCGCTTCTGCGAGTTCCATAATGACAAAGGCCATGGCACGGAGGAGTGCATCCAGCTCAAGAAGCATATTGAGTCACTGATCAAATCAGGTAAACTCAAGCACCTAGTTAAGGATTGGAAGGATGGAAAAGACAACAACAAAAAGTATGATAAGAAGGATCCCCAAAAGGACAAACCTTCGACTATATACATGATCCAATCCAGACAACGCCGTACGAGGCAGAAAGTTGGCCAAAAATTTTCACGCGGCAGGGAAATCTCGTTCCCTCTCATCACGGCAAGCGATGTGATCGATGCGCCTCTCACTATTGAGATAAGCATTGGAACACACAATGTTCGTCGCATGTATGTGGATGGAGGATCGTCAGCAGAGGTACTGTATGAACACTGTTTCATGCAGTTATGCCCAGAAATAAGAAGCCAATTAGTACCGGCCACGTCGCCGCTTACTGGCTTTAGTGGAGACACTATTTGGCCGATAGGGCAATTACGTTTGCTTGTAACCATTGGGAATGAGGAACATTCCACTACGGCGTGGATGAACTTCATGGTGATACGCTCACACTCTCCTTACAATGGGATCATAGGCAGGCCGGGCATTTTGGCTATACGGGCGGTACCCTCTACGGCACACGGAATGATCAAATTCCCCGTGGAGGGGGGAATTGTTACCATTTACAACACAATCGTACCGGCATCCGAGTGTCACATCGTGACAACACCGACTCCACCTGTTCTGCCCAAAGATGGAACACCACCTCCTAATTGGAAGGTGGCCATTCACCCTGACTATCCGGAACAGGGAGTATCCATAGGAGGGGCGCTATCGGATGACGGCAAAAGGGCCATGTGCTCTCTTTTAAGTGCAAATCTAGATATATTCGCATGGGAGCCAAAGCATATGACAGGTGTGCCACGTGCGATAGCAGAGCATAAGCTCCAGATCGGCCAAGGGTACCAACCCATCAAGCAAAAGAAGCGCGGCCAGGCGCCTGAGCGCAGCCAAGTAATATTGGAGGAGGTACGGAAACTAGTGGATGTAGGCATCATGCGCGAGGTATACTACCACGAGTGGTTGTCCAATCCAGTCATGGTCAAGAAGCATGACGGAAGTTGGCGCATGTGTGTGGATTTTACGGATCTAAACAAGGCTTGCCCACAGGACTGTTACCCGTTACCGGAAATCGACTGGAAGGTGGAGTCCCTATGTGGGTATCTTTTTAAATGCTTTTTGGACGCGTATAAAGGATATCATCAAATCCAGATGACGGAGGAGGATGCAGAAAAACGGCGTTCCATACGAGCCAGGGCGTGTATTGCTATACGAAAATGCCGTTTGGACTGAAGAACGCCGGTGCTACATATCAGCGGTTGGTGGACAAAGCTTTTGAATCACAGATAGGCCGCAACTTGGAAGTCTATGTTGATGACTTGGTGATAAAAAGTCACACGGAGGAGGCACTCCTCCGAGATGTCCAAGAGACATTCGACACTCTGAGAAGGATTAACATGAAGTTAAATCCAAAGAAATGTACGTTTGGAGCAACTGAGGGGATGTTCCTCGGATATTTGATTGATCCAAACGGCATCAAACCTTGCCCAGAGAAGACGGATGCAGTGATGCAACTGCCATCCCCGCAGACACGGAAGGAGGTGCAATCCTTAAATGGGAAGTTAGCCAGACTGAATAGGTTCCTATCTAAATCCGCAGAGAAGTCATTACCTCTATTTAAGACACTCAAGAAGTGCATTAGAAAGGGAGACTTCCGGTGGACGAAGGAATCTGAGAAAGCCTTCGGCCAACTCAAGCAGCATCTTGCATCTCTCCCTATGCTAGTAGCTCCCCGGCCAAAGGAGGAACTCATTATGTATCTCTCAGCTACTCATGGCGCAATAAGCGCGGTACTTATGACGGATAGAGATACAGTACAAACTCCGGTCTACTTTATAAGTAGAATACTACAAGGGCCGGAGTTGAATTACTCCTCCATGGAAAAATTGGTATTAGCACTAGTGTTTGCTACAAAGCGGTTGCGCCGGTACTTTCAGGCGCACCCGATTGTAGTCATTACGGATCAGCCAATCAAGCAGGTTATCTCTAGAGCAGATGTGGCAGGGAGGCTACAGAAATGGAGCATCCTGTTGGGGGAGCACAATATATCTTACAGGCCAAGGACGGCTGTTAAAGGCCAGATCCTGGCAGATTTCCTGATCGAGAAGCCGGATGAGGAAGGCGGAGTCATCAAGCAAGACGAGATCCCAACAGAACCATGGGTGTTATTCACGGACGGATCTTCGTGTACGGACGGGTCCGGAGCAGGTCTCATCCTCACAAATCCAGAAGGAATGGAATTCACGTATGCCCTCCGTTTTGAGTTCACAGCCACCAACAACGAAGCGGAATATGAAGCATTAATTGCGGGTTTAAAAATCGCCGCTAGAATGGGAGTCCGCAACCTTGAGGCCTACGTGGACTCACGGCTTGTAGCGAACCATATTCTAGGTGTGTATGTGGCTAAGGAGGACAACATGGTCAGGTACTTGGAAAAAGTCAAGTCGCTAATCGCGACTTTCAGTAATTTTTCCATCAAGCAGGTGCCAAGAGGCGAGAACAAGAAGGCGGACGCTCTTAGCAAGATCACATCCACAAGCTTCGCTCACTTATCTAAACAAGTCTTGGTGGAAATACTCAAGGAGAAATCTATAACGGAAGGGGAGGTTGCTGCTATAGTTGAAGAGGATGGACCTACATGGATGACCCCAATTATCAACTATTTGACTAGTGAGACCCTTCCAGACGAGGAAAAAGCAGCACGACGTATAAGAAGGAAGGCGCAGCATTTCGAACTTCGAGAAGGCATCCTTTACAAACGCTCTTTCTTGCAGCCGTGGTTGTGGTGTGTTGGACCACGTCAGGCCGCTTACGTAATCAGTGACATACACGAAGGGTTGTACGGCATGCATGCAGGTCCACGATCCGTGGTAGCCAGAGCCTTACGAACAGGATATTATTGGCCCACCATGCACAGAGACGCGCGCGACATGATTCGCAAGTGTAGTGATTGCCAAGTGCATAGGCCAGTACCGCGACACCCGCAGCAGGAGCTTACACCTATCACGTCCCCATGGCCATTCTATAAGTGGGGAATTGACATTGCAGGACCATTTCCTGTAGCTGCGAGGGGAGTTAAATTCTTGATTGTTGCAATGGACTACTTCACACGATGGATAGAGGCCAAGGCAGTCAAGTCTATCACAGGCAAACAAGTTAAGAAGTTTGTTTGGGAACATATTGTGTGCCGTTTTGGTTTACCAGGAGAAATCATCTCGGATAACGGCAAGCAGTTCACGGACAACCCGTTCAAAGATTGGTGTGCATCATTGAACATCAAGCGTCGCTTCGCATCTGTTAAGCATCCGCAGACAAACGGCCTCGTCGAACGAGCTAATAGAAGCTTGGGGAATGGCATCAAGGCGCGTCTGGATGAACGAAGTGGTAAATGGGTCGATGAGTTATCACATGTGCTATGGGCGCATAGAACTATGATCAAAACAGCCAACGGAGATACTCCATTTGCATTGGCTTACGGCACTGAAGCTGTTATACCAGCAGAAATAGGAATGCCTACCATCCGCACGGCGGAGGTTAATGTCGTCATGAACGATGAACAGCTGCGAATCAACCTGGATCTGTTGGAAGAAAAAGGGAAATAGCAGCCATCAATGAGGCTAAGTCCAAGGCTAAGATGAAAGCTTATTATGACGCCAAGGTCAAGGGTGTTTCCTTTCGGCCGGGAGACTACGTCTATCGTGCTAACGAAGCAAGTCGAGCGGAGAACACAGGAAAGCTGGGCCCTAAGTGAGAAGGACCGTATGAAGTCACTGAAGCCTTGGGACGAGGCGCGTACAAGCTACGTGACATGGATGGCCGCGATCTTGAGCGCACAAGGAACATTTCCAATCTCAAAAGGTGCTATCTTTGAAAGCTACGGCTTCCGCATGGGAACTTCGCTATGTGTGATCTTAATAAAGAACCATGCGGTTTTATCTGTTTTGTTTTGTCTTATGTTTGTTTAGATTCCTTTCTTGTTCTTTAGGACTTGTCATTATTGTTCAAACAAAAGTGTAAACGTTCTAATAAAATGCCGTGGTGCCTAGCTAGCTCCACGGCCTGTTTCGTGCAAATCATTTTTTAGATTTTTGTTAGTCGTATGAATTTTACTTATATCATAATATGTCATGTTTTATTCATATGCATTCTTTCAAACATACTGTACATGTACTATACGCCTCCAGGCGGGGTAAGAGGATTAAGTGAACCTACTAATTCAACTTGCCGCGTAAGAGGGATGTAACCCCAGCCGCACGGATCATGTATCCTTACTAGACACCTTGCTCACAAGACGTTCTGCAGCCGCACAGTGCTCCGCATAGTAAAGACGCACGTCGCATGTCTAGTAAATTATAGACTTGCATGTATTTTCTTTCTTTGTGTGTAAGACGTGATATATCATGCAGTATTGTCGTACAATATTTAAACACCGTCAAAATACACAAGTTTCCAAAATAGATAAACAAAATTGCCGTGGTTACTCACGGACTTATATACAAAATACAAATATTGTTAGCCGTGTACATGCACGGACGAATAGAAACAATAAATATTCAGAGGTTACAAACCAAAGTGTCTGGAAGGGATCATAAAGTAGGAGCATCCTACATAGAGGGGAATAACTTACCCATTGCCACTTGCTCTTCGACCAGACATGACAACCATTCATCACTTTCTTTCCGCTTCTGGGCTTGAGCCGCAGTCCTCTCTAGCACCACACTTAAGGGTTCTTCGTCAAGCACGATCCTGGTTACGTCCTCGTATATGGGGAGCGTCAGGTGGCTGGGGGATGGAGTGAAGGAAGCACGGGAGGACGTGCTAGGACTGAGCCTTCCCATAATTTCCATATTTGACGCATCTTTGGTGGCCTCTAGCTCGTCCAGGAACAGATAGTGCAGATCTCGCATCGCGGCCATGGAGGCAGTCATCTGGCTAGCAGCTTCAGGCTTAAAGAAGGCATGATTGGTAACGTCCCCCCCTTTTTGTGATCAGCTCAGCGGCCTCAACCATTCCCTCATGACGACCGTGGTCAATCCCATCGGACACAAGGCTTGCAAATTGTTGCACAAATTCTGGGGCCTCTAAGACCTTCATGACGGCCAGGCGTGCTCTATGCCCGACCATCCACCTATGGCCGACAATAGCTGTTAGCAGTTGGGGGCATAGCACGTTATCACGCTCCGCATTGAGGGCATCAATCATCAACTCTTTTTGGGCAAACGCCTCTTTCAGCTCTTGGATGACAGCCCTCTCATTGGCAAGTTCCCCTTGTACTTTCTCCATGCTTTGGACGGCCAGGTGCGCGTCTTCTAGTTTCTTGCTCAGCACGTCCACTTGGCTGGAATACGAGTGGGCAGAAGCTTCCGCCGTGGCTACCTATAAGGAAAAAACGTGTTAGCATATATTTCTTTTTTATAAACGGGGGCGGTGCGGCACAGATATGTACCTTGGTGGTTGCAGCATCTAGTTGTGACTCAAGATTGGCTACTTGTTGGTCGTATTCATTCGCGCGGGCCGACTGTTTTTTAATGGTCACCTCGGCATTGGCCAGTTGGGATTGGAGGTCGGCAATTTGAGCTTCATTATCTTCAATCATCTTCTCCCTCCGTCCAACTTTCCTCTTGAGAGAGTCAACATGCCCGAGAGCGGCTTCAAACCTAACCCTCATCGAGGTTCCCATCGCAATTTGGTGTACCAGGGTACCATTGTACTCATCCGCCAAGTCTGCATGACTGAGCGAATTTACCTCTCGCACCAAGCTTGGTGGTATGCAATTGTTGAGGTACTCCCGGCACTCATCAACGTCCCTCAGTCGTGACGCCGTGGTAATATTCCATACAGGATTGAACGGTTGAGGGGCGCCGGACGCGGGAAAATCTTGGGAGGCTGTGGGTGAACCTTCTTCAAATACAGGGCCGGACTTTGTGGGGGCCGTAGGGTCTCCTTCCATTTCTTTCCCTTTCCCCTTATCAACTTGGGTGTCAGAAGGAGGTGCGGCACCAGTCTGGTCGTCCCTGTGAAACAAGTATTAGGAAATATCTTAAGTATTGCTTACTAGGAAACTTGTCATTCTTACATATTAGGATGGGGTCTTACATGTCGTTTCTTGCTAATTCGGAGGCGGTTGGGGCAATCTGAGTGACGGGATCGACATGAGCGGCCCGGTTAGCCTTGGAACCCTAGGTAGCACTCCCGACAGATTGATACAAGGGGTGGTCTTCTCGAAGTCTCTTGGCAGGAGCGTTGTGCTCGCCAATCTCGACTGAAGCAGTTCTCCTCGCACGGTTACTTCTTTTTCGGGTACGCCTAGCGACGGGCTGCGTTGTTTCGTCGATCTCCTCCTCGACTTCATCTTCTTCCTCTTCTTCCAGGTTGACTTGTTGTTGTACTTCTTCATCGTCATCGCCCATCAGTCGGCGAATGCTGGAGGTGGTTAATTCAATGTTATCCCCCTGTTGCTCCCTATGTGGTGAGGAGGGCCCAGCTCCTCCTTCATTCACCTGGTTCTCACCATCAACATTGTTTCCATGATCTTCCTCGTCCGAATGAGGATCTGGCACGGCTTCAAGAGCAACCGTCACGGGTCAGGTATGCTCAAGAAGGGGTTGTTCATTCTCACGGAGAGGACGAAGACCCTCTGGTACAAGCTTCGGGTCGCCTTGGCGCAAAAGTCCAAAGAAGTTCATTTCTGTTCAGCACAAAACAACATATGTTAGCTATTTATCAAATAATTGTATGCATTTTTTGCGTACGGATGTTAGCCTACCTTCGCCCTGCCTTCTCCAAAAAACGGGATACCTATTGGATGGACCAAAGTAATTGCGGCTAATCCCTAGCAAACATAGGAATGATTCGGGAAGTTTTCTATGGAACCCAGTCCTATTCAGATCTAACTCTTGGGAATGACGGGGGTTGTATGTACTTGTGTGCGGCTTGGGGTCGTGAGGAATCCTAGTTCTAATGATATAATCGCCCGGCCTCACCACTGCGTCAATGAAAAAGTAGTGATCATACCAATTTTTCAATGAATCCATTGGTTTATTGTGCGATTGGGGACTGTTGGAGGCTCGTTTCTTAAAAGATACCCAACCGTTTACTATGTTGGGAACATAAAAGAGCCGGAATAATTCTACGGTTGGGGGGATTCTCCTAGCACGGCAGAGGATTTCGAATTGACTAATCTTACAGGCACCTATGCAGTGGAGCTGACTAATGTGTACATTATAGTATCCTAACAGATCTATGAGAAAGTGGGTGAAGGGGATGCGGTAATTAGCCGCATCAAAGAGGCGAGTATACAGGCCAATCTTACCTGTTGGAGCCTCAGTTATGAGGTCTCCAGCGCCAGGAAGTGAGGGGTGTAGGTTGGTAGGGATGAAATAATTTGTACAAAAGTGGTTTAATTGGTCTTGGGTCATGACATTCAGCACGGATCCAATGGTAGGGCTGTTTCTATGAGCCATTACTAAAAAAAAGTGTAAGGACGTGGTGTTCTAACCTGCGTGTGAAGGGATCCGTGCGTATTGGGTTCAAGCTAGGAGGAACGCTTTAATGGCAGAAATGGAGGTTATAACTGTGTGTTTCACACAGCCGTGGGGGTGGCTTATTTATAGGGTTGCCTCATAGGTCACGACCTGTTGGATGTGTGACACGTGTCTGCCACTATTCTTAATCGTGTGGCTAGGGGGCAAGTGGCAAGTGAAAAGTCAGGAGGGACCCACGGGCCACTTCTGACTCAAACGTTTGCACTGCTCAAGGTTCTGACTGTCTGTACTTTTGTCAGTCAAACAAGTCAGATGAACAGTTGTTCATGTCGGGTTATGCGGCTCTTACGTAAGACTTGACATTTAATGTTATATTTAATTTGTCTCGGTCGCTATATGCGGCTGAGATATTGATGCAATCACTTCCTAAGCCAGGTTGCCACGTGCGGCCGATACAAATTCTTGAACAAATTGTTATCTTGTTGTTCCCTTGGTACGTCCGGGGAGCATCTTGGTAGTCTTGAGGTTACATCTATGGTCGTAACAACTAGACTGGGGGGACATGATGACGTATAGTCCCCAGCCGGGTCATGAACCCGGCCCATGGGTACTACCCGTATCCGGCCCATCACAGATGGGTCGAATAATGTCATTCAGGCTTATGGGCTTGAATGAACAGTAACCGCACACATGTGTGCGGCCCACGGCCCGGTGCGGCCGACATGGCCGACATAGGGTTAGACAGAATAATATTCTGTCTAGGAATATCTTTATCCCAATGGGAGAGGATATTCACTACCAAGATTAGAAGATAACAATCATTCTAATTCTGGTGATTATCTCTTCCTTGGGGCCGAAGCATCAGTGGAAGCCCATTAGGGTTTCACTGCCTATAAAGGGAACCCTCAAGGGTTCCACAAAGGTATTATTACTTGTAATCTAAACTCACATAAACCCTAAATCGATTACTTACTCTCACGCCGGAGTCTAATCGTGGGAAACATTCCCACGGTATGCCTAACGCGTGATGTTTAGTGTGCAGGATCCCAACCAAACGATTCACTTGGTGCAGGAGCCGGAGCCCAGCCAACCCGAATTAAGCCTAATTCGGGTCTAGCAAGGATCAACCAACTTTTGCATCAACAGTGGGCTCACAAGAGAAACTAATCCACCTCGTTATTTTTGAAGAAACACTTCAAGGAGCATGTCTGGTACTTAGACAGTAGGTGTTCAAGAAGTATGACAGGGGTCAAAAGTTATCTGCACAAATACGTGGAGCAACCAGGTCCTAAGGTAGTATTCGATGATAATTCATCTTGTGTTACTGAGGGATATGGTTCAATTAAATGTGGTGGAATAGTTTTCTCAAAAGTGGCGTTTGTAAACGGTCTGAAGTACAATCTCATCAGTATCAGCCAACTGTGTGATGCTAAGTACATCGTTCAGTTTGATGATAAGCAAGGTACAATCTTCAATGCTAACAAAGAAATTGTGTTGACTGCTCCAAGAAGATATGATGTATATGTCCTAGACATGTCATCTGTAACAAACTCAGGAGCATGCTTCTTTGCTAAAGCCTAAGACTCTGTCAATTGGCTTTGGCATAAGAGACTGTCACATCTAAATTTCAAAGATATGAACAAACTTGCAAAACAAATCAAAGTTCTTGGCTTACCTTCTCTTGTGTATGCAAAAGACAAACCTTGTTCAGCCTGTAAAAAAGGTAAACACAAGAGAGCTTCTTTTAAGCCAAAACAAAACTTTTCTATCAGGAAGTGTCTTCATCTTCTTCATATGGACTTGTTTGGACCAGTCAGTCCAATGTCTATAAATCATGAGAAGTATACTCTTGTGATTGTTGATGAATACTCTAGATACACTTGGGTATACTTCCTAAAAAAGAAGAGTCAAGCTCCTGAATTCATAATGTCTTTTATCAGGCAAGTAGAAAATCAAAATGATACTAAAGTTAAACAAATACGAACTGATAATGGAACAAAATTCAGGAACCAAGAGCTTGAGAGTTTTTGTGATGAGAAAGGAATTTCTCAGAACTTCTCTTCTCCTTACACACCTGAACAAAATGGTGTGGCTGAAAGGAAGAATAGAACTCTCATTGAATCTGCTCGAACCATGCTTAATGGATCCCATCTTTCAAAACACTTCTGGACTGAGGCTGTAAAAATAGCTTGCTATACTCAGAACAGATGTATCATTGTCAAAAGACATGATAAGACTCCTTATGAAATATTCAGGGAAAGGATTCAAGATATCAGCTACTTTCATGTGTTTGGTTGTCCTGTGTTCATTCACAATCAAAAGGACCATCTTGGTAAATTTGATGCCAAAGCTAATGATGGATACTTTCTTGGATACTTTTGTCTCCAAAGCCTTCAGGGTCTTTAACACAAGGAGACAAGAGATTGAGGAGTCATTTCATGTCACCTTTGATGAAAGTATGGATGCCATTAACTTCCCAAACCAATCAATGGAAGAAATAGGGATCAATGACTCATCAAGATATCCTCCTGATGAGTATGAACATTGTCCCTCAAAACAGTATCAAACTGATGCTGATATTTCCTTCCATATATCACCTCATAATAGGTCAATTGATAATTTAATCACACCTCAACATGTCCTTGAAGTTATCACTTCTCAAGCTAATGAATCAAACAATTCACCCATCTATGAAAACACTGAAGGGACAAGTGATGAAAATATTGAATCCCCTATTACTGAAAATCCTTTAGAAGGAGGTGATGTCCCAGTACAATGTACTGAATCTCTGGTCCCTGATAATCACCAACCATCAACAAGCTCTAATCCAAGTCCTCAGGGCAGATGGTCAAGACAACAACACATAGAGCTTGTAAACATAATTGGTGAGGTATTTGAGGGGATGCTCACACGCAGTCAGGCTGCTAAACTCTCTACTGCCTCAGCCCATAAATGTCTGTTTGCAGACTTTCTCTCTGAAATTGAACCAAAGAAGGTTTTAGAGGCCCTGACACATCCAGGGCGGGTTGAGGCCATGCAAGAAGAGCTCAACCAATTCCTCAGGAACAAAGTATGGGAACTAGTTCCTCTCCCTAAAGGGAAATCATCTCTTGGTACAAAATGGGTATTTAAAAACAAGACTGATGAAGATGGAATTGTCATAAAAAACAAAGCTAGGCTGGTTGTTCAGGGTGTGGTCAACTTGAAGGGATCGACTATGAGGAAACCTTCGCCCCTGTAGCAAGAATGGAAGCCATCAGGATCTTCCTTGATTATGCTACCTACATGAACTTCAAAGTTTTCCAAATGGCTGTAAAAAGTGCCTTCCTGAATGGAAAGATCATTGAAGAAGTTTATGTTGCTCAGCCTCCTGGTTTTGAGAGTTCTGAGTTCCCAAACCATGTTTGTAAACTTGGCAAAGCCCTTTATGGACTGAAACAAGCACCAAGGACATGGTATGAAACTCTCTCTACATTCCTGATAATGAACAAATTTGTCAGGGGGAAGATAGACAACAACTTGTTTATCTTTAGAACCAAGGAGGATGTTCTACTAGTTCAGATATATGTTGATGACATCATATTCGAATCTACTAACTATGATCTTTGTAGAAAGTTGAAAAACTTATGACAAATAAATTTGAAATGAGTATGATGTATGAATTAACATATTTTCTTGGACTACAAATCAAACAGGGGGACAAGGGGATCTCAGTCTGTCAAGAAAAATACACCAGAGAAATACTTAAGAAATATGATATCTCTGAGTGTGCTTCAGTAAAGACTCCCATGGTTCCCCACAACAACTTAGGTCCTGATCTTGCTGGTAAACCAGTCAATCAAACCTTATTCAGAGGAATGATTGGATCATTAATGTACCTAACTGCAACCAGGCCTGATAATTCAGTTCTCAACAATCTTATGTGCAAGATATCAGGCCAATCCCAAAGAATCACATCTTACTGCTATTAAACGAATCTTCAGGTACCTGAAGGGTACTCCCTCACTGGGTCTATGGTATCCTCGTTGTTCAGGCTTCGATCTTAAAGGATACTCAGACTCAGACTATGCTGGCTGCAACATGGATAGAAAAAGTACCTCAGGTGCATGTCAATTCCTTGGTGGTAAGCTAGTATGTTGGAGTGCAAAGAAACATCAGTCAGTCGCAATGTCCTCTGTTGAGGCTGAATACGTGGCAGCCGCTGGTTGTTGTGCAAACATCCTTTGAATGAAAAGTCAACTCAGGGACTATAATGTGGAATACAAAGTAGTTCCTATCTTTTGTGACAACACCAGTGCAATTGCCATTTCAAATAATCCAGTCCTACATTCAAGGAATAAACACATTGACATAAGATATCACTTCCTCAGGGATCACATCTTAAAAGGAGATATTGAATTACACTTCATCCCCACTGAATATCAGCTAGCTGATATTTTTACCAAACCTTTGGATGAACCAATGTTCACTAGACTGAAAGCTGAACTTGGTATGCTGAATATTGATTAATCAGTCTCCCTGATGACATTTGATTTAGTAAAATGTATATTCTTTATCTTCTCTCTGAGTAAATATATCTTATTGTCCTCCCTTTGACACTGAGGTACATTAAATGATGTAACTAAATGCTCTAAGGATTTAGTTACTTAATGTCCTAGGTTGGTGAGTCACAATATTAAATAAGGAACATATATTCCTTCAATAAATTGTCATAAAAACAGTCAAAGGGTCACTCATGACAAGTATCCCACTAAGCATTAAATGCTTACCCTTTTTCTAGCAAATTCCGTTGTAATAACATCCTTTCAAATGCATGTGACCCCACGTCATCTCTGGAAAAAGCGTTATCTTTGCAGTAATGGAACAGTTGCCAAGAAAATAGGGGGGACCACTTGTACGCTTTCATTAAATGCGGATGTGAAAAGAAATTACAGCAAATAAAAATCTTCTTCACATCTGAGCCTATAAATACCCCCACAATCACAACAAACACACACACAAAGCACTTGCAATTTTACTTTCCCAAAATTTTCTCTCAAAGAAAAGGTGTGTGTGTTCAAACTAGTTTCTAGCAAAGGTTTCTTGTAAACAAGGCGATCACATTAATCACTCGTTACATTGTTATATAGCACAAACAATCAAGGTTACCTATTGTTTATAACTCTTGATCCTTTTTATAAGGCAAAAGTTCTCATTAGGTCACTTGGTGAATCCTGTTGTATTATAACAAGAAACAAGTCTTGATTTGATTTCCACAAATTGCCATTATCCTTCTTCAAATCTTTAAAATCTATCTTTAATGGCAATATCCAAGGCTATCAAATATGCCCCTCAAGCTGAACATCTCACCAATGAGGGTGTCCATTTTGCAGGAAACAACTATGAGGGAAATTTCAATTACCCAAGTAGTGTATCAGCCTACAAACCAATTTGCAAATTTTTGAAAAACTGTGATTGGGCTGATGCTTTTACAAAAACCTCCTCAGTCTTCTACCATGAATATCTCAGGGAGTTCTGGTTTACGGCTGTGGTTGTAACCCCTACCCAAGGTCCTGAAGGATCTCAGGGGTCTGCGATCAAGTCACATAAGAACTGTGTCATCATGTTCACTACAAACAATGGGAAGACACCATTGATTTTAGACTTCAAAACATTTTGTCAAAGCTGTGGACTTGATTATAACAATGGAAAGTATGTTGCACATCCTGACATGGAGTCAGTTAAAAAAGGACTAAAAGAAATCGGGGTCCCTGAGTTACTTATGACTAAAACCCCATTGATCAAAACTGCTTTCCCCATGGCTTGGAGGATCCTGGTCACTTTTGTGATTCAGGTGATCGGTGGGAACTACTCATCTACTGAGCAAGTTAATTCTACTCAGCAGATGCTAATCTACAGTCTTATTAATGGACTGAAGATTAACATAGGAGAGATTGTTTATAATGATCTCGTAACCAGGCTCCTAAAGGAGTAATAACAAGATTTTTGCTAGTTGAAAGTTCGTTTTCTCGGTGTCTAATCGAATTGATTTCCGGTTAATTGTGTGAGATTAGTTGTTCTTGGTGAAACAAATATTTGTTTGGTTTTGGTAAAATAAATGTGCAAGACTTAAAAATAAATGACAAGTAATTAAAACTACAACTAGTTAAAATGTAAATCGGTGCAATATTTAAAACTTGGAAAGTAAATGACGAGAACTTAAATGACGAAAAAGTAAAACTTAGCGAAAAGTAAATCGAAAATTTAATAAAAATACAAAGCGAAGTTAAAATGACTTACAGAAAATAAAACGAGAAACATTAACCCTTTAACTAGAACAAAGCATTAAAACAAACCAAAACCACCCGATCGGAATGTATTCCGATCGGATGATCGGAAAGTTGGAAAAGAGTCCAATCGGAATCCACTTAAACTGACCAGATCGGAATGTTGATACGATTCCCAATCGGAATACATGGAAAAGAACACTAATCGGAATATCTAAATAGGTCCAATCGGAATGTTGACAAAACCCACCATCGGAATACTAAAAACAAGCATTGATCGGAAAGTGTAAAAGGGGCAGATCGGAAAATTTAAAACCCTTTTCCGATTGGACTCAATCGGAAAGAGGGGAGGGCCGGTCGGAATACAGTGATCGGAAAAGGGTTATAAAAACCCTTTCCGATTGGTTACTTTGATCCGAAATATAAGCTATATCAAAAAGCTATGAAAATAAGCTTCTAACCAAAACTAGCACGAATCTCAAGTGAAATCAATCGAATAAGCACAAATATAACTTAACAAAACTTAAAAGAAACAACTTTTGAATAAAAACATAAAGAAATGAACTTTTAAGTGCGAAAACATGAATGAACAACACGGATCAAATGTAAATCGCACCAAAAGTAGATTAGAATCAAGAAAGGAAGATGAGAGATTAAGACAAGAAAAGTAAAGATTAAAGATTAAAGATTAAATGATGAAAACTTACTTGAAAATTAAATAATTAAAAATGCATAACATTTAATTAAAGTGAAAGAAATGAAATGACAAGAAAATGAAAAAATGGTGGAAGAGTGGCTTGTCAAGCCACCAACACTCTAAAACAAATGAGGTTGGTTCTATTTATAGGGAGATTAGGGAGGAGCTTAGGAAGCTTCCTCCCTCTTTCTTCTTTCTCTTAATTGCACGCTTAGGTCCCTGATCTTCTTAATCTTTCGTTAATCTTCTTAATACTTGGACTTTGTCTTGGGATTTCTTCAAACTCGTCTTGTATTTTCTTCATAAATAAGACTCGAGTTCTTCGGTTTTTTAGTAAACTTCCGTCTTTGACTTTTTCTTCGATAAATCTTCAGAATTGGTCTTGGACTTCCGTTCTTTTTCCTCTTTTGATCTTTCGACTTCATCTTTCGTCTTTTTCCTTGATAAAAGCCCGTGAATGCCGTGTTTTCTCCACTTTTCACCTTTTCGTCCTAAATCACAACAAAAAACACAAACCACGCATAATTCCGACATAAATGATATAAAATACACGTTTTGGCTCGGTTGTTATTGCAATTAAGTGGTAAAAAGGATGGGTGTTTTCACACCTATCAAATCCCCTACACTTAACCATTGCAATGTCCTCATGCAATGCATTAGTTACAAAGCAAGATTACATTTTCCATCATAATCAATCCACGTTGGCCTTTATTAAAGAAATAGAAAATTATAATCATACAAAGTAAAGAAATCAAAAACATACCTTGGGTTTTTGAAAATGTTGTGAATGATCATCATCCTCAAGTTTCACGTTCCCCATACCAAGCTTAAAAACGAGATCATTGTTATTATAAGTTAGTAAACTAACACGAACTCATGTGGGCCAATTATTCACTTAGGCTCCGTTATTCCTAGGTGTATCTCTTATATTTTATTTTTGTCTTGAATGATCACGAGGATACATTGTTTGACTTATTTTGATAGTTATTTAGTCTGAAAATAAAGTGCACGATTTAATCAATAGTTAGCTAAAGGACCAAATCTTTTAAAACTGATTCTCGGGATATCAAAAAGTTCATATCTTGGCATAACTTGGTTCGCGATTTGAGACCTTTCTCGGGCCGATATTTGGCAGCGACTTCATACTTTGAATCTTCGAGAGACGTTCTTGAAATTATGGTCTTCTCTTCATAATAGGAATTTCTTCACTTGAAGTTTTTGAGAGATTCTTCATCTTTGGACCACGACTTCTTCATTTTTTCTCCAATCTTTATTTTGGACTTTGATATACAACGATCCGTCTCCTTTTAGGACTTGGATCTATTTATCCTCATACCTTGTTAGGGTCTTTTCGGATAGACTTCTCCATGACTTTTGGGGAGTTCTTGCTTTTCGTCATGTGTCTTGATCCTTCATATTGATTTTCGATAAATGATTCTTCACATCACTTTTGGATCTTTAGCAACAAAATGTAGCCCTCATGCCTTGTTAGGGCCTTTTCGGACTCGCCAATCTTCGCGCCCCGCTTCATAAGTTATGCCTTGGCTATGAACTCTCGTCATTACCGAGCAACTTTTAAACGATCTAGGGCTAAAAGCTAAGTAACCTTTTAAATCGTACAACCTTATTTATTAGCAGATTAATTTATTAACAAGCGGAGGGAGAATAGGCTCATAATTAACTCACATAAATTCACGAAAGAATACCGAACTTATAATTGACTCTATCATCTCTCGTTCTCCACAGTTTAAAATCTCAAGGAATGAGACTCGTGGATGCTTAGCCTATTAAATCAAAGTTTTGGGTTTTCGAGTCGCCTATAGGATCTTGCAAATTCTTAGACTTTTTCAAGTTTAGAAATCGCGTTTTAAAGTTCCCTTGATAAACGACTCTCTAGGATCAATTATAGGAACTTGCGAAAAGTTCTTGTTCTTAACCCGTGAGAGTTAAGACTTTCACGTTTTATAGCTCCCTAAATAAAAGCCTAGCAAAACTTGATTTAAACACGTTAAGGATACTAGCTAGAGTAAACTTAGGTAAGTAAACTCGGGTTGAGTCAAAAGATTCACAACGTTTGAAAATTAAAACCACTTATTTAAAATTTACTCTAATAAGGAAAGAAAATAAACATAACAAAGGAAAATACAACTATACAACTAGGCCAACATAGATTAAAAATTTTGAAAAATGTCGAAAAATCAAATTTTCCGGTTAAAATGAGGACAAATACAAGGAAAAGAACCACTTAACTTCGATAGAAGTCCCCCCTACACTTAATATAAACATTGTCCTCAATGTTTAAGCATGTGGGAGTAAACTCCCCTACACTTAGGACATTGTGCACTTTGTTTAAATCTTGTTAAGGAAAAGACAACTAAAGAGATTCCTATTTTAATATTGAGAAATATAAAATAGTGAATCGAAAAGAGTTTAGGATAGAACCGGGAAGAAGGGAACACGGAGTCACGGTTCGTCAAAAGTCATCAAGAGTGTGTCTTTGGAGCTCTAATCCCTGCACATGATAAGAAAGAAAGCAAGAAACACCACGGGGCTCCCCCTACACTTATGGTGAAAACAGGTAAAGATAGATAATTGGGTTGCCTCCCAAAAAGCGCTTGTTTTTGTTGACCGAGTCACGAGCCTGACTCGTCCCCGAATTAAATGGTCCATGGGGAAGCCTCGAATGTGATACCGAGATCAAAGACCTTGTCCTCGTTCCCGGTGGACATCAACAAAGGGGAGGCGGGGGAATAAGTCTTAAATGGGTGAAAGGTCCGCTCAACATACGAGAAGTATGTGAGGTAATGATCCACGGGAGGTGGGGTGGGTAAAGGAATCACATTGTCATCCCCTAAAGACAATGGATGCTCAGCAGCAAGCGGCAAAGCCGTAAGGTCATCAATCATAAAATAATCAATGACACCCCCCGGGTCAAAGCACTCATCCTCATGAACGTTAATCTCTTCGATTTCTTCATCATAGATAGGTGCGTCAAACCAAGGTTTGTCGTTCCCATCATTAAGGATTTCAGAAACTCGCTCGAAAAGATCACGATCAAGTACGAAACCATCATTCATTTGTGGGGATTGTTGATAAGTTAAATCCGCACGAATGTGGTAAACGTAATTCTCAGTGGAGGAGTGTTGATTAGGTAACTCCTCGAGAATAGGATGATTGGTCAAGTGAGTTGGTTCGTCATTATTGTGAAAAATAAGACGCTCCAACTCATCAAGTTCGGCATCGATGTTGGAAAAATCGACCTCGCTTGTAGGAGGAAGCGGAGGTAAAAGAGCTAGCTCTCGTTCGATAATTTCCGCAATCTCAGGCTCGAATTGGAATTCATCATTAAAAGCGACCTCATCCTTACCTTCAAAAGTCGGAATATCACAAACCTCATCAAAGAATTCTTTAAGACCAAAATCACGAATCTCACTCGAAGTATCACCATCCTTAGACGAATTGGTGTTATCAAGAATAGGAGTAGTAATTTCAGAAGATGGGTTGAGATCATAGACATCATCCTCGTCATCATCATAATAGTATGGATACACTGGAGGAGGAGTATAAGTCTCGATATTCGATATTTGCTCCTGTCGTTGATCCTCTTGATATTTTTCGATGAACTTGTTCCAAGATTCTTGAATTTGTTGAACTTGCTTAACCAGATTGTCCCGTTGTTCATTGGAGCTCAATTGTTCGAAGGAGGGTTGAGGATCGATGATGTGTTGTGGGGGTTCAAAATGTTGAAAACTTGAATTATAGCATGGTTGTGGCTCATAGTAGTTCATCGGTGGAGAAGAATTAGAAACCGGGTTTGGTTCATAATAATCCATTGGTGAAGAAAATTGAGGACACGGATTTTGCTCATAATAATTCATTGGTTGACAATAAGACGAATCATGAGGACCCCCACAAGTTTGGCAAGAAGGGTAAGGAGAAAAGTCGGGTGCGTTTTGTGGATAGTTATTTTCATTGTCATAATTGTACCCCGGTTCTTGCCCGTAATCATACGAGTATTGAACCGGGCACGAAACATGCCAAGGAGAATCGCTTCCACAATAGATGCACGGGGAAAGATTAGGTGGGTTCAAAAAGGACGAATTAAGTGAGTGGCACAAAGGACAAAATCCTGGTATTAATTGTGTATCTTTGATATCGTTTCCGCACTGCTCACATGTACACCATTGACAAGAGTCGTTCCCGTACAATCGTCTCCCGCACCCGACGCAATTGACATAAAAATCCATAGAGAAAGATAGATAAGCAAGAAGAATATTTTTGGTGCAAAACTTTGAAAAAGAAATGCTTTTTATGATTTTTCAAATGTTTTTGGATTTTTGAAAAAAATTTTTGAAACGAAAAATAACGTTCACAAGTGAACGGATCCCAAAAGCCAACGCTTCACTCACAAAAAACCTTCGATCCTCACGAAAAGAGCCGGCAGCGGCGCCATTTAATAACAAGATTTTTGCTAGTTGAAAGTTCGTTTTCTCGGTGTCTAATCGAATTGATTTCCGGTTAATTGTGTGAGATTAGTTGTTCTTGGTGAAACAAATATTTGTTTGGTTTTGGTAAAATAAATGTGCAAGACTTAAATATAAATGACAAGTAATTAAAACTACAACTAGTTAAAATGTAAATCGGTGCAATATTTAAAACTTGGAAAGTAAATGACGAGAACTTAAATGACGAAAAAGTAAAACTTAGCGAAAAGTAAATCGAAAATTTAATAAAAATACAAAGCGAAGTTAAAATGACTTACAGAAAATAAAACGAGAAACATTAACCCTTTAACTAGAACAAAGCATTAAAACAAACCAAAACCACCCGATCGGAATGTATTCCGATCGGATGATCGGAAAGTTGGAAAAGAGTCCAATCGGAATCCACTTAAACTGACCAGATCGGAATGTTGATACGATTCCCAATCGGAATACATGGAAAAGAACACTAATCGGAATATCTAAATAGGTCCAATCGGAATGTTGACAAAACCCACCATCGGAATACTGAAAACAAACATTGATCGGAAAGTGTAAAAGGGGCAGATCGGAAAATTTAAAACCCTTTTCCGATTGGACTCAATCGGAAAGAGGGGAGGGCCGGTTGGAATACAGTGATCGGAAAAGGGTTATAAAAATCCTTTCCGATTGGTTACTTTGATCCGAAATATAAGCTAAATCAAAAAGCTATGAAAATAAGCTTCTAACCAAAACTAGCACGAATCTCAAGTGAAATCAATCGAATAAGCACAAATATAACTTAACAAAACTTAAAAGAAACAACTTTTGAATAAAAACATAAAGAAATGAACTTTTAAGTGCGAAAACATGAATGAACAACACGGATCAAATGTAAATCGCACCAAAAGTAGATTAGAATCAAGAAAGGAAGATGAGAGATTAAGACAAGAAAAGTAAAGATTAAAGATTAAAGATTAAATGATGAAAACTTACTTGAAAATTAAATAATTAAAAATGCATAACATTTAATTAAAGTGAAAGAAATGAAATGACAAGAAAATGAAAAAATGGTGGAAGAGTGGCTTGTCAAGCCACCAACACTCTAAAACAAATGAGGTTGGTTCTATTTATAGGGAGATTAGGGAGGAGCTTAGGAAGCTTCCTCCCTCTTTCTTCTTTCTCTTAATTGCACGCTTAGGTCCCTGATCTTCTTAATCTTTCGTTAATCTTCTTAATACTTGGACTTTGTCTTGGGATTTCTTCAAACTCGTCTTGTATTTTCTTCATAAATAAGACTCGAGTTCTTTGGTTTTTTAGTAAACTTCCGTCTTTGACTTTTTCTTCGATAAATCTTCAGAATTGGTCTTGGACTTCCGTTCTTTTTCCACTTTTGATCTTTCGACTTCATCTTTCGTCTTTTTCCTTGATAAAAGCCCGTGAATGCCGTGTTTTCTCCACTTTTCACCTTTTCGTCCTAAATCACAACAAAAAACACAAACCACGCATAATTCCGACATAAATGATATAAAATACACGTTTTGGCTCGGTTGTTATTGCAATTAAGTGGTAAAAAGGATGGGTGTTTTCACACCTATCAAGGAGTCAAGGAAAAAATATGTTTCTTACCCAAGATTCATATCATGCGCCTTAGAACGGTTACTGGGTTCCTTTTACACTCAAGAAAAATTCAATGTTTTTTCTACTCCAATCCTGAGTTCCACAAACTTTTCAAAGAACCCATCATAAGTCAACCCCATTGCATTGACGGCTCGCATGACTGAGGTGATCAGTCGTGAATCATCCGTGTCTCCCATTCCTTTCTTACCAAGAAGGGGAACAAGAAGACTCAGACTGTGCCAAAGACCAAACCAACAAAGGCACAGGGCCCTAAGGCTTCCGAGGTACGACCCAAAAAGGCCAAGGTTAAAAAGACTACCCTTGTTCAGACCAAGCTTCAAATACCCCAAGGGAAAGAGCTTACGGGAGGCCCTGATACATCACAATCAAGTTCGACGGGCCAACCTACTGGTCCTCATGATGGAGAAGGAAACAAACAACCTTCTTCTACGGGACTGCCTTCCACTCAGACCGATGAGAGCATTCGTAAATCACAACCTTTGCTTGAGGTCAAAACTAAGGCTAAAGACTCAGAGAGACGCCCACGGGTAACACACCTCGCTGATAGGCCTATTACTTCTACCAAGTCCAATGAAGGCACACTAGCTAAAAAGTATTTGCCTGAGGACCCAAAACTTGATTCCTTAGACTCAGAGGGACGCCCACGGGTAAAACACCCCGCTGATAGGAATCTCACCTCCACAACTCCCGATGAAGGCACGCTAAAACAAAAGTCTTTACCTGAGGGAACCACTCTTGATCCCAAAGACTCAGAGGGACGCCCACGGGTAAAACACCCCGCTGATAGGGATCCTACCTCCACAACTGATCAATCACAAACTGCCCCTGAGTATCAGTTGGCTAAATCCCAAGCCTCAGGATTTGGGGCAGGGAGTGACGATAACAAAGGCAAACCTTCTTTTGAAGGGGAGTTGGATAAACCTAAGGGGTCACTGAACTTTGGAGATTTTATAAGTTTACTTGAGAAGCCTGATGAGTTACTCCAAGGGTTAAGTGATGACGATGAAATGATTGAGGCTGGGGATGAACCTGAAACTCATGCCCCTCCTCAATCAAAATAGAAGCCACAATCCCCACCCTTGTTCGTAGACATACAACCCTCCCCTGAGGCTCAACAAAAGCCCTCCCCTGAGGCATCCGAACAAAAGGATCCCTCCCCTGAGGCACCAAAAAAGCCCTCTCATGAGGCAAAACTTGACACCTCTACATTGGGGACTCAAACTGTGGTTCTGGATGAGACAGCTTTGAAAGCCTTGCAGGCTGAGGTAACTTAGGCTCATGAAGATTTGGCTTCAAAGGCTGATGAACTCCTTGATGAGTTCAGGATATATGGTGATAGGTTTGATGTGGCTGAGGAGAAGATGAGAATTCGGGTAGATAATCAAATGGAAACCATCAACTCTGTTAACAACAGTCATGAAAATCAGGAAAAGAAGCTCATCAACTTCCTTAACCATGCTCTTCCTACGGTCGAAGCGAATGTGTCCTTGAAGACAACTCTTGATGGACTGATCACTAGCACCACTGAGTCCAATTCCAGAGTTGGTCAATTACTTGAGTTCCTGAAGGTGACAGGCTCACTGAGGTTTTCACTAGGTTAGAATCTCTCAAGTCTGACTTGGATGTGGTTAAAGGGAAATGTGATGCCATCTATGAGGATGTTCATATGGATGCTGAAGCAGAGTTCAGACTGTCAAGGGCTGCACAAGGATACATGGCTAATGCCACCAATCTCTCTGACATCTCCAAATCCCTGAAAGAAGCTGATATTCCTAGGCTCAGGATAAGGATCACCACCATTGAAAACACTCATTCCCTTATTCAGTTAGATGTTCGAACTATCAAAGCAGACACTCAGTCTATGAAGGAAATGGTGACTGAGATGTTTCAGGCTTTTAAGGGATCTTCCACCACCTCAGGATCCTCACAAAGGGCAAAAGTTGGGAGTAGTCAGGCTGATCCTTCAACTTTTGAGGGGGAGAATGTGCCACCAATGATGTTAACATGGAATGAACCTCCTTCTCACACTGAGGGGGAGCAGGAAAGACTAGCACAACCCCAACCCTTAAACTCAATTCCTCCCAACCCTGAGCCCTCAGTATCTAAGTCAGATAGGGGCAAAGGTATAGCTGATGAAACCCTAGCACCTCCAAAGAAACTTGTAAAGGCTTCAAGGGAAGTAAGGCCCGACCCTGATGTCATGGTCTTGGTACCATATGAGATAAATGGAATAATGTACCAAATGACTCCTGATCAAATCCAAGTGTATCTAGATAGAATGGAGTCGGCTAAGGCTAATAAAGCAACAAAGGCTGAGATCTTGAAGGTATCCACTGAGTTTGTAAAAGAAGTGGGTGGTAACCCTGAGGTCTTGTTGAGCAAGAAAGGGGGAGAGGAGTTTATTCAGAAGCAGGAGGAAGAACACAAGGCCATTCAGGATGAAATGGTCTTGAAGAAAAAACAAAGAACCACACAACTCAAGAAACTGTATGACCAATACACCAAAGTCGTCACCCAAAGAAGAAAGCCTGAACCCATCACTAATCTTCAGATCATTCCTCATACCACACCAGTCTCAGTATCTGTTTACAGAAACAATGATGAGAGGAATTTTGAAGTCATGAAGAAATTTTCATTTGGTGATTTCGGTCTCAGTGAGTGGGACGAAATGGGAAGGATTTTCAGGACCAAAAAAACAAATGTGTCCCTGAGATACTCAACTCTCTCAGTAAGAGATATGAGAGGTTGAATCAAATGAAGGAACAATTGGGAATCACTGAAGATCTTCCTTTATCTGAACAGGATCCTACCAAAGCCCAGGGAAGAAAGAGAAAAAGAGTTGAGCTTGAAGTTGAGACTAAGATCTCTGGGTTAGAATGCAATCGTACTCTCCCTGAAAATGTCCCCTTTGTGAACAACATGGTTATAGAGGAACCTGAGTGGGGTATCTTCTTCATTGATGTATTTGGGGATCAAGCATTTCAAAGAATGAGTGACATAGAGAAATGCACTACTGAGAGTGTTCTCATCTTTCTTGTGATGGCTGGACAAATTCAGACCAATGAGAATAAAATATTTGGTGAGAAGCTCAGGGAGATAATTGCTAGGAGGCTTGACAAAGAAAAGGTGTTAAAGTCATCAAGGGTGAAGAGGGAATCAATGGATTCCTGAATAACTGTAATCTTTTGTTTTTTTATGTTTCTTGTATCAGACTATTCAGTCTTATGTAATGATGAATGAAAATGAAGTACTTTGTTATATTAAGGTGCCGTTTGGTTGGGGCATATTGGAGGATATTGGGGGATATTCAAAATTTTTACATTTTAATTTCCCCCAAATATTGTGTTTGGTATGACTAACGAAGGAATTTTAAATTCCCCGAATTCCCAAATGAAGGATATTGAAATTACTCTAAAAAGTGAGGAATTTTAATTTACTTGAAAATTTTATTTTATAGACTTTTTTTCTAATAATTTTTATTCGGGTTTTTATGTTCATATAAAAAACTATAAAATTTAAAAAATTTATATAAAAATTATTTTTTCGATTTTTACTCTTTTAAATAGCAAAAATAAAATTTATATCAAATATTTATAGAAAATTTTTTTATAAAATTTATAGAAATTTTTAATAAAATTTATAGAAATTTTTAATAAAATTAATAGGATTTTTTTACAAAATTTATATAAATTCTATAAAAAAACTATTGAATTTTTAAAAAAATTTATATAAGTTTTTATAGAGTTTATTTAATTTTTTTATAAAATTTACATAGAATTTTTATAATCTTTATATAAACCTTTTATAAATTTTTTATAAAATTTATAAAAAAAATTTATAATTTTTTTAAAAAAAAACTATATAATTTTTTTTATAAAATATATATAAAATGTTAAAATTCGATTTTTAATTATTAAGAAATTTTTATAAGATTTATATAAATATTTTTATAAAACTTATATAAATTTTTTATAAATTTTATAAAACGTTATATAAACTTTTTATAAAATTTAATGATTTTTTTTATAAAATTTATATAAAATTTAATGATCATTTTATAAAAATTTTATAAGATTTTCATAAAAATTTTATAACTCTTTTTATAAAATTTATAGAATGTTTTTTAAAATTTATATAAATTTTATAAAAACATTCTATAAATTTTTTTATAAAATTTATATAAAAAGTGGACATTTTATTTTTACTCTTTTAAATAAAAAAATTTGTCTAAAAAAAATTTATTCGTTAAAACTATTACAAATTATTGTCAACCAAACAGGATTAGACATCTTAAATTCTAGAATTTTAAATTCTTGGGAATTCTAATTTACTAGATATAAGAATTCTAGAATTTTAAAATCTTGAACCAAACGGCCCCTAAGTCTTTTCATCAAGTAGAATAGTTTGTAATAAGAAGAAGCCTCTTTGCTCACTTATAACAATTTCACTTAGGCAAATTTTATATCCAAATAGGGGGAGATTGTTAGGTCAATTCAGTACCTAATGACCTCCCTAAAAGATTTGAATAACAATCAGCCTAAGTGAATTATTAACCTTGAACATAACAAGGTCACTGAGTGAACAGTCACTCAGTGAGTTGCCTTCGAATTCCTAGACTGAGTCTAAAAGGAAGACTCAAGCATTCAGAGAGGCGAAGCTCAACGAATGTCTTCTATGACGAAGAAGAAGGTGATGGGTTCAGTGAGTTGTGGCAATAGACTCACTGAACCCCATACGATCTCCTTGAAGAAAACAAGCATTCTCTAAGACTAGAGAAAAGGCGAGATAAGTTGAATTGTGACAAGATGTAGTACATCACACAATTAGCGTGACTTACCCTTTTGGGATAGATGGGGTACTGACATGTGTAAAGGACTTACGTCTTACTACTTAGAATAGGTTAAGACAAGATACTACACTGTACCAATAAGACAAGAATTACACATGGGCAATTATTGTCTTCTACCCACTTTCCTTCTATAAATAGGATGCTTGTAAAAGAGAAAACTAAGTTTTGTGCACTAAATGCTTTAGACATTCACAAACAAGTTTTCTCTCCTCCAAACATGATCACACACTTGAGTTCTAAACTCCTGTTGATAGAATCGTCAAGCTTAGCAATCGTTAGGATTGGACTAGCTTGTTAGTGAGGAGATCACAAAACCACAAATTGTCTATTCAATCCCTATTGTAGCTTCGTATAAAATAGGGTATAATTCTTTAATAAAGCTAAGAGTTAACTTTGAAAACCTTGTGTTATTTACTTACTTGTATTAAGTTTATTGCATTACTTAACCATGGGTTAGGACTATACTTAGTATACTTAAGTATAGTACTAATTACAAGGGACCAACACATTTCTCATCCTCTCAATATTAATCAAAAACAAGAATTTGACACACACTATAACCCTCCTTGGTGAACGATCTCGTAAAGGGTCATAAGTGTACGTTTTCCTAAACGTGCATTTATACGTCTTTTTCCTAAAAGCGTATTTTTACCACAATGATTTTAGCGCCGCTACCGAGGAGGTGTGTCGTGTTCAAATATGAAAATTTTGGTTTTTATTATTATCCATAATTAGTAATTGTGTGATTAGCACTCTAATCGTACGTATTATCGTTGTTCATTTTTTTTGTGAATATTAGTACTATATTGTATTACGTAGGACAATAAAAAAAGGAAAATAGATAAATACTTTTAAGGAGCTTAATCTAGATAAGTACAAAGTATAAGGTGGGTATAAGGAGGTGGTATTTCGTGACCTAAGGGAAAAAGGCTCTTAAGTGCTACGCGCCGCCTCGTTTCCCCTGCTTGCTTGTGCGTACTTAGAAAGTGAGGGCCGATTAAGGGTTTGCCAACCAAAGTATTATCTACGTATCATATATATTTGCTTGATATCATATAGTGAACCCTCCTAAATGTTTTGGTGTTCCACCAACATTTTCAAGTCATCGAAGGCTTTCACTTCACGTGATTGCTTTCATTCTTTGAGGCTTCTCTAATCAAGAGTTTGATTCGAGGAGAGATTTTGTATATTTTGGTCTACGTAATTCACGAGAAAAATCCAAAAAAGTAAAAAACAATCAAAAGCACAAAAATAAATAATAATTAAAAATCCACAAAAATCCAAAAAGAATCTTCTTTGCTCACCCCACGTTCTATGTTACGTTTATGCTAACTCGATCACAAGCAAAACGCCAACATAAACGTTGTAATCAAAAGGAAGGAACCCAAAGTCCTCCTACCGTTGAAGAACCTCTAATTGTCGAACCTGTTGTAGAACAAGAAGCCTCCATGGCTAATCGTACTATGATGGAGTTGCTTCAAGCACCCACCGAGGGTTTTGGAGAAGCGATTGTGATTCCCGCTATCCTTGCGGAGAATTTTGAGATAAAGACGGGTTTATTGTCGATGCTACAAGCCAACAGGTTTCTAGGACATGAAAAAGACAACCCTTATTATCACATTGAGAATTTTAACCGTCTCACTGCGACTAGCAAGTTTAAGGATGTTCCACATGACGCGATTAAGATGATGCTTTTTCCGTACTCTTTAGAGGGACCCGCCAAAATTTGGCTCGAGAAAGAACCACCAAATTCCATATTGACGTGGAAGGATCTCGTGTCTAAATTTGTGAACCAATTTTCCCACCCTCTAAGACTACGCATTTGAAAAAAATGAGATTTCAAGATTTACACAATAACCTAATGAAAGTTTTTCTATGGCTTGGTAACGATTTAAGGAAATGTTGCATGAATGTCCACACCATGATTTTTCCGAATTGCATCAAATAGACATGTTTTATAATGGGCTTAATGATCATGAAAGAGATTATCTAAATATCTCCGTGGGTGGTAATTTTTTGTGTAAAATGACCGATGAAGCTTTAACGATAATTGAGAATAGGTCCAAAGTCTATAGCCCTTGTAACACACCGAGTGTTGCCACTATGAGTTCGTCTTCGTCATCACGTAACATGAATGCCTTGCATGACGAAGCAAATGGAGAAAATAGGTTTTTCGATAGTTTTCATCGTTAACGGAACAGTGGAATGCTAAATATGATTCCACTCTCGCTTTAGTTAAAGCGGTTGAGAAAATTATGTGTATTTTGGTGGAGCTCATGATTATTCCTAGTGCATTACCACCGGTGGTAACACTTCGAGCGCCTTTGCGGCCACGAGAGCATACAACCAAAACGGCCAAGGTTCCCGCCCTAATCAAGCTCCACAAAATCAAAATGCTAATAACTATCAAAACAACAATCAAGGTGGTGGTTACTAAGGAAACCAACATAATTACAACAAGGGTAACTATAACCAAACGAATGATGGGAACAATGTGAAATTGCAAAATCAAAATCAAAATTGTGATTTTCAAAACTCTAATCAAGGTTTTCAAAATGCTCACACAAAAGATCTTCCAAAAGAGTTTATAGATTACGCTAAGGCTAATGACGCTAAGTTTCATAACATGGCAAGGGACATGATTAGCTTAAGAACCGACTTGAAAAATGAGCTTTCAAATGAAATCAAGAGTAATAGTAACAAAGTCAAAAGTAACATTCAAAGGCTTCAACAAAATCAACAAAATATGGAACAAACTCAACATGAAATTAAGCAAGAGTTACTTAGGGCGGAAAAAGATCGTAAAAGTGAAAAAGAATATCGCACTAGGTTTGAAAACAAAATTACAAGCATGTTCGAAGCCATAATGTGTAAACTCTCTACTTCGGGTGGTCTTCCAAGTAACACCGTCTCAAACCCGAAGGGAGAGATGAAGGTTATTACTACACGAAGTGGTAAAACTTTCAAAGAGCCAATTTCTCGTTCTAGTACTTCTAAGGAGAAGGAAATAGAGAAAGAGCCCGAGGTGATGGTCGGAAAGGAGCATATTTCGAGCCCACCAATTACCACACCTACGGTTGAGCCATCACCACTTTTGGAACCCGAGATTCCAAGGCCATTGCCTATGCCCCAACACACCCCACCCTTACCTTACCCATCGAGATGAAATAAGGAAAAATTGCATGATCGTAACAATCAACAAATTGAGCTATTCATAAAAAAGTTTCGTAAAGTTTATTTCGACATAAGTTTAGCCGACGCTTTGTCGTACATGCCTCGATTTGCCTCCACTTTTAAAAGTATGATGAACGATAAGAAGAAGCTTTTAAAGCTATTTAATTGTTCTTCGGTTTTTCTTAACCGAATACCGGAAAAAATAGGTGATCCCGGCAAGTTTCTTATCCCATGTGATATTCAAGAGATGGAAGGATGCCTCGCCTTGGCCGATCTTGGTGCGAGCAATAATGTGATGCCTTTTTCCATGTGGAAATCGCTTTCACTTCCGGATCTTATTCCCTAAAAATGTCTATCGAAATGGCCGATCATTCTATGATTCTCGCATGTGGAATGGCCGAAGACGTTTTTGTAAAAGTTGGGAAGTTCTACTATTTGGTTGACTTTATCGTGGTAGACATTCCCATGGATCCTCAAGTTCCTCTAATTTTAGATCGTCTATTTATAGATACCTCGAAATCGATAATTGATGTGCATGATAGAAACATTACGTTACGATTCAATGAGGAGGAACTTATTATAAACGCTACACAAAACTCTACATCTTCTCATGTTTATGCAATCGCGACCATGAACCACATTGACTTAGTTGATGTCGTTTGTGAGGAATTTTCACAAGAAGTGTTAGGTTTTTTTAATGGTTCTATTAGTGGCAATCTTACTATTTGTGATCCAATCCTTGCTAATTCTTCACTTCCTCTCGCTCCATTCGAAAGAGGCGAATTTATTTTGGAAGAAGTCAATGTACCTTGAACTAATTCCGATGAAATCTACAATGAAGAAGATTTAAAAATTATCAACGAATTTCTCAATCAAATTCTACCATCTTTTCCTCCGATGGAAATTATGTGTGTTGAACCAATATCTTCAATCGAGGAACCACCAACCCTCGAATTGAAAGATCTTCCACCTCACTTGGAACACGCATTCTTGGAAGGTGTTTACAAGTTTCTGGTTATTATTGCGAAAGATCTTTCCAATGATGAAAAAACCGCACTTTTGAAAATCTTGAAAGCTCACAAAATGGCAATTGCGTAGAAACTTTCCGACATTAAGGGTATTGACCCAAAATTTTGTACACACAAGATTTTAATGGAGAAGGACTACAAGCCCGCAATTCAATGTCAAAGAAGGGTAAACCCCAAAATTCACGACGTCATAAAAAAGGAAGTCTTAAAACCTCTTGACACGAGAATGATTTACCCTATTTTTGACAGCCCTTGGGTGAGTCCCATTCATTGTCCCTAAAAAGGGAGGAATGACCGTTGTGCCAAACGATGAAAACGAGTTAATTCCAACTCGAATCGTGACCGGTTGGAGGGTGTGCATTAACTATCGAAAGCTCAATGACGCCACTCGGTAAGACCATTTTCCCTTTCCCTTCATGGATCAAATGTTGGAGCGACTTGAGGGAAACGATTTCTATTGCTTTTTAGATGTTTTTTCTTGTTGCTTTCAAATCCTCATCGGCCCTCGTGATAAAGAGAAAACTACGTTTACGTGTCCATATGGAATGTTTGCTTATCTTAGAATGCCATTCGGACTTTGCAATGCACCGGGAACCTTTCAAAGGTGCATGATGGCTACGTTTTATGATATGATCGAGAAGTCGATGGCAGTCTTCATGGATGACTTTTTGGTGTTTGGTAATTCGTTCACGTCGTGTTTAGACACCTTATAAAAAATATTAAAACGTTGTGAGGAAACCAGCCTTGTGCTTAATTGGGGAAAATGTCATTTCATGTGTAAATAAGGAATCGTCTTAGGGCACAAGGTCTCGAAAAAGGGGATTGAGGTAGACAAAGCTAAGATAGACGTCATCGCCAAATTACCTTATCGAAAAACCGTCAAGGGAGTTAGGAGTTTCCTAGGCCACACGGGCTTTTATCGTCGATTCATCTAAGATTTTTCAAAGATATCTCGACCCATGACACACCTTCTCGAGAAAGATGCTCCTTTCGTCTTTTCCGAAGATTGTGTTCGAGCCTTTGAACTCTTAAAAGGAAACTTACCGAAGCTCCCATTCTTGTTGCTTCAAATTGGAATCTCCCCTTCGAATATGTGATGCTAGTGATTATGCAATAAGGGCCATTTTGGGGCAATATCATGAAAAGCACTTCTTGCCTATCCACTATGTTATTAAGATGATGATTGAGGCTCAACTTAAATACACCACAGCAGAAAAATAATTACTTGCCATGGTGTATGCATTTGAGAAATTCTGATCTTATCTCGTCTTAACAAAAAGCATAGTGTATAAGGATCATTCGGCTATCAGGTATCTCTTTGCTAAACTTGATGCTAAGCCGAGATTGCTTCGTTGGATTCTCCTCCTACAAGAATTTGATGTCACAATACTTGACAAAAAGGAGCCGAGAATCTCGCGGTCGATCACCTCTCTCGTTTGGAAGATCCTCACCAAAGTGTGCTCAAGAACAAAGAAATCACCAAAACAATTCCTCTCGAGACACTTAGTGTAGTTAATTCCAAAGAAGACTCATCGTGTAACAACCCACTTTGATAAGTGGAACGTTACGCGTAATTATGGCGTGTCCTCAAAGCATGCAAGGTAATATGTACTAAAACATACATGACTATAGGGAATACCGGAATCGAACATCGGTTCCTAACATAAGCCCAAAACATAAATAAAGTAAATGAACTAGGAGGACAAGACAAGTGTCCAAACAAGCATAAGTATATGAAGGCAAAAAGGAGAAGAAGTCTAAGGCAACTTCCATCCTATGCACGTCTTCCAAATACTCGAGTCTGTGCATGAGTACCTGTCGTTTTGGGACATGGAAAGGAAAGTAACGGTTGAGCAATATGCTCGGTGAACGGATATATAACATGGTATGAATGGAGAAAATATAAGTAAAGACTGAAAAGCAGCGGAAATGTATAAGTCCTGGAAAACCTGGAACATGTTCATAAAATTGGTTTTATAGTTTTAAAAGACTTATGTTTTTATGTAAAATATGTATTATTTAGTCAATAGCCCATATAGGTCATTAGGTTCCATCGTGCATGAATACTTGGACGGGAGACCTCTTCATGATATTAGTGGGGTTGCCTCTAATTAAATAGTCTGGGTAGGAGGGATCAACTCCTTGTGAAGGATGCAAGGCACACATCGCATTCACTATGAAAATCCTGTAAAACATGTAACTAGGATGCAACCATACGCCCCACATGATAATATAATATAATTTCCAAAACTGAAAAGGGACGCCACGAGCTATCACTCCGCCGTGGGGAAGTTAAAACACTAGTGCCTCTAGTGTTATGGTTATGGTACCTCCATAACTAGGTGACACTGGTCATGCATGTATATGGCGTAGGAAATTATTTTAACATAAGTATCAAAGATATAAAACAATATTGGGAAAACATTTGGCTGCAAACGGGGAATCCTAATAAGGAAAGAATGTCCATACTGAAGGACGGGAAATCTGTACCTTTTATCGAGTAAACGAGGAAAGACGAAAGGATGAAAGTCCTACTCCGACCTCACTACTGCTACATAAATAAGGGACATGTATAAGTATTCTGTTTATTGAGTACGTAACTGATTATAACATGTCTTAGCTTGTTTACTGTGTTTATCATGTATTTCATGTATTATGAGTAAGTATTAACTGGTATTCTTGTATTATTATACTTGTCGTGTAATAATAAGTAACTTTCTAAAAAGAGCAGGTTTCCAAAAATAGAAAGTTTCCAAAATAGAAAGTTTCCAAAAATAGAAAGTTCCAAAAAAAGAAAGTTACCAAAACCTGATTAGTTTCTAAAAATAGAAGTTTTCCTAAAATAGTAAGTTTCCTGAAATAGAAAGTTTCCGTATTTAGAAATAAGCTGGATTAATAAGCTAATAATATAAGCTTAAGTTTACTGGTTAAATATAATAAGTCATGTAATAATAGTATAGTTTATTAATAATATCATGTTAATTAAATAAACTATAGGTTATACGATTTAATTAAATATAAGCATGATTTAATTACATTAAGGCATAAAAAATACTTAGGTTAAACATGTATTAATAATTTACTGATTATAATCTAAGTCATGATCTATTAATTAATTATAGTCCATGTTTTAAATAATTAATTAATACTATAGTCTAAATTAAATAATAAAATACTTAGGTTAAAACATGTATTATTTACTGAATAATAATAACCTAAGTCCATGATTACATTAAATTAATATAGTCTTG
Source organism: Glebionis coronaria (assembly GCA_025667525.1). Lineage (NCBI taxonomy): Eukaryota > Viridiplantae > Streptophyta > Magnoliopsida > Asterales > Asteraceae > Glebionis > Glebionis coronaria. The sequence goes on along the minus strand of CM046877.1, from coordinate 171,182,794 downwards.
TTTTAATTAATTTAATTTCCTTGAAACATAATATAACTTGTAAAATGTAAACTTGTAAAACTTAGTCATGAACCGAACCTGTGTTTTTAATTTAGACCGAACGTGAACCGGACCGAACCAAACACCCCCTTAGCAGTGGCTGCCCGGCCCATCCGGTTTCCACTGCTAGTACAAATTCACCACCGGCTGCAGCCGGTGGTTCCCCTGGTCTGCCTCGGCTAGCCACTACGCACACAAGGTTCCCATCGGAAGTAGGTCGGTGGTTCCCCCTGCGGCGGCGTCTGTCCCCCCTGCTTGAACCAAACCGCCAGCGGTCTTGGACCGGTGGTGTTGTTGCTGCAGCGCTGAGACCAAACAAACAACAAGGCCACCCCGACTCATGTCGGGGTCATTGTTTCTTGTTGTCGAGACACCAAGTCCACACCGAGACCTTGAGGTCTCGGTTGGTGGTGATACATAGACCATCGAGAGCCCATGGCTCTCGGTTCATGCGTCGGCCAAACCAAACCCGAACCAGAAACCCTTCTTTTTATGTTTTCATGATTAAACCAATATGTTTTTTTAATGTGGTAAACTTACACCTCTTAGGAAAAAGGCGTAAAAGCAGTAAGTATTAAGTGATGATTTAGGAAAATCAAACACTAACGACCCAATTAAGTTCGTTTCCCAAGGAGGTATATGTTTGTGAATAATTCGTAATTGATTTGAGATTAATATTTGAAAGAAGGGGATGAGGAAATAGAATGACGAAGACGTGAAAATTATTACTACGACGACTAAAATTAAAAACGTAAAAAGAGCTAAAATAAAAATAAATTCTAAAAATTCCCAAAAAATTACCAAAAATCAAATTAAATAAACTAAGAGTTTACTAATGATCAAAACTTTTTCAAACCTTTTAATTAATTAAATATTAATTTTTAAATACTAATTAAAGCCCTAAAAATCAAAATAATTATTAAAAAGCTCAAATAAAGATTTTTCACTTTGTAAACCTCTAAAATAACCAATTAAGACTAAAAACTATTTTTACAAAATTTTAAACTAATTAAAACTATTTAAAATGATTAAAAACTATTAAAAACTTAAAATAATTCTAGAAATTAGGAAAATGATGATAAAATTAATCTAAGAGTTGCAAAAATCCTATTTTAATGTATTAAGCCTAAGAAAAATATAAAAAGGGCAAAAATGTAAAATTTGAAATTTAATTATTAAATAATATTAAAAATCCGAAAATTATAAAGAATTCTAAAAACTTGCAAACTAGTTTATTTTAACCTAAATAATCAGAAAATGAAAGTGAAATTACCAAAATACCCCTAATGGGCCCCCAAATGGGCTAAAAACCAAAACAGTCAACCTTAATGGGCTTAATGGGCCCAAAAAGTCAGACTTGGCCCAAATGACTTGAAAAAGCCCTATCTGACTCAAAATTTAATTCTAAACACAAAATTCTAAAGGCCCAAAAGTTGGTTTTGAGCTTATCACAGCTTAAATAGTCAACAGCTTATTCTTATTTGGCCAATAAGCCCATTAAGCAATAAGACAATGCCATAAGCTTTGCTTAAACACACAACCTTCTTTTGAGATGCCTAAGAGATCTGTGAAAAGAAATTTTGAAAAAGCACACTCAATAAGCCAGAAATAAGCAAAGTAGAATTTCACAAAACGACAAAATAGTCGGGTTAGAGTTCTAGGCTGTTTCAGAAGCTGATTCTTTTTGCAAAAGCTCACAAATAACTTAACTAATAATAATCAATCATAAAAATCACAAAAATCCAAGTAGAATAAGCTGTAGGAGCAAATAAGCTGGCTGAAAAAGCCAAATAAGCTAGTTTTCTAGCAAAAGCTTTACCAAATGACTTGTAACCTTCCAGACTTGATATTAAGCTGAGAAAAATGACACCTATTACAAAAGCCAAGTTGTTGCATGCACCAATAAGCAGTTCTCAAAAATAAGCCAAATTGTGCTTATTTGACCAAAAGTCAAAGTCCTCCAAATTTCACCAAATGTTTAGGGATTGTTTGTAAGCTTGTTATAAGCAACTTTTGTGAAGAACTCAAGGTGGAGTCCTTATGAATCAAGAGGTCAGTTGACCAAATGATAGCAGATTTTGGCAAATAAGGCTTAATAAGCCAGTTAGCTTATAAGCCAGCAATAAGGCACACCAAATAGCAAGAAGCACTCACAAGCAGCACAATAACAAGTTCCAAGCAGTTAAACAACAAGGCATACACTAGAATAACAAATGCAAGGCAAAATTGAGGTGGTCACTTTGTTGATGCAAATGACCACTTCAGCCAACTTTGATAAGCTCTAACACCCACAATAAGCGACCAAATTCAACAAACAGATACTACACAGATAGCTTATCACCTAAACTCTTACCAAACAAGATTTCAGACCTTAGATCCAACTAACAAAGATTTTATTAGATCTGATGTGTTTGACCAATTTCAAACCCCTTTTTTTCAGATTTTTCCAAAACTTGAAATCCTTTTTCCAAACCTTTTGAAACTTAACCAGTGACTAAAACTTGTTTCTTATGACTTGTTTAGACTCCCCAAACCCTAAGAACCAAGGGCATAAGGCCACAAGGCCTTATGAAATAATCCCAAACAACCTTGTTTTAGTCCTTTTTCAAACAAACTTTTTATTTCTACAAACAACCTACTATTTTATGGTTCAAATACCTCAACTAGGTGACAACTAACAGATACCAATAATAAAACATAAAGCACAAACATAAAATCAACAAATCACATGGCAAAATATAAATCAGACAATAACATGAAATTTTTTAGAGGAATCTTAACAAGAGGTTATACCTATCCCACACAACTTCCTAGGAGGATCAGCTATGCTCCTTGGACCTTGTTCAACAACTAGAACAAGACCAAGGTACTTGAACAAAGGAGATGAGATGTGCCTTGGTTGATGTTTCAAAGCAGAAACTCAAGGGCTTTATGTCTTCAACACAAACAGCAAACAACCTATCCAAAGGTTGATAAACCTTCACTAGCTTGGTGTCAATAAGCTAGCAAGGGCTTATAGCTTTTAGATAAGGGTTAGTACAAGTAAAACATCAAAATCAGAAACCTATTTTCAAGCTTATTTCAAACTTGAAAACCTTACCAAATATAAACGTGCTTAAACCACAAGATCTAAGCACACTTATAACATCAAATGGAACTAAGAATTACCCTTAAACAACACCAACTTTCAAAAACATAAAAAGGAATTACAATTTTCATAAAATACCAACTTTTATAAATTTTAAAAAGGAATTACAATGTTGAAAGAGTAAAACTGGAACAAGGCTCTCTCACAAGTTGAGGAGTACTTATATAGGACACAATGGCTGAGATTACAAGTGAAAACCCTAGCTATGAAGTCCCTAAAATGCCCCTTGAATCTTCTAGACGCATTTGATTTTTGAGCTGTCCAAATGAATCTTGATTGTTCATTTTAGCTTTGTAGTTAAGCAATGAGTCTTGGTTGTTGATTTGGCCACATGTCATGCCTTGGAGGTTAAGGTGTGATGTGATAGGTGGACGGGTTTGAATAGTGAGGTCACATGGTGAGTGGGAGTGAGTGTTTTTGGTGTGGGATGGGTTTCTGGGCGTGTGAATTAAGCGTGGGTGTGGGTAATTGGTTTTTACCCTTTGTTTTAAGTGAAGGTAAAACTTGGTTCATCAGGGTGAATAGTAAAGATTTTGATCCGAAAAAGGTGGGTTGTGTTTGTTTGGCGTGTGTTTGTAACATTTGAACTTTGGGAATGGAAGGAAGGGTCCTTGTATTTTGGTGAAAGTTGTAAAAAATGTTTTTCAGCCACAAAACTCAATTCCCTTTGTTATTAAAGTTATAAACTTCACACTTTTGCCCCAAAACTTTGGCAAAAGGTTTTCAAGTGTTGTTTTTGCCATTTTTGCATAGTTTGAGGACTGACTTTGGACATTCTTGATCTTCAAAGGTCTTCATTGTATCTTTGACTTCATGAGGGACCATATTTGACAATTTTAAAAATGTTGAGGGACTAAACTTGCCAATTCTTCAAAGTTGAAGGACCATTTTTTGACAAACTTAAGGGACCAAACTTGTAATTATGAATATACAAGGGTTTTAAGTGTCATTTCTTCATAATTTGAGAATCAATCTTGTTCGTCTTCAAGTCTTCAAGGGTTTTTCTTGGATAATTCATGAACTAGGGCCCGGTTCTTTGAACGGCTTCGTTTCTCGTGTCCGTTTTTCCTTGTTTCTTGTGATCTTTTGTCTTTTTCACGATATCCATACCTAAAACACACAAGTAAACAAATACAAGCATATATATGGTAATATTATGACATTTTATGCATTTAAACCCCGAAAAGAACGATGAGATCATGTATAAATGCCATCTCATCACTCCCCCATACTAAGCCATTGTCGTGACCTCACGCAATGCTAGAATAAAGTATCTAAGCATCTCCAAAATTCAATTTTGTTAACCTTTATTGAAAAGTAAAAGACTTGCAACAATACTACAAAGATGTGTAAAGACATAATGTATGATTTTCATCACTAATGTGACTTTTAGGGTCAATGATTAGAAACAAGTAAATGTCTCATAGAGTAAATTTCGTCATCCTTGATTGTCATACATTCCATGCTAAGTGCAAAAACGAGATCATTGTTGGTACAAGTCACAATGCTAACACTACTCATACATCCAAATTGTGTAATATCTTTTCTCCCCGCAATCCTAGTTATTATGAAAGGAAATGGGTTTATAGAATTTTTTAACTACTTGTCATGGATCACAAGTAATTCATATTGACTTATTTAAGTATTTATTAGTCCGAAAGTAAAGTAGCACAATTTAATCGATAGTTAGCCAAAGGACAAAATCTTTAAAAACGGCTTCTCGTGTATCTCCTTAAGTTCATATCTTGGCATAACTCGTTTCACGATTTGAGCCCTTTCTCGGACCGATATTTGGCATGTACTTCATACTTCAAATCTTGGGAAGACGTTCTTGAAATAATGGTCTTCTCTTTATATTTTGGAATTTCTTCACTTGACGTTTTTGAGAGATTCTTCATACTTGGACCACGACGTCATCATTTTTCTTCAATCTTTATTACAACGATCCGCCTCCTTTTAGGACTTGGATATATTTATCCTCATACCTTGTAAGGGTAGTTTTGGATAGACTTTCTCCATGATCTTTAGGGGAGTAATTGCTTTTCGTCGTGTGTCTCGATCCTTCATATTGATTTTGGAATAATGATTCTTCACATTATCTTGGATCTTTAGCAACAAAATAGAGCTCCTCAGGCCTTGTTAGGGCCTTTTTGGATCTTCACCAATCTTCGCGTCCCGCTTCAATAAGTTATGCCTTGGCTATGAACTCTATTCAACCCCGAGCAACTTTTAAACGATCTTGTGCTAGAAGCTAAGTAACCTTTCAAATCGTACGACCTTACTTATTGCAATTATTTATATTCCTAATGCATTGATCTTATTGGAAAAAGACACAATTAAAAACATATGAGTTTTTGAAATAACATTTTCATGTTCCACGTTTAGCATGATCACTTGTCTAACTCTATCATTTCTCGTTCTTCACTATTTAAAGACCTCTAATTAAAGAGACTCGTGAATACTTAGCCATGCAAGTCAAAATTAAGCCAAATTTAGATTAGCTTTCATTAAGACTATATCAAATCGAAGTTTTGGGTTTTCAAGCCACCTATAGGGTCTTGCACTTTCTTAGACTTTTTCAAGTTTAGAGAATTCATTTTATAGTTCCCTTGATAAGTGACTTTCTAGGATTAACTATAGGAACTTGCGAAAAGTTCTTGTTCTTAACCCGTATGAGTTAAGACTTCCGCATTTTAAAGTTCCCTATATAAAAGTCTAGCAAAACTTGAATTGAGCGGGTTAAGGAATGTAAAGGGCTCCAAATTCCCATCAAGTCAAAACTTAGCTCTTATTCTACCCATCGGAAAATATACATTCGTGTCTTAAAAACACTTATTAAAACTAAGAAAATTTTTAAATTTTGGGCATTTTTAGCCTTATTAGCAATAAAACAAAACAAAAAGATGAAAGTTGGAAAACGTGAGGGCGTAGCAAAGCAAGTATCTATTCACCCCCATACTAAAATTAAACATTGTCCTCAATGTTTCGAGTCTAAAGGTGGAGCACCCCCATACTAGAGACGAAGAGTCAATTTCTTAGGATCTAGCATGGAAAGGGTGATCAACAATATATCTAAAGCCGTTTATTAAGTATGCTAAAAGATAATTGTTAGAACAGTAAAGGATATGTCATGGATTCGTGAAAAACCTCTTCAAGCAAACGATGGAGGATCATGTAAACGAACACGAGAGTCTTCAATCGTAGTGATGATGATGATGATCTAGATAACACAATCACAAAAAACCACGAGACAATGAGTTGGAAGGGCACAAATCCCCTCTCATTATTTATTAGAAAGCAAAAAAAAGGATAAGCATGGGATCTCCCCCACGAGGCACCTCGTTTTTGATTACCGAGTCATGAGCTCGACTCGATCCCCTCAATGCTTATTATCATTAGGGAAGGTGACTTGGTCGAGGTCATCCAATGAAGGAACTTCCCTACCAAAGTAGTGCTTAAGCCTATGTCCATTCACCTTAAAGTTAGGACCATCATTTTGAGATAGCTCGATGGTCACATAAGGAAATACTTGTGTAATGGTGAAAGGACCCGACCAACGAGATTTCAATTTCCTGGAAAATATCTTTGGTCTAGAGTTAAAAAGTAACACTTGATCACCAACGTTAAAAACCCGGTTTTTAGTCTTTGCATCATGAAACTTTTTAGTCTTTTCTTTGAAAATCAATGAATTTTCATAAGCATTATCTCTGGATTCATCCAATTCATTCAATTGTATTTTCTGTTGATCCCCCGCGGTCTTCAAGTCAAAATTAGCATGCTTAAGGGCCCAATATGCCTTATGCTCCAATACAATGGGAAAATGACAATTCTTCCCATAGACTAAATTATAAGGAGTACAACTGATAGGTGTCTTATAAGTGGTCCTAAAGGCCCATAAAGCGTCATCGAGTTTGTCGGACCATGAAGCACGGTTTTCTCCAATCGACCTCTCTAAAATCCTCTTCAAAGCTCGATTCGAAACCTCGACTTGCCCACTCGTTTGCGGGTGATAAGCCGTAGAAAGACGATGAGTAACTCCATATTTCTTTAAGACCTTCTCAAATTGGTCATTACAAAAATGGGTTCCATGATCGCTTATAATAGCACGAGGGGTTCCGAACCGAGAGAATAGTTGCTTCAAAAACTTCACTACCACACGAGCATCATTAGTAGGTAAAGCCTTAGCTTCCAGCCACTTAGAAAGGTAGTCGACGGCGATGAGGATATACTTGTTACCATGAGACGATGGGAACGGCCCCATAAAGTCTATGCCCCAAATGTCAAAAATCTCACACACTTGAATTATATTTTGCGGCATTTCATCACGTTGAGACGATTGTCCTTGACGTTGGCACGAATCACACGACTTCACAAGTGCGTGTGCATCACGATAGATAGAAGACCAAAAGAAGCCGGCATCGAACACTTTCTTAGCCGTGAGATTAGCACCGTGGTGACCACCGTGGTGACCACCCGTGGGTCCGCACAAACCCGAAAGAGATAAGGTTCGTCCCAAAAATAGAACTTGACGTCACGAAAGAATTTTCTCTTTTGTTGTGTCGTCATACCCTTGATTATGAAATTGTCCGCATGGTAATTTGCAATGTCGGTAAACCATGAGGTGGTGTCTTTAGAATTCACTACACCGAGAGTCTCGAGAGGAAATGTTTCGGTGATTTCCTTGTTCTCGAAAACATCTTTGTGAGGATCTTCTAGACGAGAGAGATGATCGGCCGCTAGATTCTCGGCTCCTTTTTTTTCAAGCACGGTGACATCAAATTCTTGGAGGAGGAGCATCCAACGAAGCAATCTCGGCTTAGCATCTTGCTTAGCTAAGAGATACTTGATAGCCGAATGGTCGGTATACACGATGCTTTTTGTTAAGACGAGATAAGGTCGTAATTTCTCAAAAGCATAGACCACGGAAAGGAATTCCTTTTCCGTTGTGGTGTACTTTAATTGAGCCTCGGTCATCGTCTTACTAGCATAATGGATAGGACGAAAATGTTTTTCATAACGTTGCCCTAAGACGGAGCCTATAGCATAATCACTTGCATCGCACATGATTTCAAAGGGTAATTCCCAATTAGGAGCAACAAGAATGGGAGCTTCGGTAAGTTTACTTCTGAGAGTTTCAAAAGCTCTAACGCAATCCTCATTGAAGTTCAAAGGAGCATCATTCTCGAGAAGGTGTGTCATAGGTCGAGAGATTTTCGAAAAGTCCTTGATGAAACGACGATAAAATCCCGCGTGGCCTAGGAAAATCCTAACTCCCTTAATGGTTTTGGGATGAGGTAACTTGGCGATGACGTCTACCTTAGCTTTATCGACCTCAATCCTCGCTTTCGAGACCTTATGTCCTAAGACGTTTCCTTGTTTACACATAAAATGACATTTTTCCCAATTAAGCACAAGATTGGTTTCTTCACAGCATTTTAACATTTGCTCGAGGTTAGATAAACACGACGTGAACGAATTGCCAAACACCGAAAAGTCATCCATAAATACTTCCATCGACTTCTAGATCATATCGTGAAAAATAGCCATCATACACCGTTGAAACGTACCCGGTGCATTACAAAGTCCGAAAGGCATCCTACGATAAGCAAACGTTCCATAAGGACACGTAAACATAGTCTTCTCTTGATCACGAGGGTCGATAGGGATTTGAAAGTAACCGGAAGAACCATCTAAAAAGCAATAGAATTCATTTCCCGCGAGTCGCTCCAACATTTGATCCATGAAGGGAAAAGGAAAGTGGTCTTTACGAGTGACGTCATTTAACTTTCGGTAGTCAATACACACCCTCCAACCGGTCACAACACGAGTGGGAATTAACTCGTTGTTTTCATTAGGCACAACGGTCATTCCTCCCTTTTTAGGGACACAGTGGATTGGGCTCACCCATGGGCTATCGGAGATAGGATAAATCATTCCCGCGTCAAGGAGTTTTAAAACTTCCTTTTTGATGACATCGTGAATTTTGGGGTTTACCCTTCTTTGACTTTGAATTGCGGGTTTGTAGTCCTCCTCCATTAAAATCTTGTGAGTACAAAATTTTGGGTCAATACCCTTAATGTCGGAAATTTTCCACGCAATTGCCCCTTTATGAGCTTTAAGAACTTTCAAGAGCGCGGTTTTTTCATCATTAGAAAGACCTCTTGTAATAATAACCGACAATTTGTCATCACCTTCCAAGAATGCGTATTCAAGGTGAGATGGAAGATCTTTCAATTCAAGGATAGGCGGTTCCTCAATTGAAGATTTTTGCTCAACACTCATAACTTCCATCGGCAGAAGAAACGGTGTAATAGAAGTATCATCACTAATAATCACCTCATCTTCATTGTCGAGTTCATTTGAAGTAAAATCGCCTCCTTGGAATGGATTGAGAGTTGGTGTAGAATTAGCAATAATCGGATCCAAAATAGTGGGATTGCTACTTGACGAGCTATCGGAAAAACCTAACACTTCTTGTGAAAACTCATCGCAAACCACATCAACTAAGTCGATGTGATTGATGGTAGCGATTGCATAAACATGAGAAGGTGTCGAGTTTTGAGTAGCGTTTATAATAAGTTCCTCTTCGTTGAATCTCAACGTAATAGTTCTTGCATGAACGTCGATAAGCGATCTCGAGGTGTCTAAAAATGGACGACCTAAAATTAGAGGAACTAGAGGATCCGCGGGGATGTCAACTACTATAAAATCAACGGGATAGTAGAACTTACCCACTTTTACGAAAACATCCTTGGCTACTCCACATGCTAAAATCGTAGAATGATCGGCCATCTCGATAGACATGTTCGAAGGAGTAAGATCCGGAAGCGAAAGCGATTTCCAAATGGAAAATAACATCAAATTAATGCTCGCACCAAGATCGGCCAAGGCGAGGCATTCTTTCATATCTTGTTTATCACAAGGAATGAGAAACTTTCCGGGGTCACCAACTTTTTCCGGTATACGGTTAAGATAAACCGAAGAACAATTAGCAAGCTTTGAAAGCTTTTCCTTATCATTCATCATACTTTTAAAAGTGGAAGCGAAACGAGGCATATATAACAACGCGTCGGCTAAACTTACATCAAAATGAACTTGTTAAAACATTTTTATAAAAAGCTCGATTTGTTGTTTGTTACGTTCTTGCAATTTCTCTTTGTTTCGTCTCGAAGGGTAAGGTAAGGGTGGTGTGGGTTGGACATTAGGCAACGGCCTTGGAATCTCGGGTTCCATGATTGGTATTGGTTCAACCGTAGGTGTGGTATGAGCGGTACTTCGTGGGCTTGTAATATGCTCCTTTTCGGCCATCACCTCGGGTTCTTTATCGATTTCCTTCTCCGTAGAAGTAATTGGACGAGAGATTGGTTCCTTGAAAGTTTTACCACTACGTGTAGTAATAACGTTCATTTCTCCCTTCGGGTTTGCAATGGTATCACTAGGAAGACCACCCGAGGAAGATGGTTTACACATGATTTCTTCAAACATTTTTGCCATACGGTCTTTAATTTTGATTGCCTTAAATCCGCTTTTAACAATTCTGGCTTAATCTCATGTTGTCCTTGTTCCATCTTTTGTTGATTTTGTTGAAGACGTTGAACGTTTCCTTCCATTTTATTGGCATGAGTCTTAAGTTCATTAGCAAGTTCGTTTTTAAGCTCGTTTTTCAACTCGGATCTTAAGCTAATCATCTCACGTTGCATATTATCAAACTTAGCATCATTTGCTTTAGCATAATCCAAAAATTCTCCTTGAAGATTTTTAGTGTGAGCATTTTGAAAACCTTGTGTATTGTTTTGAAAATCACGGTTTTTTTTTTTATTTGCAACTTGTCCATTTCCACTTTGATAATTCCCTTTGTTGTAGTTACGTGAATTGCCTTGATAACCACCATTTTGATTGTTGTTTCGAAAGTTATTAGCATTTTAATTTGGTGGAGCTTGATTTGGGCGGGAACCTTGGCCGTTTTGGTTATAAGTTCCCGTTGCTACATAAGCACTCGAAGTGTTACCACCGGCGGTAATGCACTCGGAAAGATCATGAGCTCTACCACAAGATAAACAACTCTTTTCAACCGCTTTAACCGATGCGGAATTCAAAGCATCTTGTGCTTTCCAATGAGTCATAAGATTCGAAAACCTATCGAAAAACCGATTTTCCTCATTAGCTTCATCATGTAAGGCATTAATGTGACGAGACGATGACGATGATGACGAACCCATATTGGCAACACTCGGTGTGTTACGAGGGTTATAAACCTTAGATCTATTCTAGATAATCTTTAAAGCTTCATCGGTCGTTTTGCACAAAAAATTACCACCCGCGGCGGCATTCAAATAATCTCGTTCATGATCATTAAGCCCATTATAAAAAGTATCTATTTGATGCAATTCCGAAAAATCATGGTGTGGATATTCATGTAACATTTCCTTAAATCGTTCCCATGCCATTGAAAAACTCTCATTATTACGTTGTGTGAACCTTGAAATCTCATTTTTCAAATGTGTTGTCTTAGATGGTGGAAAAAATTGGTTCACAAACTTAGAAACGAGATCACCCCATGTCAAAATCGAATTTGGCGGTTCTTTCTCGAGCCAAATTTTAGCGGGTCCATCTAATGAATATGGAAACAACATCATCTTAATGACGTCATGTGGAACATCCTTAAACTTGCTAGTTGCGGTGAGACGATTAAAATTCCTTATGTGGTAATGCGGGTTGTCTTTTTCATGACCTCTAACTTATTTGCTTGCAACATCGACATTAAACCCGTCTTAATCTCAAAATTCTCCGCAAGGATGGCGGGAATCACAATAGGTTTTTTAAAACCCTCGGTGGGTGCTTGAAGCAACTCCATCACAATACGATTAGCCATGATAGCTTCTTGTTCTACAATAGGTTCAACAATTGGAGTTTGTTCTTCAATCAAAGGCTCTTGATTTCCTTGACGTTGACGACGTTTACGAACCCGTTTTGCTTGATTACGAGTTAGCATAAACTTGACGAAGAATGGGGGGTGAATAAAGAAGATTCTTTTTGGATGTTTTGTGAATTTTTAATTTTTTGTGTTTTTTATTGTTTTAAAATTTTTTTGGATTTTGTATGTATTCGTAGACAACAATCTACCAAATCTCTCCTCGAATCAAACTCTTGATTAAAGAAGCCTCAAAGAATGAAAACGATCACGTGGAGTGAACGCCTTCGAATGACTTTAGAACTTTGGTGAAAACCAAATTGTTCAAGAGGGTTTAATCACAAAGAAAACCAAGCAAATATATATGATACGTAATAATACTTTGGGCGGCAAAACCCTCGATTATCCTTCAATCTAAAAAAACTCACAAGCAAGCGGGGAAACGAGGCTGCGCGAAGCACTTAAGAGCCTTTTTCCTTAGGGTATATTTTATAATACCCGCCTTATACCCACCTTATAGTTTGTATTTTTCAAAATCGAGCTTTATGAAAGTATTTATCTATTTTTGCCTTTTTCTTTTTGTTTGAGATTCGAATACAATAATTAGGAGAATGTTGTGTTTTCACACTTTTGGAGATATTTTGTATTTGTTGTGATACTTAATACAATATAGTAATAATAACTTCACAAGAAAAACGAAAAAAAACGATAATACGTATTAGTAGAGTTCTACTAATACAAATATTATTTTTGGTTAATATTAAAAACAAAAAGACAAATTAATCACGACACACCTCCCCGGCAGCGGCTCCAAAATGATTGTGGTAAACTTACACCTCTTAGGAAAAAGGCGTAAAAGCGGTAAGTATTAAGTGATGATTTAGGAAAATCAAATACTAATGACCCAATTAAGTTCGTTTCCCAAGGAGGTATATGTGTGTGAATAATTCTTAATTGATTTGAGATTAATATTTGAAAGAAGTGGATGAGGAAATAGAATGACGAAGACGTGAAAATTATTACTACGGCGACTAAAATTAAAAACGTAAAAAGAGCTAAAATAAAAATAAATTCTAAAAATTCCCAAAAAATTACCAAAAATCAAATTAAATAAACTAAGAGTTTACTAATGATCAAAACTTTTTCAAACCTTTTAATTAATTAAATATAATTTTTAAATGCTAATTAAAGCCCTAAAAATCAAAATAATTATTAAAAAGCTCAAATAAAGATTTTTCACTTTGTAGACCTCTAAAATAACCAATTAAGACTAAAAACTATTTTAACAAATTTTTAAACTAATTAAAACTATTTAAAATGATAAAAAACTATTAAAAACTTAAAATAATTCTAGAAATTAGGAAAATGATGATAAAATTAATCTAAGAGTTGCAAAAATCCTATTTTAATGTATTAAGCCTAAGAAAAATATAAAAAGTGCAAAAATGTGAAATTTGAAATTTAATAATAAAATAATACTAAAATAATATTAAAAATACAAAAATTATAAAAAATTCTAAAAACTTGCAAACTAGTTTATTTTAACCTAAATAATCAGAAAATGAAAGTGAAATTACCAAAATACCCGTAATGGGCCCCCAAATGGGCTAAAAACCAAAACAGTCAACCTTAATGGGCTTAATGGGCCCAAAAAGTCAAACTTGGCCCAAATGACCTGAAAAAGCCCTATCTGACTCAAAATTAAATACTAAACACAGAAGTCTGAAGGCCCAAAAGCTGGTTTTGAGCTTATCACAGCTTAAATAGTCAACAGCTTATTCTTATTGGGCCAATAAGCCCATTAAGCAATAAGCCAATGCCATAAGCTCTGCTTAAACACACAACCTTATTTTGAGATACCTAAGAGATATGTGAAAAGAAATTTTGAAAAAGCACACTCAATAAGCCAGAAATAAGCAAAGTAGAATTTCACAAAACGACAAAATAGTCGGGTTAGAGTTCTAGGCTGTTTCAGAAGTTGATTCTTTTTGAAAAAGCTCACAAATAACTTAAATAAGAATAATCAATCATAAAAATCACAAAAAGCCAAGTAGAATAAGCTGTAGGAGCAAATAAGCTGGCTGAAAAAGCCAAATAAGCTAGTTTTCTAGCAAAAGCTTAACCAAATGACTTGTAACCTTCCAGACTTGATATTAAGTTGAGAAAAATGACACCTATTACAAAAAGCCAAGTTGTTGCATGTACCAATAAGCAGTTCTCAAAAATAAGCCAAATTGTGCTTATTTGACCAAAAGTCAAAATCCTCCAAATTTCACCAAATGTTCAGGGATTGTTTGTAAGCTTGTTATAAGCAACCTTTGTGAAGAACTCAAGGTGGAGTCCTTGTGAATCAAGAGATCAGTTGACCAAATGATGGCAGATTTTGGCAAATAAGTCTTAATAAGCCAGTTAGCTTATAAGCCAGCAATAAGGCACACCAAATAGCAAGAAGCGCTCACAAGCAGCACAATAACAAGTTCCAAGAAGTTAAACAACAAGGCATACACTAGAATAACAAATGCAAGGCAAAATTAAGGTGGTCACTTTGCTGATGCAAATGACCACTTTAGCCAACTTTGATAAGCTCTAACATCCATAATAAGCCACCAAATTCAACAAACAGATACTACACAGATAGCTTATCACCTAAACTCTTCCCAAACCAGATTTCAGACCTTAGATCCAACAAACAAAGATTTTATTGGATCTGATGTGTTTGACCAATTTCAAACCCCTTTTTTCAGATTTTTCCAAACCTTTAAATCCTTTTTCCAAACCTTTTGAAACTTCACTAGTGACTAAAACTTGTTGCATATGAATTGTTTAGACTCCCCAAACCCTAAGAACCAAGGGCACAAGGCCGCAAGGCCTTATGATCCAATAATCCCAAACAACCTTGTTTTAGTCCTTTTTCAAACAAACTTTTTATTTCTACAAACAACCTACTGATTTTATGGTTCAAATACCTCAACTAGGTGACAACTAACAGATACCAACAATAAAACACAAAGCACAAACACAAAATCAACAAATCACATGGCAAAATATAAATCAGACAATAACATGAAATTTTTTAAAGGAATCTTAACAAGAGGTTATACCTATCCCCCACAACTTCCTAAGAGGATCAGCTATGCTCCTTGGACCTTGTTCAACAACTAGAACAAGACCAAGGTACTTGAACAAAGGAGATGAGATGTGCCTTGGTTGATGTTTCAAAGCAAAAACTCAAGGGCTTTATGTCTTCAACACAAACAGCAAACAAACTATCCAAAGGTTGATAAACCTTCACTAGCTTGGTGTCAACAAGCTAGCAAGGGCTTATAGCTTTTGGATAAGGGTTAGGACAAGTAAAACAGCAAAATCAGAAACCTATTTTCAAGCTTATTTCAAACTTGAAAACCTTACCAAACATAAACGTGCTTAAACCACAAGATCTAAGCACACTTATAACATCAAATGGAACTCAAAATTACCCTTAAACAACACCAACTTTCAAAAACATAAAAAGGAATTACAATTTTCTTAAAATACCAACTTTTATAAATTTTAAAAAGGAATTACAATGTTCAAAGAGTAAAACTGGAACAAGGCTCTCTCACAAGTTGAAGAGTCCTTATATAGGCCACAAGGGCTGAGATTACAAGTGAAAACCCTAGCTATAAAGTCCCTAAAATTCCCCTTGAATCTTCTAGACGCATTTGATGTTTGAGTTGTCCAAATGAATCCTGATTGTTCATTTTAGCTTTATAGTTAAGCAATGAGTCTTGGCTGTTGATTTGGCCACGTGTCATGCCTTGGAGGTTAAGGTGTGATGTGATAGGTGGACGGGTTTGAATGGTGGGGTCACATGGTGAGTGGGAGTGAGTGTTTTTGGTGTGGGATGGGTTTATGGGCGTGTGAATTAAGCGTGGGTGTGGGTAATTGCTTTTTACCCTTTGTTTTAAGTGAAAGTAAAACTGGGTTCATCAGGGTGAATAGTAAAGATTTTGATCCGAAAAAGGTGGGTTGTGTTTGTTTGGCGCGTGTTTGTAACATTTGAACTTTGGGAATGGTAGGAAGGGTCCTTGTATTTTGGTGAAAGTTGTAAACAATGTTTTTCAGCCACAGAAATCAATTCCCTTTGTTATTAAAGTTACAAACTTCACACTTTTGCCCTAAAACTTTGGCAAAAGGTTTTCAAGGGTTGTTTTTGCCATTTTTGCATAGTTTGAGGACTGATTTTGGACATTCTTGATCTTCAAAGGTCTTCATTGTATCTTTGACTTCATGAGGGACTATATTTGACAATTTTAGAAATGTTGAGGGACTAAACTTTCCAATTCTTCAAAGTTGAAGGACCATTTTGTAATTTTGACAAACTTAAGGGACCAAACTTGTAATTATGAATATACAAGGGTTTTAAGTGTCATTTTTTCATAATTTGAGGATCAATCTTGTTCATCTTCAAATCTTCAAGGGTTTTTCTTGGATAATTCATGAACTAGGGCCCGGTTCTTTGTACGACTTCGTTTCTCGTGTCCGTTTTTCCTTGTTTCTTGTGATCTTTTGTCTTTTTCACGATATCCATACCTAAAACACACAAGTAAACAAATAAAAGCATATATATGGTAATATTATGACATTTTATGCATTTAAAGCCCGAAAAGAACGATGAGATCATGTATAAATGTCATCTCATCAGTTTTCTTGTTTTTACGATTTACATGATCATGTGTTCTTGATTCTAATTAAAAGAATAAAAGAAAAAGGATTAAAAGGTTACTGAATACGTGATCGAATGAGGATTAATAACACGAACACTAACACTCGAAGTCAACAACCAAAATCAATCAAACACCCTTGTGGTGTTTCTTTAGGCCGGCGGCAAGAGAGAAACAAGGAAGAGGAGGGTTTTATTTTTATGAAAACTCTGTAAAATTATGTCAGTGTTTTTCCCCTTTTTGTTATTTAGTTAAAATCAACTGGGCTGGGCCCGTTTTTCCTTCCTTGTCCGCGGCTAAGAGGCCCCAAAAGGCCTTGATGGGCCTTTTTCATGTTTAACCAAATTACGTGTTCGCTCGTTAGTATTTTCATGTTAGTTCGTAATTTATTTTTTGTGTCATAATAATTACTTGTACGTAATGGATATCTATCGTCTAATAATAAATATATACGTAGTTACATGTTCGTGACTTAATGTTCATGATTTCATGTTCGTGATTAGAATTATTATGATTACTAATTATCGTGTTATATCACGTACTTAATATTTATCGTGCACTAACACGTACATAGCTTATGTAATTAATATTTGTGACACGTGTTCATGATAAAGGAAAGTTTTAATTGGTTTGTATGTTTACTAAGTGTACTGTTCATGGTAAAAGTATGCGGGTTTTACAACTCTTTCCCCTAAAAAGAATAATTCGTCCCCGAATTATCGATAAAGTAAACTTAAAGAGGAACATACCGAAAACATAACTGGAAGGACATGCAAGATAAAAGGACATGAAGGTGACATGCTAGAAAGGAACGTGGAACGTGACATGGCTAAAGAGGACATGGAACGTGACGTGACTGAAAGAACGTATCTGATCGATGAGAGAAAACGGATAAGAAGTCCAGATGGACTCTTTCGCTCCAAGTGGCTTCCCGCCTAGAACGATCCTCTAAAAGGTCTTGGTGGAAATAACAATATTAGTCTTCATGACTTCGTCTTGACGATACAGAAAGTTTCAGGTTCATCAACGTAAGACAAATCCTCCTGAATTAAATCGAGTGGATGAAAGTTAACGTGCGAGGTTAAATACAATGTTACGATGCAAAATAATATGGTGTAGCTGAGATTAATAGCATCTGAAAGATGATGCGCGAGGCATACTGAAACGTAGTACGTGAACAATTATGAACGTGATACATGAACAATTGTGAACGTGATACGTGGAGACATGGTGTGTGTAATATAAGAACCTATGGTGGATGATGATATGTGCAACCTATTGTGAACGTGATATGAGGAACGTGAAATGAACATGACATGTGAAACATATCGTGAACGTGGAATAACTGAGGAGGTAACGCCAAACGCTATAAGGTGAGACGTGGAATGTGACGTGAAGCGTCTCTCTGAGGATAGAAGGTTATACTAAACTTGAGTCTGGTCTCTCAAGCTTCTTCCAAACTTTCCAGAATGAAAAAGAGACGAAAATCATAAGCCAAGATACGATCATGAACGTGAACAATGTCATGAACGTGAACAATGTCATGAACGTGAGTGCGAAAGCAAGTCGTAAAATCGGACAAGGACATGAACGTGGCAATTTGTCTAGTCTGGTAGCTGAAGGAGTGCCAAGTGATCGGTTGATCCTTGGCTGGAAAATATCTGATAATCTACTGACTGTGAAATCCTTGCGGATTTAAGGATTCTACAGACTTGGTCAAACTGTTAACAATAACTCAGATAGCATCATGCTTCTTCTGAGTTTGTGGTAATCTGGTAACCAAAATCCATGGGGATTTTGTCTCTTCTCCGTTCACAATTTCCAAAGGTGGAAATAAATCCTAGCCTGTTGGTGTTCTATCTTAGCCTGTTGGTATGTCAGGTACTTAGATATGAACATAACTGTATCTTGCTTCATAAAACTGGATACATAGGAGTTTACAAAACTATGAGTCTCCGAAATTAGACTTCTTTTAGCGTAGGATTTTCTGGGACACCCAAATGTAGTGTAGGGTTCTCACCTTTACGCACAAGCTGAGTCATGGCGAAATTAACCGTGAGATCCAATGTGATTCAGCGTGTCATTATAATCAACCAGAATTCACACCAGAAAATTTCAGGGTGAAATTTCTTCTGTCATAGAATTTGCAACATAGTGAGACCAGTAACGAATTTGATCATGATTTTGGAAAACTCCATCCATCAAGTCCATAAATGTTGTTAGTGCACTCGTGAGACTAAAACCAAAATCATGAATTTAGCATAACCAAATCGTGTACGAGTAGCAGTCATGGAAATGTCTTACTCCTTCACTCGCCAGTGTTGGCAACATGATCGTAATCTTATCTTGGAAAAGTGCTTAACACCCTAAATTCGTTTGGACATGTTGTCAATACGTGGAGGAGAATAACGATTATGAATGGTGATTTGTTTAGATCGACGATAGTCGACACATAATCTCATGCTACCGTCCTCCACCTTGAAGGTTGTTCTAGAATTTATATCGGAAAATTTCTAAAATAGTCGGCTAGCTATGAATAAAAGGAACTTTAATAGTTGTGTCATCAATAAAAGCTGAAAATCTTCGCAGTTGTGGAATAAGGACCACATGCTTGTAAAGCATAAATAATTTGTACAAATTCTTATGATGGAAAACCATGATGGATGTATTTAGGAGGCTGAACATCACTTCATACAATCTAATATGAATGATGACTAATCATAGCACGGTGTGCTGTTCTTAGTCCATGATCAAAATCATATTTAACTCGCATCTGTCCGAGGTAAGTGTGTAAGCAGATTGGACCTTATCATTAGACTGAAGGGAAAACCTCCGTATACATGGGGGTACAAATGGTGTCCTTTATGGTCATGGATATATGAAATATGAAATCAAGAGATGAAAGTGTGATGAAGCAAACGGAACAGATCTCACTGAATGTATTTTGCCTGTCTCACGTAGAACGAATCATGCGTATCCAAACGCGAATAATAAGGCGGTGTTGGTACTGAAATTCTTGTGGCCTGATTAATACATGGCACAACACAATGGATATACCCCTTGGAGGATACCCTGAATTACTTAGGGTTGTTTCAGAAGATTGACGTGAGTCATGTGTCTTGACTCGTCTCTTGAGAGAATATGCTCATAACATGTGTCTTGACTGATGTCTTGACATGTGTCTTTAGAAAATATACATGAGACATGTGTCTTGACCGATGTCTTGACATGTGTCTCGAGGTGTGAAACGAATAAACTGCAAATCTTAAGTTATCATGCCAGAATTGGCAGATCGGTTGGACTGCTGACCCTTTGTATTTCTAATCACGTCCGTGATCGGTGTTTTGTTGTGATTGTTAGGATAGTTGCTGTCACCGTAGTGGTTACTAATGTCTTGTCTGTCAGTTCTATGAAGGGTCATTCTCCTGACGGTGATTCATGTAACTATTCAGCTGAGTGGCTGGCTGGTGTCGGTTCTTACTCATATGACTGAATAGACAACTGGTTGAAGTGTGATAGGTAACTAAGAATTAGGGACATGGATTGTCATGGAAATCGTCTGATGGTGAAGCATCTCCTCGTCCGATCGCTTTGATCTAACGCCTTTGTCTTCATCTTGTAAAATCTCCAGGTTGTGAACAACATCGGCATCTCGTAACGTCTCTAAAAATCAGCAGCATCAACCTTTAGTAACATCTCTAAGTTATGAGCGACATCAACAGTCTTGTAGAGTATCAGCAAGTGGAATACGCCTGAGATTTAGAATCGTCTAGCGAATACTCGTAAAGTATTGCAAGTGAAATAAACATGGAATACGATACATGGAGTACACATGGAATGCACATGAAATGATCGGTATGGGGTCGATCATCTGACATGATTTCAAAGGAAAAACAATTGGTTAAACGGTTAGAAAACTGTTAGGAATAATACATTTAGAAGTTACTCCTGGTATTATAGTTACTACTGTAGTACCTCGTTCCTCCTGGTGTTATAGTTCCTACTGGTTATGAGATAAAGTTGATGGAAGATTGTAGAAGATAAGATCAAATATTTAGTCTTCCTAGTCTGATGGAAAGTATCAAGTATATTAACTATGATGAGGAGGTTACAAGTTTATTTAGTAAATGATTAAATAGTATTAATGTATAATACTTAGGCAATTATTAATTAACTTGTAACCACCTAGGACCTCTTTCACTATAAAAGGAGGTCCTAGGGTGTAGAGAAGGACATACTTCTACACACACATATTCTCTACACATTTCTCTCATTATTTGTTATAGCTTCAAGGTTGTAAACCCTATCACTATTTAGAGTGATCGTATTAATATATTGAGGCTTGAACGTTTGGTTATATCTATTGTTCTTCTTATATATAAAGATTGGTTTCCGCACAGTCTTTGTACTGTGATCAAGGTTTCAAAGATCCGTCAAGAAATAAACTCAACAATTGGTATCAGAGGCTCGTTGAGAAGTTTTGATTGAGAAGAACAATATTCCTACATTCGTGTTGCTATGAAGTAAAGCTGCTGTTCAGAATTCGCGATAGATTAGCAACGGTTTTCCATTTCTGTGATAGATCTGTAACAGTTATGTGATATAATTAGTGTCGCTAAAGGTTCTGATTTTAAGGTTTTTCAAGAAACTCTTACTTTAGGTGTTGCTGAAGAAGACATGGCGTGCAGAACTCCAATTTTTAGACAATGAGGTAATTCTTATGACTGAATCTGAAGTTAGGGAACATAATGCTAAATTAAAGAATAAAATGCATGCTTATAACGACTATAACTTAGTAATTAGTTGTTCTGAAAATCGTGAACAAAAATATGCTGATCTTCAAAAATAGTTTTATGATTTAGATGCTCAAAATGATAAATATTATTTAGAAGTTCAGGCATATAAAAGTGCACTTAAAACTTTGGAACAACAGAAAAAGTGGTTTCAAAAAAACCAATTAGAGTATGAAGAAAATATTAGGGTGTTAAGTATAGACTTAGAGAACACATCTAATTTATTGAAATATACTGAAAATCTTAATACTGAGGTAAATAAAGAGAAGCAGGAGCTACAGACTAAACTACATAATGCTTTGGCTAGGTTTGATAAATGGACAAGTTCTTCTAAAAACCTAATAAAATTAGTAGATAGCTCCATGTCTGGTAGGACCAAAATTGGCTTAGGATTTAAAAACTATCCTAGGCCAAATGATTGCTCTTTGTCTAGTGTGTTTGACACTATCCTTGAAGATGTGGAAGGTAGGCCTGTTTTCAATAGGTATAAACCAGCTGTAGAGATGCATGTTGTTCCTCCACCTCTCATAGGGATATTCATGCCTACCTCAGACCACTCTGACTTTGATGAATCTCAAATGACATATGGTAGAAGGTCCACTGGCTCAATTAAAACTATTTTAGTGTCTAATGACTTTGTCTCTTGTAACTCTAGTGACAAGTCTTTAGAACCTAAGACTAGTGACCTTGACTCTTGTGAGTCCGACTCTAGTGTTGAAACACTTGAGTCTGTGCCTGAACCTGCTATAATTAAACCCATGACTAGTAGATATGCCTCATGTAAGTCTAACTTAAATGCTAAATCACCTAAGTTCTATCCTCAATCTGCTTGTGCTAAGAATGAAAGTAATAGGAAAGTAGATAATCCTAGGAAAAACAATAAAAGACCTAGAGGTAATCAAAGAGGTTGGAATGGCATGATGACTCAGAAATTAGGTGATAACTTTGAGTTCAAAAATAAGGCGTGATATGTGTGTGGTGGTTTTGATCACATGCAATATACTTGTAAACACAAGAGAAAGATAAATGATCAACAAAAGATTAAACCGGTGTGGAATAACTCAAGACGGGTAAATCATAAGAACTTTGGTAGAGTTTTTCACCCTAATCCAAAAATTAACATAATTCCACAACCAAGATGTTTTAACAATGTTAAAGGTGCAAGGGTTGAGTCTGCATTGTCAAAAACAAAGGTTAATATTGTTAAAGCCTTAGCTAGGTGGGTTTGGAAACCCAAACA
Organism: Glebionis coronaria; assembly: GCA_025667525.1. Lineage (NCBI taxonomy): Eukaryota > Viridiplantae > Streptophyta > Magnoliopsida > Asterales > Asteraceae > Glebionis > Glebionis coronaria. The sequence continues at coordinate 171,159,960 of CM046877.1, read as the reverse complement.
AGATGGTTTACAACATAGTGCATCAAAGACCTTAACAAGATATGACTATGTTGATGTTTTTGGAAGATTCAAGTCTGTTTTGGCTTGGGACTTCCATATGCACTAATCTTTATTTGGTTTGTTTTCATTTCAGCAAGTGTGATTGTCAATTAATATGTTTTGTATTTTCTATATTTGTGTGAACTAACTTTCTGTAGGAAAAGGAAAGTCTTAAAAAAAGAGGTTTTCCTTGATGGTGCATACTTAGCTCTGTTTAAGGGGAGGTTTTTACCTGAGGGGGTCTTGTTGTATGTATGATTGTGTATATTTTTGTGTTTATCGTCTAACCAATTATGCAGGATGACATTGCTGCTGGTAGATATGGTTCCTCCTAGTAGAACCAACTTTCTCCTTGTTGAACATGGTTCCTTTTGGTTGCACTCATCCTCCTTCTGGTGGACCGTTGTTCTTCCTGGTGCATCCTACGTTCCTGCAGGTTGAATCATAGTCTTTGCCTTGGTTAAAAAAATAAATTAATTTTTTTTTATTTTTAAATAAAGAAGTTAAAAAAAGGGCTATTGTGAGATGTTTAGTTCTGGTTGAGAAAGGCTTAGGTGTTGGCTAACCACCATACTACAAATGGTCATCAGTTCACCATGTCTAACACACATAAGAACTGGCTAGTCCAAGAGCAAACGGCTGCTTGGTAAAGACCATATCAAATCCATTGATGGTTGCCGAGTTACCTAAAACTGGATGGTCATCACTCACCTTGGTCCTAGACTGAAGAGTGGCTAGTCCACAGGAAAACGGTATATGGTAAAGACTTTCTCAAATCCATTGATAGCTGTAATAGTTTGCTAAAAACTATATGGCCTTCACTCACCATGTTATTGCAACAAAGAGTGGCTAGTCCAAGGGGTTACGACTCTTGGTAAAGACTTCATCAAATCTGTTTATGGCTGGTAGTTTGCCAAAAACTATACATTTCTATGATTCACTTTAAAGAGATGAGGATAGTTTTAAACTTATTGAATTGATGATTGTTGGTACCACTTTTCTTGATTTATTGACTTTTCTACATATTAGTGCATCCAAACAGGGGAGGCTTGTTTCGAAATTTAAAGTGATGCTGCAAAACGAAACAACGTACTACATAAAGCAATCTTTGGATGCATCCACCTGGTGATCAAGAAGCATAACAGTAGAAACTTGAACTCTGTTGGAAATATGTTTTATGTATTAGAAAGGATCGGTCAATCCAACAATAGTCTAAGTGGTAGCTCGTAGTTTAGTTAACTTAATATATATCAAACAAGGCCAAGCCAAGCCTACAACATGTGTAGGCCAGCGGCCCAATGTAAGCCCAAGCCCGTCACATAAGCTTGGGTATATAAACCCTCTCCTTAGATGGAGAGGGTGTGGATTCATTCTTTTTACACATAGTTAACAAGGTGTTTTCTTATTTTCTCTCTCAAGTGTGTGTGTGAATTCTACCAAGTTTCTATCTCTTTCTCTCTAAAACATAAGCAAGATTTACATATCCTACAAATGGTATCAAGAGCCATGGGATGATTGTTTGGTTTTTGTGTTTGTGTTCTTGATTCTCTCGTCTATTTTGAATCCGAAATCACACGAACCAAATTTTTTTTTTTGTGTTTTTATGATTTAATCTTGATATACCTCATCTAGTTACTTGTTATAGTGATTTGGTATTGGTATTTTGGTTAAAAACACAAAACTTTTAGGTGTTTGATACGTTTCTAGGCTTAAAATTCCGAATTTGTTGTGTACTATCCGAGTAAAGTGGTACTTTTGTCTCCATCGCAAAGTAAACAGGGTTCTACATTGCAATCGCAAAAACCTTAGGGTTTCTACATTGCGATCGAAGAGTATTCCGATACCCCTTATTCCGACGTACATTGTGATCGTTCATTGCGATCTTGGATTGCGACAGAATTAAGGCAATATTGCGACGTTACTCTGTCAAAATTTCGTCAATATTGCGATAGGTATTGTGATCAAGCATTGTGACAGGTATTGCGATCAAGCATTGCGACAGGTATTGCGATCAAGCATTCCGACAGGTATTGTGATCAAGCATTGCGATAGTTATTCAGATAGACATTGCGACAGAACTTGTTTTGTGCATTCCGATAGGTATTGCGATCAAGTATTGCGATAGGTATTCAGACAAGTATTGCGACAGAACATGTTTTGTGCATTCCGATAGAGTGACAAAATTTCCAAGATTTTTTCAAAAACGTGTTTCTGGAAATTTTTAGCAATCGTGTGTAATTTTGTCTTGGAAATTTTGGTTTATCGAGAACATAATTTAGGGGATTTAAACATTATTTCTCGGCTTTAACACACAACAACAAACACATTAACTTTCTCTCATTGTTCGATCAACTTTGTAAATCTTAACTTATTAAAATGGAGTACACATCTCTTACGGATAAGTCCATCCTCCCGGGTACGGATAATCGTCCACCAATGTTGGTAAAGACTATGTATGAGGAGTGGGCTTCCCGAATGGAACTTTATATGTTGAACAAAGAAAATGGACATCTAATTTGGCCATCGGTGCTCAATGGACCATTAGTATATGGTACTGTGACGGAAGGTGCTGTTACTCGTCCTCGCACAACGGGTGAACTAACTGGAGATGCTAAGATACAAGACAAGTGTGGTAAACAAGCTACAAATATCATTCTCCAAGCCCTTCCTCCAGATGTCTACGAACTCGTCAGTAAACATAAAGTTGCCAAAGAGTTATGGGATAGAATTCGTGTTCTAATGCAAGGCACTTCGTTAACTAAACAAGAACAAGAGTGTAAGCTTTATGATACTTTTGATAAGTTTGCCTATGTGCCAGGGGAGACTCTCAATGATTACTATCTGAGATTTACCCTATTGTTGAATGAGCTCAATATCTATGGCATGGCAATTCCTACGTTTCAATTGAACACCAAGTATTTGAATACTCTTCCTTCAGAATGGAAAAAGTACGTGACGGATGTTAAATTGGCTAAGGACTTCCATAACACCAATGTGGATCAACTTTAAGCTTTTCTTCAACAACACGAATGCCATGTGATCGAGGCTCGGTTGTCTACACCTCAAGTTCATGATCCACTTGCCATGTATGCTTCTCAACAAAACATGGATTATACTTATCAACAACCATCATACTTGCAACAGCCACCACCACACAACTATCAGCAACCACAACAACCATCTTATCAACCACTAATGATGCCACAACAAGCATTTCAACAAAGTGTTCATCAACAATCTTTTCTACAGCAACCACCACATCAGACATCACCATCACAAGCCAACACTTCTCCAATGGGTTATACTCCTCAGCAAGGATATTTTCCAATTGAAGCACAACCAACACAAGCCTTCTACTCCAATGAACTTCCACCAATCCAAGCACCGGTCTTTACTCCAAATGATACGCCAGATGATGTTCTAAACCATATCACTGCCTACTTATCAAAACTTGTTGCAACTAGAGGATTTCCACCAACAAACAATCAGCTCCGCACCTCTTCAAATCCTCTACAACAAGCCACTATTCAAGATGGTCAAGTGATGGTGCAACCTATTCAGGGAAGGAAAAATTCATATGGACCTCCTACAAGGACTGTGAATGCTCAAGCTGTGAATTCTCAAGCTAATGGAAATGGAAGCCCTATTGGTCCACAAAAGGTTGTGACTTGCTACAATTGTAGAGGACAAGGTCATATGGCTAGGGAATGCACTCAGCCAAAAAGGAGAAGGGATGCAACATGGTTTCGTGAGAAGATGTATTTGGTCGATGTTTAGTCTAAGGGAAAGATCTTGGATTCAAAAGAGTTATCATTTTTTGCAGACCCAGGGCCAGCAGATAATGAAGGCATTGCAGTCGTTTCCACTTCTAATGCAGCTTATCAAGCAGATGATCTTGACGCATATGATTCAGATTGTGATGACATTCACTCGGCCCAAGCTGCTCTCGTTGCTAATCTCTCTCACTACGTTTCTGATGTCGTCAGTGAGGTACCAACCACATCTAGTAATATTGATGATAACCAACATCCAGTTGGGCATGAAAATGAAAACCTTGAACAGCATTCGGGAACTAGTAACTCAAATGATGTGGTATCCAATCCTATATATTTGAGTGAACCTCAACCAAATGCTACGACGGGTATGGAATCTTATGCTCAACATGATTTGGTCATGGTGCCTAAACATATTATTGATCAAATGCATATGGCTCTCAGACAATCCGTAGATACGAATTCCACCCTAACAGCTGAGCTTGCGTTGCATAAAGAAAAGGTCAAAGCTTTTGAAATGGTCCCTCAAGCTGAAAAAATAACTTATTCTGAATTTGACCAATTTCGTTTTAAAATTATTGAACACTTGAAAGAAATAGAATCATTAAAAGCTAATATTTCCAATGAATTAAAAGCAAAAGAGTCGGTTGTCAATGATTTTCAGAAACTTAAAATGGATTTCGAAACTCTCGAGTCTAAAAAGTTTGAATCGGAAATTAATGCTACCAAACTTCATAAATTCAAAGAACAACAACTTTTAAAACAATACGCTTCCACAGAAAAGGTTCATCTTTTAACTAAATCATTTAAAGAACTCGAACTTAAGCGTCTTCAAGACTTACCACCTAATCCGGGTTATGCAAAACAAGCTCAGGAATATATTCCTTGTCTTTATGATATGACCCTTATTGGCAAATCGAAAGAAGCACCTTATGTTCGTAGTACTGAGGAGACACAGTCACTTGCGGAAGAAACTCATTCTAAAATGCTTTCAAAATTCCATAAGATTGATTATGATCAGTATAACAAAGATCAATTGTCTAAAAAGACCCGTATTCGTTTACAAAAGGAATTAGCTCAATTAACGGTCTTTGTGCCTCAAAGTTTGTCAAATGAAAACCCTCCTAGTACGTCTCCTACACTTGTCAAAACGGATTTAACGAAGTTAATTCCACCGGTAAGTAAGGCGTCTGTTAGCTTAAATGCGGTACACCAACACTTAGCTGATTTTGACAAGGTCATTTTGGAACGTACGACGGCTTCGGCCATAACGGAAGGTGAATGCATTTTTGAGCACACTAGAGCTGCGTTCCGAGACGAAATTGTTCTATTTGTAAACAATGTTAAAGCTTGTCTTACTACTATTGATCAAGATTTGCTTTTGGAAATAGAAGAAGTTAGACGTGTTTTCAATGAAATGGATGATGCTTATGAAAACAGTTTACTTGAAATAGAACGAGTTTTACGCCAAAATGATCAGCTTCTGAAGCAAGTGATGTCTCATGATATAGTTTCCGTCTGTGTGAATAAAAGTGTTGATAATGATTCTATTGTGCATAATGTTGAATCTGTGGATAATGTGGTAGATAGTACTTGTCACGAATCTGATGCTGATTTTTTAAAGCTTCAAGATTCATATTCTTCGCTTTCAAAACGTTTTGATGAGATTCAAACACATTGTATTTCGCTTGAATGCAAGCAACAATTTATTCAAGAAATCTTTGAAACGTCATTCGAAGGTGTTAATATCGATGATGCAAACTATGAAAAGAATTTTCGATTGAATATACAATCAAAACAGCGTCAGCCAAGTGATAAGGTTGCTAAATCTTTGCCGATAGACATAGAGAAATCTAAGGAGCTTAACTGTGTGAACGTACTTGAGGCCGCTGAGAATATTAAACTTGATCTAGATAATCGAGTTTCTAAGATTTTGTCCAAAGTTGATAACTTAAAACAGAAAAATACACAACTCTTCGATTCAGTAAAGCCCGCATGTGCTAATACCACTGCACAGAAAGTCGGTGGAAATATCTGATTTGAGGGAACAAATTTGTGATAAAAATTTGGCCTTGGCTGAGTTAAAGGAAACACTTCGTACTCTAAAAGGTAAGAATGTTGTGGATAACGCAGCCACTATCTCAGCTTCGTCCTCTAGTGCAATCAAAAGGAACCTTATAGCTGTCACACCATTTAATAAGGGCCCTAGGACTAAACCATCTCAAACTTTGGTCACTAAAGATAAGGCGAAATCAAAACCAGCTTCTAATATTCCCGTGTTGCCTTCTACAGGAGTAAGCACCACTACTAAGGCTCAAAGATCTAAGCTTAAAATAAACAAGAAGAATGATAGGATCTTGCCCCCATCTAGTAGTCAAGTGAAGAAGAAAGTAGAAGCCCATCCTAGGAATGTTATTTCTGTTTTGAATAAAAAGAATCATGTAGATAAATCTAAAGGCTCTGTGGTTGTGTAGCGTTCTAAGCCTACTGTGAATTCTAATTTGAAACGTTGGAATTACAATGAATGTATGTTTTCTAGTCGTCATGATTCTTGCCTTATTGACCATGTGAATGAGATGAATGCCCAGAAAAATGGATTACAATGGAAACCGACTGGGAAAGTGTTAACCCAAGTAGGTTGGATGTGGCGCCCCAAATGGTAGAACTTTTACTATAGTAGGAAATACGTGTCCTTTAACTAGGATCACTCCCACTAAAGCGAAGAAAGCGTGCCCTTTAACTAGGAGTACCAAGGCTACCAAAACACAAGCGTGTCCTTTAACTAGGAACACCAACACTACTGTAGGAAACAAGTGCCCTTTAAATAGGTCTACTCCCATTGTAGTGCCCGCTAATAATCTAAAACCTAAGAAAGTTGGAATAGTAAAACCTGTTAGTGCTAAAACTCACATTAGAATACGCAGGAAATCTAAGGGTCACACAAATGTTAGCAATTCTGATAATAGTATATATGTATCTACTAACACTTCGGAACCAATAGTTTCCAATGCCTTGTCTACTGTTGTTGTTGAAAAGAGGTGGTCCAAATTGTTCTCTGGTATTTGGACTCTGGTTGCTCTAAACATATGACCGGAGATCGCTCTCAGCTTAGAAAATTCGTCAGCAAGTTTCTTGGTACGGTTCGATTTGGAAATGACCATATTGCAAAGATAAAGGGTTACGGTGAATATCATATTGGGAATGTTATAATTTCAAGAGTGTATTATGTGGAAGGTCTCAGTCACAATTTGTTTTCTGTGGGACAATTTTGTGATGCAAACCTAGAAGTTCCTTTTCGAGAGCATACCTGCTTCATTCGCAATTTGGAAGGGGTTGATTTACTGAAAGGTACTCGAGGGAATCATTTGTATACTTTGTCTCTACAAGACATGATGGCCGCTTCTCCAGTCTGTCTTCTCTCCAAAGCATCGAAGACTAAGTCATGGTTATGCCATCGACGGATATATCATCTTAACTTTGACGCTATCAATCATTTGGGTAAAAACGAACTTGTTCGTGGTCTTCCTAAAGTTACATTTCACAAGGACCATTTGTGTTCCGCGTGTACAATAGGGAAGAGCACTAAGAAATCATACAAACCCAAGACTGAAGACACCAACCAAGAGAAACTTTATCTGTTACATATGGATCTTTGTGGGCCTATGCATGTTAAAAAGTCTTAGTGGTAAAAGGTACATCCTCGTCATTGTGGATGGTTACTCTCGGTTTACATGAGTGAAATTTCTTACAACAAAAAATGAGGCACTGAAATTCATCATCGGATTTCTCATGATGATTCAAGTGCGTCTCAACTCTATTGTCCGACGCATTCGTACAGATAATGGAACCGAATTTGTGAATCAAATCTTGCGTGATTATTATGAAGAAGTAGGCATTTCTCGTGAAACATCCGTTGCTCGTACTCCACAACAAAACGGTGTCGTTGAAAGGCGAAATCGCACACTTATGGAAGCTGCTCGAACGATGTTAATTTTTGCAAAGGCTCCATTGTTTTTATGGGCAGAAGCAGTATCTACAGCTGTGTACACCAAAAACCGGTCACTAATTCGTAAACGTCATGGTAAAACACCTTATGAGCTTCTCCATGGAAAAGTACCAGATCTATCATATCTTCATGTATTTGGTTCTCTTTTCTATCCAAATAATGATGGTGACAATTTGGGAAAACTTCAACCAAAGGCTGATATTGGTATTTTCATTGGTTACGCACCCGCAAAGAAGGCATACCGAATCTACAACCGTAATTCTCGAAAGATCCTCGAAACTATGAATGTTAATTTTGATGAGCTGACAGCAATGTCTTCTGAGCAAAGCAGCTCTGAACCCGCACTTCATGAAATGGGACCCAGTAACATTAGTTCTGGTCTTGTCCCAAATAACCCTACTTCATCATCATTTACACCACCTTCTAGGAATGAATGGGATACGTTGTTTCAACCGTTCTTTGATGAATTCTTTACTCCTCCAAGTATTGTTGCTCCAGAACCTGAGGTAATAGCTTCGGTAACCGAAGTTGTCGCTCCAGCAACCGTTGCACAATCAGATACGTCTGCACCTACAATTGGTCAAGATATACCATCAACAAGTAATCCTCAACCAACACCTGTTTCAACTACCCATGTCATGCCTATTGATGATGAAGAGGATGATGATGATCTTGATTTGGAATTCGCTCAAATGCGTGAACTTCCATTCTTTGATGTACCTATTCCCGATTCTAATCAAGTCGGGTCGTCCACCTTAGAGGAAGCTCCTACTACGGTTTACTCCAATCCACGGATTCATGAACATGAAAGCAAGTGGACAAAAGATCATCTCATAGATTCTATTATTAGTGACCCTAATCGTCCGGTATCTACACGAAGTCAGTTACAAGAAAATGCAATGTTTTGTCATTTTGATGCTTTTCTCACTGAAGTTGAACCTAAGACATGGCAAGAAGCTTTTACTCAATCCTGTTGGATAGAAGCTATGCAAGAAGAACTTAATGAATTTATACGTCTTGAAGTATGGGAACTTGTCCCATGCCCGGATCAAGTGCAGTTACTCACATTGAAATAGGTTTACAAGGTGAAACTCGACGAGTTAGGAGGAATATTGAAGAACAAAGCTCGACTAGTAGCTCGTGGATACAAGCAATTATTGGGCATCGACTATATGGAATCCTTTGCACCTGTTTCCCGTTTTGAAGCTATTAGACTATTCCTTGCTTATGCAGCCCACATGTAAAACCCGTAAAAATAAGGTCATAATTTAATTATACTTTCAATTATTTTGAAGTATTTTATAACGTTAAATATTATTATGTTTAACGGTTTAAGTTTAAACCGATATTAAATATTATATTTTAATATTTTGACGAGTAACGAGGACTACTAGTGATCGCGATACCGACGGATGCCTAAAATTTTATATTTTATTATCGATCGTTTCGATATTTAATACTTTCGACGATATCGTTTTAATTACGTATCAAGTCATTATATTATTATTTTTCGTGTGCGTTTAAACTTTTGAAAAGTATTTTTTTTTACGAAACCCGAGTCTCGTAAATATTTCAAAAATTACAATTTACATTTTCTACCCTTTTAAACTATTTTATTCTATTTTGGACCAAAACTATCACAAATTGGCAAAAACTACCCTAACCTTACACTATATAAATTTTTTTCCACTATCTCATTTCATTTAAAAATTCATTAAATAAAATCACCAACTCTTTCTTCTTCCTCTCTCCTTTTTCTCCAAAAACCATACACCCCTTTAAACATATACATCAAATTTTTTTGATTTTCTAGCTTGATTCTTCCAAAACAAAGACAAGTCCCATTCCTAATTTTGAAAGGTGATTCTAATGATACCATTTTTACTTACATGCATTGAGTTTTGAATTTTGATAAAAATTAGGCTTGTTAGGTGGTGATTTTGATCATGCATGTGTTAGAGATGATGACCAAATGATGTTTATGTAATGTTTTTGTTAAAAAGTTGAATTTTAATTTTTGGGTTTTTGATTTTGATGATGATACAAGTGTTAGGAATGGTTTATGATGACATTAGGGGTGTAGGATGATGAGAAAAATTGTTAGAATTGATTAAAAACATGATTTTATGGGTGATCTTGAAAGGTGATTTTGGGCAGTAGGTTTAGAGGCATTTTCGGAAATCTAAAGTCTGGATATAGGATGATATGATGGGATTATGTTGTAGAGAATTTCGTTAGCTTCGATTTGATATAAAGTACGCCTTCCAACTCCAAACGAGGTGGAAGTTACACTAGTTTGATTTTCGTGTACCGGGAGACGAGTGTCGACACAATCCGAAAATTGTCGTCGATATTTGGATCGAATCTCGGGGACTATAAAACGAGTTTCAAAATGATTAAAGGGCTGTTGTCAGGCTCCAAGTTTAGCATTTTGAGTCTATTTTTAGAATCAATTGGCGGTTTTATAAATGGAGTTGTTTAGAATGGTCAAAATGGTTTCGTAAGTCAAAGTCGCTAAACTGTCTGGATTTTGTGATTCAAAGATGAGTCGGGCAGGGACCTTTAAAAGTAAAATCTTTTGATGGGCTCTTGGGAGGACTTTATACATATAGTAAGTAAGTTCTCTGAGTAGTATCATAAAAATTTGATGTGTCTAAGTATGAGAAAACGGCTTGGACATTTGGTATGTTCCGGCAGATTTTTGTTAAAGGCATAGAACAATAAAATGAATATATAGGAGAGTGTAATAGTATCACTTGTATCGTTTTCTCTCGAGTTTGTCGTGATTTTATGAGTCGAGTTTTATATTCTTATGTATGGTTTATTTATCGAGTCTAATATCAATGAACGCACCTCATTTGATAGGTTGCGGTTCTCGTGTTTGAAAGGCATCATCTATCGTCGGCGATCGCCTCATTACCACTATTGGCTAAGGTGAAACTATAGCCTCGCTTTATACTAGTTATTAAATGATTTTAAACCCGCGAGGGGGAAAACATGTTTTTATAAACTTAGAACACAAGATTTTTATGGTATGCTTTGTCCCTCTATGAATGGACCCGTGGTTGCCTTTAAATTGCATTAAGTGATTGCCTTTGTTAAAACCTCAATTATGGACCGTTAATTAACCTATGATGGGTTAACCGCAAGTACAATTAATAGATCTATGGGGGAAGCCGCCCCGGTTCAGTTTTTGTGGACTTGTCATAGAAGCTTAGGCCCGACCTCCACACTGTTTGAACATATTGTATTAAGAAGTCAGGTATACGGCAATGTACCAATAATCTGGAGGTAACCGACAATTAATAAATCTCTCGTCTTATTAGACTGATATGGGAGTGTCTAAGGGCTCGGTTCCATGAGCTTATTGCAATTTATGCTATATACAGTTATCATTGTTGATGCAAATTATTATTTGATGCTTATAAGCATGCCACAAACTTATAATCTTTGCTTGTGTTCAAATTGATTACATAAACCTATAGATTCACTCGGCATTTTTGCTGATGTTTTACTCACATGTATTTCAGGTAATCAGGAAGGGTGAAGCTTGGAAGCCACGGGAATGAATGTTGTGCACTACTTTGCAATATAAACTCTTTGAATATTTGTCGTTCCGTTTGTTCAAAACAATTTAAATCTTTTGTTTTGGTTGTACTTTGGTTACGATGTCTTGGGACTACGCTACTCTGACAAATGTTTTAGGAACGATAAATCTAAAACGTCTCTTTTCGAGTCGTTCTTTATAAATTATGTGTTGTTGTATCATTGTTTAGCACCCAAAGATGTATTCCACTGCGTGTAAATTTGGGGGTGTTAAAGATTGGTACCAGAGCCATGAGTTATAGAGAACTAGGTCTTTTTCTAAAAACCTAAACTATAATTGTCGGTTTTATTTTTCAAAGAGTCGGTGCACATGATTTCGCGTGACTTCAGGTTCAAGCTACTTCTGAGATTACAATTTTAGTATACGTTATTACGTATACCTTATTGCCAAGTAATTATAAATAAATACTATGATCCATTTACGGATATATATTTATATCTATGATCCCTTTTATCGATATATATTTATGTCGTTAAACTTTTCGATAAAAGTTTATCATTTATTAATGATTAACTTAAATAAATACATTGAATTTTCAAGATCTTTCTGTATTTATTTTTGAAGTATTTAAATTGCTTTTATTGCAAATTTTATATTATGACCTTACATACCTTCATCTACGCGCGTTACTTTCATTGTTTAACCCTTTGTGATATCTATATAGATATTCAAATCGTCTTCCGGCTATTTGTGCTTGGACGTCTTTTAACGTAATCTCCAAACCATTGTGTAGATCAATGTGTCCTTGGAATAGACTAACCGCTATCGTGTGAGTCATATATTTTGAAACGTTTCTTAAAATAGTGTTGAATAATACCATGGTTTTTCATAATATTTTGTTGATTTTTATTATCGTTTTACACGACATGCGAAGATTTAATTTGCTGACATTTATATGTATCGACTCTGAAGTGTATTGTTCACTTATATATCGGTAACGTCATCGTTATTTTATAAATCATCGTCTAGATTGTGGCACTAGAATTGGAATACGATTTTACTTATATAAAATTATATCATTTGTTTTTCATTAACCTTCTCGCTCCCGGAGTGTAGCATGTTAATGTTCCATTCTTTTCTTGTTATGTTTTGTGTTTTTGACAATCGTGGCACCAAGGAGATTTGCCTACATTGCATTTTGAAATCCAAATTACGAACGTCTTTCACCGTCTTGCTTCCTAAATTTCGTGTTGAATACCTTGAAGTATTTTCTGTCATTCATCATGCTATATTTTATTTGATGCTCATTACGAGATTTATTTTTCGTTGTTATTAAATCCACAAGACATGTGTTTATATATGTATATATTTTGAGCCGTTAAGAAGTGTCGAAAAATACACTTTATGCAGAAACTGTAGGGGCAGTATAAACAGGTCAAAACTTAAAAGTAAAACCTGCGTTTTTAAAATAAAATAGTCAAACCTGCACAGAACTTGCAGGGGTATTTTGGTCATTTTACATTGGTTTTCAGGTCTCGGGTAAAACTAGAAAGTCGTCTGAAACGTCGTTTTGCATCAAAATGCTTTAGACTCTGAGTCTTGGAGATGTCGTTTATCGGGTCAATTAATCGGCTCATATTTAAAAGTTAAATCTGATAGAAAATTCAGAACATGAGTTTTAAATGTTTCTAAGCTGTTTTGATTTCATTTGAGATCGTAAAATTTTAAAAAATATTATTTTACAACTAACGAATACTAGTTGCATGTGAAAATATTTAAAAATAGAAACAGTACAGGATTAGCAATTACCGGATTAATGGTGTAATTTAAAAACGAATAACATACTTTCTTAAAAGCATGTTGTGTCGAGTATCTTACAAAGAACACACATGTGGATTGTTTTATTCTTTTTATATATATGACTCAATTATCATTCGATGTTATTTTATGTTTATTTTCTTTTAACCTTCCACTGATTTGGGTTGAGTTTTGAAGTTTTGTCTTCATATTCTTCGTCGATATTTTTATCGCGTGTCTCATGGCGTTTCCGTCTAAACCTTATAACCCTTTGAAAACTTAACAACTTGTAACCATTTCATTGGTTGTTTTATGAGCTACTATTTGCCACTTTTTGCAAAACTTTGACTACTTTATACGTTGTCATAATGTCATATTATAAATAAATCTGATATTGTTTTACGATTATTTTCACCAATTGTTTTTACTTTGGTCTTATTACTTTTCGTAACATTAAAAGTTGCTTATTGAGTATCTCACAAATTATTTGTATCCTTTAAATTTATAAACTATTTTTAAATTCCATTTTACAAATGGCATGGTTTATATATAAACATAAGAAACGCAATACTTTTCGACGAAACTGAGCACTGCATTGCTATTCCTAAATTATACATGGCCTGATCACCTATGTCTAATTTAGATGGAGCCATGCTAGGCTGAATAGTAGTCCACTTAAAATTTTTGATAATAATCAACTTTTTACTTGTATTTATGATAAAGATAAATAAAATGAAATAAAATGAAAAGTAGTTTTAAAAACCTTTATATTTCATGCAAGTAGCTCAATTTCTATGCATCCGCATATGTTTTCTTACCTTTTCTTGAACGAATTACGCGCTTACGAATACGTTTTTACTCGACAATCGTTTTTCCACTTGTTACTTTATTTTGTCTTATAACTGATTTCTTTTGACCGTTCGTCTAATTACTAACTGTTGATAAATGACTTGAAAGTCTCAATGTTTTATCCTTCCTTCTCGTCCAATCTTCTTTATGCGACTGGGTAGATCTTTGGAATGTCTCCGCACGTGAATAATGAATTATCACTAGAGTGATTTCTGTATATCCGGGATGACGTCCGTCACTCTCGTTTGTCTCGAAATCCACTCTTGTGAACCGTGCTTTGACTTCTCTCTTTAAACACTAACATCGTTCATTTGATTTGTTTTAATTATAAGTGATTATTAGGAATTTTATTTTATTAAAATTTTTGTATGGATTTTATTTCCGATCGTGTAACGACCACCGCTAAGTTAACGAGCTGATATTGGTGAACCATCGACCGCACTAACCAAATTTGACAACTTGTTTAATCTATTATTTCTTATCGTCATATCATCAATGCCTTTATTTTATTATTCTCTTTAAGAATTCATACGACATTTGCTTCGTTCTCTTTTGTACCGTTGATTTAGTACTAATTGTTGACTATTATTTTCATTCGTATTCGTTTGTTATCTTGTCACATTTCGAAACCCGAATATATCCCATGTTATTTTGAAATAATAAAAACCTTTATTTATTTCTACAAAGTATTATAAAAATTTTATGGAACTTGTCTACATTTTCTAATGATTCTCAATTATCGAAATAACCATCACAAGTAAAAGGTCAAATTTATACACCATATTTTGTATGACTAAAACTAATGTTAAAAATAAAATTATGTTCTACCTTTTGAACTAATTGACTTATCATACTTTACTTTTAATGTAATGAAATTTCCGGTTTAATTTATATTCCTAATAATGATTTAATTTGGAAATTATATCTTCTATTTGTAACCAACAATATGAGTTTAAATTATAAAATTCATGTAATTCTTTCAAAGTTTCTTAAGACAACCAAAATAAATTATGAAGCTATTTAACTTCTATTTTTAGTATATCATCTTTATCAAGAAAGTACCTCAATTGAGTCTTAAGGTAATACCAAATCCGGGATGGATAATTGTGACAAATGTTACTTTAATGTTAATATTTAATTCTTTCTTTGCTCTCATTTTTCTAGTATTGTGAATTATTAAGTTTTACGGTTACGTGAGTCGAGATCCCTCGTCGATCGTCAACCTTAAATCATTTTACCACATCTTGTCCGTTTATGCGTTTATTGAATTCATTTTTATCTCGTTCTATTCCTCTTATTGAAGATCACTATTTTATTCTGATTTTAAAATGAATCTTGGGAAGCAGTGTATAAGAAGAAACGATAAGTGTCACCAGGATTTATGTGTGTACTTATGGAATGATTGAAGACCAAATCTCTTAATGAATGGAGTTAATAAATTTGTTACGACCTCGAGGAGTATGTAGAAGCCGACACCGCAAGTGGAAAGACTCTTGAGATCAAGTGGTTATTATCAAGGGTTCGTTCAAGGTTTTCTCGATGATTAACGGTGGAGATCTATACTTGATGTTATTGTTCGACCTTTTATTTTTATGTACTTATGTGGTATGTGATCTAGTCAAATGATTGTAAGTTGTGAGAACTTGAGACGGCATCGTCCGATGACGTCCGATCATGTAGAACATATATTATGTAATATCTTTTTGACTTTCAACGACGACGTTTATTGAGACTTTAATGCGCGTTGGCGAAAGTGAGATGGTGTCTTTGTATTATCTTTTGAGTAGGGACCCGCGTGTGAGCACCCTCCGATGACGAAAATGTTTTTCTTGTTAGTTCTTTTGATTTGTGTCCATGACTATCCGGCCGATGGATATCCTTTAATTTTCAATATTCTTTTTAATTTGACTTACCCGTAAACCCTGTCATCTATTCTTGTCGTCGAATGAGCTTCGTGTGATTCATAAAATTTTCATGTGTCGAGTTTGACGGGTGACTGGTGAATAAGGATTTATTTATTCCTTTTTGGTGAGATACAACTTGACGACAAGTTGCGTTTTGTAAAAGAACCAATGGAGATCGTGGATCGAAATTCACGTAGGAACGTGAAGACTTCTTTATAAGGAATGCCCTCATCCTTCCGGGTAGTTAACAACTCATGTATGAGGCGAGTTGAGCGCCGGGACGTCGCTCCCTTAAGGTGGTGAGGATGTAAAACCCGTAAAAATAAGGTCATAATTTAATTCTACTTTCAATTATTTTGAAGTATTTTATAACGTTAAATATTATTATGTTTAATGGTTTAAGTTGAAATCGATATTAAATATTATATTTTAATATTTTGACGAGTAACGAGGACTACTAGTGATCGCGATACCGACGGATGCCTAAAATTTTATATTTTATTATCGATCGTTTCGATATTTAATACTTTCGACGATATCGTTTTAATTACGTATCAAGTCATTATATTATTATTTTTCGTGTGCGTTTAAACTTTTGAAAAGTATTTTTTTTTTACGAAACCCGAGTCTCGTAAATATTTCAAAAATTACAATTTACATTTTCTACCCTTTTAAACTATTTTATTCTATTTTGGACCAAAACTATCACAAATTGGCAAAAACTACCCTAACCTTACACTATATAAATTTTTTTCCACTATCTCATTTCATTTAAAAAATTCATTAAATAAAATCACCAACTCTTTCTTCTTCCTCTCTCCTTTTTCTCCAAAAACCATACAACCCTTTAAACATATACATCAAATTTTTTTGATTTTCTAGCTTGATTCTTCCAAAACAAAGACAAGTCCCATTCCTAATTTTGAAAGGTGATTCTAATGATACCATTTTTACTTACATGCATTGAGTTTTGAATTTTGATAAAAATTAGGCTTGTTAGGTGGTGATTTTGATCATGCATGTGTTAGAGATGATGACCAAATGATGTTTATGTAATGTTTTTGTTAAAAAGTTGAATTTTAATTTTTGGGTTTTTGATTTTGATGATGATACAAGTGTTAGGGATGGTTTATGATGACATTAGGGGTGTAGGATGATGAGGAAAGTTGTTAGAATTGATCAAAAACATGATTTTATGGGAGATTTTGAAAGGTGATTTTGGGCAGTAGGTTTAGAGGCATTTTCGGAAATCTAAAGTCTGGATATAGGATGATATGATGGGATTATGTTGTAGAGAATTTCGTTATCTTCGATTTGATATAAAGTAGGCCTTCCAACTCCAAACGAGGTGGAAGTTACACTACTTTGATTTTCGTGTACCGGGAGACGAGTGTCGACACAATCCGAAAATTGTCGTCGATATTTGGATCGAATCTCGGGGACTATAAAATGATTTTCAAAATGATTCAAGGGCTGTTATCAGGCTCCAAGTTTAGCATTTTGAGTCTATTTTTAGAATCAATTGGCGATTTTATAAATGGAGTTGTTTAGAATGGTCAAAATGGTTTCGTAAGTCAAGGTCGCTAAACTGTCCGGATTTTGTGATTCAAAGATGAGTCTGGCAGGGAACTTTAAAAGTAAAATCTTTTGATGGGCTCTTGGGAGGACTTTATACATATAGTAAGTAAGTTCTCTGAGTAGTATCATAAAAATTTGATGTGTCTAAGTATGAGAAAACGACTTGGACATTTGGTATGTTCCGGCAGATTTTTGTTAAAGGCATAGAACAATAAAATGAATATATAGGAGAGTGTAATAGTATCACTTGTATCGTTTTCTTTCGAGTTTGTCGTGATTTTATGAGTCGAGTTTTATATTCTTATGTATGGTTTATTTATCGAGTCTAATATCAATGAACGCACCTCATTTGATAGGTTGCGGTTCTCGTGTTTGAAAGGCATCATCTATCGTCGGCGATCGCCTCATTACCACTATTGGCTAAGGTGAGTCTATAGCCTCGCTTTATACAAGTTATTAAATGATTTTAAACCCGCGAGGGGGAAAACATGTTTTTATAAACTTAGAACACAAGATTTTTATGGTATGCTTTGTCCCTCTATGAATGGACCCGTGGTTGCCTTTAAATTGCATTAAGTGATTGCCTTTGTTAAAACCTCAATTATGGATCGTTAGTTAACCTATGATGGGTTAACCGCAAGTACAATTAATAGATCTATGGGGGAAGCCGCCCCGGTTCAGTTTTTGTGGACTTGTCATAGAAGCTTAGGCCCGACCTCCACACTGTTTGAGCATATTGTATTAAGAAGTCAGGTATACGGCAATGTACCAATAATCTGGAGGTAACCGACAATTAATAAATCTCTCGTCTTATTAGACTGATATGGGAGTGTCTAAGGGCTCGGTTCCATGAGCTTATTGCAATTTATGCTATATACAGTTATCATTGTTGATGCAAATTATTATTTGATGCTTATAAGCATGCCACAAACTTATAATCTTTGCTTGTGTTCAAATTGATTACATAAACCTATAGATTCACTCGGCATTTTTTCTGATGTTTTACTCACATGTATTTCAGGTAATCAGGAAGGGTGAAGCTTGGAAGCCACGGGAATGAATGTTGTGCACTACTTTGCAATATAAACTCTTTGAATATTTGTCGTTCCGTTTGTTCAAAACAATTTAAATCTTTTGTTTTGGTTGTACTTTGGTTACGATGTCTTGGGACTACGCTACTCTGACAAATGTTTTAGGAACGATAAATCTAAAACGTCTCTTTTCGAGTCGTTCTTTATAAATTATGTGTTGTTGTATCATTGTTTAGCACCCAAAGATGTATTCCACTGCGTGTAAATTTGGGGGTGTTAAAGATTGGTACCAGAGCCATGAGTTATAGAGAACTAGGTCTTTTTCTAAAAACCTAAACTATAATTGTCGGTTTTATTTTTCAAAGAATCGGTGCACATGATTTCGCGTGACTTCAGGTTCAAGCTACTTCTGAGATTACAATTTTAGTATACGTTATTACGTATACCTTATTGCCAAGTAATTATAAATAAATACTATGATCCATTTACGGATATATATTTATATCTATGATCCCTTTTATCGATATATATTTATGTCGTTAAACTTTTCGATAAAAGTTTATCATTTATTAATGATTAACTTAAATAAATACATTGAATTTTCAAGATCTTTCTGTATTTATTTTTGAAGTATTTAAATTGCTTTTATTGCAAATTTTATATTATGACCTTACATACCTTCATCTACGCGCGTTACTTTCATTGTTTAACCCTTTGTGATATCTATATAGATATTCAAATCGTCTTCCGGCTATTTGTGCTTGGACGTCTTTTAACGTAATCTCCAGACCATTGTGTAGCTCAATGTGTCCTTGGAATAGACTAACCGCTATCGTGTGAGTCATATATTTTGAAACATTTCTTAAAATAGTGTTGAATAATACCATGGTTTTTCATAATATTTTGTTGATTTTTATTATCGTTTTACACGACATGCGAAGATTTAATTCGCTGACATTTATATGTATCGACTCTGAAGTGTATTGTTCACTTATATATCGGTAACGTCATCGTTATTTTATAAATCATCGTCTAGATTGTGGCACTAGAATTGGAATACGATTTTACTTATATAAAATTGTATCATTTGTTTTTCATTAACCTTCTCGCTCCCGGAGTGTAGCATGTTAATGTTCCATTCTTTTCTTGTTATGTTTTGTGTTTTTGACAATCGTGGCACCAAGGAGATTTGCCTACATTGCATTTTGAAATCCAAATTACGAACGTCTTTCACCGTCTTGCTTCCTAAATTTCGTGTTGAATACCTTGAAGTATTTTCTGTCATTCATCATGCTATATTTTATTTGATGCTCATTACGAGATTTATTTTTCGTTGTTATAAAATCCACAAGACATGTGTTTATATATGTATATATTTTGAGCCGTTAAGAAGTGTCAAAAAATACACTTTATGCAGAAACTGTAGGGGCAGTATAAACAGGTCAAAGCTTAAAAGTAAAACCTGCGTTTTTAAAATAAAATAGTCAAACCTGCACAGAACTTGCAGGGGTATTTTGGTCATTTTACATTGGTTTTCAGGTCTCGGGTAAAACTAGAAAGTCGTCTGAAACGTCGTTTTGCATCAAAATGCTTTAGAATCTGAGTCTTGGAGATGTCGTTTATCGGGTCAATTAATCGGCTCATATTTAAAAGTTAAATCTGATAGAAAATTCAGAACATGAGTTTTAAATGTTTCTAAGCTGTTTTGATTTCATTTGAGATCGTAAAATTTTAAAAAATATTATTTTACAACTAACGAATACTAGTTGCATGTGAAAATATTTAAAAATAGAAACAGTACAGGATTAGCAATTACCGGATTAATGGTGTAATTTAAAAACGAATAACATACTTTCTTAAAAGCATGTTGTGTCGAGTATCTTACAAAGAACACACATGTGGATTGTTTTATTCTTTTTATATATATGACTCAATTGTCATTCGATGTTATTTTATGTTTATTTTCTTTTAACCTTCCACTGATTTGGGTTGAGTTTTGAAGTTTTGTCTTCATATTCTTCGTCGATATTTTTATCGCGTGTCTCATGGTGTTTCCTTCTAAACCTTATAACCCTTTGAAAACTTAACAACTTGTAACCATTTCATTGGTTGTTTTATGAGCTACTATTTGCCACTTTTTGCAAAACTTTGACTACTTTATACGTTGTCATAATGTCATATTATAAATAAATCTGATATTGTTTTACGATTATTTTCACCAATTGTTTTTACTTTGGTCTTAATACTTTTCGTAACATTAAAAGTTGCTTATTGAGTATCTCACAAATTATTTGTATCCTTTAAATTTATAAACTATTTTTAAATTCCATTTTACAAATGGCATGGTTTATATATAAACATAAGAAACGTAATACTTTTCGACGAAACTGAGCACTGCATTGCTATTCCTAAATTATACATGGCCTGATCACCTATGTCTAATTTAGATGGAGCCATGCTAGGCTGAATAGTAGTCCACTTAAAATTTTTGATAATAATCAACTTTTTACTTGTATTTATGATAAAGATAAATAAAATGAAATAAAATGAAAAGTAGTTTTAAAAACCTTTATATTTCATGCAAGTAGCGCAATTTCTATGCATCCGCATATGTTTTCTTACCTTTTCTTGAACGAATTACGCGCTTACGAATACGTTTTTACTCGACAATCATTTTTCCACTTGTTACTTCATTTTGTCTTATAACTGATTTCTTTTGACCGTTCGTCTAATTACTAACTGTTGATAAATGACTTGAAAGTCTCAATGTTTTATCCTTCCTTCTCGTCCAATCTTCTTTATGCGACTGGGTAGATCTTTGGAATGTCTCCGCACGTGAATAATGAATTATCACTAGAGTGATTTCCGTATATCCGGGATGACGTCCGTCACTCTCGTTTGTCTCGAAATCCACTCTTGTGAACCGTGCTTTGACTTCTTTCTTTAAACACTAACATCGTTCATTTGATTTGTTTTAATTATAAGTAATTATTAGGAATTTTATTTTATTAAAATTTTTGTATGGATTTTATTTCCGATCGTGTAACGACCACCGCTAAGTTAACGAGCTGATATTGGTGAACCATCGACCGCACTAACCAAATTTGACAACTTGTTTAATCTATTATTTCTTATCGTCATACCATCAATGCCTTTATTTTATTATTCTCTTTAAGAATTCATACGACATTTGCTTCGTTCTCTTTTGTACCGTTGATTTAGTACTAATTGTTGACTATTATTTTCATTCGTATTCGTTTGTTATCTTGTCACATTACGAAACCCGAATATATCCCATGTTATTTTGAAATAATAAAAACCTTTATTTATTTCTACAAAGTATTATAAAATTTTTATGGAACTTGTCTACATTTTCTAATGATTCTCAATTATCGAAATAACCATCACAAGTAAAAGGTCAAATTTATACACCATATTTTGTATGACTAAAACTAATGTTAAAAATAAAATTATGTTCTACCTTTTGAACTAATTGACTTATCATACTTTACTTTTAATGTAATGAAATTTCTGGTTTAATTTATATTCCTAATAATGATTTAATTTGGAAATTATATCTTCTAATTGTAACCAACAATATGAGTTTAAATTATAAAATTCATGTCATTCTTTCAAAGTTTCTTAAGAAAACCAAAATAAATTATGAAGCTATTTAACTTCTGTTTTTAATATATCATCTTTATCAAGAAAGTACCTCAATTGAGTCTTAAGGTAATACCAAATCCGGGATGGATAATTGTGACAAATGTTACTTTAATGTTAATATTTAATTCTTTCTTTGCTCTCATTTTTCTAGTATTGTGAATTATTAAGTTTTACGGTTACGTGAGTCGAGATCCCTCGTCGATCGTCAACCTTAAATCATTTTACCACATCTTGTCCGTTTATGCGTTTATTGAATTCATTTTTATCTCGTTCTATTCCTCTTATTGAAGATCACTATTTTATTCTGAGTTTAAAATGAATCTTGGTAAGCAGTGTATAAGAAGAAACGATAAGTGTCACCAGGATTTATGTGTGTACTTATGGAATGATTGAAGACCAAATCTCTTAATGAATGGAGTTAATAAATTTGTTACGACCTCGAGGAGTATGTAGAAGCCGACACCGCAAGTGGAAAGACTCTTGAGATCAAGTGGTTATTATCAAGGGTTCGTTCAAGGTTTTCTCGATGATTAACGGTGGAGATCTATACTTGATGTTATTGTTCGACCTTTTATTTTTATGTACTTATGTGGTATGTGATCTAGTCAAATTATTGTAAGTTGTGAGAACTTGAGACGGCATCATCCGATGACGTCCGATCATGTAGAACATATATTATGTAATATATTTTTGACTTTCAACGACGATGTTTATTGAGACTTTAATGCGCGTTGGCGAAAGTGAGATGGTGTCTTTGTATTATCTTTTGAGTAGGGACCCGCGTGAGAGCACCCTCCGATGACGAAAATGTTTTTCTTGTTAGTTCTTTTGATTTGTGTCCATGACTATCCGGCCGATGGATATCCTTTAACTTTCAACATTCTTTTTAACTCGACTTACCCGTAAACCCTGTCATCTATTCTTGTCGTCGAATGAGCTTCGTGTGATTCATAAAATTTTCATGTGTCGAGTTTGACGGGTGACTGGTGAATAAGGATTTATTTATTCCTTTTTGGTGAGATACAACTTGACGACAAGTTGCGTTTTGTAAAAGAACCAATGGAGATCGTGGATCGAAATTCACGTAGGAACGTGAAGACTTCTTTATAAGGAATGCCCTCATCCTTCCGGGTAGTGAACAACTCGTGTATGAGGCGAGTTGAGCGCCGGGACGTCGCTCCCTTAAGGTGGTGAGGATGTAAAACCCGTAAAAATAAGGTCATAATTTAATTCTACTTTCAATTATTTTGAAGTATTTTATAACGTTAAATATTATTATGTTTAACGGTTTAAGTTTAAACCGATATTAAATATTATATTTTAATATTTTGACGAGTAACGAGGACTACTAGTGATCGCGATACCGACGGATGCCTAAAATTTTATATTTTATTATCGATCGTTTCGATATTTAATACTTTCGACGATATCGTTTTAATTACGTATCAAGTCATTATATTATTATTTTTCGTGTGCGTTTAAACTTTTGAAAAGTATTTTTTTTTTACGAAACCCGAGTCTCGTAAATATTTCAAGAATTACAATTTACATTTTCTACCCTTTTAAACTATTTTATTCTATTTTGGACCAAAACTATCACAAATTGGCAAAAACTACCCTAACCTTACACTATATAAATTTTTTTCCACTATCTCATTTCATTTAAAAAATTCATTAAATAAAATCACCAACTCTTTCTTCTTCCTCTCTCCTTTTTCTCCAAAAACCATACACCCCTTTAAACATATACATCAATTTTTTTTGATTTTCTAGCTTGATTCTTCCAAAACAAAGACAAGTCCCATTCCTAATTTTGAAAGGTGATTCTAATGATACCATTTTTACTTACATGCATTGAGTTTTGAATTTTGATAAAAATTAGGCTTGTTAGGTGGTGATTTTGATCATGCATGTGTTAGAGATGATGACCAAATGATGTTTATGTAATGTTTTTGTTAAAAAGTTGAATTTTAATTTTTGGGTTTTTGATTTTTATGATGATACAAGTGTTAGGAATGGTTTATGATGACATTAGGGGTGTAGGATGATGAGGAAAATTGTTAGAATTGATCAAAAACATGATTTTATGGGAGATTTTGAAAGGTGATTTTGGGCAGTAGGTTTAGAGGCATTTTCGGAAATCTAAAGTCTGGATATAGGATGATATGATGGGATTATGTTGTAGAGAATTTCGTTAGCTTCGATTTGATATAAAGTAGGCCTTCCAACTCCAAACGAGGTGGAAGTTACACTAGTTTGATTTTCGTGTACCGGGAGACGAGTGTCGACACAATCCGAAAATTGTCGTCGATATTTGGATCGAATCTCGGGGACTATAAAATGAGTTTCAAAATGAGTCAAGGGCTGTTCTCAGGCTCCAAGTTTAGCATTTTTAGTCTATTTTTAGAATCAATTGGCGGTTTTATAAATGGAGTTGCTTAGAATGGTCAAAATGGTTTCGTAAGTCAAGGTCGCTAAACTGTCCGGATTTTGTGATTCAAAGATGAGTCGGGCAGGGAACTTTAAAAGTAAAATCTTTTGATGGGCTCTTGGGAGGACTTTATACATATAGTAAGTTCTCTGAGTAGTATCATAAAAATTTGATGTGTCTAAGTATGAGAAAACGGCTTGGACATTTGGTATGTTCCGGCAGATTTTTGTTAAAGGCATAGAACAATAAAATGAATATATAGGAGAGTGTAATAGTATCACTTGTATCGTTTTCTCTCGAGTTTGTCGTGATTTTATGAGTCGAGTTTTATATTCTTATGTATGGTTTATTTATCGAGTCTAATATCAATGAACGCACCTCATTTGATAGGTTGCGGTTCTCGTGTTTGAAAGGCGTCATCTATCGTCGACGATCGCCTCATTACCACTATTGGCTAAGGTGAGTCTATAGCCTCGCTTTATACTAGTTATTAAATGATTTTAAACCCGCGAGGGGGAATACATGTTTTTATAAACTTAGAACACAAGATTTTTATGGTATGCTTTGTCCCTCTATGAATGGACCCGTGGTTGCCTTTAAATTGCATTAAGTGATTGCCTTTGTTAAAACCTCAATTATGGACCGTTAATTAACCTATGATGGGTTAACCGCTAGTTCAATTAATAGATCTATGGGGGAAGCCGCCCCGGTTCAGTTTTTGTGGACTTTTCATAGAAGCTTAGGCCCGACCTCCACACTGTTTGAGCATATTGTATTAAGAAGTCAGGTATACGGCAATGTACCAATAATCTGGAGGTAACCGACAATTAATAAATCTCTCGTCTTATTAGACTGATATGGGAGTGTCTAAGGGCTCGGTTCCATGAGCTTATTGCAATTTATGCTATATACAATTATCATTGTTGATGCAAATTATTATTTGATGCTTATAAGCATGCCACAAACTTATAATCTTTGCTTGTGTTCAAATTGATTACATAAACCTATAGATTCACTCGGCATTTTTGCTGATGTTTTACTCACATGTATTTCAGGTAATCAGGAAGGGTGAAGCTTGGAAGCCACGGGAATGAATGTTGTGCACTACTTTGCAATATAAACTCTTTGAATATTTGTCGTTCCGTTTGTTCAAAACAATTTATATCTTTTGTTTTGGTTGTACTTTGGTTACGATGTCTTGGGACTACGCTACTCTGACAAATGTTTTAGGAACGATAAATCTAAAACGTCTCTTTTCGAGTCGTTCTTTATAAATTATGTGTTGTTGTATCATTGTTTAGCACCCAAAGATGTATTCCGCTGCGTGTAAATTTGGGGGTGTTAGACCACATGAATATGATCGTCTATCAGATGGACGTGAAGACGACACTTCTGAATGGTGAAATCAATGAAGAGGTCTATGTTCAACAGCCGGATGGTTTTTTGAATCCTAAATATCATGATCATGTGTACAAGCTTAAGAAGGCTCTCTATGGGTTAAAGCAAGCTCCACGCGCATGGTATGATCTATTGTCACAATTCCTCATTACGCAAGGCTTCGCTAAAGGCAAGGTGGATCCCACGCTGTTCATTCAGAAACGAGGTAAAGATATGATTATGGTACAAATATATGTTGATGATCTTATATTTGCAGCCTCGACCCAAACCTTATTCGACGAGTTTGGGACACTCATGTCTTCCAAGTTTAAGATGTCAATGATAGGCTAGGTATCATTCTTCTTAGGTCTTCAGATATCTCAGAGTCCCAGAGGCATCTTTATCAATCAATCCAAGTATGCCCTTGAATCGCTTAATAAATATAAGATGGAATCTTGCGACCCCGTGGATACTCCAATGGTGGAACGAACTAAGCTTGATGCAGATCCACATGGAGTTGCCGTTGATCCGACACTTTATCGTGGAATGATCGGTACCCTTCTATATATCACAGCTAGTCGACTTGATCTTCAGTTTGCTATATGTATGTGTGCTCGGTATCAAACTCGGTCCACTGAGTTACACTTGGCTACTGTGAAACGGATCTTTCGATATCTTAAAGGAACCATTAATCGGGGACTTTGGTATTCGAAGGACTCTTCAATTACACTAATGGCATATGCAGATGCTGATCATGCGAGTTTTCAAGATACAAGGCGTAGCACGAGTGGAACTTTGCAACTACTAGGAGATCGACTAATCAGTTGGGCATCGAAAAGGCAGAAAAGCGCTACAATTTCAAGTACGGAAGCAGAATACATAGCTATGTCCGGTTGCTGTGCTCAAATTCTTTGGATGAGATCGCAATTAACCGACTATGGTCTAGGTTTCAACAAAATTCTGATGTACTGTGACAACAAGAGTGCAATTACCTTATGCTGCAACAACGTTCAATTCTCCCGGTCAAAGCACATTGACATTCGCTACAACTTCAACAAGGAGCAAGTGGAAAATGGAGTGATAAAGCTTTACTTTGTCCGGTATTAGTATTAATTGGCAGATATTTTCACGAAGGCTTTAGATCGCGCTCGAATGGAGTTTTTGGCCGACAAGCTAGGAATGAGAACTTTCTCACCTGAGACTCTAAAGGAACTGGCAGATGAAGCGAAAGAATAGTGGTGGTAAACTATGCCCCGTATCCTTGGTGATCATTTGTATATATTGTTTATATTTTTATCCATAAAAGCAAAATATAAAAGTATAAAACCATATAAAAACCATAAAAATTAAAAATTTCAGAAAAAATCCAACAATAATTTTACTTTATTTTTCAAAGGCATGTCTATTGGTACAATAATATTTACGGCCTTAGAAATGTAGATTAATATTGACACAGCGCCATAAATAGAGTTCGTACAAAAGTTGTAAATATTTCATAAAACATGCCCTAATGGCTTGTAGTTATTTCAGACTGCAACCCGGTTTTCACATTAAAGTCAAGTATTTCTTATGAAAGCTTTGGCTCTCAACGGGAATTAATTTTCTCGGGTAAGGTTCACTTTAAAACCTTGTAAGAGATCAA
Source organism: Glebionis coronaria (assembly GCA_025667525.1). Lineage (NCBI taxonomy): Eukaryota > Viridiplantae > Streptophyta > Magnoliopsida > Asterales > Asteraceae > Glebionis > Glebionis coronaria. Next base: position 171,132,320 of record CM046877.1, on the reverse strand, counting down.
GTTTACTTTATAACTTGGTCTAACACAAATCTATGTATGCTTCAGTGCATTTATTTGTTAAAACAAGAGAAGTCTTGTTTTTATGAAGCTATCATCTCTACAACCATAGCTATCTACAATTGGTATCTACATACTCGACGATGCGACTACTCAACCGACGACTACAGCTCTTTCGATAGAACACGGGTCAACAATTGAGGGGGAGCAATTTTCAAGCATTCAGAATCTTTGATGCCGAAAGTGCCAAGCTCACTAATTGGTGTCAAGAAAACAATACCAATCGTACACGTAGTGTTAAGAGATGACTTCAGACGTGACGAGGCGACCAACATATGCTGACAAGAACCATTTGATCTTATCATATGATGTTCTCATTAATCAGGTCCAACCTTGTCAATTTTTTTAATATGGTGAATATGTGATCATGTTACAAATCGGTATCATATCTCATACATTTGGTATCATGAAGATAAGTGGACTTGCATTTTTCTTCCCAGAACCTTTGCTAAAACTTCATTAAATCAATTGATATTAAAAACATCGATTGGGTTAATATTTTTAATATAGGGGAGAAAATGTGATTTAATATGGGAAATTATCAAAAATGGTTTGACTTAACGTGATGGCTCATCCCGACATGTGCGAAATGTTTTCGAATATCGTGGCATATGTTAAGGGGAGCAAAACGGATTTGCACATCAAAAATGGATTTCATGGTGATTTATACTTACCCACAACCCATTTATTTCACGACGATGAAGATTGTGGTGACATAAGGATGGTAGGATAGGTTAAGTCCTATGATTCTTCCAGAAGCGGAGGAATCTTCCCAAGGACGTTCCATAGCTAGAAATAGTAGTCCTTAGGAAAGTTGGAGAAAAGATTGTGAATGTAGCTGAATGCCGACCAAGTACTTAAGTTAGCACTGGAACAATCACAACAAGGTGATAGTTATGACGTATTGGTAAGCATTGAAGGGGTTGAAGAATGAAAAAGAATTGTAAAGATAAAGGATGTAAAGAAAGAAGCCCTCCTTACAACTTTAGGCAGAAACCGGGTCAACACATATGCTATTGAGATCATTTTTAATGATTCTTGATATGGAAGACAGACATCATGGACCCAGTAATGCAATGCACAACCCATCCCAGCTAACTCAGATATCTCTCAAAAGATATTTGTTTTAATCACACGGAGACAACGCATTATCTATTGATTTATTCACTCCGAATAAATTGGTATTAAAATGGTGGCACTCCTCTCCAGCCTTCGATCACTAAAATCCAAAGTGCACGATCGAGTCTAGAGCGATTTGAGATCATCAAATATCTCACTAGGACACATTTCCATATTTCCTTGCTTCTTCACACACTGTGAAAAGTAAGAAAGATATTAAGAGTCCTACGCAAAATCTTCATGATCTTGCCTAAACATCCGAGTAATACGAAAGTATTTACAATGAAGATGGAAAACCTTCTTGAGCGAATATCAAAAAGCTCATGGTAGCTGACTTGTGCGATTCTTTATGAATCAAAGCTTGTGATAACTGGAAAGCAACAGTGGTTTAATTCTTAACTGAATTTAAACACGTTCCAAGCCTCTACGTAATATCTTAGTGATCTTGCCAGAACACTCAGAGTGATACCTTAGTGGTCACAATGATGAGTGGAAATCCTTCTAGTGTTAACCTTAAACAGCACTTGGTAGGTAACTTGCAAGATTCAATATGAATCAAGCTCGTGATAACTGGAAAGCAACGATGGTGCGATTCTTTAATGAATCAAACTTGTTCCAGGAATCAGAATTGACGGCTTTAATCATGCGGATAATTTTATCCAAATGATTCACTCTTTACGTTCGTAGTCAGCTTTGGACGGTCGAGTAAAGAGAACGGGTTTACCCGCGAAATCTTGTTAAGGAGATTTTTAATTAAATCTGCCTGCCACAAGTACGATATTTTATATCGTCCAATGGTCTTCACCGACCGGATGTAAAATGCTACCGAATTAGAATAAAATGTTAAAAGCCATTTTGTTCGTGTCTACTTATGTTGCAGCATTTGAAGATGGTGGCGTTGCGGAATCCAAGAAGAAGTCGTCCTCGCATGCTTAAACTTTATGCACTTAATACTTCATCTAATTCAAGAAAGCATCAAAGTCAAAGTCTTCCGCTGTATCGAACTCTAAAGCTTTCAAGAATTACGAAGGTATAAGTATGTGGGACATGAAGTCACGAAGATGCGAAAATCACAAGTGATGGATGCATAAGATCAAGGCAAGAGATTAATACTCAAGATTGTTATCAAAGATCACATCATCATGTTCACCAGAAAAGAAAAAGAAAAGAAAGACGAAGACTACGAGCTCAAGACAAGCATAGTATGCTAGATTTATTTTATTATTGTAACTTGGGTAACTCCCTTGTTTGGAGTGACCTCCCTTAGGGGAGATTGTTGGAAATACGTTTTACATATTTGAAAGGATCGGTCAATCCAACAATAGTCTAAGTGGTTGCTAGTAGTTTAGTTAACTTAATATATATCAAACAAGGCCAAGCCCAGCCTACAACATGTGTAGGTCGGCGGCCCAATGTAAGCCCAAGCCCATCACATGGGCTTGGGTATATAATCCCTCTCCTTAGATGGAGAGGGTGTGGATTCATTCATTTTACACATAGTTAACAAGGTGTTTTATTATTTTCTCTCTCAAGTGTGTTTGTGAATTCTACCAAGTTTCTATCTCTTTCTCTCTTCAACGTAAGTAAGATTTACATATCCTACAAACTCAACCAAGTTAAATTCAAGTTTAGGGGAGGATTGTTAGGAATAATATATTTAGAAGTTACTCCTGGTGTTACAGTTACTACTGGAGTACTTCGTTCCTCCTGGTGTTATAGTTCCTACTGGTTATGAGATAAAGTTGATGGAAGTTTGTAGAAGATAAGATCAAATATTTAGTCTTCCTAGTCTTATGGAAAGTATCAAGTATATTAATTATGTTGAGGAGGTTACAAGTTTATCTAGGAAATGATTAAATAGTATTAATGTATAATACTTAGGCAAGTACTAATTATCTTGTAACCACATAGGACCCCTTGCACTATAAAATGAGGTCCTAGGGTGTAGAGATGGACACACTTCTACACACACATATCCTCTACACATTTCTCTCATTATTTGTTATAGCTTCAAGGTTGTAAACCCTATCACTATTTAGAGTGCTCGTATTAATATATTGAGGCTTGAACGTTTGGTTATATCTATTGTTCTTCTTATATATAAAGATTGGTTTCCGTACAGTCTTTGTACTGTGATCAAGGTTTCAAAGATCCGCCAAGAAATAAACTCAACAAAAACCATCATGATAACCTGTCAATTCCAGTATAGACATCATTCTGGTTGCATAGAGAAACGCTTAAAGTGTGGTTAAACGACATCCAACGATGATCTGTATGAAAGCATGATTAATGAAAACTAACCATGACTATCATGAAGGTAGGATTACATGAAATCCATCAATGTCTTGTATGAAAGCATAATCAACATGATGAAAGCATAATCCACATAAGAAACATAAGACATAATCAGCATGAAGACGAATTCATCGTGAAGAAACATGGAACAAACTTAACATGAAGGAGTATACAACATAATCAGCATCAAAACGAAGTTAACCATGATAGTATAAAAACATACTTGACATGACGAGACATAGTAACTAATGAGGGGACATGAAAAAATATTTATGACTGTAATGAAATGTTACCAAAAATTGCTGGTGTGGACGACCATGGGTTGGTTCATAAAATAAAATTTGACATGATTTATTTGGTTGGGACATAATACATAATCATGAAAAAAAATTATGCATGTAAACATGAAAATTTTATGCATGAAGCAGTGTATGGATGCATGATAATGAAAATGACATGAGTTTGGGTGAACGCCTATGGGTCGGTTCACCTAAACAAAATGACATGGCGAGGATGAACGCCTATGGGTCGGTTCATCAAAACAAAATGATTCGATTAAAAGCACATGCGACTAAATATGGCCAGTCCTGTACCAACCATTACTTAATCAAAATACATGAAACAATAATACATGGAATAAATGAGTGAAAATCAGTTGTCAGGACTTAACAGAAAAAATTATGTGACAAATTATGAACTACTAGGGTTCAGTCCACATTAGCCACAGTTCACAAGGAACATCATGCATGAAACAATGACACATAACTAAGTAAAACAATACCGATGAAAACATCATGGTTAAAACAACAAGGTGCTGAAAACATCAATACCTGGAATAACAAGCGTTGACTTAGGAAGCTTCTAGTGACTACCCACTAGTCACATGTCGATTTTTAGAGCCTACAGGTCGAAGCCTTGGGCTCTGATACCATAATTGTAACACCCCACTTTAATAAGTGGACTGTTACGCGTAATTATGACGTGTCATCAAAGCATGCAAGGTAATATGTACTAAAACATACATGATCATAGGGAATACCAGAATCGAACATCGGTTCCCAACATAAGCCCAAAAAATAAATAAAGTAAATGAATTAGGAGGACAAGACAAGTGTCCAAACAAGCATAAGTATATGAAGGCAAAAAGGAGAAGAAGTCTAAGGCAGCTTTCATCCTATGCACGTCCTCCAAATGCTCGAGTCTGTCCATGAGTACCTGCCGTTTTGGGACATGGAAAGGAAAGTAACGGCTAAGCAATACGCTCAGTGAACGGATATATAACATGGTATGAATGGCGAAAATATAAGTAAAGACTGAAAAGCAGCGAAAATGTATAGGTCTTGGAAAACGTGGAACATGTTCATAAAACTGGTTTAATAGTTTGAAAAGACTTATGTTTTTATATAAAATCTGTATTAATTAGCCAATAGCCCATTTAGGTCATGAGGTTCCACCGTGCATGAATACTTGGAGGGGAGACCTCATCATGCAATTAAAGGGGTTGCCTCTAATTAAATAGTCTGGGTAGGAGGGATCAATTACTTTTGAAGGATGCAAGGCACACATCGCATTCACCATGAAAATCCTGTAAAAACATGTAACTCAGATGCACCCATACGCCCAACATGATAATATAATATAATGGCCAAAACTAAAAAGGGACGCCACGAGCAATCACTCCGCCGTGGGGAAGTCATAACACTCGTGCCTCTAGTGTTATGGTTATGGTACCTCCATAACTAGGTGACACTGGTCATGCATGTATATGGCTTAGGCAATTATTCTAACATAAGTATCAAACATATAAAACAATACTAGGAAAACAGTTGGCTGCAAACGGGGAATCCTAATAAGGAAAGAATGTCCATACTGAAGGACGGGAAATCTGTGCCTTGTGTCCAGTGAACGAGGAAAGACGAAAGGATGAAAGTCCTACTCCGACCTCACTACTGCTACATAAATAGGGGACATGTATAAGTATTCTGTTTACTGAGTACGTAACTGATTATAACATGTCTTAGCTGGTTTTATATGTTATAGTCTTGTTTTACTGATTTAAATGTTATACTGTGTTTATCATGTATTTCATGTATTCTGATTAAGTATTACCTTGTATTCTTGTATTATTATACTTGTTGTGTAATAATAAGTAACTTTCTAAAAATAGCAGGTTTCCAAAAACAGAAAGTTTCCAAAAATAGAAAGTTCTAAAAATAGAAAGTTACCAAAAATAGATTAGTTTCTAAAAATATAAGGTTTCCTAAAATAGTAAGTTTCCTGAAATAGAAAGTTTCCATATTTAGAAATAAGTTGGATTAATAAGCTAATAATATAAGCTTAAGTTTACTGGTTAAATATAATAAGTCATGTAATAATAGTATAGTTTATTAATAATGTCATGTTAATTAAACAAACTATAGGTTATACGATTTAATTAAATATAAGCATGATTTAATGAAATTAAGGCATATAAAATACTTAGGTTAAACATCTATTAATAATTTATTAATTATAATCTAAGTCATGATCTATTAATTAATTATAGTCCATGTTTTAAATAATTAGTTAGTATTATAGTCTAAATTAAATAATAAAATACTTAGGTTAAAACATGTATTATTTACTGAATAATAATAACATAAGTCCATGATTACATTAAATTAATATAGTCTTGTTTTAATTAATTTAGTTTCCTTGAAATATAATATAACTTGTAAAATGTAAACTTGTAAAAATTAGTCATGAACCGAACCCGTGTTTTTAATTTAGACCGAACGTGAACCGGGCCGGATTCCCTTGAACCAGACCGAACCAAACACCCCTTTAGCAGTGGCTGCCCGGCCCAGCCGGTTGCCACTGCTAGTACAAATTCACCACCGGCTGCAGCCGGTGGTTCCCCCTGGTCTGCCTCGGCTAGCCACTGCGCACACAAGGTTCCCACCGGCAGTAGGCCGGTGGTTCCCCTTGCGGCGTCGTGTGTTCCCCCTGCTTGAACCAAACTGCCACCGGTCTTGGACCGGTGGGGTTGTTGTTGTTGCGCCGAGACCAAAAAAACCACAAGGCCACCCCGACTCACGTCGGGGTCCTTGTTTCTTGCTGCTGAGACACCAAGACCACACCGAGACCTTGAGGTCTCGGTTGGTGGTGATACATAGACCACCGAGAGCCCATGGCTCTCGGTTCATGCGTCGGCCAAACCAAACCCGAACCACAAACCCTTCTTTTTATGTTTTCATGATTAAACCAACATGTTTTCTTGTTTTTATGATTTACATAATCATGTGTTCTTGATTCAAATTAAAAAAAATAAAAGAAAAAGGATGAAAACGTTACTGAATACGTGATTGAATAAGGATTAATAACATGAACACTAACACTCGAATTCAACAACCAAAATCAATCAAACACCCTTGTGGTGTTTCTTTAGGCCAGCGGCAATAGAGAAAAAAGGAAGAAGGCTAGGGTTTTATTTTTATGAAAGCTCTGTAAAATTATGTCAGTGTTTTTCCCCTTTTTGTTATTTAGTTAAAATCAACTAGGCTGGGCCCTTTTGTCCTTCCTTGTCTGCGGCTAAGAGGCCCCAAAAGGCCTTGACGGGCCTTTTTCATGATTAACCAAATTACGTGTTCGTTCGTTAGTATTTTCGTGTTAGTTCGTAATTTATTATTCGTGTCATAATAATTACTTGTACGTAATGGATATCTATTGTCTAATAATAAATATATACGTAGTTACATGTTCGTGATTTAATGTTCATGATTTCATGTTCATGAGTATAATTAATATGATTACTAATTATCGTGTGATATCACGTGCTTAATATTTATCGTGCACTAACACGTACATAGCTTTTGTAATTAATATTCGTGACACGTGTTCATGATATAAAAGGAAAGTTTTAATTGGTTCGTATGTTTATTAAGTGTATTGTTATGGTAAAAGTATGCGGGTTTTACACATCGACCCCATGGTTTGCGGACATCACAAATTACCATGCGGATAACTTCATCATCAAGGGTATGACGACTCAACCGAAGAGAAAAATTTCTGAGACGTCAAGTTCTATTTTTGGGACGACCCTTATCTCTTCCGAGTTTGTGCGGATAAAATCATTAGACGTTGTGTGTTTGGCACCGAAGCTACTAATATCCTTAGAGCTTGTCACGAAGGCCATACGGGAGGTCATCATGGTACTAACATCACGGCTAAGAAATTATTCGATGTCGGCTTCTTTTGGCCTACTATCTACCAAGATGCACACGCACTTATCAAGTCATGTGACTCATGCCAACGTGTAGGAAAATCCTCACAAAAGGATGAAATGCCTCAAAATATAATCCAAGTTTGTGAAATCTTTGACGTTTGGGGAATTGATTTTATGGGACCTTTTCCATCATCTCATGGTAACAAGTATATCCTCGTTGCGGTTGACTACTTATCTAAGTGGGTGAAGCTAAGGCTTTGCCTACGAATGACCGTGTTGAAATCAAGTTCTTGAAACAATTGTTCTCTCGGTTTAGATCCCCTCGTGCTATTATAAGTGATCATAGAACCCATTTTTGCAATGACCAATTCAAAAAGGTTCTAAAGAAATATGGGGTTACACATCGTCTTTCTATGACTTATCACCCACAAACGAGTGGGCAAGTCGAGGTTTTAAACCGAGCTTCGAAGAGGATTTTGGAAAGATCAATAGGAGAGAACCGTATGCCTTGGTCCGAAAAACGGGATGATGCTTTGTGGGCCTTTCGCACCGCTTATAAGACACCCATTGGGTGCACTCATTATAGTTGGTGTATGGAAAGAATTGCCAATCGCCAATTGAATTAGAACACAAGGCATATTGGCCCCTTAAGTATTCAAACTTTGATTTGAAGACTGCGGGAGATCACCAGAAAATACAACTTAATGAATTGGATGAACTAAGAGATCTTGCTTATGAAATTCATTGATTTTTAAAGAGAAAACTAAAAAGTTTCATGATTCTAAAACTAAAAACCGGGTTTTTAACGTTGGAGATCAAGTGTTGCTTTTTAACTCGAGATTAAAAATATTTTCTGGAAAGTTGAAATCCCGTTGGTCGGGTCCATTCACCATAACACAAGTTTTTCCATATGGGACCATCGAGCTAGCTCAAAATGATGGACCTGATTTCAAGGTGAATGGACATAGGCTTAAGCACTACTTTGGTGGGGAAGTCCCTTCTTTGGACGAACTCGACCAAGTCACCTTCCCCAATTATCATTAGTATTAAGGGGATCGAGTCGAGCTCATGACTCGATAATAAAAAACGAGGTGCTTCGTGGGGGAGATCTCATGCTTATCCATGTACATATTATCACTGTTTAATGTAGTTAATGTGAGGGGATTCGTGCCCTTCCAAACTTTGTTCCGTGTTTGTTTGTGAATTATGGTTAATCATATCATCATCGACATCATGATTAAAGCCTCTCGTGTTTGTTTTACGTGAGCCTCGATCGTTTGCTTAAAGAATTTTCCGATATCCATGATATATCCTTTATTGTTCTAACAATATGTCTTTTAGCACACTTCATAAACGGCTTAAGATTTGATTGTTAAATACCCTTTCCGTGCTAGATTAAGCATTCGAATTTTCGTCTCTAGTATGGGGGTATTTTACCCTTAGACTCGAAACATTGGGGACAATGTTTAACTTTAGTATGGGGGTGAATAGATAATCGACCTTGCTAAACCTTCACGCTCTCTAAAGTTTGTCTTTTTATTTATTGTTTTGTTGTAAATAAGGCTAAAAATGGCCAAATTTTAAAAAATTTCTCATGTTTTCATAAGTGTTTAAGACATGAATGTAAATTTTCCGATTGCGAGAATAAGAATAATTCTTGACTCGACCGTGCGTGTTGAGCACTTAGCTTCGATTCCTTAACTTTATATTAGGCTAAGTCTCTTAAATGGGGACGAGAAACGATAGAGTTAATTATAAGTTACTATGCTAAACGTAGAATACGCGTATTCTTTCAGAAACTCATGTGTCCTAATTATTTGCTTATTCTCTCCTCGTTCATATATTTAAATTGTTAATAAATATTGACTTAGCGGTTTAGTCTTATTTGTTGGTTTCTAATTGATTCTAGTAGCTTCCATGTAATTAAATTGGGAAAACATTTGAGAATCGCCAGCGTCACGGTTTTGAAGTATTGGCAACCCGAATAATCAAAAGCTTCGCCCAATAATAATTTTAAGTTCCCACTCACCGAAATCAAGCAAAAATTCGAAGCTCACAGGGCCGAAAAGTCTATGTGAAAATAGAAATTGAAATCCTTAAACTTTGAAGTTTTAAAGATTCAAAATTATGTTTTACGTTGAGGATATACGTCTTCGGCCATAATAAACACCTCATGGCAAGGTTAAATAAAAGGCAAGGCAAGACCGAAGCCCTAAAAAGTGGAGGTAAACCTATGATAATAAGGTCCATCCATTAGGGGGCGTATAAAAGTCTTGGTAATAAGTCTCATGTTCAAAACTGTTATAAAACCGTGTTTATCGAATCTTATTTGTTGACTTAATTTTTTGACATCGTTGTCTATTAGGAAAGGTTATTAGTTCGATGATTTTGGTAAAACCGTTACGAATCTATTTTTGGACCTTAATCTCTATTCACGCATAAGTCAAAAATGTATCCTCGTGATCATTCAAGACAAAAATAAAATATAAGAGATACAAATTAGGATTAAGGGAGTCTAAGTACGTGATTAGAGCATATGAGTAGTGTTAGCATTACTAACTTATAATGACAATGATCTCGTTACACGCTTAGCATGGAATTGGGTGAAAATCGAGGACTACGAACTTATCTCTATGAGGCATTCACGTGTTCTGATTCTATGAACCTAAAAGTCCCATTTTGCGATGAAAATCATTCATTATGTCTATAACACATGTAATAGTAGTTTAGAAAGTTTATGTTTCAATAAATGTTGTTAAAAATGAATTTTGGAAATGTTATGATTCTTTATTCTAGCACTGCGTGAGGGCACGACAATGGTTTATTATGGGGGAGTGATGAGACTGCATTTATACATAGTCTCATCGTCTAAAACGGGCTTAAAACGGTTAAAATGTCATTAAAAGTGCCAAATATATGCTTGTGTTTGTTCAATGTGTATTTTAGGTACGGATATCGAGAAAAAGACGAAAAGATCACAAGAATCATGCAAAAACGAACACGGGAAACGAAGCCGCATAAAGAACCATACCCAAATGGTGAACTTCCAAGAAAGTCCTTGAAGAATTGAAGATTGACAAGAATGGTCCCTCATATTTGAAGAATTTACACTTTATACCCTTGTAAAACTGAATAGTACAAGTTTTGTCCCTAAAGTTTTTCAAATATCCAAGAAAGACCATTGAAGTTCAAGAGAATGGCAAAAATAGGCCTTAATCTCATCAGTAAACAACACAAGGACTGTTTTTGTAAATACGCCAAAGTATTCCAAGCCCTAAAATGCCATATAAAAGTTTTTGTGCCAAAACTGCCAATTCTCCAAAGTTATTAACAAAGGAATCCGGCCAAAAATGAATAGAAACTTGATTTGCCAAAATTTTGGAAGTTTGGGGACCAAAGCTGTACAAAACAAACCCATATCCACCTAAACCCGACCAACCCACAACTAAACCCACCCATTAGCCCAACACCGACCCACTACTACTTAACCAGCCTTTGACTTATTTAAATAAGTCAAACGCGCTAAACACTTTTGTTTTACCAAAATAAGATCTAATCCCACTATTTACTCCCCTCCCACTCGCATAAACCCTAAACCGATTCTTTTTATAGACAAAGGGGTGATGAGACTGCTTTTATACATAGTCTCATCTTCCAAATTGGGCTTAAAACGCTTAAAATATCATTAAAATACCCCTATATATGCTTGTATTTGTGTCTTGTGTATTTTAGGTACGGATATCGTGTAATCAACAAAAAGATCACAAGAATGGAGCAAAAACGAACACGGGAAACGAAGCCGCACAATGAACCGGACCCGAAGAATGAATTTTGCAAAAATGCCCTTGAAGTTTGAAGATTTGTCACATTTGGTCCCTCATCTTTGAAGAAATGTCAAGAATAGTCCTTGAAGAAATCAATTTATACAAGTTTGGTCCTTAATGTTTGAAGATTTGGCAATGCTAACCCTTGAAGATCTCAAATTCTACAAAACAAGTCCTTAATTCCAAGATTATAAAGTTTCAAGGGGTGTTTTGTAAATAGACCAAACTTGTTAACAAAAGAAATATGACATGATGCTGCCAAGACTATGTTTGGAGTTTTTTTGGAAAGTGAAGGGCTGTTTTTGCCAAGACACAATACCTAACCCACCAATCAGTTCATGCCACATCACCAACCCACCCATATTACCATACCCACAACCCATAAACCCTGACCCGCTGCCCATTATATAATTAATCAGTTTTTTTTAAAAAAACGATTATTAAAGAATTTTAGGGGCGGGTAACACCACCATTATCCCCAAAACAAATTAAAATTTTCCCTGTTAACACCCATAAACCCTAATCCCATGCCCAGATTTAATTATCACCAATCATGGGGTTTTTTACAATTGTTAGAGACAAAAGGAAATTAAGCTCATGTATTTTCAAACCCATGTGCTATATTGTACACCTCATCACTATGGTCCAAAAACACAGCTGTAGAAGATCACGGGATGTCACAAAATGCCAATTCCCTTACCAAATTGACGACTAGGATGCTTCTGCTTGTTCTCCACAACAAATCAACCGCCAAGATCACTTAGAAGCTTCAAGAACAAGGTATCTTCAGGGTATATTCGCAAAAGATCCAAGGGTAACTGTGGAAGTTTGTAGACGTTTTAGGGCTAGGGTTTTTAATTCTCATCTTGTATAAATAGTAGTTTAATAGTTAGCATCCGTTTTGTTCCAATTTTTATTCAAGATTTTGTAGAAGACGAATTTGAATATAATTGAGTTCCATTTTAGTTTTCTTGCAATCTTTTAAATTTCCAGTTATTTACATACAAGTCATTTTATTTACCTTGCAAAAGTTCCATTTCCAAGTTCATTTATCACAAAAGCAAGTTTTTGTTTGTGAGGTTACTGTAGCATAAGCCAATAAGCTAGCTTATTGACAAAAAGCTCAGCTTATTGGGCTTCTATGATTGGTACTTTCTGGTTACAAGTTTGAGGAAGCAGCCGATTATTGTTCCTGTTCTTATTCAAAGTCGGTTTCAAGGTTTGGAAGTTTTTGGTGGCTGATTTCATTGGTATTGAAGGAGCTTTATTGATGTAATTTGGTCTTAGAGGAGAAGCTGTTGGTTATTAAGCTTGGGTGATAAGCTCGGGTAGATTTTGGTTGTTCCAGGTGTAAAATAGTTGAGTTGAGGTTCTTTAAAGAGGAGTCGATTTTTAGAGCTTGGACCGCCTTGTAAGATTTCTCCTCCTTTTTTATTTCTTTGAAGTCCTTTGTTCTGCTTAGCTTAATCCGTGTTCATGTGCTTATGTGTTTTGTTTTATTTATTTGCTTTTCCGCATATTGTCTTGTTGTTCATGTTCATAATCTGCTTATTTATTTTTTTTTCTCTTTGCTTTAATTTTCTGTCGAGCCTAAAGTAGTGTTTGGGAATGCTAGGATTGAGAGTGGGATTTGGGGGGGCATAGAGTTAAGTTTCTGCCAAGTGTGTTACCCGTGATAATCTAGTGTTTTCTGTCATGAATTGTTGCTTAAAATCGATGATTGTTTGAGTCTTTTTGAGACTGTGCTCATTCGTGTTATTTGTGGTTTAGTTTATACTCGCGCCCTCTGTCCCAAACTGCATGCACTGAAAACCCAAGTATAGCCCACAGTTGTTGTATGCATTTTGGTGTTACAGTTACTGTGCCTACAAACCCATTTATAGTCTTGGTTCGTGGCCAAAAAGCGTAGTTAGATTGTACTTTGTGTTTGGTGTTTGTATCGATGGTCTGAGCAACCATAAGAAAGTATAAGAGAAAACCAAAAAGGAAAAAAGAATGCTTTGATATTTCTGTGGTATAAATTAATGTCGAGTTAAGCGTTAAACTTTGGTTTCATCTGAATTCATTTTGGTTAAACAACTAAGAGAACCTCTTGTTTTAAATTCAGTAAGTTACGGCCTTTTATAGTTCATTTTAGCGCTTTCTGTGGTCATTCCTTGCAGTTGGATTTATGAGTTCATTGTGGGATTTAGAATCTATAAACTAGCATCCTAGTAGATTCAGGGTAGTTGTTATTCTGTTTTGTATCCATTTCAGATTTGAAGCTTATTAGAGCTTATTGCTCAAGCTCAAAAGTGGCCAAAACCCCTCTAGTGGCATACCTTAAGACACTCACTGTTTGACTTTTGACTCGTCAATACCCGGCTTAATCTTGTTTGTATTGAAAGTTGTTTTCTTTAAAAAACGCAGCGTAGTCTAGGTCATTGGTAGTTTTAGGATTAATATAGTGGTTATTAGCTAGTAATAGGTTTCCGTAGTGTTTTGGAGGTCTAGAAATCCCTTTTGATAGTCACTGTCAGCAGCCCCCAAATCTTGTTTGCATTTTGTGATTAATTCTTGATGGATATTTTGCTTATATTGTGTTTGCATTTTGTGCTATACTTGTATGTTATTGACTCCCCACACTTCAACTAGTGTGGGGGTGCCGTTTGTGCCCAAAAACATCGAAAAACAAGCAAAATCCAACCAAATTCGAGCTCCAAATCCTCCCCTGTGGTACAGAGAGTGCAAACAGCCTTTCGCGACACTTTTTGACAAAAAAAGTGTCGCTTATAGTTTTGGGAGGGAGGAGGCCTTTGATTTGTGACAGTTTTGTGACACAAAATAGTGTCACTAAAAGTATTGGGAGGGAGGAGAACTAGTGTAAAAAAAGAAAAAAAAGTTATTAAAAAAAATAGAGATCATTTAATATATTTAAATCATTTAATTAGTTTTAATAGTATTTAATTCATAATAAAAAATATAAAAGTCGAAAAAATATAATTCTTTTTTCTAAAATTTTCTTTTGTCATTTAGGACGTAGAAAAAAATAGATTTGTTTTTTTTTTATAGTTTAAATTTCATAATTTTCTTTTTATTATTTCATTTTCTAGGATTATTTTAGTTTTAAATTTTAGAAAAGTCATAAAAATAGAAAAAAGTTTATAAAAATTTTCAAAAAAATATTTTTTTAGGTTTTAAATAGATTACTTTAGGTTTAAGAATAAAAAGTTTTTTTTTTGTCTTTTTCTTAGCTAGTTTTTTTTTTTTTTTTTTAATTAACTTTAAAAATTAATATAAATTAAGTTAAAAGTTTTTAAAATTTTTGGTTTGCGTAGTTTTCTTAGTTAGACTTTTTAGGTGTTTTTAGGTACTTTTAATAATTATTTAGGTGAAATTTTTCGTTTGGTCGCGTTTTTACGTTCGTACGTTTTCGTCCGTTTTGAGCGTAATCCGTCTTTCCCTTTTTCTTTTATTCACTTTCAAAACGTAATCTCTTGAATAAATAACGTCTATAATTGTTGGCTAAACACCATACCTCCACCGAGAACAAACTCGATTGTCGTCTTTACGTTTTTCCTAAAACGTATTGATTAATACTTACCACGACTTAGCGTTTGCTTACTTTTTCCTAAAGGTAAGTAAAACGACTAAAAACCGCTACACCAAAAATGGCGCCGCTGCCGGGGTGGTGTGTTTAGCCATATTTATTTATCGTGTTTGTTTGAGTGTTTACGTTTTATCGTAAATACTTCTTTTTATTTTTCTATACTATTAGCCATACTAAATAAATAGTGTTAAATAGAACTCTATTAACACAAAATCGTTTTCTCGTTTTTATTGTGCATAATATATTGTATTTACGTAGAACAATTAATACACAATAATTATCCAAATTTGCGAGAAATCGCACCTCAATAGTTGAGCGTTCCGGTCACTATTGTTGTATCGAATTCAAACGAAATCAAAGGCAAAATAGATAAATACTCTTAATTGGTTTAATCTCGATAAATACAAACTATAAGGTGGGTATAAGGCGGTTGTATTTCACGACCTAAGGAAAAAAGTCTCTTAAGTGCTTCGCGCCGCCTCGTTTTCTCCGCTCGCTTGTGCGTATTTTGAAAGTGACGATTAATTAGGGGTTTGCCAACTCAAGTATTATTAATCTATTTTTGTGAGTTTTAATTATTGAACCTCGAAACGTTTTGGCGTTCCGCCAACGTTTCAAAGTCGACGAGGGTTTTTACTTCACGTAATTGCCTTCACTCCTCTTGGATTCATTAATCGAGACCTTTGATTAGTGGATAGTTTTTGTAGATTAATTTCTACGTAATACACCAAAATTCCAAAAAAATTAAAAAAACCAAAAACACAAAAAGATTCTTCGATTTTTTCCCTCTATTTTCATAATTCTTTTTCTCAACCCCTCTAAATTTTAATTCTTTATGGATTTTCATTGCCTAGGTTGTGGGAGACGAAAGTATGGTTCCGTGACTTGTCCATGGTGTGTATGCGAAAGGTGCGGAGATCATATCGACTATGTAGATTTTAGATCTTGTCCCTCATGTAATCCGACCAATTGTTTGTATACTTCTAATGAAGAACGTCACATCCATTGCCTATATTGTGGAAGCCCTTCCCATTGGCACTATAAGTGTCCAATTCAATACCCAAATGGTCACAATCACGAGCCTAATCCGAATTTCGTTGACAATCTTCGCAATACTCACCGTCATGTGAGTATTGTGGAGATGAACCTCACTATGGGTACGATTGTCAACCGATGAACCAAAATACGTATTTCGACAATCAATTTTCCGGTTTTGACGAATCACACGACATGGGTTACAATTACGACAATGGGGGTGGTTATCCATACGACGAACCGGATTTTTCTCAAAATCCGTGTTGCGACAATTGTGGGGGGCCTCACGATACTTTTTCTTGCCAACCAATGGATTATGATGAACCCAATTCATACGATAATTCCGTTTTTGATAATTTTGAGGCCCCACCATACAATCTCGATCCTCAAAATTCCCATGAGCCCGATCCATGTTACGATTCCAATTTTGACCAATCATCTCCACAACATATTTTCGATGATGATCTCGGTTCTAGCCGCATCGACGAAAGTTCTAATCGTTTCAATGAACGAATTGATATGCTCTTTCAACTAATTATGGAAAGAAATAATAACCCAATTGTTGAAGAGGTTGAAAAGAGCATCGAAGATGAAAAAACGAGGGTGTCAACGAACGAGGTTTTTGAAAATGTTTTTGAAAATAAACAACAAGAAAAACTCGTAGCACGTGTTGGAACGATGAATTTTAAACCTTTAGAACCTAATTTTTCTAATGAAGTTAAAATTATCAAAGATTTTCGAAATCAAAATACACAAGATTTTGACGAAGATAGTCCGTTAAGTGATTTTGAAAAAGAAGAAATTGATAAGGTTTTAAGGAGAATCATTGACCCCTCGATTTTTGAAGAGTA
Source organism: Glebionis coronaria (assembly GCA_025667525.1). Lineage (NCBI taxonomy): Eukaryota > Viridiplantae > Streptophyta > Magnoliopsida > Asterales > Asteraceae > Glebionis > Glebionis coronaria. The sequence goes on along the minus strand of CM046877.1, from coordinate 171,115,346 downwards.
TCAAAATTTAATTCCGGAGGGACGCGTTACTACTATTTCCACGTCTTTTGAAAACCCGCATTGGATCCCTCCGAAGGATCAACTTGAAACCATCAAGGCTACAACGTCAAGTGACGAGCCTTTTATTCCTAATCCCACACCGTGTGAGATTATGGATTTATCATGTGAGAAGTTCGCCGATGGCCTTGCTCACATTGATACGTTTTTCGACGCCGATGTCGAAACTACTAAGGCAAAATCTTCAAATGAAGAGCCTTTTACTCCTATACCCACTACGGAAACTGATGCCTCTCTAAGTATGGGGGAGACGAATCTTGGCACTAATCCTAGTGTCGAGATCCCTATTCCAATCCAAAGTGAGCCTACGGTTTTCTCCGAAGATGAGGTAAGTGATTTTGCTCTCAATGAATTTTTCCACGAAGATTCTAACGAGGCAAATCACGATAGTGAGTGTGAATCGATTTCTTGTGATGATGTCTCTCCCATTGACACTTCGGGGAGAGAATCAACGACTTTTTCGAACCCGCTTTTCAATGACGATGATTTTTCCGCTAGTGATGACGAGTCACTAATCGACGAGGATGTTCAAAATACCGATTTTAAAATCTTTTCGAACCCTTTATTCGAATTTGATGACGCGTTCATCTTTGGTGACGTAAATCCTCTCTTTGATGAGACGTTCGAGGACATCGAGAGTGAGGATTCTAAGGATCCTAAACTCGATGAGCCGGATTTGCTAGTCACCCTCCCGACGTCTCATACGGTTGAGACTTCTCTTTCTACTCACTATGTTTCCATTCTCGAGGAGTTCACCGATGGACCGCCTCTCGATGAGAATGAGGATTTTAATGAGGCTTTTGCCTTCGATCCGGGGGGAAATTTTGAAACTCCTATTATTGGCAATTCTTTTTCTATTTCACCTTTGTTTCAAAGTGAACCTACCCACCCCCTCGGATATGATGAATTTACCTACGTCATAAGGAGTTTTCTTCCTTACAAGACGTATCCTCCGGCTTTGCGTGTTTTATTTTCAACAAAATGTGAGGATACGATCTTCGATCCCGGTATAGAGGTTTTGCCTTTATACACGGTTGCTTTTGGGCCTTGATTACATGTAAGCCCCACTAAAAATTGACCACACCATGATTATCCCTAAATGATCACATTTATGGGGATTCGAGTCGAGCTTTTGACTCGGTTAACAAAAACAAGGTGCCTCGTGGGGGAGACCCATGCTTATCCATGTAAATAATATTGCTTTTTAGTTAACCTAATGAGGGGATTTGTGCCCTTCCAACCCTTGTTCCGTGGTTGTTCGTGATTGTGATTCATTAGGTACATCGACATCATTGAAGCCTCTCATGTTCGTTTTACGTAGCACTCGAGCTTCGATCGTTGCCCTTGGAGATTCCGATATCCGATGATATCCTTTTTTGTTCTAACGATTATCTTATTAGCATAATTCATAAACGGCTTTTAGGTTATTCGTTTTACCCTTTCCATGCTCGAGATTAAGCATTCGATTGCACCCCTAGACTCGAAAAATTGAGGACAGTGTTTAACTTTAGTATGGGGGGTGAATAGATACTTGCCTTGCTAAACCTTCACGCTTTCCAAAGTTTATCTTTTTGTTTATCGTTTTTGTTGCAAAATAAGGCTAAAAATGGCCAAATTTTAAAATTTTTCGTATTTTTCATAAGTGTTTAAGACACGAATGTAGGTTTTCCGATGGTGAGAATAAGAGTAATTTTTGACTCGACCGTGCGTGTTGAGCACTTAGCTTCGATTCCTTAACTTTTTAGGCTAAGTCTCTTAAATGAGGACGAGAAATGATAGAGTTATTTATAAGTCTCGTAATCGTCACAATCTTATGTGTAGTAATTATTAGCTTATTCTCCCCACGCTTTTGCATAATAAATTGTTAATAAATATTGATTTGGCGGTTTAGTCACTATTGTTGGGTTTCTAATTTGTTTTGGTAGCTTCCATGTAATTAAATTGGGAAAACATTAAGGGATCGCCAGCGTCACGGTTTTGAAGTATTGGCACCCGAATAATCGAAAGCTTCACCTAATAATAAGATTTCAAGTGCTCACCTAAATTAAGCAAAAATTTGAAGCTCACAAGGCCGAAAAATCTATGCCCAAATTGAAAGTGAATCATGCCTTAATCTTCGAAGCTTTAAAGATCCAAAATTCGCCTTAGCGTGAGGATATACGTCTTTGGCTAATAAAACCACCGATGAGGCGGATAATAAAAGGCAAGGCAAGACCGAAGTCATAATAAAAGCTTCATGGCGAAGTTGAATAAAAGATGGAGGTAAACCAAAGATAATAAGGCCCTTCCGTTAGGGGGCGTATAAAAGTCTTGGTAATAAGTCTCATGTTCAAAACCGTTATAAAACCGTGTTTATCGATCCTTCTTGTTGACTTAATTTTTTGACATCGTTGTCTATTAGGATGAATTAGTAATTTAATGATTTTGGTTACACCGTTAAGACTCTATTTTTGGACTTAATCTCTATTCACGCATAAGTCGATGATGTATCCTCGTGATCATTAAGACAAAATAAAATATAAGAGATACCAAGTAGGAATAAGGGAGTTTAGGTTCGTAATTAACACTCATGAGATGTGATCGTGTTGCTAACTTATAATAACAATGATCTCGTTACACGCTTAGCATGGAATTGGGTGAAAATCGAGGACGACGAAATTATTTCTAACGAAGCATTCACGTGTTCTTGTTCTATGATCCCAAAAGTCACATTCTCGTGATGAAAACAATACATTATGTCTAAAACACGTGTAGTAGTTTATTTAAATTTATGTCTTCAATAAATGTCATCATAAAATGAATTTTGGAAGTGCTATGATACTTAATTCTAGCATTGCGTGGGGACACGGCAATGGTTTAGTATGGGGGAGTGATGAGACTGCTTTTATACATAGTCTCATCTTCCAAATTGGGCTTAAAACGCTTAAAATATCATTAAAATACCCATATATATGCTTGTATTTGTGTCTTGTGTATTTTAGGTACGGATATCGTGTAATCAACAAAAAGATCACAAGAATGGAGCAAAAACGAACACGGGAAACGAAGCTGCACAATGAACCGGACCCGAAGAATGAATTTTGCAAAAATGCCCTTGAAGTTTGAAGATTTGTCACATTTGGTCCCTCATCTTTGAAGAAATGTCAAGAATAGTCCTTGAAGAAATCACTTTATACAAGTTTGGTCCTTAATGTTTGAAGATTTGGCAATGCTAACCCTTGAAGATCTCAAATTCTACAAAACAAGTCCTTAATTCCAAGATTATAAAGTTTCAAGGGGTGTTTTGTAAATAGACCAAACTTGTTAACAAAAGAAATATGACATGATGCTGCCAAGACTATGTTTGGAGTTTTTTTGGAAAGTGAAGGGCTGTTTTTGCCAAGACACAATACCTAACCCACCAATCAGTTCATGCCACATCACCAACCCACCCATATTACCATACCCACAACCCATAAACCCTGACCCGCTGCCCATTATATAATTAATCAGTTTTTTTTAAAAAAACGATTTAAAGAATTTTAGGGGCGGGTAACACCACCATTATCCCCAAAACAAATTAAAATTTTCCCTGTTAACACCCATAAACCCTAATCCCATGCCCAGATTTAATTATCACCAATCATGGGGTTTTTTACAATTGTTAGAGACAAAAGGAAATTAAGCTCATGTATTTTCAAACCCATGTGCTATATTGTACACCTCATCACTATGGTCCAAAAACACAGCTGTGGAAGATCACGGGATGTCACAAAATGCCAATTCCCTTACCAAATTGACGACTAGGATGCTTCTGCTTGTTCTCCACAACAAATCAACCGCCAAGATCACTTAGAAGCTTCAAGAACAAGGTATCTTCAGGGTATATTCGCAAAAGATCCAAGGGTAACTGTGGAAGTTTGTAGATGTTTTAGGGCTAGGGTAACTGTGGAAGTTTGTAGACGTTTTAGGGCTAGGGTTTTTAATTCTCATCTTGTATAAATAGTAGTTTAATAGTTAGCATCCGTTTTGTTCCAATTTTTATTCAAGATTTTGTAGAAGACGAATTTGAATATAATTGAGTTCCATTTTAGTTTTCTTGCAATCTTTTAAATTTCCAGTTATTTACATACAAGTCATTTTATTTACCTTGCAAAAGTTCCATTTCCAAGTTCATTTATCACAAAAGCAAGTTTTTGTTTGTGAGGTTACTGTAGCATAAGCCAATAATCTAGCTTATTGACAAAAAGCTCAGCTTATTGGGCTTCTATGATTGGTACTTTCTGGTTACAAGTTTGAGGAAGCAGCCGATTATTGTTCCTGTTCTTATTCAAAGTCGGTTTCAAGGTTTGGAAGTTTTTGGTGGCTGATTTCATTGGTATTGAAGGAGATTTATTGATGTAATTTGGTCTTAGAGGAGAAGCTGTTGGTTATTAAGCTTGGGTGATAAGCTCGGGTAGATTTTGGTTGTTCCAGGTGTAAAATAGTTGAGTTGAGGTTCTTTAAAGAGGAGTCGATTTTTAGAGCTTGGACCGCCTTGTAAGATTTCTCCTCCTTTTTTATTTCTTTGAAGTCCTTTGTTCTGCTTAGCTTAATCCGTGTTCATGTGCTTATGTGTTTTGTTTTATTTATTTGCTTTTCCTCATATTGTCTTGTTGTTCATGTTCATAATCTGCTTATTCATTTTTTTTTCTCTTTGCTTTAATTTTCTGTCGAGCCTAAAGTAGTGTTTGGGAATGCCAGGATTGAGAGTGGGATTTGGGGGGGCATAGAGTTAAGTTTCTGCCAAGTGTGTTACCCGTGCTAATCTAGTGTTTTCTGTCATGAATTGTTGCTTAAAATCGATGATTGTTTGAGTCTTTTTGAGACTGTGCTCATTCGTGTTATTCGTGTTATTTGTGGTTTAGTTTATACTCGCGCCCTCTGTCCCAAACTGCATACACTGAAAACCCAAGTATAGCCCACAGTTGTTGTATGCATTTTGGTGTTACAGTTACTGTGCCTACAAACCCTATTTATAGTCTTGGTTCGTGGCCAAAAAGCGTAGTTAGATTGTACTTTGTGTTTGGTGTTTGTATCGATGGTCTGAGCAACCATAAGAAAGTATAAGAGAAAACCAAAAAGGAAAAAAGAATGCTTTGATATTTCTGTGGTATAAATTAATGTGGTATAAATTAATGTCGAGTTAAGCGTTAAACTTTGGTTTCATCTGAATTCATTTTGGTTAAACAACTAAGAGAACCTCTTGTTTTAAATTCAGTAAGTTACGGCCTTTTATAGTTCATTTTAGCGCTTTCTGTGGTCATTCCTTGCAGTTGGATTTATGAGTTCATTGTGGGATTTAGAATCTATAAACTAGCATCCTAGTAGATTCAGGGTAGTTGTTATTCTGTTTTGTATCCATTTCAGATTTGAAGCTTATTAGAGCTTATTGCTCAAGCTCAAAAGTGGCCAAAACCCCTCTAGTGGCATACCTTAAGACACTCACTGTTTGACTTTTGACTCGTCAATACCCGGCTTAATCTTGTTTTTATTGAAAGTTGTTTTCTTTAAAAAACGCAGCGTAGTCTAGGTCATTGGTAGTTTTAGGATTAATATAGTGGTTATTAGCTAGTAATAGGTTTCCGTAGTGTTTTGGAGGTCTAGAAATCCCTTTTGATAGTCACTGTCAGCAGCCCCCAAATCTTGTTTGCATTTTGTGATTAATTCTTGATGGATATTTTGCTTATATTGTGTTTGCATTTTGTGCTATATTTGTATGTTATTGACTCCCCACACTTCAACTAGTGTGGGGGTGCCGTTTGTGCCCAAAAACATCGAAAAACAAGCAAAATCCAACCAAATTCGAGCTCCAAATCCTCCCCTGTGGTAAAGAGAGTGCAAACAGCCTTTCGCGACACTTTTTGACAAAAAAAGTGTCGCTTATAGTTTTGGGAGGGAGGAGGCCTTTGATTTGTGACAGTTTTGTGACACAAAATAGTGTCACTAAAAGTATTGGGAGGGAGGAGAACTAGTGTAAAAAAAGAAAAAAAAAAGTTATTAAAAAAAAAGAGATCATTTAATATATTTAAATCATTTAATTAGTTTTAATAGTATTTAATTCATAATAAAAAATATAAAAGTCAAAAAAATATAATTCTTTTTTCTAAAATTTTCTTTTGTCATTTAGGACGTAGAAAAAAATAGATTTGTTTTTTTTTTATAGTTTAAATTTCATAATTTTCTTTTTGTTATTTCATTTTCTAGGATTATTTTAGTTTTAAATTTTAGAAAAGTCATAAAAATAGAAAAAAGTTTATAAAAATTTTCAAAAAAATATTTTTTTAGGTTTTAAATAGATTACTTTAGGTTTAAGAATAAAAATTTTTTTTTTTTTGTCTTTTTCTTAGCTAGTTTTTTTTTTTTTAATTAACTTTAAAAATTAATATAAATTAAGTTAAAAGTTTTTAAAATTTTTGGTTTGCGTAGTTTTCTTAGTTAGACTTTTTAGGTGTTTTTAGGTACTTTTAATAATTATTTAGGTGAAATTTTTCGTTTGGTCGCGTTTTTACGTTCGTACGTTTTCGTCCGTTTTGAGCGTAATCCGTCTTTCCCTTTTTCTTTTATTCACTTTCAAAACGTAATCTCTTGAATAAATAACGTCTATAATTGTTGGCTAAACACCATACCTCCACCGAGAACGAACTCGATTGTCGTCTTTACGTTTTTCCTAAAACGTATTGATTAATACTTACCACGACTTAGCGTTTGCTTACTTTTTCCTAAAGGTAAGTAAAACGACTAAAAACCGCTACACCAAGGGGTATTGTTCCACCTTGTGTAGATCCGCGATTGAACCCCATGCGACCATAACTACACTCTCACTTTTCCCTCCACTTTACAAAGAAGCTTTCCCGTGACCTCCCCTGCCCCACAATGAAGAATAAAACAAATTTGCACTAGAGATCTCATGGCCAGTACTTGTTGCTTAACTTCCATAACTAAAAGGACGCTCAGGATCATCTTTTATCGCTGGCATATCACATGATCACCAACGACCCGTTTCAAATTTGGTATCAAATGGGCATCTTCAAAAGATACCACAAGGGCACTTTTGGCAAATCACCATTAGGGTTTTTAGTCTTCTAGAATAGTTTAGACTAGTATTTAAGCGATGATGCATGTATCATTTGCTCTTGTTCTCAGTTTTTCTCCAAAAACCTTGTAATTCCTTTTTCTTCGATCTAATGAAAATTTGGTATTGGTTGTGTTAAATTCTGAGTTCCATCTTGTTATAGACATTGTGCAACAAGTTTTGAGCTTTCACTAAGGCTATATAATTCCTTTCTTTCCAAGTTGTGTAAATAAATTGGTATTAGCAGTTGATAAGCTCAAATTCTTGGGGCCTTTCTTCATGTTTTTGATTTAAATCCGTTTCAGAAGTGAATTTCAAAGTTTTTTATTTAAGTTTCAAAAGGTTTTAAGGGTTCAAAAGTTTGAGAAGAAACATTGTCTTGTGATCCTTGGTTGAACAAAGGACTAAACAGCTTGCTTTTGGGAGTATATATTATCATAGCACCAAGACTTGTTAAAAGTATGGATGTAGGGAGTATATAAGCCTGGAAAAAGTCTTGTGGGGTGCTTAAAATCACCAAGTTTTGTTCCATTCTACTTGTTCTATATGTGTTACTAACCCACATTCTCAAAGCCTTCAAGCTTTGAGCTTTGGCTTTTCTTTGTTCTTAGCAGCTAAGGAAGTTGGTGCTTGTTTAGCTAGCAACAAAGCTCCAACAATCCAAGGCATGGAAGTACACCTTGGAGGTTTGTTCTTCTTTTCCCTATTTTCTGTCAAAAAAGTGGTATGCCATATGATTGTGTTGTCCATGCTATTTGAGTGTGTTTTAATTTCTTGAAGTTGTTATTTGAGTGTTCTTGGATCTTAATCAGTGATAAGATTAAGTGTTTGTAGGTTTAAAAACAAAAAAGCTTTGTTAAAATCTTGTTATAAGTCTGTTAAGGGGTGTTTGGAATAGAGTTTAAATGAATTAGAGTCTTATATCATAGCCTTCTTTATGCTGCCATGCTTAATACTTGTTTTTGAGTTGTTTTTTACCCTTGTTCAAGTTTGGAAGTGTATACCAAAGAATTTACTAAGTGTCCACTTTTCTGCATATTAACAAGTCAAACATATCAGTTGAGATTTGGATTAGTGTTTGTGTGTTTTATGCTTTGAAAATTGGTGTGCTATAAGTGCTTGTGGTGGTCTTGCTCTGCATTATCTGGTTCTTGGTTTTGTGCTTATATGTGGCTTATCTAGCTTATTGAATTTGACTAATATGCCAAATAGATCAACAACTGGGCATGCCATTGATTTTGCTTTTGCCTTGTGAATCTGTGTGATTGGACCATTGTTATAGCTTCATTGAGTGCCTATAAGTGTTTTTGAACTATTGTGTGCTTATTTGATAGCCCATAAGCTCAACTGAGCTTATTGGACTTATCTGCCAAAAACAACAAGTGATAACCAACTGTTAAGCACTTGTTCACTAGCTTTTGTACTCAAAAGCTCCACAAAAGCAACTTATACTTTCCCGAAAACGACTTAATCAAGTCCAAAGTTTCAAAATCTACATAGTTGACTTTTGTTGACTTTGGTCAAACTTGGCCAAAACAGCTTATTTCATAATTCTAGCTTATCGGAACTTGCAACAAATTATTTTTTTTTAGTAGGTCTTATTTTTCTTAGCTTATTAACAGTTCTGGAGGTTTGTAGCTCATTTCGTTAGGGTTTTACTAGAAAATTAGCTTAACTTAATTTTTCAGGGTGCTTATTGGTCTCTACAGCTTATTTGAGTTAGCTTATTGGAAATTTTGTTGTTCTAAAGTCTTAATTAGGTCATTTATAAGCTTTTGGAAAAAGAATAAAGTCCTAAAGTGGTCTAGAACTCTAACCCGACTATTTATCTTTTTGTGAAAAAGTTCTTTGATTGGTTCTGGCTTATTTCATAAGATTTTTTTAAAATTTCATTTTCCAGTTATTCTTATAAGCTCAAAAGAAGGTTGCGTGCTTAATTTTAGCTTATGGGCTTATAAGCCCATTAAGAAAACGCTTATTGCTATATAAGCTCTGATAAGCTCAAAACCAGCTTTTGGGCCGTTAGACTTTTCTGCTTAGAATTAAATTTTGAGTAAGATAGGGCTTTTGCAGCTTATTTGGTGAACCTTTTAGATTTTGGGCTTAAAAGCCCATTTAGGTGGACTGTTTTGGATTTTAGCCCATTTGGAGGCCCATAGGGGTTTTTAGACTTTTTAATTTTCATTTTTGGTTAATTAGGCAAAAATATACTAGCTTGCAACTTATTATAATTTTTTATAAATTTTGAATATTTTAGTATTATTTTATTATTTAATTTAATTTAAAAAGTGTTTTTAGGGTTTTTAATTAGATTTAATAGGTGTAAAAAATTGGAAAAATACTTTTTAGCTTAGTTAAAGTATTTTTGAGGTTTATAAACTTTTAAATCTTAGTTTGGACTTTTTGTTAATTTATTTGATTTTAGGGCTTTAATTAACATTTAAAAATTAAATAATAATTAATTTAAAAAGTTGCAAGAGGTTTTCTTGATTTGTAAACCTTGGATATATTTTTAGAAATTTATTTTGAGTTTTTGTAAATTTATAGATAAGTTTGGATTTTGCCTCGTTTTGCGTGAAAACGCGTTTTTCGTTGTAGTTTAATTTTAACTGTACTCTGTCGTTTCCTTTTATTCCATTTCTCATCCTTTCAATATTAATCAAAAACAAGAACTTGACACACACTATAACCCTCCTTGGTGAACGATTCCATAAATGGTCATAAGTGTACGTTTTCCTAAACGTGCATTTAATACTTAGCATATATATATACGTATTTTTTTCTAAAAGCATATTTTTACCACAATCAGGGCTCATTCTAATCCAATCTTTATTTTCTCATTCCTCCTGATAGTTCACCAGAACATGTGTTTGAAACAATTAATAAATGGTAAATACAAGTCTTTAGGCATAAACACAAAATAACTTAACTATACCTTGTTTGAAATTGTTTTACAGCCTTTAGAGTATCCAGTCGACTTTGACTTTGCAACTGACATAGCATAAACTTGAATAAGTTATATATTCAAACTAGTGTAGATTCATCAATAAACTTCAAGTTCGACCATAGTTACCTTTAGAATCTACCTTGGCATGAGTAGGCTCTTCCTCATCATAAGATGAATATGATTCCTCCTCTCCAGTAGGTATGACAACAATTGTAGTTTGCTTCTCATATTCTTGTTTTGTTGGATTTTTCCTCTCTGTTTTCGTCTGAATACTGTGCGGGCCACTCGTTTTCCCCGTTTCACAAGCGATTACGACTAAAAATTTAGTTTCAATTAAACCTGTTGAAAGAGGTAATTAACAATCGAAATTACTACACTGGCCATTTTCTTAACATTAATAAAATTGTTTTCGTCTTAACATTGTTTATAAGTCAACTTAATTACACCAATTGTGTAGCTTTGTCCAAAACCATATTCTTAACATTAATAAAAATGTGCACTTGTATCGAATGCACTATCAATGTCTATAGTCTAATTCAAGTAGGCTTTCGTAATATACATTCATTTCTACACAAAGATTAACGTATCATAGAAGGTGATCAAAAACTTCAAATTTGAATATATTCACTACCAAGCTAAACGAAAATGTTGGTTTAATCTTAGTTAAACCTAACGAGAATGCCTGCAAACTACCTAACCTTAAACGCAAGTTGAGTCTAGCTTTACTGCTTTCCCCAAACACCATGTTAGCCTCAAAATATTGAGTCAAACAAGAATGTTCGGTCATAGGTTTCTATTGTAATATTTATTAGAACGTTGTAATAAGTAGTTAATTAGTCGTGGTTCACGGGCTTGGATTTAAACTTATCAAAGTCCAAAAGACAAGCCCGGCCCAATATATAGCCCATTAAATCCCGCATGTGGGTGGACTATATATACTACCCTCCTAGCATGTTAGGAGGGTGGATGATCATTTGTATCTAATTTCTTTCTTAATCTAATATTCACCATGTTAATAATCTCTCTCTCTCTCTACTTTCTCTCACTACTTTCTCTCTTTAGGAATCCATCTCTTTTCATCTTTTTTCTATCTATAATCATCTAAATAATATGGGACAACATTTGGTATCAATCGCCACGGGGTAGATTGTGTTTGGTTGTTTGGTTTGAATTTGATTCGGTTGATTTTCCATATAAATCATCCCGAATTAAATTTTGTTTTAGTGTTTCGGGCAAGAAATCTTGATATAAATCATTTATATCGATTTGGTAGGGATTTGGTTTGGTTTTTGTGGTAAAAATCACAAGTTTTTGAGGTGTTTGGAGTCATTTTGGAGTTACGGTTCGTCCTTGATTCAAGATTATTCAGAAATAAACTTTTCAGAAAAGGGTCAATTATTCCGAAAAAAGGTTTTCGGAAAAGGGTTTACTATTCCGAAGAAGTGATATTTTCTGAAAAAGTGTTTATTCCAAAAAAGTGGTTTTTTTCCGAAATTTTCTCTGAAAGCAACAATATTCCGAAAAAGCACTTATTCCGAAGAAAGTTCTGAAAACAACAATATTCCGAAAAAGCATTTATTCCGAAGAAAGTTCTGAAAACAACAATATTCCGAAAAAGCATTTATTCCGAAGAAAGTTCTGAAAACAACAATATTCCGAAATAGCATTTATTCTGAAGAATGTTCTGAAAACTCATTATTCTGAAGAATTGCTTATTCCGAAGATAATTCCGAAGACTTGCTTATTCCGAAGATTATTCCGAAGATAGTACTTATTCCGAAGATTTGCATTTTTCTGAAAACCTCATTATTCCGAAATACCCAATTTTTCTGAAAATGTTAGTTATTCCAAAAAAACCCCAACAGTGAAAATTTTTAACTACGTGTGATTTTTCGCTTTCGATTTTTTGGTTTCTTGTGAAGACAATTTTTAGGGGATTTTAACATTTTTCATCGACAACAACAATCAACACACATCTACTTAAGATCCATTTACACTTCATCGATTTCAAGTTTCTAGATATGGATTCTACTCAAGAGTATCGTGTCACAAACAACAACATCATGGTGGCGGGGAATAAAGAGAGACCACCAATGCTTGTATCTGGTCGGTATGCTCAATGGCAATCACGTTTCATACGATACCTTGATACAAGACCAAATGGTGATGCCTTGAGGAAATGTATTACTCATGGACCATATGTATTCAAGAAAATCTCAAGTCCTCCAAGAGCAGCCACAAATACTACCGATCTAATACCTGCAAGTGAACGTGATGAAACAAGAGCCGATCTCACACCTGAAAATTGTGCTTGGTATGATGCGGAGAAGGAAGCCATATATATGGTTCTAAGTGGGATTGGAGATGATATTTACTCCACGGTTGATGCATGCCCTAAAGCACATGAAATGTGGACTGCTATTGAACGCTTGCAACAAGGAGAATCACTCAACAAACAAGATGTCAAACAAACTTGTTTTGGAATTTTGGCAAGTTTACTTCAAGAGATGGAGAATCAATTGACTCTTACTACTCCAGGTTTTATAAGATAATGAATGACATGACAAGAAATAACCAGCAAGTCTCCACCATGCAAGTCAATGTTCAATTTCTTCAACAACTTCAACCCGAGTGGACACGGTTCGTCACTTTGGTAAAACAACAAGAAAAGTTAGACGAGGTCTCATATCATCGACTCTTTGATATCTTGAAGAAATTTCATAATAAAGCAAATGAGATTCAAGCTGAACGTGTTGCCAAGACGACTAATCCACTTGCTTTAGTGACTACCACTCAACATGTTCAAGATCCTCACTCTCGTGCTCCTAAGCCATACTCCACTACATACTCTTCACCACGATATTCCACATCATCTAAGTCTTCATCTTCCACAAAATCTCGCGGTAAAGTGCCAAGAGAACCATCACCACCATCTGAATCATCTTCTGAAGAAGATAGTGATGAAGACCAAGCTCAAAAGAATCGAGAGATGAAACAACAAATTTCTTTCATAATGAAGACTTACAAGAAAATCTACAAACCCACCAACAACAATCTTCGTACATCATGTAACACAAAGAACCGATATGTTGAGAGTCCTCCAAGGTATGACACACGTCGACGTGGTGAAAGTCCTTCTAGGTATGATCGACATAATCCAACGCATGTTGAGGGTTCTGCAAGATATGATCGACAAACTACCAAGTATGATACTCAGAGGATTGTTGCTGCTACTGGGAATAGGGAAACGGTTGGAAGTCAAGTGGTTCAGCAGAGTGGGATTCAATGTTTTAATTGCCAAGGTTATGGGCATATGGCAAAGGAATGCAGGAAGCCGAAAAGGGTTAGAGACTCCAGCTATCACAAGGAAAATATGCTGCTATGCAAGAAAATGGAAGCAGGGGTTAAATTGTCAGCTGGGGAAGGAGCAATGCTTGATGATACTGATGATGAAGATTTTGATCAAGAGCTCGATGCACATTACTCGTACATGGCAAAGGTTGAAGAAGTTTTCAAAGTCACTGAAGATGACAATGGCCCTATCTTTGACACTGAGCCAATCGATCAGGTACACACTACTAATGAATATAATGTGTTTGGTGATATTCCTCAGCATAGTGATCTACCCAATGCTATTAATGACACGTGTATGATGGAAACGGTTGATAGCAATACCACACCCGATTCATCAGACATGTGCAATAATGAGTCTGAGGATGATCAACATGCAAATGAATATGATGAAGAGGAACGTATTGCGCTTTCTAATTTAATTGCTACTTTACAAAAAGATGTCACTGAAAATAAAAAAGAGTCAAAAGCAATTAAAGAAGGCAAACGCTACGCTCACTCACAGTTTTAAAGAATGCAAAGCTGCTCTTATCAAATCTACTGAGATGACTGAAAGCTATAGGGATGAGCTCCTTCAGAAAACAAAAGATCTTGAGGGGTACAAGGGTAGTACGTTAAAAAGTCAAAAGAACGATTTCGAAAACAAATATAATACAACTCTTGAGTTACTAGCCAAAGAGAAGCGTCAATATAATGTTTTCTTAATGGATGAACGTCAAAAAACGTACATTCCCAATACCAAAGTTAATGAACTTGAACAAAAGCTCTCTATGACCACTACAGATTCTGCTAAAATTCTTGAGGATAAGAAACAAGAGGTAGATGCGTTAAAACAAGACTTCAAAAGTAAATATGATAAGGAAACCGAAAAAGTAACGAAACTAGAAGCACAAGTCGAATTTTTGAAGAACGTTGTTTATAAAACGCATGATTCTATTCAATCCGTAAGAATGCTAGCACCTCCGTCGATGTTTAAGGGTCAAGCTAGCTTTGCAAGTCCTGAGTACCTTGCCAAAGCTCAAGCTGCGAACCCGTGTCTTTATCTTGATGAGACTGAAAGGACCGATCTTGATTGCATGCCTGTTAGTGCCGATAGTGCTGAGACTGCTCTTTGGGATGATGATAGTCAACCTCTTGTCAATAAGGAGTTTGTGAAACCATATAATTATGCTTATGAGAATAGTCTTTATGGTCTTTTCAACAAACAAACTCAGAAAACTCGTGAGGAAGTGTTTATAGAATGCAAACAAAAGAGAATTTGATGGAAGAAAGCATTTGCCCCTAAGAAATCTAATGTTTACAAATACATAAACTACCTCCCTCTAGATGAATCTAAAAGCAAGAGTAGGAAAACATTAGGTATTCTTAAACACCACATAGATAATGTTAAATCTATTGTTGAAAGAGACTGGGCAAAACGTGAAAATGCTGAGTGGACACGTCCGATTCCTCTAGATATTACCTTGCTTGTGAAAGAACTCTTAATTCCTAACACGGCGTTGATTAAAGAAACTGTTCTTCAACTTGAGGAGTTCATTCGGACTGAAATGTATGATGATTTAAAATATGTTGAATCTCTTGAGAAACACATTGAAGATCTTCAAATGGAGAAGTCTGATTTTTTAGATGAATATGATTTACTATTGCAAGAATGTGTTTCTAACGATGTTATGTGTGCTTATTTTACATCTTGTGCTGATATTGATGAATATTTTGATGTTGCATGCAAATATCTTGATAAGATCAAAGAATGTGAACGTCTTGAAATTGAGCTTTCGAAACGTAAAGAAAATGTTGACAAAAAGGCTTTTGAGTTACTTCAACACAAAACTTATTTCCTTCAAAAACATTGTCATTCACTTGAACTTGCTTTGCAAAAAGACGTTGGTAGTTTTCCACATGATAATAAATTGCAAGAAAAACTTTCCCATACGTTTCGAGAAATGAATGAACAGAATTTGGAAATTAAAGGGTTGAAAGCTCAGTTACAAGACAGGGACAGAGCGATAGCAGAGTTGCAGAAACTCGTTGCTAAAATGGGTGGGAAAATCGTGGAAACTAGCATTAAGAAACCTGTTGTTAGACAACCCAATGCTTCTAAAGTGAATAGATCCTCTATCTTGGGAAAACCATCTGCTTTATCAAATTCCTCGTTTGCAAAACCTGTGTTTGCCCCCAAGATAGATGGAAAGGAAAGGTTACCACAAAATCAACCCATAAGGAATGCCATAGCACCAAGCATTAAGCACACTAATGTGATTAAACCAGGGATGTATAGAATGACCACTAAGCCCACAAACAAAGTTATTCAATCGCCTCAGACTTCTAGAAACACTAATATTCATGTATCTTCTACTACAGGAATAGTCTCCACTACTAGTGTTAGCCGGCCTCAGCTTAAGAGCACTCAAGTGACTGATAAGGTCTGGAAACACAAGAATCAAGGGAAGATGAAGGAAGTAGAAGCACACCCTAGGAATTTGAATGTTTTTAAGAATAAAAAGTCTGTAATCGCATGTAATGACGATATGAATGATTTGAATTCTATGAATGTGAAATTTGTTTGTGTCAAATGTGGCAAGTGTGCTAATGTTAATCATTCTATGTGTGCTATGAATAAAGTCAAAGGCGTAGATACTAGAACTAAGACGCAAGTTGCGATGCCTATTAGAGCTAGTAAACCCAAACGCAAAGTGAACCATTCTGGTGCTACCCCCACTAAGAAAAGTAATGCATCAGACTCCACCACTAAGAATCCTAGAAGCAAAATTAAGGAATTATATGAGTCTTCTAGCAAGTCTTGGAAATGGTGGTTTGCTAATCAATGTCCTCCCGGATATAAATGGATGCCAAAAGCTAGGACAGAAAATGTGAAAACGAGTGTTAGTTTACCTTTAAATGTTGATAAGGACACTAATGATTATACTATCACAGCTACTGTGGTATCCAATTTAGCAGATGCTCCATCGTGTTCTAACTCTTCTGCAGGTGATACAAATAATTCTCTTCATACTGGACCCCGGATGCACGAAGCACATGACGGGGAATCTCAAGCTTCTAATTAACTTTGTGGAGAAGTTCCTGGGTACGGTTCGATTCGGAAACGATCAATTTGCACCGATCCTAGGATATGGAGATTTGGTTCAGGGGAATATCACGATTAAACGGGTATACTACGCTGAAGGGCTCAATCATAATATTTTCTAGGTTGGTCAATTCTGTGATGCGGATTTGGAGGTTGCTTTCAGAAAGAAGACATGTTTTGTTCGTGATTATGATGGGAATGACTTACTTACCGGTACACGGGGTACTGATCTTTACACAATTTCACTTCAAGACACAACTTCATCAACTCCAATTTGCTTCATGGCTAAAGCTTCAACGACTCAGGCATGGTTATGGCATCAACGTCTTTCTCATCTCAACTTTGATACCATCAACTTGCTTTCCAAGAAAGATATTGTGAGAGGCCTTCCAAGCTTGAAATTCATCAAAGATCATCTTTGTTCTTCTTGTGAACTTTGTAAAGCTAAAAGAAGTAGCTTCAAAACAAAGACCACACCAAGCTCTAAAGGACGGTTAGATCTTCTTCACATGGATCTGTGTGGTCCCATGCGTGTTCAGAGTATCAATGGAAAGAAATTTATTCTGGTAATAGTCGATGATTACTCAAAGTACACATGGACTCACTTCTTGAGGTCCAAGGATGAAACACCCGAAGTTCTCATCAGCTTCCTTAAACTGATACAACGTGGTCTTCAAGCTCAAGTTAAATTGGTTCGTACTGACAGAGGTACAGAATTTTTGAATTCAAATCTGAGAAAGTATTTTGAAGCTGAAGGGATTGAACATGAAACATCTATTGCTCGAACACCCGAACAAAATAGCGTTGTTGAAAGACGAAACCGTACTTTGGTTGAAGCTGCTCGAACATTATTATCTGCTTCAAAACTTCCACTATACTTTTGGGCCGAAGCCGTGTCAACCGCATGCTACACACAAAACCGCTCCTTAATTATCCCAAGACACGAAAAGACACCTTATCACATAATTCATGATCGAAAACCTTCACTCAAACACCTTCATGTTTTTGGATGTACGTGTTACATTATTCGAGATGGTGAAAATATGGACAAGATGAAAGAGAAAGGTGATGCATGTATTCTTGTGGGATATGCAACTCAGTCTAAGGGATATAGAGTGTACAACAAGAGAACAAAATTTATTGTCGAGACCATTCACATTCGATTTGATGAATTACAAGAAATGGCACTTGAACAAAACAGTTTAAGTCCCGATCCACAACGACAAACGACTTCCGTTCACAACCGCACAGAACTCAGAACTCAAGACCACAGCAATGAACCGTCAAGTTCAACGCTGGTTCTAGAACATGTTCCTAGAGCTGATATGACAGTCGACACGACAATCGAAGAGTTGGAAATGTTATATGGACCAATGTATGATGAATATTTCACGGGGGAGAAACAAGTTGTATCGAAGTCATCCGCTGTCCCTCATGATATGAATGATGATACCGATCATCGTCAACAACCGGATACAACTTCATCTACTTCAACACGGGTTGCTGCAGATTTACCTCCTCAGAATATCACTTCAACAATCGATCCTTCAACATCCACGACTACTGTCATTGCTCCAGAGAACACAAATCAAGCAGACGATGCATTATATGACGAAGACGAATTTATCAACCCATTCGGTACACCGGTACACGAAACATGAGAGTCTTCTACTCGCCATGTTGATCCGTCAAATATGCATTCGTTCTACCAACGACATCCTTCAACACATCATTGGACCCGAGATCATCCTTTGGTTCATGTAATTGGAAACCCTTCACAACCCGTTCGCACAAGACGACAGCTTAACACCGATGGTGATGTTTGTATGTTCGCACTCGCCGTGAGTTCAGCTGAACCGAAAAACATCAAAGAAGCCATGGATGATCATGCTTGGATTGAATCGATGACAGATGAACTTCAACAATTTGAAAGACTTAAAGTCTGGGAACTTGTTGATAGACCATACGATGTAACAACATTAAATCTTCGATGGATCTGGAAAAACAAGATGGATGAAGAAAACACGATCATCAAAAATAAATCTAGGCTAGTGGCTAAAGGGTATGGACAGAAATAGGGTATTGATTTTGAAGAATCATTTGCACCAGTAGCTCGAATGGAAGCGGTCGGGATTTTCCTTGCTTATGCTGCACATAAGGGATTCATCGTTTATCAAATGGACGTAAAGACGGCGTTTCTTAACGGTCCTTTGAAGGAAGAAGTTTATGTCACGCAGCCGGAAGGATTCATCAATCCTCATTATCCTGACAAGGTGTATCGTCTCCACAAAGCACTTTATAGACTCAAGCAAGCTCCAAGGGCGTGGTACGACGAGCTCTCGAAATTTCTGGTATCCAAAGGTTTCTCAAAAGGTTCCATTGATTTAACTTTTATCACTTATAAATATGGGGATGACATTTTGCTTGTGCAAATTTATGTTGATGACATTATTTTCGGGTCTACAAACCCAAAACATTCAAAATGGTTTGAAAAAGTAATGCATAGCAGATTTGAAATGTCTATGATGGGCGAACTAAAATTCTTTCTAGGAATTCAAGTTCACCAATCCCCAAGTGGTATCTTTATTAACCAAGCTAAGTATTGTCAAGAGATAATCACTAAGCATGGTATGACATCATGTGACCCCGTTGGGACACCATTATCAACCACATCCCTAGATGCTAATTTGGAGGGATTACCCATAGATCAAACGAGATATCGTTCCATGATCGGGTCCCTCATGTACTTGACAGCAAGCAGACCTGATATTCATCATGCTACATGTTATTGTGCACGATATCAAGCACGACCCACTAAAAAGCACCTCAAGGAGGTTAAACGGATCTTTCGGTACCTTAAGAATACCATTCACATGGGACTCTGGTATCCGAGGGAAACCGGTTTCTTTCTAACGACCTATTCAGATTCTGATCATGCAGGGTGTCTTGATACACGTAAAAGTACTTCTGGTGGTGCACAATTTCTAGGTCAAGACAAGCTTGTGGGATGGTCTTCCAAGAAGCAGGATTGCACGTCACTTTCATCAGCCGAAGCGGAGTATGTGTCTCTATATGCGTGTTGTGCTCAAGTTCTTTGGATGAGAACACAACTCACGGATTACGGCTTCCATTTTGATAAAGTACCTATGTACTGTGACTCAAAGTCAGCCATAGCCATCTCTTGCAATCCGGTACAGCATTCTCGCACGAAGCACATTGATGTCAGATATCACTTCATTAAGGAACAAGTTGAAAAGGGTATTGTTGAATTATACTTTGTTGGAACTGATTACCAATTAGCTGACTTGTTTACAAAAGGTCTTTCGAAAGAGAGGTTTGCGTATCTTGTTAGGCAAATTGGTATGAGATGTTTGACTCCAGCAGAACTGGAGATTCTGGCAAAAAGCCTGCTTGATTCATCTATCAAACATCTATCTTGTAAATATTAATGAAAAAGCAAAATAAGAAATTAAACAATCTTTGATAATCCAAAAATATTCTTCTCGACATGTCTTTCAGTATCGATAATATGGACGTACCTAGAAATGTCGCTCAATAACGACACGGGTGTGTACATAAAGCTCGAATGAAAGTTGTAAATATTTTTCAAAACATGTCGTTTCTATCTTTTCAAAAGGAAATTGTCTATTTTGGATAATATTTCCAACAACGGGTAGAGCAATCTATCTTGGGTTGAGCTTGTCACAAAACATTCAATGTTTTGAGCTCAACACAATGGCTTGTAATCACTTTCATTTTGCAACCCGGAACTATATTCACGGGGGAGTGTACGATTTTGTACTCTTACCCTTAGCAAAAAAGTTAAATCTTCTTACACTTGAGTGGATTCGTCAAGACATTCAAAGTCTATGAACTCAAGTTTATGCTTTAGAAAAACCTTTTCGACAAAAAGAATTGATTATTCAAAAAAGCGTTGAACACAATCTTTTCAAGAATTTCTCAATGATATTCAAAATCTTTCAAAAAGTGTGTGTTCAACAACTCCTATCCTCAAAAGTTTAATGTGGATCAAATCCTCGTAATGACAATTCCATTGGATCAATTTTTGAGGGGGAGCGTTCCAACATTCATGCTAAGTTTGACACATTTTTCTCCCGAAAGTTTTCACGACTATTTTTAACAATATATTTTAATCAAATTTGGTATCTCTAATATCAAACGATTTTATATATTAGAGATATGGGAGAAAATGTGATTAAAATATGATCAAAATTCTCAAGCACTCATGGTTACGATCAAATACCCACGACATCTTTAATTTACGACGTTATTGGTGTCAAAAGGGTGGTTAGGTTTAAGTCCTATGATCCAACCAGAACCGGAGGGATCTTCCCAGGTACAATCCAATAGATTATTAGAAGTCCTTAGGAAAGATGGAGTAGAATGTGAACGTAGCTGAATGCCGACTAAGTACTGATGCTAGCATTGGAACAATCACAACAAGGTGCTAGTAATGATGTCTTGGTAAGCATTGAAGGGGTTAAAGAATGAAAAAGAAATGTAAGGATAAAGGGTGTAAAGAAAGAAGCCCTCCATACAACCTAGGCAGAAACCGGGTCAACACATCATGAAGACAACTCATCATGGACCCAGTGATGTGAAGCACAACCCTTTCCTAGCTACTCAGGCTTCTCTCAAAAGAAGTTTGTTTTATTGTCACGGAGATCAACACGACTTCTATTGACTTTCTCACTCCGAGATAGTTGATATTGAATAGGTGGCATCTGCTACAGCCTCCGACTACTAAAAGTGCACAAATAGAGTCTAGAGCCAAGAGATCAATCAAATCTCGTTAGGACACACGGATGACGATCAAGAGAGTCCTACGCTATATCCTTGTGATATTGCTAGAACACTCAGGGTGATACTACTAAGTATTCACAATGATGAGTGGAAATCCTTCCAGTGTTAACATCAAACAGCACTGCGGTAGGTCATGTGTAAGATTCTTTATGAATTGAACATATGTAAAACTGAAAAGAAACAGTTGTTTGATTCTGAATTGATTCAAACTCGTTTCAGGTTTCTACGCAATATCTTTATGGTCTTGCCAGAACATTCAGAGTGATATTCATTAATATTCACAGTGATGAATGGAAATCCTTCTAGCGTCAACATCAAACAGCGCTACGGTAGGTGACTTGTGAGATTCTTATGAATCAAACTTGTGTCAACTGGAAAGCAACAATGGTAAGATTCTTAATGAATCAAACTTGTTCCAGGAATTTGAATTGACGAATTTAATCAAGCGGATATTTATCCAATTGATTCACTCATTATGTTCCAGGAATATGAATTACAAGAAATGTCACTTGAACATAACAGTTTAAGTCCCTATCCACAACGACAAATGACTTTCGTTCACAACCGCACGGAACTCAGAACTCAAGACCACATCAATGAACCGTCAAGTTCAACGCTGGTTCCAGAACATGTTCCTAGAGCTGATATGACAGTCGACACGACAATTGAAGAGTTGGAAATGTTATATGGACCAATGTATGATGAGTATTTCATGGGGGAGAAACAAGTTGTATCGAAGTCTTCCGCTGTCCCTCATGATATGAATGATAATACCGATCATCGTCAACAACCGGATACAACTTCATCTACTTCAACACGGGTTGCTGCAGATTTACCTCCTCAGAATATCACTTTAACAATCGATCCTTCAACATCCACGACTACTGTCATTGCTCCAGAGAACACAAATCAAGCAGACGATGCATAATATGACGAAGACGAATTTATCAACCCATTCGGTACATCGGTACACGAAACAGGAGAGTCTTCTACTCGCCATGTTGATCCGTCAAATATGCATACGTTCTACCAACGACATCCTTCAACACATCATTGAACCCGAGATCATCCTTTGGTTCATGTAATTGGAACCCTTCACAGCCCGTTCGCACAAGACGACAGCTTAACACCGATGGTGATGTTTGTATGTTCGCACTCGCCGTGAGTTCAGCTGAACCGAAAAACATCAAAGAAGCCATGGATGATCATGTTTGGATTGAATCGATGACGGATGAACTTCAACAATTTGAAAGACTTAAAGTCTGGGAACTTGTTGACAGACCATACGATGTAACACCATTAAATCTTCGATGGATCTGGAAAAACAAGATAGATGAAGAAAACACGATCATCAAGAATAAATCTAGGCTAGTGGCTAAAGGGTATGGACAGAAATAGGGTATTGATTTTGAAGAATCATTTGCACTAGTAGCTCGAATGGAAGCGGTCGGGATTTTCCTTGCTTATGCTGCACATAAGGGATTCATCGTTTATCAAATGGACGTAAATACGGCGTTTCTTAACGGTCCTTTGAAGGAAGAAGTTTATGTCACGCAGCCGGAAGGATTCACCAATCCTCATTATCCTGACAAGGTGTATCGTCTCCACAAAGCACTTTATGGACTCAAGCAAGCTCCAAGGGCGTGGTACGACGAGCTCTCGAAATTTCTGGTCTCCAAAGGTTTCTCAAAAGGTTACATTGATTTAAGTTTGTTCACATATAAATATGGGGATGACATTTTGCTTGTGCAAATTTATGTTGATGACATTATTTTCGGGTCTACAAACCCAAAACTTTCAAAATGGTTTGAAAAAGTAATGCACAGCAGATTTGAAATGTCTATGATGGGCGAACTAAAATTCTTTCTAGGAATTCAAGTTCACCAATCCCCAAGTGGTATCTTTATTAACCAAGCTAAGTATTGTCAAGAGATAATCACAAAGCATGGTATGACATCATGTGACCCCGTTGGGACACCATTATCAACCACATCCCTAGATACTGATTTGGAGGGATTACCCATAGATCAAACGAAATATCGTTCCATGATCGGGTCCCTCATGTACTTGACAGCAAGCAGACCTGATATTCATCATGCTACATGTTATTGTGCACGATATCAAGCACGACCCACTGAAAAGCACCTCAAGGAGGTTAAACGGATCTTTCGGTACCTTAAGAATACCATTCACATGGGACTCTGGTATCCGAGGGAAACCAGTTTCTTTCTAACGGCCTATTCAGATTCTGATCATGCAGGGTGTCTTGATACACGTAAAAGTACTTCTGGTGGTGCACAATTTCTAGGTCAAGACAAGCTTGTGGGATGGTCTTCCAAGAAGCAGGATTGCACGTCACTTTCATCAGCCGAAGCGGAGTATGTGTCTCTATATGCGTGTTGTGCTCAAGTTCTTTGGATGAGAACACAACTCACGGATTATGGCTTCCATTTTGATAAAGTACCTATGTACTATGACTCAAATTCGGCCATAGCCATCTCCTGCAATCCGGTACAGCATTCCCGTACGAAGCACATTGATGTCAGATATCACTTCATTAAGGAACAAGTTGAAAAGGGTATTGTTGAATTATACTTTGTTGGAATTGATTACCAATTAGCTGACTTGTTTACAAAAGGTCTTTCGAAAGAGAGGTTTGCGTATCTTGTTAGGCAAATTGGTATGAGATGTTTGACTCCAGCAGAACTGGAGATTCTGGCAAAGAAGCCTGCTTGATTCATCTATCAAACATCTATCTTATAAATATTAATGAAAAATCAAAATAAGAAATTAAACAATCTTTGATAATCTAAAAATATTCTTCTCGACATGTCTTTCAGTATCGATAATATGGACGTACCTAGAAATGTCGCTCAATAACGACACGGGTGTGTACATAAAGCTCGAATGAAAGTTGTAAATATTTTTCAAAACATGTCGTTTCTATCTTTTCCAAAGGAAATTGTCTATTTTGGATAATATTTCTAACAACGGGTAGAGCAATCTATCTTGGGTTGAGCTTGTCACAAAACATTCAATGTTTTGAGCTCAACACAAGGCTTGTAATCACTTTCATTTTGCAACCCGGAACTATATTCACGGGGGAGTGTACGATTTTGTACTCTTACCCTTAGCAAAAGAAGTTAAATATTCTTACACTTGAGTGGATTCGTCAAGACATTCAAAGTGTATGAACTCAAGTTTATGCTTTAGAAAAACCTTTTCGACAAAAAGAATTGATTATTCAAAAAAGCGTTGAACACAATTCTTTCAAGAATTTCTCAATGATATTCAAAATCTTTCAAAAATTATGTGTTCAACAACTCCTATCCTCAAAAGTTTAATGTGGATCAAATCCTCGTAATGACAATTCCATTGGATCAATTTTTGAGGGGAGCGTTCCAACATTCATGCTAAGTTTGACACATTTTTCTCCCGAAAGTTTTCACGGCTATTTTTAACAATATATTTTAATCAAATTTGGTATCTCTAATATCAAACGATTTTATATATTAGAGATATGGGAGAAAATGTGATTAAAATGTGATCTAAATTCTCAAGCACTCATGGTTACGATCAAATACCCACAACATCTTTAATTCACGACGTTATTGGTGTCAAAAGGGTGGTTAAGTTTAAGTCCTATGATCCAACCAGAACCGGAGGGATCTTCCCAGGGACAATCCAATAGATTATTAGAAGTCCTTAGGAAAGATGGAGTAGAATGTGAACGTAGCTGAATGCCGACTAAGTACTGATGCTAGCACTGGAACAATCACAACAAGGTGCTAGTAATGATGTCTTGGTAAGCATTGAAGGGGTTGAAGAATGAAAAAGAAATGTAAGGATAAAGGGTGTAAAGAAAGAAGTCGTCCATACAATCTAGGCAGAAACCGGGTCAACACATCATGAAGACAACTCATCATGGACCCAGTGATGTGAAGCACAACCCTTTCCTAGCTACTCAGGCTTCTCTCAAAAGAAGTTTGTTTTATTGTCACGGAGATCAACACGACTTCTATTGACTTTCTCACTCCGAGATAGTTGATATTGAATAGGTGGCATCTGCTCCAGCCTCCGACTACTAAAAGTGCACAAATCGAGTCTAGAGCCAAGAGATCAATCAAATCTCGTTAGGACACACGGATGAAGATCAAGAGAGTCCTACGCTATATCCTTGTGATATTGCTAGAACACTCAGAGTGATACTACTAAGTATTCACAATGATGAGTGGAAATCCTTCCAGTGTTAACATCAAACAGCACTGCGGTAGGTCATGTGTAAGATTCTTTATGAATTGAACATATGTAAAACTGAAAAGCAACAGTGGTTTGATTCTGAATTGATTCAAACTCGTTTCAGGTTTCTACGCAATATCTTTATGGTCTTGCCAGAACATTCAGAGTGATATTCATTAATATTCACAGTGATGAATGGAAATCCTTCTAGCGTCAACATCAAACAGCGCTACGGTAGGTGACTTGTGAGATTCTTATGAATCAAACTTGTGTCAACTGGAAAGCAACAATGGTAAGATTCTTAATGAATCAAACTTGTTCCAGGAATTTGAATTGACGACTTTAATCAAGCGGATATTTATCCAATTGATTCACTCTTTATGTTCGCAGTCTTGCTTTGAGACGGTCGAGTAAAGAGAACGGCTAGTACAGCCGCGAAACCCTGTCAAGGAGATTCTTAATTGAATCTACCTAATCACAGGTACGGTATTTAATATCGTATAACGGTCTTCACCGACCCGAGGTAAAACGCTACCGATTTAGGACGAATGTCAAAGCCATTCAGTCCGTGTCTATGTTTTGTCTCGAGAAGGTGGCGTCACGGTGTACTCAGCAAAGTCAAAGATTCAAAACCACATACTCATGCCCAAAGACTTTTTCAGCAATTAAAAGTGTGAGCATGTGGATAAAGACACAAGATCGCAAGATGGCAAAGACAAGTCAAGGATGATTTGAAGATCTCAAGATAAAAGACAAAGTCAAAAGACAACGACAAAGGCTCAAAGATCACAGCATGAAGGAACAACACTACTATTACACGTTCAAGACTCACTTATGACGAAATTCATAAATCTCCACTGGAATCCAAATATCGAAGAGGAATGACCTCACATTGGGGGAGATTGTTAGCCTCAAAATATTGAGTCAAATAAGAATGTTCGGTCATAGGTTTCTATTGTAATATTTATTAGAACGTTGTAATAAGTAGTTAATTAGTCGTGGTTCACGGGCTTGGATTTAAACTTATCAAAGTCCAAAAGACAAGCCCGGCCCAATATATAGTCCATTAAAGCCCGCATGTGGGTGGACTATATATACTACCCTCCTAGCATGTTAGGAGGGTGGATGGTCATTTGTATCTAATTTCTTTCTTAATCTAATATTCACCAAGTTAATCATCTCTCTCTCTACTTTCTCTCACTACTTTCTCTCTCTAGGAATCCATCTCTTTTCATCTATTTTCTATCTATAATCATCTAAATAATATGGGACAACACACCCATTTTGGTGTGGGAAAATAACTTTAACAAAGAAATATGCTGAATCAAAGCATTTGAAAGAAAAAAACAAGAATGGCCATCAAAATAAGCAACCGACAATAGGCGCCCAAAGCAATATAAAATAGCAAATAAAGACATAAGCAGAAATAGCACATAAGCACATTGAAATAACCATAATGGACAGAATAAGAATGAAAGTGGAGTTCAAAGCTTTACCTTGACTGATTTACATCCAAACCAGTCTAAACAACAGATGCAACACCTTTTTAGCTTATTTTCGCACCAAAGCTTATAAGAATGGAGTGATATATTGAACTTTTATACCTAGAACACACCACAAACAAGAAACAAGGTACCATAAGTTGACCAAACGCTTATTTTTCACATAAGCTTTTGATAGCTTGTGCTACAATAGAGTAACTATAAAACAACAAAATTTAAGCTTCAGTGGCAGATCACAAACATATAATGAGATTTTACTCATATGGATCTTCAAAAACCTTTTTAATTTCTTAAAACCATCGTCGTGATTATCTCCCCATGTGTGTGTTTGTTACTGTGTGTGAAAAAATGGATTTAAGGTTCTTATTTATAGACTTTAAAATGAGAGGTTTTAATTTTATGTATCTTGGGTAAATAATGATGAATTCTTGATGGTGGAAAGATGAAAAAGAATGAGATGTTTTTTTATTCCTAAGAGTTTAAGTTCTTATTTAAAAGGAGTTTAAGTTCGGTTGCCCACTTATAGGTTGCTTGAAATGCACAAGTTGCTCATTAACTAAATAATAATTTAATAAGATCGAAGTTGTTAATTGACAAAAAAAACAAGTTGCCCAAATATAAATTGTCAAAAAGTACAGGTTGTTTACCTAACATATACCTTACACATACATACTTTCTACCAACATTTGTACTTGTATATGGACACATGACAACCATCGTACATATTCTTCCAAAGTTGCTCAGTGGCTTGGCTTCTTTTGCAAAAAAAACTTTATTTTAAACTATCCTTAGACTATCCTCGTGAAGACTTTTTGCAATTTTTCCTAAAAAATATCATCCGAGTTCATTTGACAAACTAATTTTTCATTTTAATGTATTTGATTATTCTTAATTTTATGTTTTTTTTAAGTAATTTTTTTAATGTATTTTTTTAATTGAGGAAAGGTAGTATTATTTAATAAAGTTTATTTAAATTTATTTGCTTATATTATATAAAAATTTACAAGTACAAACTTATTTTTTTTCATGATTTAGCACTCTTCATATACTGAGATGTCAAGTTAATTTACTCTTCATAAAATGTGATGTCAACTTGTCAAGTTGATTTTGATATCATAGATTACGTGACAGTATTTTTCTCTCGTAACATTACTTTTTCCCCCACAAAATCAAAAAAAGAACGAACAAAAACAAACATGGGAAAATATGTGATACAACAAAGTAAAATAAAATAAAAGGCGGTGGGTTAAAATTGACATCAAAGTAAAAACAATATTATCGTTAGAAAAATTACCACCGATTTTTAAACTTAGAGCACAAGGAAAAATATAAAGCGTTGAATGAATTAATTACCACCGAGTAGAAAACTTCGAGGGCAAGGCAAAATTTAACCGTTGAAGGAATTACCACGCACCGACTAAAACACTTCGAGCCCACGGCAAAAGGCATTATATATATGGAAACGCTTTTGTAAACCATTATTCACTTGTTGTATTTCACCTTTTCTCTAAAAGCTCTTCTATTCAATCTTTTATCTCAAAAGCTCTTCAATTCAATCTTCTCCCTTTCAATCTTTTGTGTTTATAATGGCTGCCCATGGAAAAAGAAAGCACCCCGACTGCGAGTCTGATGATGACACTGTTTCTCGACCCTTGAAAACTAATCGTCTCGACTCCCAGAATGAAGATTATAACAGTGAGATGTGTTCTTATGTAAACCAACAAAATCGTATTCATAACAAGGTCGGTTATTTTATCGAGGACTATTGCCAAGAGGGATGGTTTATTGGCATGAAATACGTAAGTGACAAGCCCGGTTATGAGTGTAGACAAGATACTTGGGAAGAGGCTCAAGAAGAGTGTAGTAGTTCTTATGCGGAAGAGACTGATGAGTATTCGGATGATGAGTCTAGTATAGAGGGCGGTGAAGAGTGTAAAGAGGATGATGTGTATTTGGATGAAGAGTCTAGTAGAGAGGGCGGTTATTGTGTAGAGGACTACTGCGATGAGGGATGGTTTATTGGCATGAAGTACAGAGCAGGTGACAAGGCCGTTTATCAGTGTAGACACGATATCGATGGTGAAGGGGCTGAAGAAGAGTGTAGTAGTTATTATGTGCAAGAGGGTGATGCGTATTCAGATGAAGAGTCTACTGGCGAGAACAATGATTTTGACTATGCAGAGGATAACGCTGTGTATTGCAATGAAGGTTGGTTCATCGGATTGAAAGCATAGTGGTGATCGACTATGGTATAAACCTGCAAGCAAGAAATTTTATATGTATTTTATAGCAAGAATTGTTTCTCATTTGTATGCAGCAAGTTTTGTTGTTTTGATCTGTATAATGTTTACAGCAAAGTAATTACTTTATATAATGTTTATATGATTCTTTTTATGATGGTTTCATGTCTTGTTTCTTTCATTTTTATGATGGTTTCATCCGGTCATGCAGGGCCGTCTCATGGATTTTGGGTGCCCTGTTCAATTATAAAAAAGGTGGTCCCGTAAACTCAAATAATTTAAATACTAATACGAAATTAGCCTTCATCAGAAACACACAAAACCTGATAACCTATGAAGTAACATGCTACAACTGTTTCTATAAAACATACATTCTTGAATCATGATTCAGCTTTACATTTAACAATTAGAATGAGAAAAAATCATTAAAAACTGATTAAAACAAACATACCTGTTTGTAGCATTGTAGATGTGGTTAGAGTTTGAGACGCAGTCACAATGACGAATTTGACAAACAGTAGAGCCACAAAAACGATTTTATTAAACCAAAAAGAATCAAGGCGTTAATCTAATTGCTGGACAACTCTAATTTGACTTAGACAGAATTGGGCCTATATATGAAATGATAGTGCTATACAAAATTTGGTGCCCCTTAACAAGATTAGGCCCTGTGCAGTTGCACAGCCTAATATCCGGGCCTGCAGTCATGGTTTTTAAGTTCATGTTCCTGAACGTTTACTAGAACTTGCACCAGTAATGAGACTAAATGTGAAATTACTCAATCATTCAACACCTCATGTTAGTTGATGTGTAGCATTTGTTGTCACACCGTTTTGGACCGCTCATTTACCTGAGGGTAAAACTGATCAAGGACTGGCAGTCCAGGAACGAGATGGTCCTTGAATTAGCCAGGTTTTTTCCGAACCTGGTTCAGGCTATGCACCTCTGTTTAGCAGTTAAGATTTCAGCTTGGTGGAACGCGGCAGCGTTTGACCATATCATGTTACAATTTAGTCCTGAACATATATTAGAAATTGCTAACATGTAACAATTTAGTCCTGAACATATATTAGAAATTGCTAACATTGCGCATCTATGATTAGACGTTTAAAAGGTTTTTGACACCTGACATATAAAACAAGTTCGATCAGAGTTTTTACATGATGGTCCATGACACTAGCAAATGAAAACCAGACTAAATAACTACTATCCGACTTTAACATCACTAAAGAAGACATAAAAACATTCCTGTAATGTTGCTTCATAGCCCCTGAGGCGCAACATCAACCACCAGATCTTCTAAACAGTAGCCGAACTCCAAGTTGATGCTGCATCTGTACACACTTCCATGAGGGTGCTTTGAATTCATACTCATTACATCGCTTCATGGCTTGAGATTAACCAAATATATTATGGTTTGTTCTTGTTGGTTATCAATGTAGGCGTAATGGAGATGACCCCAATGAGAAACAAGGTGCCTATCGACTGTATGTCATAAAGGTCTCCAATTGTACGTAGTTCACCAAGAGCTATTCCAGCCTGTCAGATTACACGTTATATGTCAAAATTTACAAAATCAATAAGCACACTTCAAATGACCTAGACTTGGCAAAATGGGCAGGTTATGAGAAGTCAATAACCAATGTGTAATAAAAACTATCTTTTACAAATTAAACGATTTAGAAGGATTCATTTTGAATCAATCAACCCGTTTCCATTTGAGCTAAAGGTTATAAATTAACAAAATGGGCCCGCTAGAGAAAGTATAACCGAATTGACCCGTTTACCAGAAAAAAAAGATTCGAAATTCCCGCGGCTAAGAAAGAATAAACTATAGCAATAAAAAATATTAACCTTACGGCAGACACTTTCTATTTAGGAAAAGAAAATAAAACACATATTTGTACATCACAAAAAGAAAAATGGCGAGTTTGTTATTAACTTTAAGGGCTGTCACAAATTTTCTGGTTAACAAATCTTATAGAATCATAATTGATGGCGACACACGAGACAAGAGAAGAAGTTAAAATAAATACCTTGACAGTTACATAAGCTGCTGGAATGAGCCCAATGGAAGTTGCCAAGAAGAAAATGTGATATGGCACGTTAACAATGGGTGACGCCACGTTAATAAATGTATTAGGCAAAGTTGGAGTCACCCTTAAGAAAAGCATGTAATTCAGCAACCCACCTCGCCTTTTTGCCACCTAAGCAAATAATAACTAAATCGTATACCTTTTTTAATAATTAAAAAGAAATGAAGACATGTAATGACCAAATTGACCCTCTAACCTGATCTTGGAAGAACACGAGTTTATCAGGCCAAAGAGAGTTGATAAGAGGTCGACCTATTAATTTAGACAGAAAGTAGCAAGAAGATGCACCTGCGGTTGCTGCAAACACGACCAAAGCTACACCTCTTAAGACCCCAAAAAGGGAACCCGCAAGTAATGACATGAATACGGTTCCTGGAATCATAAATGTTTGCATGAAGATGTAGACGGTGCAATATCCAACTAGAACTTGCATCGTGTAGTCACTTGTGTAGCTCTCGAGATGATCTCTAAAGAAAAATTACAAATAAAGACTCAGTTAATTAATCCATAATTAAATGTCGGCCATGTGACTTTGAAAAATCATATAATGAAATAAGCATGTGTTTACATCTATATTAAATGTCAATATTCTTGCAACAACTCATTACCTGCTTCATAAAATAAGATGCAGATGGACCCTAAAGAATAAGAAAACTGTATACATAATCAACTTTTGCCAAACACCATAAGCTGGATATTACATGTTCAAGTAGCACTAATCAACTAAAAAGCACATCCAAACACCCACCTAAGTTTTTTGTAAGGTTGTGATGTACTCCGTAATTTTGAATAATTCTAAGCATATAGTTAGTTTCAATAAATCGGGTAGTAGAGCACAGTGTCTATTGTGTTACACAGTTTGAAGTTGTAACAATCAGATTATCAAGTGTGTAAGAAATTCTAATTATTTACCGAAATAATAGATAAAATGACCAAAAAGGACATGTATGTGAGAAATGAGATACGTTTTGTGGAACGGAATCTGTTAGTCTTGGAGTCTTGGATTATCGGTTTTGTTGCCGTCGGTAACCCTAAGTAGTCCAATCATCACAAGAAAAATGTGTTTATTTAAGCATTATACATCGATCAGATGAGCAGTTCTGCAACACATCCAAACACCGTTTGATAATATTTTACCGGGGTTACTCCCCTTTACCCAAAAAAAACACCGTTTGATAACTAATGAAGTGCAATACCTATTTGGGACTAAATAAAAACTTGATAAAAACTCGATAAAAACTAAATAAGGTAGTTAGGTCATCTTCAACGTATATTATTGAATGCACCACATAGTCAATTAGACTCGCGCCAGAATGATGTCATCAGTTTAAGTCAGCGCATATCATTACTTCCAAATTCTTGGTAACAGATTACTTTTGGCATAGCATTTTAGCCTCCTAAGTTTTTTGAGGTTCAAGTTAGTAACTTATAAGCTATTACAACAACTAAAAACCGAAATTCACACTCAATAACCTTTGATTTCTATCTCAACTCATGGATCTCACAAGATTCAGATTTAGATTACAAAACATGCATAAATTTATGTCATTCATGTAGCTGCCAGTTTCACTGCAAACCAAAATACGATGTACATAATACAAATCAATTTTGCTATAAACATTTAGTCATTAACTATCAAACAGCTCTAGCAAAATCCAATAACAAATCTAATTCTGAGTAAACCTCATCTATCTAAAACAAAAAAGAGCCAAATTTTGGCAAAACCCAACGAAAACCCAATTTTAAGCAAACCTCGTTACCTAGATAGTACATATTGAGCAAACTCCATATCTAAAACACAAAAGATCCAAATTTTAGCTAACCCCATAATCAAAAACTTAAAAATATCAGATTTTGAGCCAACACCATTACCAAAACCCTCAAAAAATAACCAATGGAGGTGACCCAGTGGTAAGAGCTTAGCCTCTTAGGCTGAAAGGAGTGGGGTTTAACCCACTCGTTAGATGCATAAACTAGCCCGTGAGTTCCATTCCTATCACAAACAAGTCGCGCGCGACTAAGTAGCTCCAAGCAAAAAACATGGGCAAACTCACCAGCGTGAGTTTGTTTTTGTGGGCCCAGATGTTTTTTATTTTTTTAGGTTAGGTTTAATTTTAGGTGTTTTTTGTGAGTGGGGTGTATTTAAATAATAAAAAAATAGGTATGAAAAGTGAGTGAGTGAGTTTGGGTGAGTCTCATTACCCTCGTGGGTGAGTTTGGGTGAGTTTGTTAAAAAGCTGACGTGGCGCTGAGGTGGCGGTGAGTGGGTTTCACCCCACTCCCAGCAGTCTTAGGACGAAAGTGCCTAGAGGTCTTGGGTTCAAACCCGGGGGGAGTGGGGAGAAAATCAATACCCCATTGGCTTCGCCTGCGATGACTCCGGGCTGTCCAAAAAGTTACTCGCCAGACGTCTTGCAATAAGTCAGAACCCAAGAATAAAAAAAACTCAAAAATTAAAATAATTTTGAGCTAACCCCATAATCAAAAACTTTAAAAGATCAAAATTCAAGCTTAAGCCACTATCAAAAACTTAAAAAGATTAAAATTCAAGCTTAAGCCATTATCAAAAACTTAAAAAGATCAAACTTTGAGCTAACCAAATTACCGAAAACTACCCCATTATCAAGAACTTAAAAAAAATCAAAATTTAAGCTAACCCCATTATCAAAAACCCCCAAAAAAAAAATAAAAAAAAATTGAGCATATATCATTAAGCACAAAAATATCCAATCTTGAGCCAACCCATTAATCAAAACCAAACCCCTATATCTAAAATCACATTTTGACTAAACCACATTAATTAATAAAAAAAACACAATAGATCCAAATATACCCAACATACAACATTAAATGAAGTACCTTAAGATATGAAGATCTTCAATAGTTCTTGGAAGCTTAAGGAAACTATAATCAGATTCAGGCAAAGTCAAGTAAACTCCAGCAAGACCAAAAGCAAAGAACAAAACAACACATGATGCACCAGCCACTTCTACAAACGTTAATGGAAACTTTGATGATTCTTTCGTTTTCTTTTCAACAGATGAGGACGTCATCACTTGTTCCTGTTCCATTAGTTAGTTTAAAAGTTTCGTTCTGGTACATGAAAAATGAAATGAGTTTAGTAATATAAATATAAAGTTTCTTTTTCTTTTTTTGTGAATATAAATATAATAAGTATAAATGTAAATACAAACCTTGAAGAGTGAGTTTATTTAGTTGTTGAAGGCAAGAAATTGAAAGAGGGAAAAGGAGAAAGCTTCTTCCTAGATTTGCTTTCAAGACCTTCTCTACCTATATATACTAAGAAAAAAATAAGTGGGAGTTTTTTTCTTTTATAAAGCTAGATGAAGTGGTATAAAAATTCAACGTTTGCTAAATTAACGTTGTCTCAATTTTTTCTTTCATTCATTCGATATACTCTTCAACCTTACTCATGAGAGCACCGTCACATCGTATCTCATTAAATATTCAACTAGGTTAGCTAATTTCACTTCATAACCAACTAGATTAGCTCAGTTGGTCACTAAGAGTATCTTTGAGGAGTTTGTTATCATTTGCGAAAGGTTTATTCAGAGTATCCAAACAAAATGTATAGAGTGAAAGAGGCTATGTATGACCTTCATCAAGCCTCTAGAGCATGGTATGGTACTTTGTCCAAATATCTTTTGGACAATGGACTTAAAAAAGGGACCATAGATCAGACATTGTTCACCAAGAAGAAAGGAAAGGATTTTCTTCAAGTCCATGTCTATGTTGATGATATCATCTTTGGTTCTTCCAACCCAGAGATGAGTACAGAGTTTTCCAAGCTAATGACTGATAAGTTTCAAATGAGTGCAATGGGAGAGATAAATTTCTTCCTTGGTCTTCAAGTTCAACAAAGGAATGATGGAATTTTTTATCTCCCAAGACATTTTGACGCTAACAAGAGTTAATTGGACGCTGATAGGAAGAAATCAAGCGGTGACAGATCAAGCATTGACAAGAGATATCCAAGCGCTCATAAGAAGAAGTCCAAGCACTGATAGGAAAACTTAGTCAACACGTTTGTTATTTGAAGAAAAGATATACTCAATATTGTATTTTTTTATATTTATCTTTTCCTAGAATAGTTGATAGGTTATCCATTGTACACGACTTCTTTATGTTATAAAAGGAGGTCGTAGGGTTTATAGTATATACGCATTATTCAGTATTCGACTTTCATTGTACTCAAGTTTGATAATCAATCAAAAGTGAAAGTTTGGTTTATTGTTTTTACTTGTTCTTTAGTTTAAGTGTTAATTCCGCATAACACTTGAATTGTTCAAATAACAAAAAAGTTTCTCTAAGTGTTAAACTTGATACAATCTCGTTAACACAAAGCTAATCGATCTAAGTTTGGGATCAACAAGTGGTATCAGAGCTTGTTGAGGAACTTTGATATAGAAGAACAATAAAACCCTAAAAACACCGAAACCCTAAAACCAGAAAAGATGTCTGGTACAGAATCTTCTTCCTCATCAACCCACAACCTAAAAATCCCCATGCTCGACCCTGACAACTTTGAACAATGGAAGTTCAATTTTGAACAATACCTTCAAATTCATGATCATACTCTCTGGGAGATTATTGAATATGGAAACGAATTCGATAAAGCAGCTAAGATTGCTGATGCTATTCTAGCAAGGTCTGGTACTGGTTCTACTGCTGAAGAACGTAAAGAAAGACCTGAGGATGGAAGAGCTGTCTCAACTGCTGATATAGCCAAGAGAAGGAATGACATGAAGACCTTAAACATTCTCAAACTCTCCCTAGGTCTAAATAATCAGCATACGTATAGGAGCTTTGAGTCTGCCAAAGAACTTTGGGCAGCTCTTCAAGTCAACTATAGTGATAATGATGATACTGCCCAAGAAAAGAAGAAGCAACTTTTGCATGAGTATGTTGTGTTTAAGGCTCTTTCCAATGAGAAGTTGAGTGAGGTAAGAAGCAGGCTTCTAGACATCACTAGCAAGTTGAACTTTATGGGAACAGAGTATACTGATGCTGATATCATCACTACTTTCCTTAAAAGTCTTGGTGATGCATGGAAAATTGAAGATAGGTCTATCATCGCTACCAATGCCCACAAGAGTTCTACTTTTGATGACGTCTACAACAAGCTAAAGATTGTAAAGAATGAAATCTTATTGGATCATGGAAGCAAATCTACCTCTGGAAACATGGCTTTCATCTAACATAGTGAAGCTCAAGTCGATAAGAGAGAATCATATGTGCATCCTGTTACTGGATCACCTTGTGTCAGCGGTGGATCAACCTTTGTCAGCGCTTCACATTCAGACACTGACACATACAATGTTGACTCACCAAGGATTAAACCTGCTGGTATTGGTCTAGACACAGTGTGTGCATACATTGCTGCATTGCCCAATGGTTCAGTGATTACATATGAGGACCTTGAGCAAATCAGTGAGGAGAATTTGGAAGAGATGGATATTAAAAGGAATATGGCACTTGCAAGCATAAAGGCCAACAGATGGAATATGAGATTCAGAAAGAAGATGACCTTCAATGCTAAAGACACTGTTGGGTTTGATAAATCCAAGGTTGAGTGTTACAACTGCCATAGGATGGGTCACTTTATGAGGGAATGTAGATCTCCAAGAAGAACTGATGTTGGAAAGCCTTCAAGCCAAGTCATCAAGGTTGAAGAGACAAAGGCTATGGTTGCCATGCAAGACATTGATGGTGTTGGATGGGACTGTAGCTTTTTGGCAAAGGATGTGGAAGAGAATAAGGCTTTGATTGTAGAGAAGGAAGAAGAAGAGCATGTTCATTTTGCTCTTATGGAACATTCCTCGTCTTCATCAGATAATGAGGTATATGATGATGCTTACTGTAGTAAAGGCTGTCGTTTAAACATTGAAAAGCTTAACAAAGAAATTTAAAGTTAAAATCAGATGTTTTTGATGAAAAATGCAAACTAACTAATTATCAAATGGCACTTGTTCAAACTGAAAAGACTGTTGAGGAATATAAGAAAATGGAGTTTGACCTAAAAGATCAAATTAATGTTTTGTCTCATGATCTTAAAGTTAGTGTTGAACTTAGGGACAATCTGATGCGATCCAAAGAAGAAGTACAACTTGAGTTAGATGAGGCCGTTAAGGATAAAGAGAATGTAGGGCTTAAAATTAAAAATTTTGATAAAGCAAGCCAAACCCTAGAAAAGTGTGTCAGTGAAAAAAGAGATTCTATGGACAAGTCTGGGATTGGGATGAATGATTATGTTGCTGTTCCTCCACTTGCTGGAAACTTTTATGGTGTTTAGAGAAAAGATCTCTCTTGGACTGGTATTCCAGAGCTCCAAGAAGAGGAATTTATTCCTCTACCTAGAGTGCTCACCCCAGTTAAGGAATATCAACAAAAGCTGACTGACCTTGAGCAATGGAAAGCAGCCAACCCTTGTCTCTTTGTTAAGGGTAGGATGCTTAGTGAGAGTCCATTTGAGTCTACACCCATAACTGTGACCAACCCTACCACTGGTAAACCTGTTGACCTTGGCTTATCTGTTAAGAGAACACCTAGTGTTAAATATGCTGAAATGTATAGAAAACCTAGGTCACCACTAAGCCAAGCTAGTGTTAATGGGATAGGGTTCTTTCAGTCTAGACCTAAGGTTCTGTCTAGAAAAGCTTTTTATACATGTGGAAGTTTTTCTCACTTGGCCTATAAATGTGTCAGTGCTTCAAAAGTCAACGCTGACAACAGGTCAACCATAGTTAAAACCAGACCTTATGTCCAATCAAGTCCACAAGTTACTAGACCAGCTCCTTTCTTTACTAAAGGGACAAATACACATGGACAAAGGCCCTTTCAAAAGACAAATACCTGGTCTAACAGACAATGGGTTCCTGTAGCAAACCCTAAATTGGGCGCTGATAAGAACAAATTTAACGCTGATAGGAACAATTCCAACGCTGACAGTTCTAGGTATGGTATGAAAATGCCACAACAAGCTAGTGTTAGTGCTTATGTTAGACGAAGTAATAGTAAGTACTTACAGCCTAAGGCAAAGGGGTCTAAAGCTTCATCTAGTTTAACATGGAGACCTAAACAAGACCAAAACCCCAATTCTGATGGGATTTTCGTGACTTATAACAGATTTTATTATATTTCAAAGGTCATAACTAAACCAATTGGGGTAAATTGGGTATTCAAGCCTCAAAGGGATGAACAAGGGGTTGTTATAAGGACTAAGTCTGTTCTTGTTGAACAACCAAATGAATCCAAGTCTGCTCAGGCTTGGGTTCCCAAAGAAAACTAATTTGTTTTCCTTATGTGCAGGGCATTCAAAAACAGGTCAATGATTATGGATATTGGGACAATGGATGCTCTAGGCACATGACGGGGAAGGAAGATTATTTGACTAACTTTACCCCCATTAAAGATGGTGACAAAGTGTACTTTGCAGGAGGATATGGTACAATTTCTGGCAAAGGCACTCTTATCACCAATAATTTACGTTTTGAAAACGTATTTCTGGTAAAAGAACTTGATTATAATTTGTTTAGTGTGTTACAAGTTTGTGACAACAAGAATAAGGTTCTTTTCACTGATACTGAATGCTTGGTGTTAAGTAAAGATTTTAAGATGCCTGATGAGAAGTTTATTGAGTATAGAACACCTAGACATAATGACATTTATAATGTTAATCTTAATGGAATTAGGATGAACAACAATTTTTCATGTCTGTATGCTAAAGCTTCAGTAGATGAAAGTAATCTATGGTACAGAAGGTTAGGGCACATAAACTTTAAGAATATCAATAGACCTGTGAGACATGATTTAGTTGATGGTTTGCCCTCAAAGGCTTTCCACAATGATCATTTTTGTGTTGCATGTCTTAAATGCAAACAGCACAAAGTCTCATTTAAGTCTAAACTTGTGCACTCTAGTTCTAAACCATTTCTCTTGCTACATATGGACTTATTTGGCCCAACTAATATAGAAAGTTTGAATGGTAAATCCTATTATTTTGTCATAACTGATGATTTTCCTAGATTTACTTGGACTTTCTTTTTGCCCTTAAAAAGTGAAACTGCCATAGTTTGATTAACTTTGTTACCCAAAGTGAGAAAAAGACAGGGAATAAGGTTAAAATATTTAGAAGTGATAATGGTGGTGAGTTTAGAAACTAATTGTTAGATGCCTTCTGTGTTAATAAAGGGATTACTAGGCAGTTTAGCGTAGCTAGAACCCCACAGCAGAATGGGATGGCTGAAAGGAAGAATAGAACACTCATAGAAGCAGCTAGGACTATGTTGGCTGATGCTAATTTTCCCATTGCCTTTTGGGCTGAAGCTGTGAATACAGCCTGTTATGTTCAGAATAGATCATTGGTCAACAAAATCCATAATAAGACACCTTATGAGCTATTTTGGAATAGAAAACCCAATATAGGTTTTCTTAAACCCTTTGGATGTCATGTAGTGATACTTGATACTAGTGATGCCTTAGGAAAGTTTATTGCCAAAGGTGATGAAGGCTACTTTATGGGTTATTCAGTGCAGAGCAAAGGATATAGGGTTTACAATAAGAAAGAAAAACGTATACTTGAAAAAGTACATGTTATGTTTTTAGAAAGCAAACCTAGTGATCCTGAGAGTGGACCAAATTGGTTCTTTGATCTAGAGCCATTATCTAGAACCTTAAATTATATGCCTGTTACTAATCCAGACATTGTGAAAAAGGATTCACATTTTGTGGAAGAACCTATTGTTGAGATTGCAGGTAAACAGGTTGACAAGGAAGAAGGATCCCATGCAGTCAAATCATACCACATACTTGAGTATGTTACCATTCCTATATGGACTGATGGATTTGCACAAGCTGTTGCTGCTGATAAGGAGGAAGTTGGTCCACAAGAAAAGCCAGTTGATGAAAACATGCATGAATCTTCAAGCGCTGATAAAGGCAAATCTGACGCTGACAGGTCAAATTCAGGCGTTGATAGCTCAAACGCTAACAACCCGTTTGACCATTTATTCTCTTCCAATACTTTTGAACAAGGTGAACCTTCCATACTTCATGAAGAGGTTCATTCTAGTGAGGATGGAGGTGGATATGAAGATGATATTGGCAACATGGAGACTGGTATTGAAGACAACACACTCATTGAAAGAGGAACACTTTCAACTACTATAAAAAACATCCTCCATCACTAATCATTGGTGATGTTTTGTATCCTGTTCAAACAAGAAGGTCTCATTAGACTCAGGCAGGTTTCATTGCCAATATCCACAAGAAGGTTGATACCCCTCTTGTATAGGCATGTTTGTTTGCTTGTTTTCTGTCACAACAGGAACCCAAGAAGATTTTTTATGCTCTCAAAGAACCAAGTTGGGTGGAAGCAATGCAGGATGAGCTTCACTAATTTGCTATTCAGGATGTTTGGGAGTTAGTGGATTGTCCAAGGTATGTAAGACCTATTGGGACACGTTGGGTTCTTAGAAACAAGAAAGATGAAAGAGGAATTGTGGTCAGAAACAAGGCACGTTTAGTTGCTCAAGGCTATACACAAGAAGAGGGAATAGACTATGAAGAGGTTTTTGCACCTGTTGCAAGGATTGAAGCAATAAGAATTTTCCTAGCCTATTCTTCTTGCATGGGCTTCACAGTTTTTCAAATGGATGTGAAGAGTGCTTTTCTTTATGGCACAATTGCAGAGGAGGTTTATGTTATGCAGCCTCTTGGTTTTGAAGATCCAGAACATCTAGAAAAAGTGTATAGAGTCAAGAAAGCATTGTATGGACTTCATCAAGCCCCAAGAGCATGGTATGGAACATTGTCCACCTATCTGGTGGAAAATGGGTTTAAGAGGGGCACCATAGACCAGACCTTATTTATCAATGGTAAGGACTTTCTACTTGTTCAGGTCTATGTGGATGATATCATCTTTGGTTCATCAAGTCCAAAGATAAGTGAAGACTTTTCTAAGCTCATGACAGACAAGTTCAAGATGAGTGCAATGAGAGAGATGAACTTTTTTCTAGGTTTACAAGTCCAATAGAAAGAAGATGGTATCTTTATCTCTCAAGACAAGTATGTAGCATAAATCTTGAAGAAGTTTGGTTTTTCTCCACATGAAAAACGGGCTAGCACACCCATGGATAGGGAACACCCTTGGGTAAAGACTAGAGATGGAAAAGAGGTGGATGTTAGGCATTATAGATCAATGATTAGATCATTGATGTATCTTACAGCTTCTAGACCTGACATCATATTTGTTGTGTGTGCATGTGCACGCCATCATGTGACTCCCAAAGAGTGTCATCTTCAGGCTGTCAAAAGGATCTTTAGATACCTTAGGTGCTATCCTACCTTGGGAATATAGTATCCAAAGGATTCTCCATTGGAGCTTATTGGTTATTCAGACAGTGATCATGGAGGTGACAAGTTTGACAGGAAATCCACAACTGGTGGATGCCAATTTCTTGGGAGCAGATTGATATCTTGGCAATGCAAGAAACAAACAGTGGTGGCCAACTCTACAACTGAAGCAGAATATGTAGCTGCAGCTGCTTGTTGTGGACAAGTTCTATGGATACAAAATCAGCTGTTGGAATATGGGTATAATTTTATGCATACCAAGATATTTGTAGATAAGAACAATACATTATGCATTATTAAGAATCATGTACATCACTCTAAAACAAAACACATATAAATTAGACATCATTTTATAAGAGATTGTTTTGAAAAAGGTTTAATACATCCAGATAGGGTAGACAAAGAAGAAAATGTGGCTGATCTTTTAACTAAACCTTTTGATGTTGGGAGGTTCCAGTATTTGGTAACAAGTATTGGAATGATCAATCTCACCTAAATGTGTTTTTGAAGTCATTGTATAGTTTGTACAGGATGTGTACTGTTATTAGTCTTTGTAGGATCGTGTTTATCTACGGATTATGCAATGTGTGGATTATCTATTGAATGGATGGATAAATGGAAGAACTTTAGAGAGAGAAAGAAGAGAGAGAAAGGAGAGAGTTAAGAAAGATGGAAATGTGATTATTGAATGTGTAAGTGAACCAACAACCCCTCCTAACATGCTAGGAGGGGGGTTTATATAGCCCACCCTACATGTGGGCTATATGGGCTATATTGGATCACGAGCCCAATATCGTTGGAGTGACCGATCCTTTCTAAATACGTAAAAACGTATTTCCAACAATCTCCCCCAAAGGGAGGTCACTCCAAGTTACAATGTCCTAAATAGTCTATAGCTCGTGATCTATGCTAATAATGATGTGACCGAGACTTTCCTTGGAAAAACATATTTCCAACAATCTCCCCCAAAGGGAGGTCACACCATTTTACAAAATCTTAAACCTAGCATACTATGCTTGAGTCTTCGATCTTGTTCTTGTGAATATGCTGATGAGATCTTTGACTTTAGTCTTGAGCATGTTCTCTTGCC
This sequence comes from Glebionis coronaria, assembly GCA_025667525.1. Lineage (NCBI taxonomy): Eukaryota > Viridiplantae > Streptophyta > Magnoliopsida > Asterales > Asteraceae > Glebionis > Glebionis coronaria. Next base: position 171,072,448 of record CM046877.1, on the reverse strand, counting down.
TTGACCTTGTGCATTCATCACTTGTGATATTCGCCTCTTCGTGACTTCATGTTCCACATACTTATACCTTTATAATTCTTGAAAGCTTCAGAGTTTGATACAGCAGAATACTTGACCTTCAGACTTTCTTGAATTCGTTGAAGTACTGAGTGTATGCAGTATAAGCATGTGGGGACGACTTCTTCTTGGATTCCGCAACGCCACCGTCTTCAAATGCCGCAACATAAGTAGACACGAAAGAAATGGCTTTGAACATTTCATTCTAAATCGGTAGCATTTTACCTCCGGTCGGTGAAGACCGTTGGACGATATTAGATATCGTACCCGTGACGGATAGTTTCAATTAAGTAACTTCCTGACAGGATTTCGCGGGTAAACCCGTTCTCTTTATTCGACCGTCCAAAGCTGACTGCGAACATAAAGAGTGAATCATTTGGATAATAATATCCGCATGATTTGAAGCCGTCAATTCATGTTCCTGGAACAAGTGAAATTCAATTAAGAACCGCACCATCGTTGCTTTCCAGTTGTCACGAGCTTGATTCGTATAGAATCTTGCAAGTTACCTACCAAGTGCTGTTTGAGGTTAACACTAGAAGGATTTCCACTCATCACCGTGAACACAAAGGTATCACTCTGAGTGTTCTGGCAAGATCACTGAGATATTGCGTAGAGGCCTGGAACGTGTTTAAATTCAGTTAAGAATTAAACATCTGTTGCTTTCCAGTTATCACAAGATTGATTCATAAAGAATCGCACAAGTCACCTACCATGAGCTTTTTGATATTCGCTCAAGAAGGATTTCCATCTTCATTGTAAATACTTTCGTATTACTCGGATGTTCAGGCAAGATCATGAAGATTTTGCGTAGGACTCTTAAGATCTTTCTTACTTTTCACAGTGTATGAAGAAGCAAGGAATTATGAAAGTGTGTCCTAATGAGATATTTAATGATCTCAAATGGCTCTAGACTCGATTGTGCACTTTGGATTTTAGTGATCGGAGGCTGGAGAGGAGTGCCACCTTTTCAATACCAATTTATTCGGAGTGAATAAATCAATAGATAATGCGTTGACTCCGTGTGATTAAAACAAATATCTTTTAAGAGATATCTGAGTTAGCTGGGATGGGTTGTACCTTGCATCACTGGGTCCATGATGTCTGTCTTCAATATCAAGAATCATTAAACAATGATCTTAATAGCATATGTATTGACCCGGTTTCTGCCTAAGTTGTAAGGAGGGCTTCTTTCTTTACACCCTTTATCTTTACAATTCTTTTTCATTCTTCAACCCCTTCAATGCTTACCAATACGTCATCACTAGCACCTTGTTGTGATTGTTCCAGTGCTAACTTAAGTACTTGGTCGGCATTCAGCTACGTTCACAATCTTTCTCCATCTTTCCTAAGGACTACTATTTCTAGCTATGGAATGTCCTTGGGAAGATTCCTCCGGTTCTAGAGGAATCATTGGACTTTAACCTATCCTACCATCCTTATGTCACCACAATCTTCATCGTCGTGAAATAAATGGGTTGCGGGTAAGTATAAATCACCATGAAATCCATTTTGAAGTGCAAATCCATTTTGCTCCCCCTTAACACATGCCACGATATCCGAAAACATTTCGCACATGTAGGGATGAGCTAGCACGTTAAGTCAAACCATTTGTGACTAATCATTTCCCATATTAAATCACATTTTCTCCCCCATATTAAAAATATTAAACCAATCAATGTTTTTAATATCAATTGATTTAATAGCATTTTAAGAAAATTTGGGAAGAAAAATGCAAATCCAATTATCTTCATGAATTACACAAGCTCCCCCTCAAATTAATGAGGGTGTGCTGAAACGTAAATTAAATACCTTTTAAACACAAGTGTAAGGTATTTATTACGTGCAAAGATCATATATGATAATGAATTCACAAGATTAGCAATATACGAGGTAAGACCTGAATGATGGAGAACATCATATGAAAGATTCACATGGTTCTTGTTCACGAATGTTGATCACCTCGTCACGTCTGAAGTTATCTCTTGACTCCATGTGTATGATTGATATCGTTGTCTTGACACCAATATGTGAACTTGGCACTCTCGGCATCAAGGATTCTAAATGCTGGACAATTGCTCCCCCTCAATTGTTGACCCGTGTTCTATTGAAAGAGCTGTAGTCACCGTTTGAGTAGTCGCATCGTCGAGTATGTAGATATCAATTGTAAGCTGCTACGGTTGGTGGAGATGATAACTTCATTAAAAAAAAACAAGACTTCTCTTGTTTTAACAAATAAATGCACTGAATCGTACATATATTCGTGTTAGATTGTGTTATTACGTAAACACAATCCCTTACATGGTTATAAAGTAAACCATGCCCGAGAAAATTAATTCCCGTTGTTGAGCCAAAGCTTTCCGGTGAAATGCTTGACTTGAGTATGAAAAGCGGGTTACTATCTGAAATAATAGCAAACCATTTTGAGCATGTTTTAAAACATTTGAACTTCTGCTCGAACTTTATTTACAACCCCGTGTCATTATTGAATGACATTTCTAGTATCGTAAATATTATCGATTCCAGAAGACATGCTCTTTTTATCAAAACATTTTTTGAACACACAATTTTGAAAGATTTAGAAAACCTTTTTGAGAATTTCTTGAAAAATTGTGTTCAACGTTTTGAAAACCAATTACTTGAGCTTAAGATGTTGAATATCTTGCAAAACGAGCTCAAGTCCGAGAAGTTGTAAACTTCCCGTTGTTAAGGATAAGTTTATCATCGGCGATAAACTTTCCTTTTAACTGAAGAACGAGTCCTAAGTTGACATTTACTTAGAAGTCGTTTTCATGAGCTTGAAAAACTTTGAATGTTTTAACGAAAAGCTTATGACCGAGAAAGGTGAATTTCTCGTTATGAGGAAAAGTTCTCTTATTTAAAAGATTCACTTTCCTTTCTGAGCTTAAAACCTGGAATGTTTTAATACAAGCTCATGACCGAGAAAATTTAATTTCCCGTTACGAGGATAAGCTATCTTTAAAGATAAGCTTTCCTAAAGTTGACGTCCGAGTTACAGTCTGATATTTAACTGTAAGTCATTGTGCATGAGCTTAAAAACTTTGAATGTTTTTAATATAAGCTCATGCCCGAGAAAAATTAATTTCTCGTTGTGAGGATAAGTTTATCATCGGCGATAAACTTTCCTTAATTTGAAGATCGGGTCATCATCTGACATTTAATGAAGAGCCTTATACACGAGCTTAAAACCTTTGAATGGTTTTAGGATAAGCTCGTGTCCAAGAAAACTTAATTTCTTGTTAAGAGGGTAAGTTATCGTTGCGTAGATAAACTTCCCTGTCTCTGGAGTCCGGGTCATCGTCTGTCATTTAACGAGGAGCCATCATGCATGAGCTTAAAAACTTGGAATGTTTTTTATATAAGCTCATGCCCGAGAAAAATTAATTTCTCGTTTTTAGGATAAGTTTACCATCGGCGATAAACTTTCCTTTCTTTGAAGATCGAGTTATAGTCTGTGATGTGACTATAAGTCCTTTACACGAGCTTAAAACCCTTGAATAGTTTTAAATGTAAGCTCGTGTCCGAGAAAATTTAATTTCTCGTTTTTGAGGATAAGTCATCATCGGGATGAACTTTCCTGTCTTTTGAGAGCGAGTTACAGTCTGTTATGTGACTGTAAGTCCTTTTACACTGTAAACTTAACTGGAAATCCCCTGAGACACTTGTTTCTTAGATATCAACTTCTTTAGCAACCAAACTCTGAGAGTGTCCTTAATTGAATGGTATACAATGATTGGACCGCTTCGTTCTGTTGGAACATCCTCTTGGGTACCTGCATTCTCATTTGGAATTTGCATGCTTTGATATGGGTTAGCGATATCTATCTTAGAAGCAAGTGGAGGTTCACAGTTTTCTTTTCTTGTGCTAGAGGTGACCTGAGGAGATGATTCACTTGTCTTAGCTGGTAAACGTTTCCTTTTATAGAAAACCTTAAGTTCAGGCTTAAGTGATGTATCCTCGTTTTCAATTTCCTCCCTAGTAATCTTAGTAGAATCAGAGACTATCCTAGTTAAAGGGCACTCGTTTTCTACAAGGGTGAAAGTTCTACCAGTGGGGCGCCACATTTTACCAATGGGTTTGATTTTGGCAACCCACTGGGATTTAAGTCTAGCACGGGAGTTCACCTCATTAAGTAGTTTCTTGATACAAGAATCATGATTTGCCGTAAAGACACATTTTCTACATGTTTTACAAGTAGCATATTTAATGTCTGAGTAAGATCTAGAATTCCTGGACGATTGATTGATGCTCCTAGGATGTGACATGCTACGGTTAGCAGTGTTGGGTAAACTAGAAGGCATCTGACTAGGTTTGAAATTCCTATCTCTTACTTGTGTCTTTTGCTTAGCTTCCCTTAGACCAAAAGTATGGCGAACGTCATTTGAACTAGTTCCAGACGTATTCTTTGGACTATGTCTAGGGAAATTGGGGGCAATCATGTGATTAGGTCTTGCAAAAGCTGTTTTAATCACATTGGGCCTAGATGGTGAAATGACTGTTCTAGAAAGATGAACCATATCAACTTGGGAGGCAAACCGTTGTCTCGAGGATTGTGATCGCTCGGATCTAAATGCAGTAGGTTGTCTGACAGTCGGTTGTCTGACGAACTGATTTGTAGGCGGTTTCCCCAAGATTGATGGTTTTTCAAACTTAGTGTCCACACTAGGTCCTTTAGTTTTCCGCAAATCATTTTTCAACGCAGCTATAGCAAAGACCTTTTCCTGTACTTGAGCCTTTAAGGTCTCATTTTCTTTGAACAATTCATCTTGGGATGCCAACTTAGATTCAAGCAACTTAATTTGTTTCAAAAGATTATCCTTTTCAGCTTTAGAGTCTAGAACAGTTTGATCCAATTTTCGTTCAAGAACAACGTTTGACTTTTCAAGTTTTTCAAAATATGTTTCAAATTTCTCCGTTTTCTTCGAAAATTCAATTTTGGCATCCTCAAGCTCTTTGGATTGCTGAGCTAAAATCGTTTCGAGCTCTCTAATCTTGGAATCAGAAGCAGTTAATGAAGCAGTTATAAGACAATTATCATGATGTCTAGCATTTTGAACACTTTCTCCCCCATTATGACTCACATCGGATGAATCAAAAGTGGTATTTCTATCACTCTTTTCCATCCCATGTTTGTCATAGTTAGGTTCAGAATGCTCAATATGCGGTATTTCATCAGCATATACATCATCAACATTACATTGTACCATGTCCTCAGGCTCTTCGTCATTAACGGGTAAGGTGTCATCAAATGAGATCTCGTGAACATTGCCTGACGTGCCACTGGTATCATGTTGTGCTCCTGATTCCGTGCTCTTGCCATCGTTAGGCGCCAAGTTGTCAACCGTATGACCATTCTCCTCTTGTATTTGCATCATAGATTCTTGCACTCCATTATCATACACTTGATGAAGTCTGGATCTTTCATAAATCGAAGACGAAACCGATGTCATAAATTTCAACAGTTTATCACGGAAATCTTTAACATCGTTCTGTGTGTATTGAAGAAATGACCGGCATATCTCTGAATTGTCAGACTTGATGATATTGAATTGGAGGAAAGGCGTGAGTTGTGTCACAAGAGCCTGATATGCAGTTTCTGATGCAGAGTGATTAAAGTCTTCTTTGTGAAGTTGCTCAGCTAGGTGGTTCAAGTTGAGAAATAGTGACTCGATGAATGTATAATGATGTTGACCGAAGAGTGTCACAAATTCGCTTCCTCCTTGAACCCATGCAATAGTCCTAAGATGTGACTGAAGTAGTCGAACTGAAGTGTTACCACTTTCTCTAGCTTTGTCTTGCAAAAAATGCAATTCACCCTCGTTCGATGTTGAGTTCGAAAAGTCCATTGAAAGTCGATGAAAAAATGATGCGGATATTGTTGTTGGCTCAAAACGATTATAAAATAAACGAAGTCCAATTCAAACTCAGTTCACTCTAAAAATAAGGCGCGTCAACGAATAAATCCAAGCAACGGTAAAAATAATAAACGGTCCGTCAAATATTTTACTACTTTAGTTCTTTCGGAAAACCCACCTCAATATGATGTACCAAAAATTAAAAAACAAAATTAACTCAGATTTTGTAAAAAATTAAAAAAAATCGAGAGTAAATTAACTTATCAGAGTAAATTAACTTAATTAATTTTGTAAAAAAAATCTTATAAGGTGTACCAATCAAAATTAACTAAAAATAAAAAAATAAAAAATAAAACAAATCTATCTTGTAGACAAAACGTGAGTAAATAAAGTGGCCTCCTAACACGTGTATCTAACATGCCCTACTCGAGGAAACGTGGCCTCTGAAAAATTAGAGTAGCTGGTTGTTAGGATTTATAAACCCACCACCCCTAATAAATCTCACAAACTAAACATAATAACCGCCCCCTTCTTTGACTCAACAAAACACAGTCACCAAACAAATATCAAACCTCATTCTAGAGTACTCCGCCCCCTAATTTATCATTGTTTCCAACACCTACCATTAACTCACCTCACCCACGAATCTCACGAATCAACAAGGATCATCTTAAAACAGAAAAAAATATTAATCAAACTCTTTTGATGTCGTTTGTCCGAACACCAGAATGAAGAAGAAAAAAACGATCTTCAAGATCTCGCAATAAGAGGTCTCGGGTAAGCTTAGTTAATGTTTTAATTTTATTGTGTTTAACAAACTGAACCAAAAGATTCTAATTAAAGTGGGAAAAAATTGGTCAACGATCGGTGATGATTTAAATTTCGTGTGTATAGATCTTTATAGATCTTTGACATGCATGTGTGAACACGAAAAAATCTGAGATCTTTAGTTTTGAAGTTCTGAATTAAGAGACGAGTGTGGTTTTGTTGTGAGTGTCAAGTCTGTTTTGATGAGTCGAGGGTGTGAGGGTATTTGGTGTTCGTGTTTGAGTCGAGAGTGTAAGGGTGAGTCTTGAGTCGTGAGGATGAGTCAGGTTGTTGTGGGTTTTTGTTAAAATAGAGAGTGTGAGGGGTGTTTGAGAGTGGGTGTCCGAGAGGATGGGTGTGTGGTGTTGAGAGTTGGGTTGGTTTGACAGTAGTAAGAAATATGTGGGTAGAGTCGAGAGTTTTAAGTCGAGGGTGTTGAGGGAGTCCTGAGTGTGAGGGGTTTTGAGTTTGTCGAGGGATGTCTGAGTAGAGCTCGAGTCGAGTTGGTTTGGTCAAAAGTTTTGTCGAGTCAAAAACTTTGGTTGTATCGCAATGTATAATTCAAGTCATCGCAATAACAAAATCAGTCATCGCAATATTTAAATATTTTTCCATCGCAATATTTAGACTTACTCCATCGAAATATCAAACCACTTTCATCGCAATATTCAAAAGTTTCATCGTAATATTTTCATTCCATCGCAATCTAGCTGAAAATTTTTTGGCAGAGTTTCGACTCACTTGAACCTAAATCCCGTCGCAATCACGATCGCAAAGTGCTATCGCAATCACACCGGAATAAGGGTGTCGGAATCCTTGATCGCAAAGTAGAACCCGAGGGTTATTGCGATCGGAATGTGGCGAATTTCTATCGGAATGGGACAAAGTTATGCATCGGAATGTAATACCCTTTTTAGACAGATACAGAGACAATACCCTTTTTAGACAGATATAGAGACAACAGCAGATTGGAACAAAAAAGTGATAAAACTAAAAAAAATAAAATTTATAACATAAGGACAAAATAGAAACGTTACGAAATGCAAAAATAGACAAAAACAGAAAAAAAAATGAAAAACTTGATAAAAAAAAAGACAAAAGAGAAAAACTTTTTATCGAAAATTGATAAAAATAGAAAACTTTTTATAGAGATTTTGAAATTGGAGAAAAGTATAAGAACTTTTAGTAGAAAAATTTTTATAAGACTTTTAGCAAATATTATATAAAGGTAAGCTTAAAGAAAGAAAAAAAAAATAGACGAAAGAAAGAAACTTGTAAAAAAGAGAAAAATTTACCATCAAATCAAAAGATAAAACGTGCTAATCCGAAGAATTAACCATGCTCTTGATACCAATTGTAGGATCGTGTTTATCTAAGGATTATGCAATGTGTGGATTATCTATTGAATGGATGGATAAATGGAAGAACTTTAGAGAGAGAAAGAAGAGAGAGAAAGGAGAGAGTTAAGAAAGATGGAAATGTGATTAATGAATGTGTAAGTGAACCAACAACCCCTCCTAACATGCTAGGAGGGGGGTTTATATAGCCCACCCTACATGTGGGCTATATGGGCTATATTGGATCACGAGCCCAATATCGTTGGAGTGACCGATCCTTTCTAAATACGTAAAAACGTATTTCCAACAGTCTTTGTACTAGATTAGGTTTTCCACTTTATTTTGCTAACGCCGACAAAGGTTATTTTACCGCTGATAAGTGTTAAAATGAACGCTGACAACAATATGTTAGTTTTGTGGTTTTTGATTTAATCATGCAGGAAATATGAGCATTGTACAAATGGATACAGAGTTGCTTATGGATCTTTGGAGCTTACTAGGAATGTGTTCAAGTTTATGGATGATGGTTGGAATGTTTACATTCCTATCTTGACATAATTTTTTATTGCATATTTTATTTTTGGCAACTTTGTATATCATAGTTTAAGGGGAGGTTTAGGAACCATTTGGATTTTTGGATATTCTTAGAATACTCTCATCAATTCTAGATTGTGTCCATTGGTGAGTACGAGTTAGTTTTCTAAATCATGAGGCGTTGTAGCATGTAAAGTTGATATACTGTGCACGCTGCCAAGACTTTTTGGCCTAGAATTGGATTTGGTTGGTTAGGAGACTTGGGAACCTTTTTATTGGGCTTACCTGGGAAGTTACAAAGGGTTTATATGAGATAACTTCATTGTTAAGAACTTTGGTCAGCAAGGGACACTTGAGGACAATTATGTCTATCTTGCTTAAGCAAGTGTGCATGATTGGACATTGCTTTCCACCCTATAGTATTTTCAGTCTATGAGTTATCTTCACTATGATAAATTACTTTGTTAAGGTCCTTTTTCTTTTTAATTATTTTTATTTTTGGACGCTGACATTTTTCTTTCCAAACGCTGATAAGACCAATTTGAACGCTGACATGGCAAACTTCCAACACTCACAAGAATATAGCCGTTAGACGCTGATACTTTGTTTTCTACCGTTGACAACATTGGGTCCTACCCAGTTGTTATTTTTGACGAAAATATGGGTCGTAATTTTAGGAGTTGGTAACATTTTATTAATGCATGAGATAAGTTATATATTTTCAAGATTTTCATTATTACTTTTTAAATATAACTGCCTCATGTTTTGACCAATCACATATTTTCACCTCTCCTAAATATTTGGCTTATTTCTTTTAAACAGGGTAACTCCTTATTCTTGTCTAACTATAATTTCTCAAACCTTCATCTCTCCATAACTTTTATCACAGTTTTCTTGCATCAATCTTCATGCCACTAAAGTTTAAACCTACACAATTAGACTTGGGGTTTAGAAGTCAACATAACATGGTAGCTTATTTGGAAGCTGATGATACTCTGTTTCCTCAATACACACATATGGTTGGGTATTTGAATGCGTCCTCATTAAGGTATGCACTTTTACATATTCCTTTTGTCCCTGTCACACACATTAAACAGTTTTGGAACACTGTTAGTTCCTCAACGGTTAATGGAGTGACTACATTGACTGCTATTGTCCATGGGGTTTCATGGTTGGTTACTGAAGCTTCGGTTCGCCAAGCTTTGCATCTTAAGGATGCAGATGGTATAACCACCCTACCCATTGCAGAGCTAGAGCAAGGACTCCAAGCCTTGGGTTATCCTTTGCATGAAGAAGGCCATTTAAACAAATATACAAAACAACAATTTCCCCCGGCTTGGAAGTACCTTATACATCTCATCCTTCAATGTTTGAGTCCCAAATGCTCCTCGCACAATGGAATCAACCGTTCAATTGGGAATGCCATTGTGTGTCTTGCAACTGGGCAAAATTATAATTTTTCAAAAATGATTTTTGATGGCATGTGTCATAATAAGGGTAACAAGATGACTCTTGCTTACCCTAGGTTTTTACAAATAGTTTTTGACTTACAAGGATACTTCAATAGGGATCATGACAATTTTTATACGATCCCTGTTCAAAAGAAAGAAATTTTTGGGAAGATGAACACCGAACCATACAGAGACCTGTTGGGAATAAAATGTAGCCAGTACACTTGGACGCTGACAAGAGCAATCGAAGCGTTGTTGAGAAGAAATCAAGCGTTGTCAGGACAAGCGTTGACAGGAAGATGTCAAGCGTTGATAGGATGAAGTCAAGCACTGATAGAAGACTTAGTCTACACGTATTATGTTTCTAGTTTGTTTCTAGTAAAGATATGATCAACAATGTATTTTCTATGTTTATCTTTACCTAAAATAGCCGATACGTAGACTCTTGTACAAGGCTCCTTATGTCTATAAAAGGAGGCCTTTAGGTTTATGTTTGATATACGTTTTAACACTTTCATTGTACGCAAGTTTGTTTTATCAATCAAGTGAAAGTTTGGTTTACATTGTTTGTGTGTTCTTGTTTGAGTATTAATTCCGCATAATACTTAAATTGTTTTATACACAACAAAGTTTCTCTACGTGTTTAACTTGATTTAATCTCGTTTACACAAGCTAAATCGATCTAAGTTTGGGATCAACAAGTGGTATCAGAGCTTGTTGAGAAACTTTGATCTAAATAACACAAGAACCCTAAATCGCCAAAAACCCTAATTTTCAAGAAACCCTAAAAACATCATGTCTACCCAAGAAGTAAACTCCTCCTCCTCCTCAACCCCCAACATCAAGATTCCCATGCTAGACCCAGACAATTTTGAGCTTTGAAAGTTTAACTTTGAACAGTGTCTACAAATTCATGACTACACCCTATGGGAAATTATTGAATATGGAAACACATTCAATAAAGCTCAAAAGATTGCAGCTGCCATCTTACATAGAACAAATGTTCAAGGCTCTACTGAAGAGGATCGAAAAGAAAAACCTAAAGATGGTAGAGATGTCTCAACTGAGGACATAACAAAGAGAAGGAATGACATGAAAACCCTAAGCATTCTCAAACTCTCTTTGGGACAAGAAAATCAGCACAAATATAGAAGCTATGAGTCTGCAAAAGATCTTTGGGCAGCCCTTGAAGTTGCTTATGGTGGTAATGCTGATACTGTACAAGAGAAAAAGAAGCAACTCTTGCATGAGTATGTTGTTTTTAAAGCTCAACCCAGTGAGAAGCTAAGTGAGTGAGAAGCAGACTTCTTGACATTACAAGCAAGCTGTCCTTCATAGGAACAGTGCTTGGTGATGTTGATATTATCACCACTTTTCTTAAAAGTCTTGGTGATGCATGGAAGATTGAAGCAAGGTCTATAATTACTAATAACACTCACAAAAGTTCTACTTTTGATGATGTTTACAATAAACTGAGGCTGGTAGAGAATGAAACTCTTTTGGATCATGGAAGCAAGTCTACCAATGGAAATATGGCCTTCTTCTCACATAGTGAAGGTCAATTTGATCAAAAGGAGTCATACATGCACCCCGTTACTGGATCAACTTGTGTCAACGTTGGATCAAGCCTTGTCAACGCCTCACATTCAGACGCTGACACATACAAAGTTGACTCACCAAGAGTTAAGCCTGCTGGTATTGATCTAGATACTGTTTGTGCATACATTGCTTCATTGGCCAATGGTTCAGTGATTACATATGAGGACCTTGAGCAAATTAGTGATGAGCATTTGGAGGAGATGGACATAAAGTGGAATATAGCCCTTGCAAGCATAAGGGCAAATAGATGGAATAGAAGATTCAAGAAGAAGATGACTTTTAATGCTAAGGACATTGCTGGATTTGATAAATCCAAGGTTGAGTGTTATAATTGTCATCGAATGGGACACTTTATGAGAGAATGCAGAACTCCAAGAAGATCTGATGCTGGAAAACCCTCAAGCCAAATCATCAAGGCTCGGGATTCCAAAGCTATGGTTTCCATGCAAGACATTGATGGTGTTGGCTGGGATTGGAGATACTTGGCCAAGGATGAGGAAGAGAACAAATATTTTGTTGCAGAAAAGGAAGAAGAAGAGCATGTTCACTATGCTCTCATGGCACACTCCTCATCTTCATCAGACAATGAGGTATATGATGATGCATTTTGTAGTAAGGGTTGTCGTCTAAACACTGAAAAACTTAACAAAGAAGTTTTAAAATTGACAACAGATGTGGTTAATGAAAGATGCAAGTTATCTAACTATCAACTTGCTCTTACTCAAACTGAAAAAACTGTAGCTGATTATAAGAAAATGGAGCTTGACCTAAAAGATCAAATCAATATTTTAAATCATGATTTAAATTCTAGTATTGAGATTAGAAACATCATGGAGAGGTTCAATGCTACTTTATAGGCTAAATTAGATGAGGCTATAAAAAATAAAGATAATGTAGATCTTAAAATTCAGAGATTTGATAAAGCTTCACAAACCCTAGAAAATGTGTTAGTGAACAAAGGGATTCTAGGGATATGACTGGGATTGGGATGAAAAAGTATGTTAGTGTTCCACCACCTGCTGGGAACTTCTATGGTGTCCCTAGAAAGGACTTGTCTTGGACTGGTTTACCAGAACTCCAAGAAGAGGAATTTATTCCTCCACCAAGAGTTCTTACCACAGTAGAGGAATACAAGCAAAAGTTGACTGATTTGGACCAATGGAAGAAAGCCAACCCTACCTTGTTTGTTAAGGGTGGCATGCTTAATGATAGCCCAAATGAGTCTACACCCATCAAAGTGACAAACCCAACCACTGGCAAGACTGTTGACCTTGGCTTAAACGTTGATAGAAAACCTAGTATTAAATATGCAGAAATGTATAGAAAACCTAGGTCGCCAAAGAGCCAAATTAGTGATAATGGGACAGGTTTCTTTTCTTCTAGACCTAGAGCTATGTCTAGAAAATCCTGTTATACTTGTGGAAGTTTTTCACATTTAGCCTATAAATGTGTCAATGCCTCCAAGGTCAATGCTGACAAAAAGTCAAACACTGTCAAACCCAAATCTTTTGTCCAGCAAAGTCCACAAGTTGTTAGACCAGCCCCTTCTTTACTAAAGGGTCTAATACTTATGGACAAAGACCTTTTCAGAAGACCAATACATGGTCTAATAGACAATGGGTTCCTGTAGCAAACCCTAGGTTCAACGTTGATAAGGGTAATTTCAGCGTTGACAAGACCAAATTAAACGCTGACAGAAACGTTGCCAGACCAAATACTAGTAAATATTTGCAACCAAAGGGAAAGGGGTCTAAAGCTTCTTCTAGCTTGACATAGAGACCTAAGCAAGACCAAAACCCTAATTCATATGGGATTTCTATGACTTGTAACATATTTCATTATATTTCAAAGGTCACAACAAAACTAATTGGGGTTAACTGGGTGTTTAATCCAAAAAGGGATGAACAAGGGGTTGTCATAAGGACTAAGTCTGTTCTTGTTGAACAACCAAATGAATCCAAGTCTGCTCAAGCTTGGGTTCCCACAGAAAACTAATTTGTTTTCTTTATGTGCAGGGCATTCAAAAGCAGGTTAATGATTATGGCTATTGGGATAGTAGATGCTCTAGGCACATGACTGGGAAGGAAGATTATCTTACAAACTTCACTCCCATTAAGGATGGTGACAAAGTTTACTTTGAAGGTGGATATGGAACTATCACAGGCAAAGGAACTCTTCTCACCAACAATTTGCGTTTTGAAAACGTGTTTTTGGTAAAAGAACTTGACTATAATCTGTTTAGTGTATCACAAGTTTGTGATAACAAAAATAAGGTTCTTTTTACTGATACTGAATGCTTGGTGTTGAGCAAATATTTTAAAATACCATATGAGAAATTCATTGAGTATAGAACACCTAGGCATAAGGACATTTATAATGTGAATTTTAATGGAATTAGGATGAATAATAATTTGTCATGTCTATATGCTAAGGCTTCAGTTGATGAGAGTAATCTTTGGCACAGGAGATTAGGGCACATTAATTTTAAAAATATAAACAGACTTGTGAGACATGGTTTAGTTGATGGTTTGCTTGAAAAGGCTTTCCACAATGACCACTCTTGTGTTGCATGCCTTAAAGGCAAACAACACAAGGTCTCATTTAAGTCTAAACCAGTGCACTCTAGTTCTAAACCACTTCACTTGCTGCATATGGACTTGTTTGGTCCAACTAATATAGAAAGCTTAAATGGTAAATCTTACTGTTTTGTCATCACTAATGATTTTTCCTAATTTACTTGGACTTTCTTTTTAACTTTGAAACGTGACACTGCTGATACTTTGATTAACTTTATTACCCAGATAGAAAAGAAGTCTGGTAATGAGGTTAAGATACTTAGAAGTGACAATGGTGGGGAGTTTAGAAATAAGTTGTTAGATGATTTTTGTGCCAAGAAAGGGATTACTAGACAGTTTAGTGTAGCTAGAACCCCACAACAAAATGGGGTAGCTGAGAGAAAGAATAGAACCCTCATAGAAGCAGCCAGGACTATGTTGGCTGATGCTCACTTTCCCATTGCTTTTTGGGATGAGGCTGTGAATACAGCTTGTTATGTTCAGAATAGGGCATTAGTTAACAAGATTCATAACAAAACACCTTATGAGTTACTTACTTTGGGGCAGGAAACCTAATATTGGTTTTCTTAAACCTTTTGGATGTCATGTAGTTGTGCTAGACACTAGTGATGCCTTAGGTAAGTTTAGTGCTAAAGGTGATGAAGGTTACTTCATGGGTTATTCTGTGTAGAGTAGAGGATATAGAGTTTACCTTAAGAAAGAAAAACGTATACTTGAAAAAGTACATGTTAGGTTTTTAGAAAGTAAACCTAGTGATCCTGAAAGTGGTCCAAATTGGTTATTTGACTTGGAACCTCTATCTAGGACTTTGAATTATATGCCTGTTACTAATCCAAACATTGTGAAGGTAACTTCAAATGTTGTGGAAGAATCAGTTTTTGATGTTTCGGGTAAACAAGTTGATGAAGAGGTTGGATCACAAGCAGACAAATCAGCACCCATACTTGAGTATGTTACCATTCCCATATGGACAGATGCATTTGCTGCTGCTGGAAAAGAAAAAGGTGGTCCCCAAGTATCACCAGTTGACAACATGCATGATCTTTCAGGCGCTGACAAAGGAAATTCTGGCGCTGACAAGACAAATTCAGGCGTTGATGGCTCAAACGTTGACAGCCTTGGTCCAGGCGTTGACAGATCTCTTGACCATATTTTCTCTTCCAAAAATTTTGAACAAGGTGAACCTTCAAACAAAAATGGAGAGGTTCATTCAGATGATGATAGAAGAGAGTCTGAAGAGGATATTGGTAACATGGAAGATGAGATTAAGGACAACACACTTATTGAGGGAAGAGTGCTTACTTCTACAATCAAAAATCACCCTCCTTCTCTAATTATTAGTGATGTGATGACTCCTGTGCAAACTAGAAGGTCTCATCAGAATCAAAGAGGATTTATTGCCAATATTCACAAGAAGGTTGATACCCCTCTTGTTCAAGCATGTTTGTTTGCCTGTTTTCTGTCACAACAGGAACCCAAGAAGATCTTTGATGCTCTCAAAGAACCAAGTTGGGTGGAAGCAATGCAAGATGAGCTTCACCAATTTGCTATCCAGGATGTTTGGGAGTTAGTTGATTGTCCCATACATGTCAGACCTATTAGGACAAGATGGGCTCTTAGGAATAAAAAGGATGAAAGAGGCATTGTGGTCAGAAACAAGGCACGTTTAGTGGCTCAAGGATATACACAAGAGGAAGGGATAGACTATGAGGAAGTCTTTGCACTTGTTGCAAGGATTGAGGCTATAAGGATTTTTCTAGCCTATGCTTCCTGCATGGGCTTTACAGTCTATCAAATGGATGTGAAGAGTGCTTTTCTTTATGGCACAATTGCAGAGGAGGTGTATGTTATGCAGCCTCCTGGTTTTGAAGATTCAGAACATCCAGACAAGGTGTATAGAGTGAAGAAAGCTATGTATGGACTTCATCAAGCCCCAAGAGCATGGTATGTCACATTGTCCCCCTATTTGGTGGAAAATGGATTTAAAAGGGGCACCATAGACCAGACCTTATTTACAAAGAAGACTGGTAAGGATTTCTTACTTGTTCAGGTCTATGTGGATGATATCATCTTTGGCTCTTCTAGTCCAAAGATGAGTGAAGACTTTTCCAAGCTTATGACAGATAAGTTCAAGATGAGTGCAATGGGGGAGATGAACTTCTTTCTAGGATTACAAGTTCAGTAGAAAGAAGATGGTATCTTCATCTCTCAAGATAAATATGTAGGAGAAATCTTGAAGAAGTTTGGCTTTTCTCCACATGAGAAAAGGGCTAGCACACCTATGGTTAGGGAACACCCTTGGGGAAAAGTTGGAAACGGAAAAGACGTGGATGTCAAGCACTATAGATCAATGATTGGTTCATTGATGTATCTCACAGCTTCAAGACCTGAGATTATGTTTGCTGTGTGTGCATGTGCACGCCATCAAGTGACTCCCACAGAGTGTCATCTTCATGCTGTCAAGAGGATCTTTAGATACCTTAGATGTTATCCAGACCTGGGATTATGGTATCCAAAAGATTCACCATTGGAGCTTATTGCATATTCAGACAGTGATTATGGTGGTGACAAATTTGATAGGAAATCCACAACTGGTGGATGTCAGTTTCTTGGGAGTAGATTGATATCTTGGAAATGCAAGAAACAAATAGTGATGGCCAATTCTACAACTGAAGCAGAATATGTTGCAGCAGCTGCTTGTTGTGGACAAGTCTTATGGATTCAGAACGAGCTGTTGGATTATGGGTATAATTTCATGCATACCAAGACTTTTGTAGACAATAACAGCACTTTATGCATTATTAAAAATCTTGTACATCACTCTAAAACAAAACACATAGAAATTAGACATCATTTTATAAGATATTGTTTTGAAAAAGGTTTAATACAACCCGATAGGGTTGACACAGAAGAGAATGTGTTTGATTTATTGACTAAACCTTTTGATACTGGAAGATTTCAATACTTGGTAACAAGTATTGGAATGATCAATCTTACTTAAAATGTGTTTTGGGAACTTATTGTAAAAGTATGTACAGGATATGCATTGTTATTGGTCTTTATGTGAAATTAGATTTTCCACTTTATTTGTCTAACGCTGACAAAGGTTATCTTAACGCTGCGACGTTGTTAGCAACATGTTAGTTTTGTGGTTTTTGATCTAATTGTGCAGGCGTTGTTAGCATTGTACCATTGGATACAAAGTTGCTTATGGATCCTTGGAGCATTATTGGAGCATGTTTCAATTTATGGATGATGGTTGGAATATTTATATTCCTATCTTGACATAAATTTTTATATACATGCATATTATTTGGCAACTTATGTATCATAGTTTAAGGGGAGGTTTAGGAACCTTTTAGGACTTTTTAGGTATTCTTATAATACTCTTATCATAATTCTAGATTGTGTCCACTGGTGAGTATGAATTAGTTTACTTTTTCATGAGGCACTGTAGCATGCAAAGTTGATATACTATGCACGCTGCCAAGACCTTTTTGGCCTATAATTGGTTGTGGTCTATTGGGAGACTTGGGTATGATTTATATTGGTCTTACCTGGGAAGTTACAAAGGGTTTTATGAAATAACTTAACTGTTAAGAATTTTGGTTAGCAAGGGACACTAGAGGACTGTTATGTTGATCTTGCATAAGCAAGTGTGCATGATTGGACAGTGCTTGCCACCCTATAGTAATTTTCAGTTTATAGGTTATCTTCACTAGGATAAATCACTTTGTTAAGGTCCTTTTTCATTTTTATCATTTTTATTTTTGGACGTTGACAGATATATTTCCAAACGTTGTTATGACCAATTTAGACGTTGACATGGCTTTTTCCAACGTTGACAAGAATATAGCCGTTGGGCGTTGATGGGTTATTTTTGACCGTTGACACTCATTGGGTCCTACCCAGTTGTTATGTTTGACGATAATTGGGGCCGTAAATTTGGGAGTTGATAACTTTTAATTAATGCACAAGATAACTTATTTTCTTTTCAATATTTTCATCATTATATTTTGAAAATACTTGCCTCATTTTTGACAAATCACATGTGCCTATCCCTCCTATAAATTTGGGTCCTTCTTTTTAAACAGGGTACTCTCATATTCTTGTCTAACAACTTTTCTCCTATAATTCATCTTTTATAATCTTTCACAAACAGCTTTCTACATCAATGGCGCCTAAGTTTAAACCAAGTGACTTGGTATTGGGATTCAGAAGTCAGCATAATATGATTGCTTATTTGGAGGCTGATGATGCTCTGTTTCCTCAATACACCCAGATGGTGGCGTATTTGAATGCATATCCATTACGGTATGCTCTTTCTCATGCTCATCTCATCCCTGTCACTCATATTAAATAGTTTTGGAACACTGTCAGTTCCTCAACGCTTAATAATGTGACTACATTAACTGCTATTGTCCATGGGCGTTCATGGGTGGTTACTGAAGCCTTGGTTCGCCAGGCTTTGCATCTTAATGATGCAGATGGTATAACCACTCTACCCATTGGTGAGATAGAACAAGGACTTCAAGCTTTGGGGTTGTGAGACCCCCAAAATCTGACATGGAACAACTAGGCAACAAGGGGGTAACACGTCATAGTACAAGAAACAATGAATTTCAGTTCATACAAAACTGATGAAATAAAAACATGTACATTACATCTTAAAAAGGTCAGAGTTTTCAAACATAGGTCCCAGAGTTTTAGAAGTGGAAAATTTATATTATTTCGTCTCGATTTATAACATAAAGTTGCCCAAAAGATATAATAAACTTCTGACAGTTTATACTAAAACCAATCTTTTAAAAGCATCATAGAAATCTCCAAGCTGCAACAATATCCTGCGGGCTCCCATCCAAGCAAAGCTAAGTAATAATACCTGAGATTAAACATGTAAAATCGTTAACATAAAATTGAGTGATATTCATAGGTTTTGTAATAAGGATGTGGAACACAAGCATTCATTTGTAAACAAGAAATAGGGAAAAATGGTTATGTACAGTAACCATTGTCCGAAACATTATTATTGTTGTTTAGTTCATGAACCGAAGCTTAACTCAGTCTAAGTTCCTCTAGTCAGTATTCAGCCTAAATACTCAAGTGAATAAACAAATATTAGTGCGTCAAGGTAATCGGGACGGGGATAGTCAATCCCGATGGATCCACCCACAACATTCGCGCTTGGTAGCAGGATTAATTAACGGTTCATGATCAGTGAGAGGTAACTTAAGGCTAAAGACTAAAAGCAATAATATCAATGAAAATCAGTTGGAAATCCTCAAGTTCTGAAAAGCATACAATTTCTGGATAGCATACAAGTTGAGGATAGCACACAGTTTTTAAATGGTTGTGTTCCACCATGTAAAATCTCACCCCGTGTTTAGAAACCATGTACAAGTAAAAAGGGGCTATGAACTCACCTTAGCCACGAGGTAAGTCTATCACGGTACTCAGCAACTGAGTAGAAACAATGTAGTGAGACGATCACCGACGATATGGATGCCCGGGGAAACACGAAAACCGAAACCTATCACAATAAGGCGCGCGTTAAGACTCGAACTCAATATCGATATATATATATCAAATATAACATGACTCAAATGTTTTCAAAGTATTCATGTTTCAAAACCATTGACACGAACCAAATGAATTCATACTAACCATTTATTTCAACACTACACGTTAAAACACTTGAACACTTGAGAATGACCCGTCATACGACGCCAAGTCAACGCAAGTCAAACTATCCTTTACCCTTACTTGGACCAGTAGCTAAGTCATTTATATAACGACTAAGCACTTGAATAAGTCATCATGTCCGACGATGAATACTCAAACTCACGCAACACCAACATTGAACTACGTGTCCAAAATAAAATCTGCAAGTACACCCCGAATGTACACACCGATCTACCCTATCTAGTGTAACACCCCCAAATTGGCCCAGCGGAAGCCCACGAGTATTGGGGCCTGTTACGTCATGATTATCCGAGTCTTGATCCGAGAGGACGACCTCTATGCCAAATACCACAATGTTGACTCTAAATAATCATACAGTCAAGTACCTGAGAATACATGCTTAAAAGTGTCAACACAAAGGTTGGCGAGTTCATAAGTTTTATTAAAATGTTTAAGACACTTTAAAAGTTTACAAGGACAACGACTAAAAGTAGTATCGTAAAAACGTTTAGAAATCCAGAGTTTCACAATAAAGAGACATTACCACAAATCTCGGTCACAAATCAAAATTTAGAAATAGCATAACAGTTTACACAAAAATTTCAGTTCATACACAAGTTGTAGATCATGCTCACATTTCATTTCAGTTCGGTTTTGGGTTCATGATCACATTCACATCCAGTTCAATTCAATAGCCACGGTCAATATACATAACAATGTCATATTATTGGTTCATGTCAATATCACAATCGAGATCACATATTAGAACTATAGCAATAAGCATATGAGCATCATACCAAACCACCATATAAGTATCATATCAAACCAGCATATAAACATCATTTCAAACTAGCACACAAGAATCATATCAGACCGGCATATAAACATCATGTCAAACTAGCACACGAGAACCATATCAAACCAGCATGCAAACATCATTTCAAACCATCATATAAGTGTCATATAAAAACCACATGCATGAATCACGTCAATACCACACCTAAGGATTAGATCAATCCACGTACAATAATCTTATCATATCTCATGCATGTATCATGTCAGAACCACATAATAAATTCATGTCAAGATCATTTCATTACTATAGTTAAGATTCGTATCGATATCACAGCTAAGATTCATATTAGATCAATACATGATCGCAGTCAAGATTCATATAAATATCGCAGTTAAGATTCATATCAGATCAATACATGATCGCAGTGAGGATTCATATCAATATTCATAGCAAGATCAAAGTCAAGATTCACATTCAAGATTCATAGCAAGAAAAAGGTCAAGATTCACATTCAAGATTCATAGCAAGATCAAGGTCAAGATTCACATTCAAGATTCATAGCAGGGTCAAGGTCAAGATTCACATTCAAGATTCATAGCAAGATCAAGGTCAATATTCACATTCAAGATTCATAGCAAGATCAAGGTCAAGATTCACATTCAAGATTCATAGCAAGATCAAGGTCAAGATTCATAGCAAGATGGACCGCAAAAGTTCAGTTCAAGTACCCAAGGAAACTATAGGAGATATAGTCCCAAGTGTAGGATAAATCGGGTGTTTCAGTGTTTATGATAACGCTAAGCTCATGATATCGAAGCTAATGATCCAGTACATACACCACAATGTACATATAAGTTTCCCCAAGTGGGAGTCTAGCCAAGACTACCCAAGTTCACACAAATGATATACACTCGTCCGGCGTCAGCCCGAGTGAATGTTGTCAAGCCTCAATAGATCTATCCATAACATAAGAGCTTACTCCAGCAGAGTAATTAACGATTCATGATAGTGGGGACTATGGCTAACACTACTTAGGCTAATCATAAACGAAGTTCACTAAGCGTTCACAGAAATCAATCTTTGCTTCCACAAGCAAGTACAAGCAATTATTTCACTTCACAGTATTTAACATACAAAACAGTTTAAAAGGAGCTATGGGATAGCCCTGATATTCACAAGTATAAATCATCCATAATCCCAAATGTATAAACACACATGTCACGTAAACAATCCACTAAAGTACAAGCACGTACGCAATATAAGCAATCTTCAAAAAGATATCAACTTGTATTTATCACAATAACGCATCCTAAATCGATGCATCCAAGCTTTCCCGATGAAGGGTTTCTTCAATACCATCGGTTCGTAAACCGTTTAAATCCCATGTGGAAATCGTTCGGTAATCGGTTCAGTAATCGGTTTAATAATCGGTTCAGTAATCGGTTCGGTAATCGGTTCAGTAATCGGTTCAGTAATCGGTTCGGTAATCAGTTTAATGATTCGTTCGGTAACGTGAAGCGGAGGATACCACCATGTATTTAATATATATACCTAATATATATTACACACGAAAGAACGGAACATGTGTATATAATTCATAGGTTGAATTATATAACAAGAACAGACAACGCACGAATAACTCAGAATGTACATGACACAAAACTCAAGAAAGATGACAACAAAAGAATAAAATAGTCCAAGCACACAATACCTTGCAACTATTATATAAACAAGAAAAATAAATAAAACTTAAATGATTCGACACATTTTCAAAATCACCCATTAATTAAATAAAGGTCGTTTTATAAAAAGGAACACACGTTTTAAGGTTTCAAATGAAGTCTCAATAATATATACAGTAATTATGATTTTATAAAATAATATTTGATAAATCATTATTTCTTTATTTGTCAATTTAATAATTCTAAAAACATCTTAGTTTCTAAATAACATTTATAAAACTAATAAATATTAAATATATAAAATTTTCGACATGACCTATTCGTTTATACAACGTTTCCCATAATCACAAAAAATGATATTTTCACTTTCACAATCAATTCCACGTTTCAATTGCCCACGTATTTCTATTATATCAAATTTATCATTGTCGAATCATATACAATAAGTAAAATGAATTTACCGATAATCAAGTCGAAAATAAACCAACACTTTCAACCAAACAATTTCATCTTTTTAGTCATCCATAAACCCAAACGCCCCTAAAATTGTCATAAAAATCATATCCAAACGCCCCTTAGTCAGATTTTTAACCACATCAAAAGACCTTAACGGCTGTTAATCATAACCAAATGACACTAACGGTCGTTAAATCATAAAATCAACCATACACTTATTAATTTAGATCTATACCTATTTTGAATCAGTAAAAACTAAATGATTATCAACAACACCACCACACGCCCGACACCACCACGGTGCGGCTGTGGCGGCGACACAAATCCGAACACCACCGTATGGTGGTTCCGGCTGTAAGACCAGTGAACAAACACCCCTTTAGGGCTGAATACGAACACAACAAACACCTCCGTCGGCAGCTCAGTGGCGGCAACGACGTGGTGCTGGTGACAACAAAACGAAGATGGTGGTGGTTAAGGTCGAAGTGGAGACGGTTGGTCTGGTAGGTCAGATCTTATGGATTTATGGTGGCGATGGCAGATCATGTGGTCTTCATATGGTGGTTCTTAAGTGGTGTGGTGGTGGCGGTTCGTGTGATGACTGATGGCCGGCGCGTGGTGAAGCACTACGGCGGCTGGTGGCGGATATGATGGTGAAACAGCAACGGGAAGGGTTGGGATGTCGTGAGTGGTGATGACAGCGGCTAGGGTTCGTGAACATGGTGGCGTGGTGGCGATTAGTGATGTTGCAGTGGAGGTTGCGCCTTGGTGTGAAGATTGGACGGTCGGGCAGTGGCGGTGTGGTGGTGAAGGCGTGTGGATTAATAGATCGGGTCATTTTGGAAGGATTTGTTGTTCACCGGAAAAGGTGACGGCGCCGGAATCCGGTTGCCGGATTAGGGTTCCGGTGGCTGGACTTGTTGAAGGAGAGAGAGAAGTGGAATTAGGGTTATGTGTGTTTTTGTAAAGACAGAAATGATGAGAAAAATGTATTAATTTAGTATTTATATAAATTAAATAAAAATTGTTAAAAGTAAATGGAAAGTTGTATTTACTTGAGGGTTCAAAATATAAATAACTAATAAAGTTTTCTTTTATCTTGTTTAACGTGACTCGGGGCTCGATCGGGATTGATAAAATTCGATTCATGACACGAAAGTTACGCCATTGTTTTTAAAACAGATTTTCCATTAGAACTGACTATTCACTTCACTATTTTTCATGAATATTTCGTAAACTCTTTTAAAATGTTAATTATCTATTAGGTACCCCGGTCAAGCTTCGTTTTAAAGAAAAACGGACTTTAACCTAAATATTTCTTGTTTTTAGCAAACGTTATTGAGTCAAAAGCATCAAATAATTTAATGAATCTTTTTATTAAATATCTCGTGAGAATTAAATATTAATTTAATTTTTATCATGGTGGTAAGCAAACTGCGCGATTTTTAGATTTTGTCATAATATGTCCCGTTTTCAAATCCAATAAGTTTGGTAGCGCTCAAAAAATGAATTTCAAATAATAATTAGTATAGTTTATTATTATTTATGGTAACGAAAATTCTCTGGTGTTACATCATCCACGTGTTATTTTGAGTTTTGTCCTCAAAACTCGATCGTTGTTACTAGGTTTAGAAGTGTCAAGAATGTCGGAAAGAAATAGGTAAAGCTGGAATGTATCCGAAAGGTTTGGCAATCAATATGACAAAGCAGTAACAGTTCAAAGAACAGATATGGACAACCAGAAGCGAAGAGTTCGACTAATTTCAGTTCATACACAAGTTGTAAATCATGCTCACATTTCATTTCAGTTCGGTTTTGGGTTCATGATCACATTCACATCCAGTTCAATTCAATAGCCACGGTCAATATACATAACAATGTCATATTATTAGTTCATGTCAATATCACAATCGAGATCACATATTAGAACTATAGCAATAAGCATATGAGCATCATACTAAACCAGCATATAAGTATCATATCAAACCAGCATATAAACATCATTTCAAACTAGCACACAAGAATCATATCAGACCGGCATATAAACATCATGTCAAACTAGCACACGAGAACCATATCAAACCAGCATGCAAACATCATTTCAAACCATCATATAAGTGTCATATAAAAACCACATGCATGAATCACGTCAATACCACACCTAAGGATTAGATCAATCCACGTACAATAATCTTATCATATCTCATGCAGGTATCATGTCAGAACCACATAATAAATTCATGTCAAGATCATTTTATTACTATAGTTAAGATTCTTATCGATATCACAGCTAAGATTCATATTAGATCAATACATGATCGCAGTCAAGATTCATATAAATACCGCAGTTAAGATTCATATCAGATCAATACATGATCGCAGTGAGGATTCATATCAATATTCATAGCAAGATCAAAGTCAAGATTTACATTCAAGACTCATAGCAAGATCAAGGTCAAGATTCACATTCAAGATTCATAGCAAGATCAAGGTCAAGATTCATAGCAAGATCAAGGTCAAGATTCACATTCAAGATTCATAGCAAGATCAAGGTCAAGATTCACATTCAAGATTCATAGCAAGATCAAGGTCAAGATTCACATTCAAGATTCATAGCAAGATCAAGGTCAAGATTCACATTCAAGATTCATAGCAAGATCAAGGTCAAGATTCATAGCAAGATGGACCGCAAAAGTTCAGTTCAAGTACCCAAGGCAACTATAGGAGATATAGTCCTAAGTGTAGGATAAATCGGGTTTTTCAGTGTTTATGATAGCGCTAAGCTCATGGTATCGAAGCTAATGATCCAGTACATACACCAAAATGTACATATAAGTTTCCCCAAGTGGGAGTCTAGCCAAGACTACCCAAGTTAACACAAATGATATACACTCGTCCGGCGTTAGAATGCCCGAGTGGAGGTTGTCAAGCCTCATTAGATCTATCCATAACATAAGAGCTTACTCCAGCAGAGTAATTAACGATTCATGATAGTGGGACTATGGCTAACACTACTTAGGCTAATCATAAACGAAGTTCACTGAGCATTCACAGAAATCAATCTTTGCGTCCACAAGCAAATACAAGCAATTATTTCACTTCACAGTATTTAACATACAAAACAGTTTAAAAGGAGCTATGGGATAGCCCCGATATTCACAAGTATAAATCATCCATAATCCCAAATGTATAAACACACATGTCACGTAAACAATCCACTAAAGTACAAGCACATACGCAATATAAGCAATCTTCAAAAAGATATCAACTTGTATTTATCACAATAACGCATGGAAAGTGTAGACATGTATATCGTAAACAATCATTGAAATGCATAACACGCATTTGACATCGACAAGCATGTATCTCCCCCAAAAGAGATTCAAAACATTTTTAAAGCGATTTGAAAATAAAAAGAGGGGGTATGAACTCACATCGATGTTGCAGAACAATTTGCAGAGACGTGAATACAAGAGCAGTGTAGCGTAGGCCGGAACTGCTCGATATCGGAAGTCACAGTTTATCTTATCGATCATCTCCCAGCATCTCAAATCGATGCATCCAAGCTTTCCCAATGAAGGGTTTCTTCAATACCATCGGTTCGTAAACCGTTTAAATCCCATGTGGAAATCGTTCGGTAATCGATTCAGTAATCGGTTTAATAATCGGTTCAGTAATCGGTTCGGTAATCGGTTCGGTAATCGGTTCAGTAATCGGTTCGGTAATCGGTTCAATGATTGGTTTGGTAACGTGAAGCGGAGGATACCACCATGTATGTAATATATATACCTAATATATATTACACACGAAGGAACGGAACATGTGTATATAATTCATAGGTTGAATTATATAACAAGAATAGACAACGCACGAATAACTCGGAATGTACATGACACGCGACATGTACAAAACTCAAGAAAGATGACAACAAAAGAATAAAATAGTCCAAGCACACAATACCTTGCAACTATTATATAAACAAGAAAAATAAATAAAACTTAAATGATTCGACACATTTTCAAAATCACCCATTAATTAAATAAAGGCCGTTTTATAAAAGGGAACACACGTTTTAAGGTTTCAAATGAAGTCTCAATAATATATACAGTAATTATGATTTTATAAAATAATATTTTATAAATCATTGTTTCTTTATTTGTCAATTTAATAATTCTAAAAACATCTTAGTTTCTAAATAACATTTATAAAACTAATAAATATTAAATATATAAAATTTTCGACAATGACCTATTCGTTTATACAACGTTTCCCATAATCACGAAAATGATATTTTCACTTTCACAATCAATTCCACGTTTCAATTGCCCAGGTATTTCTATTATATCAAATTTATCATTGTCGAATCATATACAATAAGTAAAATGAATTTACCGATAATCAAGACGAAAATAAACCAACACTTTCAACCAAACACTTTCATCTTTTTAGTCATCCATAAACCCAAACGCCCCTAAAATTGTCATAAAAATCATATCCAAACGCCCCTTAGTCAGATTTTTAACCACATCAAAAGACCTTAACGGCTGTTAATCATAACCAAACGACACTGTCACAACCCTAGATTTCGGATTTGTCACTTTTGACTGTTTGATGTTGATCATGTGCTTGGTGTGCGTTTATGTGTTATGTGCTCATATTTGAGACTTTATCATGATGATAGACATTGTTTATGTAGTACATGGTACGTTATATGATGATGTGATGGGGTTGGTTCGTGCTCATGAGTTCATATGAATGTATAAATCATGGTATAAGTTGGAAATGAAACGAAACGAAATGAAATGAAATGAGTTCAGAAATGAACTGCAGAAAAGTTCGGGTATCGTTTTGATAAGGTTTCGTGTACGTATCGTATGTTGTATGTATGTATTAAGTATATATAATATGGTTAGGATAAGTTTTATAGTTAGTTTCTATATTTAGAAACTTTTAGAAATGAAGGCTAGTTCAAAAATCGCATAAAAAGTCGAAAAATTAGCAAAAGGGTACCCGGTTTGGTCCAGAAAGTGTATAGGAGTATAAGTAAACATAAAATAGAAGGGGGAGAGTGTAAATATGATAAAACACAGAGATGAGTCGAATTTGTGGGTCCCATAGACTTAATTTTAATAATTAAATTAATAAAAATAGGATAATTACCATTTAAAAGTCCTAATTGGGCCTAAACTTGTCCAGAAGGTTACCAAGGCTTATATAAACACCCCTAGACCCCTAAAAATGACTAATAACCCTAAATAAACCTAAAATCAGTCTAAATCTTCCATGGATATCAAGAGAAGTCGAAATTATGATTAGGGTTCATTAATTTTTCTTGTTTCAAGGTAAGTGATCAATTAAACCTTAATATAATTTATGTTTATATTAATTAATCATAATTGTATTGTTAATTAACCATCATTGAGATGATTAGGGTTTTATTAATTTTATGGAAAAATATATTAATTAAGATCCATTAATGATTTTAGGGTTTGTGTTATAAATTTAGGGATAATTAATGATGTTTAGAGGGTTAGTGCATAAAGGCGTAAAACAGTCTGATTTTTAAGGCTGTCTTGTGTCGACTGTTCCGGGCAGTAGGTAGCACCTTTGGTCGAGTTTCTTTTTTTTAAAAAATTAAGTTCAGGGAGTCTACTTTTCAAAAATGTAAGGTTGGTCGAAAATGGAGTTCGGGAAGGTCGTCAAATAATTTTTACAAAAACAGTACGCTGTTCAGGAATAAATTTTGATTTCGGGGATTTGAGTCAAAACCTAACCAAACGGATGAGATAGCCAAATATTTTTGATTTGGGAACTCTTTATAATGTATAAAAGGACTGGAGGTTTTCAATAAAATTTATGGTGTTTAGGTTGGGGTTTTGGTGTCAAATATTTAGCATGTACAGAAAATCCGTTTTGGTGAAAACGACTTTTGGCGTGGAGACTAAACGAAAGGGTTAAACGTGTAATTAGAAAGTAAAATTGGTTTTTGAAGTTCTTAGATCATATAACAACATAACTCCAGTAGGGTAGGAGTCAAGTGTGGTGTCAAGTTCACTGCATGTGATCGTTTAGTGACTAGTAAACCGTACCGGGGAAAAACTAGAATTTTACGTATAGAATAGCTTGTAGTGGGAGAACTAGATAGTGGGGATTGGGGGATTAGATTCATCTCCTTGATTGTTACTTAACTTGGGTGTTAAGACCTGAGCTGAGGGTGTCGTGTATGATTTATAGGTTTGTAGGAGTGCTAGCTTGATGTGCTATCAGGTGAGTTCATAGTCCCATTTTGTTACGTTTTATAATGTTTTTCTAGTATGGGATGGAGATGACACTTGCAATGTTCTTTAACATGATTTAGTACTATGTTTTAAAATGTGTGGACATACATGTGATATTGTGTGACTTGCGTGCTTATGTGTTCTCATATGTGCTTTGATATGTGTTCTGATATGTGAATCTTGATTGGGTTATGATTGGGATTGGTACGTAGATGTATGGGCGTCTATGGGACCAGTTGTGATGTGTGTGGAGCGTAGGGCACGATCCGTCCTGAGTTCTTGGTTCTGAGTTCTTGGTTCGTGGGACACGATCCGTCCTGAGTTCTTGGTTCAGGGGGCACGATCCGTCCTGAGTACTTGTGCATCGTCTCTTTGGAGGCAAGATATCTCGACGAGGATATAGTTCATCTTCCACAGGTGGTGTGGGAAAGATCCAGATAGTGTGGTGTGTGTTCTTGTGTGTGTGACGGGATAGTTCTTGATTGTTATAGTGTTCTTTGTGAATTGTAGATGTGATCGGTACTTGGTTTATGTTTTGTTGTAGATGCATGTAACATGATTATCGCATTATGGTCCATTACTATAAATTGTTTTCCTTCAACTTATTTGCAGCGGATGTAAAGGTTTCTTATGATGTTCTAGATAACTTAAACCTATGTTCTCACCAACTTTATGTTGACAGATTTTAGTGTCATTTTCAGGCGAGGTAGTTGAGAAGGATGCTATTAGAAGTGTGGCTAGAGTTTAGAGGCTGCTAGAGTTGCATTAGGAGGAATCCCTTCCTCTTAGATTTTATTTTGTCTTTTGATTTAGTATATTGTTTGATACCTATATGTTTGATGTGTGTTATTTGAATGTCTTTGGTAAGAGGTAGGCCTGTTACCTACTTACCTAGACGCCTGCATTGTTTGAGATATTGTCATGACATTGTGTCACCTTTTTATGACATTTCTATTTCATTTAGTTAACTCTATAGACACGCTATTGTTGTGATGATATCCATACGTCGCGCCCCATATTCCGCCATGGTGGGGTGTGACAGAATGGTATCAGAGCCAATGGTTATAGAGAATTAGGTTGCTTAGTCGCGTAGCCTAATCTATAGCTTAAGGGTCCCTGCATATAGGCGTCATAGGAGTATGTGTGCATTTTATATTAATTGATGTGTTTGGATTTTATTTATTGCGATGTTTTGACTAGTATGAATTGAACCATAGTAGGTTCATACTTAGCTACATTTTATTTTCTTTACGAGTTTTGACTACTGCGGGTAGAACTATAGTCGTATACGCTAGCCATTGTTGGATTTCGTTTAATTACGTTTTCATGTTCTTTATACATTTTGAATTTAGTCTACGCTGGTTCAGCTGGACTACGAGTTTATTTGTTTCATGCATTGGCTATGTTATTTTAGTACATGTGATTTTGGACCTTATGTTATGTTGTGGATTATGTGCTTATATGAGTTGTAGGATCTATGTGATTATTTGAGTTGGTAGACTGATGTGTTATGTGTAGTATTAATTCTTATAAGTGTCATCATAGGAGGGAGTGCATTAGTGAAAGGGGACTGGTATAAGTATGGTGGCCAACATAGTTATACAAGTACCACGACATCAATGGATTCCTAAGTATGGTTGCATGAAAGAGGGTTAATACATGCTTGTATTGTATATGTTGTATGGACTTGAGTGTATGTACGTGTATGCCTATATATATGTATATATCCCTTCTACTTATCGGTTGTATTCTTGGGATGGTTTTATAGCTCTTCATTCTTTGGGATGTTCAACTTCTGTAGTAGCGCATTTATCGAGTCCTCATTTCACGTATTTGTTTGTACGGTACTTTTGGTGTAGAGGCTATTGAGAGGGTGGAGAATTCTTTTTGGGATCACGGTATCTTTTTGTTTGTATCTTATGT
Organism: Glebionis coronaria; assembly: GCA_025667525.1. Classification (NCBI taxonomy): domain Eukaryota; kingdom Viridiplantae; phylum Streptophyta; class Magnoliopsida; order Asterales; family Asteraceae; genus Glebionis; species Glebionis coronaria. The sequence continues at coordinate 171,041,394 of CM046877.1, read as the reverse complement.
GGTAAAAGAAATGGAATTTGTAAATAGTTAAAATAGTTGTTGGTAATCGGTGAAATAAGGGTTAAGTGTCGTAAGCGTGTTTGAAATAAGATGGGATATATATTTTTTTTAACATATAAGTATGGCTTGTTTATTATTATTATTTTTATATAAAAAAAACTAAAATTGGTTTTGATCACCTAAAGCTAATGATCTTTAGTTAAATTCTTGTTCTTATTTAATTAAATATGTTAAAATCATGTAATTACTCATATGATGGGTAAGGGTTTCTAATTTTCTGGAATTAAAATAAATTAGGTCTTGAATTTGGTAATTAATGAGGGGTTTTAGGGTTTCAAATCGTTTTTTTTTTGTTATAAATCGGAGTAGGCAGAAACTGTCGCTAAATTGTCAGAATTCATCGCTAAACTGTCAGAAACTGTCGCTAATGTCTGGGCAGATTCTAGGTAAAAATCGTTTTGGTTATAACTTATTCGTTTTTAAAGATTTTTGGGTGATTCAAAAGCCTAAAGTTATGTACTCGGAGCGTACTTTTCAAATATTTAGAACGTATTGTCAATGGAAATCAGTAGCTTGGTCGAATTAATTGTACAACTGTCGAGTTCAAGATTAATTTTCGGACAACACGGTTTAAACTCGTGTTTTGGGTATTTTGGGATAGTGGACACTTAGAAGGCTAACATAGGGCTGCTTTGGGATAGGATTTTAGATGTATCCATCATAGAGATTGTTACATTAATGAAGAATGTAGGTTCCGGAGTCAATGTTGACGCGTGATATTGTGTTGTGTGCTTTAGACAATTGATCGTTCGTGAAGAGACTATAGATTTTGTTTCGTCAAATGATTACATAAATTACTAATGTGATACCATGGTTTTAGAACAACTAATATACATTAAGGTACAAAATCCATTCTGGGGTAAAATTTGGTTTTCCACAAGGTTTTAATAGTATGTCGCCGGTCGTAACACATTTCAGTTGTCGTTGGGTGCTTGTTGTCATTGGTCCGTTTCCATGGTTCATTGGGAGTCGATACATGTTTCATGTTGAGTATCTTTTGGAGTCTCATTTTGGTTCATTCTTTTAAATCCGTTCACGTAAACGTCCGTTAGTTGTCCATGGGTTTGATCCGTTATCCGAAGTTGGGGGTCCTAAAATTTTTCGTGAGCTTATATTCATTGAGAGCGTTGTTGTAGTCATGATCAGGTTACGTTCTTATGAGAGAGATAGTGTGTTGGCTGTGAAATGAATTTATTGAGCTTATGGAGTAAATCTCGGGACGAGATTTCTATTAGGAGGGAGTGATGTGACAACCCTAGATTTTGGATTTGTCACTTTTGACTGTTTGATGTTGATCATGTGCTTGGTGTGCGTTTATGTGTTATGTGCTCATATTTGAGACTTTATCATGATGTTAGACATTGTTTATGTAGTACATGGTACGTTATATGATGATGTGATGGGGTTGGTTCGTGCTCATGTGTTCATATGAATGTATAAATCATGGTATAAGTTGGAAATGAAACGAAATGAAATGAAATGAAATGAGTTCAGAAATGAACTGCAGAAAAGTTCGGGTATCGTTTGATAAGGTTTCGTGTACGTATCGTATGTTGTATGTATGTATTAAGTATATATAATATGGTTAGGATAAGTTTTATAGTTACTTTCTATATTTAGAAACTTTTAGAAATGAAGACTAGTTCAAAAATCGCGTAAAAAATTGAAAAATTAGCAAAAGGGTACCCGGTTTGGTCCCGAAAGTGTATAGGAGTATAAGTAAACATAAAATAGAAGGGGGAGAGTGTAAATATGATAAAACACAGAGATGAGTCGAATTTGTGGGTCCCATAGCCTTAATTTTAATAATTAAATTAATAAAAATAGGATAATTACCATTTAAAAGTCCTAATTGGGCCTAAACTTGTCCAGAAGGTTACCAAGGCCTATATAAACACCCCTAGACCCATAAAAACGACTAATAACCCTAAATAAACCTAAAATCAGTCTAAATCTTCCATGGATATCAAGAGAAGTTGAAATTATGATTAGGGTTCATTAATTTTTCTTGTTTCAAGGTAAGTGATCAATTAAACCTTAATATAATTTATGTTTGTATTAATTAATCATAATTGTATTGTTAATTAACCATCATTGAGATGATTAGGGTTTTATTAATTTTATGGAAAAATATAGTAATTAAGATCCATTAATGATTTTAGGGTTTGTGTTATAAATTTAGGGATAATTAATGATGTTTAGAGGGTTAGTGCATAAAGGCGTAAAACAGTATGATTTTTAAGGCTGTCTTGTGTCGACTGTTCCGGGCAGTAGGTAGCACCTTTGGTCGAGTTTCTTTTTTTAAAAATTAAGTTAGGGAGTCTAATTTTCAAAAATGTAAGGTTGGTCGAAAATGGAGTTCGAGAAGGTCGTCAAATAATTTTTACAAAAACACTGCGCTGTTTAGGAATAAATTTTGATTTCGGGGATTTGAGTCAAAACCTAACCAAACAGATGAGATAGCCAAATATTTTTGATTTGGGAACTCTTTATAATGTATATAAAAGGACTGGAGGTTTTCAATAAAATTTATGGTGTTTAGGTCGGGGTTTTGGTGTCAAATATTTAGCATGTACGTAAAATCCGTTTTGGTGAAAACGACTTTTGGCATAGAGACTAAACGAAAGGGTTAAACGTGTAATTAGAAAGTAAAATTGGTTTTTGAAGTTCTTAGATCATATAACAACATAACTACAGTAGGGTAGGAGTCAAGTGTGGTGTTAAGTTCACTTCATGTGATCGTTTAGTGACTAGCAAACCGTACCGGGGAAAAACTGGAATTTTACGTATAGAATAGCTTGTAGTGGGAGAACTAGATAGTGGGGATTGGGGGATTAGATTCATCTCCTTGATTGTTACTTAACTTGGGTGTTAAGACCTGAGCTAAGGGTGTCGTGTATGATTTTATAGGTTTGCAGAAGTGCTAGCTTGATGTGCTATCAGGTGAGTTCATAGTCCCGTTTCGCTACGTTTTTAAATGTTTTTCCAGTATGGGATGGAGATGACACTTGCAATGTTCTTTAACATGATTTAGTACTATGTTTTAAAATGTGTGGACATACATGTGATATTGTGTGACTTGCGTGCTTATGTGTTCTCATATGTGCTTTGATATGTGTTCTGATATGTGAATCTTGATTGGGTTATGATTGGGATTGGTACGTAGATGTATGGGCGTCTATGGGACCAGTTGTGATGTGTGTGGAGCATGGGGCACGATCCGTCCTGAGTTCTTGGTTCTGAGTTCTTGGTTTGTGGGACACGATCCGTCCTGAGTTCTTGGTTCGGGGGGCACGATCCGTCCTGAGTACTTGTGCATCGTCTCTTCGGAGGCAAGATATCTCGACGGGGATATAGTTCATCTTCCACAGGTGGTGTGGGAAAGATCCGGATAGTGTGGTGTGTGTTCTTGTGTGTGTGACGGGATACTTCTTGATTGTTATAGTGTGCTTTGTGAATTGTAGATGTGATCGGTACTTGGTTTATGTTTTGTTGTGGATGCATGTAACATGATTATCGCATTATGGTCCATTACTATAAATTGTTTTCCTTCAACTTATTTGCAGCGGATGTAAAGGTTTCTTATGATGTTCTAGATAACTTAAACCTATGTTCTCACCAACTTTATGTTGACAGATTTTAGTTTCATTTTTAGGTGAGGTAGTTGAGAAGGATGCTATTAGAAGTGTGGCTAGAGTTTAGAGGCTGCTAGAATTGCATTAGGAGGAATCCCTTCCTCTTAGATTTTATTTTGTCTTTTGATTTAGTATATTGTTTGATACCTATATGTTTGATGTGTGTTATTTGAATGTCTTTGGTAAGAGGTAGACCTGTTACCTACTTACCTAGACGCCTGCATTGTTTGAGATATTGTCATGACATTGTGTCACCTTTTTATGACATTTCTATTTCATTTAGTTAACTCTATAGACACGCTATTGTTGTGATGATATCCATACGTCGCGCCCCATATTCCGCCATGGTGGGGTGTGACAGACACTAACGGTCGTTAAATCATAAAATCAACCATACACTTATTAATTTAGATCCTTACCTATTTTGAATCAATAAAAACTAAATGATTATCAACAACACCACCACACGCCTGACACCACCGCGGTGCGGCTGTGGCGGCGACACAGATCCGAACACCACCGTATGGTGGTTCTGGCGGTAAGACCAGTGAACAAACACCCCTTTAGGGCTGAATACGAACACAACAAACACATCCGTCGGCAGCTCAGTGGCGGCAACAACGTGGTGCTGGTGACAACAAAACGAAGATGGTGGTAGTTGAGGTCGAAGTGGAGGCGGTTGGTCTGGTGGGTCAGATCTTATGGATTTATGGTGGCGATGGCAGATCATGTGGTCTTCATATGGTGGTTCTTAAGTGGTGTGGTGGTGGCGGTTCGAGTGATGACTGATGGCCGGCGCGTGGTGAAGCACTACGGCGGCTGGTGGCAGATATGATGGTGGAACAACAACAGGAAGGGCTGGGATGTCGTGAGTGGTGATGACAACGGCTAGGGTTCGTGAACATGGTGGCGTGGTGGCGGTTAGTGATGTTGCAGCGGCGGTTGCGCCTTGGTGTGAAGATTGGAAGGTCGGGCATTGGCGGTGTGGTGGTGAAGGCGCGTGGATTAATAGATCGGGTAGATCCGGTCATTTTGGAAGGATTTATTGTTCGCCGGAAAAGGTGACGGCGCCGGAATCCGGTGGCCGGATTAGGGTTCCGGTGGCTGGACTTGTTGAAGGAGAGAGAGAAGTGGAATTAGGGTTATGTGTGTTTTTGTAAAGATGGAAATGATGAGAAAAATGTATTAATTTAGTATTTATATAAATTAAATAAAAGTTGTTAAAAGTAAATGGAAAGTTGTATTTACTTGAGGGTTCAAAATGTAAATAACTAATAAAGTTTTCTTTTATCTTGTTTAACGTGACTCCGGGCTCGATCGGGATTGATAAAATTCGATTCATGACACGAAAGTTACGTCATTGTTTTTAAAACAGATTTTCCATTAGAAATGATTATTCACTTTACTATTTTTCATGAATATTTCTTAAACTCTTTTAAAATGTTAATTATCTATTAGGTACCCCGGTCAAGCTTCGTTTTAAAGAAAGACGGACTTTAACCTAAATATTTCTTGTTTTTAGCAAACGTTATTGAGTCAAAAGCATCAAATAATTTAATAAATCTTTCTATTAAATATCTCGTGAGAATTAAATATTAATTTAATTTTTATCATGGTGGTAAGCAAACTGCGCGATTTTCAGATTTTGTCATAATATGTCCCGTTTTTAAATCCAATAAGTTTGGTAGCGCTCAAAAAATGAATTTCAAATAATAATTAGTATAGTTTAATATTATTTATGGTAACGAAAATTCTCTGGTGTTACGTCTAGACTTGTCCGTTTTAGATGAAAATTGGTGTCAAGGTCACTTATAACCTGTATTAGACCTCACCAAAATTTGAGCCAATGTTCACACTTTAAAATCCATCAGCTCGACACTTTACTCGACTCCAAATTTAGGACAAATTTGTGCACTTGTTTTGTAAAACTGTTTGGACCACTTTAAAAGTATTAACTCGACAATCCGTCTTTTGAAATCACTACTAGACTCATCAAACTCAGTTTGTAAACTTTGAAAATCAGTATTATCAACTATCTAACCAAGCCTAAAGTCCCCGAGAGTCGACCCAAAATCAGCCACAATTTCGGATTGTGCCGACTTGCGTCTCCCGGTACACGAAAACTAAAACTAGCATAACTTTTGACTCGTAATGACTTAGAAGCTCTATGTTATACCAAAACGACCGTCTCGAAAAACTCTACAACAATATCAAATAATCTTAGCCTTTCTCAGAACTTAAACCCACGAAAAATCTGTTTAATACCTGCTGTCCCAAAATAGCCTTTTAGAAAACAAGTCATATTAATTTTTCAACCAAAACCATTCATTCTCATACCTCTAGGATCATCATACTATCATACCCATCAACCAAACACTCCTAAAAACACTTGTATGAAAAATTTAATAAAATCAAAGATCAAAAATTAACCTTTTAAGGATTAAAATGTGATGATCTTACCAAAAACAATGCATGCAAGATGATCAAAACCAATACCCACTATGAAATCATAAGAACTAAAAAACATCTTGATGCATGTTCTTGAATTTAATATCATTAGAATCACAAGAAAATTCTAAGAATGGGTCTTTATTTTCTTTTTTGTCAAATCATGATGGATGGTGGTGGTTTGTGGTGGTGGAGTGGCGGCAAATAGAGGGGGTGGGGAGAGAAGATGAAGTTTGATTTTTGTAAGAATTGTGTTGTGTGTGTTTTTTGTTAAAAAATTTGATTTATATATGTTGGTAGTGGAGGGACCCAAGTTGCCAATTTGCAAACTTGTGGACTTAAAAACAATTAATAGTTTTAAAGGGTAGAATATGGTTATTGGTAAATATTGAAAATATTTACGGGGCTCGGGTTTCGTAAAAATACTTTTCAAAAGTTACAATGCATCATAAAAATGATTATATGACTTCCCGACACGACTTAATACGTAATTAAAACGACAACGTCGAAAATATTAATTATCGAAACAATCGATAAATAAACGTAAACTTTTGGGCATCCGTCGGTATCGCGATCACTAGGAATTCTCGTTGTACATTGATTTTGAATAAACTCGTTGTAAAACGCACGCGGGTGATTTTAAATCAAAAACTTTGATTTAAATTAAATATGGAAAAATAAAATAAAAAATAAAATTTTTATAATTCCATACAAAGTACTTATCGATGATCAGAAAAATACTTAAAAAGTATAATTTTTAAAATCTCAGGATTTACATATAGCAATACAAGAAAACGTAATACGTTGGAAAATTCAAGAAACACGAATAAAAGAATAAAAAAATGCTGGGAAAAGTACGGGTTCTCACAGGGGTATCCTTTCCCTGAAGAGGGTACTTTAAATAAATATAATAAACAAGAATTCCCCCAGCTTGGAAGTACTTAATACATATCATTCTTTAATGTTTGATTCCCAAATGTACTGCACACAATGAAATCAACAGATCTATTGCTAGTGCAATTGTGTGTATTACAAATGGGCAAAAGTATAATTTTTCTAAACTGATTTTTGATGGCATGTGTAAAAACAAGGGTAATAAGATGACCTTGGCTTACCCAAGATTTTTACAAATGATTTTTGATGAGCAAAGGTATTGCACCAGGGATCATGATGATTTTTATGCGATCCCTGTGCAAAAGAAAGCTATTTTTAGTAAGATGAATTCACCCCCTCACAGAGAATTATCCCTTACCCAAGCCATGCTTGCTGTTATTGCATCAGCACAACCTCAACCTGACCCACAACCACAACTTGACCCATTGCCTGAACCATCATCTTCACCTCAACACATGGAACTTGACCAAGATCCCTTCAACGCTGACACGTTAAATGTTGGCGTTGACACTTCAAATCCAGACGTTGACACCTTTCTACAACAGACCCAAACACCCCTTAACCTTCAAACTACCACCCAATCCACATCATCTTCTACACCCCCTGAATTTAGGTTGGTAAAACGCCCAAGGACTACTGGAATGTTCTCCTCTAGTGATCCTAGCCATGTTGTAGAGAGAACCACCACCACATGTGTGGTTGGTGATATGGATGAGGCTGGGACTATTAGTACTCGCTTAGATGCAGGTCAAGCCAGTCCTAACATCTTTAAGACCTCATCCATGCCCCATGACTCTACTTTGGGAGGTCAAATACCGACTCTAGAGGAGGGCAAATTGGAACCATATACAATGTTAGAATTGACGACTGTCTGCATTAGCTTGCAAAAGCAAAATGCAGACCTGGTACATACTGTCTCTACCCAAGGCCTTGAACTCAAGCAACTCAGGGAGAGGATTGCTGTCTTGGAAACTGCTGAATCTAGGAGAAGGCAGGTAAGAGTCCTTTCATCAGGGGAGGATTCTTACAAAGGGGAGGAAGCTGCTACAGAGCCTGTTAATTTGAGTGATAAAGGCGCATATGAAGCTGCTACAGAGCCAATTGATTTGAGTGGCAAAGACTCATATGATGGAGAATCTTTGGGAGTGACTGAAGCTCTTACTAAAATGAAGAAGCAACTAGGTTTTGATGTATCTTTGGTTACTCATACAAATTTGAACTTATCCTTTACAGCAATGATGGAGCAGTTCACAAGAAGTGCTGACAAGAGTAAGGTGAGCGTTGACAAGCAGATTTTGGACGTTGACACACCAAGCACTGACAAGAGTAAGTTGGGTGTTGACACACAGGATTTGAATGTTGACAGACCTGCAGATATGGTTGATGTATTCCAGTCATCAGCTATCATCAAGGAAGTGTCTTCACAGGTACCTTCATCATCTTTACCCATCATTGATCCATTAGATAAGGGTAAAGGAATCATGGTAGAAACAGAGGTTCCAAAGGATACAGCACAAGTACAATTTGATTCAATGTTAGCTGCACAACTTATGGAACAAGAAAAGAAGAAGGTTGGTGAGTCACCATTTGTGGTTACTTTTGAGGAGCAAGAAGGAAGTAATGATGAAAGTGTAGATTCAAGTGTTATAATAATTGAAGAACCAAAAAGACTTGAATATGGTGATGAGTTGGCAAGGGAGAAACTTGTAGAGTTAAAAATGCAGGTAGATTATGATATGCCAGAAGTTACTCAGATGTACCATGCTTGGGAGAATAAGGTTATGGAGAGTCCAGATATGACAATTTCAGATCAAATTTGGGGTTTGGAGATTCTTCTAAGAGTTCAAAGAGATTGCAAGGTAATTCTGAAGCATAAGGCTAGCAAAGTTTTCTCACTGTTGAAGAGAGATAGGAGAGAGCTTTATTACATGTTGCTCAGATGTCATCAAACAGGATGGACTTTTCAGAAATTATAGGGATTGTCCTTTGAAGAATTGGAGTATAAGGCTTATTCTATTTGGGCAAGAGTGCAAAAAATGAACACTATCAGACTTCTTTCAGATGAAAGGAAAGAAGAACTTGCAGAAGAGATGGAGATTCAAAAGGCTATGATTGTTCTAAGGCCATTGAAGAAGGGAGTTCCATTTGAGTTCCCTAAAGATTTAAATAAATTGAATCTCAGTGAAGCTATTATTAGAAAGAGCATTAAGCTCTCACCCATGGAAGCTTCAGATATGGTAAAAGTATTACCTCATGATGCCAGAAACCCTATCGTTAGCTATGAAGAAGATGCAAGTGGGTTTTGGATGATTGGCAGATATGGGAAAGAGGTACACTCTTTTACTACTCTTATGTCTTTGTTTGCAAGTATGGATAGCGAAGACTTGGCAGACCTTTGGAGGTTATTGCTGGCCAAGTATGAGACTAAAGCACCTACTTCAGTTAATGGAATAAAGCTTTGGTCAACAGTCAAGAGAATGTGTGCACCAGAAGAAGAAGATCCTGTTTGGAAGGATCTTGATGATATCAGTGGACTTCAATGGCGTTTGTATTCAGCTGTTGGTGTGTATCATTTGAGTTCTACAAAGTTTTCTGAATATCTTCTTATGGATGCTGAGTATCCCATGTCCAAAGAAGTTTTTGAAAAGATAAAGACAACAGAGCTGGAGATTGACTACTCAAGTGACGTGGCCAAAGATTTGATTAGGCATGTTTATTACCAATTTGATAAGATTTGTAAGAATCCTCCTAGTTCTTAGTTTCTATTCAGAAACTTGGTTACTAGAGTAGATATCAAGTTTACGGGAGGATTGTTGGGAATAAAATGTAGCCAGTACACTTGGACGTTGACAAGAGCAATCGAAGCGTTGTTGAGAAGAAATCAAGCGTTGACAGGACAAGCGTTGACAAGAAGATGTCAAGAGTTGATAGGATGAAGTCAAACACTGATAGAAGACTTAGTCTACACGTATTATGTTTCTAGTAAAGATATGATCAACAATGTATTTTCAATGTTTATCTTTACCTAAAATAGCTGATACGTAGACCCTTGTACAAGGCTCCTTATGTCTATAAAAGGAGGCCTTTAGGTTTATGTTTGATATACGTTTTAACACTTTCATTGTACGCAAGTTTGTTTTATCAATCAAGTGAAAGTTTGGTTTACATTGTTTGTGTGTTCTTGTTTGAGTATTAATTCCGCATAATACTTAAATTGTTTTATACACAACAAAGTTTCTCTACGTGTTTAACTTGATTTAATCTCGTTTACACAAGCTAAATCGATCTAAGTTTGGGATCAACAAGACCTACCCTTCACCCAAGCCATGCTTGCTGTCATTGAGGCAGCTGCAAACCCTCAACCTCACCCACAACCTCAACCAGACCCATTGCCAGAACAACCTCCATCACCCCAGCATATGGAAATTGACCCAGAACCATTCGACGTTGACACTCAAAATGTTGGCGTTGACACTACAAATCCAGACGCTGATACCTTTTTCCCACAAACCCAAACACCCCTTAACCTCCAAAGAGACGCTCAATCCACTTCCTCTTCTACACCACAAGACTATAGGTTGGAAAAACGCCAAAGGACTGCTGGAGTGTTCTCCTCTGGTGGTCCTAACCATGTAGCAGCGAGAACCACAACCACAAGTGTGGTTGGTGACATGGGTGGGGCTGGGACTATTGGTTCTAGATTAGATGCAGGCCAAGACAGTCCTAACATCATTAAGACCTCATCCATGCCCCATGAATCTACTTTGGGAGGTCAAATTCCCATTCCAAAGGAGGGCAGATTGGAACCTTACACCATTTTGGAATTGATGGTGGTTTGCATTAGCTTGTAAAAGCAAAATGCAGACCTTGTATAGATTGTCACAGGTCAGGGTCTTGAAATCAAGCAATTGAGGGAGAGACTAGTTGTTTTGGAGACTGCCCAAGCTAGGAGGAGGCAAGCAAGAGTCCTTTCATCAGGGGAGGATTCTTACAAAAGGGAGGAAGATACACCAACAGAACCTTTCAACTTGAGTGACAAGGGATCACTGGATGAAGAAGGTGGTTCTTTTGGTACAAAATAGGTGGAAGTTGCTTAAGCTTTTTCAAGATTGAAGGAGAAGCCAGTTATTGATGTCTCCTTGATCACTCCAAAGAAGTTATCATTTGTGGAGATGCTGGAAGAGGTTACCAAGTCAGCCGCTAATGTTCATAATTTGAGCGCTGACAAGAGTAAAGAAGGTGTTGACAGACCCACAGGTATGATTGGTGTATCCCAACCACCAGTTATTATTAGGGATGTTACAACACAGGCACCACCGATACTTTACCAGCTATTGGAGCAAAAGACAAGGGTAAAGCAGTTTTAGTGGAAGTTGAGAAGCCAAAGAAGAATGAAGCCCATATACAATTTGATCAAGCTTAGGCTGCACAACTACAAGAGCAGGATTGGGCTACCACAGAAAAAGAAAAAGATGGTAGTGATGACGATGAGAGTTCTGGATCTAGTGTGATGATAATAGAGGATCCATAAAGATTAGAATATGGTGAGGATGATTTAGCCAAGGAGAGGCTAAGAGAGTTAAAGGGCAAAGTTGATTTTGATATGCCTGAAGTCAGGGACATGTACTTTGCATGGGAGAACAAGACAATAAAGCATCCAGAGATGTCCATCACTGGACAAATATGGGGATTGGAGATCTTGTTGAGAGTGTAGGAAGACTACAAAGTAATTTTGAAGAACAAGGCTAACAAGGTATTTTCTGAGCTCAAGAGAGATAGGAGAGAGTTGTACTACATGTTGCTCAGGTGTCATCAAGGTGGATGGACCTTTGATAGGTTGAGAAGACTCTCCTTTGCAGAATTGGAACATCGTGCTTATCCAATTTGGTTAAGAGTTTGTGAAGAAAATACAACGAGGCTTCTCTCAGATGAAAGGAGAGAGGAGATTGAAGAAAATTTGCATATCCAAAAGGCTTCAATTGCACCAAGACCAGTGAAGAAGGGACTTCCTATTGAGTTCCCAGCTCTTGATAGAGTGGATCCTAGTGAAGCAGTTATCAGAAAGATCATTAAGCTCTCACCATTGGAAGCTTCACATGTTGTAGAGGTATTACCTTTAAATTACAGAAACCCCATAGTTCACTATGAAGAAGATGCAAGTGGGTTCTGGATGATCACCAGATATGGAAAGAAGGTACATACTTTCACTTCTTTGATCTTATTGTTTGCAAGCCTGGATAGAGAAGACTTGGTAGATCTTTGGATATTGATGAAGGCCAAGTATGAGGTTGAAGCACCTACTTCAGTCAATGGAATAAAGATCTGGACATCCTTCAAAAGGATGATTGAACCAGATGAAGTAGATCTAATATGGTTGGATCTGGATGATAACAGTGGACTACAATGGCGTCTACATTCAGCAGCTGGTGTGTACCATTTGAGCACTACAAAGTTTTCAGAATATCTTCTTGTGGATGCTGAATATCCTATGTCCAAGGAAGTTTTAAAGAAAATGGTGTATACACAGCTGGAAATGGATTACACTAGTGATATTGGCAAAGACTTAATTAGGTTTATTTATTATCTAATTAAAAAGTGATATGTATTTGTAAGAATCCTCCTTGTTCTTAGTTTTTATTCAGAAACTTGATTACTAGAGTAGATATCAAGTTTAAGGGAGGATTGTTGGGAATAAAATTAGCCAAGACACTTTGACGCTGACAATAGTTAATTGGACACTGATAGGAAGAAATCAAGCGCTGACAGATCAAGCATTGACAAGAGATAACCAAGTGCTGATAAGAGGAAGTCCAAGCACTGATAGGAAAACTTAGTCAACACGTTTGTTATTTAAAGAAAAGATATACTTAATATTGTATTTTTTTATATTTATCTTTTCCTAGAATAGTTGATAGGTTATCCATTGTACACGACTCCTTATGTTATAAAAGAAGGTCGTAGGGTTTATAGTATATACGCATTATTCAGTATTCGACTTTCATTGTACTCAAGTTTGATAATCAATCAAAAGTGAAAGTGTTTATTGTTTTTACTTGTTCTTTAGTTTAAGTGTTAATTCCGCATAACACTTGAATTGTTCATATAACAACAAAGTTTCTCTAAGTGTTAAACTTGATACAATCTCATTAACACAAAGCTAATCGATCTAAGTTTGAGATCAACAGATATTTTGAAGAAATTTGGTTTCACAACCAATGAAAAACGGGCTAGCACTCCTATGGACAGAGAAAATCCATGAGGAAAGCTTGGAGAATGAAAATAAATGGATGTCAGGCATTATAGATCAATGAATTTTTCATTGATGTATCTCACAGCCTCTATACCTAACATCATGTTTGTTGTATGTGCATGTGTAAGGCACCAAGTGACTCCTGAAGAGTGTCACTTTCACGTCGTGAAAATGATCTTTAGGTACCTTAGATGTTATCCTACTTTGGGACTTTGGTATCCTAAAGACTCCATATTGGAGTTTTATTCAGACAGTGATAATGGTGGTGATAATGAAGATAGGAAGTCAATCACAAGTGGATACCAATTCTTGGAACAGGTTAATATATTGGCAATGCAAGAAACAGACTATTATAGCCAACTCAACCACTGAAGCTGAGTACGTAGCCGTTGTTGCATGTTGTGGTCAAGTGTTGTGGATTTAGAATCAACTTCTGGATTATGGGTACAATTTTATGCATACTAAGATTTAAACAGATAATAACAATGCTTTGTGTATCATTAAAAATCCTATACATCATTCTAAAACTAAACACATATAGAGATTAGACATCATTTTATTAGGGATTGCTTTGAAAAGGGTTTAATTTAACTAGATAATATTGATACTAAAAACAATATGTCAGATCTTTTAACAAAATCTTTTGATGTTGGGAGGTTTCAGTACTTGGTTTCAAGTATTAGAATGTTCAATCCTTGAAAATGATTGTTTTTAAGTTGTAAAAGTATGTACATGATACACACTGTTAGTTGTCTATGTATGCACTGTTAGTCTTTTCCACTATCATTATAGAGACTGACGGGTTTTATCTACCCACTGTTGTGGGAAAAGTAGCCTCTGTTAGTGTTGTTCTCTTGGTTTTTGTCTAACAATGCAAGATATTGGAGTAACTTTGCTTGGTGATTGGATAAGGAGTTTCTCATGGATAGATTTGTACATAATAAGTCTTTATTTATGATGGATGGAATATTTACATTCCTATCTTGAAATAAAAACTTGTTAACCATCTTGTAAAAGTTTGTAACTGTATCCCTAACTTAAAGGGAGGTATTGGGATACCTTTAGGTTTCTAGGGCACTATTAGAGTGTTCATATACGGTTCTAGACTGTATCCACCGGTGAGTAAGGGCTAGGTACGATGAATACATTCCTTTGGGTTTGTTGGAGTTCCTAGACCCTGAGGCACTATAGCATACATATCCCACACAAGATTTGCATACTGCCAAGACCTTTTTGACTTAGATTTGGGCTTGGTTGGATGGGAGACTTGGACTGTATATTTATGGGATAACCAGGGAGTTACAAAGGTTTTATATGAATTATCTTTATCTATAGGGCATTTTTGAGCAAGCGACTCTAGAGTTTGTGCATATATATCATGCTTTTACATGTGCGTATGCATGGACAGTGCTTGTTACTCGTGTATATTAAAGAAGAGATAATTCCCTTAGGATTAATTCCTTTGTTTGTGTTTTTTTACCTAAAATTTTCTATAAACTGATTGTGGTTTCTTAGCCACTGTCGTGTATATTTTATCCCCTGTTGACCAATTTTGTACACACTGATAAAATATGACCGTTGGCACTGATAGAGCTTTTTGACCGTTGAAAAACACTGGGTCCTACCCGGTTGTAATTTTTTAGAGAGTAATTTTAGATGAGTAGGTATATTTTACATAACTAATGATATAAGTGTATTATTTTCAAATATTTACTTGAGTACATAATCTTTTTATACAGTTACCTCTTTTTCAACCACTCACATCCCTACTTGTCTGATTGTATTACCCCTACACATCTCCTAACAGTACCACTTGCTTCATTCATAATTACATTCCTATAATCATATACTCACCTTTCTTTCAACTTAAGCTTTTACATTTTTAATAATGGCTGCCAAATTCAGACCTACAAACCTTGAACTTATGTACAAGCCTCAACACAACATGATTGCTCTATTGGAGAAGGACATCAAGATTCTATGATACGATGAAATGATCGACTTTTCGAGGACGTCTAAGCTAAGGTTTGCTCTTCTTCATAAGCCTATCATTCATAACTCACATATTAAAGGGTTTTGGAAGACTGCTACTTCCAAAACAGTTAATGGTGTGAAAATAATCGAAGGCTCTGTTCATGGGAAGCCAAAGATTGTCACAGAAGCCCTCATTCGCCAAGCTTTATAGCTTGATGATTTGGGTGGTGTGGATATTCTTCCCCCTGACGAGCTACATGTTGGACTCACAGGTTTAGGATATGACCTTCCACAAGGTCGTATTTTAAAATTTGATAAATAAAACAATTTCCCCTAGCCTGGTGTAAAACCTGTAAATTTCAGGTTTTGACTATGTCAACATTGTGTACGTCACCTCATGATATATATATATATTTATTCTACCACCTCTGCATGAAATCCTTTGAACAATCATATGCATCACATGAGCATACATCATTCCAATCATCTGAACAGGGAAACAACTATATCACAATTTTTATTGTGACTATGAGTATTTTAATCATAAAAGCATGACCACATTTGTATGACTATATTTCATTAGCATACTGGACAACAAATGATCTATTGTAAAGGACTTTAAGTCATCTAAACATATGATCACTTGCATACATCCCATTGATTTTCTAAAAATCCAACGTCATGATCACAATTAATGACTGGCTATTTATATATATAAATATTTTTAAGTTGGATAGTTTTTATATATTTTTCACACTATAATTGACTTTAAACTACGATGACAATTACTTTTACACATGAACACTACAATAAATCATTTTATATTTCTTTTATATATTTTTGTAATAATAAAAATCACCTAAGGACCATACTTTCACCAAAGGACCTAAACGTAACCAAAATTACTTAAACTCAAACGTACTCACATATTATTATAACCTTAACTCACTTAACACTCACCTGGACACAAAAATTTAACACAAGCATACCCTATACTTTTATTAAGCCGTATATATTCATATATATACTTACCCATAACCTTTTATACCAAAACTCTTACCCTCCTTACCAAGTGTCTAGACTATACACTAATTATAACACTTAGGTATACGCATTACATGAA
Source organism: Glebionis coronaria (assembly GCA_025667525.1). Classification (NCBI taxonomy): domain Eukaryota; kingdom Viridiplantae; phylum Streptophyta; class Magnoliopsida; order Asterales; family Asteraceae; genus Glebionis; species Glebionis coronaria. Next base: position 171,025,010 of record CM046877.1, on the reverse strand, counting down.
TTTTACTTCCCTTTGACTAGAAACTATGAAACCGCCGGTTTCATTAGAAAACCATGGGAACTTGTACATTTTTGGGCAATTAAGGTTAGTACTAGATACACTATTAGAAGAACTATGTCACACATCCATTTTTGTTGCCCCTAGCCGTGTATACTCCCTCCACCACACACCAAAACTTGTACAACATGCCATTAAATGGAAACACTCAAAACTACCTCTTGTCCCTTTTGAATCATAGTATGCGACGGCTAAGACAACAAAACTAGCAAACTTGTACATCTTGGGCATTTATGAAATGTCCTTACTAAATACCATGTCAAATACTCACAATCTCTTTTCCCTTCTCTCTTGCCGTGTCCTACCCCAAGCCACAACTCATCTTCTACTCTTAGATATTTAGGAACCTCACAAACACTCATTCACCCTCACACCATTTATATTCGGATCATTAACCATCCCATATAACACCTTGAGTTAACCAAAAATCCTCCATCTCATTTACTACCATATCCTAGTACTCCAAGCATTGAAGTCTAGCATTCAAGACTCCTAGGACTCGTCTAGAAGCAAGCCGACGCCAACACTACTCCCCTTTGTCACCATTTTGATCAAACAAGTAAGTAAGACTACACTAGACCTATTTCTATCATTCTTTTACTTTCCATCTCATAACATGCATGTATAAGCTTAGGAAATGGACCTAGGTTGCCATGCATACGTAAAACCTGCATGAAATAACATCCATATGACATATAAGCCACGGCTTATATAATGGGTGAACATTTCGTGCCCTAGAATCCTTAATCATGTTCTAACATGTTGGACACCTTGCTTAAAAACCCTAGAAATGAACTAGTTATAAATGAGTACCTTAAAAATGGGTATATTGTAAAATAAGCCGAACCACTTAGCATATATAAGCCCATATTGTTATATAAGCCACGTCATTTAAGCTTTAAAATCTATATAAGCTGAAGTTAGTACTAAAATAAGCTAGCTTTAACAATAAAATTAATATAAGCCGAGACCTAGTTGGCTTATTTAAGCTTTTAGGAACTTAAGCCTAAAAATATAAGCCATGCATATATAAGCCGAATCTTATAAGCCTTAGAATAAGCCCATAAGCCCTCAAGATATAAGCTAGGATTAACTAGTAAGAAAATATAAGCTTTAGTAAAAAACAATAAACTTACATAAGCCACAAAAATAAGCCGAAATATATAAGCTTAGAACTAAACTAGTTTTTGAAATAAAACCTAATATAAGCCCACTAGTTAAGGCCCAATAGTAAATAATTAACATTTACTAATTACCTTAAGTTTTTACTAAGCCCATTAACCTTTTTACCCCAACCGGACCCTAATGGGCCGTATAGCCCACCACTAAAATTAAATAGGTACTTTTCGTGCCAAAAATGTCATATGGTGAAAGTTGGGTCCGAAAATGAGAACTAATAAAACTAAGTAAACACTTTCGTGACTATTATATAGTCCAAGGGGCGTTTATGCCATTTTCGAAACTAAAGGGGTAAACTAAAACCAACCGTGAGCCTTAAATAAACCACAAGGACCTTTTGTGCCATTTTCGAAACTCAAAACAAGCCCTAATCCCACCTTATAAATATGCCGTGGGATTAGAGGGGGGTATTTTGTCATTTCTTGAAAGTTTACCAAGCCCTAGGGGGCGTTTTCATAAATTGGAATAACCAACAAGGACTAACGGTGTAAGGAACTTAACGGAGGAAAACCTAAAGTTAATTTTCTAAACAATTATATTTACAAAAATTTATTATAGTTTTATTTAATTAAAAGAAGTAATAAAACTTGTCATTTGTAAAATAAATCATTTTAGTTATTTACAAACTCTACGATATTGACAAACCCCGTTAACCATTTTCCTTTGAAACCTTAAAACTTAATAAATTATAATTTATTTCTTTATGATAAATTAAATAAGATATAGTTACTTATTTAATTTACGACCCCTCTTTCCTTAAAACAAATTTATATATGTTTACATATATTTTACTTGAACAAAAATATATATACATACCTTTATTTCACTATAAGAACAAACACTTAAACCAACGTAACAATTCATAAATTGTGATCATGCATTTTCATATGTACCATTCATCATGCATATTTATTGTTGCATTCACTGAGACATTTAAATTACTTAGGTAATTTCTCCAGTTCGTGACTATACTGTGACATCATCCTCACTACCTCATTATCACTAAGGTGAGTTCATGGCCCCATCTTTACTGTTTTATAACTGGGGGAGAAAACATACAAAAACTATTTATATGCAAGCATGCACAGACAACAACAATTTATTTGCCTACTGTTTGCTCCATTCCCGTGGACTGTATTAGTTAATAGTGTAGCGCGAAATGTATGGATAGATCTATTCGGGTATTGACAACACCCGGCCTTTCGTGATCAGCTGTCACGTATTGCTTAGGCCGAGCAGCAGGTTTATGTCATTGTCGGATTTAGGGAAACCTCAATCAGGATAGACCCAAATGGGCTTACTGAGAATCATGTCTAGCTTCTATTACAGGGCAGTAGGAACTACTGTAGCATTGGGCTGTGATGTCCTGCTACCTTCGTGATGCTTTGCATATTGATACTTTATTTAATTAATTAAACCTGTGAATTCACCAACCTCGTGTTGACCCCCACATTTTACTTTTATGTTTTCTCAGGAAAGTAAGCAGGTTCATGCATTGGATTCCAGCATTTTAGGAAGCATCATGTTGACCATTGGGCTGGGATATTTATTTCTGTTTTATAATAAATGTGGTTTAAATTCGGACAAGATACTAAATGTGTACGATTAATTCATGTAATATGTTTCCAAATGATATTATGATCATTGCTCTATATGCTATGTGCTATAGATCCACCCAAGTAACACCCCAATTACTATTCCGCTGCATTTGACCAACTTAGGGGTGTTACAGAAATGGTATCAGAGCGCATAGTTATAGAGAACCAGATCAAAAACTTAAAAATTTTTAAAATAATAAAAATTTTAAACTGGACTATAACTGAACATAAAAATCAGTCTAAAGAAAAATTGATTTTTGGGGAACCTATAAGTTAGGCATATAGCATTGTAGAGCATGCATATTATGTGAACTAACTTCACATTGATTTATTCCCTCATGGTGAATAAATCACATAAGTATCTATTTATACTTTTGACATCATGGTTAAAACCTTTAAAACCACATCACATATGCATCATGAAAACTTTTTAAATTGTGTAAGTTGAAAACTTGCTCAACTTTAAAATGTTACTTTCAGATATCATGACGACGCCCACTATTGTTACTACTTTCGAGGAGCTTATGGTTCCTACCATCACACCTTTGTCACCGACGTCAGTACTAGCTGGACCTACTTCTGATACAGAGTCCAGAGATGACCAGCAGGACGGGGTCATCGTACTCACAGATTCACCCACTCCTTCACCACCCACTGCATCTCCTACTACACCACTACTTGTAGTACCTGCATCCCCTCCTAGAGAGGTGGACCAGGTCGTACCTTCTCTACCATCCTTACCACCACCTTCTGTGCCTAGCACTTACCCCACCAGTGTCTTGCCACCTCGTAAGAGGAGACATGACACTATCCCTGACTCGACCTATGAGGTTGGAGAAGGATCAGGAGCCGGGCAGGCTAGACTTAGTGCCCTTCAGGCACAGGTCGATGCACTCACGGCCCGACAGGCACAAGACACCACCCTTATCCACTCTCTACTACAGGCGGACCAGCAGGGTCGCGCCATGCTCCAGGAGAGACTTGACTCTCTCTACTGGGCCATAGCCAGGGAGTCATACACCACCCGGGAGACCATACACTGGCTATTGGATGAGGTAGCTTACCTCCGTTACCGCTTAGCTTCACTAGAGAGTCATTCCTACGAGACTCAAGCCGCCATCTACACACAGGAGGACACCTTTAGGACCTTCGTGGATTTAACAGATCTCCGTCATCAGGGGATCACTACAGAGACGGAGCAGTTACGGAGTGCCGACACTACACGTCAGCAGCAGCTACTAGAGGCTTTGAGATACACCAGAGAGACCCGGAGTGCCGTGATCCGTATGCAGGACGAGCGTGCACCACCAGCTGGACCATCTGCACCTGCAGGCAGCCATACTAGTGTAGGGTATATTTTTAGTTGTACATCATGGCAAGCACTGAGTTGCATCTCAGCTCGCATGATTTATCTCTTTTGTACTTGTATTCCTTTTTCAGTTGTATTCGTAGTACCTAACCTTAGTAGGTAGGATATCTTTTGGTTGTATTACAAACATATGTACCACTATTTCAGACAGGTTGCTATGACCCTGTCTTAGATCGGTTGTACTTGTACTATACTGTTGTTTGCCAGGAATAACATGTTACCGTCCACTTGTTTGTTTACATTTATATTATTATGAACTCTTAACGGATTATCAAATTTGTTGTGAATTCTATGCATAAACATTACCCATGCAGTTTAATATAACCATCTTTTATCAGCTAACAAATCTCAGTTTTTCTTATTAATATAGAAAAATGCCACCAAGACGCGCACGTCCAAACCCCGCAGAAACACCTACGACGACTATATCTGATGCACAACTCAGAGTACTGATTGAGCAAGGCATTACTGACGCCTTAGCTGCCAGGGAAAACCGCCCCAGCGGAACCCATGGAGACAGTGAAAACTCTAATAACCGAAACCGCGAAGCTCGAGGATGTACATACCCTGACTTCCTAAAGTACAAGCCCAGCTATTACAAGGGCAAGGAAGGGGTAGTCGAGCTCATGCAATGGTTTGAGAGGATTGAGACAGTGTTTCGTATTAGTGACTGTACTGAAGAGAACAAGGTGAAATTCGCCACTTGTACACTTTTGGAACATGCACTCACGTGGTGGAACTCACAAGTTGCTACCCTCGGACACGATGGAGCCTATGGGATGACATGGACTGCATTGAAGGAAAAGCTTACCATGAAATACTGTCCATGTAGCGAAATCAAAAAGCTGGAGATTGAATTATGGAACCTCAAATGCACCAACTTCAATATTACCGGTTACAACCAGAAGTTCCAGGAACTAACTTTGATGTGTACCCGTATGTACCCAAAAGTGTCGGATAAGATAGAGAAGTACGTTAGTTGACTTCCAGACTCTGTTCATGACAGTGTGCTTGCATCTCGACCTACTACCATCGAGAGTGCCATTGAGTTTGCCACAGAATTAGAGGACAAACATGGTCGTGATCATATGATTAGACAAGCAGAGCACAAGAGGAAAGTTGATGATAACTACCGTCATCATCCCCAGACTCAACAGCCCAAGTGGCAGGGCTTAGGTCAAGTCTGCAGTGCTGTTTCCTCAGGATCACCACCATACGTGGGAAACAAACCAAAATGCTCAAAGTGTAACTTCCATCACTACCCCACTGTTGAATGCCGAAGACCAGAGCAGGACAGTGCATATGTTCCGACCAATAGGAACAACTTCAGTGCCAACAACAAGCCCCACAACGGCAACATGCAGAATTCCCGTGGAAGTGGATACCAAGGAAGCCGCCAGCTCACTGGCAGTGGAAACATGGCTCGTAAGGAGATCCGTTGCTTTGGTTGTGGAGAGATTGGACACATCAGACCTGACTGCCCAAAGCGTAAGAATGAAAGCCAAAGCGGAGCATCCGCCAGAGTTTATGTCATATGAGAAAACAGGACCAACACCGACTCCAATGTAGTTACTGGTACGTTCCTTCTGAATAATCGCTATGCAAATATTTTATTCGATACGGGAGCCGATAGGAGTTTCGTATCCCCAGAGTTTAGTAGCTTACTAGGCATTTTACCAACCCCATTAGATAACTGTTACAGAGTCGAATTAGCAGACGAAAAGATCATTGAAACTAATACCATCATAAGAGGCTGTACTTTAAAACTTCAGAATCACCCATTTGATATTCAATTAATACCCATAGAACTAAGTAGTTTCGATGTAATCATTGGTATGGACTGGTTAGCCAAATATCACGTAACCATTGTGTGTGACGAGAAACTAGTCCGTATACCATGGGGAAACGCAGACCTAATTATCCGAGGAGACAGAAATTTGGATAAAACAGACACTAGGTTGAGTGTGATCTCGTGCACCCAAGCCCATAAATACCTACTAAAAGGATGTCCTATCTTTTTAGCACATATTTCTAAGACAGACAAAGAAGAAGAACCCAAGGAGAAACAGATCAAGGATGTACCCATCGTCCGTGATTATTCCGAAGTCTTTCCAGATGACTTGCCAGGATTACCTCCGACTCGTCAAGTTGAATTTCAAATAGACTTGGTGCCAGGAGCTGCGCCCGTAGCTAAAGCACCCTACCGTTTACACCTACCGAGATGAAAGAACTCGCGGAACAACTCAAAGAACTGTCAGACAAAGGCTTTATCAGGCCCAGTTCCTCACCTTGGGGAGCCCCAGTATTGTTTGTCAAAAAGAAAGACGGTTCATTCCGAATGTGTATCGATTACAGAGAACTGAATAAGTTAACTGTGAAAAACCGCTACCCGTTACCACGAATCGACGACCTATTTGATCAGCTGCAAGGATCAAGTGTGTACTCCAAGATCGACTTACGATCCGGGTATCACCAATTGAAGGTCAGAGAAGAGGATATACCAAAGACAGCTTTCAGAACACGATACGGTCATTATGAGTTCCAAGTCATGCCGTTTGGACTGACCAATGCACCAGCCATATTCATGGATCTCATGAATCAAGTATGCAGACCCTATCTGGATAAGTTTGTGATAGTGTTTATTGATGACATCCTCATCTATTCCAAGAATGAGCAAGAACACGGAGAACATCTGGCTCAAGTACTAAAACTGCTTAAGGAAGAAAAGCTGTACGCAAAATTCTCAAAGTGTGATTTTTGGATCCCTAAAGTACACTTTCTCGGTCATGTGATTGACGACAAGGGAATCCAAGTTGACCCCGCGAAAGTCGAATCCGTGAAAGATTGGGCATCTCCCACATCGCCGAAGGAAATTCGTCAATTCTTAGATCTTACCGGTTACTACCGACGATTTATAGAAGGTTTCTCTAAGATTGCTAAACCAATGACCAAGCTCACCCAGAAAGGTATAAAGTTTGTGTGGGAAGAAAAAGAAGAAGCTGCATTCCAAACCATCAAACAAAAATTGTGCAGCGCACCTATTTTAGCCTTACCAGAAGGTAACGAAGACTTCGTTGTCTACTGTGACGCCTCGCACAAAGGTTTGGGAGCTGTGTTGATGCAGAGACAGAAAGTGATTGCTTATGTTTCAAGACAACTGAAGAAGCACGAGCAGAATTACTCCACCCATGATCTAGAACTTGGATCCGTAGTTTTCGCCTTAAAAATCTGGAGGCACTACCTGTACGGGACCAAGTGCACAGTTCATACTGATCACAAGAGCTTGCAACATATCCTAGATCAGAAAGAATTAAACATGAGGCAACGTCGTTGGATAGAGTTACTCAGCGACTACGACTGTGACATCAAATACCACCCAGGAAAAGAAAACGTAGTTGCAGATGCACTAAGCCGAAAGGGAACTAATCCTCCCATGAGAGTTCGAGCCTTAGTCATGACCATTAATTTGGACCTACCCAAGCAGATATTAGAGGCCCAACTCCAGGCACAGAAGCCCGAGAATATCGTAAGGGAAGACATAGGAGGAATGCTTAGGACGGACCTAAGCAAGGAAAAGTTAGAAGCTAGAACGGACGGAACGTTGTGTCTACACGGAAGAAGCTGGCTACCATGCTACGGAGACTTGAGGAACATGATCATGCATGAATCCCATAAGTCCAAGTACTCCATACATCCCGGATCCAAAAAGATGTATCAAGACGTGAAGAAATTATACTGGTGGCCGAACATGAAAGCAGACATTGCCACCTACGTGAAGAAATGTTTGACTTGTGCTAGAGTTAAAACAGAACATCAGCGACCATCAGGTTTGTTAGTTCAACCCGAAATACCAAAATGGAAATGGGACAATATCACCATGGATTTCATTACCAAACTTCCTACATCGTCCCACGGTTATGATACAATTTGGGTAATCGTTGACCGCCTCACAAAATCAGCTCACTTTTTACCTATCAAGGAAAATGATTCTCTGAGCAAATTAGCCAAAACATACTTAAAGGAAGTTGTGACGAGACACGGGATACCAGTCTCAATCATCTGCGATAGAGATGGCAGATTTACATCAAACTTCTGGAAAGCTTTTCAAAGAGCTTTAGGGACAAACCTGGATATGAGTACCACATACCATCCACAGACAGACGGTCAGAGTGAACGAACAATCCAAACATTAGAAGACATGCTGAGAGCATGTGTGATCGACTGTGGAAAAGGATGGGTCGAACACATTCCATTAGTGGAGTTCTCCTACAATAACAGCTACCATGCCAGTATTAAGGCGAAACCATTTGAGGCCCTCTATGGCCGCAAATGTCGTTCACCAGTATGCTGGGCAGAGGTGGGAGAATTTCAACTGACAGGACCCGAACTGATCCAAGAGACTACTGAGAAGATCACCCTCATCAAGCAACGAATTCAGGCTGCCCAGGATAGACAAAAGAGTTATGCCGACAGGAAACGTAAACCTATGGAGTTTGGTGTAGGTGATCGTGTCATGGTGAAGGTATCACCTTGGAAGGGTGTTGTACGGTTTGGGAAACGGGGGAAGCTAAATCCACGTTACATAGGACCTTTCAAAGTAATTGCCAGAATTGGAGAGGTCGCCTATCGCTTAGAGTTGCCCCAGAAGTTGAGCCGAGTACACCTTAAATTCCACGTCTCAAACTTGAAGAAGTGCTACGCAGATGAACCATTAGCAATGCCATTGGAGGGAGTCCATTTTGACGACAAACTTCAATTCGTAGAAGAACCAGTGGAAGTCGTGGAGAGAGAAGTTAAGAAGTTGAAACGAAGCCAAATCCCGTTAGTTAAAATACGATGGAACTCTAGGAAAGGTACCGAATTTACTTGGGAACACGAAGACTCGTTTAGAGCTAAGTACCCGCACCTTTTTACCTGAGCAGTGACGTCATCTTAAGCTTTGAGGACAAAGCTAAAATAACGGGTTTATGCTGTAAAACCTGTAAATTTCAGGTTTTGACTATGTCAACATTGTGTACGTCACCTCATGATATCTATATATATTTATTCTACCACCTCTGCATGAAATCCTTTGAACAATCATATGCATCACATGAGCATACATCATTTCAATCATCTGAACAGGGAAACAACTATATCACAATTTTTATTGTGACTATGAGTATTTTAATCATAAAAGCATGACCATATTTGTATGACTATATTTCATTAGCATACTGGACAACAAATGATCTATTGTAAAGGACTTTAAGTCATCTAAACATATGATTACTTGCATACATCCTATTGATTTTCTAAAAATCCAACGTCATGATCACAGTTAATGACTGGCTATTTATATATATAAATATTTTTAAGTTGGATAGTTTATATATATTTTTCACACTATAATTGACTTTAAACTACGATGACAATTACTTTTACACATGAACACTACAGTAAATCATTTTATATTTCTTTTATATATTTTTGTAATAATAAAAATCACCTAAGGACCATACTTTCACCAAAGGACCTAAACGTGACCAAAATTACTTAAACTCAAACGTACTCACATATTATTATAACCTTAACTCACTTAACACTCACCTGGACACAAAAATTTAACACAAGCATACCCTAGACTTTTATTAAGCCGTATATATTCATATATATACTTACCCATAACCTTTTATACCAAAACTCTTACCCTCCTTACCAAGTGTCTAGACTATACACTAATTATAACACTTAGGTATACACATTACATGAATTTTACTTCCCTTTGACTAGAAACTATGAAACCGCCGGTTTCATTAGAAAACCATGGGAACTTGTACATTTTTGGTTAATTAAGGTTAGTACTAGATACACTATTGGAAGAACTATGTCACATATCCATTCTTGTTGCCCCTAGCCGTGTATACTCCCTCCACCACACACCGAAACTTGTACAACATGCCATTAAATGGAAACACTCAAAACTACCTCTTGTCCCTTTTGAATCATAGTATGCGACGGCTAAGACAACACAACTAGCAAACTTGTACATCTTGGGCATTTATGAAATGTCCTTTCTAAGTACCATGTCAAATACTCACAATCTCTTTTCCCCTCTCTCTTGCCGTGTCCTACCCCAAGCCATAACTCATCTTCTACTCTTAGATATTTAGGAACCTCACAAACACTCATTCACCCTCATACCACTTATATTCGGATCATTAACCCTCCCATATAACACCTTGAGTTAACCAAAAATCCTCCATCTCATTTACTACCATATCCTAGTACTCCAAGCATTGAAGTCTAGCATTCAAGACTCCTAGGACTCGTCTAGAAGCAAGCCGACGCCAACACTACTCCCCTTTGTCACCATTTTGATCAAACAAGTAAGTAAGACTACACTAGACCTATTTCCATCATTCTTTTACTTTCCATCTCATAACATGCATGTATAAGCTTAGGAAATGGACCTAGGTTGCCATGCATACGTAAAACCTCCATGAAATGCCATCCATATGACATATAAGCCACGGCTTATATAATGGGTGATCATTTCATGCCCTAGAATCCTTAATCATGTTCTAACATGTTGGACACCTTGCTTAAAAACCCTAGAAATGAACTAGTTATAAATGAGTACCTTAAAAATGGGTATATTGTAAAATAAGCCGAACCACTTAGTATATATAAGCCCATATTGTTATATAAGCCACGTCATTTAAGCCTTAAAATCTATATAAGCCGAAGTTAGTACTAAAATAAGCTAGCTTTAACAATAAAATTAATATAATCCGAGACCTAGTTGGCTTATTTAAGCTTTTAGGAACTTAAGCCTAAAAATATAAGCCATGCATATATAAGCCGAATCTTATAAGCCTTAGAATAAGCCCATAAGCCCTCAAGATATAAGCTAGGATTAACTAGTAAGAAAATATAAGCTTTAGTAAAAAACAATAAACTTACATAAGCCACAAAAATAAGCCGAAATATATAAGCTTAGAACTAAACTAGTTTTTGAAATAAAACCTAATATAAGCCCACTAGTTAAGGCCCAATAGTAAATAATTAACATTTACTAATTACCTTAAGTTTTTACTAAGCCCATTAACCTTTTTACCCCAACCGGATCCTAATGGGTCGTATAGCCCACCACTAAAATTAAATAGGTACTTTTCGTGCCAAAAATGTCATATGGTGAAAGTTGGGTCCGAAAATGAGAACTAGTAAAACTAAGTAAACACTTTCGTGACTATTATATAGTCCAAGGGGCGTTTATGCCATTTTCGAAACTAAAGGGGTAAACTAAAACCAACCGTGAGCCTTAAATAAACCACAAGGACCTTTTGTGCCATTTTCGAAACTCAAAACAAGCCCTAATCCCACCTTATAAATATGCCGTGGGATTGGAGGGGGTATTTTGTCATTTCTTGAAAGTTTACCAAGCCCTAAGGGGCGTTTTCATAAATTGGAATAACCAACAAGGACTAACGGTGTAAGGAACTTAACGGAGGAAAACCTAAAGTTAATTTTCTAAACAATTATATTTACAAAAATTTATTATAGTTTTATTTAATTAAAAGAAGTAATAAAACTTGTCATTTGTAAAATAAATCATTTTAGTTATTTACAAACTCTACGATATTGACAAACCCTGTTAACCATTTTCCTTTGAAACCTTAAAACTTAATAAATTATAATTTATTTCTTTATGATAAATTAAATAAGATATAGTTACTTATTTAATTTACGACCCCTCTTTCCTTAAAACAAATTTATATACGTTTATATATATTTTACTTGAACAAAAATATATATACATACCTTTATTTCACTATAAGAACAAACACTTAAACCAACGTAACAATTCATAAATTGTGATCATGCATTTTCATATGTACCATTCATCATGCATATTTATTGTTGCATTCACTGAGACATTTAAATTACTTAGGTAATTTCTCCAGTTCGTGACTATACTCTGACATCATCCTCACTACCTCATTATCACTAAGGTGAGTTCATGGCCCCATCTTTACTGTTTTATAACTGGGGGAGAGAACATACAAAACTATTTATATGCAAGCATGCACAGACAACAACAATTTATTTGCCTACTGTTTGCTCCATTCCCGTGGACTGTATTAGTTAATAGTGTAGCGCGAAATGTATGGATAGATCTATTCAGGTATTGGCAACACCCGGCCTGTCGTGATCAGCTGTCACGTATTGCTTAGGCCGAGCAGCAGGTTTATGTCATTGTCGGATTTAGGGAAACCTCAATCAGGATAGACCCAAATGGGCTTACTGAGAATCATGTCTAGCTTCTATTACAGGGCAGTAGGAACTACTGTAGCGTTGGGATGTGATGTCCTGCTACCTTCGTGATGCTTTGCATATTGATACTTTATTTAATTAATTAAACCTGTGAATTCACCAACCTCGTGTTGACCCCCACATTTTACTTTTATGTTTTCTCAGGAAAGTAAGCAGGTTCATGCATTGGATTCCAACATTTTAGGAAGCATCATGTTGACCATCGGGCTGGGATATTTATTTCTGTTTTATAATAAATGTGGTTTAAATTCAGACAAGATACTAAATGTGTACGATTAATTCATGTAATATGTTTCCAAATGATATTATGATCATTTCTCTATAAGCTATGTGCTATCGATACACCCAAGTAACACCCCAATTACTATTCCGCTGCATTTGACCAACTTAGGGGTGTTACACCTGGAAGTTATGTCCTCATGTAGTGCATGAGTCCAAAGTCCTATGCTTTCAATGAAATAGCCATAGTATGGCTAATGTCATTGTTTGCTTGGCCTCTAGACGCCAATGTAACTTTTCTAAAATGATTTTTGGGGGTATGATTAAAAACAAGGGTAATAAGATATTTTTGCTCTACCCTAGATTTTTTGAAATTGTTTTAAATCTTCAAGGAGTTTGCAATGTTGAGCATGTTAATCATTTTGACCCACCTGTACAACAGAACCCTGTTTGTCGTCCTTAACACTAACCCTAGACCATTTTCCCTCACTCAACCCATGCTTGACCAAATTCAAAGGGGTGAGGTTGTTGTAAACCCAGTAGTTGACCAGCCAACACACCCATCCCCTGACAATGTAGTTGACATGGAAGTTGATGAGCATGAACCAAACATTGTAGCCTTTGACACACAACCTCTACCCACTGTTACTCTACCCCTACCCATTGATGTTCAACCTACACTCGCTGTTACCCAACCTGCATCCACTGTTGTATTTCCTATTAACCCAAACACCTCTTCTACCCCTACCCATAGGTATGCTAAACACCAAAGGGTCATCATGGTGTCTTCCCTTGGTGATCCCAGCCTTATAGTAGAGGAGACCACTTCCACAAGGGTGGATAGTGTTATGGGAATGGCTGGCACAACTGCACCTAGCTTAGTAGCAGGTCAGGTGAGTGTCACTATCACTAAGTCCATTCCCATATCCCATGAGTGTACATTGAGGGTGTTGGAAATATGTTTTATGTATTTAGGAAGGATCGGTCACTCAAAAAGTATATTAATGTAACGAGCTTGTAGTTAGCTAGATAGTTAGCTTAGTTTAAGTTAACAAGGCAAGCCCAGTCCATATAATGCAATATGGCTAGCATCTCATCTATGTAAAGCCCATGACCAATGGTTATGTGTATATAAACTCTCTCCTTAGTTGGAGAGGGTTGGTTGTTCTTATTATTTTCACATATTAATACATTTTTTCTTTCTACTTTCTCTCTCTAAAAGTGTGTGTATGCAACCACCTCTCTCTTTCTCTCTAGATAATCCAAGGTTTACATAAATCTACAATGTATCAGAGCGCTATGGGATGAAACCCTTGTTTATATGTTTGTTTTGTTTGGTTTTCGTGTGATATAAGCTATAAAAGTCACGATCCAAAATATTTTTGTGTTTTTTTAGCCTAAATCTTCTTCTAAACCGTTATTTTTATTTCGTAGTGTTCTGGTTTACATCTTTTAGCTAAAAACATAAAAAATTGCTTGTTTGGATTGATTTTTGGTGAAAATAATTTAGAAAAAGTAGCAATCTTGATTAAAATTTTTCGTCTAAAATTTTTAAAAAGTTTGCACTTTTATGGTTCTGTAAAGGTTCTAATACTTGGAAGTACGAGCCATTTCGTAGGAAATCATCAAAACATTGCCTTTTCGAAGATTCAAATTTTTATGTCGAAACCGGAATAATAGAAAACCTAATATACCTTGTTGGTGACTACCGGAATAGTGACATTAATAGTACCGGGATAGTGAAGTCGATACCAGGATAGTGGTTTTTCATTGTACGTGGATAGTGGTTATCTATAGGAACCGGGATAATGATTATCAAAGGTACTAGATTAGTGTTTCTAATTGAGTACCGGAATAGTGACTATCAAAGGTACTAGATTGGTGATTCTAATTGAGTACCGGATTGGTGTTTTTGCTACAATCGGGTTGGTGAATTCAAGTGAGAACCGGATTGGTGCCTTTTCTCTAGTACCGGATACTATTTTTATTAGTACCGAATTTGTGCAAACATAAGTATCGAGGTAGTGTTCAAGTGGGTACCGGGATAGTGCAAACATAAGTACCAGATTGGTGACTTGTTCAAGTGGGTACCGGAAAGTGCTTAACTTAGAAGTGCTTAACTTAGTACCAAGATTGTGAAGACTCCTACAACCAGGATTAAAACACTTAATTATATTTTGAAAATTTCAAATTTTTTGACGTCTGAGAAATTCGGTTACGGTTAGATTCGGCTTACCTCAAGGTTATCTTAGAAGACTTTTTCTCACCAAATATCATCAACAAGCAAGGATTTAAGAATTTTTATGGTTTTTTCGTTGGTTTGTAAAATCCCACGAATTTAATTTCTCGGTTTCTCCACGAATCGTAAAATCTTGTATTGTTCTTTTTACGACAA
The DNA here is from genome assembly GCA_025667525.1 of Glebionis coronaria. Classification (NCBI taxonomy): domain Eukaryota; kingdom Viridiplantae; phylum Streptophyta; class Magnoliopsida; order Asterales; family Asteraceae; genus Glebionis; species Glebionis coronaria. Next base: position 171,009,877 of record CM046877.1, on the reverse strand, counting down.
ACACATTTACTTTCTTTCATTGTTCTATCATCTTTGTAAATATTAATCATCGCAATGGAGTATACAACTCTTACGGATAAGTTCATCTTGTCGGGTACAGATAATCGTCCACCAATGTTTGTGAATGAAATGTACGAGGCATGGACGTCAAGATTGGAACTCTACATGTTGAATCACGAGCACGGACGTATGATTCTGGAGTCGGTGCAATCTGGACCATTTTTTATGGTACAATCACGGAGGGTAATGTAACTCGTGACCGTACATTCATTGATTTGACTGCCAAATATAAGATACGTGCAGATTGTGACATCAAGGCTACCAACATTATTCTGTAGGCCCTTCCACCAGATGTTTACAAACTCGTGAGTCATCATCGTGTAGCAAAGAGTTATGAGAGACAATTCGCATTTTGATGCAAGGCACCTCGTTAATACAACAAGAACAAGAGTGTAATCTATATGCCTCGTTTGATAAGTTTGCTTATGTTCAAGGGGAGTCTCTTCATGATTATTACTTGAGATTCACTTTATTGTTGAATGAGCTTAATATTTTCGCCATGAAGATACCTCAGTTTCAACTTAACACCAAGTATCTAAATACTCTTCCTCATGAATGGAGCAAGTTTGTGATGGATGTTAAGTTGGTTAAGGATTTGCATACAACCAACGTAGATCAACTTCAAGATTATCTACAACAACACGAACGCCACGTGCATGACCTTCGGTTGTCTAAATCTCGTGTTCATGATCCACTTGCTATGATTGCTTCTAACCAAATGAATCCTCCTCAAAGCACGGCATATCATTATCAACAACCGTCATATCAGCATCAACCACAACACCCATATTAGCAGCAACCACAACAACCTTATCAACCACAACAATTGCCACAACAATCATTTCAACAACATATTATGCCACATCAAACTTATACTTAGCAACTAACTCATCAAGCGTCTCCATCTCAAGTTATCACTTATGAACCGAGGGAAGTATCTGAGCATGCTTATTCACATCCAATTACTTCTCCTCAATGTTGATCCTAAACTTAGATCGATTTAGCTTGTGTAAACGAGATTAAATCAAGTTAAACACGTAGAGCAACTTTGTTGTGTATAAAACAATTTAAGTATTATGCGGAATTAATACTCAAACAAGAACACACAAACAATATAAACCAAACTTTCACTTGATTGATTAGAACAAACTTGCGTACAATGAAAGTGTTAAACGTATGAAAACTTATATTGAAACAAAATCTAAAGATAAACATAGAAAATACATTGTTGATCATATCTTTACTAGAAACAAACTAGAAACATAATACGTGTAGACTAAATCTTCTATCAGTGATTGACTTCATCCTATCAACGCTTGACATCTTCCTGTCAACGCTTGTTCTGTCAACGCTTGTTTTCTTCTTATCAACGTCCCAATTCCTCTTGGCAGCGTCAAAGTGTACTTGCTACATTTTATTCCCAACAATCCTCCCCTAAACTTGATATCTACTCCAGCAATCAAGTTTCTGAATAAAAACTAAGAACTAGGAGGATTCTTACAAATCTTATCAAATTGGTAATAAACATGCCTAATCAAATCTTTGGCTACGTCACTTGAGTAGTCAATCTCCAGCTGTTGTCTTCATCTTTTCAAAACTTATTTGGACATGGGATACTCAGCATCCACAAGAAGATATTCAGAATACTTTGTAGAACTCAAATAATACACACCAGCAGTTGAATACAAACGCCATTGAAGTCCACTGATATCATCCTCAAGATCCTTCCAAACATGATCTTCTTCTTCTGGTGCACACATTATGGAATCCTAAGATTCCAAATCTTTTAAGCTACTAGGAATGATCATTGTTCATATGATTAGATAATCAAAGCGGAATTAGAACAACTATTAACAAGGTGTTTAGGGCACAAGACACATGAATTAAAACAAATGGATTGTTCATTATATTAATAACAAACAATCACTAGACGTGTATACATTGAATCCTACGTCTAGTCGACACACGCTTTAGTTTACATTGTGAATGAAAGTTATGAATAAACCTAATACCCTTGGTTCCTTTATAGTGTAAGGATTAGGGTTTACAAGAGATAATATCAAATAAACATGTAAATCTTCTATTTAAATAAACTTATACAGAATATATCCTACATGTTTATCTAAATAGAAGCTTCCAAAGGCTTCTTGTCTACGTTTCTGTCAATGCTTGAATTGCATGTTACAATGCTTGGATTGCACATGACAACGCTTGAGCCATCAACCCCCGATTTGCTCTTATCAACGCTTGATTTGCTCTTGACAACGCTTAGACAAATGTCTTCATGTTTTCTTCGTTTTTGAGTTTCAGCCACATCAACTTTTTGACCCAACACACATTCTCTTGAATGTTGACCAAAGATTTATTCCATTGACTGAAGTAGGTGCTTCAGTCTCATATTTGGCCAGCAATAACCTCCAAAGGTCTGCCAAGTCTTCCCTATCGATACTTGCAAAGAGAGACATAAGAGTAGTAAATGTGTGTATCTCTTTCCCATATCTGCCAATCATCCAAAACCCACTTGCATCTTCTTCATAGCTAATGATAGGGTTTCTGGAATCAAGAGGTAACACTTGTACCATATCTGAAGCTTCCATGGGTGAGAGCTTAATGCTTCTTCTTATAACTGCTTCACTGGGATTCATTTTATCTAAATCTTTAGGGAACTCAAGTGGAACTCCCTTCTTCAAAGGCCTTGGAACAATCATAGCCTTTTGAATCTCCATCTCTTCTGCAAGTTCTTCTCTCCTTTCATCTGAGAGAAGTCTGATAGTATTCATTTCCTGCACTATTGCCCAAATAGGATAAGCCTTATACTCCAATTCTTCAAAGGATAATCCCTGCAATTTCTGAAATGTCCATCCTATTTGATGACATCTGAGCAACATGTAATAAAGCTCCCTTCTATCTCTCTTCAATAGTGAGAAAACATTGCTAGCCTTATGCTTTAGAATTACCTTGTAATCTCTTTAAACTCTTAGAAGAATCTCCAATCCCCTAACTTGATCTGAAATTGTCATATCTGGATTCTCCATAACCTTATCTTCCCAAGCATGGTACATCTGAGCAACTTCTGGCATATCATAATCTACCTGCAACTTTAACTCTCTAAGTTTCTCCCTTGCCAACTCATCACCATATTCAAGTCTTTCTGGTTGTTCAATTATCATAACACTTGAATCTGAACTTTCATCATCACTTCCTTCTTGTTCCTCAGAAGTGACTACAAATGGTGATTCACCAACCTTCCTCTTTTCTTGCTCCATAAGTTGTGCAGCCAACTTTGAATCAAACTCTACTTGAGCTGCATCCTTTGGAACTTTTGTTTCTACCATGATTCCTTTACCCTTATCTAATGGATCAATGATGGGTAAAGATGATGATGGTACCTGTGAAGACACTTTCTTGATGATAGCTGATGACTGGAATACATCAACCATATCTGTAGGTCTGTCAACGTTCAAATCCTGTGTGTCAGCGCCCAACTTACTCTTGTCAGCGCTTGGTGTGTCAGCGTCCAAAATCTGCTTGTCAACGCTCACCTTATTCTTGTCATGTGAGCCTTTGTCACTCACATGTACCTGCTCATCCTCCCCTTTGGAAGAATCCTCCATTCCACGCCTATTGTTAACATCCTCCAAAAGAACAATCCTCTCTCTCAATTGCTTGAGTTCAAGGCCTTTTGTACTGACTGTTTGTACCAAGTCTGCATTTTGCTTTTGCAAGCTAATGTATACAACCGTCAATTCCAACATTGTGTATGGTTCCAATCTGCCCTCCTCTAGAATGGGTATTTGACCTCCCAAAGTAATGGGGCATGGATGAGGTCTTAAAGATGTTAGGACTGGCTTGGCCTGCATCTAAGCTAGCACCAATAGTCCCAGCCTCATCCATATCACCAACCATACTTGTGGTGGTGGTTCTCTCTACAACATGGCTAGGACCACCAGAGGAGAACACTCCAATGGTCCTTTGACGTTTGTCCATCCTATAGTCTGGGGGTGGAGAAGATGATGTGGATTGGGTGTTAGTTTGAAGGTTAATGGGTGTTTGGGTCTGTTGAAGAAAGGTGTCAACGTCTGGATTTGAAGTGTCAACGCCAACATTTAATATGTCAGCCTCGAAGGATTCTTGGTCAAGTTCCATGTGTTGAGGTGAAGGTGATGGTTCAGGCAATGGTTGTGGGTCAGGTTGAGGTTGTGCTGCTGTAATAACAGCAAGCATAGCTTGGGTAAGGGGTAAGTCTCTGTGAGGGGGTGAATTCATCTTACTAAAAATAGCTTTCTTTTGCACATGGATCGCATAAAAATCATCATGATCCCTTGTGCAATACCTTTGCTCATCAAAAATCATTGGTAAAAATCTTGGGTAAGCCAAAGTCATCTTATTACCCTTGTTTTTACACATGCCATCAAAAATTAGTTTAGAAAAATTATACTTTTGCCCATTTTTAATACACACAATTGCACTAGCAATGGATCTGTTAATTTCATTATGTGCAGTACATTTGGGACTCAAACATTGAAGGATGACATGTATTAAGTACTTCCAAGCTGGGGGAAATTCTTGTTTATGATATTTATTTAAAGTACACTCTTTAGGGAAAGGATAACCAAAAGCTTTGAGTCCGTGTTCTATTTCACCATTGGGAAGAGTGGTTATACCATCTGTATCATTAAGATGCAAAGCCTGGCGAACCAAGGCTTCAGTAACCACCCAAGCACGCCCATGGACAATAGCTGTTAATGTATTCACATTATTAAGCATTGAGGAACTTACAGTGTTCCAAAACTGTTTAATATGAGTGACAGGGATGAGAGGAGCATGAGAAAGAGCATACCGTAATGGAGATGCATTCAAATACGCCACCACCTGGGTGTATTAAGGAAACAGAGCATCATCAACCTCCAAATAAGCAATCATATTATGTTGAATTCTGAATCCCAATACCAAGTCACTTGGTTTAAACTTAGGCGCCATTGATGTAGAAAGCTGTTTGTGAAAGATTGTAAAAGATGAATTATAGGAGAAAAATTGTTAGACAAGAATACGAGAGTACCCTGTTTAAAAAGTAGGAGCCAAATATATAGGAGTGATAGGCACGTGTGATTGGTCAAAAATGAGGCAAGTATTTTCAAAATATAATGATGAAAATATTGAAAAGAAAATAAGTTATCTTGTGCATTAATAAAAAGTTATCAACTCCAAAAATTACGGCCTCAATTTTCGTCAAAAATAACAACTGGGTAGGACCCAATGAGTGTCAACGGTAAAAAATAACCCATCAACGCCCAACGGCTATATTCTTGTCAACGTTGGTAAAAGCCATGTCAACGTCTAAATTGGTCACAACAACGCTTGGAAAATATCTGTCAACGTCCAAAAATAAAGATAATAAAAATGAAAAAGGACCTTAACAAAGTAATTTATCCTAGTGAAGATAACCAATAAACTGAAAATTACCATAGGGTGGCAAGCACTATCTAATCATGCACACTTGCTTATGCAAGATAGACATAACAGTCCTCTAGTGTCCCTTGCTAACCAAAATTCTTAACAGTTAAGTTATCTCATAAAATCCCTTGTAACCACCTGGTAAGACCAATATAAATCATACCCAAGGCTCCCAACAGACTACATCCAATTCTAGGCCAAAAAGGTCTTGGCAGCATGCATAGTATATCAAGTTTGCATGCTACAGTGCCTCATGAGATAGAAAACTAACTCATACTCACTAGTGGACACAATCTAGAATTGTGATAAGAGTATTAAAAAATACCCAAAAAGTCCTAAAAGGTTCCTAAACCTCCCCTTAAACTATGATACAAACGTTGCTAATTAATATGCATGTAAATAAAAATTTATGTCAAGATAGGAATATTAATATTCCAACCATCATCCATAAATTGAAACATGCTCCAATAATGCTTCAAGAATCCATAAGCAACTCTGTATCCAATGGTACAATGCTAACAACGCCTGCACAATTAGATCAAAAACCACACAACTAACATGTTGCTGACAACGTCACGATAACACCTGTCAGCGTTAAGATAACCTTTGTCAGTGTTAGACAAATAAAGTGGAAAATCTAATTTCACATAAAGACCAATAACAATGCATATCCTGTACATACTTTTACACCATGATCCCAAAACATATATTAAGTGAGACTGATCATTCCAATACTTTTTATCATGTATTGAAATCTTCTAGTATAAAAAGGTTTAGTTAATAAATCAGACACATTTTCTTCTGTGTCAACCCTATCTGGTTGTATTAAACCCTTTTCAAAACAATCTCTTATAAAATGATGTCTAATTTCTATGTGTTTTGTTTTAGAATGATGTACAGGATTTTTAATAATGCATAAAGTGCTGTTATTGTCTACAAAAATCTTGGTATGCATGAAATTATACCCATAATCCAACAACTGGTTCTGAATCCATAAGACTTGACCACAACAAGCAGCTGCTGCAACATACTCTACTTCAGTTGTAGAATTAGCCACCACTGTTTGTTTCTTGCATTGCCAAGATATCAATATACTCCCAAGAAAATGACATCCACCAGTTGTGGATTTTCTATCAAATTTTCACCACCATAATCACTGTCTGAATATGCAGTAAGCTCCAATGGTGAATCTTTTGGATACCATAATCCCAGGTCTGGGTAACATCTAAGGTATCTAAAGATCCTCTTGACAACATGAAGATGACACTCTTTGGGAGTCACTTGATGGCATGCACATGCACACACAACAAACATAATGTCAGGTCTTGAAGCTGTGAGATACATCAATGAACCAATCATTGATCTATAGTACTTAACATCCACTTCTTTTCCATCTCCAACTTTTCCCCAAGGGTGTTCTCTATCCATAGGAGTGCTAGCCCTTTTCTCATGTGGAGAAAAACCAAACTTCTTCAAGATTTCTGCTACATATTTATCTTGAGAGATGAAGATACCATCTTCTTTCTGCTGAACTTGTAACCCTAGAAAGAAGTTCATCTCCCCCATTGCACTCATCTTGAACTTGTCTGTCATAAGCTTGGAAAAGTCTTCACTCATCTTTGGACTTGAAGAGCCAAAGATGATATCATCCACATAAACCTAGACAAGTAAGAAATCCTTACCAGTCTTCTTTGTAAATAAGGTCTGGTCTATGGTGCCCCTTTTGAATCCATTTTCCACCAGATAGGAGGACAATGTGCCATACCATGCTCTTGGGGCTTGATGAAGTACATACATAGCTTTCTTCACTCTATACACCTTGTCTGGATGTTCTGAATCTTCAAAACCAGGAGGCTGCATTACATAAACCTCCTCTGCAATTATGCCATAAAGAAAAGCACTCTTCACATCCATTTGATAGACTGTAAAGCCCATGCAGGAAGCATAGGCTAGAAAAATCCTTATAGCCTCAATCCTTGCAACTGGTGCAAAGACCTCCTCGTAGTCTATCCCTTCCTCTTGTGTATATCCTTGAGCCACTAAACGTGCCTTGTTTCTGACCATAATGCGTCTTTCATCCTTTTTATTCCTAAGAACCCATCTTGTCCCAATAGGTCTGACATGTCTGGGACAATCAACCAACTCCCAAACATCCTGGATAGCAAATTGATGAAGCTCATCTTGCATTACTTCCACCCAACTTGGTTCTTTGAGAGCATCAAAAATCTTCTTGGGTTCCTGTTGTGACAGAAAACAGGCAAACAAACATGCTTGAACAAGAGGGGTATCAACCTTCTTGTGAATATTGGCAATAAATCCACCAAGATTCTGATGAGATCTTCTAGTTTGAACATGAGACATCACATCACTAATAATGAGAGAAGAAGGGTGATTTTTGAATGTAGAAGTAAGCACTCCTCCCTCAATAAGTGTGTTATCCTCAATCTCATCTTCCATGTTACCAATATTCTCTTCAGACTCTCTTCCATCAACATCTGAATGAAACTCTCCATTTCTGTTTGAAGGCTCACCTTGTTCAAAATTATTGGAAGAGAAAATATGGTCAAAAGAGTTATCAACGCCTGAACCAAGGCTGTCAACGTTTGAGCCATCAACGCCTGAATTTGTTTTGTTAGCGCCAGAATTTCCTTTGTTAGCGCCTGAAAGATCATGCATGTTGTCAACTGGTGAAACTTGAGGACCACCTTTTTCCTTTCCAGCAGCAGCAGCAGCAAATGCATCCGTCCATATGGGAATAGTAACATACTCAAGTATGGGTGTTGATTTGTCTGCTTGTGATCCAACCTCTTCATCAACCTGTTTACCTGAAACATCAACAACTGGTTCTTCCACAACATTTGAAGTTACCTTCACAATGTTTGGATTAGTAACAGGCATATAATTCAAATTCCTAGATAGAGGTTCTAAGTCAAACAACCAATTTCGACCACTTTCAGGATCACTAGGTTTACTTTCTCTACTATGCACAAAATAACCCATGAAGTAGCCTTCATCACCTTTAGCACTAAACTTACCTAAGGCATCACTAGTATCCAGCACAACTACATGACATCCAAAAGGTTTAAGAAAACCAATATTAGGTTTTCTTCCCCAAAGTAACTCATAAGGTGTTTTGTTATGAATCTTGTTGACTAATGCCCTATTCTGAACATAACAAGCTGTATTCACAGCCTCAGCCCAAAAAGCAATGGGAAAGTGAGCATCAGCCAACATAGTCCTGACTGCTTCTATGAGGGTTCTATTCTTTCTCTCAGCTACCCTATTTTGCTGTGGGGTTCTAGCTACACTAAACTGTCTAGTAATCCCTTTCTTGGCACAAAAATCATCCATCAACTTATTTCTAAACTCACCGCCATTATCACTTCTAAGTATCTTAACCTCATTGCCAGACTTCTTTTCTATCTGTGTGATAAAGTTAATCAAAGTATCAGCAGTGTCACTTTTCAAGGCTAAAAAGAAAGTCCAAGTGAATCTAGAAAAATCATCAGTGATGACAAAACAGTAAGATTTACCATTTAGGCTTTCTATATTAGTTGGACCAAACAAGTCCATATGCAGCAAGTGAAGTGGTTTAGAACTAGAGTGCACCTGTTTAGACTTAAATGAGACCTTGTGCTGTTTTCCTTTAAGGCATGCAACACAAGAGTGGTCATTGTGGAAAGCCTTTTCAGGCAAACCATCAACCAAACCATGTCTCACAAGTCTGTTTATATTTTTAAAATTAATGTGCCCTAATCTCCTGTGCCAAAGATTACTCTCATAAAATGAAGCCTTAGCATATGGACATGACAAATTATTATTCATCCTAATTCCATTAAGATTCACGTTATAAATGCCCTTATGCCTAGGTGTTCTATAATCAATGAATTTCTCATCTGGTATTTTAAAATATTTACTCAACACCAAGCATTCAATGTCAGTAAAAAGAACCTTATTTTTGTTATCACAAACTTGTGATACACTAAACAGATTATAGTCAAGTTCTTTTACCAGAAACACGTTTTCAAAACGCAAATTGTTGGTGAGAAGAGTTCCTTTGCCTGTGATAGTTCCATATCCGCCTCCAAATTAAAATTTGTCACCATCCTTAATGGGAGTGAAGTTTGTGAGATAATCTTCCTTCCCAGTCATGTTCCTAGAGCATCCACTATCCCAATAGCCATAATCATTAACCTACTTTTGAATGCCCTGTACATAAAGAAAACAAATTAGTTTTCTTTGGGAACCCAAGTCTGAGCAGACTTGGATTCATTTGGTTGTTCAACAAGAACATACTTAGTCCTTATGACAACCCCTTGTTCATCCCTTTTTGGATTAAACACTCAGTTAACCCCAATTGGTTTTGTTATGACCTTTGAAATATAATGAAATCTGTTACAGGTCATAGAAATCCCATCTGAATTAGGGTTTTGATCTTGCTTAGGTCTCCATGTCAAGCTAGAAGAAGCTTTAGACCCCTTTCCCTTTGGTTGCAAATATTTACTATTATTTGGTCTGGCAACGTTTCTGTCAGCGTTTAATTTGGTCTTGTCAACGCTGAAATTACCCTTATCAGCGTTGAACCTAGGGTTTTCTACAGGAATACATTGTCTATTAGACCATGTATTGGTCTTATGAAAAGGTCTTTGTCCATAAGTATTAGACCCTTTAGTAAAGAATGGGGCTGGTCTAACAGCTTGTGGACTTTGCTGGACAAAAGATTTGGATTTGACAGTATTTGACTTTTTGTCAGCGTTGAACTTTGAAGCATTGACACACTTATAGGCTAAATGTGAAAAACTTCCACAAGTATAACAGGCTTTTCTAGACATAACTCTAGGTCTAAAAGAAAAGAAACCTGTTCCATTATCACTAATTTGGCTTTTTAGTGACCTAGGTTTTCTATACATTTCTGCATATTTAATACTAGGTTTTCTATCAACGTTTAAGCCAAGGTCAACAGTCTTGCCAGTGGTTGGGTTTGTCACTTTGATAGGTGTAGACTCATTTGGGCTATCACTAAGCATGCCACCCTTAACAAACAAGGTAGGGTTGGCTTTCTTCCATTGGTCCAAATCAGTCATCTTCTGCCTGTATTCCTCTATTGGGGTAAGAACTCTTGGTGGAGGAATAAATTCCTTTCCTTGGAGTTCTGGTAAACCAGTCTAAGACAAGTCCTTGCTAAGGACACCATAGAAGTTCCCAGCAGGTGGTGGAACACCGGCATACTCTTTCCTCCCAATCCCAGTCATATCCCTAGAATCCCTTTGTTCACTAACACATTTTTCTAGTGTTTGTGAGGCTTTATCAAATCTCTGAATTTTAAGATCTACATTATCCTTATTTTTGATAGCCTCATCTAACTTAGCCTGTAATTCAGCATTGACTCTCTCCATGATGTTTCTAATATCAATACTAGAATTTAAGTCATGTTTTAAAATATTGATTTGATCTTTTAGGTCAAGCTCCATTTTCTTATACTCAGCTACAGTCTTTTCAGTTTGAGTAAGAGCAAGTTGATAGTTAGACAACTTGCATCTTTTATTAACCACATCTGTTGACAATTTTAAAACTTCTTTGTTAAGTCATTCAGTGTTTAGACGACAACCCTTACTACAAATGCATCATCAAATACCTCATTGTCTGATGAAGATGAGGAGTGTGCCATGAGAGCATAGTGAACATGCTCTTCTTCTTCCTTTTCTACAATCAAAGCTTTGTTCTCTTCCTCATCTTTAGCCAAGTAGCTCCAATCCCATCCAAAACCATTAATTTCATGCATTGCAACCATGGCTTTGGAATCCTGAGTCTTGATGATTTGGCTTGAGGGTTTTCCAGCATCAGATCTTCTTGGAGATCTGCATTCTCTCATAAATTGTCTCATACGATGACAATTATAACACTCAACCTTGGATTTATCAAATCCAGCAGTGTCCTTGGCATTAAAAGTCATCTTCTTCTTAAATCTTCTATTCCATCTATTTGCCCTTATGCTTGCAAGGGCCATATTCCACTTTAAGTCCATCTCCTCCAAATGCTCATCACTAATTTGCTCAAGGTCCTCATATGTAATCACTGAACCATTGGGCAATGAAGCAATGTATGCACACACAATATCTAGATCAATACCAGCAGGCTTAACTCTTGGTGAGTCAACTTTGTACGTGTCAGCGTCTGAATGTGAGGTGTTGACAGGTTTTGATCCAGCGTTGACACAAGTTAATCCAGTAACGGGGTGCATGCATGACTCCTTTTGATCAAATTGACCTTCACTATGTGAGAAGAAGGCCATGTTTCCATTGGTAGACTTGCTTCCATGATCCAAAAGAGTTTCATTCTCCACCAGCCCCAGTTTATTGTAAACATCATCAAAAGTAGAACTTTTGTGAGTATTATTAGCAATTGTAGATCTTGCTTCAATCTTCCATGCATCACCAAGACTTTTAAAAAAAGTGGTGATAATATCAACATCACCAAGCACTGTTCCTATGAAGGATAACTTGCTTGTAATGTCAAGAAGTCTGCTTCTCACACTACTTAGCTTCTCACTGGGTTGAGCTTTAAAAACAGCATACTCATGCAAGAGTTGCTTCTTTTTCTCTTGTACAGTATCAACATTACCACCATAAGCAACTTCAAGGGCTGCCCAAAGATCTTTTGCAGACTCATAGCTTCTATATTTGTGCTGATTTTCTTGTCCCAAAGAGAGTTCCAAAATGCTTAGGTTTTTCATGTCACTCCTTCTCTTTGAAATGTCCTCAGTTGAGACAACTCTACCATCTTAAGGTTTTTCTTTTCGATCCTCTTCAGTAGAGCCTTGAACATTTGTTCTTTGTAAGATGACAGCTGCAATCTTTTGAGCTTTATTGAATGTGTTTCCATATTCAATAACTTCCCATAGGGTGTAGTCATGGATTTGTAGATACTGTTCAAAGTTAAACTCCCACAGCTCAAAATTGTCTGGGTCTAGCATGGGAATCTTGATGTTGGGGGTTGAGGAGGAGGAGGAGTTTACTTCTGGGGTAGACATGTTGTTTTTAGGGTTTTGTGAAAATTAGGGTTTTTGACGATTTAGGGTTCTTGTGTTCTTTAGATCAAAGTTTCTCAACAAGATCTGATACCACTTGTTGATCGCAAAATTAGATCGATTTAGCTTGTGTAAACGAGATTAAATCAAGTTAAACACGTAGAGAAACTTTGTTGTGTATAAAACAATTTAAGTATTATGCGGAATTAATACTCAAACAAGAACACACAAACAATGTAAACCAAACTTTCACTTGATTGATTAGAACAAACTTGCGTACAATGGAAGTGTTAAACGTATGAAAACTTATATTGAAACAAAACCTAAAGGTCTCCTTTTATAGACTAAGAAGCCTTGTACAAGAGTCTACGTATCAGTTATTATAGGTAAAGATAAACATAGAAAATACATTGTTGATCATATCTTTACTAGAAACAAACTAGAAACATAATACGTGTAGACTAAATCTTCTATCAGTGCTTGACTTCATCCTATCAACGCTTGACATCTTCCTGTCAACGCTTGTTTTGTCAACGCTTGTTTTCTTCTTATCAACGTCCCAATTCCTCTTGTCAGCGTCCAAGTGTACTGGCTACATTTTATTCCCAACACTCAAATGGGTTATACTCCTCAGCAAGTCTATTTTCCAATGAAACTACGACAAGCACAATCTTTTTACCTCAATGAACTTCCAAATGTTTAAATACACGTGTTCAAACAAACTGATAATATCATTGATGTTTTAAACCATCTCACTGCTTACTTGTCAAAACTTGTTGCTAATAGAGGATTTCCATCCACGAACAATCAACTTCGCACATTTTAAATCCTTGACAACAAGCTACTATTCAAGATAGTCAAATGACGGTGCAATCTATTCAGTGCAGGCAAAATTCATTTGGAACGGGTACAAGACCTGTCAATGCCATGGTAAATGGAAGTTATAATGGTCCTCAGAAAGTTGTGACGTGCTATAATTTCTGAGGACAAGGCCACATGGCAAGACAATGTACTCAACCGAAAAGGAGAAAGGATGCGTCATGGTTTCAAGAAAAGATGATGTTAGTTGATGCTCAAGCAAAGGGAAAGACATCGGATTCAAAGGAATTGGTATTTCTTGCAGACCCAGGGGCAACAGAAAATGAAGGCATTCAGACAATATCGACTTCAAATGCAACATATCAAGTAGATGATCTTGACGCATATGACTCGGATTGTGATGATCTTCACTCAGCCCAAGCTGCTCTATTTTCCACTATGGTTCTAACGTCGTCAGTGAGGTACCAACCACAACCAATATTGTTCATGATGATATATCTCAAGTTGGGAATGAAAATAATAACCCCGAACAGCATTCGGTAAATAGTAACTCAAATGGGTATCTAATCCTACGTATTTGAGTGAACCTCAACCAAATGCTAGGACGGGTACGATATCTTATGCTCAACATGATTTGGTAATGGTTCCTAAACTTTTAATTGATGATATGAATACCACTATCCGACATACCATAGACAAGAATTCCACCCTATTTGCTGAGCTTCCTTTGTATAAAGAAAAGGTTAAAAAATTTGAAATGACCCATCAAGGTGAAAAAATAACCTATTCTGAATTTGATCAGTTTCGTTTTGAAAGGTTAGCACATTTAAAAGAGATAGAAACATTAAAAGAAACTCTTTCTAAAGAATTCAACGAGAAAGATTTAGTTGTTACTAATTTTCAAAAACTTAAAACAGATTTCGAAACTCTCAAGTCTAAAAAGGTTGAAACAGAAATTATTGCATCCAATGAGATTAAAAAGAGAGATTATTGGCTTTTAGTCAACATTTTTCCGCTAAAATGGTTCATTTATTAACATCATCACTTAAAGAACTTGAACTTAAACGTCTGCAAGAATTACAACCAAATCTGAGATATGCAAAACAAGATCTGCAGGGAAGCCCTAGCCTTAATGATGCTGCCCAAATTGGTAAAATGGTAGATGTTCCATATGTTCGTGATGATGAGGAGACGATACCTCTTTTTGGAAGAAAGTTGGTTAAAAATGCTTTCAAAACAAAAGGCAAATGATTTGATTGAGACTACTAAAGTTAATTGTCGACCTATTGATTATGAGAAACATAAACAACTATCTCGTGATTTTAAATCCCACTTTAAAACACAAAGGGAAATTGATTACGAACCAGCATGTGTGTCTCAAAGCTCCTCGAGCGCAGATATTCCTAGTTCGTCTCCTAAACTTGTCAAAAAAGAATTACCTAAAGTAATTTCACCGGTAAGTGGGGTGTATATCAGCTTGAATGAGTTACACCAACACCTTGCCGAATTTTACAAGGTCATTAAAGAACGTACGACTCCGACGGCTTTAATCGAAGGAACATGGAATTTTGAACACACCAAGGCTGCCTTCCGTGATGAAATTATTCCGTTTGTGAAAAATACTAAAGCGTGTTTCAACAATCTTGATCAAAATTTGACCTTTGAAATGAAAGAAGTTCATATAGTTTTCTATGAAATGGACGACGCTTATGAACATGGTTTAACTAAAAAAGAAAGGATTTTGCACCAAAATGACCAACTTCTGAAACAAGTGATGTCTCGTGATATTGTAACCGTTTGTGTGAATGAATGTGTTAATAAGAATAATTCTATTCTACATAATGTTGATAATGTGGATAATGTGGTAGATAGTCAAAATTTTCACAACTCTGACGCTGATCTTTTGAAGCTTCAAGATTCCTATAATTCACTTTCAAAACGTTTTGATGAACTTCAAAAACATTGTATTTCTCTTGAATGTGAGAAAAAAATAATTAATGAGATTATCAAACGTTACAAGAGGGTGATAATATAGATGATACATCATTTGAGAAAATTTTTTGGATGAATAAACCACCCAAACAGGGTCAGAAATGTGACAAGGCTGCTAACCCTTTGTGTTGGGAATAAAATGTAGTCAAGACACATGGACGCTGATAAGAGCAATTTGGATGTTGATAGGAAGAAATCAAGCGTTGACAGGACAAGCGTTGACAGGAAGAAGTCGAGCGTTGATAAGAATAAGTCAAGCACTGATAGAGGACTTAGTCTACACGTTTTATGTTTCTAGTATGTTTCTAGTAAAGATATGTTCGACAATGTATTTCTTATGTTTATCTTTACCTAAAATAGCTGATACGTAGACTCTTGTAAAAGGCTCCTTAATTTATAAAAGGAGGCCTTTAGGTTTTAGTTTAATATATGTTTTACACTTTCATTGTACGCAAGCTTGATTAATCAATCAAAGTGAAAGTTTGGTTTATCTTGTTTGTGTGTTCTTGTTTAAGTATTAATTCCGCATAATACTTGAATTGTTAAATATATAACAAAGTTTCTCTACGTGTTTAACTTAATTTAATCTCGTTTACACAAGCTAAATCGATCTAAGTTTGGGATCAACAAGTGGTATCAGAGCTTGTTGAGAAACTTTGATCTCAAGAACACAAAAACCCTAAATCGCCAAAAACCCTAATTTTTCAAGAAAACCCTAAAATTCAGACGACATGTCTACTCCAGAATTGAACTCTTCTTCAAGCCACAACATTAAGATCCCCATGCTAGATCCAGACAACTTTGAGTTGTGGAAGTTTAACTTTGAGCAGTATCTTCAAATCCATGACCATACCCTATGGGAAATTATTGAATATGGAAACACATTTAATAAGGCTGCCAAGATTGTAGATGCTATTACTGCAAGATCAACTCCAGGCTCAAGTGAAGCTGATCGAAAAGAACAACCTGAAGATGGGAGAGCTGCCCCAGCCGAGGACATAGCAAAGAGAAGGAATGACATGAAAAAACTTTAAGCATCTTTAAACTTTCTTTGGGACAAGCCAATCAGCACAAGTATAGAGGCTACGATTCTGCCAAAGATCTTTGGACAGCTCTTCAAGTTACTTATGGTGGTAATGATGATACTGCCTCAGAGAAAAAGAAGCAACTCTTGCATGAGTATGCTGTGTTCAAAGCTCTTCCCAATGAAAAGCTAAGTGGAGTCAGAAGCAGACTTCTTGACATTACAAGCAAGTTGTCATTTATGGGAACAGTGCATGATGATGTTGATTTCATCACCACTTTCCTTAAAAGTCTTGGTGATGCATGGAAGATTGAAGCAAGGTCTATGATTGCTAATAATTAATAACTAAGATTTTAGTTAGAAAAATTGTTCGTTATTCCAGTCTACTCGAATTGATCACGGATTAAATGTGCGACTCAGCTGTCTTTTGGTGGAAACAAATAGATTGGTCGTTGTAGTATAATTAAAATGCAAGACTTTAAAGTAAATGATAGGTAATTAGAACTAAAACTGATTAAAAACATAAATGTGCAATATTAGAAACTTTAAAAGTAAATGACGAGAAATTAAATGACGGGTAATTAAAACTTGGCGAAAAGTAAGTTTGACAATTAAATAAAAATGCAAAACGTAATTTAAATAGGCTAAAAGCACAACGAGAAAAACTGTCACTTTCTCTCTAAAAAAATAAAAACTAGAACTTTGAAAACTTAAAACTAAAGCTAAGACAAGAAATTAAAACAAGCAAGCAGACACCACAATTATTTCGGAAAAGCTACAGTTCATTTCAGAGATTATATTTCTTCGGAATAATCATTTTTTCGGAAAAACAAGTTTTTCGGAATAATGACTTTTTCAGAGAAAGTAACATTTTCGGAAAAATGAACTTTTCAGAAAAAGGAACTTCTTCGGAATAATAAGCTTTTCGGAAAACTGACTTTTTCGGATTAAATGTTTTCAGAGAAATCTTCGGAAAAACGACAAATTCAGAGAAAAGGAAAATTTCGGAAAAATGACTTTTACGGAATAATTAACTTTTCAGGAAAAATGGTTATTTCGGAATAAAAGATTTTCAGTAAAAATGAAGTTTTCAGAAAAAGTGGATTTTCGGAATAAAGGACTTTTCAGAAAAATTGCAATTTCAGCAAAGTGATAAATTCAGAAAAATAGACTTTTCAGAAAAAGGAGTGTTTTTAGAAAAACTAAACCCTTTTCCGAAATAGTTAAAGAACAGATACAGAAAAATAGTTAAATCAAAACTTAAAGAAATAAGCCACGAATAAGCTAAGATCAAATAAGCAATCTACCAAAACTTAATCTAAAACACTTTTAAGAAAAACTAATTTAACCACAAATCAAAAACTTGAAAAACACTAATAAAATTAAACATTAAAAATCAACTTTTAATATAATAAACTAATAAAAACACTTAACTAAAATCAAATCAAACACACAATAAGCTATCAAATCAATAAGCTAACACAATCAAACACATAAAAACATAACAATTAATCAAATAAGCATGACAATAAGATAATAAGCATAAAGATTCACAAAAATAAGAAAGGTAGAAGGAGAGATTAATAAAAACTTGATTAAAGAAAGGATTAAACAACAAAATTTAAAAAACTTACTTGGAATTAAAGGAATTAAAGTGCAAGACAAGTATTTAAATTGACAATTAATTAAAATGACATGAAATTAAGGTGGAAAGACTAATGTGTCAAATTAGCTAACACCTCCTAATGGTGGCATTAGGAGGGTATTTATAGGGGATTTAGGAAAGACTAAGCATGTGTTGGTTATTCTTCTTCTTCACGTCTTTTCGTCTTCTTAATTCTTCGACTTTTTCGACTTTGTCTCGGGATTAATAAACTCGTCTTGTAATTTCTTCATTAATTTAGACTTGAGTTCTTTGGCTTTTATTAAACTTCCGTCTTAAGACTTTTTCTTCGCTAAATCTTTAGAATTGGCCTTGGACTTTCGTTCTTTTAGCACTCTTGATCTTTCGACTTCGTCTTTTGTCTTTTTCTTCGATAAAAGCCCGTGAAAGCCCGTGTTTTCCTCCCTTTTCACATTTTGATCCTAAATCACAATAAAAACACAAACCACGCATAATTCCGACATTTACGACATAAAATACACGTTTTGGCTTAGTTATTATTGTAGTTAAGTGGTAAAAAGGATGGGTGTTTACACACCTATCAAATCCCCTACACTTGACCATTGCAATGTCCTCATGCAATGCATTAATTACAAAGCAAGTTTTACATTTCCCATCATAATCAATCCACATTGGCCTTTATTAAAGAGACAAAAAATTTAAAAGAAGACAACAAGTAAAAAGATCAAAAACTTACCTTAGGGTTTTGGGAATGTCATGAATGATTATCATCCTCAAGTTTCACGTTCCCTATACCAAGCTTAAAAACGAGATCATTGTTATTATAAGTTAGCAAACTAACATAAACTCATGTGGGCCAATTATTTACTTAGACTCCCTTATTCCTAGGTGTATCTCTTATATTTTATTGTTGTCTTGAATGATCACGAGGATGCATTGTTGACTTATTTTGATAGTTATTTAGGCTGAAAATAAAGTGGGACGATTTAATCAATAGTTAGCTAAAGGACAAAATCTTTTAAAACTACTTCTCGGGACCTCATAAAGTTCATATCTTGGCATAATTCGCTTCACGATTTGAGACCTTTCTCGGATCGATATTTGGCATTGACTGCATACTTCAAATCTTGAGAGACGTTCATGAAATAATGGTCTTCTCTTCATACTAGGAATTTCTTCACTTGAACTTTTTGAGAGATTCATCATATTTGGACCACGACTTCTTAATTTTTCTCCAATCTTTATTTGGGATTTTGATATACAACGATCCGCCTCCTTTTAGGACTTGGATCTATTTATCCTCATACCTTGTTAGGGTCTTTTTGGGTAGACTTCTCCATGATCTTTACGGGAGTATTTGCTTTTCGTCGTGTGTCTCGATCCTTCATATTGATTTTTGATAAATGATTCTTCACATCACTTGGGATCTTTAGCAACAAAATGTAGCCCTCATGCCTTGTTAGGGCCTTTTTGGACTCGCCAATCTTCGCATCCCGCTTCAATAAGTTATGCCTTGGCTATGAACTCTAATCAATACCAAGCAACTTTTAAACGATCTTGTGCTAGAAGCTAAGTAACTTTTCAAACCGTACAACCTTATTTATTGTAGATAAATTTATTAGCAAGTGATGGGAGAATAGGCTTATAATCAACTCACATAAATTCACGAAAGAATACCAAACTTATAATTGACTCTATCATCTCTCGTTCTCCACAATTTAAAATCTCAAGGAATGAGACTCGTGGATGCTTAGCCAATTAAATCAAAGTTTTGGGTTTTCAAGTCATCTATAGGATCTTCTTAGACTTTTTCAAGTTTAGAATTCACATTTTAAAGTTCCCTTGATAAACGACTTTCTAGGATCAATTATAAGAACTTGCGAAAAGTTCTTGTTCTTAACCCGTAAGAGTTAAGACTTTCGCGTTTTAAAGTTCCCTATATAAAAGCCTAGCAAAACTTGACTTAAACACGTTAAGGATATTAGCTAGAGTAAACTCGTTGAGTTAAAAGATTCACAACGTTTAAAAATTAAAACCACTTTATTCAAAATTTATTCTAGAAACGAAATAAAATAACAATAACAAAGGTAAAACTACTAGGCCAAAATAGATTAAAAATTTTGAAAAAATGTCGAAAAATCAATTTTCCGGTTAAAATGAGGACAAATACAAGGAAAAGCCCACTTAACTTCGATAGAAGTCCCCCTACACTTAATATAAACATTGTCCTCAATGTTTAAGCATGTGGAAGTAACTTCCCCTACACTTAGGACATTGTGCACTTTGTTTAAATCTTGCTAAGGAAGGGACAACTAAAGTGATTCCTATTTTAATATGGAAGAATATAAAATAGAGAATCAAAAGAGTTTAGGATAAAACCGGGAAGACGGGTACACGGAATCACGGGTCGTCAAAAGTCGTCAAGAATGGATTTTTGAAAGCTCGAATCCCTGTATATGATAAGAAAGAAAACAAAAACAACATACTAGGGTCTCCCCCTACACTTATTATAAAAATAAGAGAAAAGAGATAGATAATGCGGGTTGCCTCCCGAGAAGCGCTTGTTTTTGTTAACCGAGTCGTGAGCCTGACTCGACCTTGATTAGCATAGGAAGAAGCTTGAAACACATCCACCGGGATCAAAGACATGGTTTTCGTCCATCAAATAGCACAAGCTTAAGGCGAACAAGGCAAGCCAAAAAAGAGTAGGCAGGGTTCCCTTAAGCAGCGATTGAGCACGGTGGTAGCAAGGGTGAAGAGGTGCAAGCATATCTCCATAAGTTCCAAAGATTTGTCCTTTTATTTCATCAGATGGATACTGATATGGCTTAAAAAGTGCAATTCCGGGGTCGAACACCTTTTCCTTTAGGGGAAATAACACTCAAGCTCAACAGATCTTGAAGAAGATCCGATCATAAATCTCGCAATCTCATCCTCAGAAGGTGGATATAATGGTGTCAAGACATAAGTGCTGCGGATATCGGTGTCGGCCGGCTTTTTCTCCTTTGAGGTGGGTTTCTTCATATCCAAAGTAGGATAAAGACCATAATCATCAAAGTCTAAAGGAGGAGCATCACTCTCATTTGGGAAGTATGTTTTGAGAAAAGTAGCAAAGTCTTCCTCAAATGAGTAGTCATCCAAAGTAGGATCAAGTGTTGTTGGCGGAGGATCTTCATCATGTGAAGAATCACTTGAAAGAGTATCAGCCTCATCAAAATTCATCATAAGTGGGCATGTCAGGATACTCAGAAGTAAAATCATCATAATCATCTCCATTGGAACTATAATCGTCATCATAAGCATCAAAGATCGGTGGAGAATCATAAATTGGTGGAGGATCAGAATTGGAGAGAGAATCATCCACATCATCTTGGAACAGTGGATTATCATAGCAAGAATCGAATAGAGGATTGTTGTAGACGACAAAATCATCAAGCACATTAATCATATTCGCTGATTCTCTTCCACTTGTTTTGGTCGGTATCTTCCCTATTTTGAATACTTGTGCATCATTACCGACCCTTAAAATTAGCTCCCCTTCGGCAACATTGACTAATGCTTTTCCGGTTCTCAAGAATGGCCGACCAAGTATTAAAGGAATACGAGGGTCCATTTCATAATCAACAACAACAAAGTCGACCGGAAAAGTGAAGGTGCCAACTTTAATAAATACATCTTGGGCAATACCAACGGGGTAAGCGAGAGTACGATTTGCAAGCTCAAGAGTCATCTTTGTTGGTGTAAGGTCGGGTAATGATAGTGCTGTCCAAACACTTAAAGGCATCAAATTAATACTTTCCCCGAGATCAGCTAGGGCAGTAAATTCTTTGGTTTTGTTAAAAATGCAAGGCAACACAAAACGACCGGGATCTCCAAGTTTCTCCGGAAGTTCTTTAAGAATAACTGCAGAACAGTTTTCATTTAAGCATGTGTTGACAAGCTTAACCAGCTTTTCCTTCTTGTTAGCAATTCCTTGAATGCTTTGACGAATTTTGGCATGTGGACAAGTTCTTCAACAAGGCTAATGTTGAAATTCAATTGAGAGATCATCTTCAAATAGTTCGACACCTGAATGTCATCCTTGGTTAGCAAGTTAGGCTTGTCCAAGTGAGAAGGATAAGGAATATTCGGTTTATAGGTGGAAGGTATAGGTGTAGCAGGTAGAGGTTGAGATGTTGAAGGTTTAAAGGTGGAAGGTGGGGTTGGTGAAGGGTTCTTCTTCTTGGGTACGTCAGTAAGAGGTGGAGATGGTAATGGAGAACTAATACTAGGCGTGGGAGTAGGAGGGATAAATGGTGGTGGAGGTGGATGGAGTAACTGGGGGAGGGGTAGATGGTCCTACTACGGTTGCTCCACTGCGTGTAGTAATAGCACTCACATTCGCTCTCGGGTTGGTGACGGTGTTTGAAGGTAGAGAACCCGAAGTAGAAGATTGAGTAGTTGGTAAGAAACTAGCCATCATATTCTTCAAATCATTTGTTTGAGTGCTAAAAGAGGTTTGTATATCACGTTGAAGCTCAGATCTAATATCATTCCCTTTCTTAGTGATATCCCCTTTCAAGTTGATAATTTGGCTTTGTAGATTCTTAATTTGCTCTCCTTGGGTCCTCATGAAAGCTTCAACATCTTGATTAATGGGTGGGGCTTGTTGAGCGAGTGGGTGATAAGGATTAGAAGCTCGAGGTGGGTTTGGATTGCTTCTATTGTAGTTGTTGGGGTTGTGGTTTTGAGGAGAAAAACCGGGTGAAAGATAGTTGTTCGACCTGTAACTTAGCAAATTTCGATCCCATTGAGGTCGGGCTTGGTAATTGTCCGTTGAGTAGTTACCATAAGCCGCATACACGTTTTCCGGATTGCCTTGAGTAGAAGGACAATCAGTGTATGAATGAGGACCACCGCAAGTCTCACAAGAAATTTCTACAGATTTAACTTGTTGTTGTTGGTTTGTAGCGATGAGCAAGATATTTTTGTTCATTTCGGCTATCATGCGGGTGAATTCTGTCATGTCGGGGTTTGCTGAAGTAGAAGAAACATTGAATCTCGGTTTGTTCCTTGAAGATGCGGAGGAATCCCAATTTTTGTGATGAGTAGTCATGTTCTCAAGCTCTCTACACTCCTCAGGTCTTCTTTTCATAAATGTGCCACCGGCGGCTGCATTAATAGTATCACGATCACGAAAAGTTAAACCATTGTAGAAAGTATCAATCAACGTAACGGGGAGCATGTTGTGGTTTGGACATCGATCGATCAAAACATTATATCTTTCCCAAGCATCAAAGAGAGATTCATCGGGTTCTTGCATGAAACCGCTGATTTGATTTCGAAGGCTCATGACCATGGATGGTGGAAAGTAGCGCGACAAAAATCGTTGAGTCATGTCATCCCAAGTATGAATGGAATTCTTCGGGAGACGATCAAACCATTTTTCGGCGTGGTGAGATAAAGTATGTGGAAAGAGCTGTAGGCGAAGGACATCCATAGTAACATCGGGCAACTTCATGCTTTGAGTAATAGTAATCAATTTGTCGAGGTTCTTGTTGGCATCATCATCCGGCAATCCGCGAAAAGGGTTAGTTTGCACTTGTTGGATCATGTGATGCTTCAACGAAAACTCCGGACCTGTGATTTGCATCGGCGCAATCGGTCCTCCTCGTCCATACATAGTTGGTTGACAAAGCTCCTCCATTGTTCGAAGATCGGGCTATGGAAGAACATTGTTGTTGTTATTGTTGAGGTGCGGTGGATTATTGTTGTTGTTCACACCTGCCATAGCTAAATCTTCACGAGTCTCGGGCTCTGGATAAATTGAAGATCTAGTACGCATACACCTGCGAAAGCAAAAGAAAAAGATACCAAAGCAATAGACAATATATATACACTATAAAAATAAAAAATAAAATCTTTTTGGATTTTTTTTGAAAATTTTGAATTTTTATGGATTTTTAACAATTTTTAAGCAAGAAAAATAACGCTCACGAATGAACGGATCCCAAAAAGCAACGCGTCTCTCACAGAAAACCGTTAATCTTTACGAAAAGAGTCGGCAGCGGCGCCATTTAATAACTAAGATTTTAGTTAGAAAAATTGTTCGTTATTCCAGTCTACTCGAATTGATCACGGATTAAATGTGCGACTCAGTTGTCTTTTGGTGGAAACAAATAGATTGGTCGTTGTAGTATAATTAAAATGCAAGACTTTAATGTAAATGATAGGTAATTAAAACTAAAACTGATTAAAAACGTAAATGTGCAATATTAGAAACTTTAAAAGTAAATGACGAGAAATTAAATGACGGGTAATTAAAACTTGACGAAAAGTAAGTTTGACAATTAAATAAAAATACAAAACGTAATTTAAATAGGCTAAAAGCACAACGAGAAAAACTGTCACTTTCTCTCTAAAATAATAAAAACTAGAACTTTGAAAACATAAAACTAAAACTAAGACAAGAAATTAAAACAAGCAAGCAGGCACCACAATTATTTCGGAAAAGCTACAGTTCATTTCAGAGATTATATTTCTTCGGAATAATCATTTTTTCGGAAAAACAAGTTTTCGGAATAATGACTTTTTCAGAGAAAGTAACATTTTCGGAAAAATGAACTTTTCCGAATAAGGAACTTCTTCGGAATAATAAGCTTTTCGGAAAACTGACTTTTTCGGAATAAATGTTTTCAGAGAAATCTTCGGAAAAACGACAAATTCAGAGAAAAGGAAAATTTCGGAAAAATGACTTTTTCGGAATAATTAACTTTTCAGAAAAAATGGTTATTTCGGAATAAAGAGATTTTCAGTAAAAATGAAGTTTTCAGAAAAAGTGGATTTTCGGAATAAAGGACTTTTCAGAAAAATTGCAATTTCAGCAAAGTGATAAATTCAGAAAAATAGACTTTTCAGAAAAAGGAGTGTTTTCAGAAAAACTAAACCCTTTTCCGAAATAGTTAAAGAACACATACATAAAAACAGTTAAATCAAAACTTAAAGAAATAAGCTACGAATAAGCTAAAATCAAATAAGCAATCTACCAAAACTTAATTTAAAACACTTTTAAGAAAAATCAATTTAACCACAAATCAAAAACTTGAAAAACACTAATAAAATTAAACATTAAAATCAACTTTTAATAAAATAAACTAATAAAAACACTTAATAAAATCAAATCAAACACACAATAAGCTATCAAATCAATAAGCTAACACAATCAAACACATAAAAACATAACAATTAATCAAATAAGCATGACAATAAGATAATAAGCATAAAGCTACACAAAAATAAGAAAGGTAGAAGGATAGATTAATAAAAACTTGATTAAAGAAAGGATTAAACAACAAAATAAAAAACACTTGCTTGGAATTAAAGGAATTAAAGTGCAAGACAAGTATTTAAATTGACAATTAATTAAAATGACATGAAATTAAGGTGGAAAGACTAATGTGTCAAATTTGCTAAAACCTCCTAATGGTGGCATTAGGAGGGTATTTATAGGGGATTTAGGAAAGACTAAGAATGTGTTGGTTATTCTTCTTCTTCACGTCTTTTTGTCTTCTTAATTCTTCTACTTTTTCGACTTTGTCTCAGGATTAATAAACTTGTCTTGTAATTTCTTCATTAATTTAGACTTGAGTTCTTCGGCTTTTATTAAACTTCCGTCTTAAGAATTTTCTTCGCTAAATCTTCAGAATTGGCCTTGGACTTCCGTTCTTTTAGCACTCTTGATCTTTCGACTTCGTCTTTTGTCTTTTTCTTCGATAAAAGCTCGTGAAAGCCCGTGTTTTCCTCCCTTTTAACATTTTGATCCTAAATCACAATAAAAACACAAACCACGCATAATTCCGACATTTACGACATAAAATACACGTTTTTGCTTGGTTATTATTGTAGTTAAGTGGTAAAAAGGATTGGTGTTTACACACCTATCAATAATACTCACAAAAGTTCCACTTTTGATGACGTCTACAATAAACTGAGGATTGTAAAAAGTGAAATCCTCTTGGATCAAGGAAGCAAGTCTACCAATGGAAATATGGACTTCTTCTCACATAGTGAAGGTCAATTTGATCAAAGGGAATCATACATGCACCCCGTTACTGGATCATCTTGTGTCAACATTGGATTAAGCTCTGTCAGCGCCTCACACTCAGACGCTGACAAATACAATGTTGACTCACCAAGAGTTAAGCCTGCTGGTATTGATATAGATACAGTGTGTGCATACATTGCTTCATTGCCCAATGGTTCAGTGATTACATATGAGGACCTTGAGCAAATTAGTGATGAGCATTTGGAAGAAATGGACATAAAGTGGAATATGGAACTTGCAAGCATAAGGGCTAATAGATGGAATAGAAGATTCAGGAAGAAGATGACCTTTAATGCTAAAGACACTGCTGGATTTAATAAATCCAAGGTTGAGTGTTACAATTGCCATAGAATGGGTCACTTTATGAGAGAATGTAGATCTCCAAGAAGATCTGATGCTGGAAAGCCTTCAAGCCAAATCATCAAGGTTGAAGATACAAAAGCTATGGTTGCCATGCAAGAGATTGATGGTATTGGCTAGGACTGGAGCTTTTTGGCCAAGGATGTGGAAGAAAACAAGGCTTTGGTTGCAGAAAAGGAAGAAGAGGAGCATGTTCACTATGCTCTCATGGCACATTCTTCATCTTTATCAGACAATGAGGTATGATGATGCATTTTGTAGTAAGGGTTGTCGTCTAAACACTAAAAAGCTTAACAAAGAAGTTTTAAAATTAACAGCAGATGTTGTTAATGAAAGATGCAAGTTATCTAATTATCAACTTGCTCTTACTCAAACTGAAAAGACTGTGACTGAATATAAGAAAATGGAGTTTGACCTAAAAGATCAAATCAATATTTTAACTCATGATCTAAATGCTAGTGTTGAGGTTAGGAACATCTTGGAGAGATCCAATGGTGTTTTACAATCTAAGTTAGATGAGGCTATCAAAAACAAAGATAATGTAGATCTTAAAATTCAAAAAATTGATAAAGCTTCTCAAACCCTAGAAAAATGTGTTAGTGAAAAAAGGGATTCTAGGGATAGGAGTGGGATTGGGATGAAAGAGAATACTGGTGTTCCACCACCTGCTGGGAACTTTTATGGTGTCCTTAGAAAGGATCTGTCTTGGACTGGTATTTCAGAACTCCAAGAAGAGGAATTTATTCCTCCACCTAGAGTTCTCACCCCTGTAGAGGAATACAAGCAGAAATTAACAGATTTAGACCAATGGAAGAAAGCCAACCCTACTCTGTCTGTTAAGGGTGGCATTCTTAGTGAAAGACCAAATGATTCTACACCCATAAAAGTGAACAATCCTACTACTGGCAAGACTGTTGACCTTGGCTTAATCGTTGATAGATAACCTAGTATTAGATATGCAGAAATGTATAGAAAACCTAGGTCACCAAAAAGTCAAGTTAGTGATAATGGGACAGGTTTCTTTTCATGTAGACCTAGAGCTATGTCTAGGAAAGCTTGTTATACCTGTGGAAGTTTTTCACATTTAGCTTATAAGTGTTTCAACGCTTCAAAGGTTAACGCTGATAGAAAGTCAACTATGGTCAAACCCAAACCTTTTGTCTAGCAAAGTCCATAAGTCATTAGACCAGCCCCATTCTTCACTAAAGGGTCTAATACTTATGGACAAAGGCCTTTCCAGAAGACCAATACATGGTCTAACAGACAATGGGTTCCTGTAGCAAACGTTAGGTTCAATGCTGATAAAGGTAATTTTAGAGTTGTCAAGAATAATTTTAACGCTAACAGGAACATTTTTAATGCTGCTAGACCAAGTAACGCCAAATACTTGCAACCAAAGGGAAAGGGGTCTAAAGCTTCTTCTAGCTTATTTTGGAGACCTAAACAAGAACAAAACCCTTATTCAGAAGGGATTTCCATGACCTGTAACAGATTTCATTATATTTCAAAGGTCATAACTAAACCAATTAGGGTTAACTGGGTGTTTAATCCAAAAAGGGATGAACAAGGGGTTGTCATAAGGACTAAGTCTGTTCTTGTTGAACAACCAAATGAATCCAAGTCTGCTCGGGCTTGGGTTCCCAAAGAAAACTAATTTGTTTTCTTTATGTGCAGGGCATTCAAAAGCAGGTTAATGATTATGGGTATTGGGATAGTGGATGCTCTAGGAACATGACGGGGAAGGAAGACTACTTGACAAACTTCACTCCTATTAAAGATGGTGACAAAGTGTACTTTGGAGGCGGATATGGAACTATCACTGGCAAAGGCACTCTTATCACCAACAATTTGCGTTTTGAGAACGTGTTTTTGGTAAAAGAACTTGACTATAATCTGTTTAGTGTATCACAGGTGTGTGATAAAAAAAATAAGGTTCTTTTCACTAATACTAAATGCTTGGTGTTGAGCAAAGATTTTAAAATACCAGATGAGAAATTCATTGATTATAGAACACCTAGGCATAAAGACATTTATAATGTGAATCTTAATGGAATTAGGATAAATATTAATCTGTCATGTCTATATGCTAAGGCTTCAGTTGATGAGAGTAATCTTTGGCACAGAAGGTTAGGGCACATTAATTTTAAGAACATAAATAGACTTGTGAGACATGGTTTAGTTGATGGTTTGCCTGAAAAGGATTTTCACAATGACCACTCTTGTGTTGCATGCCTCAAGGGCAAACAACACAAAGTCTCCTTTAAGTCTAAACCTGTGCATTCTAGTTCTAAACCACTTCACTTGCTGCATATGGACTTGTTTGGTCCAACTAATATAGAAAGCTTAAATGGTAAATCCTATTGTTTTGTCATCACTAATGATTTTTCTAGATTTACTTGGACTTTCTTTTTAGCTTTGAAAAGTGAAACTGCTGATATTTTGATTAACTTTATTACCTAGTTAGAGAAAAAGACTGTGAATGAGGTTAAGATACTTAGAAGTGATAATGGTGGTGAGTTTAGATATAAGTTGTTAGATGACTTTTGTGCCAAGACAGGGATTACTAGACAGTTTAGTATAGCAGAACCCCACAACAAAATGGGGTAGCTGAGAGAAAGAATAGAACACTCATAGAAGCAGCTAGGACTATGTTGGCTGATGCTCACTTTCCCATTGCTTTTTGGGCTGAGGCTGTGAAGACAGCTTGCTATGTTCCGAATAGGGCATTAATCAACAAGATCTATAATAAGACACCTTATGAGCTATTTTGGAGTAGGAAACCTAATATTGGTTTTCTTAAACCCTTTGGCTGTCATGTAGTTGTTTTAGACACTAGTGATGCCTTAGGAAGTTTAGTGCTAAAGGTGATGAAGGCTACTTTATGGGTTATTCAGTGCAGAGTAGAGGATATAGAGTTTACATTAAGAAAGAAAAACGTATACTTGAAAAAGTACATGTTAGGTTTTTAGAGAGTAAACCTAGTGATCCTAAAAGTGGTCCAAATTGGTTATTTGACTTGGAACCTCTATCTAGAACTTTGAATTATATGCCTGTTACTAATCCAGACATTGTGAAGGTAACTTAAAATGTTGTGGAAGAACCAGCTGTTGAAATTTCAAGTAAACAGGTTGATAAGGAGGTTGGATCACAAGCAGACAAATCAGCACCCATTCTTGAGTATATTACCATTCCTATATGGACAGATGCATTTGCTGCTGCTGCTGCTGGAAAGGAAAAAGGTGGTCCACAAGTTTCACTAATTGAAAACATGCATGATTCTTCAGGCGCTGACAAAGGAAAATCTGGCGCTGACAAGACAAATTTAGGCGTTGATGGATCAAACGTTGACAACCCTAATTTAGGCGTTGACAACTCTTTTGATCATTTATTCTCTTCCAGCATTTTTGAACAAGGTGAACCTTCAAACAGAAAAGGAAAGTTTCATTCAAATGATGATAGAAGAGAATTTGAAGAAGATATTGGCAAATTGGAGACTGAAATTGATGATAACTCAATAATTGAAGGAGGAGTACTTACATCTACCATGAAGAATCATCCTTCTTCTTTAATCATAGGTGATGTGATGACTCCTGTACAAACTAGAAGGTCTCATCAGAATCATGGAGGATTTATTGCCAATATTCACCAGAAGGTTGATACCCCTCTTGTTCAAGCATGTTTGTTTGCCAGTTTTCTGTCACAACAGGAACCCAAGAAGATTTTTGATGCTCTCAAAGAACCAAGTTGGGTGGAAGCAATGCAAGATGAGCTTCACCAATTTTCTATTCAGGATGTTTGGGACTTAGTTGATTGTCCTAGACATGTCAGACCTATTCAGACAAGATGGGTTCTTAGAAACAAAAAGGATGAGAGAGGAATTGTGGTCATAAACAAGGCACGTTTAGTTGCTCAAGGATATACACAAGAGAAAGGATAGACTATGAGGAGGTCTTTGCACCTGTTGCAAGGATTGAGGCAATAGGGATTTTCTAGCCTATGCTTCCTGCATGGGATTTATAGTCTATCAAATGGATGTGAAGAGTGCTTTTCTTTATGGCACAATTGCAGAGGAGGTTTATGTAATGCAACCTCCTGGCTTTGAAGATTCAGAACATCCAGACAAGGTGTATAGAGTGAAGAAAGCTATGTATAGACTTCATCAAGCCCCAAGAGCATGGTATGGCACATTGTCCACCTATCTGGTGGAAAATGGATTCAAAAGGGGCACCATAGATCAGACTTTGTTTACTGAAAAGACTGGTAAGGATTTCTTACTTGAATAGGTCTATGTGGATGATATCATCTTTGGCTCTTCTAGTCCAAAGATGAGTGAAGACTTTTCCAAACTCATGACAGACAAGTTCAAGATGAGTGCAATGGGGGAGATGAACTTCTTTCTAGGGTTACAAGTTCAGCAGAAAGAAGATGGTATCAAGATAAATATGTAGCAGAAAACTTGAAGAAGTTTGTCTTTTCTCCACATGAGAAACGGGCTAGCACACCCATGTATAAGGAACACCCTTAGGGAAAGGTTGGAGATGGAAAAGAAGTGGATGCCAGGCATTATAGGTCAATGATTGGATCATTGATGTATCTCACAGCCGCAATACTTGACATTATGTTTGCTGTGCACGCCATCAAGTGACTCCCAAAGAGTGTCATATTCATGTTGTCAAGAGGATTTTTAGGTATCTTAGGTGTTATCCCACCTTGGGATTATGGTATCCAAAAGATTCTCCATTGGAGCTTATTGCATATTTAGACAGTGATTATAGGGGTGACAAGTTTGATAGAAAATCCACAACTGGTGGATGCCAATTTCTTGGGAGTAGGTTGATATCTTGGCAATGCAAGAAACAAACAGTGGTGGCTAATTCTACAACTAAAGCAGAGTATGTAGCTGCAGCTGCTTGTTGTAGACAAGTCTTATGGATTCAGAACCAGCTGTTAGATTATGGGTATAATTTCATGCATACCAAGATTTTTGTAGACAATAACAATACTTTATGCATTATTAAAAATCCTGTACATCACTCTAAAACAAAACACATAGAAATTAGACATCATTTTATAAGAGATTGTTTTGAAAAAGGTTTAATACAACCAGATAGGGTTGACACAGAGGAAAATGTGGCTGATTTATTAACTAAACCTTTTGATACTGGGAGATTTCAATACTTGGTAACAAGTATTGGAATGATCAATCTTACTTAATATGTGTTTTGTGGACTTATTGTATAAGTATGTACATGATATACATTGTTATTGGTTTTTGTACAAAATTAGATTTTCCACTTTATTTGTCTAACACTAACAAATGTTATTTTAACGCTGACAAGTGTTAAGTTGACGTTGTCAGCAACATGTTAGTTTTGTGGTTTTTGATCTAATTATGCAGGCATTGTTAGCATTGTACAAATGGATACAGAGTTGCTTATGGATTCTTGGAGCATTATTGGATCATGTTCTAGGTTATGGATGATGGTTGGAATATTTATATTCCTATCTTGACATAAATTTGTATTACATGCTTTTTATTTGGCAACTTATGTATCATAGTTTAAGGGGAGGTTTAGGAACCCTTTAGGACTTTATGGTATTCATATAATACTCTTATCACAATTCTAGATTGTGTCCACTGGTGAGTATGAATTAGTTTACTAACTCATGAGGCACTGTAGCATGCAAAGTTGATTACAATGCATGCTGCCAAGACTTTTTGGCCTAGAATTGGTTGTGGTCTGTTGGGAGACTTGGGTATGATTTTTATTGGGCTTACCTGGGAAGTTACAAAGGATTTTATGAGATAACTTCACTGTTAAGAACTTTGGTTAGCAAGGGACACTTGAGGACTATTATGTCTATCTTGCTTAAGCAAGTGTGCATGATTGGATAGTGGTTGCCACCCTATGGTAATTTTCAGTTTATAGGTTATGTTCACTAGGCTAAATCACTTTGTTAAGGTCCTTTCATTTTTATTATTTTTATTTTTGGACGTTGACAGATTTATTTCCAAACGTTGTTAGGACCAATTTTGACGTTGACATGGCATTTTACAACGTTGACACGAATATATCCGTTGGCCGTTGATAGGTTATTTTTTACCGTTGACAACCATTGGGTCCTACCCCGTTGTTATGTTTGACGAAAATTTGGGCCGTAATTTTAGGATTTGGTAACTTTTTATTAATGCACAAGATAAGTTATAACTTTTCAAGATTTTCATCATTATATTTTGAAATATAACTGCCTAATTTTTTACCAATCACATGTGCCTACCTATCCTATATATTTGGCTCATTATTTTGAAATAGGGTAACTGCTTGTTCTTATTTAACTAAATTTTCACACATATTCATCTTTCATAACATATATCGCAGCTTTCTACATCAATGGCGCCTAAGTTTAAACCGAGTGATTTGGTATTGGCGTTCAGAAGTCAGCACAACATGGTTGCCTATTTAGAGGCTGACAACACTCTGTTTCCTCAATATAATCTGATGGTGGAGTATTTTAATGCATCCCCCTTAAGGTATGCACTTTCTCATGCTCCTCTTATCCCTGTCACTCATATTAAGCAGTTTTGGAATACTGTTACTTCCTCAACCATTAATAATGTGACTACATTGGCTGCTACAGTCCATGGGCGTTCATAGGTGGTTACTGAAGCCTTGGTTCGCCAGGATTTATATCTTAATGATGCAGATGGTATAACCACCCTACCCATTGGTAAGCTAGAACAAGGACTTCAAGCTTTGGGTTATCCTTTCCCTGAAGAGGGCACTTCAAATAAATATTCAAACCAGGAATTTCCCCCAGCTTAAAAGTACTTAATACATGTCATACTTCAATGCTTGAGTCCCAAATGTACTGCACACAATGAAATTAACAGGTCTATTGGTACACTAGTACAAAAAAGGTATCCATCACACTCAAAAAGAGTGACCGTAGGCATATAGTCACACGCGGTTTTTTTAGGATTTGTGACCAAAGGTCCCGCGACCATAGGTACCTTTTGGTCACAAGCTCGTCTTAGTGACCTTAGCTATAAAAAATGAGTGACCAATACTCGAAAATGTGTGACAAACTAGGTACAATATTTGGTGTTTTAGTGAATATGTGTGACGGTAAACACTCTACAGTTACACGAGTTTTGTTTAAGAGTGACTATTGTTTATAAGTTTGTCACATGAATATACGATATGTGTGACATTTACTATGTGATTAGTGTATTTTGTGTGACTATATGCATCCAATAGTCACATGAATTGTATGTTTGTGTGACATTTTATGATATGTAGTCACACAAATCATGCTAATGGTACTGAGTTTGTCACATACAATTAACCAAAGAGTTACCAATAGTAGAAATAAGTGTGACTATATGCTTTGTCAAGTCAAGCCAATTGTATTTTGTGTGACTATATGCATCCAATAGTCACATGAATTGTATGTTTGTGTGACCTTTTATAACATGTAGTCACACAAATCATGCTAATGGCACTAAGTTTGTCACATACAATTAACCAAAGAGTTACCAATAGTAGAAATAAGTGTGACTGTATGCTTTGTCAAGTCAAGCAAATTATATTTTGTGTGACTATATGCATCCAATAGTCACATGAATTGTATGTTTGTGTGACCTTTTATAACATGTAGTCACACAAATCATGCTAATGGCACTAAGTTTGTCACATACAATTAACCAAAGAGTTACCAATAGTAGAAATAAGTGTGACTGTATGCTTTGTCAAGTCAAGCAAATTGTATTTTGTATGACTATATGCATCCAATAGTCACATGAATTGTATGTTTGTGTGACCTTTTATGACATGTAGTCACACAAATTATGATAATGGCTCTGAGTTTGTCACATACAATTAACCAAAGAGTTACCAATAGTAGTAATAAGTGTGACTGTATGGTTTGTCAAGTCAAGCCAATTGTATTTTGTGTGACTATATGCATCCAATAGTCACATGAATTGTATGTTTGTGTGACCTTTTATAACATGTAGTCACACAAATCATGCTAACGGCACTGAGTTTGTCACATACAATTAACCAAAGAGTTACCAATAGTAGAAATAAGTGTGACCGTATGCTTTGTCAAGTCAAGCAAATTTTATTTTGTGTGACTATATGAATCCAATAGTCACATGAATTGTATGTTTGTGTGACCATTTATGACATGTAGTCACACAAATCATGCTAATGGCACTAAGTTTGTCACATACAATTAACCAAAGAGTTACCAATAGTAGTAATAAGTGAGACTGTATGCTTTGTCAAGTCAAGCAAATTGTATTTTGTGTGACTATATGCATCCAATAGTCACATAGAATTGTATGTTTGTGTGACCTTTTATGACATGTAGTCACACATTGTAATGTGAATAAGTGTGACTATGTTTCATCTTCTAGTAACCTTTCAGAATTCAATAAAAACAAAAAACAAAATTCTGGAAATCAAATTTCAATTGCATTAGTATATAAAATTGAATGTACATAACCAAATCAACAAATGTAATCTCGTATTATTCTCAAGTAACATACTTTTCACATAGAATCACATTTGTAAAGACTTTGAATCACCGTATTGTAAAGTCTTTTGAGCCTTGTTATTCCTAGCTTGTTTCTGCATATGAGGAATAGTCGTAAATTTACTGCCTGCTGGAACGTTCATCGAGCGCTTAGATCCTATCTTTGGTGCACTTTCAACAACAGCTTTTATGGTATTTGGTGGTGTTGTTTCTTGTATGGAAACAAAAGCCGTGTATTAAACATTGAACTAAATATGAAAAGCTATGTATGTGTAGGATGATAAATCAATTGTATGTACCTCTTCCAAAAAAATAACCTTTTTCTTTGGCCATGCCACGAAACTACCTTTTACATCCTTAACAGTTTTTAAACCATTATTTCCGGCATCAGGTATGATTGCTGCATCCACTAAGGATTCATCAACTGGAACTTTGTAGCAATGTTTTGGTAGTGGTTGGTTATGAATCATTACATTTTCTCCATCCTTAGACTTGTATACCCTACCGTTACCAATGATAATTGTCCTAGATATGTTCCACAGTTTGCACTTAAATGTCTAAAGAAAAAATGTTTACATGCGTTAATGACAAATAAATTAAACAAGTAATTATATGAAAAATGATGAAATACTTACATCTGATAGTGATGGTGGAGACTGATTTACTTTTGATTTAGAAGGTGTACGCTTC
This sequence comes from Glebionis coronaria, assembly GCA_025667525.1. Taxonomy (NCBI): domain Eukaryota; kingdom Viridiplantae; phylum Streptophyta; class Magnoliopsida; order Asterales; family Asteraceae; genus Glebionis; species Glebionis coronaria. The sequence goes on along the minus strand of CM046877.1, from coordinate 170,974,203 downwards.
TTTCGTAATGATGCAATAGGTACGTCTTGTTGTGGGTAGGGAGACAGATTTTGTTGTGATCCGGAAGCTGGATAAATATCTTCTTGAGATTGGGAATTTTGAAGTGGAGACTTCTTTTCCAACGATGCTGTCTTATTTTTTGCTAACCTATTTCTAGTAGGTACCTGCATATATACATAAAACAGTAAATAAGTCATGTATAGTACAATTTAGAAACCAAACATGGTTTTTTATAACTTACCTTCTTCGCAGTTGTAGTTGCAGCTACAGTTGTATTGTCCAAATCCTTGTTCGAAGTTGCAGTTGTCTTAGACATTGGAAATAACACACCCTTCTGAAGTCCACCACCACTGATCGACGTCCTTTGCTCTTCACTAGGTATTTTGCTTAATGCATTATGTTCTAGTTGTAATACATGTAATATATAAGTATGTTAATTGTTAATGGTATTACAGACTGAAAATCATCAAATCAAAATTAGAAAACTAGTCTTACATTTGACCGACTTGGCATTAACTCGGCTATATTAACCCCTTGTGAAAACATAACTTTCAACATTTTTTCAATAGTTTCCTGTGTTTGTGACATCTTGGTGGTTAATTCAGCGACTGTATCCTATTTTTCTTTATGCGCCTGTCTCTCCTTCTCATGTTCATTTTCAAGCAACGCAATCCTTACATTAGTTCCTTGTTTCCTTCTAGGTAGATCAAAGAACTTCCTGCACGTAACTCTGCCTCCCACTCCTCGTGCATACGCTCCCTTTTCCTTTCTTAATACATGTGATAATGAATCTGAGACACTATCAACCGTCAAGGTTCCATCTCTGATCTGTTCCTCTGCTTCCAGCTGCACACAAAAAATGGTAAATAATTTATTATACGAATATAAACATTATATAAAAAATTTTGCAATAACACTTACAATCTTAGTGGCAACTTTTATTGTTTCATCATCTGTCTCTTTTCCTTCTTGTGTAACCCTTCCATTAAACCACAATACACCACGGGGGGGGGGGGGGGGGGGGGGGGGTTCTTGATCTGGTGTAATTTCTTTTCTTATGATCTTCCAAACATCAAATACATACAGATGAAAAGTTAAACAAACATGGACAACAGTGTTAGGATATTACACCAATATAACCTTACCATTTGCTTTTTTATATATACATAACCACCACGTCCCATTGTATGCTGATAAAGAGACTTGGAACGCGCCAATTTATTAGCAGCTGATTTCACCTAACAAAAGAGATTACTGGATGAGAAGTTGCTAGTACGTAACAGACTGTGTTTATCATACGGAGTTTCTAAACAATACATACATACGGTGTTTATAAATGTAAAACGAAATATAAATTAACAACCTTAAATTCTTCTGTCGCCGTGTGGTTTACAAAAGCAACCCAGTGTTCGTCATTGACGATTTCTCTGTAATTATTTGGAACTACATTTAGTTTTTCAGGATTATCTAGGTTGGGAACTATGTGCTTAGCTGTCAATTTACTTCTGAAATTTCTTAGCAGTTCACCTAGCTTATTCATTACCAACTTTTTGTAGGACACATCCAATTCAAAGTATTGCTGCACATATTAACATAATGTTAAAGTAAATGTAGGAATAAGACTAATAGTTGGGTAAAATTTTTTGTATGCGTACCGTGGTTTCAGTCCAAAGTTTTTCTCTTGCTTCCGCCTTCACATCTTTCCACGATAGAATCTTCAATCCTATCTGCTCCCGAACCGTGTCTCCTAAAAAACTGATAAACAATGATCTGTTTGGCCCTGATATTCTATTCAGTGCATCAAAGTTTATATTTATCTTCATGACACCTGGTTTTCCATATTTTATCCGAAACTTCGATAACCTAGTTATACCCCTCTTACTAACAACCTTCTGTTTACTGATGACTTCATCCTCTTCTGATTGATCATCATAATCCTCTGATTCATAATCTCCTTGATTATCGTGATTTACATCATGGTTATTAACCAAATAATCATCATCATTAACATTATAATCTTGATCATCGTTTTCAGTGTCCATGATTATTGACCACAAACCGATGTGTACAAGAACAATAAGTGGAAATGGTATGAAACTAGTGATGGCAGTAACTGAGATGGAGATGGAGTTAGAAAATTATGGTATATTTTGTGATTTTGGAGAAAAATCAGGATTTGAGATGGAGATGGAATTAGAATATTATGGTAACTGCATATGCATTAACTTAGCATGGACATTCAAAATTCTCGTGAAAATTTTGGCTCCAAATACAAAAATTACACAACCAAATTTTTTGAACTCCAATTTGCCTCCAAATTAAACATTAAACTTTTCCCTTTGAGTTTCCTGGTAAATTAAAGTTGGAACAAAATGTTGTACTATTTTTCACATTTTAACATTCAACCAAAAACCCTTAGTTTACACTACATAAAAATTTGAATTCATATATTATAAGAAAATGGATATAACATATAGTGAATTGTACATATCCTTAAAATACTTATATTAAGTAATTAACAAACTCGTATTGTTGATTACAGATATAACTTATAATTGTTTCATAATGATAGTAATGCATACAAATCTATTAAATTGTTACAATCTGTAGGTTGAAAATGCAACAGGTACCTAGTAATAACAGACCAACAAAACATAAAAAATTTGTTCATATTACACAGGGAGAACTGACATCATCCAACCTTCCAACATTCCTTTTGCCTTTGTTGTTGCTCCCCTCTGCATCATTCCTTGACCGAACCTTCTTACATTATGTAAGGCTACAAACAATGGAGGGCGAATACATGGAGTACTTGAAGAACTTGTGGTCAAACTCTGAATCGGACTTATATTGCTAACTTCTGCAAACATGTACATATTAATGTTAGTTATATGTCGACGAAGTAGTGTTTGGCAGTATGTGTAGCATGGTTGTGGTTGCCCTAACAACATTTGGATTTGGTTATGCATATGTTTGTGTAGGGGACCATATCCAACTGATTACAAAAGACCTAAAACAATATCATACCAAAAAACCTGTACCTATAATATACCATGGGACCATATCCGGACACATGTGGAAAAACCATAACCAAGATTGAAACATAGACCATATAAACACGTTAATTAAAAATGACATAGATTAAGAAGGGCTAGTCCTATAAATCGAATCACGTTAATGAAAAATGAAATAGGTCCACATACATGCATTAAAAATTAGTGTAAACCCTAATACCATAACAAACTTACACTATTCATATGAACCCTAATATTTAAATAGAACAATACTGATTGTTGCATTACCTTTTTTCCTAATTCGTCATGTCGTTAATGATTGTGTAGATTGGCGACTATTGTGTATGAGGGTTTTATTTTTTTTATTGTGTATTGGATGAAGATTTAGGGTTTGTTCTTCCTGTGTGTGATTCTGAAGATGGTGGCGGTTACAAGCTAGATGGTTGCTGGATATTATTTGTGTTTAATGAAAATGTAAATATTATTTAAAATTACTTACTAATAAAATTATAGTAACTAACATTTAATTATAAAAAGTTGATAATAAATAAATAATAGTAAGTAAATAAAAAAACATATACATTGTATGTTTATTAAAAACATTTTTGTCCAAATTAACTAATTTTAAAAAGGTTATAATTTTAAACATAACATAAAATATTACTTTAATTAATTTTAAACATAAAATTTTAGTTAAATAACTTAAATATGAATAAGGTCGATTTTGAATGGTCGGTTTAATAAGGTTAGGGTGACAAAATTATAGTTTAGTAATGTGTTAGGGTTTATGGTTTAGGGTTGGGGTTTATGGTTTAAGGTATAGGGTTGAGGGTTAAGGTTTAGGATTTATGATTTAGGGTTTAGGGTTTAGGGTTAATGAAGTGGTTTATGTATAATTAGGGTTTAAGTTTTAGGATTTATGGTTTAATTAGATAGTGTGGTTTAAGGTTTAATTAGGATTTATGGTTTAATTAGCTAGGGTTTGTGGTTTAAGGATTAATTATGATTTAAGGTTTATATGGTTTACGGCTTATAGGGTTTAGGGTTTAAGGTTCATTGGTTTATGGTTTATGGTTTAATTAGGTTTAGGATTTATGGTTTAATTAGCTAGGGTTTGTGGTTTAAGGATTAATTATGATTTAAGGTTTATAGGGTTTAGGGCTAATAGGGTTTAGGGTTTAAGGTTCATTGGTTTATGGTTTAAGGTTTAAGGTTTAGGATTTATGGTTTAATTAGCTAGGGTTTGTGGTTTTAAGGGTTAAATAGGATTTAAGGTTAAATGGTTTAAGGTGTATGATATAGTCTTTAGGGTGCATTGGTTTAAGGTTTAGGGCTTAGGGTTTAGGGTTTAAGGTTCATTGGTTTATGGTTTAAGGGTTAAATAGGATTTAAGGTTTATAGGTTTAAGATGTATGATATAGTGTTTAGAGTGCATTGGTTTAGGGTTTAGGGTTTAAGGTTCATTGGTTTATGGTTTAAGGTTTAGGATTTATGGTTTAATTAGATAGGGTTTATGGTTTTAAGGGTTAAATAGTATTTAAGGTTAAATGGTTTAAGGTGTATGATATAGTGTTTAATTAGGGTTTAAGGTTTACTGGTTTATGGTTTAAGGTTTATGATTTATGGTTTAATTAGCTAGGATTTTTGGTTTAAGGGTTAAATAGGATTTAAGGTTTATAGGTTTAAGGTGTACTGTATGATATAGTGTTTAGGGTGCATTAATTTAAGGTTTAGGGCTTAATTAGGGTTTAAGGTTTATTGGTTTATGTTTTAAGGTTTATGATTTATGGTTTAGTTAGCTAGGGTTTATGGTTTAAGGGTTAAATATGATTTAAGGTTTATATGTACCGGTTTATGATTTAGTGTTTAGGGTTCATTGGTTTAAGGTTTAGTGTTTATTGAGGTTTAATGTTTAGGGTTTAATGTTTAAGGATTAGGGATTATGGTATGTAGGATTATGAATTATGGTTTAATTAAGGTTTATGGTTTAAGGGTTATATGGTTTAGGGTTAAATTGTTTAACGTTTAGGTTTTAAATTAAGTAAGATAACAAATTACTCATCATTTATGTTACGTTCAGACGTGGTCTTGGTGAAATAAGTCATAAAACCTTTTAAGAACCGACCTTTTAAAAGCGGTATAAAACGTTTGCATATATTATATATTACTTATTTAAAACATAATTAATGTATTTTCATTAATATAATTTTTATCTAGTTTTATATACTTCGTCTTTCATAATAATTGTCGTTTGTTGACTTTTTTTTGTCTTAATATTGATACTATCACTTTTAACATATTTGTTTATGTTATATGGTTACTTGATAATACGACTCCACCACATTGGCCCGTCTAAAATAATAAGTCCTTAAATATATTTCATGCATTATATTAATTTTTTAATAGATATAAACCACAAAATGTAAGCTTTTGACACATAAGCCCATCTAGACTTATGTTTAATAAATCATAAATAACTTATTTATAAAAGGGTATAAGTCATAAATACACAAATTCTTATGATGGTCAGATTTTATTTTGTTGAATCTTCAAACTTTTAAAACCTTTTATTTTGTTGAATATTCATTTTCGGGTCAAATAACCTACATTTTCAGATAATAAATAACCTACATTTTCGGGTCAAACTTTAAAACCTTTTATTTTGTTGAATCTTCAAACTTTTATTGAGTGAAATCTAAAACATGCCTCCAAAATTTTATTTTGTTGAAAATTAGGGTAATTTGCCTCAAAAATGTTATTTAGTGAACATTGAAACTAACTCCCAAAAATTTTAAACTCATCACATAATTTTTTTTCAATCCCTCATTCTCCAGCCATCAACAAATATTCTGTCCGGCCATCTACACCAGTTTTAATTTGATTACTTTATAAATCAGGTAATGTTTTTATTAGGATTATAATCTGTAGTGTTCATATGCATTTGTTTAGATAATTAGTATATATGTGATTGGATTTTGGGGTTTTATATTATGCGTTATTGGTTCATGCTATGTGCCTTAAACCTTTAAGAATGTTTTATCTTGGATATGATATATTGGTTTTTTTTAATTTGTAGGATATATACGGTACGATTTATGCTCAACACTATGATGGACAAGTCTTGGATACGAAGTAATAGGACTAAAAAAGAATATTTTGACGGAGTAGAAGCGTTTATTGAATATGCCAAAAAAAGCGCAAGAGGAGATTAACCGCCACCCAGAAAGTCATAATGGACCACTTACAATTCTATGTCCCTGTAACAACTGCTTAAACCACATAGAGGGTATAGTAGAATCTGTAGGATTCCATTTATTCAGACATGGGTTTAATACAAATTACACAAATTGGATAAAACATGGAGAAAAGGACGAGCAATCATACAAATGCCCAAATATTAGTTGATGATACAACAGAGTATGTTGACAACATGGATGTCGACACGGATGCTGGTTCGGAAATTCCAACAGATGGCCCAACAACAGTAGAGATGGTTAACGCTACAAAAGATGATTTTGATGAGGATGACATTGCCAAGTTTCAACAACTAGTAGTAGACGCGGAGAAGCCACTTTATGAAGGATGTCCCGACTTCACAAAGTTGTCTGCAATAGTTCAACTTCTCAACTTGAAGGGTAAGTATGGAGCTTGTGATAAGTTCTTTACTGAATTACTTGGTTTGATTAAAAAGATGCTACCTGCTGGTAACGAACTAGTTGAAAGAACTTATCAGGCCAAAAAAATGATGCGACTGATGGGATCAGGATACAAAAAGATACATGTATGTATCAACAACTGCATCATTTACTGGAAAACTAACTCAAAATTGACTGCTTGCTCAACATGTGGGACAACAAGATGGAAGGTCGACAATAAGACAAAGAAAGTTTACGAAAACATTCCAGCCAAAGTGATGTGGTACTTCCCAATTTTACCAAGACTAAAATGATTGTTTAAGATACCTAGTATTGCAGAAAACATGAGATGGCACGCAACAAGGAGGAAAACAGATGGTGTTTTACGTCACCCTGCAGATTCACAGGCATGGCGTACCATATATGAAAAATTCCCTCAATTTGCAGAAGATCCAAGAAATACACGGATGGGAATATCAGCTGATGGGGTTGACGTCAACTCAGGTAATAGGCATCACAGTGTATGGCCAGTTTTATGTGTCATATACAACCTTCCTCCATGGTTGTGTATGAAACGCAAGTTTATCATGCTTTCGACCCTTATATCGGGATACCCGGGGAATGATATTGATGTTTTCTTAGAACCTTTAGTTGATGATCTGTATACCTTATCTGAACATGGTGTTGATACATATGATGCGTCAACGAAACAGAACATTAAGGTTCATTCCGTTGTGTTATGGACGATAAATGATTACCCAGCACTGGGTACATTATGCGGCTGCCCATACAGTGGATTCAATGGTTGCGTGGTATGTGGGAAAGATACACATTGTGTAAGACTTTCGGCCTCAGCCAAGCAAAGTTATGCTGGTCACAGACGATATCTATCATACACCCATCCATTCAGAAAGCAAAGGAAATCGTTTAATGGACAACGAGAACTTGCACTTGGTCTAGTACCAAAGACAAGGGAAGAAATATACGACGAAGTTCGACATATTCAAAATAAGTGGGGAAAAGTAAAGAAAACTAACAATAACGCATCAGGAAACCAGGAAGATACAAGAGGCAGAGGTGGGAAAATTCAAAATAACAAAAGAAAAGAAACAGAGGAAGACGAGGGTAGTTCAAGCCAACCTACTGAATCGTATTGGAAGAAATTCAACATTTGGTATAGAAGGCTAAGGTATTGGAGGCATAATCCTGTTCTACATTGTATTGACTTTATGCATGTAGAAAAAAATTGTGGGGAGAGTTTTGTTGGAACTTTGCTAAATGTTCCTGGCAAGACGAAAGATGGATTGAAGGCACGATTGGATCTGGAAGCTTTGGGTATAAAACCTGAGCTTTTTGCTAGGCTAGAACAAGACAAAACAACACTACCTCTAGCAGGCTACACGTTAACTAATGCTGAAAAAGACAAATTTTGTGAAACGTTAGCCAACCTCAGAGTACCATAGGGATATTGTTCAAATTTTGCTAGTTTGGTCAACGTAAAATAAAGGAAGCTCATTGGCCTTAAGTCACATGACTATCACATGCTGATGCAAGAGTTTTTACCAATTGCAATACGTTCAATCATGCATCCACCCAAACGATATGCTATTATCAGGTTTTGCTTTTTCTTTAAATCTATATGTAGAAAAGAAATCAAATTGGAAGAACTAGATGCGATGCAACAAGAACTAGTTGTGACACTATGCCTACTTGAGAAGTTCTTTCCTCCGTCATTTTTTGATAGTATGATACACTTGACTGTGCACCTAACTAGAGAGGTAAGATTGTGTGGTCCCATATGCTTTCGGTGGATGTACCCATTTGAAAGATGTATGAAGGTTATTAAAAACCATGTTAGAAACAGAAACAGACCAGAGGGATGCATTGCTGAGGAGACCATTACGGAAGAAACAATAGAGTTTTTTAGCGAGTATCATAAAACAATGAATATTGTCGGCTGACACACCATTCGAAATGAATGGGGAACTATTTGCAAAAGCTCATTTGTATGTACTACAAAATACAGATGATCTTTTACCCTATATCGAGTAAGTATTACTAACACATGTCTATTTCATTGATATAAATATTCTAAAAACAAAAAAATTAATCAAATACATTGTTTCGTTTCAGGCGACACAAGAATTTTTTGAAGAAAAATAACCCGGGTAAACGAATAGCATTGCTGGAGGCTGAGCATTGTTAAACTTTTTCTAAGTGGTTACATGATGAGGTAATTACTTGTATGATGTTTATAATTGTTTGTTTTTTGCTAAATATTGGTTAACTTAACATCTAAAAACCAATACTAAGCTAGTAGTAGAGAATAATAAATAAGCACTTACAACATAATGAGGCGATCTCCAACTCTCAGTAACAATTAGAAGCGTTGTCATTAGCTACGTAGAAGTCCACCAGCACACAATTTCTTTATCTGAAACACTATTCTTTTACTGTTGAAATTTAGGTTTTGAGAGAGTTAGCAATTTCAAAAGATAGCGTATCAGGTACTGTTAGGTGGATATCATTTGGACCACGCGCCACGGTAGTGAAATACGATGCATATAACATCAATGGGTATACATTTTGTACGAAAATAAATGATGGCAAAGTTCACCAGAACAGTGGGGTTTGTGTTGAGGTAGAATATACTCATATATCCAAAGAAGAATCGCACCAGGAGCCGTACCCTCAAGGTGAATCAACTTTTTCTTGTCGATTAGACATGGTAAGTTGAGAACCATTTGTTGTGTGGACCACGTCCAACACCAAGTGAAGCCAAGTACCAGGACAAACACAATCAGTAACCAGAACCCACAATGTGAAGCAGCCAAGGGATATTATTCACAAGTATAAAACCTAAACTGTGTTAAAAGTATAAGCAGATATTATATAAAAAGTATAATTTTATTTTTATTTTTATTTTTTAATTTTTTTGTGTTTTTTTTTAACTAGTTTTTTTTTTTTTTTTTTAAAAACTGTAAAGAATGAAGTTCACCAATCACTATACATATTGGTGAAAAGAATGAGAATAAGAACAAATAATCAAAAATACAAAGCATAAACACTTACAACCCAATCACCTTACATACCAGAAGCAGCCTTCTCATCTGCTAGCAACCGCGCCTGAATACCTTCTACCAATGTCGTGGCCATAGATGACTCATTTCCAGATGGAGCAGTAGAAATTTGCAAGTGACTCGCTAACATCGCCTCCATCGAAGAAATAGTCAAAGGATACTCCACATCCGTCAGCATAAACACCATATGACCAGACTCTAATTCCAACACATGAACTCCACATCCAGCATATAGTTTCCAGCGCAAAATCTCCCATTGCATTTGATCCTTCCATATGCCTGAAACAGGAGCATTAGGAGGAGCATCCAACATCAGCTTGAGATCAGCCCAGATACGCAGACCAGGCCATGAAGACACAGCCATTGGGTCAAACGACATACTAGAATCAACAAGTCCATACAACGCCATAAGATCCATACGGTCAGCCCAAGACAACACACCCTGCAAACCCGTTGCCAATCGCACAGACCCATCACTCAAAGTAATCCGATGGGATACGCCACCAGGAAGTGTTGTAGAACGCTCAACCGTATAACCAGTAATGTTCCCATTGCCCAAGGGTAAGTCAGAATCGCTGTCAGAAGCTGCATCAATTAAATTCTCAGGATCACGCTTCTCAAAAGGAACTGTCTTACCACGGCGAATACGACGAGCTTGTTTCTGGCGAAGGGAACATCTAGGTGTGGGATCAGTAGGTGTGGGTTCAACCTTTACCCGAACCTCAGCAGCAGCAGGGGGAGCAGTAGAAGTAGACTCATGAATATGCCCACCCAATGGACCAATAGGAGCTGCATCAGAAGTAGGATTAGGTTGAGTTCCTGGAACTGGTGGTGATGGAGATGGCACATCAGATGTAGTAGCAGTAGGTATGGTGGTGGTAACAAAGGTGGTCGTTGGAACATGTGTAGTAGTGGTAGTAACAGGTGTGGTGGTAGAAGCATGAGTGGTGGTGGTAGTAGCAAAGATGGTAGTAACATGACCAGCAGTAGAACCCAAAGGAGCAACCAAAGGTGTAGTAGAAGGACCAGCAGTAGAACCCAAAGGAGCAACAAAACCAGATGGACTAGCAGCAGAATCAGGAGTGGGTGCAGACGAAGGACCAGTAGAATCAGCAGGCGTAGAAGAAGTCACACCACGAGGATGGTAAATAAATCTTTCCGGAATAGGTTGACTCTGACGCTTAACCATCTTTTCATAAAGGGCCTTGAGCTAATCAAAAGTCAAAGCCCGCACCCGAGCCCACGTCCAAGGAGCATTAAAATGAGCAGCAGACTGATATTTCACATAACGTTGCATCTGCTGGCGCTCCTCAGCCCGAGATAACGGTCTGTTCTTTCTCTGTTTCTGAAGTTCTGCAGCAAGAGCCAACTGGTGCTTACGCATCAAGAACATAGCCCTCGGAATACAATTGTGTTCATCAACATCGTCACCCAAAAGATCTTTAAACTGAGCATAATCCCGAGTGAGAACAGTCAAAACTTGCATCCATTCACTATCACTCCAATGCATAGCATCATGCTGAATTTGTTCATGCCTGCGCTTTCGAAGCTCTTCCTCAGCAGCCCTATCAGCTTCATCAATCTCAGCTTGAACCCGACGAGCAGCCTCCTCACCAAGCCTTTCCTCTTTAATCTGACGACGGGTACGCTTGCGAGATGGGGATGGAGCATCAGTCATTGGGGCCTTGCCCTTCGAATCATGAGAGGGACCAGCATGAGAACCATCAGCAGGATCAGAATCACCACCCATAGAAGGGGGAATATCACCAGGAGAAGGAACACTGGAGGTCGTTGGAGGAACCGGCAAATCATCATAAACTTTATCAGCAAAGGCAGCCTTTGCCAACAATGTCAAACCATCCTCAACATTCTCCGTACCCTCTTCATCAGAGTCTGAATGGATCACATGGTTCTTGTGACGCCGTTGCTGAGTTTCCAATGCTTTGATGCGATCAGCCAAAGGTAGAACAAACTCCCTTGTAAGTTTCCGATGTTGGTTCAAATCAGCTTCCAAACAAATCATCCGCTCATGGTACCTGCGCATAAGATCAAGCAAAGATATCAGTGTAGTAGGCTCCTCTGCCTGCCCACCAAGAGAACTTGGATCAGGGAAAGCATCATTGGAGCCCGAAGCAACATATGGGTCAACCTGTGGAGTACTAGCATCAAACGGTTTATCAGTCGAGTGTGGGGCAAGACTAGGAGGTGGAGTCTCCACAAATGGAGATTGTTGTGGGATAGAGGAAGGACCAGCCTGGGAAGGGGATGGTTTTTCAACCACCACCTCTTCAACCAGCTCCTCCTCAACCACAGGAGAGGCACCACCAGTAGGAGCCTCCTCCTCCATGGGGTCATCATCAATCACAACAAACTCAGGAGCCTCCTCCTCCTCACCCATAGGACCCTGAGCCAATCCCAACATGGCTTCAGTCAGGGGCCTCCAATCCCTAGTAAACCCAGTGACCATATTGTAATACACTTTCGCTGTAAGTTTAGACGGCACATGCTCAGTCCTATCACGAGGAATGCAAACTAGAATTTGCTGAAGAAACCTAGGGTACATAAGAAACTTCTTTCGCGAACCAGCATTAGACAAATTACTACCCATCCCCTCAAATATATAATGAGAAAAGTTAAAAACTCTACCCTGGGCTAAGCAGATAAGACCAATAGCCAAAGGAGTAGGGAAAGCATCCCAACTCCCAGACTTGGGACTCATACAATGGATCAGAAAGTGGACCAGAAGCTTCCATTGGGGGGAAAACCTATTTTTCTGGAAGTTAAACTCCCCCCCATGTTCATATCCTAAAGCAGCCATCCCCTCTAATATTTCCACATTGGGGATTGATTCAACACCCCCCTCATCCTGAAGATGAAGAGAAGAGCGAATAGAAGCCTCATTCACCACATATGCACGTCCATCTATGGTAGCATGGAGTGCACGTGGACGACCAGCCACATTCACAAGTTGAGCAGACGCCCAAAATTGACGAATCACACTATCATATATGGTGGGACAGACATTAAATGCAAACCTTAGGTTAGAAGCTTCAATGAAATCCAAGATGTCAGCAAAATGTTCACGATGTGGACCATCACCCAGATAAGAAACACGGTTGTGAGCAGGTTGGTACGCAAGAGCAGCTATGGATCTTGATGAATTGATGGAAGAAGGATTATGATTAGGGTGAAGATAGTAGGAGCGGTTTTGTGTGTGTGTTTATTGTAATGAGTGAGTCAAGGGTGTATGTTGACCATAAATAGAGAAAGTGGTAACTGTTCATTGACCCCTATTAATGGGGGGTTGCCCTTTCAAATTAAACCATAATTGCATAGTAACCACTTGCCCTTTTTAACATAATTACCAACTCCCAATTAACCATTCTTTATTTAAACTTGTAAATACCAGGATTGGGAGCGTTGACCAAAAGTCAAAGCACACAATGGTCAGACCAGGAGCAAAACGTGATTAACAAAGGACAAAAGGAATGAACAGTATGCTAGACCAGTACCAGGAGCCAAACACCACTTGACATGTAAGGATTTTAAACCACCAGAAGCCAACCAAGTATAACTAGAAACTGACCAAGGAGGACCAGACACCAGTCATGTAAGGCCATATCCACCAGTAGAGTGCAAAATCCTCCATCAGAAGCACCACACATCATCAGAACCAATAAAATATGTTGTTAAAATCTAGCAATACGTTAGTCTGTGCTAATATGTACACAAAGCCTCCCCTTAGGCTTTGCCTCCCCTCAATCCTAGACTTCAAGGATTGACCATCCCAATATGAACCACCAAGTGGTTAAACCGAGGACCATCAAAAGCTTTAGTCAGCAAATCAGCAACATTGTCATCCGTATGAACTTTAAGAACCTGTATCAGCTTTTTCTCATTGGCATCCCGTATAAAATGATGCCGAATCTCAATATGCTTCGTCCGCTGATGAAAAACAGGATTCTTCACAATGCAAATAGTGCTTTGATTGTGAATAAAAAATTTGGTATTCATAAAATTGAAACCATAATCCAACATCTGATTTTGGATCCACAAAACTTGTCCACAACAACTAGCAGCAGCAACGTATTCAGCTTCTGTTGAAGAAGTAGCTACTATTGTCTGTTTCTTGCATTGCCATGAAATAAGTCGACGACCCAAAAATTGACAACCACCAGTAGTAGACTTCCTGTCATTATTAGCACCAGCATAGTCACTATCACTATAGGCTTCTAGAACAAACGGTGATTCTCTAGGATACCATAGACCCAATTTAGGTTGAGCCTTGATATACTTGAAAATCTTCTTTACGACATTTAAGTTCGAAACTGTTGGAGTCACCTGGTGTCTAGAACAAGCACTTACTGCAAACATGATGTCCGGACGTGATGTAGTCAAATACATGAGAGAGCCAATCATAGACCTGTACATGTGAACATTGACCGGGGGGTCTGGCTCATTCTTAAGTTTGATTTTAGCAACTTCATAAGGAGTTGCTGCTGGTCTAAGAGGATCCATGTCAAACTTCTGAAGAATCTCATGGACATATTTATCTTGACTGATGAAAATCCCATCCAATTTTTGCTTGACCTGAAGACCAAGGAAGAACGACAGTTCTCCCATCGCACTCATCTGAAATTCGCCTTTCATCAAGTGTTCAAACTCATCACACCACTCCTTCCTAGTAGAACCAAAGATAATGTCGTCCACATAAACCTGAACAAGGATAATGTCCTTGGTACTCCTCCGAAGAAATAGTGTTTTGTCAATAGTGCCTCTTCTATAGCCATTCTTTAGCAAGAAAGTGGAAAGACGCTCATACCAAGCTCTAGGAGCCTGATGTAACCCATAAAGAGCCTTCACCACCTTGTAAACTTTCTTGGGGTGAAGTGGATCTACAAAGCCCTTAGGTTGAGTAACATACACCTCCTCGTCAATTTTGCCGTAGAGAAATGCACTCTTGACATCCATCTGGAACACCGTAAAGCCCACATAAGAAGCAAAAGCCAAAAACAAACGAATAGCCTCGATCCTTGCAACCGGAGCAAAAACTTCAGTATAGTCAATGCCCTCAATTTGAGTGTGTCCTTGTGCCACAAGCCTAGCTTTATTCCTTACGACAATTCCCCGTGCATCCTTCTTGTTCTTGAGAATCCATTTGGTATTGATAGCTGTCTTTCCATCTGGTAAGTCAACCAGAGCCCAAACATTCTGAAACAAGAATTGCTGCATTTCCTCCTGCATAGCCTCCACCCAACTTTGATCCTCAAGAGCATGAGAAACAGACCTAGGTTCCACCTGTGAAAGAAAACAAGCAAACAAACAGTGTTGAAAGTCCGTATGATTATTACGCTTTTGATCCTCAATATAGCCCACAAGAGCATGATGATCAGACGAGGCCTTCTGCTGCATTCTGCGTGTCTTGACAGTAGAACCAGGATCTCCAATTATTTGAGTGGTAGGATGATCTTTATGTGATTGCAAGACTGGATTGGAAGAGACCTCCACTTCTGGTTCCAAGTTATTGAGATCACCAACAAAGTCAGCATCATATGAAGCATTTTGGAAAATCCCATCTACTGGTTGTTTATGAATGTCATCCAGCTTGGTAGAAGACTTCTTTTCATGGTTCCCCAAATCAGAAGGACTGGAGAAACGAGTATTGGAAGCAGACTCACTAGCCGGAGTACCAGTAGGTGATAAGCTAGCACTAGGAGCAGAAGCTGGAGTACCAGGAGCAACTTTGTCAATAGGCTCAACCAAGGAAACTCAAAACTACCTTGAGCAGCTGCTTTAGTAGCTTCTTGTTGTTGTTTGAGAAGAGTGTCAAGAGCTGCTTGGGAATCCTGTACATCCAATGGAGTTGCATCACTAGGAGGAGTAGGAGAAACTGTGGTGGAATAGGATGGAACCACAAAAATGTCATCCTCATCATCTGAATCAGAAAGACTAGAAGGAACACCAGTACTAGAAGTTGCAAACACTTGTGGTCCTGCATCATGGTTAGTTTTGAAACGAAAATATCCTAACGAATCACTAAGATAATCAAGATCAAAATACCATTCTGGACCTTTGCCTTGGATGTTTGACTTCTCCTCAAAATACCGGAGATTAATAGTTTCAATGATCCGCTTGGCGTGAAGATTGTAGACACGATAAGCCCGAGAATGAGCTGAATATCCCACAATGTATCCTTCATCTGCCTTGCCATCAAACTTCCCCAAATAGTCACTAGTATTTAGAATGGTGACTGGACACCCAAAAGGCTTCAAATGAGCGATATTTGGAACTTTGCCCGTGAGCAGCTCATAAGGAGTCTTCTTGTAAGGATTGGTAATAGAAACCCTATTCAAAACATAACTTGCAGTATTAACAGCTTCTGTCCAGAACATGGTTGGAAGCTTGGAATCGGCAAGCATAGTTCTTGCTGCTTCTATTAGTGTCCTGTTCTTTCTTTCTGCCACACCATTCTGTTGAGGAGTCCTTGCAGCACTATAATCTCTTTTGATGCCCTTAGCATTGCAAAGTGTGATGAGGTCTTTATTTTTAAACTCGGTTCCATTGTCGCAACGAATACCTTTAACTCTCTTAGACAACTGGTTCTCTATCAGGGTAAGAAAATCTCTAAGAATTGAGTAGGTCTCACTCTTGGCAGCCATGAAGAACACCCACGTAAATCTGCTATATCCATCAGTTACCACCCGACAGAATTGCTTGTGGTCAATGCTTCTAATGGAAGTAGGACCAAATAGGTCCATGTGTAGAAGCTGCAATGGTTCAGTAATAAGACTAAGAGCAGTAACGTCCTTGAAGGATGCTTTGTGCTGTTTGCCTTTGCTGCAGGCAATACAGTTTATATCATTTCTAAACGTCTTGGGAGGTAAACCAGAGACCAGATTCAGATTTGCAAGTTTGTGAATGGTCTTGAAGTTTACATGCCCCATCCTTCGGTGCCATTTAGTGGCTTCATCTTCTGAGGCTTTAGCAACTAGACATGCTAGTTGACCAGTAGGGTTGACTTCATTCAACTTGATGCTATAGAGATTGTGTCTTCTAGGAATTCTGAGTAGAACTTGTGAGTCATCCGGAAGCTGAAAGTCTTTGGAGAGCACAAGTGCATCAGTATCGGTGAAGAGAACAAACTGCTTCTTGTCACAAATCTGAGAGACCGAAATCAAGTTGAAGTGTTGAAGTGCTTCCACATAGTAGACCTGTTCAAAATTTAGATTAGGCGTCTTTATCGTTCCTTTGCCAGTGATTCTCCCTTCACCCCCACCAAAATAGACCTTGCCTCCATGAAATGGTACAAAGTTAGAGAGAAGACTTTTATTTCCAGTCATGCTCCTGGAGCAACCACTATCAACAATGCCTAGACTAGGATCCTGGTATGGAGTAACCTACAACAACAAGATAATAACAATGCAAAAGTTAGTGTCTTAAGGGGACCCAAACCTTTTCAGGTTTGAGCCTGCCTTGTGGATCCTTAGAAGAGTGCCAAGAAGATTGATGAGATCCACCGTTGTTCCTTGGTTGCCTATGCATCATTTGGGTATCATTATTTGACCAAGGACAACCTGCTGAGGGCTTAACAGCAGTTCCCAAGTTTCCCAAACCAAAATACGTGTGGTCCAAATTATGTGGATAGATTGGATTAAAATTTTGAAAATAATTACTGGTTGTTTGGAATCCACTATTTCTCCAATAATCAGAAGCTAAAGGAGAGGATACTCTAGAAGTATTAAACGTTGGAGCACTAGGATTAAGTCTTCTAGAAGCATATGAAGCAGCTCCTGGTGGACCAGGACCAGGAAAAGCATGATTAACAGAAGCATGTGTGTCATAATAATCACAATCTTTAATTACATGAAAGGCACTGCCACAAACAAAACATGTTTTGAAAGACCTTTTATTAGAATGAGATTGTTTCATACTGCCTACTTTATTACACACATTTCTAGGAAAAACATTCTTCCTAGGACTCAATAAACTAGGACCAGACACACTTGACTTGACATCAACTTTTTCTTCACACTTCCTAGCACCAGTAGCAGCATGTTCATTTAACTTGGAACTTGTAGGTCTTGACTCTTCACTTGAACCACTAGATGCAGAGTCACCGGCTTTGTCACTGAAAGTACATGAGACAAAGTCATTAGTATTAGTAGAACTTGATGGGGACTCAAGCATCTGTGATCCATCCGAGTCATTATGCCATAAAGTGGGCATAAAAGTTCCAGTAAGAGGGGGAGGGACAGCATGCATTTCTGATGCTGGTTTAAACCTATTGTAACTAGGTTTGCCCTCATCCTCTTTGTCGGCATCAAAGACACTTGAAAAAGATAAATCAAAAACATCTTCTGAATCAATATATTTTTCAAATCCTAAGCCTCTTTTAGTTCTGCCAGACATGCTACTATCAATTAATTTTGAAAGGTTTTTAGGTGCCTTTTGCCATTTTTCAAATCTTAGCATTGTAGCATCTAATTTAGCTTGCATCTCCTCTTTTTCTTTGATACTAGCATCTCTTTCTGTTTCTGTATATTTAAGCATATTAGTCGTGTTTTCTAAATCAATGCTTAGTATCCTGATTTTATCCTCATACGCACGTTGTGTATCTTGTAACCACCTCTTTTGTTGTTCCAAAGTATTTAATGAAGCCTTATAGGCTTGAACCTCTAAAAAATACTTATCATTTTGATCATTTACTTCATTAAATTGGGACAACAATTCTGAGTACTTATCATGACAACCAAGAGGACAGTGTTGTACCTGAGGTGAGATGCCCATAAGAGCAAACTCGACTGCTTCTTCTGCATCAGAGAGATTCCCAGCAATCATTGCAAACACGTCAGTCGAGGACTCAGCTGATTCTAGAGTAGAAGCCTGATGATCATTCCAGTTGACCATAGAGTCAACAGATACCAATGCCTTCTTATCATCTTTTATCTCTTGAACCTTGAAAGCGGAGTACCTGCTCTTCTCCTGATCATTCTTGCTGGGGCACTCCCTTGCAAAGTGACCCTGTTGCTGGCAGTTATATCATCGCACCTTGCTTCTATCGAATCTTGCTGGCTCCCGAGGGTTGTAATTAAATTTCCTTCCTGCTTTCTTCTCAAACTTGTGAACCCTAAGAGTAAGCATGGCCATCTGCCATTTAAGATCCATCTCATCCAGGTCAAGTTTATCGACCTGTTTGAAGTCATCAAAAGCAAGTTGTTGTTCAGCATTAACATCAGCTACAAACGAATGAAGAACAGCTTCTACCATACTACCAGACTTGGTAGTAGGTTCAGGAGCAGAAGTATGCTGGAAAGTGTGCTGAGAGGACACAATGTTGCTTGGGCTACTTGCATATGACATAGGACTGGATGCCATAGAACTCACAAAGGCCGAGTTAGCAGGAGTGGGAAAAGAGTCGCTTGAAAAGCCTCTCACATGAGGTTCAAAAGTTCCGAGCTTATGAAACAAATCATCGAAGCTGAGATAGTCAAGCCCACCTTTGGCTTTGAGAGAGATCACCACCTGATTCCATGAGTAGGGTAAGGCTTTAAGAAACCTTGCATTAATATCACCATCATCAGGCTTTGACCAAAGTTGATTCAACTAGCTCAATATCTTCTGGAACCTATCATACCCTTGATTTAGACCTTCAGTTTCTGAGATTTTGAATTCTGTGAATTCATCTCTCAGCATGGACCTTCGCATTTTCTTTGACTCCTCATTCCCGCCGAACCTTGCTTTTATGCCATTCCAGATCTCTCTGGCATCATCCAAATGGTAGAAGTCACCCATGTGATCTTCAGGAGGAGATTGAAGCAAAATCGTTTTTTCTTTTACCTCCTTCTGAATAGCTATGATTTCCTCATGAGATTTAGGGTCAAGAAGAGTAATATTACCATTCTTGTCTCGTCCAGTAAGCTTCATGCTGTTCCCATTCAGAATGATCTTCCAAATATCTTGATCAGTGTTGGTGATCCATCATTCCATCTTCATTGCCCAGTTATCATATTCACCCTTCTTCAGAAAAGGGAATTTACCATTCGTGTTAGAGACCGTAGCTAGGATCTGCCGAGGTTGCACAATTTTAGGAGTGCCGTCTTCTCCTGTTTGAGTAGAAGATGAGGCAGACATGATAAAAAAATGTCAGAAATAAGAAAACTTGATTCTTCTTGTATAGAGACCCTCCCATGCTCTGATACCACTTGTTGGGTCTACTAGATGTAGATCTTGCAGCCTGTCAGGACCGGTGAATGACTTCGGTAATCACAAGTCAAATCACAAAGAGAGTCTATACACAATATGAATGTAAAATATAAATATAATCAAGAAGAACAGAATAACTATAAAGATTTGATCCTTTCTAAGGATTTCTAATATTGATAATGACTAGAACTACGTTTTGTGAAGGTGTGTATAATCCTTCTGCCTAAGGTTCCTTTTATACTACAAGGAAACCCTAATACAACATTAAAGAAAACGTGTAAAACTGATATGCATATCCTTTCCTAACATATCTCATGCATATCCTAACAGAATATTAAGTAAATAATAAAGTTTGACTACGACTAGGACCAGGAGCAGGACTTGATCCTACTACTACTAGGACCAGGAGGAACTACATACCTCCTAGTCTTCCTATTACATATAACTATTACAATGGTCCTAACAGATTCCCCTGCTACAAAAGTTGAAGAAACTTCCAAAACATGCCAGACATCCAACGCCCAAGAAAGATGCTTCAATCCTAAGCTCATTGTGAGCCTTTGATGCAATTCCACCTTTGACAACTCACATAAACTGCCAACATTCCTTCACATGATTCCAAGTTTTCAAACTCCTCAAGGGCATTTTAGGAACTTTAATACATTAGGGTTTACGTTTTTTCTTGCATTTCTAAAACACTTGTAGCCTATATATGGCATAGGACCTCATACATTGAGGCTTGCTCTTGGTTTTCCTTTGGTCAACATTTCTGTAAATCCTCCTTCAGTATTAATGAAAAGTGTTTGAAATTGTGTGACGAATTCCAAGTGCCATCTTAATCTATGCTTGTTTATGTTTAATGTTTATGAATCTTGAATCCTAAAACCTGTTTTCAAACTTTGTGCAAGAGATTGCTCAAAGTTCAAAATCTTGATATTTTGCTAAGTTCTTTGGTACACCTTTGGAATTTTTGGGCTATAAGTTGATCATAGCACCCTGATAAAGAGTTATCAAGGTGTTGTGAGGCTTGTGGTGTTGGGATAATCAAAGAGTGGGTACAAAGGTTGCATTAATCAAGCCTTTTTCTACTTTCTATTTTTCATATTTTTGTTCTAACCTTGTTGAATCTTAGCAACTTTGTTGTGGAATCTTGTGCCTTGTTTTGCTAGGCACATCAGCTCAAAAATTCGTGAGTATGGATGTACATTCATGAGGTTTGAGTCCTTGAACCCAAAAATCTGTCAAAATACTTGAATTTTGTGATTTTGAGTTCTGTTATTGTTCTTGTTGTTTTTGTGGCTTAATCTTGCTTGATACTGCATAATATACTTGTAATTGTGTTTGATTGGGCTTGGGTAACACTAATTTACACTTATACTTTGTTAAATTTGGATTTGAAAAAGATAAGGGGTGTTTGGGTTAATCTGTTTAAGTGCATAAATTGGATTTGAGTTCTTGGAAGGTGTTGTTTATTGTTTGTGTCTGCTTAATACTTGATTGTGTGCGAATATCTGCAAGCTTTCAGCTTTAAAACATCAAATCTAAGATTGTGCTATAACTCACTTGATTTTTCTTATTTTGACCTAAGATTTTGGAAACACCTAGAGTGTTTGCATGTTTAGGGCTAACAAGTGTTAAATCAAAGTCTGTGTAACATGTTAAGAAGATTTAAGTGTTTCAAATTGGATTTGTGGTCAAGTATATCAGCAAAGTATCATAACTGCTTGTTCTTGTTCATCAGTAATTTTCATTTGCTTGAATCTGGATCTAGACTTTGAATCAATGTATGAAACCTGTTTATATCTGTTCATTTGAATTATTTATAGCTTGTGTATGCATTTGGTGAAGTTTGGCTGGCTTATTCTTGCTAAAAGTGCTTACTGAGTGAAAACTGCTTATTGTTCATATCTAGTACAAGTCTGGTAATCTTTCGACTAAACTGTATTGATCGGCTTATTGAAACTGTGATTTGATTGTTGTTATTGACTCCTTGTGATTAACTTATCACTTGGGTCCCTTTGCTTAACCTGAATCCACAAAAAAGTCACATAAGACAAAAAGTCAAAGGTCAAGCAGTGGAAACTTTTCCCACTACTGAACCTCCAAAACTAGCCCATGCTAGTGTTAAATATCAAACAGCTTATTGATAAGCCATTTTGGCTTATCCAAACTTGCAATAACTTATTTTTGTGATAAATCTTCGTTATTTGACCCATTGATTTGATCTAGAGCTTATTAGGGTTTGACTTTTAAGTTTGACTAGAAAACTCATCAAGTTGACTTTTACATAAGTGCTTAATTGCTTATTATGGCTTATTTAGTGTGCTTATTGGAAAACCTTTTGGTTATTTTGCTTAATTAAGTCATTTAAAACCTTTTGAAACTTGAATCAGCACTTGAGGTGGTCTAGAACTCAAAAACGACTATTTTGTTGTTTTGTGAAGAGTGTCTTGGCTTATTTCAGGCTTATTTCTTGTGCTTTTTCAAATTTTCTTTTTGCAGATCTCTTTGGTAACTCAAAAGAAGCTTGTGTGTCAAATCTTAGCTTATGGCATCAGCTTATAGCTTAATGGGCCAAAAAGCCTATTAAGAATAAGCTGCTTTGAAATAAGCTAGCTTAAACACATTTTCAGCTTTTGGGCCTTCAGAGTTTTGTTCTTAAAATCAAATATTAAGTCAGACTGGAATTTTTGGGCTTATTTGGTTGACTTTTTCTTATTGGGCCCAATTTAAGCCCATTTAGGGACTGTTTTGTCATTTAGCCCATTTTAAGCCCCAATAGGGGTATTTTGGTAATTTCAAGTGCATTTCTGTTTTATTTAGGCTAAAATAAACTAGTCTACAACTTTTTAGAATTTTTTTATAAATTTTGGATTTTTATTAATATTTTATTATTATTTTATTATTAAAAATTAAAATTTGGAGTTTTACAAGTTTTTATTTTTCTTAGTTCAAATACATTAAGTTAGGAATTTTATAGTTTTTAGAATAATTTTATTGTCATTAGATTAATTTTTAGAATTATTTTAAGTTTTAATAGATTTTAATTGTTTTTAAATAGTTTTAATTAATTTTAAAATTTTCAAAAATAGTTTTAAATTTAGTTAAGTCATTTTAGAGGTTTACAAGTTAAAAAATCTCATTTTGGGCTTTTTGTTAATTAAATTGATTTTTGGGCTTTTTGTTAATTAAATTGATTTTGGGCTTTAATTAGCATAAAAAAATTATTATTTAATTAAATAATAGGTTTGAGCTATTTTGATTTTTTGTAAACTCTAATTACATTTTTTTAGGATTTATTGCAATTTTCTAGGAATTTTTAGGGTAATTTTTAATTTTGGTCACTTTTTACGGTTTTACGTGCACGACTTCGTCTTAGTTTAATTCATAATCGTAACCGTCATTCTCTTCTAATCTCTTTTCTATTTTTCTTTTCTCATAAATCATAATCACAAACACTTAATCATCTCTTTGCAGAACACACTTGCCTCCTTGAGAACGATCCCCACTTTGGGTCATTTGTGCACGGTTTTCCTAAACCGTCGTACTTACCCTAATTACGTTCTTTTTCCTAAAATACGTATTTTACAACCATCACCCACGCCCGTTTTTCCCATGCCCGTTTAGGCCACCGCCTGTTTAGCGCATCGCCCATTTTTCCCGTCGCCCATGCCCGCCCGCCTGCCCGTTTTGCCACCTCTACCTTGAGGATCCTGGTTACAAGATCATTCTAAATGATCTCTCCTATGTCAATCTTCAGTCCATTAATAAGACTTAAGATTATCATCTGCTTAGTAAACTTAACTTGCTTAGTAGATGAGTGGTTCCCACCGACCACTTGAATCATAAAAGTGACCAGGATCCTCCAAGCCATGGGAAAAGCAGTTTTAATTAATAGGGTTTTATCCATAAGAAGTTCAGGAACCCAGATACTTTTAAGTCCAATTTTAAATAACTCACTGTCAGGATGTGAAACATACTCTCCTTTTGTTATAGTCAAATCGCTGGATTCACAAAAAGTTTAAAAGTCCAAAATCAATGGTGTCTTGCCATTGTTCATAGTGAACTTGATTACTGACCCCTTATGTGTTCTAGTCTTAGACCCCTGAGACCCTTTAGGCCCTTGGGTATTGAAGGTTACGACCTCAGCACTATACATAACTTTCTGACATAGTCATGATACAATATTGTGGAAGTGTTTGTAAAAGCATCAGCCAAGTCACAAATTTTTCAAAAATTTGCAAATGAGTTTATAGGTTGATGTATTACCCCGTAATTATTTCCTAAAAAGTGGACCCCCTCACTAATCAAATGCCTAGACTGAGGAGCATAAGGGATAGCCATGGATAGTGCCATTTTTTATAAGATGAAAAACTACTTAAAGGGCAATGGCACTTGTGATAATCAAATAAAGACTTGTTTCTTGTTATAAAGCAACATACTGTCACCAAGTGATTTAGTGCAAGCTTTTAAGTACGGGTGGTTACGAATAAATTCGAGTGCTGACGCGTGAATAAAAAACAAGATAGAATCACTAAATAACTCCGGTCGTTGACGCGTATAAGTTATAACAATAAAATAAGTAGATAATATGATTAGCAGGTTTGAAGAACACTTTTCTTGAAAAAATGATTTGAACACACACTTTGATATGAGTATAAATTTCTGCAGAGTATAATCGCTAAAATCCTTTGTGTGTGTTTGTGTGAAATAGGGTATTTATAGGCTCGGATGTGAAAGAGTAACGATATTTAATAATTTTGAAATATTTTCGCATCCGCATTAAATGCCATGTACCAAGTGGTACCCCATTTTTCTCAGCTATTGTACCATTACTGCATTTCAAATACTTTTTGCAGAGATGCCATGGGTCATGTGTAGTTGAAAAGACAGTTTTACAACGAATTTGGTATGAAAGGGCAATCAATTTAATGCTTAGTGGGGGGCCCTTGACTAGTTGATGACAGTCAAACAAGGAATATTTGTTCCTTATTTAATGTTGTGAGTAACCAACCTAGGATATTTAGTAACTAAATCCATAAAGCATTTAGTTATAGATTAAATATATCTAAGCATCAAGGGAATTAATAAGGTTATTTAGGGAGTTGATAAGAATATGCGTTATACTAAAAAAGATTTCATTAGAGAGTCTGACTAATCAATGTTTAGCATACCAAGTTCAACTTTCAGTCTAATGAACGCTGGTTCATCCAAGGGTTTTATGAATATATTAGCTAGCTGATACTCAGTGGGGATGAAGTGTAACTCAATATATCCTTAGATGATATGGTCCCTAAGGAAGTGATACCTTATATGAATGTGTTTTTCCTAGAGTGTAGGACTAGGTTGTTTGATATGGCAATGGCAATGGTGTTGTCACAGAATATGGGAACTACTTTGTATTTGACATTGTATCCATGAGTTGACTTTTCATCCAAAGGATGTTTGCACAACAACCAGCTGCTGCCACATACTCAGCCTCAGCAGAGGACATAGCCACTGATTGCTATTTCTTTGCACTCCAACACACTAGCTTGCCACCAAGAAACTGACATGCACCTGAGGTGCTTTTTCTATCCATGTTGCAACCACCATAGTCTGAGTCTGAGTATCCCTTAAGATCGAAGCCTAAGCAACGAGGATACCAAAAGCCCAGCTTTGGATTACCCTTCAGGTACTTGAAGATTCGTTTAACAGTAGTAAGGTGTGATCCTTTGGGATCGACATACTCAGCCTCAGCAGAGGACATAACCACTGATTGCTGTTTCTTTGCACTCCAACACACTAGCTTGCCACCAATAAACTGACATGCACCTGAGGTGTTTTTTCTGTCCATGTTGCAACCAACATATTCTGAGTTTGAGTATCCCATAAGATCGAAGCCTGAATAGCGAGGATATCAAAAGCCCAGCGTTGGACTACCCTTCAGGTACCTGAAGATTTTGTAAAAACTAGAAGGGGGGTTGAATAGTTTCTTAAATTTACTTGTTAAAGGTTGGTTTTAAAAAATCCTTTTTCAAAAACTTAAGCTTGAGTATTTATGTGAAACCTTCTTATACACAATATGAACAAAGTATAGTGCAACTAAAATAATAATCACAAGTATAAAGAATAATGAATGTATGATGCAACTAAACTAATAATCACAAGTATAAAGAATAATGAATGTAAAGATATAAAGGAAGGAAAGATCAAACCAAACACCAATGATTTATAATGGTTCGGCAACAAAGATCACTCCTCGTTCCTACTCCACTCCTCGAGTACTCCTTACTCGAGAGTTCACTAATCAACAAGCTCTTTAAGGTGGAGAAACCGTACACAACGTCGCTTAACCAATTTCTGACTCTAAGCTAAAAGTCAAGCCCTAATCTTAGCTAGGACCAATCTACACCAATATACTTTGAGGACTAAGTATTAACCTTAATACATACACAACTTCCAAACAGACACAACTACTTGGATATTCACAATAATGACACAACAATGAATAAATAAGTTTGGATCTTCAATAGATCTTTGAGGTAGACACAACACTTCAAGAATGATAGTGTTCTTCTCTTTGCGCTTTGAGAGGAAAAGATGAGAGGAGAAAGATTCACTTCTAAACAAGTAGTAATCAAACAAATGATCAAGGATTGGAGTGATTTAAGAAGTATGAAAGAATCTGGAAATGTATGTGCAAAAGAGGTGGATTGAAAGTCTGAGAATGGTCCACTATTTATAAGACAAACATCCAACGGCTATATCTGCCCGCGGTTCTTTATTGGAGCCCGCGGTTCCTTATTGATAAGGAACCGCCATAGGCGCTAAGGAACCGCCAGCGTAGAGTCTGCTCCCTTTTGTCTTTTAGTGGATTGGTTCGAATCTGGGGATTAAAATATCTTGAAAGGGTATTCCAAACCAAGATAGAATATGCCATTTTCAATTTTCAAATTTTCAAATAATTAATTTAATAAAACATTTTCTTAAAAAGAAAGTTTAATAATAAAAATTTGTCACACTTAATGAAGAGTGAGTTTTAAGAAAAGATTAAATCCTTGATCACTTAATTAGGATAATTACTTGTTTGTTCATACCTTAAGTGGTAATAGTTGAAATGAAAAATACTTGAACTCAAGAATTCGTTTTTCATTGTTTTCGTAAATGCTTGTTTTTACATATTATCGTAATCAAAACAAAGTGAGACCGAAAAATGCATGTAACCTTTTTAGGCATCATTGCATTAACAATCTCCCCCTTTTTGATTCCGACAATCCATAAACTCAATCATCTAATAAAACAAGATTTTCGAAGACGATTTTATCATTTCTCCCCCTTTGTCAAAGCAAAAAGGTTGCAAAAGTCTTTAAAGAAGAAAAGAACCGGACTTTGTAGATGCTCCCCCTTGGTGCTTACTCCCCTTTGCTTGGGGAACCAAGGAATCGATATATGGTGACAAACTACATAGAAGGGTTAGTAGTAGAGAAGAGACACCCAACAAGATATAGCAAAGATCACAAAAAAAATAAGAAACAAAAGATCCAAGATAAGTCATGTTAAAAGAAAACATGATAAAAGATACAAGGAAATAAATCATGCAAAGACGTATGAGACACAAACACAAGCCAAAATAAAAAGCATAAATCTAATCATAGTTAAGCTAGAACCCTAAGATTTGCTTGAACTAGATGTCTTAAAGATAAGCAACCAATGCTTAGATAAAAGACAAGGTAGTGGCAGAAGGAGGTGGTGGTGGCTTGGTAGAGATCTCATAGTTATAGTAAAGAGGAGGTTTAACTAAGAGACTCTTGATGTAATTCAACTCTTCATAGATGTGAGCCATAGCAAGATGTTGATATTGACAACATTGACAATATGTTCCATGATGCATGACATTATCATGTGAAGGAGGTAGAACACTAAAGGCTAGTGGTGGAAGATAAGAAGTTCCACAATCAACATTCTTAGAAGGAGAAGAGATGTGATTTTGAGTGTTCTTGGGTGAATTGGGGTTGAAAGCAATTGGAGAGAATGGAGGAGAATCAAAGCTTTCATTTGGGGAATAAGACATTTTTATTTGAGAAAAAATGTAAAATGCTTAAGGTTAAATAGAGAAAGCCCAAGATAAATTTGGGGGTGGTCAAAGGGTTGAAACAAAGATTCCAAGAAGTGTTGGAACAAATTTGGAGTTTCAGGAAAACCCAAAAAGTAGAGTACTGGGCGCGGTTCCTTACCTCAGTCGGCGGTTCCTTATCACTGGGAACCGCGGTATCTATAAAGAACCGCCCACAGTGGGTTGAGTTTGGTGATGAGGGAGGATCTTCCAATTCAGCAAATCCTATTTTTCTAGTCTAACTAATCATGAGGATATGCTAAGAATAAAAGATAGACAAAGAAAACACATAATAGCTCACCAAACAAGGTTTAGACTAAAATACATAGATTTTTAATAAAATCAATGTAGGAGGTGTGTAGAACTAGACACAAGGTCATGACACAGTGATCCTCCATAGTTCTCTTTTGATCTTGCTATATTTTAGAGACCCATACATATGAATTATGTAAGCTCATTATGAACAGCAAGAAGCTATGAAAAACGTTTTTAGATTGAATTAGCAATGCAAAAACATTTCTCGACCGTTTTCGAAAGAACTTTTAGAATTTTGAAAAAGGGAAGAGAAGTTTTCCAAAAAGAGTGTATTATACTTAAGAGCTCAAAGAAAGAAAAGACTCAAAAGATAACTGATAAATTAGAATGAATAATTAAGGAATATGTTCCATTAAACCTAGACCTAGACGTAAGTAATTAAAAGGTTCCCTTTTAAGTGGCTTAGATATCGGCTAAGTTTTCTACCAAGGGTACCTTATCTATCGAAATGTTCCCCTTTTGAACATTATCCCTAAGAAAATGGTGGCGAATCTCTATGTGCTTAGTTCGCGAATGTTGCACGGGATTCTTGCTAAGGTCTATTACACCCTTGTTGTCGCACATGATGGGAACATCATCAAGAGAAATCCCGTAATCAACAAGCTCTTGCTTCATCCATAGAGCTTGTTGACAAGCTTTACCGGCACTCACATACTCGGCTTCCGTGGTGGATATAGCAAGAGCGGTTTGTTTCTTGGAGAACCAAGAAGTTAAACAACAACCCATGAAGGTACAAACTCCACTAGTGCTTTTCTGGTCCACATATTCTCCCACATGATCTGAGTCTGTGTAGACAATGGTTTCTACGCCGGTCCCTTTAGGATAACATAATCCTAAATGTATAGTGCCCTTAATGTATCGAAAGATACGCTTAACCGCTTCAAGGTGAGAGGTTTTAGGAGCCTCTTGGAAGTGAGCACAAAGGCAAACACTAAACATGATATCCAGTCGACTTACCGTTAGGTACAACAAACTACCAATCATACCTCTATATTTGGTGTTGTCTACCGACTCACAATCAACATCTACGGTGAGTTTAGTATCCGAGGCCATAGGGGTCTTCATTGGTCTAGAGTCTTCTAATCTAAATTTCTTTAGCATTTCTTTAACATACTTGGATTGATTAAAGAAAATCCCATCGTCCATTTGTTTAATTTAGAGTCCTAAAAAGAAGTTAAGTTCTCGCATCATACTCATTTCAAACTCGTCATGCATGATTTTGGCAAAGTCATGACATAATGATTGACAAGTTGAACCAATATAATGTCATCAACATATATTTGTACGATAATGAGGTGAGAACCTTTCTTCTTTGTAAAGAGTGTATTGTCTACCATCCCCATGGTATACTCATGTTTTACAAGAAACGCTTTAAGTCTATCATACCAAGCTTTGGGTGCTTGTTTGAGACCATTAAGAGCTTTCTTAAGCTTGTAAACATGATCCGGTTTCTCAAAATCAATGAAGCCAGGAGGTTGAGCCACATATACCTCCTCATTGACCAAGCCGTTAAGAAATGAACTCTTTACATCCATTTGTTGAAGCTTAAAGTCTAAATCACAAGCGTAAGCTAAGAGGATTCTAATGGATTCTAATATAGCTACGGGTGTGTATGTCTCATCATAATCAATACCTTCTTGTTGATTATATCCTTGAGCTATAAGTCTAGCCTTGTTACGAGACGCAACACCATTCTCATCTAACTTATTCCTATATATCCATTTGGTTCATATGATGGTCGAACTTCTAGGTGGAGGAACAAGTTCCCAAACATCAACTGCAATGAATTGATTTATTTCTTCTTGCATAGCGATGGCCCAACTCTCATCCATCAAAGCTTCTTTAACATTCTTTGGTTCAATCAAGGAGACAAAACAAAAGAAGTTACTTTGATTTTGGACTTGAGATCTTAGGGTCCTTTGATTTAATTCTCCTATGACGTTATCGAGAGCATGATCCTTAGGATCCTTAATGTTTACTCCCTTTTCAATACTAAGGTCTTCAGCTCCTATATTTCTAACATCTTTGGCATTAACTATGTCTATTTCATCTAAGTCATCATCTACCAAAGGTGGTGTCTTAGATGAAGGCGGGGTTTCATCAAATGTCACGTTAAGTGATTCTTCAATTACACCGAGGTTCTATTGAGGACTATGTAGGCTTTGCTAGTTTGAGAATAACCTAAAAAGATACCTTCATAAGACTTTGGGTCAAACTTTGTACGGTAATCTTTGGTGTTGAGAATGAAGCACTTGCTTCCAAACACCCTAAAGTATTCCAATGAGGGATTCTTACCTTTAAGAATCTCATAGGGGGTTCATTCCTAGAAAAGGTCGAATAAGAATTCGGGTGAGAATGTAAGTCGATGTGTCCACGACATTGCACCAAAATTTTTGAGGCAAAGATTGCTCATTTAACATCTTCCTACTCATCTCTTGGATGGTCCTATTCTTCCTTTCAACAACCCCATTTGATTGTTGAGTGCGATGAGCCGAGAAGTTATGGGTAATACCATGAGCTTCACAAAAGGCACCAAATTGCAGTTCATTATCAAATTCCCTACCATGATCCGTCCTAATAGAGACAATTGAACATCCTAGTTGATTTTAAATTCTTCGACTAAAGGCTTCGAAGTGATAGAAAGCTTCATTCTTAGACGCTAAAAATCTAGTCCAAGTGAATCTAGAGTAGTCGTCAACTATAATTAGGGTATAAAGGTTACCTCCATAACTCCGTATGGCGGAAGGTCCAAAGAGATCCATATGTAGGAGTTCTAAGCACCGAGAGGTCGAAACCAAATTCTTGGCTTTGTGACTTAAGTGAACTTGCTTCCCAATTTTGCAAGCATCACAAAAGTGACTATCAAACTTCATCTTGGGGAGATGTCTTACCAACTCCTTAGAGACTAAAGATTGAATTAAACGCATATCAGCGCGACCTAATCTCCTATGCCAAAGAGTAGAACTATCATCTAAAGTCGCTAGAAATAAGTTGTATTTTGACTTCCTATTAACCTTCATGACATAAAGCCTATGCTTTCTAAAATCTTTTCCAATGACTTTTCCATCTTTTACGATTTCACTTTCATATTCCAAAAAGATGACCTTACACTTATTGTCACAAATTCGATCTATACTTAGAAGGTTAAAACCTAAGTTATATACGTGATCTACGTTTTCTATAGTCATAGAGTCAAGAGAGACCGTACCTTTGCCAATGATATTACCACGTCGATTACTTGCGAATGTAACGTTACCTCCATCATATGCTTTGTAGTGTGAGACCAAACTTCGATTACCCGTCATGTGTTTAGAACAACCACTATCCTTAATCCACTCGTCGGGCTCTAGATCGATTCCCAAGCATATCTAGGTAACAACACGCAAGATCAAACATTTGGTCCCCAATATCTCATGGGTCCAAAATTGTTAGTTCCAAACATCCCTTGCATTTCGTTGGGATGCATGAATGAAGGAGACATTCCCCATGGGGAAAAGTATTGTTGTTGAAAATTATTCCAATTCATATGGCCATTTTGTTGTCCATAGTTTCTCCTAGATGTCTTTGATCTTGATCTAGCATTATTATTATTCCTCCTAGGTGTTGGAGTTTTACTTCTAGGTCGTGGTTTAGCCTGATCAACTTTTTTTGGCGTAGGTGTTATACTTCTAGGTTTAGATTCATTTTATACTCTTGGAGGAGTATATGTTTGTCTAGATAAGTTTCTAGTTCCCATCATAGGTTTACTCAAGGGCTTGTAGAATTTATCTAGAGTAGACTTTTCAATTATAGGTACTTTGACCTTGTTAATAACAATATGTTTTGGTCCTTCACCTAAAACTGACTTTTCAGAAAGTTCAGGATTATCACAAAAATCTTCTTCTGGACGCGGTTCCTTAGCTCCATCAGCGGTTTCATAGCGATAAGGAACCGCCCCATATATTGGAGCACCGCGTACAGGGGACTGTTTTTCTGAAAACCTAACTTGTTTTGGTTCACTAGTTGATGCTTCATTAGTGTTATATCCTAACCCAAGTCTTTCCTTAGAATGAATTTGTTTGTTTAACATATCATCAAGAGCATTAGTACCTCTCATGAATTTTTCAAGTCTAATGGAGGTGATCTTAAGGTTTTCATTTTCTTGTCAAAGGTTTTCACATTTTAAGCATCCTAGATCTATTTCTTTATTTTTCTCAAGTTTAGCTAATTTCTCTTTTAGCTCACTAATCTCGTTTTCAAGCTTAGTTCTAGTTGATTTTAGCACTTTGTTCTTTTCAATAAATTTTAGACTAAGCTTATGCAAGTTATTGTATTGACCTTCTAATTCACTATCATCTTGAGAAGAAATATTATTGCTATAATACTCGGTTTCGGAAAGTACCTCTTTAAAAGTGTGAGCCATGAGACACTTCTTATCTTTGGGGTTGTCATCAACATCTTCACAGCTATCGCTCCATGAACCTCTAACAAACGCCGTGTGGTTCTTGTCGCGTGAAAGCTTAGGACAGTCACCGATGAAATGATTTGGATCACCACATCTAAAGAATTTCCTATCACCTTTATCATCTTTGGCAAATCGGTTTTTGGAGAAGGGTTTCTTGTCGTTGTTTGGTTGCCTCACGTATTGACTTCGTCTTTTGAAGAACTTCTTAAAGTCTCTAACCGCCAAGGCATATTCCTCATCATCACTATCCGAGGAGCTTTCATGGTCACTTTGTGCCTTCTTGGCTTTGAGTGCAAGAGACTTTCTTTCGCTCTTAGTTTTTACCATTTCCGAGTCCTTCAAAATTATCATCTCACGAACCTTCAAGTTACCAATGAGTTCATCGAGTGATAATTTGGCGAGATCCTTTGATTCTTCAATCGCTGTGACTTTATCTCTCCATTTAGGATGCAACGCCCTAAGAAACTTCCTAACATTGTTCTTGCTAGAAAAACCTTCATCAAGTGCTTTTAGACTAGTAATAATAGTGTTAAATCTATCAAATGCACTATCTATGGTTTCATCTTCTAAGATGACAAATTGTTCATATTGTTGAACAAGAAGATCAATTTTACTTTCTTTGACTTGGCTATTTCCTTGTTGGGTTACTAAAAGAGTATTCCAAATATCTTTAGTGGTTTCACACATAAAAATCCTTTCGTACTCTTTCTTTGGTAAAGCATTATAAATCACCATTTTAGCCTCATTATTTTTAGCAAGTTTTCTTTTAGTATCATCATTAGCTTTGTCAAAAGTGACTATCTCCTTACTTTTAGAAACTTCATTATATTGAAATGGCAAAAAATCACCATTGGTAATAACATGCCAAAGATCTAAATCTTTTGATTTCACATAAGTCTCAAACCTATTTTTCCAATAAATAAAACTGTCGGTTTCAAAAAGAGGTGGTCTTTGCATGGATTTCCCATCTAGATACTTGTTGGAATCCATATATCGATTCATGTTTTAAGATACAATATATTTTTAAAAGTCTTGAGCAACCACGCTCTGATACCAATTGTAGAAACTAGAAGGGGGGATGAATAGTTTCTTAAATTTACTTGTTAAAGGTTGGTTTTAAAAAATCCTTTTTCAAAAACTTAAGCTTGAGTATTTATGTGAAACCTTCATATACACAATATGAACAAGATATAGTGCAACTAAACTAATAATCACAAGTATAAAGAATAATGAATGTATGATGCAACTAAACTAATAATCACAAGTATAAAGAATAATGAATGTAAAGAGATAAGGGAAGGAAAGATCAAACCAAACACCAAGGATTTATAGTGGTTCGACAAAGAAGCTCTCTCCTCGTTCCTACTCCACTCCTCGAGTACTCCTTACTCGAGAGTTCACTAATCAACAAGCTCCTTAAGGTAGAGAAACCGTACACAACGTCGCTTAACCAATTTCCGGCTCTAAGCTAAAAGTCAAGCCCTAATCTTAGCTAGGACCAATCTACACCAATATACTTTGAGGACTAAGTATTAATCTTAATACATACACAACTTCCAAATAGACACAACTACTTGGATCTTCACAATAATGACACAACAATGAATAAATAAGTTTGAATATTCAATGGATCTTTGAGGTAGACACATCACTTCAAGAATGATAGTGTTCTTCTTTTTGTACTTTGAGAGGAAAAGATGAGAGGAGAAAGACTCACTTCTAAACAAGTAGTAATCAAACAAATGATCAAGGATTTGAGTGATTTAAGAAGTATGAAAGAATCTGGAAATGTACGTGGAAAAGAGGTGGATTAAAAGTCTGAGAATGGTCCACTATTTATAAGACAAACATCCAACGGCTATATCTGCCCGCGGTTCCTTATTGGAGCCCGTGGTTCCTTATCGCTAAGGAACCGCCGGCGTAGAGTCCGATCCCTTTTGTCTTTTAGTGGATTGGTTCGAATCTGGGGATTAAAATATCCTAAAAGGATATTCCAAACCAAGATAGAATATGCCATTTTCAAATTTCAAATTTTCAAATAAGTAATTTAATAAAACATTTTCTTAAAAAGAAAGTTTAATAATAAAACCTTGTCACACTTAATAAAAAGTGAGTTTTAGGAAAAGATTAAATCCTTGATCACTTAATTAGGATAATTACTTGTTTGTTCATACTTTAAGTGATAATAGTTGAAATGAAAAATACTTGAACTCAAGAATTCGTTTTTCATTGTTTTCGTAAATGCTTGTTTTTACATACTGTCGTAATCAAAACAAAGTGAGACCGAAAAATGCAAGTAATGTTTTTAGGCATCATTGCATTAACAGATTCGTTTAGTAGCAGTAAGGTGTGATTCTTTGGGATCGGCCTGATATCTTGCACATAGAATCGTTGATAACTGAATATCAGGCCTAGTTGCTGTCAGGTAAATTAATGATCCAATCATACCCCTATAACGCGTTTGATTAACTGGTTTACTAGTAAGATCACGACCTAAGTTGTTTGGGGGAACCATATATAGGGGTGTTTACTGAAGCACACTCAGAGATATCATATTTATTGAGTATCTCTTTGGTCTATTTTTCTTGATAGACTAAGGTCCCTTTGTCCCCCTACTTGATTTGAAGTCCAAGAAAAAATGTAAACTCCCCCATTATACTCATTTTAAATTTCTTTGTCATGAATTTTTTAAAGCTTGTAGTCAGTCGGCCCGAATATGATGTCATCAATATATATCAGAACAAGCAAAACATGTTCCTTAGTTCTAAAGATAAACAAAGTGTTGTCTATCTTCCCCTGCCAAATTTATTCATTATCAGTGAAGAATATGGATAATCTTATGAATCAATAAGGTGGGTTGAAGGTTTCTAGAGAGAGAAAGTAGTGAGAGAAAGTGAGAGAGAAAATGTATGTATTTTATTAAATGAGATAAAACATTAACCAACAACTAACCCCTTTCCATGGTGGAAAGGGATATTTATATCCAAGCCACTAATGGGCTTGGGCCGACCCATGACAAGCCATTAACTACGAGCTATACAACATTAATAATATTGTGGAGTGACCGATACTTCTAAATATACGTTAAAAACGTATTTCTAACAATCTCCCCCTAAGGGAGGTCACTCCACGTTACACAGTTCTAAACCTAGCATACTATACTAAGTCTTCGTTCTTCAGCTTGTTGTCTTTTCTTTTTTTCTTTTTGTTGTGAATATGTTGATTTGATCTTTTAGGCTTTGGCTTGAGAGCATTGTTCTTTTGACCAATCACGTGCGATCTTTACCTTCTTGTGAATCTTGCCTCCTCGTGACTCCATGTTCCACACACTTATGTCTTTTGTTGAATTCTTGAAAGCTTCAGAGTTTGGTACAGCGGAAGACTTTATTTTGTACTTTCTTGAATTTTGCTGAACTTTGATGCAGAAAAATATAAGCATGTGGGAACGACTTCAGCTGGTACACCGTAACGCCACCGTCTTCACAGCAACATGATAAGACACAAATGAAATGGCTTAGAACATTTCATTCTAAATCGGTAGTGTTTTACCTCCGGTCGGTGAAGACCGTTGGACGATATTAGATATCGTACCTGTGACGGATAGTTTCAATTAAGTAACTTCCTGACAGGATTTCGCGGGTACCCATTCTCTTTATTCGACGATCACTAAGCTTGACTGCGAACATAAAGAGTGAATCACTTGGATAAATTATCCTTGTGATTGAAGCCGTCAATACATGAAACCTGGAACAAGTGAATTTCAATTAAGATTTTCACCATCGTTGCTTTCCAGTTATCACGAGCTTGATTCATAAAGAATCTTGCAAGTCACCTACCAAGTGCTGTTTGATGTTAACACTAGAAGGATTTCCACTCGTCACTGTGAACACTAAAGAGTGTCACTCTGAGCGTTCTGGCAAGATCATATGATAATGCATAGAGGCCTGGAACGAGTTTAAGTTCAATTAAGAATTAAACTACTGTTTCTTTCCAGTTTTTCACAAGATTGGTTCTTAAAGAACCGCACGTGTAACCTACCATGAGCTTGTTTGATGTTGGCTCAAGCAGGATTTCCATCTTCATTGTAATACTTGCGTATTACTCGGATGTTCTGGAAATATTACAAGAATACTGCGTAGGACTCATAAAAATCTCTTACTTTTCACAATGTGTGAGAAATCAAGGAATAAATGGAAAGTGTCCTAATGAGACTTTTGATGATCTCGTGGCTCTAGACTCGATAGTGCGTTTTGATTTAGTGAGCGATGGCTGGAGAGGAGTGCCACCTTTTCAATATCAGTCTATTCGGAGTGAATAAACCAATAGATAACGTGTTGATCTCCGTGTGATTAAAACAAATACCTTTTGAGAGATATTTGAGTTAGCTGGGAAGGGTTGTGCATTGCATCACTGGGTCCATGATGTCTTTCTTCAATATCAAGAATCATTAACAAATGATCTCAATAGCATATGTATTGACCCGGTTTCTGCCTAAAGTTGTAAGGAGGGCTTCTTTCTTTACACCCTTTATCTTTACATTTCTTTTTCATTCTTCAACCCCTTCAGTACTTACCAATACATCATTACTAGCACCTTGTTGTGATTGTTCCAGTGCTAGCATCAGTAATTAGTCGGTACTCTGCTACGTTTACAATCTTTCTCCATCTTTCCTAGGACTTCTAATTCTATCTAGGGAATTGTCCTTGGGAAGATACCATCGACTCTGATGAATCATTGGACTAATACCTATTCCTACCACCCTTTTGTCACCACATCCGTCGTGAATAAAGCGTGTTTTGGGAGAGTATAGTCACCATGAAAAATCCTTGAAAATCACTTAAGGTACTTGTGATATTGAAATCAAGAGTTTTGTACCTTAAGTGTTTTGTTCATCAAAAACGCTCCCCCTTAACACGTGCTTTACACATATTAAGTTGGATTATCATTAAGTCTTTTTCATCTTTTAGCCAAGTATCATTTAAGTCTCCTTAATCCCATTTTCTCCCCTTATCCAAAATGTTAACCACTAATATTTGGGATATTGAATGGATTAACCGGTCTTTGGGTAAAAAATGAAATCATTGTTTGGCCATAGAACCTATTAATGCTCCACCTTAAATTAATAAGGGTTAATTGTAGAGCTTTAGTATGATATATTTTGAAAGATTTAGAATCTCGTGAGAAATTCTTGAAAAATTATCATACCTTAACACTACATCAAGCCATAAAAGCACAATATTCACAAAATTTACATATTCACAATTAAAAACCAATATAGAGTGGACCTGAGATGTACGACCCATTAGATGGATCGTTGCAGTAACTTGTGGTGCACTCCATATGGTCTACCACCAACGAACCTTTCTAAGCTCCTCATCAATCTACGTTCCCGGAGCTTTTCATCAATCTTCTTGATCACATATGTCGCCATTTTCTGATAACCTGGATGTCAATCCTCAATCATTTCTGGTAATGACCCACCAGAATTAAGATGCTCCAATTTTCCTCTGACGTATATGAGAGTCCCATCACTGTATTTATAAAGCTCACCTACCCTCATAAACTTCATGATCCCACGACTGTTCATGTAGAAAATCCCGTAACTCGGAACGGTAATGCCGGTATAGGGACATCTTGTGACATGTTGAGGTAGAACTTGATTCATTGGACGGGTCAGGTTAAGCGTCCTTTGGTAGCTTTCAACTCCCAATTGAAGATCTTCAACTCGTTTCTTGATAACAACGCATCGTGTGAACATACGAAGTGCTGTATTCAAGGCAATGATTTCTTCACGAGTAAGATGGGTAAGTTGATCACGGGTCATCATAAGCAACATGCCTTCGATATCTTCAAGGCGAATGATAGAAAAATCTCCCTGTTGTATTGCGTATTCTCTGTCATCCTCCCTTTTTAGACGAATCTCCGTCACATGATGATAGCCATTCTTGGCTTCATTTTCAGTCCCAAAATACTTGAGATGCGAATATCGGATTTGACAATACTTCCTGAATTGGCTAAGCAGCAACCTCTGTACGCCCTTCAGACTCGCTCGTCCCAATGTGATACACCTATAACATCATACATATCATAATTACGATTTACCTTTGGGACCCAGAGTCGGTTTACCTTTTCCTCGATCCAGGGTATTGTCCCCCAATTAGCAGCTTTCAACAAGGTCAGGGAGGTTGCGTACTTTGATGATCCCTTGAGGAGATAATCAAGATCATAGGTGACAAAGAAGTCAAGAGAAATTTGATTATCTTGAGAGGGATCAAGTGGAGGTGGAGCTCTTTCTGACTCATGAAGGCCTGGCCTTTGAACGGTATTGAGAGCGTTCAGGACCTCGTCAGCATAATACTCGTACTCCATGCGGCTTAACCTGGTTTTGGCGCGAATTCTCTTGTCCTTTAGCGCTCTCTTCACCAAAGACGGAGTGACCGAAGATTTGAACTCATGAGCCAAAAATGCACACAAGTCTATCGGACTACGGATACGGAGATATAGAACATCTCTATCAGCGTCTGTGATTGGATCATATTTAGCAGCTGCCGTGATCCAGGCTTGTGGCGGTGCAGTTTCATCAATCTCCAATGTATCCGCCCAGTCCCGTGTGCTAGACTCGGGAATAGTAGATTGTGGTTCTTTTTGGAGAGGAGTAGAGACTTGAACACTTGCTGGTTCTGATTCAGGCATTTTGGCGGTGTCATGAACAGGCGAGTGTTGTGCAGATGCAGGTTCAGTTACTGATTCTGCAATCACAGGAGCAACAAAAGAACTAACAGGATTAGTGGTAACAGGTATAGAAACAGAAACAGATGTACCGGGAATCGATGACGCAGTGGCAGCATTCACATCATGGCGCCACTTGGTTCGTCCTGACTCCGTAGAGGTGGACTTTTCCTTTCGCGCAGCATCTTTCTGAGACTTGGTACCAGACTTGGATGGTTTCTTTTTGCTGGCAACCTTGTCCCCCGTTTCAGGCTGATCATGTTTACCACCATCATCCTCATCATCATCCCCATTGCTACCCTTATCACTCTCCTTATTTTGATCATCACCATCACCATCATCATCATCATCACCATCATCATCATCATCACCATCATCATCATCATCACCTTTGTCATCACCATCATCATCATCATCTTCTTCTTCTTCACCATCATCCTCCTCTTGTTCACTATCTTCCTTTTCCTCCTCAGCCAAAATGTGGTAAGGTACCACACTTCCAAACATCTTAAACAACCGATCATCCTCAAAAATAGCTTCATTGAGTGCTTTGTAGAGTGTCCGCTGAACTTTAGACTTGTCAAAAGATCCAACTTCCTTCATGCGAGCTTTGAGGATCTTCTTTAATTCAAAATCCGTTAAGTCATATGCAATTTTGTAGGCGGATTCGGAAGGGTTGGACGACTTGATCATCAAGTTATCAGCCGCAAGTTTCCTCATCTCATCACGCAGCTTTGGCATAAGGGCCTCAACAGATTCATTCACTCTCTCTAAAATAGAAGCTTCAAGTAATTCTTTCTGCTGCTTATATTTATCCTTTATAGCTCGAAGTCTCGTAAGTCGTGCTTCACTCTTTTCAGCTTCAGCCTGTTTGACCTGAGAAAGTTCTTCTGCATGAGCTTTACGTGTCAATTCCATCTCTGCAGTGAACTTAGCTATCATCTCTTCTTGGGCTTTCTTGGATGCCTCTTCACTTTGCATTCGTCGAAATAGCTCTTCTCGAAGTTTATCCATCTCTTTTCTTTGACTGTCCGTGTGTTTATCCAACATTTCTGCCATTACGAATGCAGCCATTGAAGATGGTACAGAGCTACTCTGGGATGGTTGAAGAGGCACGATTGTGATTATAGTACTCATGACGGAGGTAGGTGGAGGTGGAGGGAATGGTGTTGGCACCGGTCGTGTTGGTAAAGTCTGGATTGGTGGAGGTTGAGTTACGAGAGGTTGTGTGGTCACAATGATTGTTGTAGCATCGGACTCCTTCTCATCACTTACTGAATCAGCAATGGATGTCTCCTTCGATGCTGAGTATCGTTCGGGTGATTCAAACTCACTAATCTCATGTGGCTCCTCGTATTCTTCTTCAACATCCATATGTGCACCCGAACCACTACCGCCAGTGTCTCTCCTACTCTTTTCAATAGCCATCTTCATTAACTTTTTCTTAGTCTTTTGAGTTAGCTCGAGAGTAGGATCGTCATCAACATCTTCTTCATCGTGAAGAACAAGCTCGTCAGCCGTTCTCTTACCCTTCTTAGCCTCAGTCTTTTTCTTCTTGGTTTTGGGTTTAGATAAAACAACTGTTTGCTTGCGTTTACCTTTGCCTTTGACTGTAGTTGAGGAAACGTCCCCCGTCTGAACTTTTTCTCGCTGTTTTCTAATTTCTATTAGCATTTTCTTTTAATCATCAGAAGCTAGAGTTGTGTCTGTCAGAAGATAACTAGGAACAGGACCAGGATTAACAGCACCAGAGGATCCTTCATGCCTTAGGTCCACAATGTCATCAGCCTCTTCAGTGTGGTGACGGCTTCCTGCACGCTTGTCAATAGAAGCATCATTCTTCATAAAATAATGAATTATAAGCTTGATAAACCGAGGGTAAGGAAAGACATTAGCCTTCAGCTTCTTGTTTTGGAAGAGTTGAAGTTAAACTCTTCCCACAACAAGGATGCATAATCTGTATTTAATCCTTTGTACATTCCATAGAAGATGTTCATAATTGGACCACGCACAGCATCATGCCCAGTTGTTTTAGGTGTAAGACATCTACTGAGGATACCAAAGATAGCTCTCCAAGGTTGACCCACTTTGGCGGTGGTAAAATCTGACACTACTCGTATGTCAGGACATCCAAGAGCACGGAACATCTCCAAGAGTTTGTCTTTGGTAGGGTTCCTTGAAAATGACAAACCCTTAGGTGTATCCCGAATTCCAAATATCCTGCGGAAGTCTGAAGTGGTGAGTGTCTGTTGCTAGTTGTCGAGGGAGAAGGTGATTTTGTTTGAAGTACTTTCCTTGGTAGCCCAGAATTCGTACATGTAAACAAATAGCACCGAAGCAGTACTCCTTAAAGCATTCTTGAAGTGAGAGTGGTCAAGGATTGCTGAGGCGACTTTGAATCCATGGTGAGTGGATTGAGAAACTTCCTTCAGTCGGTAGTTGTTTGGTATGAACTTTAGGTCTTTTGCCTCGGCAATTGCGTCTGCTCTAGCATTTTGGAGTTCTTGCACGGTTGGATTAGTCATGGTTTCTGCTTAAGATAAGACATAAAAGGTTGATATACAAAAAAATATATATACCATCATCAAGTAATTATAGCAAGCAAACAATTATCAATCCAACACTCCTTCGTTCGGAACTACTTCGTTGGGAACTCCTTCGTTCGGAACTCTTTCGTTCGGAACTCCTTCGTTCGGAACTCATTCGTTCGGAACACCTTTGTTCGGAAGTCATTCGTTCGGAACACCTTCGTTCGGAAGTCATTCGTTCGGAACACCTTCGTTCGGAAGTTGTTCGTTCGGAACACCTTCGTTCGGAAGTTGTTCGTTCGGAACACCTTCGTTCGGAAGTTGTTCGTTCGGAACACCTTCGTTCGGAAGTCGTTCGTTCGGAACACCTTCGTTCGGAAGTCGTTCGTTCAGAACACCTTCGTTCGGAAGTCATTCGTTCGGAACACCTTCGTTCGGATGTCATTCGTTCGGAACACCTTCGTTCGGAAGTTGTTCGTTCGGAACACCTTCGTTCGGAAGTCATTCGTTCGGAACACCTTCGTTCGGAAGTCATTCGTTCGGAATTCGTTTGTTCGGAACACCTTTGTTCGGAAGTTGTTCGTTCGGAACACCTTTGTTCGGAAGTCATTCGTTCGGAACATTCGTTCGGAAGTTTTAAATCCGTGTTCATTTGGAATGCACTAAAATCGTTCTATCATGAATTATTCTAATAACATTCGTGTGTTTTAAGGCATTCTAAGACAACAATAATCGTTCTAATGCTAATCCGAGCCAAACCCAGCTAAATCCCCTAATCAATGTGACCTAATTAAAGCATACCCCCTAATTTGATTAATTTAATTAAAACGACTTAATTAAGTGGATTAAGGAAAGAATTAAACGAATTAGAGATTAAGAAATTGATGAGTGTACCTTATGGATCGAATGAAACGGATTATCTGATTAGAAAACCTGATGTTTGTGAGCTTTGTGTGTGTGTTTGTGTGTGTTAATGGCGTCCACGAAGAGAATAGAAAGAAGAAAAGAGAAAAAGGGAAAGATACAGGGGGGGGGGGTTGACTTAGGTCAAAAAAATTTATAACTTTTTTCTTTTTGCTAGTTTTAGTCCCCCAACTTTTTGTTTTTCTTTTCTTTTCCTTTTCTTTTCGTTTCTAATCACTAACCGTCGTTAAACTTAACCACCTTTACCTATCTTAGCGATCACACAAACTTAAATATGCACGAAAAATCACGAACGAATACAAGACGAATACTAAAGCAATTCCATTCATTAACCATTTAGCCAATTAATTTTCCTCAAACACTTTAGAAAACCTTTTTGATTATGAAGACTATTTAATATTTTCTCCCCCTTAAACGATGACCCGTTTTCTATTGAAAGAGCTGTAGTCATTGTTTAACGAGTCAAATGTTGATGAAACATTTTCCAATTAATGTCTTGAAAAGATTGATTCGTGGTGGCAATAAGATTTCTCTTATTTAGACAAATTAATGCACTGAGACGTACACTAACTCGTGTTAGACCAAGTTATAAAGTAAACTTGATCCCTTTGCATGATTTGGCTTGTAAATCATGCCCGAGAAAATTAATTCCCGTTGTGAGCCAACGTTTTCCAAGGAAATACGTGACTTTAATGCGAAAAACGGGTTGCAGTCTGAAATAACTACAAGCCATAATGGGCATGTTTTAAAAATGTACAACTTTTATACGGACTCTATTTATGGCACCGTGTCAATATTGATCGACATTTCTAAAGCCGTAAATATTACCGTACTAAAAGACATGCCCGATTTAAAAAAACGAAAAATATTTTTGGATTTTCTTGATTTTATATTTTTTATGGTTTTTCTTGGTTTTATATTTTTTTATGGTTTTTCTTGGTTTTATATTTTTGTATTTTTCTTTTTGTGGTTTATATATATACGATAATATACATGATCACGAACAAAGGATACGCATGAATAGTTTACCACCACTATTCTGCTGATTCTTCTGCCAACTCTTTGAGAGTCGCTGGAGAGAATGATTTCATGCCAAGCTTGTCGATCAAAAACTCGATTCGTCCTCGATCTAAGGCTTTGGCGAACATATCTGCCAGCTGATACTCAGTGGTGACAAAATACAGCTCGATCACTCCGTTTTCCACTTACTCTTTAATGAAATGGTAGCGAATGTCGTTTTGCTTTGCCCGGGAGTGTTGAACGTAGTTGCAACAAAGGGCAATGGTGCTCTTGTTGTCACAATACATCGGGATTTTGTTGAATCCCAAACCGTAGTCAATTAGTTGTGATCTCATCCAAAGGACTTGAGCACAACAACCAGACATGGCAATGTATTCAGCCTCCGTGCTAGAAATTGCAGCGCTTTTCTGCCTTTTTGAAGACCAACTAATCAATCTGTCTCCAAGGAGTTGCACAGACCCAGAAGTGCTACACCTCGTGCCTTGACACCCAGCATGATCGGCATCTGCGTATGAT
This sequence comes from Glebionis coronaria, assembly GCA_025667525.1. Lineage (NCBI taxonomy): Eukaryota > Viridiplantae > Streptophyta > Magnoliopsida > Asterales > Asteraceae > Glebionis > Glebionis coronaria. Next base: position 170,929,700 of record CM046877.1, on the reverse strand, counting down.
ATTAAAGCAATAGAGGAATCTTTTGGATACCATAGACCACGATGAAGTGTTCCTTTGAGATACCGAAAGATCCTTTTAACAACATGTAGGTGCTTTTCGGTAGGCCGAGCGTGATACCGGGCACACATGCATACGGAAAATTGCAAATCAGGCATGCTAGCAGTCAGATAGAGAAGGGTGCCGATCATCCCACGATAGAGTTTTGGATCGACAATAGTCCCATTCCTATCTTCATCTAACTTGGATTTCTCCACCATTGGAGTGTCCACGGGGTTACAATTTTCAAAGTTATATTTCTTTAAAGATTCTAGAGCATATTTGGATTGATTAATAAAGATGCCTCTGGGATTCTGAGAAATTTGTAATCCTAAGAAAAATGAAAATTTTCCCATCATTGACATCTGAAAGCGTGTGGACATTATCTTCTCAAAGCGATTTGACAATTCTATGTTAGAGGCAGCAAATATTATATCATCAACATAAATTTGTACCAGTATCATGTCGTTGTCCTCCTTGAGAGTGAATAGAGTGGGGTCCACCTTGCCTTTGGAGAAGCCTTCCGAAATGAGATATGTTGAAAGGAGATCATACCACGCGCGTGGATCTTGTTTCAACCCATAGAGAGCCTTCTTAAGCTTGTACACATGATTAGGAAACTCCGTGCTAACGAACCCATCCGGCTGACTAACATAGACTTCTTCCTTTAGTTCACCATTCAAAAATGCCGTCTTCACATCCATTTAATAGACGATCATGTTCATATGAGCAGCATACGCAAGGAATAGTCTAATAGCCTCCAATCTTTCAACAGGAGTAAAAGATTCTTCAAAGTCGATACCCACGGCTTGTTTGTATCCTCTAGCAACCAATCTAGCCTTATTCTTCAGGACTCCACCCATCTCATCGAGTTTAACCTTATAAACCCACAACAAAGTAAGGATGTTAACCGTGTTAGGGAGAGGAACTAATTCCCATACTTCAAGTCTTTGGAATTCATTTAGTTCCTCTTGCATGGCTTCAATCCAAGATGATTGAGTCATAGCATGTTGCCAGTTTTTAGGTTCAACTTCGGAGAGAAATGCATCAAAATAGCAATAGAGTGCACTCTCTTGTAATTGATGGCGTGTAGAGACTGGTCGATCGAGACCTCCAATAACATTCCTAATTGGGTGATCTTTTGTCCATTTGGTGTTGTGATTTTCAATCCGTGGTGGTCTGGAGTGAACAATTGTAGGAGCTTCTTCTGAGGTAGACGCAGCTGAAGGGTTTTCAGGTATCGGTATACCAAAGAAAGGAATCTCGTGTAGGTGAGCATATTCCAAATCGTGATCAATAGAATCCTCTTCAACATCATTAGGCACAAGTAAGGGTGAAGATTCAGGTGTAGTTTGAGAATTACTTGGTAAAGGTGCATCCGGTTCAATGTTAATTGAAGATGCATTTGATAAAGCTTCATTAGCTTGAGCAACAACTTCAGGGATTGGAGCTATCACTACAGGTGCTGGAACTTCATCACTTGGGGGATCAAAGAATTCAACAAACAATGGTTGAAATAGTTTATCCCACTCGGGCCTTCTAGGTGGTAAGAATGATGTAGAAGTAGGATTATTGGGAACTAATCCGGAACTAATAGCACCGGTTCCCATCTCGTGAAGCGCGGGTTCAGAGCTGCGTTGCTCAGAAGCCAACGCTGTCAACTCATCAAAATCTGCGTCCATAGTTTCTACTATCTTACCAAGACGACGGTTGTAAATCCGGTATGCTTTCTTGGAGGGTGAGTAACCAATGAAAATACCTATATCGGCTTTCGGTTGAAGTTTGCCCAAGTTCTCACTATTAATGTTTGGATAACAAAGAGCACCAAACACATGAAAGAATGAAACATCGGGTTTACGATCATGTAGAAGCTCGTAAGGTGTTTTTCCATGGCGTTTCTGAATGATAGAGCGGTTTTGGGTGAAACATGTAGTAGATACAGCTTCTGCCCACAAGAATAATGGAGCGTTCGCATAAATCAGCATAGTCCTAGCAGCTTCCATAAGCGTACGATTCCGTCTTTCAACGACACCATTTTGTTGTGGAGTACGTGCAGCGGATGTTTCATGTGAAATACCAACTTCTTCATAGTAATCACGAAGAGTCTGGTTGACAAACTCTGTTCCATTATCTATACGAATACGGCGGACAGTAGTATTTAAACGTACCTGAATGAATTTCAGAAAAGTGATGATAGCCTTCGGTGCTTCATCCTTTGTACGTAGAAATCTAACCCATGTAAACCTGGAGAAATCATCCACAATAACAAGGATGAATTTCTTACCACTCACACTTTCGGTTCGCATTGGCCCACAAAGATCCATATGCAAAAGATGAAGTTTTTCTTGATTGGTGTCTTTAGCTTTGGACTTGTATGATTTCTTGGGGATTTTCCCCCTTGAACACGCGGAACATAAATGGTCCTTGTGAAATTTGAGCTTTGGAGGACCACGAACTAATTCATTTTTAGCCAAATGATTAATAACATCAAAGTTGAGATGAGATAATCTGTGATGCCATAACCATGACTTGGTCTTAGATGCTTTGGAGAGAAGACATATTGGAGAGGCAGCCATCATGTCTTGTAGGGACAAAGTATAAAGATTTGCACCACAAGACCCCTTCAACAAGTCTTTTCCTTCCAAGTTGCGGATGAAACAAGTATGTTGTCGAAAAGCAACCTCTAGGTTGGAATCACAAAACTATCCTACTGAAAATAAATTATGACCAAGACCTTCTACATAGTATACCCTCGAAATCGTAATATTTCCAATCTGATATTCACCATACCCCATTATCTTTGCAATATGATCATTACCGAATTTAACCGTTCCAAGAAACTTGCTGACAAAATTTCGGAGCATCGAGCGATCTCCGGTCATATGCTTTGAGCAACCGGAGTCCAAATACCAGAGGATGATTTGGACCACCTGAAAATATCACCAGACGAGGACAATGTATAGGTTTCGGAATCTGAATGTTCCTTATTATTAGCAGGTACAGATTTAATGATCTTAGATTTGCTAACCTTAGGTTTCTTAGATTTCCTAGCCTTCTTCCTAGTTGGTGGTGTAGATTCAAGTTGGCTTAAATCCTGAGGTATTTCTTTACTGATAGGCACTATAGTGGGGGCTGACCTAATTAAAGGGCGCGGTTTCCATACTTTAGTGCTAGTGTGCCTAATTAAAGGAGGCTGAGACCTAACCTCAATGGATGCATTCCTAGTTAAAGGGCACATTTTTCCATCTAATGTAAAGGTCCTACCAATGGGACGCCATTGCCATCCAACTTGGGTACGAGTTCTCCCAGTTGGCTTCCATTCAAGATCATTCCTAATGGCATTCATTTCATTCACATGATCAATAAGACACAAATCATGACGTTGGGAAAACATGCATTCATTATAATTCAAACATTTCAAATTAGAATTCACAAATGGTTTAGGCTTCTGCACAGGCGCAGAGCTTTTAGTCTTAGCAACATAATTCTTTTTATTTAAATCTGACATAACATTCCTAGGGTGAGCTTCTACTTTCTTCTTGATGGTACTACTAGTGGAGGGCTTGATCTTATCTTTCTTAAATGGCGATCCTTTAGCCTTAGTAGACTCTTTTAATCCTGTAGAAGGCAAAGTGGGAACATTAGCAACAGATTTTAAAGGTGCCTTAGTTGATGGTGCCAATGACGGTTTTGCTCCTGGGGTCTTATTGAATGGAGTTACAGCAATGGGTCGATTAGTGAGTAGTATAGAACCCGGTCTACCTATATATTGCAAATATGCTAAGCAATATTGAACTCGTTGAATATATGCATGAGCTGAATAATAGTAACTGCTTGAGGGATCTAACGCATACAAATAATCTAAAATATCCCTAACAAGGTCCACGTGCTTAATTGCATTCATCATATAAACATCGTAAGTATCCGGATTTTGCTTATGGCGCGGGTTCTTATAGAGCACTACTGAATTGGTTGATGGAGCACTAGAGGACGGTGCAGAGTTGGTAGCTAAGTTATTAACAACTTCTTGTCGGGTGAGAAGAAGTGTCTCCTTTAACTCGGCCAAAACCATGTTTTTGTCAATGAGCTGGATATTTAAGTCAGAGATTTCCTCACACTTTTGGTTCAGTTGTTCAACATAAGATTGTTGCTGTGCTGTATTAAAAGCTAAGCGTTCTTCTATTGAACCATAAAGAGTGGATAGTCCCTGTCTTGCCCGATCCATCTCCCCTAGAATAGACGAAAGTCTAATTTCTAAGTCCTGGTTTTTAGACTCTGCAGCCTCTAGTTCCAATTTTAGTGTTTCATTCGATGACACATCTCTCTTTAATCTCATAATCTCTTCCTCTAATGCCTTAACTATCTCAGTCATCTTGTCACTCGTCTCAACATTGTTTTCACAACCATTTGTTATCAAAAGATCCTCATTTTGAGTTTGTTGTTTTAATTCTAAATATATACAATTTTGTTCAAGTTGATTAAAGCGTTTTGTAAGTAAATTGTAAGAATCTTGAAGCTTTAAAAATTCAGCGTTAGACTTGTGACAAGAATGATTATCTACCTCATATACAGTATCAGCAACATTTACAGAGAGATCATGCACATCATCACATATATTCACAGCATCAAAGTTATTCATAGCGGATGTAAGCTCATTCGAATAATTAACATTCACAGTAGTAAGCACATCACACGAAATTACTTGGGACAAGAATCGGTCATATTTGGATAAAATCTTTTCCTTTTCAATTAATTGTAGTTCGTAAGCGGTGTCCATTTCATAAAACACTTTTTGAACTTCTTTAATTTCAAACTCGATATTTTCCGAAAGAGATGCAAAACTTCCTTTTAGACTTTCGACCAACGGATTGATCTCATTCTTAAACACCTCGTTCATGTGTTCGAAAGCCCATTCTTCGGCGTTTATGCCATTTGAAGTCGTACATTCCCGGATGACCTTGTCAAAACTAGCAAAGTATTGATTAATCTCTTGCAAGTTTATCGATACAGTGCTAACAGGTGGAAGATCCTTTGGAATTTCCTTAGGTTCTTCCATTTTGACAAGTGTAGGAAGTGTACTAGGGTTTTCTTCATTTAACATGTAGGTTGGTGCTGTGATGAGATCTTTATCCATATGGAAGCGAATTCTAAAGTCAGTTTTTGCAAGCTCCTGATTCATTTTAAAATAATCACACTGGGGATATTTTGCAAAGTTGTATGACCGATTCTCATCAACTAGATCCTTATTTGTGCGATCCTCGAAAATAACAATCGGATCTAAGACCAATCCTAATTGGGTTGCATTATAAAGTCTTGGACAATGGATAAAAGCTTGTCTTGCATATCGTGGGTTAGGGGGAAGGTCTTTTTGACGCGATAAGTTAAATTCTCTAAACGATGCGTCAAATAAGTGCACTAGTTGAGAGGCAGCGTATTGCCTTAAAAGCAAATAATCTAAACTTCTAATCTTATTAGCCGCATTAATTTCCATTTCATTCTTTCTAGACTCGAGTAATTCAAAATCCGTTTGAAGTTTGTGAAAATTAGTGACCACTAACTCTTTTTCTTTAAGTTCGTTGGAAAGATCTGCTCTTAAGGTTTCAATTTCTTGCAAATGACCCATTTGTTTGTTTCAAAAATGATCATATTCTGGATTTGTTAGAACATTGGATGAAGGAACTAATTCCAAAGTTTGAACTTTTTCGTTGTACAAGGCAAGCTCAGCAGACAAATTCTTATTCTTAGCTAGGGTTTCTAAGAGTGCAGTATTCATTTGGCTAAGTAATTTTGCAGGAACCATGACCAAATCTTGTTGAGCAGGAATATGCATATGCGAAATGGCTCCCAGTTGTGATTCACTCAAAGTCTGGGGACTCACATTGATATTACTATCATTGATTGTCTCCTCATTTGAAATACTCACCACCGAAGACTCATTCGGATCAGCACCCTCTTGCCCAACTTGATGTGGTTGAATACTAGTATCAGTGGTATCAGTAAGTACCTCAGATTTTTTATCTGACCCAAAGCTAGAGATGGTTGCCATAAGAGCTGCCTGAGCAGATTGAAGATCATCACAGTCTGAATCGTAAGCATCCAGATCATCTGCTTGGTATGCTGCATTCTGTGTAGTGAGAACTTCTTGTTCCGCAATCCCTGGATCAACAAGAAATGCAAGCTCCTCTTCATCAAGTTCTTGTCCTTGTGCCTGAGCGTTCACCAAATAAATCTTCTCTACAAACCATTGACCATCCCTTCTCCTCTTGGGTTTTGTGCAATCCATGGACATGTGACCTTCTTCCTTACAGTTGTAGCATGTAATCATTCTCAACTTGCCTGTGGAATTAGCCCGTGGAGGAGTGTTGACCATTGGAGCAGGATTGGCCATGCGTGCATTGGTGGTTGATGTAGTGGGTCTCCCCTGATAAGGTTGAATAGGTTGAACCATTACCCTGCCATTCTCAATAGTAGCTTGTTGTCGAGAATTGGATGAATTCCTCAGCTGATTGTTAGTAGGAGCTGGTCCTCTAAATCCTCGTTTGCTCAATGTCCTTGTGAGATAAGCAGACATAGTGGCTAACACTTCAACTGGGTCAGTTCCTTGTTTGAATTCAGGAATGGGAACTTCATCATTATCATAATACATTGCTTGGTCTTGTTGAGAGGCATAAGCACTAGAAGGAATACTCATGTGGTCAGAATAGCTTGATGGATATGCTGCATTTTCTTGATAAGAAGAGTATGATGACTGAGCATAAGGTGCAATGCTTGCTGGTGAATATGGGTGAGGTTGTGAGGCATATTGTGATGCTTGTGGTTCTCTCTGAGACGAAGGTGCATTAAACCGATATTGTTGCTGATGAGAAGTGGGTGGTTGCGGTAGAATCGAATATTGGGGGAAGCTTGGAGTAATGTACGGTGATGGATGATAGGCTTGGTGTCCCATGATATAAGGAGTGTTGTTGTATGACAAGCTTGGTTGATTTACCATCAACGCTAATGAATCAGGGTACATACCTCGAGGCGAACGGTGCATGATCACGTGTTTCTCATGCTGCTGAAGAAAAGCATAAAGTTGATCCAAATTTCACTTATGCAAATCCCTGGTTAACTTAACATCGGTAATATACTCACCCCATTCAGCTTGAGGTAAAGTATTCAAAAACTTGGTGTTAACCTGGAATGGAGCAATCACGAGATTGTATACATTTAAATCATTCATGAGAGTAGTGAATCTGAAGTAGTAGTCGTGAAGCGTTTCCCCTGGACTGTACGTGAACCTATCAAACAGATCATACAACTGACATTCCCGTTCCTGTTTAGTAAGAGACGTACCTTGTAGCAAAACCTTTAGACGTTCCCATAAATCCTTTGCAACCGTATATTGACTTACCATTCGATAGATGTCATGTGGAAGAGCTTGGAGAATGGTTTGAAGAGCCTTTTCATCTGCATCGGCAACAAGTTGTTGAGCTGGCGTAAGTTCTTCAAACTCTCGTGTTCGAGTCACATTGTTAACAACGATGGTACCATAATCAAGTGGACCATTTAGAATTGACTTGACCATAAGCCTCCCATATGTCGGTTTTCCCTTAATGTATGACATCATACGGCCTTGCCATGCTTCAAAGACTTCTTTAATGAGCATTGGAGGGCGATTATCCGTTCTTGTAATGACGAAAATATCCGTAAGTGATGTCATTTGAGGCATTAATGAATTTGGATTCATTTTGATCACTTTAAAGAGACAAAGATTATCGGTTGATCGAGCAGTGAAGTAAAGTTGTGAGTTGTGTTGAGTTTTTGTGTAAGAAACCAAGATTAAATCCTCTAAAAATCGTCGAAAAAACAAGTAAAATATCCCTTGGTTCGGAACAATTGTTGATTCGGAAGAAATTGGTTCGGAACTTCCTTGATCCGGAACAGTGTTGATTCGGAAGAATTCGGTTCGGAACTTCTTTGATCCAGAACAGTTGTTGATTCGGAAGATTTGGTTCGGAACTTCTTTGGTCCGGAGTTGTTGGTTCGGAAATATTGGTTCGGAACTTCTTTGATCCGGAACTGATGGTTCGGAAGATATTGGTTCGGAACTTCTTTGATCCAGAACTGTTGGTTCGGAAGAAATTGGTTCGGAACTTCTTTGATCCGGAACTGTTGGTTCGGAAGATATTGGTTCGGAACTTCTTTGATCCGGAACTTTTGGTTCGGAAGATATTGGTTCGGAACTTACTGGAAAAAGGCTGGTTCGTGTGTTTAACAGTCGACTAAATATATTAAGAACAAACCCAGATTTTTACCAAATTACCCAAAAAGTTTTGTGATTTCTACTAAAAGAAGTAAAACCCAATACTTATCTACTAATCCCAACAACAAAATCACCAAAAACTTCAAGAATCAAGATAGATTTTCCTAAAAAACACTAATACAATCAAAAACTAAAGAACAACACAAATCATTACCTTAAATCACCCCATGGCTCTTGATACCAATTGAAGAATATGGATAATCTTATGAATCAATAAGGTGGGTTGAAGGTTTCTAGAGAGAGAAAGTAGTGAGAGAAAGTGAGAGAGAAAATGTGTGTATTTTATTAAATGAGATAAAACATTAACCAACAACCAACCCCTTTCCATGGTGGAAAGGGGAATTTATATCCAAGCCACTAATGGGCTTGGGCCACCCATGACAAGCCATTAACTACGAGCTATACAACATTAATAATATTGTGGAGTGACTGATACTTCTAAATATACGTTAAAAACGTATTTCTAACAATCAGGAAGGTAGAGAAAGTTTCATACCATGCTCTAGGTGCTTGTTTAAGTCCATATAGAGTTTTTTTCTAATTTGGAGACATGGTTGGGAAACTCAGAACTCTCAAAACCAGGAGGTTGAGCTACATAAACTTCTTTAGTGATCTTTCCACTCAGGAAGGAACTTTTCACGTCCATTTGAAACACTTTGAAGTTCAAGTAAGTGGCATAGGCAAGGAAGATCCTGATGGATTCCATTCTTTCTATAAAGGAATAGGTCTCTTCATAGTCAATACCTTCTAATTGACCACACCCTAGAACAACAAGCCTAGCCTTGTTTTTTTATAACAGTTACACTTTCATTAGACTTGTTTTTAACACCTATTTTGTGCCAATAGCTGATTTCCCCCAAGGGAGAGGAACTAGTTTCCATACTTTGTTCCTAAGGAACTGGTAGAGTTCTTCTTGCATAGCCTTAACCCATCCTGGATGTTTCATGGCCTCTGAAACCTTTTTAGGTTCTGATCTCAGAGAGAGAGAGAGAGTCTACAAACAGACATTCATGGATTGAGGCAACAGAGAGTTGAGCAGCCTGACTGTGAGTGAGCATCCCCTCAGATATATCACCAATTATATTTACAAGCTCTAGATGTTGATGTCCTGACCATCTGTCTAGAGGACGTAGATTAGATCTTGTAGATAACTAATGATTATTAGGGTCTTGTTTCTCAGTACTTGGTATCATAGGATCGATTTCCACTGAATGATTTTCAGTGATTGATAGGTCATTTGTCACTTCATCTACCCCCTCAGTGAATGAAGTGCTAGGAGAATTGTTTGATTCTTCATATTGAGTGGATGGAATAATCACTTCAGGGGCAGACTGACTTACAATAAGATCTGTAATTGACCTATTCTAGGGTAAGATGTGGAATGAATCATCAACATCAGTCTGATATTGTATTAAGGGATCAGTTTCATACTCATCAGGAGGATATCTAGATAAGTTATTAATCCCTATTGTATCTATTGATTGATTTGTGAAATTTATGGCATCTATACTTTCATCAAACGTGATATTAAAGGATTCCTCAACCTGTTGTATCCTTGTGTTAAAGACCCTGAAGGCTTTAGAGACAAAGGAGTATCCAAGAAAGTATCCATCATCAGATTTTGCATCAAATTTGCCTAGAAGGTCCTTTTGATTGTGAATAAACATAGGACATCCAAACATATGAAATTAGTTGATGTCTGGAATTATTTCCCTGAATATTTGAAAAGGAGTCTTATCATGTCTTTTGACAATGATGTGTCTGTTCTGAGTGTAACACATAATTTTTATAGCTTCAGTCTAGAAGTGTTTTGAAAAACTGGAGAAATTAAGCATAGTCCTTGTAGCTTCAATAAGAGTTCTATTTGTCCTTTTAGCCACACCATTTTTTTCAGGTTTATAGGGAGAAGAGAAGTGTTGAGAAATTCCTTTCTCTCACAAAAACTCTCAAGCTCTTGGTTCCTGAATTCTGTTCCATTATCAGTCCTGAGTTGTTTGACTTTTGTGTCATTTTGATTCTCTACTTGTCTAATAAAGGACATAATAAATTCAGGAGCCTAACTCTTTTTTTAAGAAATATACTCATGTGTATCTAGAGTATTCATCAACAATGAATAGAGTATATTTCTCATTATTTATGGACATTGGATCGATGAGTCCAAACAGATCCATATGAAGCAAGTGAAGACACTTCCTGGTTGAGAAGTTTTTTGGCTTAAAAGAGGCTCTCTTGTGTTTACCTTTTTCATAAGCTGAACAAGGTTTTTCTTTTGATACACAAGAGAAGGTAAACCAAGGACTTTGTTTTGTTTAGCAATTTTATTAATGTCTTTGAAATTAAGATGTGACAGCCTTATGCCAAAGACAGTTGACTGAGTCTGAGGCCTTAGTAAAGAATCATGCTCTTGAGGAAGTTACATATGACATGTCTAAGACATATACATAATTTCTTCTTGGATCAATCAGCACAATGTCTTTGTTCACATTAAATATTATCCCTTGCTTGTCATTAAACTGAATGATTTTCGCATCACATAGTTGACTAATACTTATGAGGTTATACTTCAGACCATTTACAAACGCTACTTTTGAGAAAACTATTCCACCATACTTTATTGAACCATATCCCTCAATAATACAAGATGAGTTATCACCAAAAACTACATTAGGACCTGGTTGCTCCATGTATTTGTGCAGATAACTTTTGACCCCTATCATACTTCTTGAACACCCGTTGTCGAGATACCAGACATGCTCCTTGAAGTGTTTCTACATAAATAACGAGGTAGATTAGTTTCTCTTGTGAGCCCACCTTTTAGTAGGCTCTTTGGCTCTTGAACCCTAGCGTCTTTCACATCATTTGAAATATTCAAACTCAATGTGGTCTGAAATCAAATGAACGGTGCTTCTACATGTGTTACAGCTTAGTCTTACTAAGGATTCAGCAGTTTGAGATGACTCAACTAACATTCCTTTTCTGACCATAATAACCCTATTGTATCCTGAGGTGGAGTGATCATTGCTTCCACAAATTTCACACTCAGGATAGTAGAGGCAGTCCTCAGGTCGATGGTCAGAGATACTACATTGTGTACATAGTGGAAAAGGCTTATCCTTGGACTTCTTGATTTTCTTAGAGGTGGGCCTATAGTTGTAAGGCTGAGCATTGTATTTATTAGCATTTCTGATAAAGGCCATGTACATATCATGGTTTGAGGTCATGTGATCATCAGTTTTGCATTTCATGCAGTAGACTATTCTAAAGCAATTATCAGTGGTGTGATTCATATAGTGACAGAGTTCACAGGACGACTTTCGTTTGGTTTTAACATTCTTGGTAGAAACGGGTACTGATTTAGTACTTTTTGATGAATCAGGTTTTGATGACACAGATGTTTCACACTGAGTCTTTGTAGTTGAGTTCAGCATTTCTTCCTTGAACATTTGGAACAGTTTTGCCAACTCCTCTTGATTAACAATTGGAGTAGCGGTAACTGAATTTGTAGGATTACCTGAGGAAGAGGTAGTTTTAGTTGTTTTGTCAGTGATAGTCCCTGAATCAGTATGGTTGGACGAATCCATTGATTCAAGCTTTGTTTGTTTCGCACAACGTAAACCAAATCTTCCTATAGGTGAGCGCTCTTGAAATGATAAGGGAATTACCTCAGAGCATGGGTTGGATCCCTAAAGGGTTTTCAGAGGAGGTAAAGGAGTCTGAATGTTTGTCTCAGTCACACTTAATGATTCAGTGTTACTGGATTTATTTGAGACATCAGGCTCCTCAGTAAGCACAAGCATTTTATTAATCGCCTGAGTTTCAGGGATCAAGATTTCGCCAGTGTTGAAGTTAGGTAACACACTGTCAGGGTTTGATCTTTCAACCCAATCCTTTAATTTGGGTATCATTTCATGATCAAAACCCACTGAGGCTGGTATAAATGCCTTTTCACTCATTTCCTTAGTGAGAGGACTCTTAGTGAGTTGACTTGCCCCTAGAATCATTTTCTTTTGAGAAGGGATTTGATTGTTAACACACTGAGTCAATAAGACATAACTCCTGGTCCATTTCTCATTGATTCTCTTTTCTTCCTTAAGTTGTTCTGGAAGAGCATGATTAAGTTTAGTGAGTTCTGTGACACCCCCAAATTGAGTCAAACGCAGCGGAAATAATATTTGGGTGTCACGTAGGTAAATCAACAGCAGACAGAATATAGAGCAACAGATAAAATATTATCCGTACATTTATTACATGATTGAAAATGCCAATAGTATTAAAATAGTCTTTAACATAATTCAATAGTTTGAATTATTCCCAATTTATAAAACCCCAGATGAGCTATATAAATGCAGCCTATCATGATGCTTGACTCCATGCACACCAATACCTGCTTGAGTTTCCTGAGAAAACATGCTTAGAGAGTCAACATAAAGTTGGTGAATTCACAGGTTTAATTAAAATGAGTTTGGACATTAAATATTCACTGAAGTAGTAATGCACAAAGCATCAATACTTAAAAGCAATTACATTCCCATATTGCCCGAAATTGAAACTTGACAGTTAAGTCCTTAACAAATAAGGACCCTTCGCCTTATCAATCAAGGCACCCATAACAAAAATAAGTGCTGACATGTGAAACATCTGTTGTCCTGGCCTAGGCACAGTGAGCATGACTCACCCAGATGGGGACGGTCAATCCCAAATAGATCTTTTTATAACATTCATGTAATTCAATAATTCTAACAGTTTCGGATGCACGGCTCATGCGGGTTCATCTACAATAGGCAATGTAATCAAAAGTTTCACAGTTCAATCCATGTCCATAAAATAAAATATGTTGCATGTTTTCTTCCCCATTAAAAGGTTTAAAAGTTTGTCAATATATAAAGTGGGGCCATGAACTCACCTCAGTAGTACAACAATAAGTCAGTGAATAAATCTGATAAGGATGCTCACGATACAATCAACGACCTAAATAATTATAAGGTCTCAGTAAATGCATAACATAATGCATAAAAGTTTCAGAATAAATATGTACATGCTTAAACTGGTTTTAAGCATTTTATTACAATACTTGTATTTTTGTTCTTCGTTGTACAAGTTCTAAGTTCTAAGTATAAAATAAATAATAAGGTTAAATTAATTAATTCATTTAATTGATATCTTGTACTTACGTTGTTTATAAAACACTTTAAATATTTATACAAGATAGTTTTATAGATATTTAAAGAAATAGAAAATAAATATAATAAATATATTTATTTTATAAGTTAATCATTTTTAATTTATATTGAACATATAAATAAGGTTTATAAAACGTATAACATTTTAATTAACTTCCACTTTTACGTAGTGTTTATAATTATTAAATTATAAGTTTGGAAAAATAACAATTGTTACGTTTATTTAAGTTTTACATTTTAAATAACGGTTTAAATATATAGGATTTTAGGGTTCGTAATACTTTGTATAAAATACGTTTTAGTCCTTTTAATTAAATAAATACCCGCGGTTAAATTACTTTTATAACCCTAGGGTTTCTAAATCTTTCAAGTAATTACAGTTTTGGTCCCTCCTTAGTTACACGTGTAACTAGGGCTTCTTTAAGTTTCAATAAATGGCAAAAATAGTCCCTAAAGTATACGGCTCATATTAGGGGTTATTAAAGTTTCACAACTTGGCAGTTTTAGTCCTCCAACCTTCGGCTATATTTAAGTTTAATTACAAGTTACACAACTGCCCCCTAGGGCTTGAATATGTTTCGGCTAAAGGCAAGATTGGTCCCTAGGGTTATTTAGGACTTTAAATAAGTTTGCTATCTTGGCATATTTGGTCCCTAAGGCTTATATTAAGTCTCGGCTAAAGTCCAAAGTGATCCCTAGGTTTTCTAAAGTTTACACAACTTACCCTAACATTATATTAATTCCTTTTTAGTCCTTTTTATCACCTTTAAGTTTCGGATATGTTCAAAACACACCCTAAACTCTCGGTAATATTTATAGTCCAAAAGTTTATGTTTTTGAAATATAAGTTTCTACACCTGTTTATTTTAGATCCCTTTACTTTATAAATTTATAAATCCAACCCGAAAGTTTTATACTTGTTATATTTAATCCCAAATTTAGTAGATCTATTAGTTTAATCCAAAACTTCTTAGATTTATTATTTTAATCCAAAACAATTATAGATATATACTTTCAACATGAAACTTTATAAAATTATATTTTGACACTAAAAGTTTTATAAAAACATTTATTTAGTGAAAATGATTATTTATTAAGGCAACTTGTTATAGTGAGCTTAAAACTAATCTTATAAGGCATAATAGTGATCTTAACATTTTAAGGCACCTAAAAACATAAATCTAATGTTTCTAGTTATATCTAAACATTACAAGATTACCCAAAATGATATTATGAGCTTATATCTCACGTCCAAAAATCATGCATGGTTAGGTTTTCATGGTTTTTCAAGTTTAACAAGATCATGGTGATGTGTTCTTCATGGTGACAAGTTTTTACATCATTTTATGTTATATCAAAAATCAAGCCGTGAGTCACTTTAGGTTTTTAGGGTTTCATTATTTGTTTAAATGTTAACTTTTACCAAGAATAACCATGTATATTAATATCTATGAAAGTAAATGTATTAGAAAAGATAGGTTTTAACTTGGACTTACTTGTTTAGATAGGTTTAGGAAGGATATGATAATGAGTAGAAACAAGTAACAAGCTTTCAACAATGGAGGTCTAGGGGACCTTAAACAAGTCGTGAGCTTCAAGTAGGCTTCTAGGGCTCTTGTTCTTGCTTCAAGGATCAAGGTTTCTTGTAGGATGAGCTTAGGATTAACCCTTAGATAGTATGAGACATGATCCAAGTGTAGGAAATAAGTTTGAAGGTTTGAAAATGGTGGATGATGGTGTTTTCCGTAGGTTGAGAGAGATTGAAGGTGATGGAGTGAAATGTTTGCAAGTGAATTATGTTGTGAGATGTATGTGTTTTGGCTAATAACAAGGAGAGAGGGTGAATCAAGGTGAATCCTAGTACTTGGTACTTAGTATCTCACCAAGATACACATAATCTTTGATGGATACACTTGTTATTCACACATGTTCAAATTTAGCAAATTGACTTTCTTCCTTTCTTGCAATGTTGTTGCCGTATGTTTTGGGTCCAAAGGGGACAAGTAAGTGACTAAGTATAGTAAAAGGGTATGGTTTGTGTAAGGGTTTGTGTAAGTAAAATTGAGGTTGGTATAGGAAAAGTATGGTTATGCATGCATTAGTATAGGGTGTTAGTGGAGTGGTATGATTACACTAGATTACTTATAAGCTAGTTAATCAAATGATGGTAGTGTATACATGCATATAACTACACGTCTAGTATGTGCATGGGAAAAGGGTTTTTGATAAATTTTGCCAAGTGTGGTATGATAATAATAGTACTTGTATATTATTGTAGGTATTTGTTGTGTTGTAGGTATTTTTGTTGAAGCTTTTAGGTAATTTAGTGAAAGTGTATATTAAATACATCACTAAAATTATTTTACTTAAATAAAGTAAATAAGTGACCATGTAAAATAATGTACATTGTTTTAAAGTGTTTATGTATTTATTCCTTTTAGGTAATATATGTAAATATGTACATATAAAAATAATCCAAGTACTTTATAAAAAAATTAAGTAAGGTTATAGTTTATCTCAAAAATGTGTACTGAGGTGATGAGTTTATTATTCAATCAAGTGGCCAGTCAGTTGCTAGAGTAGTCAATAAATGACTAAAGGTTCATATAAATGTAAAATAAATATGAAAAGTAGTATGACAATAGGTATATGATAATTAATAAGTCATATAAAAGTGAAATTACATAGATTCCAAAAATAAGTAATACAACAGTTGACAAAGTCAATAAGGTAAAATCAGAGGTTTTACAGCACCATCCCGTTATTTTAGCTTTGTCCTCAAAGCTTAAGATGAAGCTATTGGTCAGGTGAACAAGTGTGGGTACTTGGTCTTGAACGTTTCTTCTCGTTCCCAAGTGAACTCAGGGCCTCTCCTAGAGTTCCAACGTACTTTGACCAACGGGATGCGACTGCGTTTCAATTTCTTAATTGTCCTCTCCATGATTTCTACCGGTTCTTCTACGAACTAGAGTTTGTCATCAAATTGAACTCCCTCCAATGGCATAGCCAGTGGTTCTTCTGCATAGCACTTCTTCAGGTTAGACACATGAAAGGTAGAGTGTACCCGACTCAGTTGTTGGGGCAACTCTAAACGATAAGCTACTTCTCCGATCCTGGCTATTACTTTGAAAGTGCCAACATAATGTGGATTCAGTTTTCCACGTTCGCCAAAACGTACAACACCCTTCCAAGGTGATACCTTGAGCATAACACGGTCACCTACTTCAAATTGTATAGGTTTTCGTCTCAGGTCCGCGTAGCTCTTTTGTCGATCGTGAGCAGCTTGAATTCTCTGCTTGATGAGGACGATCTTGTTTGTAGTCTCCTGGATTAACTCTAGTCCAGTGAGCTGAAATTCACCTACTTCTGCCTAGTACACAGGCGAACGGCATTTGCGACCGTACAGTGCTTAAAAAGGGGCAGCCTTAATACTGGCATGATAACTGTTGTTGTAGGAGAATTACACTAAAGGAATGTGGTCAACCCATCCATTTCCAAAATCAATCACACATGCTCGTAGCATGTCCTCTAGGGTCTGGATCGTTCGTTCACTTTGACCATCAGTATGCAGATGATAAGCAGTGCTCATATCCAAATTGGTACCTAAGGCTCGTTGGAAAGCCTTCCAGAAGTTTGATGTGAACCTACCATCTCGATCATAGATTATCGACACTGGTATTCCATGTTTGGTCACAATCTCCTTCAGGTACGTCTTTGCTAGTTTTGCAAGGGAATCGTTCTCCCTAATTGGCAGGAAATGAGCGGACTTGGTGAGTTGATCGACGATTACCCAGATAGTATCGTAACCGTGAGATGACATTGGGAGTTTGGTGACAAAGTCCATAGTGATGTTGTCCCACTTCCATTCCGGTATCTTGGGTTGTACAAGTAAACCCGATGGTCTCTGGTGTTCAGTTTTGACACGAGCACAGGTCAAACATTTCTAGACGTAGGTGGCAATGTTGGCTTTCATATTCGGCCACCAATATAACTTCTTCATATCCCGATACATCTTTTCAGATCCGGGATGTATAGAATATTTAGACTTATGAGATTCGTGCATGATCACGTTCCTCAAATCTCCATAGAAAGGTAACCAACTTCGTCCGTGAAGGCATAGGGTTCCGTCTGCTCTGGGTTCTAACTTCTCCTTGCTAAGATCGGTTCTGAGCATTCCCCCGACATCTTCCTTCACGAGGTTTTCAGGCAATTAGGCTTGAGTCTGAGCTTCCAAAATCTGTTTTGTTGGAAATACGTTTTACGTATTAAGAAGGATCGGTCACTCCAACGATAGTCCATGTAATAGCTCGTAGTTTAGTTAATTATCTTTATTTAACTAACAAGACCAAGCCTAGCCTACAACATGTGTAGGCCGGCCCAAATGTAAGCCCAAGCCCATGACAAGGGCTTAGGTATATAAACCCTCTCCTTAGATGGAGAGGGTGTGTGGTTATTCATTTTTCACATAGTAAACATTTGCTTCTCTCTCTAGAATTGTGTGTAATCCACCATCTCTCTATCTCTTTCTCTCTCTAAAACATAAGCAAGATTTACACTTCTACAAATGGTATCAAGAGCGATGGGATGAGTGTATAGTTTATGTGTTTGTGTTCATAAAATTCGTGTGTTTTGATCCCTAAATCCCACGTCCAAATATCTTTTTGGTGTTTTTTTGTGGTTTGATCTTCACCAACATCATTTACATATACGTGTTAGTGATTTGGGTTACTTGGATTGCTCAAAAACGCAAAATTTTTTAGTGTTTGGATTCACTTTTGGCTTCAAGATTCGTCATTTTCAAGTACAATACAATTTCCTTGTTTTTCTCACAATTTCGCAATAACTGATATAATTTCGCAATTATTTGTTATATTGGGAAATCTTGCATCCTTACAAGTTGCGAAATCTTGGAGTTTTTGAAAGTTGCGGATTCTTGCACTTTGCTGATTGCGAAATCTTCAATATTGAGTATTGCAGAATTGTCATTGCGGAATTGTGCTAGTTGCGAAATCTTGTTATTTGCGAATTCTAGTGAATTGCGAATTTGAATCTTCCAAGGAATTGCGGAATCTTCAAGAATTACGAATTTGAATCTTCCAAGGAATTGCGGAATCTTCAAGAATTGCGAATTTGAATCTCCTAAGGAATTGCGGAATCTACAAGAGTTGCGAATTTGAATCATCAGAACATTGCGGATTTGTTCTATCTTACAGATTGCGGAATCTTGGCATATTTCCGGAATTGAATCATTGCGAAATCTCAACAATTGCGGAATCTTGCAATTTTTTGCGAAATCTTAGAGATTGAATAATTGCGAAATTATTGCTTTTATGATTACTAATTTTGGATTCTTTTAAGGGATTGCGAAATCATTGAACCTTATTGAGGAATCTTCACATTGCGAAATCTTTGGAACTTTTCAAGATTTTTTTCAAGATTTTCGTAAAACGTGATTTTGAAAATTTCGTGTGTAATTTTGTAGTGGAATTTTTGGTTTCTCAAGAAGACAATTTTAGGGGATTTTAACATAGTTTCTCGACTTCAACACACGACAACAAGCACATTTACTTTCTCTTATTGTTCGATCATCGTTTGTAAATCTTAACTTATCGAAATGGAGTACACATCTCTTACGGATAAGTCCATCCTCTCGGGTACGGATAATCGTCCACCAATGTTGGAGAAGTCTATGTACGAGGATTGGACTTCCCGAATGGAACTTTATATGTTGAACAAGTAGAATGGACATCTTATTTGGGCATCGGTGCTCAATGGACCATTAGATTATGGCACAGTGACGGAAGGTACAACTACTCGTCCTCGCACAACGGGTGAATTGACTGGAGATATGAAGATTCAAGACAAAAGTGATAAGTATGCTACAAACATCATTCTCTAAGCCCTTCCTCCAGATGTCTACAAACTCGTCAGCAAACATAAAGTTGCCAAAGAGTTATGGGATAGAATTCGTGTTCTAATGCAAGGCACCTCGTTAACTAAACAAGAACGAGAGTGTAAGCTTTATGATACTTTTGATAAGTTTGCCTATGTGCCATGGGAGACTCTTAATGACTACTATTTGAGATTTACCCTATTGTTGAATGAGCTAAATATCTATGGCATGGAAATTCCTACGTTTCAATTGAACACCAAGTATTTGAACACTCTTCCTTCAGAATGAAAAAAGTACGTGACGGATGTTAAATTGGCTAAGGACTTGCATAACACCAATGTGGATCAACTTCAAGCTTTTCTTCAACAACACGAATGCCATGTCATTGAGGCTCGGTTGTCTAAACCTCAAGTTCATGATCCACTTGCCATGTATTCTTCTCAACAAAACATGGCTTATACTTATCAACAACCATAATACTTGCAGCAGCCACCACTACACACCTATCAGCAACCATAGCAACCATCTTATCAACCACCGATGATGCCACAGCAAGCATATCAACAAAGTGTTCATCAAAAATCTTTTCCACAGCAACCACCATATCAAACATCACCATCACAAGCCAACACTTCTCCAATGGGCTATACTCCTCAGCAAGGATATTTTCCAATAGAAGCACAACCATCACAAGCTTTCTACTCTAATGAACTTCCACCAATCCAAGCACCGGTCTTTACTCCAAATGATATGCCAGCTGATGTTCTAAATCATCTCACTGCCTACTTGTCAAAACTAGTTGCAACTAGAGGGTTTCCACCAACAAACAATCAGCTCCGCACCTCTTCAAATCCTCGACAACAAGCTACTGTTCAAGATGGTCAAGTAACAGTGCAACCTATTCAGGGAAGGAAAAATTCATATGGACCTCCTACAAGGACTGTGAATGCTCAAGCTGTGAATTCTTAAACTAATGGAAATGGAAGCCCCATTGGTCCTCAAAAGGTTGTGACTTGCTACAATTGCCGAGGACAAGGTCATATGGCTAGGAAATGCACTCAGCCGAAAAGGGGAAGGGATGATGCATGGTTTCGTGAGAAGATGTATTTGGTTGATGCTCAGTCTAAGGGAAAGATTTTGGATTCAGAGGAGTTAGCATTTCTTGCAGACCCAGGGGCAGCCGATACTGAAGGCATTGCAGTCGTTTCTACTTCTAATGCAGCTTATCAAGCAGATAATCATGACGCATATGATTCGGATAGTGATGACATTCACTCTGTCCAAGCTGCTCTTGTTGCTAATCTCTCTCACTACGGTTCTGATGTCGTCAGTGAGGTACCAACCACATCTAATAATATTGATGATAACCAACATCAAGTTGGGCATGAAAATGACAACCTCGAACAGCATTCGGGGACTAGTAATTCAAATGATGTGGTACCCAATCTTACACATTTAAGTGAACCTCAACCAAATGCTACGAGGGGTATGGAATCTTATGCTCAACATGATTTGGTCATGTGCCTAAACATATTATTGACCAAATGCATATGGCCCTCAGACAATCCGTAGATACCAATTCCACCCTAACTGTTGAGCTTGCGTTGCATAAAGAAAAGGTCAAAACTTTTGAAATGGTCCCTCAAGAAGAGAAAATAACATGTTCTGTATTTGACCAATTTCATTTTGAAAAGATTGAACACTTGAAAGAAATAGAATCATTAAAAGCTAATCTTTCCAATAAATTAAAAGCAAAAGAGTCGGTTGTCAATGATTTTCAGAAACTTAAAACGTATTTCGAAACTCTCGAGTCTAAAAAGTTTGAATCGGAAATTAATGCTACCAAACTTCTTAAATTTAAAGAACAAAAGCTTTTAAAACAATACGCTTCCACAGAAAAGGTTCATCTTTTAACTAAATCATTTAAAGAACTCGAACTTAAACGTCTTCAAGATTTACCACCTAATCCCGGTTATGCAAAACAAGCTCAGGAACATATTCCGTGTCTTTATGATATGACCCTAATTGGCAAATCGAAAGAAGCACCTTTTGTTCGTAGTTCTGAGGAGACACAGTCACTTGCGGATGAAACTCAATCCAAAATTCTTTCAAAATTCCATACGATTGATTATGATAAGTATAACAAAGATCAATTGTCTAAAAAGACCCGCATTCGCTTACAAAAGGAATTAGCTGAATTGACAGTTCTTGTGCCCCAAAGTTTGTCAAATGAAAACCCTCCTAGTACGTCTCCTACACTTGTCAAAACGGATTTAACGAAGTTAATTCCACCGGTAAGTAAGGCGTCCGTTAACTTAAATGCGGTACACCAACACTTAGCCGATTTTGACAAGGTCATTTTGGAACGTACGACGGCTTCGGCCATAACGGAAGGTGAATGGAACTTTGAGCACACTAGAGCTGTGTTTCGAGACGAAATTTTCCGTTTGTAAAGAATGTTAAATCTTGTCTTAGTACTCTTGATCAAGATTTGCTTTTGGAAATAGAAGAAGTTAGACGTGTTTTTAATGAAATGGATGATGCTTATGAAAACAGTTTACTTGAAATAGAACGGGTTTCACGCCAAAATGATCAGCTTCTGAAGCAAGTGATGTCTCATGATATAGTTTCCGTCTGTGTGAATAAAAGTGTTGATAATGATTCTATTGTGCACAATGTTGAATCTGTGGATACTGTGGTAGATAGTAATTGTCACGAATCTGACGCTGAATTTTTAAAGCTTCAAGATTCATATTCTTTGCTTTCAAAACGTTTTGATGAGATTCAAACACATTGTATTTCGCTTGAATGCAAGAAACGATTTATTCAAGAAATCTTTGAAACGTCATTCGAAGGTGTTAATATCGATGATGCAAACTTTGAAAAGAATTTTCGATTGAATTTACAATCAAAACAACGTCAGCCAAGTGACAAAGTTACTACATCTTTGCCGATAGAAATAGAGAAATCTAAGGAGCTTAACTGTGTGAACGTACTTGAGGCCGCTGAGAATTTTAAACTTGATTTAGATAATCAAGTTTCCAAGATTTTGTCCAAAGTTGATAACTTAAAACAGAAAAATACACGACTCTTTAATTCAGTAAAGCCCGTATGTGTTGATACCACTGCACAAAATCAATCATTGATTGAACAATTGAACCAAAAGTCGGTGGAAATATCTGATTTGAGGGAACAAATTTGTGATAAGAATCTGGTCTTGGCTGAGTTAAAGGAAACACTTCGTACTCTAAAAGGTAAGAATGTTGTGGATAACGCAGCCACTGTCTCAGCATCGTCCTCTAGTGCAATCAAAAGGAACCTTATAGCCGTCACACCATTTAATAAGGGCCCTAGGACTAAACCTTCTCAAACATTGGTCACTAAAGATAAGGCGGAATCAAAACCAGCTTCTAATATTCCTGTGTTGCCTTCTACAGGAGTAAGCCCCACTACTAAGGCTTAAAGATCTAAGCTTAAAAGAAACAAGAAGAATGATAGGATCTTGCCCCCATCTAGTAGTCAAGTGAAGAAGAAAGTAGAAGCCCATCCTAGGAATGTTATTTCTGTTTTGAATAAGAAGAATCATGTAGCTAAACCTAAAGGCTCTGCGGTTGCGCAGCGTTCTAAGCCTACTGTGAATTCTAATTTGAAATGTTGGAATTGCAATGAATGTATGTTTTCTAGTCGTCATGATTCTTGCCTTATTGACCATGTGAATGAGATGCATGCCCAGAAAAATGGATTAGAATGGAAACCGACTGGGAAAGTGTTAACCCAAGTTGGTTGGTTGTGGCGCCCCATTGGTAGAACTTTCACTATAGTAGGAAATATGTGTCCTTTAACTAGGATCACTCCCACTACAGCGAAGAAAGCGTGCCCTTTAACTAGGAGTACCAAGGCTACCAAAACACAAGCGTGTCCTTCAACTAGGAACACCAACACTACCGTAGGAACTAAGTGCCCTTTAAATAGGTCTACTCCCACTGTAGTGCCCACGAATAATCCAAAACATAAGAAAGTTGGAACAGTAAAACCTGTTAGTGCTAAAACTCACATTAGAAAACGCAGGAAATCTAAACGTCTCATAAATGCTAGCAATTCTGATAATCTTATATCTCTATCTGCTAACACTCCGAAACCAATAGTTTCCAATGCATTGTCTACTGTTGTTATTGAAAACGGGTGGTCCAAATTGTTCTCTAGTATTTGGACTCTGGTTGCTCCAAGCATATGACCGGAGATCGCTCTCAGCTCAGAAATTTCTTCAGCAAGTTTCTTGGTACGATTCGATTTGGGAATGATCATATTGCAAAGATAATGAGTTATGGTGAATATCATATTTGGAATGTTATAATTTCAAGAGTGTATTACGTGGAAGGTCTCGGTCACAACTTATTTTCTGTGGGACAATTTTGTGATGCAAACCTAGAAGTTGCTTTTCGAGAGCATACCTGCTTCATACGCAATTTGGAAGGGGTTGATTTATTGAAAGGTACTCGAGGAAATAACTTGTACACTTTGTCTCTACAAGACATGATGGCCGCTTCTCCCGTATGTATTCTCTCCAAAGCATCGAAGACTAAGTCATGGTTATGGCATCGACGGTTATCTCATCTTAACTTTGACGCTATTAATCATTTGGCAAAAAACGAACTTGTTCGTGGTCTTCCTAAACTTTCATTTCACAAGGATCATTTGTGTTCCGCGTGTACAATGGGGAAAAGCACTAAGAAATCTTACAAACCCAAGACGGAAGACACCAACCAAGAGAAACTTTATCTGTTGCATATGGATCTTTGTGGGCCAATGCGTGTTGAAAGTCTTTGTGGCAAAAAGTACATCCTCGTAATTGTCGATGATTACTCTCGGTTTACATGGGTGACATTTCTTACAACAAAAAATGAGGCACCTAAATTCATCATTGGATTTCTCAAGATGATTCAAGTGCGTCTCAACACTACTGTCCGACGCATTCGTACAGATAATGGAACCGAATTTGTGAATCAAATCTTGCGTGATTATTATTTAGAAGTTGGTATATATCATTAAACATCCGTTGCACGCACTCCACAACAAAACGGTGTCATTGAAAGGCGAAATCGCACACTTATGGAAGCTACTCGAACGATGTTAATTTACGCAAAGGCTCCATTGTTTTTATGGGCAGAAGCAGTATCTACAACAGTGTACACCCAAAACTGGTCACTAATTTGTAAACGCCATGGTAAAACACCTTATGAGCTTCTCCATGGAAAAGTACCAGATTTATCATATCTTCATGTATTTGGTTCTCTATGCTATCCAAATAATGATGCTGACAATTTGGGAAAACTTCAACCCAAGGCTGATAGTGGTATTTTCATTGGTTACGCACCCGCAAAGAAGGCATACCGAATCTACAATCGTAAGTCTCGTAAGATCCTCGAAACTATGAATGTTGATTTTGATGAGCTGACAGCAATGGCTTCTAAGCAAAGCAGCTCTGAACCCGCACTTCATGAAATGGGACCCAGTAACATTAGTTCTGATCTTGTCCCAAACAACTCTGCTTCATCATCATTTACGCCACCTTCTAGGACTGAATGGGATACGTTGTTTCAACCGTTCTTTGATGAGTTCTTTACTCCTCCCAGTATTGTTGCTCCAGAACCTGAGGTAATAGCTCCGATCACCGAAGTTGTCGCTCCAGCAACCGAAGCACAATCAGACACATCTACACCTACAATTGGTCAAGATATACCATCAACAAGTAATTCTCAACCAACACCTGTTTCAACTACCCATGTCATGCCTATTGATGATGAAGAGGATGATGATGATCACGATTTGGAATTCGCTCAAATGCGTGAACTTCCATTCTTTGGTGTACCTATTCCCGACCCTAATCAAGCCGGGTCGTCCACCTCAGAGTAAGCTCCTACTACGGTTTACTCCAATTCACGAATTCGTGAACATGACAGCAAGTGGACAAAAGAATCACCCTATAGATTCAATTATTGGTGACCCTAATCGTCCGGTATCCACACGAAGTCAGCTACAAGAAAATGCAATGTTTTGTCATTTTGATGTTTTTCTCACTGAAGTTGAACCTAAGACATGGCAACAAGCTTTTACTCAATCTTGTTGGATAGAAGCTATGCAAGAAGAACTTAACGAATTCATACGTCTTGAAGTTTGGGAACTTGTCCCATGCCCAGATCAAGTGCAGTTACTCACTTTGAAATGGGTTTACAAGGTGAAACTCGACGAGTTAGGCGGAATATTGAAGAATAAAGCTAAACTAGTAGCTCGTGGATACAAGCAATTATTGGGCATCGACTTTATGGAATCCTTTGCGCCTGTTGCCCGTTTGGAAGCTATTAGACTATTCCTCGCTTATGCAACCCATATGAATATGAACGTCTATCAGATGGATGTGAAGACGGCATTTCTTAATTGTGAAATCAAGGAAGAGGTCTATGTACAACAGCCGGATGGCTTTGTGAATCCCAAATATCCTAATCATGTGTACAAGCTTAAGAAGGCTCTTTATGGGTTGAAGAAAGCTCCACGAGCATGGTATGATCTATTGTCAAAATTCCTCATTACTCAAGGCTTCGCTAAAGGCAAGGCGGATCCCACGCCGTTCATTCAGAAACGAGGTAAAGATATGATTATGGTATAAATATATGTTGATGATATTATATTTGCAGCCTCGACCCAAACCTTATCCGAAGAGTTTGGGAAACTCATGTCTTCCAAGTTTAAGATGTCAATGATGGGCAAGGTATCATTCTTCTTAGGTCTTCAAATATCTCAGAGTCCCAGAGGCATCTTTATCAATCAATCCAAGTATGCCCTTGAATCGCTTAAGAAATATAAGATGGAATCTTGCGACCCAGTGGATACTCCAATGGTGGAACGAACTAAGCTTGATACAGATCCACATGGAGTTGCCGTTGATCCAAAACTGTATCGTGGAATGATTGGTACTCTTCTGTATATCACAGCTAGTCGACCTGATCTTCAGTTTGCTATATGCATGTGTGCTCGGTATCAAACTAGGCCTACTGAGTTACACTTAGCTACTGTTAAACGGATCTTTCGGTATATTAAAGGAACCATTAATCAGGGACTTTGGTATTCGAAGGACTCTTCGATTGCACTTATGGCATATGCAGATGCGGATCACGCGGGTTGTCAAGATACAAGGCGTAGCACGAGTGGAACTTTGCAACTACTAGGAGATCGACAAATCAGTTGGGCATCGAAAAGGCAGAAAAGCGCTGCAATTTCAAGTACGGAAGCAGAATACATAGCTATGTCCGGTTGTTGTGCTCAAATTCTTTGGATGAGATCGCAATTAACCGACTATGGTCTAGGTTTCAATAAGATTCTGATGTACTGTGACAACAAGAGTGCAATTGCCTTATGCTGCAACAACGTTCAATTCTCCCAGTCGAAGCATATTGACATTCGCTACCACTTCATCAAGGAGCAAGTGGAAAATGGAGTAGTCGAGCTTTACTTTGTCTGATCTGAGTATCAATTGGCGGATATTTTCACGAAGGCTTTAGATCGCGCTCGAATTGAATTTCTGGCAGACAAGCTAGGAATGAGAACCTTCTCGCCTGAGACTCTAAAGGAATTGGTAAATGAAGCGAAAGAATTTTGATGGTAAACTATTCTCCGTATCCTTGGTGATCATCTGTATATATTGTTTATATTTTTATCCACAAAAGCAAAATACAAAAATATAAAACCATATAAAAACCATAAAAATTGGAAAATTCATAAAAATCCAAAAATATTTTTACTTTATTTCTAAAAAGGCATGTCTTTTGGTACGATAATATTTACGGCCTTAGAAATATCGATTAATATTGACACGGCGCCATAAATAGAGTTTGTACAAAAGTTGTAAATATTTCATAAAACATGCCTATATGGCTTGTAGTTATTTCTGACTGCAACCTGGTTTTCATATTAAAGTCAAGTATTTCTTATGAAAGCTTTGGCTCACAACGGGAATTAATTTTCTCGGGCAAGGTTTACTTTAAAACCTTGTAAGGGGTCAAGTTTACTTTATAACTTGGTCTGACACAAATCTATGTACGCTTCAGTGCATTTATTTGTTAAAACAAGAGAAGTCTTGTTTTTATGAAGCTATCATCTCTACAACCATAGCAATCTACAATTGGTATCTACATACTCGACGATGCGACTACTCAACCGACGACTACAGCTCTTTCAATAGAACACGGGTCAACAATTGAGGGGGAGCAATTGTCAAGCATTTAGAATCTTCGATGCCGAAAGTGCCAAGCTCACTAATTGGTGTCAAGACAACCATACCAATCGTACACGTGGTGTTGAGAGATGACTTCAGTAGTGACGAGGCGACCAACATATAACGACAAGAACCATTTGATCTTATCATATGATGTTCTCATCAATCAGGTCCAACCTTGTCAATTTGTTTTTCTAATATGGTGAATATGTGAGCATGTTACAAGTCGGTATCATATCTCATACATTTGGTATCATGAAGATAAAACGGACTTGCATTTTTCTTCCCAAAACCTTTGTTAAAACTTCATTAAATCAATTGATATTAAAAACATCGATTGAGTTAATATTTTTAATATGGGGGAGAAAATGTGATTTAATATGGGAAATTATCACGAATGGTTTGACTTAACGTGATGGTTTATCCCGACATGTGCGAAATGTTTTCGAAGATCGTGGCATATGTTAAGGGGGAGCAAAACGGATTTGCACATCAAAATGGATTTCATGGTGATTTATACTTACCCTCAACCCATTTATTTCACGACGATCAAGATTGTGGTGACATAAGGATGGTAGGATAGGTTAAGTCCTATGACTCTTCCAGAATCGGAGGAATCTTCCCAAGGACATTCCATAGCTAGAAGTAGTAGTCCTTAGGAAAGTTGGAGAAAAGATTGTGAATGTAGTTGAATGCCGACCAAGTACTTAAGTTAGCACTGGAACAATCACAACAAGGTGCTAGTTATGACGTATTGGTAAGCATTGAAGGGGTTGAAGAATGAAAAAGAATTGTAAAGATAAAGGGTGTAAAGAAAGAAAACCTCCTTACAACCTTAGGCAGAAACTGGGTCAATACATATGCTATTGGGATCATTTTAATGATTCTCGATATTGAAGATAGACATCATGGACCCAGTGATGCATTGCACAACCCATCCCAGCTAACTCAGATATCTCTTAAAAGGAATTTGTTTTTTCACACGGAGACAACGCATTATCTATCGATTTACTCACTTCGAGTAAATTGGTATTGAAAAGGTGGCACTCCTCTCCAGCCTCCGATCATTAAAATCCAAAGTGCACGATCGAGTCTAGAGCCATTTGAGATCATCAAATATCTCATTAGGACACACTTTCATATTTCCTTGCTTCTTCACACACTGTGAAAAGTAAGAAAGATTTTAAGAGTCCTACGTAAAATCTTCATGATCTTGCCTGAACATCCGAGTAATACAAAAGTATTTACAATGAAGATGGAAATCCTTCTTGAGCGAATATCAAAAAGCTCATGGTAGGTGACTTGTGCGATTCTTTATTAATCAAGCTTGTGATAACTGGAAAGCAACAGTGGTTTAATTCTTAACTGAACTTAAACACGTTCCAGGCCTCTACGCAAAATCTCAGTGATCTTGCCAGAACACTCAGAGTGATACCTTAGCGTTCACAGTGATGAGTTGAAATCTTTCTAGTGTTAACCTCAAACAGCACTTGGTAGGTAACTTGCAAGATTCAATATGAATCAAGCTCGTGACAAGTGGAAAGCAATGATGGTTGATATGAGCTTAAACTCATATCCTTTTATCAACAAATAACCCTAAAAACATGAAGCAAAATACCAAATTATTTGGCAAAAAACAGTATTATGTGGTATGTTTGTGTTTGTGTGCACTTGTGTAGGTAAGAAGATACATTTTCAAGAAAACAAGGAAAAATCAAGCTCAAATGGATGAAAAAGACAAAAGAGGATCAAAAGTGACAAGACTTTGAAGTTCAAGGACCTATCTTGACAAGTTATGAAAGTTGAAGGACTTAAAGTGCAAATTATGAAAAGTCAAGATTCAAGTCAAACCTGGTCAACTATCAAGTCAACTCAGTCAAAGGGCCATTTTGTACAAGTTATGGAAGTTAAAGGACCAAAAATGACAAAGGAATGAAGATCCTAGCTTGAAATAAGAATCTGCCAAGTATAGGGACCAAATCTGCCAACTTTGGAAAGAAATGCAAGTTTAATCCATGTGTCAAGAATTTAGCCAATGGGAAGAAAGAAAGTGCCTCACACGGATCAAGCATTAATTGCCCACTAACTGCCGCCACATTTATTACCATATCTAAACAGTTTCAATCCGTGTGACATGTTTTAAGCCAACCAGAAAGCGACACGTGTCTTCTTCTTCACAAGAAAAGTTTGCCAGGATCGGGATTTTGATAGAAGCAATTTCAGAGAAAGTTATAAACATCAATATTGCTCGTTTTGAAGAGAGGAATTCAATGATGCAATCCAATTAACAAATCATCCAGTAAATCAAAAACACCCAAATTTGTTCATCACCTTCAAAGAGCTAATGCAGAATTTTTCCACGTGGCAAGTTATTACTGGTTCTGACACGTCACCATCTCCAACAAACTCTCAATTCTTGCCTATAAATACCTAGACTAGTCTTCATTTTTCGTAGCAGCCTACTTTTGTAAAAACACATAGTTAACTTTTCCTTTCCCTTTTTCCCTCACTTTTACCCTAACTACTCAAGAGTCTGACAAACTCTTGAGTCAGTTAGTTAGTTGTTAGCTTGTAACCAACTTTGTAACTGAATTCATTCAATAAATTTCAAATTCAATTTTCCCGCCAATTCTGTTCTTCAAGTTACTACTCATTACCTGCTATTGTGTGATCTTATTGCTGCTGTTGAGTGTTTGTTATGATCAACCATTGATCATAGCTTACATTGGTGAAGTTTTGTAGCTGTTTGATCAGAATTCAAGTGTTTCCATTGTTCTTGAAGATTTGTAGCAGAAATGATGATTCCAGATAAATTGTAGCTGTTTGATGGTAGATTGTTGTTGAATACTAGTGATAGGTGGTGGTTATCACTAGGGCAAGAGAGCTCAGCGCTCCTCTTCTTCCCAAAGGATATCTACATTAGGTTCTATAGCTCTTATTTCTGATTCCACTCAAGTGCAATTGTCATGCTCATTTTCCTAGTGTAGAATTTGATTGCTGCATGATAAACTTGATAATAGTTGTTGTTTAATTGTACTTTGAGTGTTTTGTAGCTTAATCTTGCATTCCTGAGTTCTGAGTTGTAGTTTCTGCATAATTTCAGTCACTTTTTGGTCTAATAGCTTAATTGAGTTCTAGCCTTGGTAATTGCTTGATTTCAGTTTTAATAGCTTTCATTTTGTCCATTGAAACAAGTCTGTTATAGCCTTTGAATCAGTTCAATCCAGTACTTGATTAGCCTTTGTAAAATTTTGTTCATAACAGATTAAGGTGTGTTTGGGAGTAGCTTAAAATCAGTTTTCAAGTGTTGAGATTTGTTGTTTTAGAGTTCATTTCTAGTCATTAGTTGTTAACAAGTAGTTTTAAGTGATTTACAAGTCAAAATAATAGTCAAACAGGCAATTGGCTTAAAAATAGTTTGGGTTATCCTTATTTCAGCTTTGTTCTTTAAAACATCCCATTTTCAATTGCTTGTTTCTTATTCATTTTTAGATGAAATTCAACCAAACCTGTTTCCAGATTTAGCTTATATCATAAACTTCTAGTTTCTAAAAGGAAATTCTACAGTCTTAGGTAATAAGCTAGTAATAAGCTTTTTAGTCAAGGTCTGAGCATTTGTCATTCTCTGATATAAAGAGGTGACTGTTTTCTTAGTTCTCATTATCCACTTCATAAAAGTTGTTATTTTCTTTCACAAATCCAGTTAGAAAGTATTGAATATTGATTTTTGAAGTTTTGAGCTTTTTGCAAAAAGTTGGTCAAACTTGGTCAACATAAGCTCAAAAGAGCTTATTTCAGATTTCTCATTCATTTCTGGATGAAAAACGTTCTAGATTGATTTCCCCTTCTTTAAATCAAGTGCTTAATCAGTTTCATCACAAAAATCAAGTTGTGACTGATTGGAATAAGCTGTAGCTTATTTTGTGCTTATCAATAAGCACTCATTTTCTTATTTTTGACTTTTAGCTTATCTCCTTGAACACACGTAGTCTTAATTGGATTTTAAGAGTTTTGCAAGTTGTTTCAGCTGATTTGGTTGAGTAATAAGCTCAAACGAGCTTATTCTTCATTGTGTCCCGTTTTTAGTTAAAAGTTTGTAAAAATTGCACTTAGGTCCCTAGAAGTATAATCAGTTTCTATACCTAGCTAAACTTCCTAATTTTGTGGTATTTGCAAAATTTAGTCCTTTACATTTGAAAGTTGTTAGTTTTCAGTTAGAAGTTTGTTGATTAGTTACATTTTTGGTTAGTTAGTTACTAGTTTTACATAATTGGTCCTTGTAGTTAACTGCTTTGCATTTTTAGTCCTTATAATTTTTAGAGTTTACATTTCAAGCATTTACATTTCATAGAAATTACATTTTCAGTCCTTTTAGTTTAATATTTTGCATTTTAGACATTTACTTGAATAAAATTTGGTATTTGCAAATTGTTTTACGTATAAGTAGTCTAATATTTTTCATTTTTAAATAGTGTTGTTTGAATTAGCAAATAGATTACCAAGTAAGCTTGAACAACCAAGAACAATAATAAATCTGATATTGATTGGACTTTCTATTGGTTAAGAACTGAGAAAACGAACTTGCATTATATTACATTTCCTAAGAGATTGCAAAACCAAAAAGCAATCTTTCCTAAGAGATTGCACCCAAAAATATATATTATTGGATTCTCTCGGATTTTATGTACATATAGTATTTTCCTTTAAAAAACTCATAAATACAAAAATATTTTCCATATATTATTATAAGTAAATACGTATACGTATAAGAACAATCAGTCTACATATCTTCCATAAGTATTGCCGAGGCAATACACCGTGTTGAGGGGCGTTCCGGTCCTTGACACGCGTATCGATCAAACAAAATAAAGCAAGAATAGATAAATACTCTCAATAAGCAACAATTCGAAGAATACGAACATTTAAGTGAATAGAAAGGCGATGTGCTATAAAATGCCATCTAAGGGTCAATAGGTACTTAAGTGCTTCGCGCCACCTAACCCCCCGTTCACTTGGGAGTATTCTAAGAAGGAAGGCTTCATTGAGGGTCTTGCACCCAAAGTAGTAATACATATATTGTTATTTTCTTGTGGATATTTAATATCGAAACTCGAAGAGGATAATCCATTTCTCTTCAAAGTCACACGAGAGCTTCTCTCTCATTCCTCGTATTGAGTTGCATGCTCACTCGCGGGCGTGCACAAATACCGATTGGTGTACAACCTCTTCCTCCGAAAAGGAAGAAAAAGAGAAAGAGTAAGACCACCACCGTCCACCAAGCCGATCACGAGAATCGTACTTTGTCACCACCACAAGAAGCCATGGCTATTGATAATCGTACTTTGTATGAACGTATGCAATCCAACATTCATGGATATGTTAGTGCCATTAAGATTCCCGATTTTCCCGCTAACACATTTGAGCTACATACATCTATGATCAATATGGTTTCTTCATCACCTTTCTTTGGAAAACAAAATGAGGATCCCCATGCTCACCTTAAGAGATTCCTTTCACTTTGCAATACCATTAAGCATAATGGGGTTCCACCTGAGGTCATTAGATTGATGTTAGTGTCATTTTCCTTAGATGGGAGTGCTAAGCATTGGTTAGACACCCAACCACCCGATAGTATCACCACATGGGATGATTTTACCACTAAGTTTTTGAACAAATTCTTTCCTCCACAAAAGACTATGGTTTTGAGGAATTTGATTATGGGCTTTACACAAAAACCTAGTCAATCCTTTGGTGATGCTTGGGAAGAGTATAGTGAGTTGTTGAGGCGATGCCCTAACCATGGAATGGATGATCTAAGCCAAATCAATACCTTCTACAATGGCCTTAAACCTCACCACCAAGATTCACTAAATGCTTCCGCGGGAGGGAGTATTCTTTTCAAGACATACCACGAGGCTTTGAACATTATTGAGACTAAGGCAATGGTTCAAACAAACAATCCATTTGAAGAAAAGGTTCATGTGATCCAAAACACTTCTCAAACCCCTTGTGAACTCCAAATTCTTAAAGAGATCCTTCAAACAGTCAAACAAGGACAAGAAATGACTCAAGGCATGATTCAAGATTTTAAGAGCATGACATTGAACAATTCCTCAAATAATGTGAATGCCATCACCATTTCTTGTGTTACTTGTGGAGGCCCCCACTCTTATGAACAATGTGATAAGGTGCAAGGGTATCAAGGGGAATGCTATGCTTATCAAGAGGAACACCGTGAACACTTCAAGCCTAACATCAATCCAAATAACCTTTCTTACAAATCCCAAAATTACCTTACTCCACCCGGATTCCCACCCCAACCACCCACCCAAATTCCACAAAATCCTCCTCAAATTTTAGCAAGGAATCAAGGGCAAAGACAACCATACCAAGGAAATAACTACAAGGCACCCAATCAATTTCAACCTCAAGTAAATACTTTTTATCCACCAAATCAAGGATTTAACTCCCAACCTTTACCTTTCCAACCTCAAGGTTTTCAAGGTTATGTGCCACAAGAGTTTAACACAATGGATCTTTTGCAAAAGATGAATCAAGAGAATGAAAGGAAATTCCAAGCTATAGAAAATAAAATCAATGACCAATTCAATAAGGTTTTAATGGCGGTAACTCAAAGACCACAAGGGGCTTTACCTTCCAACACACAAACAAACCCTCGGGCTAATGTCAATGCTATTACAACAAGGAGTGGTACAACAACAAAGGATCCTTCACCTCCTAAACCTACTCTTGTTCAATCCACTTGTGCTCCTACTTGTGATAAGCCTTCTACTTCTACTCCACCTCCTCAAAGTGCTCCTTTTCACTCAAACACACCTTCTCAACCACCTCATACTTCTCCTTTACCTTCCACACTTCCCAATGAAGAGGCTAACAAAGACAAATCTTCCACCACAACACCTATTCCACCTACACCAAAACCCACTCTTCCATACCCTTCAAGGTTGAAAAAGGACAAGTTAAAGAACAAAGATGACATACAAGTCTCCAATTTCTTAAGGATGTTCAAGCAACTCAATATCAACATATCCTTTGCGGAAGCTCTTGCTTATATGCCAAAGTTTGCTAAAATGTTCAAGGATTTGCTCTCAAACAAAGAAAAATTGGTTGATTTGCCCAACACATCACTTAATGAAAATTGTTCCGCGGTGTTACTTAAAACCTTACCAACAAAACTTGGAGATCCGGGGCGCTTCTTGATACCTTGTAATTTTCCTGGTGTTGAAAATTGCATGGCTTTGGCGGATTTAGGGGCAAGCATAAATCTCATGCCTTTATCGGTTTGGAAACAACTATCTCTTCCCGAGCTCACTCCCACTAGGATGACTCTTGAACTAGCCAACCGAACCATAGCTCACCCCGTAGGTATAGCGGAAGATGTGTTTGTAGGTGTGGATAAGTTTACCTTTCCGGCCGACTTTGTAGTGGTCGATTATGACATGGATCCTAGAGTGCCTTTGATTGTTGGTAGACCGTTTTTGAGAACGGGTCGTACCTTGATAGATGTGGCGGAAGGAGAATTAATTATGAGAGTAGAGGATGAGAAAGTGGTGTTTAAGTTAGGGAAAGTTTGTGATAGAAAAGAGGTTAAGGAGTCTAGACCTTGTGAGACTATTAACATTGTAGATGTGCTAGATGAAGTGTGTAATGAACACTTTCATGATGCTTGTAAGAATGCTAGTGATGAGATTCCACATGTTGAAACCGTGGCCTCAATTGCTCCCTCTTTAACACCTTTTGGAGAGAGTGATTTCCTCTTGGAGGAATTTGAGTCCAACTTTCTTGGTGATGATGATTCTCCCATTAATTGGGAAGAAGATATTCTTACAATCCAAAAGTTGCTCAATGAGGACCCTATTCCTTCCCCTATTCCACAAGAGATTACCATTGAGGAACCTTCCATAGTAAAACCTTCCATAGAGAGTCCACCTCCAATTGAACTTAAGGAACTTCCATCCCACTTAGAATATGCTTTCTTAGAAGGAAAAGACCAATTACCGGTGATTATTGCTAAGGAATTGAAAGAGGATGAGAAGGAGCAACTTATTGAAGTCCTTAAGAAACACAAGAAAGCCTTAGCATGGAAAATATCCGACATAAGGGGAATTGATCCACATTTTTGTACTCACAAAATCCTTATGGAGGATGACTATAAACCCGCCATTCAAAACCAAAGGAGAGTTAACCCAAAAATTCATGAGGTTATTAAGAAGGAAGTGATTAAACTCTTAGATGCGGGTATGATTTACCCCATTTCCGACTCTCCATGGGTTAGCCCGGTTCATTGTGTTCCAAAGAAGGGTGGAATCACCGTGGTGCCTAATGAGAACAATGAGCTTATTCCCACGAGACTTGTAACCGGTTGGAGAGTTTGCATTGATTATAGAAAACTCAATGAGGCAACTAGGAAAGACCATTTCCCGCTTCCCTTTATGGATCAAATGCTTGAACGCTTAGCGGGAAATGAGTACTATTGTTTTCTTGATGGCTTTTCGGGTTATTTCCAAATACCCATTGACCCTAAGGATCAAGAAAAGACCACATTCACTTGTCCATACGGTACATTTGCTTACAAGAGGATGCCTTTTGGCCTATGTAATGCACCGGGGACGTTTCAAAGGTGCATGATGGCGATTTTCCATGACATGATAGAGCAAACCATGGAGGTTTTTATGGATGACTTTTCCGTATTTGGGAACTCCTTTAGCTCTTGTCTCACCAATCTTGAGAGAATGCTTAAGCGTTGTGAGGAAACACGTTTGGTGCTTAATTGGGAGAAATGTCACTTTATGGTAAAAGAGGGGATTGTTTTAGGACACAAGATCTCCAATAAGGGATTAGAAGTTGATCGAGCCAAAATTGATGTGATTGCTAAGCTTCCCCCACCCACCTCGGTTAAAGGTGTGAGGAGTTTCTTAGGTCATGCGGGCTTTTATAGGCGCTTTATACAAGATTTCTCTAAGATAGCTAGACCGATGACTCATCTCTTGGAGAAAGAGGCTCCTTTCATTTTTGATCAAGCTTGTTTAGACTCTTTTGAGACCCTTAAGGAAAAATTGACTAAGGCTCCCGTTTTGGTTTCTCCAAATTGGGAATTACCTTTTGAGCTTATGTGTGACGCTAGTGATTATGCGGTGGGGGCCGTCTTAGGACAAAGAGTTAATAAGCATTTTCAACCTATACACTATGCGAGTAAAACCATGACCGGTGCACAACTTCATTACACTACCACGGAAAAAGAGTTGCTTGCTATAGTATATGCTTTTGAGAAGTTTAGACCATACCTTGTGCTTTCTAAGACCATAGTGTATACGGATCATTCCGCTCTCAAGTATCTTATGACAAAACAAGATGCTAAGCCTAGGCTTTTGAGATGGGTTTTGTTGCTTCAAGAGTTTAAGATAGAAATTCGTGATAAGAAAGGGGCCGAGAATTTAGCGGCGGATCATTTGAGTAGACTTGAGCATCCTTTTCAAGGAGATTTTCCACATCAAGAAATCAATGAATCCTTTCCATTAGAGGAGCTCATGTCTATTTCTTCCCAAGAGGATGCCACACCTTGGTTTGCGGATATTGCAAACTATCTTGTGGGCAATGTGCTTATTGAGGGTCTTACTTATCAACAAAAGAAAAAGTTTCTTAAGGAAGTTAAGTATTACTTTTGGGATGATCCATATCTTTTTAGGCAATGTGCGGACCAAATCATTAGACGGTGTGTAGATGGGCCCGAGGCATTTAAATCTTAGAGGCATGTCATAAAGGACCTACGGGTGGACATTTTGGGCCTAACTACACCGCCAAGAAAGTCTTTGATTCGGGTTACTATTGGCCTTCCATTTACAAGGATGCCCAAGAGATGGTGAAATTTTGTGATGTTTGTCAAAGACAAGGAAAAATTACACAACGTGATGAGATGCCACAAAATTTTATCCAAGAGTGTGAGATATTTGATGTATGGGGAATAGATTTCATGGGACCTTTTCCATCCTCTAAGGGAAACAAGTATATACTTGTGGC
Source organism: Glebionis coronaria (assembly GCA_025667525.1). Classification (NCBI taxonomy): domain Eukaryota; kingdom Viridiplantae; phylum Streptophyta; class Magnoliopsida; order Asterales; family Asteraceae; genus Glebionis; species Glebionis coronaria. Next base: position 170,891,979 of record CM046877.1, on the reverse strand, counting down.
GGTGGATTATGTGTCCAAGTGGGTGGAGGCTAAAGCCTTACCTACTAATGATGCTAGAGTGGTTGTAAAGTTTTTGAAACAATTGTTTGCTAGATTTGGTGTACCTCGGGCCATCATAAGTGATCGTGGTACGCACTTTTGTAATGATCAATTCACGAGAGTTATGAAGAAATATGGAGTGAATCATAGACTTTCTACCGCGTATCACCCTCAAACAAATGGTCAAACCGAGGTCACAAATCGTGGTTTAAAGAGAATTTTAGAAAGAACGGTGGGAGAGCATAGAGCTTCTTGGTCGGATAAGCTTGATGATGCTTTGTGGGCGTTTAGGACGGCCTTTAAGACACCAATTGGTTGTACTCCTTATAGGCTTGTCTATGGAAAAGCGTGCCACCTTCCATTTGAGTTAGAACATAAGGCATCTTGGGCTCTCAAGTGGGCTAACTTTGATTTAAACCAAGCCGGTTCACATAGGAAAGATCAAATCAATGAGATGGATGAGTTGAGAGCCAATGCCTATGAGAATTCTTTGCTATACAAGGAAAAGACTAAGAAATTGCATGATGCTAAGATCAAGAATCGTGAGTTCAAAGTTGGAGAGCCGGTTCTCCTCTTTAACTCAAGATTGAAGCTTTTTGCGGGCAAGCTTAAGTCGAGATGGTCCGGTCCATTCACTATTGCTCAAGTGTTTCCATATGGAACTCTTGAGTTGTCCCAACCCGATGGTCCAAATTTTAAAGTGAATGGTCACCGTGTTAAACATTACTTTGGGGAGGACATTTCCGTTGAAATGGTCCAAGAGGTCCCCATTTTCCCCATGAATTAATTCATTGAGGGACGAGTCGAGCTAGAGACTCATTAACTCAAGCATCGTATAACTAGGTTTAGAGTGTTGTAGGTTAGCAATAAAGGCATAGATTTGGAGATAAGTGTAGGGGAGACCTTCTTTTGTCTTCATGCTTGTTTGTAGGGTTGCTCACTCATCTCATGCTATGGAGCTTATGGAGGAGGCCCTTGTATCCGGTTCACTTCGTTACTTTAGTGAATTTTCATTGACACCTTGAGCTTAAACATGATTTCACTAATAGTAGTCCTTTCCTTAACTTGGGTTAAGCAAAGTCTATTCATTGTCATAAGTGTAGGGAAAGTTTTTATACTTCCATGCTCTTAAACATTGAGGACAATGTTTAGCTTAAGTGTAGGGGAGTCTTCTATCGAAGTGACCTTACCTAGAACTTGTCATTGTCTTGCATGATAACATGAAAAATTGAATTTTCAACATTTTTCAAATTTTTGATCTACTTTGGCCAACAAAAAAATATGCATTCATAGTTTTTGCATTAATCATTTTTCATTTTGCATAACACATTTGCATTGTATATATTTCTTCTTTTATTTTTCATCAAAAATAAATAAAGAGAAAAATAAAATAAAACATGGTTTTAACAAGTTTAGACTTCTTTGACATATTAGGCCCGCCATGGATATTTTGACTCAACCCGAGTTTGCTTATTTTAGCACTCTCTAGCTAGTATCCTTAACCATGTAGTCCTTCATTGGTCTATTAGGCTAAGCTTCCACCAATTTCATTCTTTGAAATTTTAAATTTGTGGAGAATGGGAAATGATAGAGTTGAAGCAAGTGTAAAATGGCTAGATAGACTTCATGGCAATTACTTGTGGCTAAACCCTTCTCTTCTTGACCTCTACTTTCTTCGCATGTATATAATTGTTAATTAATAATCAAGTACGGTTTTAATTGGTTTGTAATCTCTTATGCATTTTTGGCTAATCATTTATGGTTGATATGAGTACGTCTTAAGATTCTAAGTTAGCACGTTTTATGTGTACTAGACTTATGTCATGCTCCATATTTAGCGGGTGTTTTTCCTTTTCTTCTTTTCAAATTTCTTTGTGAGGAATAAAGAAAAATAAGAGCGGCTTATGAAAAAAAAAATGAGTGGCTAGAAAAAAAAAGAAGAAAAAAAATATAATGCAAGACTCCCAAGAGGGGCAGTGTGGTGTTAATTATAGTGACTATTGAGTTCCAATATTACCTTGACGGGTTGCGGGGATTCAATAGATTGCTCCAATCCAATATTACCTTGACGGGTTGCGGGGTTGAAGATCCAAAATCTCAAAAAGATGCGAATGTAAATTATTGCGTGAGTTTTATTTTTCTTTCCTTAGCGAGTGTGTAGTTACTTATGAAAGCATGACATGAGGATTTTACACATAAGGCGAATGACTTATTACTCTTAATACGGACTTATATTAATTGTGAGCGGTTTTTCAAGTAATGGATGAGAAGATTACTTAGGATTAAAACCGTGCTTCCTTATTTTTGGATTTTACACTTCTTATATTTCACACTTGAATAATGACAAATTTGCCCACAAGCAATTTGCTCAAATAATAACCGGTTCCATATTTAATTGTCATGAATAAGTTGATGCACTTTTTACTTGTGAATGCAATGATCCCATTTATTAGCTTGGTATGGGGAAAGTGAAACTTGAGGGTGATAAGTATCCATGGTATCCAAGCCCTAATCCAAATCATAGATTTCTTTATGAGTTATTTCCATCAAAACCATTTCAAGAAAAATCAAAAAGATATAGATAGAATTGTATTTTGATTCATTGCATTATTAAAAGTCAAAATCATGCATCATCTAGTTTAGAGTAGTGTAGATGCATCTCATATGGCTAAGGTGGATTAATTATGAGGGAAATGTAAATTTTTAAGCCTTGAAATATAATATTGCATGAGGACATGGCAATGCTCAAGTGTAGGGGAATTTGATATGAGCTTAAACTCATATCCTTTTATCAACAAATAACCCTAAAAACATGAAGCAAAATACCAAATTATTAGGCAAAAAACAGTATTATGTGGTATGTTTGTGTTTGTGTGCACTTGTGTAGGTAAGAAGATACATTTTCAAGAAAACAAGGAAAAATCAAGCTCAAATGGATGAAAAAGACAAAAGAGGATCAAAAGTGACAAGACTTTGAAGTTCAAGGACCTATCTTGACAAGTTATGAAAGTTGAAGGACTTAAAGTGCAAATTATGAAAAGTCAAGATTCAAGTCAAACTTGGTCAACTATCAAGTCAACTCAGTCAAAGGGCCATTTTGTACAAGTTATGGAAGTTAAAGGACAAAAAATGACAAAGGAATGAAGATCCTAGCTTGAAATAAGAATCTGCCAAGTATAGGGACCAAATCTGCCAACTTTGGAAAGAAATGCAAGTTTAATCCATGTGTCAAGAATTTAGCCAATGGGAAGAAAGAAAGTGCCTCACACGGATCAAGCATTAATTGCCCACTAACTGCCGCCACATTTATTACCATATCTAAACAGTTTCAATCCGTGTGACATGTTTTAAGCCAACCAGAAAGCGACACGTGTCTTCTTCTTCACAAGAAAAGTTTGCCAGGATCGGGATTTTGATAGAAGCAATTTCAGAGAAAGTTATAAACATCAATATTGCTCGTTTTGAAGAGAGGAATTCAATGATGCAATCCAATTAACAAATCATCCAGTAAATCAAAAACACCCAAATTTGTTCATCACCTTCAAAGAGCTAATGCAGAATTTTTCCACGTGGCAAGTTATTACTGGTTCTGACACGTCACCATCTCCAACAAACTCTCAATTCTTGCCTATAAATACCTAGACTAGTCTTCATTTTTCGCAGCAGCCTACTTTTGTAAAAACACATAGTTAACTTTTCCTTTCCCTTTTTCCCTCACTTTTACCCTAACTACTCAAGAGTCTGACAAACTCTTGAGTCAGTTAGTTAGTTGTTAGCTTGTAACCAACTTTGTAACTAAATTCATTCAATAAATTTCAAATTCAATTTTCCCGCCAATTCTGTTCTTCAAGTTACTACTCATTACCTGCTATTGTGTGATCTTATTGCTGCTGTTGAGTGTTCGTTATGATCAACCATTGATCATAGCTTACATTGGTGAAGTTTTGTAGCTGTTTGATCAGAATTCAAGTGTTTCCATTGTTCTTGAAGATTTGTAGCAGAAATGATGATTCCAGATAAATTGTAGCTGTTTGATGGTAGATTGTTGTTGAATACTAGTGATAGGTGGTGGTTATCACTAGGGCAAGAGAGCTCAGCGCTCCTCTTCTTCCCAAAGGATATCTACATTAGGTTCTATAGCTCTTATTTCTGATTCCACTCAAGTGCAATTGCCATGCTCATTTTCCTAGTGTAGAATTTGATTGCTGCATGATAAACTTGATAATAGTTGTTGTTTAATTGTACTTTGAGTGTTTTGTAGCTTAATCTTGCATTCCTGAGTTCTGAGTTGTAGTTTCTGCATAATTTCAGTCACTTTTTGGTCTAATAGCTTAATTGAGTTCTAGCCTTGGTAATTGCTTGATTTCAGTTTTAATAGCTTTCATTTTGTCCATTGAAACAAGTCTGTTATAGCCTTTGAATCAGTTCAATCCAGTACTTGATTAGCCTTTGTAAAATTTTGTTCATAACAGATTAAGGTGTGTTTGGGAGTAGCTTAAAATCAGTTTTCAAGTGTTGAGATTTGTTGTTTTAGAGTTCATTTCTAGTCATTAGTTGTTAACAAGTAGTTTTAAGTGATTTGCAAGTCAAAATAATAGTCAAACAGGCAATTGGCTTAAAAATAGTTTGGGTTATCCTTATTTCAGCTTTGTTCTTTAAAACTTCCCATTTTCAATTGCTTGTTTCTTATTCATTTTTAGATGAAATTCAACCAAACCTGTTTCCAGATTTAGCTTATATCATAAACTTCTAGTTTCTAAAAGGAAATTCTACAGTCTTAGGTAATAAGCTAGTAATAAGCTTTTTAGTCAAGGTCTGAGCATTTGTCATTCTCTGATATAAAGAGGTGACTGTTTTCTTAGTTCTCATTATCCACTTCATAAAAGTTGTTATTTTCTTTCACAAATCCAGTTAGAAAGTATTGAATATTGATTTTTGAAGTTTTGAGCTTTTTGCAAAAAGTTGGTCAAACTTGGTCAACATAAGCTCAAAAGAGCTTATTTCAGATTTCTCATTCATTTCTGGATGAAAAACGTTCTAGATTGATTTCCCCTTCTTTAAATCAAGTGCTTAATCAGTTTCATCACAAAAATCAAGTTGTGACTGATTGGAATAAGCTGTAGCTTATTTTGTGCTTATCAATAAGCACTCATTTTCTTATTTTTGACTTTTAGCTTATCTCCTTGAACACACGTAGTCTTAATTGGATTTTAAGAGTTTTGCAAGTTGTTTCAGCTGATTTGGTTGAGTAATAAGCTCAAACGAGCTTATTCTTCATTGTGTCCCGTTTTTAGTTAAAAGTTTGTAAAAATTGCACTTAGGTCCCTAGAAGTATAATCAGTTTCTATACCTAGCTAAACTTCCTAATTTTGTGGTATTTGCAAAATTTAGTCCTTTACATTTGAAAGTTGTTAGTTTTCAGTTAGAAGTTTGTTGATTAGTTACATTTTTGGTTAGTTAGTTACTAGTTTTACATAATTGGTCCTTGTAGTTAACTGCTTTGCATTTTTAGTCCTTATAATTTTTAGAGTTTACATTTCAAGCATTTACATTTCATAGAAATTACATTTTCAGTCCTTTTAGTTTAATATTTTGCATTTTAGACATTTACTTGAATAAAATTTGGTATTTGCAAATTGTTTTACGTATAAGTAGTCTAATATTTTTCATTTTTAAATAGTGTTGTTTGAATTAGCAAATAGATTACCAAGTAAGCTTGAACAACCAAGAACAATAATAAATCTGATATTGATTGGACTTTCTATTGGTTAAGAACTGAGAAAACGAACTTGCATTATATTACATTTCAATGGTGTGATTCTTTAATGAATCAAACTTGTTCCAGGAATCAGAATTGACGGCTTCAATCATGCGGATAATTTTATCCAAATGATTCACTCTTTACGTTCGCAGTCAGCTTTGGACGGTCGAGTAAAGAGAACGGGTTTACCCGCGAAATCTTGTCAAGGAGATTTTTAATTAAATCTACCTGCCACAAGTACGATATTTTATATCGTCCAACGGTCTTCACCGACCGGAGGTAAAATGCTACCAAATTAGAATGAAATGTTCAAATCCATTTCGTTCGTGTCTACTTATGTTGCGGTATTTGAAGAAGGTGGCGTTGCGGGATCCAAGAAGAAGTCGTCCCCGCATGCTTATACTTTATGGACTTAATACCTAATACACAGCTTTTTGCCCGTATGAAAGTTAAAGTTCGTTGTGTTGGTCTAATCGAATTGATCCTGGTTAACTATGCGACTGAGTTGTCTTTGGTGAAACAAATAGTTGTGTCGTTGTAATAAAATTAAAGGTGCAAAGACTTTAAAGTAAATCCAACTCTAATTTAAAATAAATGACAAGAATTTAAAAGCGTGACGAGAAATTAAAAGGCCCTAAAAGTAAATAACGCAAACTTAAAACTAACCTAAAGGCAAACTTAAAACGCAACTAAAACTTAAAACTAAGGCAAGGCTTAAAATAAATCTAAGGCAAGTAATCTTAAAGTGCGACTAAGTAAAAAAGCGGGAAAAGTAAAGCTTGAAAATTAAAAATTAAAACTTAAAAACAGAAACTTAAAATAACCTGAAAATACCTCACTTGGAATAATTACTCGTTCGGAATGTCACCTTCACCCGGAATAATTCTTCTTCGTTCGAAATAATCAACATAAAACACTCATTCGGAATATTTTAACAAAACCTTCATCCGGAATAAATCCTTTATCCGGAATATGTCACTTATCCGGAATAAAGTCTTGATTCGGAATATTGCCTTGATTCGGAATATATTCCGAATGAATACCTTGATCCGGAACAATAGATGTTCCGAATGAACAATCCCCAAATCCTTCGTTCGGAATATTCCGAATGAAACAGCCTTGATTCGGAATATCTCCTTGATTCGGAATGTTTACCAACAACTCCTTTATCCGGAATATTCCGAATGAACAGCTGATCCGGAATGTTGAATATTCCGGATGAACAACCCTTGATCCGGAACTTCCACTGATTCGGAACTTTCTGAATAAAACTTTGATTCAGAATAATCTGCTGATTCGGAACTTCTTCTTGGTTCGGAATGTTTCGAATGAGCACTTTGAGCCGGAATAATTTCCTTTATTCGGAACAAACATAAAACCTTGATTCGGAACACAAGCTTTGATTCGGAATGTACCTGGGAAATGAACAGAACGAAGAACACGGAACAACAATACGAATCTAGATAAAATCAATCAAAATAAAACCAAAAGATTAAATCAAACTAACCAAATAACATCTACTAATCATAAACTAACAATCCAAAACAATCATACTAACAATAATAATCAAAATAATCAAAACCCACTATAATCAAATCAAAAAAAATCAAGAACATAAACATGAACAATAAAGCATAAAGATTAAGATCAAACAAGAAAGGAAGATAGAAGATTGACAATAAAAGTAAAGATTGACAAGAATTGAAAGGAAACTTACTTGAAATTAAATGAATTTAAGGTGCAAGACAATGTATTTAAATGACATGTAATTAAATGACAAGTAATTAAAGGGTGGAAGACTAATTGTCACACTTAGCCAACAAAATGAAATGTAAATCCTAATGATCTATTTATAGGCGGATTAGGGAGGTGCTTAGGAAGCTTCCTCCCCTCTTTCTTCTTTCTTTAATCGCATCATTAAGTCCTTAATCTTCTTAGTTCTTTGACTTTAATGACTTTGTCTCGGGACTTCTTTAAACTCGTCTTGTAATTCTTCAATAAATTAGACTTGAGTTCTTCGGATTTTAGTAAACTTCCGTCTTTTGACTTTTTCTTCGATAAATCTTCAGAATTGGTCTTGGACTTCCGTTATTTTTGCACTCTTGATTTCTTGACTTCGTCTTTCGTCTTTTTCTTCGATAAATGTAAAACCCGCATGATTTTATCATGAATAGTACCCTTAAGATCGTACGTACAAGATTAAAACTTCCTATTATAGCATGATTACGATTACGTGTTAGGATTTTACGTATTACGTACGTGTTAGTACACGACAAGTATTTACTACGCACGAGCACGTAATAATTATTTGACAATAATTAATCACGAACATGCGATCATGAAATCATGAAAGTATTTTAATCACGAGCTAATATTAATTACGTATATATATTTATTACGAACACAAATAAATATATTAAGTCACGGTTAATATTTAACGAGAACACGTAAAGCACGAACACGAGAACACACCAATATTTTAGACACGGAAAACATTCGAGTTACCCCTTGTGGGCCCCATTACCACGAAATTAAGGAGGGAGGATGGGCTGGCCCATCAATTTTTACTAAAAGGAGGTTATGGAAAATTACACTACTCATTTCTTTTTCTACAGAAGAATTTTACAGAAACCTAAAATCCTCCTCCTCCTTCTTTTTCTCTTTTTGGCCGCCACCTTCAAACACACCAAAAGGGGTGTTTGTTGATCTTGGATCTTGGAATTGTTGTTGGTGTTCGTGTTTGTTCATCGTTCTTTAGATCCACGTATTCGGTAAATCATTTAACCCTTTTTCTTTTGATTTAATCTTTTAATTAATTAAGAACATGTTATGTTTTTTTTAAACCTAATTAAATCATAGATCTAACATGAATTTGGGTTTGAATAAAATCAAAAGGGATGATTAGGGGTGTTTTGTTCTTGGCCGCAGCCTGCATCGAACCCGAGAGGGTCTCGGTTTGGCCACTTGACCACCACCGAGACCATATGGTCCCGGTTGGTTGGTGTGGGTCCCACGGCAGCATCAAGACAAGGAGTACCCCGACTTGGTTCGGGGTATGGTGTCGACTTCATGTCCGGTTCATGGTTTTAGTCTAGATCCGGTTCATGGTGTATGTTTAGTTTTTATTTTTTATGATCTTATGTTAAAAATTAAATTAATAAAATGACATGATTAATTTAATAACATGACTTAGGTTATTTTAATTATTAATAATCATGAAATTAATTAACCTAAATGTTTTTATATTTTAGACTTATAATTAATTAATTATTTAAAAACCATGGTTATAATTAATTAATTAACATGACTTAGGTTATATTATTAATAAATAATAATACATGTTTTAACCTAAGTATTTAACTTTATTTAATTAAAAACATGTTATACTTTAATTAAATATTTTAACCTATAGTTTAATTTAATTACATGAAATAATTATTAAACTATACATTATATCATATGACTTAGAAAATAATCATGAAAACACTTAAGATTATATACTTAGCTTATTTAACCAGCTTATTTCTAATTATGGAAACTTTCTATTTTTATAAACTTAATTAAATAAGGCAGCTAATCTATTTATGGAAACCTTCTATTTTTAGAAACTTATTTATTTCAGGCAGCTAATCTATTTATGGAAACTTATTTAATTAAGGCAGCTGATCTATTTATGGAAACTTTCTATTTTTAGAAACTTGTCTATTTTAAGCAGTAATTCTATTTTTGGAAACTTTCTATTTTTGGAAACTTTCTATTTTTGGAAACTTTCTATTTTTGAAAACATTCTATTATTGGAAACTTTCTATTTTTGGAAACTTTCTATTTTAGGAAACCTGCTATTTTTGGAAAGTTACTTATTATTACACAGTAAGTATAATAATACATGAAATACCAGAAATACTTAATCAGATTAAACAGAATGTAAGATAACCACAGTTTAAGGCTTTAAAACAGTAAAACATGGTAAGAACACATAAAATAAGCTAAGACATAACATAAAACCAGCTACGTATTTAGTAAGCAGATACTTATTCATGTATGTATATATGTAGCACTAGTGATACGGAAGTATGATTTCGCTCAGTTCATCTTCTTCGTTCACTGGACATAAGGTACGGATTCCCGTCCTTTCAGTATGGACATTCTTTCCTTATTAGGATTCCCCGTATGCAGCCAACTGTTTTCCCAGTATTTGTTTTATATGTTTTTGAATTGCTTATGTTTAATTAGAAAACCTAAAGCCATATACATGCATGACCAGTTTCACCTAGTTATGGAGGTACCATAACCATAACATTGGAGGCACCAATGTTATGACTTCACCACGGCGGAGTGATTGCTCGTGGCGTCCCTTGAGCTTTTGGCCATATTATTATATTTATCATGTGGGGCGTATGGGTGCATCCTAGTTACATGTTTTCAGTCAGGATTTCATGGTGAATGTGGTGTGTGCCTTGCATCCTTCATAAGGAGCTGATCCCTCCTACCCAGAACCAGTATATTAAATTAGAGGCAGCCCCTCTAATTTTCATGATAAGGTCACCCCTCCAAGTATTCATGCACGGTGGATTTTCATGACCTATATTGGCTAATGGTAAAATATGTAAACAGTTTTCATAAGATAAACATAAGGCTTTTCAAACTATAAAACCAGTTTTATGAACATGTTCCAGGTTTTCCAGGACTTGTACTTTTCCGCTGCTATTAAGTCTTTATTATGCTTAGTCATTCATACTATGTCTATATCCGTGCACTGAGCGTTTTGCTCAGCCGTTACTTTCCTTTCCATGTCCCAAAACGGAAGGTACCCTAGGGAAGACTCGAGCATTTGGAGGACGTACATAGGATGGAAGCTGCTAGAGACTTCTTTTCCTTTTCGCCTTCATATACTTATGCTTGTTTAGTCTTTCATTCATTTCTTTTGGCTTTATTATGTTTTGGGCTTATGTTTGAGAACCGATGTTTGATTCCGTTTTTCCCTATGGTCATGTATGTATTAGTACATTTACCTTGTATGCTTTGATGACACGCCATAATTACGCGTGACATTCCATTTATCAAAATGGGGTGTTACAATTATGGTATCAGAGCCAAGGCTTCGACCTGTAGGCTCTAAAACTTGACCTGTGACTAGTGGGTAGTCACCAGGAGCTTCCTAAGCCAACGTTTGTTATTCTACGTATTGATGTTTTCAGCGTATTGTTGCTTTAACCATGATGTTTTCAGCACCTTGAGGTTTTAACCTTGATGTTTTCATCGATATTGTTTTACTAATATGGATGGATAACCGTCATTCATATTTAGTTATGTGTCATTGTTTCATGCATAATGTTCCTCGAGAACTGTGGCTATGTGGATTGAACCCCAGTAGGTCATAATTAGTCACATAAAAAAAATGTTCTGATAAGTTTTGACAGATGAGTTTCATTTATTTATGTTTCATGTATCATTGTTGTAGGGATTATGACTAAGTAATGGTTGGTACAGGACTGACCCTATTTAGTCGCATGTGCTTTTATCGAAACTTTTAACTTTGGGACCGACCCATAGGCGTCCCCTCGCCATGTCTTTTATTTTGGGACCGACCCATAGGCGTCCCCTCGCACATATAAAGGTTTTTATAAACTATATTACGCATTCATACATTGTTTTCATGCATAAAATTTCTCTCATGATTTTTGGCATAAATTTTTTTTTATTATGTCCCCTCATAAGTTACTATATTTTTATGTCAAGTATGTTTTCATACTGTCATGGTTAAACTCAGTTTCATGCTGATTATGTTATACACTCCTCCATGTTAAATCGTTTCGTGTTTCTTCATGATAATTCCGTCTTCATGTGGATTACGTCTTACGCCTCATTTGTTATTATGCCTTCATGCAAGACATAGTTGGATTCATTGAATTCTGCTTTCATGATAGTCATGGTTAGTTTTCACTGATCATGCTTTCAAGCAAATCATCTTGAATTTTGTATGACCACACTTTAACGTTTCTCTATGCAACCAGAATGAGGTATATACTGGCATTGCCAGGTTATCATGATGGTTTTCCTAACCGTTTAACCGATATACTCTCCTTAAATCATGATAAATGATCGACCCCCATACCGATCATTTCATGTGCATTCCACGTGTACTCCACGTACCGTATTTCATGTGTATTACACGTACCTTAATCCATGTGTATTTCGCTTGCAACACATCACGAGTATTCGCTAGTTGATTCTGAATCATCTCAGCCGTATTTTCAATTGCTGATATTCTACAAGATTGTTGATGCCGCTCATAACTTGGAGATGTTACTAAAGGTTGGTGTTGCTGACGTTCGGAGACGCTAGGAGATGCGGATGCTGTTCACAACCTGGAGATCCTACTAGACGAAGACAAAGGCGTCGGAGCAAAGCAATTGGACGAGAAGATGCTTCACCATCAGACGATTTCCATCAATCATTGTCCCTAATTCTTAGTTACATGTCACACGTCATTCGGCTGTCATTTCAGCCATATGAGTGCAAACCGGTACCAGCCGGCCACTCAGCTAAATAGTTACATGAATCACGGTCATGAGAATGACCGTCATGGAACTGACAGACATGACGATAGTAACCACTACTATGATAGAAACTATCCTAGAAATCGCAACCGAGGCTCCGGTCGCGGACGTGATCAGACATACAAATGATCAGTAGTCCAACCGATCCGCGAATTCTGGCATAATAACCTAATAGTGTAGTTCTATCGTTTTACGTCTCGAGACACATGTCAAGACATCAGTCAAGACACATGTCTCACGTATACCTTTGAAGACACATGTAAAGACATCAGTCAAGACACATGTCTCACGTATACCTTTGAAGACACATGTCAAGACATCAGTCAAGACACATGTCTCACGTATACCTCCTGAAGACACATGTCAAGACACCAGTCAAGACATATGTCATGCTTATAGTTCCAAGAAACGAGTCAAGACACATGACTCACGTCCAACTATGGAACATTGCTAAGAAATTCAGGGTACCCTCCAAGGGTATATCTATTTTTGTTGTGTCATGTATTAATCGGGCCACAAGAATTTCTATACCATTATCGGCGCATTAGTGAGAATTGCCACGTTGCCGATGTCACTTTCATTTCTTTCACCATGGATCATATATTCATGACCATGAAGGACGCCTTTCGTATTCCAACGTATACGAAGGTTTTCCTTCAGCTTAATGATGAGATCCAAGCTGCTAACGCATTTCCTCGGACACACACGAGATGAATTTTATCCTAATTATGTACTATGAACAGCACACCATGCTACAATTCATAATTATGTACAATAATGTTCAGGCTCCTAAATACATTCAGCTTGATTTTCCATCAGGAAAATCTGTACAAATTATCTATGCTTACAAGCATGTACGCTGTTAGCCATGGTCGCTAAAATTTTCTACCTGTCAGTAAGACACGACTACTTAAGTCCTTTTACGCATAGCCAGTTGATTATTCCAAATTCCCATATATTCCAGAAGAACCTTCAAGGAGAAGGACGGTACCATGATATTATGTGTCGACTACCGTTGGCTTAAACAAATCACCATTCATGACCGTTATTCTCCTCCACGTATTGACAACATGTCCAATCGACCTTATAGTGTTAATCACTTTTCCAAGATTGAACTCATGATCGTGCTGCCAACAGTGACGACGGAAAGAGCAGGACATGTCCATGACTGCTATTCGTACACAACTCGGTCATGATAGATTTATGATTTTGAATTAGTCTCATAAACGGCATTATAAGAATGAGTTTCTATGAACTCATAGCAAATTCATCAGTGTTTTCACTGAGGATAACCTGATTTCCTTTAAGCCTAGAAGAAGAACAGGAAGACCATATCTGCACTATGTTGCAAATTCTATGACAAGAGAAATTTCACCCTGGAAATTTTTCCAATATCAATTCTGTTTGATTACAGTGGCACGCTGTATCACATGGATTTGCATGGTTAATCTTACCATGACTCAGCTTATGCGTAAAGGAGAGAACCCTACACTACATTAGGTGTTATAGAAAATCCTACGCTAGGAGAAGTCTAGATTCAGAAACTCAGAGTTTCGCAAACTCCTATGTATCAAGTCCTACGAAGCAAGATACAGTTATGTTCATATCTAAGTACCTGACATACCAACAGGTTAAGATAGGACACCAACAAACTGGGATGTTTTCATCATCTGAAATTGTGAATTGAAATGGGACAAGATCTCCACATATTTTAGTTACCAGATTAACGCAAACTCAGAAGAAGCATGATGCTATCTGGGTTATTGCAAATAGTTTGATCAAGTCTGCAGAATCCTTACATCCGCAAGGATTCCAGAACCAACAGAGTGATCGGACATGTTCCAGCCAAGGCTAATCCGACCACTTGGTAATCCCTCAGCTATCGGGTCAGACAAAGATTAGCAATTGTACTCCTAAATTACTTCACGTCTTCATTCTGATTCCACGACTTGCTTTCGCGCTCGCGTTCATGACACTATTCAAGTTCATGATGGCATTTCGGCTTACGATTTTACGTTTATTTTATTCCGGGAAGTTTTTCAAGAACTTGAGAGACCAAACACAAGTTTAATATAACTCCCTATCCTCAAATAGACGTTTCTCGTCATATTCCACGTCTCACCTTGTACCGTTTGGCGTTACCGCCATTGTATTCTATGATCACGATATGTTTCACATGTCATGTTCATTCTAGGTTCCTCATACCATGATCAAGATATGTTACACGTATCATGGATCACGATATGTTTACTCATACTACACTCGCCATATCTCCACGTAGCACGTTCAAAAATTTTCACGTATCACGTTCAAAATTTTTCACGTACTACGTTTCTTTATGTCTCGTGCATCGTTTCTAATTATCAGTTAAGTCAGATTATCTTGCATCGTAACGTTTCAGTTACCCTAGCACGTTAACTCTTATTTTTCCTCAATCGAATTTAGGGGATCTACCTTACGTTGATAACCAAGAACTTCTTTTTACTTCAAGTCAAGGTCAGGAGGACCAAGATTTATCATTAGTGTCAGGATCTTCTGAAGGAACCGTTCCAAGAGGGAGGCCACTTGGGAACGGACAAGTTCATCCAAACTTCTTATCCATTTTTCACTTATCAATTAGATATGTCCTTTCAGCCACGTCATGTTCCATGTCCTTCTAAGACATGTCACGTTCCGCGTTCTTTCTGCCAGGTCACCTGCACGTTAATTTATCTTACATACCCTCTCAGTTTGATTCGGGTATGTTTCTCTTTCAGTTACGTTATCTATAACTCAAGGACGAATTATTCTTTTTAGGGGGGAAGAGTTGTAAAACCCGCATGCTTTTATCATGAATAGTACCCTTAAGATCGTACGTAGTAGATTAAAACTTCCTATTATAGCATGATTACGATTACGTGTTAGGATTTTACGTATTACGTACGTGTTAGTACACGACAAGTATTTACTACGCACGAGCACGTAATAATTATTTGACAATAATTAATCACGAACATGCGATCATGAAATC
Organism: Glebionis coronaria; assembly: GCA_025667525.1. Lineage (NCBI taxonomy): Eukaryota > Viridiplantae > Streptophyta > Magnoliopsida > Asterales > Asteraceae > Glebionis > Glebionis coronaria. The sequence goes on along the minus strand of CM046877.1, from coordinate 170,876,609 downwards.
ATGAACGTATTTTAATCTATTGCTAATATTAATTACGTATATATATTTATTACGAACATAAATAAATATATTAAGTCACGGTTAATATTTAACGAGAACACGTAAAACACGAACACGAGAACATACGAGAACACACCAATATTTTAGACACGGAAAACATTCGGGTTACCCCTTGTGGGCCCCATTACCACGAAATTAAGGAGGGAGGATGGGCTTAGCCCATCAATTTTTACTAAAAGGAGGTTAAGGAAAATTACACTACTCATTTTTTTTTCTACAGAAGAATTTTACAGAAACCTAAAATCCTCCTCCTCCTTCTTTTTCTCTTTTTGGCCGCCACCTTTAAACACACCAAAAGGGGTGTTTGTTGATCTTGGATCTTGGAATTGTTATTGGTGTTCGTGTTTGTTCATCGTTCTTTAGATCCACGTATTCGGTAAATCATTAAACCCTTTTTTCTTTTGATTTAATCTTTTAATTAATTAAGAACATGTTATGTTTTTTTATAAAACCTAATTAAATCATAGATCTAACATGAATTTGGGTTTGAATAAAATCAAAAGGGATGATTAGGGGTGTTTTGTTCTTGGCCGCAGCCTGCACCGAACCCGAGAGGGTCTCGGTTTGGCCACTTGACCACCACCGAGACCATATGGTCCCGGTTGGTTGGTGTGGGTCCTACGACAGCATCAAGACAAGGAGTACCCCGACTTGGTTCGGGGTATGGTGTCGATTTCATGTCCGGTTCATGGTTTTAGTCTAGATCCGGTTCATGGTGTATGTTTAGTTTTTATTTTTTTATGATCTTATGTTAAAAATTAAATTAATAAAATGACATGATTAATTTAATAACATGACTTAGGTTATTTTAATTGTTAATAATCATGAAATTAATTAACCTAAGTATTTTTATATTTTAGACTTATAATTAATTAATTATTTAAAAACCATGGTTATAATTAATTAATTAACATGACTTAGGTTATATTATTAATAAATAATAATACATGTTTTAACCTAAGTATTTAACTTTATTTAATTAAAAACATGTTATACTTTAATTAAATATTTTAACCTATAGTTTAATTTAATTACATGAAATAATTATTAAACTATACATTATATCATATGACTTAGAAAATAATCATGAAAACACTTAGGCTTATATACTTAGCTTATTTAACCAGCTTATTTCTAATTATGGAAACTTTCTATATTTAGAAACTTAATTAAATAAGGCAGCTAATCTATTTATGGAAACCTTCTATTTTTAGAAACTTATTTATTTCAGGCAGCTAATCTATTTATGGAAACTTATTTAACTAAGGCAGCTGATCTATTTATGGAAACTTTCTATTTTTAGAAACTTATCTATTTCAAGCAGTAATTCTATTTTTGGAAACTTTCTATTTTTGGAAACTTTCTATTTTTGGAAACTTTCTATTTTTGGAAACTTTCTATTTTTACAAACCTGTTATTTTTGGAAAGTTACTTATTATTACACAGTAAGTATAATAATACATGAAATACCAGAAATACTTAATCAGATTAAACAGAATGTAAGATAACCACAGTTTAAGGCTTTAAAACAGTAAAACATGGTAAGAACACATAAAATAAGCTAAGACATGACATAAAACCAGCTACGTATTTAGTAAGCAGATACTTATTCATGTATGTATTTATGTAGCACTAGTGATACGGAAGTAGGATTTCGCTCAGTTCATCTTCTTCGTTCACTGGACATAAGGTACGGATTCCCGTCCTTTTAGTATGGACATTCTTTCCTTATTAGGATTCCCCGTATGCAGCCAACTATTTTCCCAGTATTTGTTTTATATGTTTTTGAATTGCTTATATTTAATTAGAATACCTAAAGCCACATACATGCATGACCAATTTCACCTAGTTATGGAGGTACCATAACCATAACATTGGAGGCACCAATGTTATGACTTCACCACGGCGGAGTGATTGCTCGTGACGTCCCTTCAGCTTTTGGCCATATTATTATATTTATCATGTGCGGCGTATGGGTGCATCCTAGTTACATGTTTTCAGTCAGGATTTCATGGTGAATGTGGTGTGTGCCTTGCATCCTTCACAAGGAGCTGATCCCTCCTACCCAGAACCAGTATATTAAATTAGAGGTAGCCCCTCTAATTTGCATGATGAGGTCACCCCTCCAAGTATTCATGCACGGTGGATTTTCATGACCTATATTGGCTAATGGTAAAATATGTTAAACAGTTTTCATAAGATAAACATAAGGCTTTTCAAACTATAAAACCAGTTTTATGAACATGTTCCAGGTTTTCCAGGACTTATACTTTTCCGCTGCTATTAAGTCTTTATTATGCTTAGTCATTCATACTATCTCTATATCCGTGCACTGAGCGTTTGGGAAGACTCGAGCATTTGGAGGACGTACATAGGATGGAAGCTGCTAGAGACTTCTTTTCCTTTCCGCCTTCATATACTTATGCTTGTTTAGTCTTTCATTCATTTCTTTTGGCTTTATTATGTTTTGGGCTTATGTTTGGGAACCGATGTTTGATTCCGGTTTTCCCTATGGTCATGTATGTATTAGTACATTTACCTTCTATGCTTTGATGACACGCCATAATTACGCGTGACATTCCATTTATCAAAATAGGGTGTTACAATAAAAGCCCGTGAATGCCCATGTTTTCTCCCCTTTTCACCTTTTCGTCCTAAATCACAACAAAAACACAAACCACGCATAATTCCGACATTTACGACATAAAATATACGTTTTGGCCCGGTTATTATTGTAGTTAAGTGGTAAAAAGGATGGGTGTTTACACACCTATCAAATCCCCTACACTTAACCATTGCAATGTCCTCATGCAATGCATTAGTTACAAACCACAATTACACTTTTCATCATAATCAATCCATAATGGCCTTTATTAAAGAGATAGAAAATTATAAACATTCAAAGTTAAGAAATCAAAAACATACCTTCGGGTTTTGTGAATGATCATCATCCTCAAGTTTTCACTTTCTCCAAACCAAGCTTAAAAACGAGATCATTGTTATTATAAGTTAGCAAACTAACACGAACTCATGTGGGCTAATTATTCACTTAGACTCCCTTATTCCTAGGTGTATCTCTTATATTTTATTGTTGTCTTGAATGATCACGAGGATGCATTGTTGACTTATTTCGATAGTTATTAGGCTGAAAATAAAGTGGGATGATTTAATCAATAGTTAGCTAAAGGACAAAATCTTTTAAAACTGCTTCTCGGGACCTCATAAAGTTCATATCTTGACATAACTCGCTTCGCGATTTGAGACCTTTCTCGGACCGATATTTGGCAGCGACTTGATACTTTAAATCTTTGAGAGACGTTCATGAAATAATGGCCTTCTCTTCATAATAGGAATTTCTTCACTCGAAGTTTTGAGAGATTCTTCATATTTGGACCACGACTTCTTCATTTTTCTCCAATCTTTATTTTGGACTTTGATATACAACGATCCGCCTCCTTTTTGGACTTGGATCTATTTATCCTCATACCTTGTTAGGGTCTTTTCGGATAGACTTCTCCATGATCGTTTGGGGAGTTTTTTGCTTTTAGTCGTGTGTCTCGATCCTTCATATTGATCTTTGAGAAATGATTCTTCACATCACTTTGGATCTTTAGCAACAAAATATAGCCCTCATGCCTTGTTAGGGCCTTTTCGGACTCGCCAATCTTCGCATCCCGCTTCAATAAGTTATGACTTGGCTATGAACTCTAATCCATACCGAGCAACTTTTAAACGATCTTGGGCTAGAAGCTAAGTAACTTTTCAAATCGTACAACCTTATTTATTGCAGATAAATTTATTAGCAAGCGATGGGAGAATAGGCTTATAATTAACTCACATAAATTCGAAAGGATACCAAACTTATAATTGACTCTATCATCTCTCGTTCTCCACAATTTAAAATCTCAAGGAATGAGACTCATGGATGCTTAGCCTATTAAATCAAAGTTTTGGGTTTTCGAGTCGCCTATAGGATCTTGCAAATTCTTAGACTTTTTCAAGTTTAGAAATCGCATTTTAAAGTTCCCTTGATAAACGACTCTCTAGGATCAATTATAGGAACTTGCAAAAAGTTATTGTTCTTAACCCGTGAGAGTTAAGACTTTCGCGTTTATAGCTTCCTATATAAAAGCCTAGCAAAACTTGACTTAAACATGTTAAGGATACTAGCTAGAGTAAACTTAGATAAGTAAACTCGGGTTGAGTCAAAAGATTCACAACGTTTGAAAATTAAAACCACTTTATTAAAATTTTATTCTAATAAGGAAAGAAAATAACTATACAAAGGGAAAAACTAATAGGCCAAAATAGATCAAAAATTTTGAAAAATGTCGAAAAATTGATTTTCCGGTTTAAATGAGGACAAATACAAGGAAAAGACCACTTAACTTCGATAGAAGTCCCCCCTACACTTAATATAAACATTGTCCTCAATGTTTAAGCATGTGGGAGTAAACTCCCCTACACTTAGGACATTGTGCACTTTGTTTAAATCTCGCTAAGGAAAAGACAACTAACGAGATTCCTATTTTAATATTGAGAAATATAAAATAGTGAATCGAAAAGAGTTTAGGATAGAACCGGGAAAAAGGGAACACGGAATCACGGGTCGTCAAAAATCATCAAGAGTGGATCATTGAGCGCTCGAATCCCTGAATATGAGAAGAGAGGAAATAGCAAACACCAACGGGTCTACCCTACACTTATGATAAAGATAGCTAAAGATAGATACATGGGTTGCCTCCCAAGAAGCGCTTGATTTTTGTTCACCGAGTCGTGAGCCTGACTCGACCTTGATTAGCATATGATAAAGCATGAAACATATCCACCGAGATCAAATACATAGTTTTCGTCCATCAAATAGCACAAGCTTAAGGCGAACAAGGCAAGCCAAAGAAGAGTAGGCAAGGTTCCCTTAAGCAAAGATGGAGCACGGTGGAAGCAAGCATGGTGAGGTGCAAGCATATCTTCAGTAGTTCCAAAAATCTTTCCTTTTATTTCATCAGACGGATACTGAGATGGCTGAAGAATATCGATACCGGGGTCGAACACCTTTTCCTTTAGGGGAAAATAGCACTCAGGCTCAGCAAAATTTGAAGAACATCCGCGAAGAAAATGCACAACCTCGTCCTCAGAAGGTGGACACAGAGGTGTCAAATCATACGTGTTGCGGATGTTGGTGTCGTCCGGTTGCTTCTCCTTTGAAAGAATTTTCTTCAAATCCGAAGTAGGATCAAGATCATAATCATCAAAGTCCAAAGGAGGTGCATCACTCTCATGAGGAAAGTATGTATTAAGAAAAGTTGAAAAGTCTTCCTCAAATGAGTAGTCATCCAAAGTAGGATCAAGTATGGTTGGCGGAGGATCTTCATCATGATAAGAATCGCTCGAGAGAGTATCGGCCTCATCAAAATCATCATACGTGGGCATGTCGGGATACTCGGAAGTAAAATCATCATAATCATCCGTATCTGAGCTAGAATCATCATCATAAGCATCAAAGATCGATGGAGAATCATATGTGGGTGAAGGTTCCAAATTGGAGAGAGAATCATCCACATCATCTTGAAAAAGTGGATTATCAATGTAAGAATCGAATAGAGGATTGTTGTAGACGACAAAATCATCAAGCACATTAATCATATTCGCTGATTCTCTTCCAAAGGATTTGCTTGTAAGCTTCCACATTTCAAAAACTTGGGCATCATCCCCGACTCTTAAGATGAGCTCACATTTATCCACATCAATTAAAGCTCTACCGGTTCTCAAAAATGGGCGTCCAAGTATTAACGGAATACGAGGATCCATTTCATAATCAACAACGACAAAGTCGGCCGGAAAAGTGAATGTGCCAACTTTAATGAACACGTCTTCGGCAATACCAACGGGGTAAGCGAGAGTGCGATTGGCTAGCTCAAGAGTCATTTTGGTGGGTGTAAGGTCGGGCAATGATAACTTTTTCCAAACACTTAAAGGCATCAAAATAATACTTGCCCCGAGATCGGCTAAGGAAGTAAATTTGTCGGTTTGGTTAAAAGTACAAGGTAGCACAAAACGACCGGGATCTCCAAGTTTTTCCGGAAGTTCTTTAAGAAGGATTGCAGAGCAATTTTCGTTTAAGCGTGTGTTGACGAGCTCAACCAACTTCTCCTTCTTGTTAAGCAATTCCTTGAATGCTTTGACAAATTTCGGCATGTGGACAAGTGATTCAACAAGGCTGATGTTGAAATTCATTTGAGAGATTATCTTCAAATAATGTGACACTTGAATGTCATCCTTGGTGTGCAGTTTGGCCTTGCCTAAGCGAGATGGATAAGGAATATTGGGTTTGGGTGGTGAAGGTGTAGAAGGTGAAGGTTGAGATGTTGAAGGGTTAAAGGTGGAAGGTGGGGTTGGTGGAGGATTCTTGGTGGGTACTTCGTCATGACGAGGCGGAGACGGTAATGGTGTACTAATACTCGGTGTAGGAGTAGTAGGGATAAATAGTGGTGGAGGAGGTGTAGATGATGGGGGCGGGATAGGTGGTCCTACTAAAGTAACTCCACTACGGGTAGTAATCGCACTCACATTCGCTCGTGGATTGGTGACGGTGTTTGAAGGTAGAGAACTAGAAGTAGAAGGTTGAGTGGTGGGCAAGAAACTAGCCAGCATATTCTTCAAATCATTCGTTTGATTGCTGAAGGAGGATTGAATATTATCTCGAAGCTCGGATCTAATGTCATTCCCTTGCTTGGTGATGTCCCCTTTCAAATTGATAATTTGGCTCTGTAGATTCTTGATTTGCTCTCCTTGGATTCTCATTAAGGCTTCAACATCTTGATTAATGGGTGGGGTTTGTTAAGCGGGTGGGTGATAAGGATTAGAAGCTCTAGGTGGGATTTGGTTGCTTCTATTGTAGTTGTTGTTGGGGGTTTGGTTTTGAGGAGAAAAACCGGGTGAAAGGTAGTTGTTTGACCGGTAACTTAGCAAATTTTGATCCCCTTGAGGTCGGGCTTGGTAATTTTCGGGTGAATAATTACCATAAGCCGCATACACATTTTCCGGATTTCCTTGTATAGAAGGACAATCAGTGTATGAGTGAGGACCGCCGCATGTTTCATAAGGATTAGCCACCGCTTTGACTTGTTGTTGGTTTGTAGCGAGAAGCAAGATATTTTTGTTCATTTCGGCCATCATGCGGGTGAATTCGGTCATATCGGGGTTTGCTGAAGTAGAAGAAACATTGACTCTCGGGTTGTTCCTTGAAGAAGCGAAGGAATCCCAGTTTTTGTGATGAGTAGTCATGTTCTCAATAAGCTCTCTACACTCCTCGGGTCTCCTTTTCATAAATGTGTCACCGGCGGCTGCATTAATCGTATCACGGTCATGAAAAGTCAAACCGTTGTAGAAAGTATCAATTAAGGTCACAGGGAGCATGTTGTGGTATGGACATCGATCGATCAAAACATTATATCTTTCCCAAGCATCAAAGAGAGATTCATCGGGTTCTTGCATGAAACCGTTGATTTGATTGCGAAGGCTTGTGACAATGGATGGTGGAAAGTAGCGTGACAAAAAGCGTTGAGTCATGTCATCCCAAGTATGAATATAATTCTTCGGGAGACGATCAAACCATTTCTCGGCGTTGTGTGATAAAGTATGTGGAAAGAGTTGAAGGCGTAGAACATCCATTGTGCACCGGGCAAATTCATGCTTTGAGTGATTGTAATGAACTTGTCGAGGTGCTTATTGGCATCATCATCAGGCAATCCTCGGAATGGATTAGTTTGCACTTGCTGGATCATGTGATGCTTCAACGAAAACTCCGGAGCCGTGATTTGCATTGGCGCAATCGGTCCTCCTCGTCCAAACATGGTAGGTTGACAAAGCTTCTCCATTGTCCGAAGATCGGGCTGTGGAAGAACATTGTTGTTGTTATTATTGAGGTGCGGTGGATTATTGTTGTTGATTACACCTGCCATAGCTAAATCGTCACGAGTCTCGGGCTCTTGATAAGTAGAACATCTAGTACGCATACACCTACAAAGGCAAAAAAAAAGATACCAAACACAAAGAGAATATAATATATACACTAGAAAGATAAAAATAAAATATTTTTGGATTTTTTTGAAATTTTTTAATTTTTATGGATTTTTTAACAATTTTTTAATTTTTATGGTTTTTTGAAATTTTTAAGCAAGAAAAATAACGCTCACGAATGAACGGATCCCAAAAAGCAACGCGTCTCTCATAGAAAACCGTTGATCTTTACGAAAAGAGCCGGCAGCGGCGCCACTTGATACACGATATTTGCCCGTATAAAAGTTAAAGTTCGTTGATGTTGGTCTAATCGAATTGATAACTGGTTAACTATGCGACTCAGTCGTTCTTTGGTGAAAACAAATGTTGTGTCGTTGTAGTGAAATTAAAGGTGCAAAAACTTTAATGTAAATGGCGGGTTAATTAAATCTAAACTAATTAAAACTTAAATGTGCAATATTAAAACTTTTAAAGAAAAAAAATCAAATGACAAAAAATTTAAAGCGTTACGGAAAATTAAATTAACAATGCAATAAAAATAACACTTAAGAAAATGGCGGGAAAATAAATGCATGAAAATAAAAGAGAATAAACAGAACCTGAATCGGATTCCCAAAACACTATCACTATCCAGAATAACCAATTAGACACTGCTTATCCGGAATAAACAAAACTACCTTATCCGGAATCCAAGTCTGTTACGAATCCGGAATACCAAACAGAGGCTTATCCGGAATATTACCTAGGCCCTATCCGGAATACCCTTCGTCTGCTTATTCGGAATCAAGACCTGCCCCTTATCCGCAATAACCAAGACTACCTTATCCGGAATAAGAAAAACTTGCCTATCCGGAATAATTTTGGAGTTTTATCCGGAGTGTTTGACCTCGCTCTTATCCGGAATACCTGCTGCTTCTTATCCGGAATCCTGTTCAACGACCCCCTTATCCGGAATAATCGAACAGACTCTCTTATCCGGAATACACAAACTTGTGTTATCCGGAATACTCTTTCTGGTCTTTATCCAGAATACACTGGAAAACCACCTTATTCGGAATAAATTCCCAAGTAGCTTATCACGATTATTTTCCGGATATTTATCCGGAATAACCTGTCAAGTTGCTTATCCGGAATAATGTGATGTTGGCTATTCGGAATATGAAGATCAAACCACTTATCCGGAATATAAGGTTTTGCAATGTTCGGAATAAAGGGGTTTACCAAACCCGGATAACAATTAAATCAAATAAGCTACGAACTAAAATTAAGCTAAACACAAATAAGCACTTAACTAAAAACTTAACCAAAACACTTATAAGAAAAAGCTATAAGACCAAAATTTAAAAACTTTTAAGAAAACTAAATGATAAAAATATTAAAAATCAACTTTTTATAAAAATTAACTAATAAGCACTTGATTAAATTTAAGAAAAACACAATAAGCTATAAAATCAATAAGCTAACAAGATCAAAAACATAAAAACATGAACATAAATCAAATAAGCAACACAATAAGCATATGAACAATAAGATTAAAGCATAGAAAGAAAGGTAGAATGAGAGATAAACAATAAAAGTAAAGATTGACAAGAATTGAAAGGAAACTTACTTGAAATTAAATGAATTTAAGGTGCAAGACAATGTGTTTAAATGACATGTAATTAAATGACAAGTAATTAAAGGGTGGAAGACTAATTGTCACACTTATCCAACAAAATGAAATGTAAATCCTAATGATCTATTTATAGGCGGATTAGGGAGGTGCTTAGGAAGCTTCCTCCCCTCTTTCTTCTTTCTTTAATTGTATCATTAAGTCCTTAATCTTCTTAGTTCTTTGACTTTAATGACTTTGTCTCGGGACTTCTTTAAACTCGTCTTGTAATTCTTCAATAAATTAGACTTGAGTTCTTCGGCTTTTAGTAAACTTCCGTCTTTTGACTTTTTCTTCGATAAATCTTCAGAATTGGTATTAGACTTCCGTTCTTTTTGCACTCTTGATTTCTTGACTTCGTCTTTCGTCTTTTTCTTCGATAAAAGCCCGTGAATGCCCATGTTTTCTCTCCTTTTCACCTTTTCGTCCTAAATCACAACAAAAACACAAACCACGCATAATTCCAACATTTACGACATAAAATATACGTTTTTGCTCGGTTATTATTGTAGTTAAGTGGTAAAAAGGATGGGTGTTTACACACCTATCAATACCTCATATAATTCAAGAAATCCTAAAAGTTAAGTCTTCCGTTGTATCAAACTCTGAAGCTTTCAAGAATTACAAAGGTATAAGTATGTGGGACGTGAGGTCACGAAGAGGCGAAGATCACAAGTGATGGATGCACAAGATCAAGGCAAGAGATTAATGCTCAAGATTGATATCAATGATCACATCAGCATGTTCACCTGAAAAGAAAAAGAAAAGAAAGACGAAGACTACGAGCTCAAGACAAGCATAGTATGCTAGGTTTATTTTATTATTGTAAATTAGGTAATGCCCTTGTTTGGAGTGACCTCCCTTAGGGGGAGATTGTTGGAAATACGTTTTACGTATTAAGAAGGATCGGTCACTCCAACGATAGTCCATGTAATAGCTCGTAGTTTAGTTATTTATCTTTATTTAACTAATAAGACCAAGCCTAGCCTACAATATGTGTAGGACGAACTTCCACAAAACAACTCTCAAATCATACACGAACTTCCACAAAACAACTCTCAATCCTAATTACTAACCGTAAAGTATTTTATTAAGAATCATCATCTAATTTAGATCCATCCATGGGATCTTGAATTTTATTTTAGATCCTTATTCTCCTTTTCATTACAATCATTTTGATATATCATTTTACCACATAATCTTTCCTGTTCATCCTTAAAAATCATTTTATTAAAACGTATTCATTTCATTAAACAGTTTCCCTCTTCTTTAACCTTTGCTAATCTTTTCTTAACCTCGTACCATATCCACTATGTCATATGTCTGAATCACTGAATCCTCCCTTGGTTAATCCACCCATGGTGGTTAACCCCTCACCGGTGATGGAATTTCCACCGCCGGTGAATACACATGTCATGAAGAAAGCTTCCAAGCTTAAGCCAATGAAAACTACAAGAACTATGAATCCTGATGCTGGTAATACGATGAAACACACAGATTTATTAGGTAAATCTTCTGGTGTTAAATTTAAGAAGGTGGTTACACGTTCGAGTTCAAAAGGTGATAAGGTTGTTGGGGTTAATGATGATATGGAGGTATATGATGATGGTGATTTCATGGAGGAGATGAGTGGTGATGTTAGTAAGGGAAATGGGGGCAAAAATGGTTCAGTTAACTCAGGGGAGGAGGCTGAGTTGTTTTGGGGCTCGAACAAGGAGAATATTGCTGGAAAAGGGAATGGGAATGATAATCAATCTGTGGGTAAGAAGGGAGTAAGTAACTTATCTAATAATGTTTCAGGTGTTTTTGTTGATAAGAGTTTAGTTAGTAATGATAATGAGCTTAATGATAAGCTAAATAGTGTTCCTAGTGTGATGCCTGTTCCTTTTAGTGAGAATCGTGTGTTTAATCCTGAGATTTCTGTCCCTGTTAAGCCTAGAAGTCCTTCGAAAGTGAGCTTTGGTGGGGTTAGTAAGCCAGGGATTTTTAAGATAAATGAGAAGGATGGCAATGCTGGCATTAAATCTGTGTCGAATTTTGAGGTTGGAGAGGGAAGTAATGTGTGTGATGTGAGTATGAGTGAGAATGAAATTCTAAGAAGATTCCGTTCTCTTTCCTTACTGTGGTTACGGGTGGTTCGGTTACGGGGAATAAGAAACTATCTTATATTCCTGGTAAGGTTAATAGTGCAGGTAAAGAGGTGGCTGTGTTAGACTCTGTGATGGTAGACGTTAATGATAGATGGGGATTGACTTTGATTGGTCACTTTGTGGGGTATCGTATGAGTCATAGGGAGCTTATGGGTAATTTGAGAAGGATGTGGAGGCCGTATGCTCTCGATAACATAATAATGAATAATAGTGGGTTATATTTTTGTAAGTTTAAATCTGTAGATGGGATGCAAAATGTTTTGGAAAACGGTCCTTGGCTAGTAGATAGTAAACCATTTTTTGTTCAAAAATGGGAACCTGGTCTATGCTTAGCAAAACCTAGGTTATCTAAAGTTCCGTTATGGGTTAAAATCTTTGATATTCCACTGGAGGCATGGAATGTGGAAGGAATTAGCAGGATTGCAAGTATGGTGGGAAATCCGATTAGCATGGATAGGATGACTGCTGAGATGTGTGAGAAAGCTTATGGGAGAGCGAGTTTTGCTAGGGTGCTGATTGAAGTTGATGTTGATAAGGGATTAGTTGAGGAAGTTGAGGTGTGGTATGAGAGTTTAGAGAGGTCTATGTTACTTGAGGTTGAATATGCTTGGAAGCCGCCTATTTGTGAGTATTGTAAGATTTTTGGCCACTCATCTAAAAGCTGTCAAGATCACGAGTTATCTATCCGAGAGAAAGTGGAGGGTAAAAAGGTTGATACGGCTTATGCTGGTCCTAGTGTTTCTGCTTATGCTCATCAGCAGGTTGATAATTCTAGTGGCGATTATAGATGGAGGGCAGTGAACTATAGAAGTGGTGGTTTCAGTAATGCTGGCAGAGGTGGTCCTGTTAATGGTGGAAGAGGAAGTTATGGTAATGGTGGTTGAGGTTCAGGTGGTAGAGGTGGATATGTTAACAATGGAGGGAGAGGTAATAACTATGTTAGCAAGCAATCAGATTCTATGAAGACTAACGAACAAGGTGATATTGGAAATAAACAGGTTGTGAAGGAAAATAGGGCAAGTGAGGGTAGTAGGGTTATTAGTGACAAGAGTAATGTTGCAGTTGGTTCTCAGAAGAAAGGAGTTTCTAGTAATAAAGTTAATAAAGGAAGTGGTGTGGGTGAATCGAGTTCTGCTAATAGGTTTAATGTTTTGGCCAGTGAAGATGATTCGGAAGACCTAGCCACTTGGAAATCTTTCTGTCATAAAATTGATACTATGTGTGATGCTGGGATGGCGGTTAGTGAAGATATTAAAAAGAGATGGTCTATTAGAGAGGTAGAATATTATGAAAAGAAATGGAGGGAATGTAATGCTAATATGGTCTCTACAGAAGATGCTCTTAAGAATACTATAGTTGAATTGAATGATAAAATTGCTAGTGGGAAAGAGAATATTATTGAAAATGCCACTAAAGTTGCAAAGCGTAGAGTGTTAAATGAGTGTGGAGGTCGGAATAACAGTGAGGCTTTCAACAAGTTTTTTGCTCAAGCTCAAAGCAAGGAGGTGGATAAGATTAATAAATTGGAATGGAAGAGAGATGTTGCAGTGGTTGATTTGTTTAGCTGCTCGGGTCAACCATTATCGGATGAGATTAAATCTACATGGTCTACTGATATGGTGGATTATTTCTATCGTGATCAAGAAGGTATTATTAGTGATAGAATTAATGGGCATTTTAATGATGAAGTGTGTGTTATGAACTCTACTGCTAAATTTATTGCCCAAGATGAAATTATGAATGTCAATGATACATCCATGGCAGAAATGCAAGGTGGGGTTGCTTCAAATCGCTCTAATCTTAAATGATAGGTAAAATTGCTGCATGGAATGTCAAGGGAATGAATTCAACCCTTAGACAAAATGAAATTAAAAAGTTAATTTCTCATAACAAAATTAGTATGTTAGCTGTTATAGAAACTCAGCTAAGAAAGAAATCGGTTAATGTGGTTTGTAATGAGGTTTTTGGAAACTGGAGCTGGGAGTCTAACTCGGTTGATAGTAGAAAGGGATATAGGATAGCTGTTGGGTGGGATCCGTTTGTGTTTAGAGCTAAGTTGATATCTCAGATTGGGCAAGTTATGCATTTTGAGATTATTCACTTACATAGCCAAGATAAGCTTTTTGTTTCATTTATATATGGTGAGAACTATGATAAATCTAGGAGGGTGTTATGGAAAAACTTGTTGGATTATAGCGTTTCTGTTGGCTCTAGTCCGTGGGTCTTACTAGGTGATTTTAATGTTTCGCTTTCTTTTGAGGAGAGTTCTAGTTGTTTTAAAGCGAGAGATAATGGTATGGAAGACTTTAAGGAGTGTGTTCATATGCTGGAGGTTGAAGATATTAGTAGCTTTGGTATGTATTATACTTGGATTGAAAAGAGGTTGAACCCGGAGAGTGGGATTTTGAAGAAGCTTGATAGGGTCATGGGGAATGATAGTTTTTTGCTTAAATTTTCTACTTGTTATGCGAACTATCTTCCCTATTTGACTTCAGATCATTGTCCGGTTGTTGTTGTTTTTCCAGATATTGTACCTCGTACACCAAGATCCTTTAGGTTTATGAATTTTTTAGCTGATAAGGAGGGTTTTATTCCGATTGTTCAGAAGAATTGGCATGCTGATGTTAAAGGTTTTCATATGTTTGTGCTTGCTAAGAGATTGAAGAATATGAAGAAGTTTATGAGATGGTTTAATAAGGAGAATGGCAATGTTTTTGAGAAGGTTAAGTTGTTAAGGGCAGAACTTAGTAAAGTTCAGTGTGACCTTGACAAGAATCCTCATGATTCTTATTTAAGAGAAGAGGAGCTTATCTGGTCTAAAGCTTATAGTGATGCTCTTATTGATGAAGAAAAGGTTTTAAAGCAGAAAACTAAGATTGAATGGTTAAGGGAAGGAGATCATAATTCTGCTTACTTTCATCGTATCCTGACAGGGAGATGGAATAAGAAGAGAATTGAAATGGTTCATGATAGTGAAGGTCAGGCTTTCTATGGCAATGACATCCCTCCTATGTTTGTTGCTCATTTCTCGAAGTTTTTTCAAGCTAGTGAGGATATTTTTGAGATTGAGAACTGTGATGGATTGTTTTGCAAGAAGCTCAAGCCTGAGGTAGCAGAATTTATGGTTAGACTGGTTACTGATGGTGAAGTGAAAGAAGCTATGTTTAGCATCAAGGATGATAAGGCTGCGGGGCCAGATGGGTATACGTCTAAGTTCTTCAAGAAAGCTTGGAGTGTGGTTGGCCCGGATGTTTGTAATGCTGTCAAAGAATTCTTCAGTTCGGGTAAGCTATTAAGTGAGTTAAACTCGAATCTTATTTCCCTTATACCAAAGTCAGATGTGCCGTTAAATGTTTCTGATTATAGGCCAATTGCATGTTGTAATGTTATTTACAAGTGTATTAGCAAGGTTTTAACCAATAGGCTCAAGGAGGGTCTTACTGCACTTGTGGATCCTAGTCAATGTGCGTTTATTCCTGGCAGGCAGATTAGTGATAATGTTTTATTGGCGCAAGAGTTAATGGTGGGTTATGATTGGAGTCATGGTACTAGGAAGTGTGCGTTTAAGGTTGACATTAAGAAAGCATACGATACCGTTGATTGGAATTTTTTGAAAACTAGTCTTATCCATTTCGGGTTTCACAAGAAGATGATTGATTGGATCATGATATGCCTTACAACTGCTTCGTTTTCAATTTGTGTTAATGGGGACTATCATGGTTTCTTTAAGAGTTATAGAGGTCTTAGGCAGGGTGATCCTATTTCACCGTACCTTTTTACGCTTGTCATGGAAGTTTTGAACTTGATGCTTCAGAGACATATCAAGAATGATGGGAAATTTAAGTATCACCTGAATTGTAAGAAGATTAATCTGACACATCTTTGCTTTGCAGATGATCTTCTGCTTTTTTGTCATGGTGACATTGATTCTGCTTGCATTATTAGAAGAGCGTTGGATGAGTTTAGCATGTGTTCTGGGCTTTATCCAAGTGTTGAGAAGAGTACGGTTTTCTTTAGCAATGTCCCTCCTGATGTTAAAGCGCAGATTTTGATGGCGCTCCCATTTCAAGAAGGTAATTTGTCGGTTAGATATCTTGGTGTGCCTATGATGACAAAGAAGCTATGCAACATTGATTGTAGACTTCTTCTAGAGAATGTTAAGAAGAGTATTTTTGATTGGAGAAGCAAACTGTTATCTTATGCAGGTAAGCTTCAATTAATTTCTTCAGTTTTGTCTTCGGTTAATATCTATTGGGCTTCTATGTTTGTTCTTCCTAAGCATATTTGTGACTGTATAGATAAGATGTGCAAGAACTTTCTTTGGGGTATTGGTCCTGATAATAAGGGTATCGCTAGTGTTTCATGGGAGGAGGTTTGTAGACCTAAGTTACAGGGTGGTTTGGGACTAAGATCTATGTCGATTATGAACGAGGCCCTTATGATTAGGTATCTTTGGAATGTCGTTAGTAATAAAGAATCTTTATGGGTCAAGTGGGTTAATGAGTATAGGCTTAGAGGGTCATGTGTTTGGAATCATTCTGTTTGGAAGAAGAATGCTTGGACATGGAGGCAAATTATGTTTTTTAGAGATAAGATTAAGAGGTTTGTAGGTTGTAAAATTGGGAACGGTAAGAGCTGTTTTGTATGGTTTGACAAGTGGCATACTCAAGGCCCTCTAAGTGACCTTATCTCGAATAATTTTCTTGTATCTAAAGGTGTTAATCTGAATGATAAGGTATGCTCTTGGACTGAAAGTGGATTCTGGTTATGGCCAAATGACTGGATTACTAGTTTTAGGAGGGTCCTTGATGTTCCGGGTCTGAATTTAAGTAATATTGAAGATAGAGCTATTTGGCTCAACAAGAAAGGTGATATTGTAGATTTTAGTATTAAGGAGGTTTGTAGAGCGATTAGAGTCGATAGCCCTGAAGTAATGTGGCATAGGCATGTCTGGTTTACTCAATGTATACCACGGCATGCTTTTATTTTGTGGCTTGCTCTTAAAGGAAGGTTGAAAACTCAAGATAGACTTTCTAGGTGGTTTGCTCTTAATGATCCCCGATGTCCTTTGTGTAAATCATGTATTGACTCTCACAGTCACTTATTCTTTAGTTGTGAGTTCTCTAAAGGAATTTGGGAAAGGATCAAAGTCTTGGCTAAGCTTTATAGTTTGTCTTCGGTTTGGGCTGAGGTTGTGTCTGGTTTTTGTAATATCAAGGCTAATAATTCTATTTGGAGTGTGGTCCAAAGACTGGTGGTTAGTGCTACTGTGTATTTTGTGTGGCAAGAGCGCAATTATCGCTTGTTTAGGAATGAGTTCCGTACCTCGGATGTGATCTTTAATATCATTATATCCACAATTAGACTTAAACTTCTATCGTTCACGGTTAGATGGTCTAAAGATGCTGATGTGGTTGCTAAGGTGTGGAAGATTCCTAGGCTTGGTTTTAAAAGTAATGATATTCTTCATGATTTTATGGACTGTGATAATGATGTGCCTTAATACTGCTAGAATGAAGTTGCTGTATGAGCTGTGTCATAGCTTATGGCAGCTTTTAGGTTGGGTTATTAACTGCTTGAAGGGTAGGAGTTGGATGATCTTTTTTATTCCAGTTGTGTTATTGGACATGAGTTGTTCTGGTGGTGGTGATGTAGCGATGAAGGATGAGTTTTTTTGGGCTTGTCGTCTCAGGGAGTTGCTGTTATGGTTGGCATTATGTTGCTGTTAAAGGTCAGCTTTACTCTGCTTAACCTTTCTTTCATCTCTGTTGTGGTTGGTTTTTTGTTGTACTTTCAGGTTGAGGAATCTTTTGCTTCTCACATGGTATGATTATTATGCGACGGAAGCTTGTACTTTGATATCAGTTTGTTGCATTTGCTGGTATGAAGAGCCAAAGGTCCAGGGGAATTTTCTTGGTTTTCAGTCCCATCTATTTTTCCTTGGTAAAGTCCTTTGGTCTATTGTTACTTGTATGGTTGTGCTCTACCCTGGTATATTTCTCTGGTGGGTCGAAGGTTTTTTGGATGATGTTATTTGGTTCTTGGGTATTCCATTTTCTGATGGGATGTTTGGGAGGACTTTTTGGGTGGATTGTGGAGGTTTGATGTGCTATTAGTGGTCATTAGGGTAGTTAGTGGGGGAGTGATCTGTGCCTTCTAGAGCATGCTGAAAGATGTGCCGTCTTGCTAGGTATGGTTCATTTCTTCCATTGTTCTACCCTAATGAACAATTTTTTAGTTTCCAAACCTGGTTTTGTTGATGCTTTGTCCTCCCTTGTTATTTTTCTAACCTTGTATCTGTTGATTGTCAAGCTAATAGATATATAGGTTTTGCATCATTGAGAGGATTCATGTTCAGTTGTACTCTTTCCCCCTTCTATGGTTTCCCACTGGGTTTTACATAGATGGGGGTTTTGAGGAGGCAATGAATGTGATGTGCTACTCTGGCACCTCTCTTATTCCCTGCATTTAGTCTGATGGCGTTTTGGGTAGGTCTCTCTTATCTACTCTGCTTGTTTCTTAGTTGTGGTGGGGTTTTCCATTGGGATGGATTGGTTGGTCTTGGTTGCTTCCCTTTGTGGTTGAATCAAGATCAATCATGGATTCCGAAGTGGTTTCCTCATCACAAGCTAAGAACTTGCCTTGTATTAGGTGTGCCATGGATTGCAGATGCTTGGTCTTTTCTACTTGGATCAAGATTGTGTTATGGGAAGCAACTAGTTGTCATTCTTTTAGTTGCTTAGTTTATTTGTTATGTATTGAGCATGGGGCTTGTCCATTGCCATTACTTGTAGTTGTTTAGAGTATGGGATGTTGTCCATACCTTTTTTGTTGCTATTGCTTGTTAGTTGGGGATGTGTCCCATCTAATTTTTGTCAAGCTTTAGCTTTGTACTTCTGCCTTTGTGGCCTTTTCTTAATAAATTTACCGTTAAGAAAAAAAAAACATGTGTAGGACGGCCCAAATGTAAGCCCAAGCCCATGACAAGGGCTTGGGTATATAAACCCTCTCCTTAGATGGAGAGGGTGTGTGGTTATTCATTTTTCACATAATAAACATTTGCTTCTCTCTCTAGAATTGTGTGTAATCCACCATCTCTCTATCTCTTTCTCTCTCTAAAACATAAGCAAGATTTACACTTCTACATGTTTGGGTAGATCCAAACTGATTGTCATAACTAATGCCCAAACTCTCATAGGAGGGTTCGTTTCCTTACGACTTAAAGCATCAGCAACCACGTTTTCTTTACCAGGGTGGTATTTGATCTCGCAGTCGTAGTCACTCAGTAACTCAATCCAACGGCGTTGTCTCATGTTCAACTCCTTCTGATCCAATATGTGTTGCAAACTTTTTTGGTTAGTATGCACTGTGCACTTTGTTCCGTATAGGTAATGTCTCCAGATTTTGAGAGCAAAAACTACGGATCCAAGTTCTAGATCGTGAGTGGTGTAATTCTTCTCATGCTTCTTCAATTGTCTTGAAGCGTAGGCAATCACTTTCATTCTCTGCATCAATACTGCACCTAAGCCCTTGTGTGAGGCATCACAGTATACCACGAAATCATCGTTGCCTTCAGGCAAGGCCAGTATGGGTGCACTGCATGACTTCTGCTTGATCAGTTGGAAAGCTGATTCTTCCTTCTCTCCCCAATCGAACTTTATTCCTTTCTGAGTGAGTTTGGTCAACGGTTTAGCTATTTTGGAAAAATCTTCAATGAATCTGCGGTAGTACCCGGCAAGGCCTAGAAATTGGCGGATCTCCGTCGGTGATTTAGGAGATACCCAATCCTTGACAGATTCGACCTTTGCTGGATCCACGTGAATACCGTCACAATCGATGACATGACCAAGGAATTGCACTCTAGGAATCCAGAATTCACATTTGGAGAACTTAGCATATAGCTGCTCCTCCTTGAGTACCTTTAGTACTTGTGCAATATGTTCCTCATGTTCTTGTTCGTTCTTGGAATAAATGAGTATGTCGTCAATGAAGACTATCACGAATTTATCCAAGTAGGGTCTGCACACACGGTTCATAAGGTCCATGAAAATAGCTGGTGCATTGGTCAACCCAAATGGCATAACCTGGAATTCGTAATGACCGTAACGGGTTCTAAAGGATGTTTTTGGAATATCTTCCTCCCTGACTCGTAGCTAATGGTATCCAGATCTCAAGTCAATCTTGGAATACACACTTGACCCTTGCAGTTGGTCAAATAGGTCGTCAATGCGAGGAAGCGGATAACAATTCTTCAATGTCAACTTATTCAGCTCTCTGTAATCGATGCACATTCTAAAAGAACCATCTTTCTTTTTGACAAATAACACAGGAGCTCCCCATGGTGAGGAACTAGGTCGTATGAATCCTTTGTTAGATATTTCTTAAAGTTGTTCAGCTAGTTCTTTCATATCTGATGGTGCCAACCGGTATGGAGCTTTAGCTACAGGTGCCGCTCCGGGAACCAAATCAATTTGAAATTCCACTTGTCGGGTCGGTGGTAAGCCTAGCAACTCATCAGGAAAGACTTCGGGAAAATCTCGGACGATGGGTACGTCCTTGATTTGCTTCTTCTCAGGCTTGTCTTCTTCATCTGTTTAAGAAATATGGTCCAAGAAGATAGGACATCCTCTCAACAAATATTTCTGAGCTTTTGTACAAGAGATAACACTAAGTCTAATGTCAGCGGGGTCGGTGTTACCGTCGCCTCAAACGATTAGAGTTTCGTTTCCCCACGGAATGCGGACTAGCTTTTCGTCACAAACAATGACTGCGCGGTATCTCGCTAACCAGTCCATGCCAATAATAACATCAAAACTACCAAGGTTTACGGGGATAAGGTCAATGTTGAACGGATGTTTAGAAAGATTTAAGGTACAACCTCTAATGATAGTATCAGCATCTACAGTTTTACCATCAACTAATTCTACGGAGTAATGGTGATCTAAGCTTGTAGGAATAACTTCTAGTACTTGGCTAAATTCAGTGGATATAAAACTTCGGTCTGCTCCAGTATCAAACAAAACAGATGCATAATGATTGTTCAATGGGAACGTACCAGTAACGACATTTGAATCGGGGTTGGCTTTTGCATTGCCGACCACGTACACTCTGGATGAAGCTCCTCCAATGTTCTTGTTCTGGTTGGCCCGCTTAGGGCAACTTGGTCTCACGTGTCCTGGTGCTCCACACTCATAGCACACGACTCCCTTCTTGGCTCCATTGTTGTTTCCTCCAGTAGTGTTATGGTTCCCCTGTTGTCCATTCCCGTTCCCACGGTCATTGTATCCACCCCTGTTGTTGTAGTTCCCAGTGTTTTGAGTGGGTCGGGCCTGAGTGACAGCATTAACTCGACAGGTTTTAGCAAAATGACCCACTTGTCCACATCTGTAGCAGGTCTGGCATGGGCTATCAACAGTATGATGATAGTTGCACTTTGGGCACAAAGGTTTGGCGCCCACGTACGAGTTAGCTCCTGTAGAGGTAGCACTATAAACTTGCCCAGCATTCTGCTTCTTAGGATGCTGCTGGTGCTGACTGCGGAAATACTCGTCTGCCTTTCGCTTGTTGTTAGTATGCCTCTCGGATATGGTACGGACTCTTTTGTTTATCAACTCAGTAGCGAACTCAATGGCACTCTCGACGGTAGTAGGTCGAGATGCGAGCACACTGTCATGAATGGCGTCTGGGAGTCCACCCACATACTTCTCAATCTTATCCTCCTCTTCCACAAACATTCTGGTGCACATTAGGGTCAACTCTTAGAACCTCTGATTGTACGCAATGATGTCATTGTTCCTGCATCTGAGATCCCACAACTCGATCTCCAGTTTCTTCATTTCTCCCCTTGGACAGTATTTCTCTGACATCCTCTCCTTCAGCTCAGTCCAGTTGAGAGCATAGGGAGCATCGTGTCCAAGAGTAGCAACAACAGAGTTCCACCAAGTAAGAGCACTCTCAAGTAGGGTGCAGGCGGAAAACTTCACTTTGTTCTCTTTTGCACAGTCGCTGATGCGAAAGACCGTTTCCAACCTCTCAAACCACTGCATCGGTTCCACCACTCCTTCTTTGCCCTTGTAGTAGGAAGGCTTACATTTCAAGAAGTCGGGGTAAGAGCAACCCCTGGTGGTCTGATTATTCTGGCGGTTGTTGGAATTTTGACTATCGTCTACGTTTCTGCTGGCAGCCATCGCAGATGCGATGCCTTGATCAATCATTTCCCTTACTTGGGAAGCAGTGACGTTTTGGGTAGTCTCGGCATTGTTGGGGTTCGTTCTAGTGATTACCATTTTTCTATAATTATACACAAAAATGGAATCATCAATTCAAGGTATTAGCACAGTTTTATATAATTACACGAAAAGAAATTTCATGCATAGACTTTGCAACAAGTTGGATAACCTGTTTAAAGTTCATAATATAATACAGTACAGGATATAACAAAAGCTAATGAGTACATGCCATAAGTCTAGAATAGGAATACAGTACAAAATGCACAACCTGATCCAAGACAAAGCACAGCCCGCCTGTCTGGGATGGTGGTACATGAAATCTATAGTACATCATCTATGAATCCCTAATCTAAATAGTACCGTACAACGATACAACTGACTAAAGAAAAATACAAATACAAGAGATCCTATATCATGATAGCCGGGATGCAACCCTAATAGCTTATCATGATGTACAAAAGATCTAGTACATCTAATCTACTGATGCCTAACTGACTCCTCGGATACGGCTGGTGCCACTGGCGGAGATGAGACAGTCGGTGCCTGCATGGCAACCTGCATCGCGGTCATGGTAGTCCTAGTCTCCTTGAGCAGTCAGAGTGCCTCAAGGAACTGGTCTCTGAGAGTCTGCTGAACTCCCCGAAGATGAGCGGTCTATGACGTCAACCCCTGATGACGGACCTCCTGGTGGTCGAAGAATATAGCAAGAGTCTCCTCCATGGTCAAGAGGGCAGTATGAAAGTCCGTCTGCTGGCTCTGGAGCAGGTAGATACGCTCTCGGAGGAACTCATTCTCATCCAGCAACTACTGGAGAGAATGGTAAGTAGTCGACCACGCCCCTCGGGCAGCGTGCGCCTCCGCACTCACAGTCCATGATAGAAGGTCATGGCGCTGCTGTAGAACAGCGCGCTCAGTCTGTCCGGCCGATAGCAGAGCAAGAATGTCTGCTACATCCTTGGCTTGGCGTGCGGCCAGTGCCGTGATCTGGGCCTGAACGGGGTCAGCATGTCTGGCCCGGGAACCCTCACCGATCTCATAAGTGGAATCGAGAGGTGCCTCGTACCTCCTCCTACGAGGTGGCAGAGACTCGGGTGCATGCTCCCGCAGAGAAGTCACAAGTGGTACAGGTGGTATAGCAGTAGGAGGTTGGACCTCTTCCCCAGCGGGGGAAATAGGTGGAGTAGAAATAAGTGCCTCAATGGATGCGGCGTCGGCAGAAGCGTGACTATCACCGGAGTCACTAGTAGATAACCATCCACATAAGACGGTCGTCGGAGATACGGCAGCAGGTGTATCGGTAGGTGATGTCATGATAAGTTTGAAAGTAATATAGTTTTAATTGATATAAGTATAAACTTACTCAAGTTAAAAGTTTTGGGAAATATAATTTAAAATTATATAATAGTGCCATTTAACACTCGCCATGCTAAAGGTTACGTTCATACTTATAAGATTAATCAACCGGATGTTAATAATCAATGCACAGGCAATCACACAATCGATGTATGCTCTACAGTCTATATGCTTTACTATTCTAGTCCCAAAAAATCCCCAAAAGATTTTTAAAGCAGTTATAGTTCAGATTATATAAAAAAATTATTTTTATATTTATTTTAATTTTTGCTCTGATTCTCTATAACTATCGCTCTGATACCATTCTGTGACACCCCCAAATTGAGTCAAACACAGCGGAAATAATATTTGGGTGTCACGTAGGTGGATCAACAACAAACAGAATATAGAGCAACAGATAAAAGATTATCCTTACATTTATTACATGATTGAAAGTGCAAATAGTATTAAAATAGTCTTTAACATTGTTCAATAGTTTGAATTATTCCCAATTTATAAAACCCCAGATGAGCTCTATAAATGCAGCCTATCATGATGCTTGACTCCATGCACACCAATACCTGCTTCAGTTTCCTGAGAAACATGCTTAGAGAGTCAACATAAAGTTGGTGAATTCACAGGTTTAATTAAAATGAGTTTGGACATTAAATATTCACTAAAGTAGTAATGCACAAAGCATCAATAATTAAAAGCAATTACATTCCCATATTGCCCGAAACTGAAACTTGACAGTTAAGTCCTTAACAAATAAGGACCCTTCGCCTTATCAATCAAGGCACCCATAACAAAAATAAGTGTTGACATGTGAAACATCTGTTGTCATGGCCAAGGCACAGTGAGCATGACTCACCCAGATGGGGACGGTCAATCCCAAATAGATCTATTTGTAACATTCATGTAATTCAATAATTCTAACAGTTTTGGATGCACGGGTCATGCGGGTTCATCTACAATAGGCAATGTAATCAAAAGTTTCACAGTTCAATCCATGTCCATAAAATAAAATATGTTGCATGTTTTCTTCCCCATTAAAAGGTTTAAAAGTTTGTCAATATATAAAGTGGGGCCATGAACTCACCTCGGTAGTACATCAATAAGTCAGTGAATAAATCTAATAAGGATGCTCACGATACAATCAACGACCTAAATAATTATAAGGTCTCAATAAATGCATAACATAATGCATAAAAGTTTCAGAATAAATCTGTACATGCTTAAACTGGTTTTAAGCATTTTATTACAATACTTGTATTTTTGTTCATCGTTGTACAAGTTCTAATAGTATTTATTTTAAGTATAAAATAAATAATAAGGTTAAATTAATTAATTCATTTAATTAATATCTTATACTTACGTTGTTTATAAAACACTTTAAATATTTATACAGGATAGCTTTATATGTATTTAAAGTAATAGAAAATAAATATATTAAATATATTTATTTTATAAGTTAATCATTTTTAATTTATATTGAACATATAAATAAGGTTTATAAAACATATAACATTTTAATTAACTTCCACGTTTATGTAGTGTTTATAACTATTAAATTATAAGTTTGGAAAAATAACAATTGTTACGTTTATTTAAGTTTTACGTTTTAAATAACGGTTTAAATATATAGGATTTTAGGGTTCGTAATACTTTGTATAAAATACGTTTTAGTCCTTTTAATTAAATAAATACCCGCGGTTAAATTACTTTTATACCCCTAGGGTTTATAAATCTTTCAAGTAATTACAGTTTTAGTCCCTCCCTAGTTACACGTGTAACTAGGGCTTCTTTAAGTTTCAATAAATGACAAAAACAGTCCCTAAAGTATACGGCTCATATTGGCGCTTATTAAAGTTTCACAACTTGGCAGTTTTAGTCCTCCAACCTTCGGCTACATTTAAGTTTAATTACAAGTTACACAACTGCCCCCTAGGGCTTGAATATGTTTCGGCTAAAGGCAAGATTGGTCCCTAGGGTTATTTAGGGCTTTAAATAAGTTTGCTATCTTGGCATATTTGGTCCCTAAGGCTTATATTAAGTCTCGGCTAAAGTCCAAAGTGATCCCTAGGTTTTCTAAAGTTTACACAACTTACCCTAACATTATATTAATTCCTTTTTAGTCCTTTTTATCACCTTTAAGTTTCGGATATTTTCAAAACACACCCTAAACTCTTGGCAATATTTATAAATTGTCCAAAAGTTTATGTTTTTGAAATATAAGTTTCTACACTTGTTTATTTTAGATCCCTTTACTTTATAAATTTATAAATCCAACCCGAAAGTTTTATACTTGTTATATTTAATCCCAAATTTAGTAGATCTATTAGTTTAATCCAAAACTTCTTAGATTTATTATTTTAATACAAAACAATTATAGATCTATACTTTCAACATGAAACTTTATAAAATTATATTTTGACACTAAAAGTTTTATAAAAACATTTATTTAGTGAAAATGATTATTTATTAAGGCAACTTGTTATAGTGAGCTTAAAACTAATCTTATAAGGCATAATAGTGATCTTAACATTTTAAGGCACATAAAAACATAAATCTAATGTTTCTAGTTATATCTAAACATTACAAGATTACCCAAAATGATATTATGAGCTTATATCTCACGTCCAAAAATCATGCATGGTTAGGTTTTCATGGTTTTTCATGTTTAACAAGATCATGGTGATATGTTCTTCATGGTGAAAAGTTTTTACATCATTTTATGTTATATCAAAAATCAAGCCGTGAGTCACCTTAGGTTTTTAGGGTTTCATTATTTGTTTAAATGTTAACTTTTACCAAGAATAACCATGTATATTAATATCTATGAAAGTAAATGTATTAGAAAAGATAGGTTTTAACTTAGACTTACTTGTTTAGATAGGTTTAGGAGGGATATGAGAATGAGTAGAAACAAGTAACAAGCTTTCAACAATGGAGGTCTAGGGGACCTTAAACAAGCCGTGAGCTTCAAGTAGGCTTCTAGGGCTCTTGTTCTTGCTTCAAGGATCAAGGTTTCTTGTAGGATGAGCTTAGGATTAACCCTTAGATAGTATGAGACATGATCCAAGTGTAGGAAATAAGTTTGAAGGTTTGAAAATGCTGGATGATGGTGTTTGTCGTAGGTTGAGAGAGAGAGTGAAGGTGATGGAGTGAAATGTTTGCAAGTGAATTATGATGTGAGATGTATGTGTTTCGGCTAATAACAAGGAGAGAGGGTGAATCAAGGTGAATCCTAGTACTTGGTACTTAGTATCTCACCAAGATACACATAATCTTTGATGGATACACTTGTTATTCACACATGTTCAAATTTAGCAAATTGACTTTCTTCCTTTCTTGCAATGTTGTTGCCGTGTATTTTGGGTCCAAAGGGGACAAGGAAGTGACTAAGTATAGTAAAAGGGTATGGTCTGTGTAAGGGTTTGTGTAAGTAAAAGTGAGGTTGGTATAGGAAAAGTATGGTTATGCATGCATTAGTATAGGGTGTTAGTGGAGTGGTATGATTACACTAGATTACTTATAAGCTAGTTAATCAAATGATGGTAGTGTATGCATGCATACAACTACACGTCTAGTATGTGCATGGGAAAAGGGTTTTTGATAAATTTTGCCAAGTGTGGTATGATAATAATAGTACTTGTATATTATTGTAGGTATTTGTTGTGTTGTAGGTATTTTTGTTGAAGCTTTTAGGTAATTTAGTGAAAGTGTATATTAAATACATCACTAAAATTATTTTACTTAAATAAAGTAAATAAGTGACAATGTAAAATAATGTACATTGTTTTAAAGTGTTTAGGTATTTATTCCTTTTAGGTAATATATGTAAATATATACATATAAAAATAATCCAAGTACTTAATAAATAAATTAAGTAAGGTTACAGTTTATCTCAAAAATGTGTACTGAGGTGATGAGTTTATTATTCAATCAAGTGGCCAGTCAGTTGCCAGAGTAGTCAATAAATGACTAAATGTTCATATAAATGTAAAATAAATATGAAAAGTAGTATGACAATAGGTATATGATAATTAATAAGTCATATATAAGTGAAATTACATAGATTCCAAAAATAAGTAGTACAACAGTTGACAAAGTCAATAAGGTAAAATCAGAGATTTTACAAGTTCAGTGTTTCAAAGTTGACAACTTACTGCTTCTAGTTTAGCTTGTTTCAAAAGAAGTAAATAATCTATACATTTGTTTAATTCAAAAACAATTTTGTTATATTTTGAAAGAAGATTTAACCTATGCTCTTCAACAAACGATAAATCAATGTTTATATACTTAAGGTACTTTTTCCAATCAGAATCATCATCCGTAGACGGAAGTATGTTTACCTTCCTCATGGTGATGTCTACCTATTCTCCATTTCTAGCATGGTTCTTTCCCACGGTGAGTTCATCATCAGCTAGAGCCATCAACACTTGATATCTAACTTCTTCATCTTCTGAATACACTTCTTCATCATCCCAATCAAAGGTTTCAGCTACCAGACCTTTGGCTTTGATTTGACTAGGTTTCTGAGCCTGAGTATTTAAAGGTCCGGCCACAAGTAATGCAAGTTTGGCTTTGACTTTCTTATACTCAGATCTGTAGTCCTTTTCAATTTTCTTATCATTCTAAAAACTTTGATTATTTGAAGGAGCCTGAATCAATTTTGGTGTAAACTTTGGTTAAAAAATATCATTCATTGATGATGAATTTGGATTTTTGTAAGAGGACAAAGGTGTTTCCGAAAGAATATTTTGCAAAGTGACCCGTTTTACCAAATCTAAAATAATCCACACCCTCAGTGGATTGATTTCTTGCAAATCTTGTTCTTTTGATAAAATGTTTTGTGTTTGCCAAAAGGGCTCTTTCATAGAACTCACGATTTAGATCCCTTATGTATTCCATACTAGATCTTTCATCTACTTCACCCATTTGAAGTTTCTTAAAAGTACTGAACAATCGTATTTGAATAGAAAACATTTGATATAGGTCTATGATTAATAGAGGTTGGGGTGGTTGTGGTTTCAGTAATCAAGGCTTTCTTAGACTCGGGATATCTCCTAGTGATGAGGTTATCTTCATAGATAAACCTATAGTAGATTTCGGCAAAATCCTGAGTCTGATTGTGATTGACATTCCTCAGGCATTGAGAGAAGCCAAACCACTTGTAAGGGATACTGTTCACAAAACCAACGTTGATTTCATGCTTAGACAGTTTAACCGCGTCATTTGATAGCTCGTTGAGAAAGGTCTTGTATCAGGTGTATGTCTGAGGAAGTGTTTAAGAGGGTTTGTCCCTGAAGGTGTTGTATTCGAGCTTCAGGTCTATTATCCGATTTTCCTTAGTGTCATATTGCCCTTCAAAGCTATGAACTAGGTCTGTCCATGTTTCCTTGGCCGTCTCACACTCGATGACAACTTCCATAATATTGTCAAGAAGACAAGATATTATGATACTTTTGAGACACTGGTCCTGATTGACCACTCTCCTTTCATTTTCAGACCATTGGGATTCAGGTTTTTCAAGCCTTCGTCTGTTTTTAGTTTAAATGGACCATCCTTAATACAAGTGATGTAATAGGGTTCCATTCCCATTGAATAACACAACATTCACTTTTTCCACTTATTAAAATTTTCAACTTCCAATTTAGGAGCATTAACTAAGTAACTAACTCCTTTCTTATTGACAAGTTGAGGTACAATACTTTCAGCCATAGTGGATCAATGTTTTAAAAACTCTTAGATGGTAGTTAGAAAAGTTCTATAAACCTATCTCTCTGATACCACTTGTTGGTCCCTTGTAATTAGTGTTATACTTAATAATACTAAGTATAAACCTAACTCATGGTGAATTAATGTAATAAAACACAATAACATGATAAGTAAGACACAAAAGATATTTCAACGTTTAACTCTTATTATTTAAAGAATTATACCCTACTGTATGAAAAACTACAATAGGGATTGAATAGACAATGTGTGTTTTTGCGATCTACTCACTAACGAACAATATCAATCCTAACGATTAATATGTTCGACAATTAAGTAGACATGAGTTTATAACTCAAGTGCTATCTTTCGTATTTGGAAGAGAGAATCTGTTTGTGAATGTCAAAGCATTTACTACACAAACATGAATTCTCTCCTTTACAATGAGTCCTATTTATAGAGACTAAGGCTAGGTACAATACAAGAAATTTCCATGTGGAATTCCTCTGACTAAACTGAGGTACAAGGTACAAACTTGTCAACTACCTATTCTAGGTATCAGGACAACGTCCTTTTCAGTACCCTTGTCTAACCTAAAAGGGTAAGTCACGATAAGCGTGTGTGTACTACATCTTATCTACTTTAAACTTATCTCACCTTTACTTCAGTCTTCAGGACTTCATTGTTTCTTTAGGGAGATTGTATGGGGTTCCGTGAGTCTATTGCTACAACTCACTAAACCCATCACCTCCTTCTTCATCTTAGGTACATCTTTCACTGAGTTTCACCTCACTGAATACTCGAGCCTTTCTCTTAGACTCAGGTTGAGCTCTCGAAGGCAACTCACTAAGTGACTATTCGCTCAGTGACTTCATAATGTTTAAGGTATTGAATGTACTTACACTTATTGTTATTCAAATCCATCAGTGAGATCATCTTGTACAAAATTGGCCATCAGTGAGATCATTTTGTATAAAATTGGCCTAACACCATGTGAATGAGATATATGTCCGTAAGCATAATTTAGAAAGAAAACCGACTGGGAAAATGTTTACCCAAGTTGGATGGATGTGGCGCCCCTGCAACACCCCCAAATTACCACGCAGCGGAATACCACTTTGGGGCGCTACTCATAGCACATCACACACAGTCATAGAAAACAACCTCAAAAGAGATGTTAAAAGTATTATACTATCTTGTCTAAAAAGTTTCCCATCTCAATATATATAAAATCAGAGTAGCGTTTGGTCCCAAAAATTGTTACCAATCACAATACATTTATCAATGACTTAAAAGTCATTTATTCACTTTAAAGGATGGAAAAAAAATATAAAATTTAGACAAGTAAGCACCAACTTCCTCCTCACATGCTCCGCTGCCATCCATCTTGATTACCTGAAATACATGCTTAAAATCATCAACACAACGGTTGAGCAAATCTGTAGGTTTTGCAAATCATCATTTGAATACAAGAATTTTAATCATCTCAAGCTTGTCACACAGACAAGTCATATAAATATATATCGATAAATGCCTTATGCTCATGCAACTGAACGTTAACCAACACGTCAACCGAATCACTTACGGCGCCCCTACAACATGTAATATTGTCATATACGAGTGACCTCTTATACATAATATCCCTTTCAGGTGATCACTTATGGATACATACCCTAGGATAAGGCTGTCAAACCAAATAGATCTATCATATGTATTAGCGTTTACCTCGCAAGGTAATTAACAGTTCATGAATTTCAGGGACTTCATAAGACAATGGTACTTAGGAATTTATCATCATATTTGGATCCAGCATACCAAAAACAACTTGTGTTCACTTTATAAAACAACATGTATTCCCTCTCGTGGGTTAAAATCATTTATAACAAGTATAAAAAGTGAGGCTATAGACTCACCTTAGATAATACACGAAGCTAGTAGTAGTAGTGATCGTCGAAGTGAAGATGCCCGTTAACACGAAAGCCGCAACCTACCAAATATGGCGCGCTCGTTAATAATTGACTTAAGTATAAACCATACTTAATAATATAAAACTCAAAATATCAAAATCAAGACAACCCGAAAGATCAACAAGCAAGTGATACTATAATACCTTTCTACATGTACTAGTTTTCCAAACTAGCACCTTCGTTATTGATCCATCTCAAGATGCCAAATCAACACGGGTCAAGTACCCAACACGGGCATTCAATCTCAGAATATACACTCAAGCCTAACCCTTATAACCTTCAAGAATTTCAGAAGCTAATAGGTTAGCCTTTCGCCTCAAACTATGACGCGAGGTTAAGTACCTCCCAAAAATACTCAGCCGGTACTTACCAAAAGTACACGCTGATTTACCATACCTAAACAACTCCTTTTTTGACGAAACTTGGTGACAACCTCACTTATAATCTGTATAAGACTCAGTTAAAAATTCATCCAATGATTCACATTTTAGACCCACCTGCTCGACACATCTTTAGACCTTAAAAACCGGACTTTTTACACACTTGTCTCGTAAAACCATTTTGACCTTGTTAAACATTTCCATTTACAAAATCGCCACTTGACTTTGAAAATAGACTCCAAGTGATAAGTTTAGAACCTAACAACAGCCTTTGACCAGTTTTAGAACTCGACTTATAGTCCCCGAGATTCGATCTAAATATTGACAACAATTTCGTATTGTGTCAACACTCGTCTCCCGGTACACGAATAATCAAACTAGCACAACTTCCTCCTCGTTATGACTTAGAAGCTCTATCTTATATCGAAACGAGCGTCTCGACGACTACTACAACAATATCCAATCATATCAAACTTTATTTAAGATTTAACCCTCGAAAAATGCCCCTAAACTCACTGATGTAAAATACTCTTTTAAAAATCACACTAAAACCCATGCCAAACCTATTCCAACAACTTTCTATCATTCCAATTCCTATACTTTCATTCCTAAACCAAATCCTAACACTTGCTTGAATGAACTTGCAAAATCAAAGATGAAAATCAATGTTTTTAACATCAAAACATGGGGTTTTATCAAGATCATCATAAAAATGATCCTACAACAACTTTATTAAATCAAAATCATAAGAAAAAAAAAACCTCATGCATGTAAAAGATTTTCATACCAAAATGGTCTCCATTGAATTCTAAACATGGGACTTTAATTAGTTTATCATGGATCATAATTAAAATTGATGATCAATGGGGTTTTTGATAGGTGTGTAAACACCCATCCTTTTTACCTCTTAATTACAATAATAACCAAGCCAAAACGTGTATCTTATGTCTTTTATGTCGGAATTATGCGTGGTTTGTGTTTTTGTTGTGATTTAGAACGAAAAGGTGGAAAGTGGAGAAAACACGGGCATTCACGGGCTTTTATCGAAGAAAAAGACGAAAGACGAAGTCAAGAAGTCAAGAGTGCAAAAAGAACGGAAGTCCAAGACCAATTCTGAAGATTTATCAAAGAAAAAGTCAAAAGACGGAAGTTTATCAAAAGCCGAAAAACTCAAGTCTAATTTATTGAAGAATTACAAGTCGAGTTTGAAGAAATCCCGAGACAAAGCCATTTAAAGTCTAAGATTAAAGAAGATTTAAAGGCTTAAGGACTAATGGTGCAATTAACAAAGAGATTAAGAAGGAAGGACCTAATGATGCAATTAAGGAGAAAGGAAAGAGGGGAGGAAGCTTCCTAAGCATTCCTTAATCCTCCCCTATATATAGATTAGTTCTTAATCATTTTCATTTTGTTGGCTAATAATGACAATTAGTTCTTCCACTTTTAATTACCTTGTCATTTAATTACTTGTCAAATTTAAATACTTGTCTTGCACCTTAAATTCCTTTAATTTCAAGTAAGTTTCCATTTAATTCTTGTCAATCTTTACTTTATCTTGTTAATCTCCTATCTACCTTTCTTAATCTTTGATTTTTATGTTTATGTTTATGTTCATGTTCATGTTCTTATTTTGATTTAAGTGGGTTTTGATTATTTTGGTTAATTTTGTTAGTTTTGTTGATTTGGATTGTTTGTTTATGTTTAGTAGATGTTTTGTGATTAGTTTGATTTAATCTTTTGTTTGATTTAGTTAAATTGTGATTAGATTCGTGTGTTATTATGTTCCCTGTTCTTCGGGGTGTTTGTTTTGCTGTTACTGATCTTTTCCCAGAAAGTTTCGAATCAAAACTTCCGAACAAGGAAACTTCCGAATCAGAAAGTTCCGAACCAGGAAACTTCCGAACCAGAAACTTCCGAACGAAAGTTCCGAACCGGGAAACTTCCGGATCAAGGAGTTCCGATCCAGAACACTTCCGGATCAAGGAGTTCCGAACCAGCAAGGAAAGTTCCGAATCAAGAACTTCCGAACCAGGGAAGTTCCGAACCAAGGCTTTGTTTAGGAAGTTCCGAACCAAGGGTTTTGAATCAGCAAAAGTTCCGAACGAAAGATTTATTCTGGATAAGTGACATATTCAGAATTGAGAATTTGTTCCGGATCAAGGATTTTGGTAATATTCCGAGCGAAGAAGAATCATTCCGAACGAAGGTGACACTCCGGATGAGTGATTGTTCCGGACGAAGGATTGTTCCGAATGAGCTGTATTCAGGTTCTTTTTAGTTTTCGTATTTGATTTTTAATTTCAAGTTTTATTTTTCCCGCCTTTTTCCTTAGTCGCACTTTAAGTTAATTTTGCCTTAGATTTATTTTAGCCTTGCCTTAGTTTAAGTTTTAGTTGCGTTTTAAGTTTGCCTTAGATAGTTTTAAGATTGCGTTATTTACTTTAAGTACCTTTTAATTTCTCGTCACGCTTTTAAATACTCGCCCTTTATTTTAAATTAGAATTAGATTTACTTTTAAGTGCCCATTTACTTTAATTGTTCTACACCTTTTTAATACTACAACGACACAACTATTTGTTTCACCAAGAACGACTGAGTCACACATAGTTAAACCTAGATCAATTAGATTAGACCACTAGAACGATAAATTTTATACGGGCTAAAAGCACTGTATCAAATGGCGCCGCTGCCGGCTCTTTTCGTAAAGATTAACAGTTTTCTGTGAGAGACGCGTTGTTTTTTTTGGGATCCGTTCACTTGTGAGCGTTATTTTCTTACTTAAAAAATTCAAAAAAAACATAAAAATTAAAAATTGTTAAAAATCCATAAAAATTAAAAATTTCAAAAATCCAAAAAGATTTTATCTTTATTGTGTATATATATTGTCTTTGCATTTGGTATTGTTTTCTTTTGCCTTTGTAGGTGTATGCGTACTAGATCTTCTAATTATCAAGAGCCCGAGACTCGAGAAGATTTAATTATGTCAGGTGTTAACAACAATAATAATCCACCGCACCTCAACAATAACAACAATGTTCTTCCACAGCCTGATCTTCGGACCATGGAGGAGCTTTGTCAACCTACCATGTTTGGACGAGGAGGACCGATTGCGCCGATGCAAATCACGGCTCCTGAGTTTTCGTTGAAGCACCACATGATTCAGCAAGTGCAAACTAACCCATTCCGTGGATTGCCTGATGATGATGCCAACAAACACCTCGACAAGTTCATTACAATCACCCAAAGCATGAAGTTGCCTGGTGCCACAATGGATGTTCTTCGCCTACAACTCTTCCCACATACTTTATCACATCACGCCGAGAAATGGTTTGATCGTCTTCCAAAGAATTCTATTCACACTTGGGATGACATGACTCAACGCTTTTTGTCGCGCTACTTTCCACCATCCATGGTCACGAGCCTTCGCAATCAAATCAGCGGTTTCATGCAAGAACCCGATGAATCTCTTTTTGATGCTTGGGAAAGATATAATGTCTTGATTGATCGTTGTCCAAACCACAACATGCTTCCCGTCACATTGATTGATACTTTCTACAACGGATTGACTTTTCGAGATCGTGATACGATTAATGCAGCCGCCGGTGGCACATTCATGAAAAGGAGACCCGAGGAGTGTAGAGAGCTTATTGAGAACATGACTACTCACCACAAAAACTGGGATTCCTCTGCTTCTTCAAGGAACAACCCGAGAGTCAATGTTTCTTCTACTTCAGCAAACCCTAATATGACCGAACTCACCCGCATGATGACCGAAATGAGCAAAAGTATCTTGCTTCTCGCTTCAAACCAACAACAACAAGTTAAAGCGGTTGCTAATCCTTGTGAAACATGCGGCGGTCCTCACTCATACACCGATTGTCCTTCGACTCAAGGAAATCTGGAAAATATGTATGCAGCTTATGGTAATTATTCACCGGAAAATTACCAAGCTCGACCTCATGGGGATAGAAATTTGCTGAGTTACCGATCAAACAATTACCTTTCACCCGGTTTTTCTCCTCAAAACCAAAACCCCGCCAACAACTACAATAGAAGCAACCAAATCCCACCAAGAGCTTCTAATCCTTATAACCCACCCGCCCAACAAACCCCACCCATTAATCCCGATGTTGAAGCCATCATGAGAACCCAAGGTGAGCAAATCAAGAATCTGCAGAGCCAAATTATCAATCTAAAAGGAGATATCACCAAGCAAGGAAATAAGATTAGATCCGAGCTTCGAGATAACATCCAATCCTCCTTCAGCAATCAAACAAATGATTTGAAGAATATGCTTGCTAGTTTCTTGCCCGCAGCTCAACCTTCTACTTCGAGTTCTCTACCTTCAAACACCGTCCCCAATCCGCGAGGAAATGTGAGTGCTATTACTACCCGTAGTGGAATTACCATTGTCGATCCACCGATCCCACCCCCATCATCTACACCTCCTCCACCACCATTTATCCCTACTCCTCCTACACCTAGTATTAGTGCACCATTACCGTCTATGCCTCGTCATGACGATGTACCTAGGAAGGACCCTTCAACATCTCAACCTTTACCTACACCTGCACCTTCACCACCCAAACCTAATATCCCATATCCTTCTCGCTTAGGCAAGACCAAAATGCTAACCAAGGATGACTCTGAAGTGTCGAGATATGTGAAGATGATCTCTCAAATGAACTTCAACATTAGCTTTCTTGAAGCACTTGTCCACATGCCGAAATTTGTTAAAGCATTTAAGGAATTGCTTAACAAGAAGGAGAAGCTGATTGAGCTCGCCAACACACGCTTAAATGAAAACTGCTCTGCAGTTATTCTTAAAGAACTTCCAGAAAAGCTTGGAGATCCCGGTCGTTTTGTGTTGCCTTGCGTTTTCAACAAAACTGAAGAATTTACTGCCCTTGCTGATCTCGGGGCCAGTATTAATTTGATGCCTTTGAGTGTTTGGAAAACACTATGATTGCCCGACCTCACTCCTACAAAGATGACTCTTGAGCTTGCTAATCGCACTCTCGCTTACCCCGTTGGTATTGCCGAAGACGTGTTCATCAAAGTTGGCACATTTACTTTCCCGGTCGATTTTGTCGTTGTTGATTATGAAATGGACCCTCGTATTCCTTTAATACTTGGTCGGCCATTCTTGAGAACCGGACGAGCTCTAGTTGATGTTGCCGAAGGTGAGTTAATCTTAAGAGTCGGGAATGATTCACAAGTTTTCAAAACGGGGAAGCTTACAAGCAAATCCTTTGGACGAGAATCAGTGAATATGATTAATGTGCTTGATGACTTTGTTGTCTACAAGAATCCTCTATTCGATTCTTGCAATGATAATCCACTTTTTTAAGATGATGTGGATGATTCTCTCTCCAATATGTAACCTTCTCCCATTCATGATTCTCCACCGATCTTCGATGCTTATGATGACGATTCTAGCTCAGATTCGGATGATTATGATGACCTTACTTCTGAGTATCCCGATCTGCCCACATACGATGATTTTGATGAGGCCGATACTCTTTCGAGCGATTCTTCACATGATGAAGATCCTTCGCCATCACTCGATCCTACTTTGGACGATTACTCATTTAAGGAAGACTTCTCTACATTTCTTAACACTTACTTCCCTCATGAGAGTGATGCTCCTCCTTTGGACTTTGAAGATTATCGTCTTGATCCTACTTTGGATTTGAAGAACATTCTTTCAAAGGAAAAGAAACCGGTCGACACCAATCTCCGCAGCACATATGATTTAACACCTCTTTGTCCCCCTTCTGAGGACGAGGTTGTGCTTCTTCGCGGATCTTCTTCCCATTCTGATGAGCCTGAGTGCTATTTTCCCCTAAAGGAAAAGGTGTTCGACCCTGGTATTGAAATCTTTAAGCCATCTCAGTATCCACCTGATGAAATAAAAGGAAAAATCTTTGGAACTATTGAAGACATGCTTGCACCTCACCATACTTTCTCACACCGTGCTCCATCGCTGCTTAAGGGAACCTTGCCTATTATTCTTTGGCTTGCCTTGTTCGCCTTAAGCATGTGCTATTTGATGGACGAAAACTATGTCTTTGATCCTGGTGGATGTGTTTCATGCTTCTTCCTATGATGATCAAGGTCGAGTCAGGCTCACGACTCGGTAATCAAAAACCAAGCGCTTCTTGGGAGGCAACCCATGTATCTATCTTTTCACTTTCTTTATCCTAAGTGTAGGGGAGACCCGTTGGTTTGCTATTTCCTCTCCTCTCTCTTAATCAGGGATTCGAGCCCAATGATCCACTCTTGATGATTCTTGACGACCCGTGATTCCGTGTTCCATTTTCTCGGTTCTATCCTAAACTCTTTTCGATTCACTATTTTATATTTTCTCAATATTAAAATAGGAATCTCTTTAGTTATCCTTAGCGAGATTTAAACAAAGTGCACAATGTCCTAAGTGTAGGGGAGTTTACTCCCACATGCTTAAACATTGAGGACAATGTTTATCTTAAGTGTAGGGGGGACTTCTATCGAAGTTAAGTGGCCTTTTCCTTGTAATTGTCCTCATTTTAACCGGAAAATCAATTTTTCGACATTTTTCAAAAATTTTGATCTATTTTGGCCTATTAGATTTTCCCTTTGTATAGTATTTTCTTTCTTTACTAGAATAAGTTTTGAATAAAGTGGTTTTAGTTTTCAAACGTTGTGAATCTTTTGACTCAACCCGAGTTTACTTATCTAAGTTACTCTAGCTAGTATCCTTAACGTGTTTAAGTCAAGTTTTGCTAGGCTTTTATATAGGGAGCTATAAAACACGAAAGTCTTAACTCTCACGGGTTAAGAACAAGAACTTTTCGCAAGTTCCTATAATTGATCCTAGAGAGTCGTTTATCAAGGGAACTTTAAAACGCGATTTCTAAACTTGAAAAAGTCTAAGAGTTTGCAAGATCCTATAGGCGACTCGAAAACCCGAAACTTTGATTTAATAGGCTAAGCATCCACGAGTCTCATTCCTTTAGATTTTAAACTGTGGAGAATGAGAGATGATAGCGCCAATTATAAGTTCGGTATTCTTTCGTGAATTTATGTGAGTTATTTATAAGCCTATTCTCCCATCGCTTGTCAATAAATTTATCTGCAATAAATAAGGTTGTACGATTTGAAAAGTTACTTAGCTTCTAGCCCAAGATCGTTTAAAAGTTGCTCGGTATGGATTAGAGTTCATAGCCAAGGCATAACTTATTGAAGCGGGATGCGAAGATTGGCGAGTCCAAAAGGTCCTAACAAGACATGAGGGCTACATTTTGTTGCTAAAGATCCAAAGTGATGTGAAGAATCATTTATCGAAAATCAATATGAAGGATCGAGACACACGACGAAAAGCAAAAACTCCCCAAATGTCATGGAGAAGTGTATCCGAAAAGACCCTAGCAAGGTATGAGGATAAATAGATCCAAGTCATAAAAGGAGGCGGATCGTTGTATATCAAAGTCCAAAGTAAAGATTGGAGAAAAATGAAGAAGTCGTGGTCCAAGTATGAATCTCTCAAAACTTCAAGTGAAGAAATTCCTATATGAAGAGAAGACCATAATTTCATGAACGTCTCTCAAGGTTTGAAGTATGAAGTCGCTGCCAAATATCGGTCCGAGAAAGGTCTCAAATCGCGAAGCGAGTTATGCCAAGATATGAACTTTATGAGGTCCCGAGAAGCAGTTTTAAAAGATTTTGTCCTTTAGCTAACTATTGATTAAATCGTTCACTTTATTTTTGGACTAAACAACTATCGGAATAAGTCAAAAATGCATCCTCGTGATCATTCAAGACAACAATAAAATATAAGAGATACACCTAGGAATAAGGGAGTCTAAGTGAATAATTGGCCCACATGAGATCGTGTTAGTTTACTAACTTATAATAGCAATGATCTCGTTTTTAAGCTTGGTTTGGAGAAAGTGAAAACTTGAGGATGATGATTATTCACAACATTTCCAAAACCCAAGGTATGCTTTTGATTTCTTTACTTTGAATGTCTATAGTTTTCTATCTCTTTAATAAAGGCCAATGTGGATTGATAATGATGAAAAATGTAAACGTGCTTTGTAAGTAATGCATTGCATGAGGACATTGCAATGGTCAAGTGTAGGGGATTTGATAGGTGTGTAAACACCGATCCTTTTTACCACTTAATTACAATAATAACCAAGCCAAAACGTGTATCTTATGTATTTTATGTCGGAATTATGCGTGGTTTGTGTTTTTTGTTGTGATTTAGAACGAAAAGGTGGAAAGTGGAGAAAACACGGGCATTCACGGGCTTTTATCGAAGAAAAAGACGAAAGACGAAGTCAAGAAGTCAAGAGTGCAAAAAGAACGGAAGTCCAAGACCAATTCTGAAGATTTATCGAAGAAAAAGTCAAAAGACGGAAGTTTATCAAAAGCCGAAAAACTCAAGTCTAATTTATTGAAGAATTACAAGTCGAGTTTGAAGAAATCCCGAGACAAAGCAATTTAAAGTCCAAGATTAAAGAAGATTTAAAGGCTTAAGGACCCAATGGTGCAATTAACAAAGAGATTAAGAAGGAAGGACCTAATGATGCAATTAAGGAGAAAGGAAAGAGGGGAGGAAGCTTCCTAAGCATTCCTTAATCCTCCCCTATATATAGATTAGTTCTTAATCATTTTCATTTTGTTGGCTAATAGTGACAATTAGTTCTTCCACTTTTAATTACCTTGTCATTTAATTACTTGTCAAATTTAAATACTTGTCTTGCACCTTAAATTCCTTTAATTTCAAGTAAGTTTCCATTTAATTCTTGTCAATCTTTACTTTATCTTGTTAATCTCCTATCTACCTTTCTTAATCTTTGATTTTTATGTTTATGTTTATGTTCATGTTCATGTTCTTATTTTGATTTAAGTGGGTTTTGATTATTTTGGTTAATTTTGTTAGTTTTGTTGATTTGGATTGTTTGTTTATGTTTAGTAGATGTTTTGTGATTAGTTTGATTTAATCTTTTGTTTGATTTAGTTAAATTGTGATTAGATTCGTGTGTTATTGTGTTCCCTGTTCTTCGAGGTGTTTGTTTTGCTGTTACTGATCTTTTCCCAGAAAGTTCCGAATCAAAACTTCCGAACCAAGGTTCCGAACAAGGAAACTTCCGAATCAGAAAGTTCCGAACCAGGAAACTTCCGAACCAGAAACTTCCGAACAGAAGTTCCGAACCAGGAAACTTCCGAATCAGAAAACTTCCGGATCAAGGAGTTCCGATCCAGAACACTTCCGGATCAAGGAGTTCCGAACCAGCAAGGAAAGTTCTGAATCAAGAACTTCCGAACCAGGGAAGTTCCGAACCAAGGCTTTGTTTAGGAAGTTCCGAACCAAGGGTTTTGAATCAGCAAAAGTTCCGAACGAAAGATTTATTCTGGATAAGTGACATATTCAGAATAGAGAATTTGTTCCGGATCAAGGATTTTGGTAATATTCCGAGCGAAGAAGAATCATTCCGAACGAAGGTGACATTCCGGATGAGTGATTGTTCCGGACGAAGGATTGTTCCGAATGAGTTGTATTCAGGTTCTTTTTAGTTTTCGTATTTGATTTTTAATTTCAAGTTTTATTTTTCCCACCTTTTTCCTTAGTCGCACTTTAAGTTAATTTTGCCTTAGATTTATTTTAGCCTTGCCTTAGTTTAAGTTTTAGTTTCGTTTTAAGTTTGCCTTAGATAGTTTTATGATTGCGTTATTTACTTTAAGTACCTTTTAATTTCTCGTCACGCTTTTAAATACTCGCCCTTTATTTTAAATTAGAATTAGATTTACTTTTAAGTGCCCATTTACTTTAATTTTTCTACACCTTTTTAATACTACAACGACACAACTATTTGTTTCACCAAGAACGACTGAGTCACACATAGTTAAACCTAGATCAATTCGATTAGACCACTAGAACGATAAATTTTATACGGGCTAAAAGCACTGTATCAGTTTTGTTTGTGGAGGGTGGCAGCAAAAGAGGAAAGAGAGAAGACAGTGGGAAAGTTTTCTTGTTTAGGTGATGTATGTGTGCAAATGTGCCTTATATATGGTGGAGGAAGGGTAAAAGTTGTCATTTGTGCTTTCTTTTGGACCAAGTTGTAAATATTAGTTAAAAAGTGGAAAATGGCTACCAATCAATTTTATAAATATTTACGAGAGTCGGGTTTCATCCCGGGTTCATAAAAATATAAATCTCGTTTGTTAAATCGATCGTTTTAATAATTAAACGCACACAAACCGAAATAATAAAGTTCGACTCGACTTTATACGAAATGAAATAAAAATTTCAGAAATCTCAAATATCGAAATAATTGATATCAAAATATAATATTTGGGCATCCATTGGCATCGCGATCACTATTAGTACTCTTCAATCGTCACAACAATTAAATATAACCACACATTATCGGTTTCAACTAAAAACCGTCAAACATAACGATACTTAGAAATTCAATATCCATTACATAGTTAGGGTAAAATAATGACGTTAAGTTCGGGTTATTATATCCCCACTAGTAGAAATTTTACTATAGTAGGAAATATGTGCCCTAAAACTAGGATCACTCCCACTAAATTTAAGAAAACATGTCCTTTAACTAGG
This sequence comes from Glebionis coronaria, assembly GCA_025667525.1. Classification (NCBI taxonomy): domain Eukaryota; kingdom Viridiplantae; phylum Streptophyta; class Magnoliopsida; order Asterales; family Asteraceae; genus Glebionis; species Glebionis coronaria. The sequence continues at coordinate 170,834,488 of CM046877.1, read as the reverse complement.
AACACCAAAGTTACCAAAACACACGCGTGTCCTTTAACTGAGAACACCACCTCTACTATAGGACAAAACTGCCCTTTAAATAGGTCTACTCCCACTGTAGTGTCTGTTAGTAATCTATTACCTCGGGAAGTTGGAACTATAATACCTGTCGTTTGCAAACCTATTAAAAAAATGATGGAACTATAAGGATGAAACAAATGTTAGCAACTCTACAAATATTTTATCTGTATATGCTAACACTACGGAACCCATATTTTCCAATGCATTGTCTACTTTTTTTGTTCAAAATAGGTTGTCCAAATCGTCTTGTGGTATTTGGACTCTGGTTGCTCCAAACATATGACCGGATATCGCTCTCAGCTCAGAAATTTCGTCAACAAGTTTCTTGGAACGGTTCGATTCGAAAATGATCATATTTCAAAGATAATAGTTTATGGTGAATATCAGATAGGGAATGTTATGATTTCAAGAGTGTATTATGTGGAAGGACTCGGTCACATTTTAATTTCTCTCGGACAATTTTGTGATGCAAACCTAGGAGTTGCTTTTCGAGAGCATACCTGCTTCATCCGTAATTTAGAAGGGGTCGATCTATTGAAAGGTACTCAAGGGAATAATTTGTATACTTTGTCCTTAAGTGCTATGATCATTGCTTCTCTCGAATATCTTCTCTCTAAAGCATCAAAGACTAAGTCATGGTTATGGCATCGACGGTTATCTCATCTTAACTTTGACGCTATTAATCAATTTCGAAAAACGAACTTGTTCGCGGTCTTCCTAAACTTAAATTACACAAGGATCATTTGCGTTTCGCGTGTTCAATGGGGAAGAGCACTACGAAATCATATAAACCCAAGACGGAAGACACCAACCAAGAGAAACTTTATCTACTACATATGGATCTTTGTGGGCCAATAAGAATTGAAAGTCTTAGTGGTAAAAAGTAGATCTTCGTCATTGTGGATGGATACTCTCGGTTTAAATGGGTGAAATTCTTAAGAACTAAAGATGAGGCACCTAAATTCATCATTGGCTTTCTCAAGATGATTCAAGTGCGTCTCAACACTACTGTCCGACGCATTCCTACAGATAATGGAATCGAATTTGTTAATCAAATCTTGAATATTATGAAGAAGTTGTATATCTCATGAAACATCCATTGCTCGCACTCCACAACAAAACAGTTTCATTGACAGGCGAAATCGAACACTTATGGAAGCAGCCCAAACGATGTTAATTTACGCAAAGGCTCTATTGTTTTTATGGGAAAAGGCAGTATTTACAGCAATATACACCCAAAACCGTTCAATAATACGCAAATGCCATGGTAAAACACCTTATGAGCTTCTTCATGGAAAATTACCTGATTTATCATATCTTCATGTGTTTGGTGCACTTTTTTATTCGAATAATGATGGTGAGAACTTGGGAAAACTTAAACCGAAAGTTGATATTGGTATTTTCATATGTTATGCACCCACAAAGAAGGCATTCCGAATATATAGTCGAAATTCTCGTAAAATCTTTGAGACTATCAAATGTTGATTTTGATGAGCTGATAGCAATGGCTTCTGAGCACAGCAGCTCAGAACTTGCAATTCATGAAATGAGGCCCAACAGTATTAGTTCTGGTCTTGTCCTAAACAACCCTACTTCATCATCATTTACACCACCTACTAGGATTGAGTAGGATACGTTGTTTCAACCGTTCTTTGATGAATTTTTAACTTCTCCAAGTATTGTTGCTCCAGCACCTGCAGTAATAGCTCCGGTTAACAAAGTTGTCGCTTCAGAAAATGAAGCTCAATTTGATACCTCCACAATTACAATTGTACAAGAGGCACCTTCACCGACTAATAACTGTATTTTAGTTAATTAAAAATGTAGCTTTTGCAAGATCTTTCTTTGCGTTGCTCGTACCCAGTTATATTTGTCGTTGTTTCGTTCTCGGTATCTTCTCGAATTGATCACGGTTAAAGTGGAATTGTTGTTCTTGGTAACTAAAAGGGGGAGCTTTTGATCTATATCTATAATACAAGGCTTTTACACCAAGTATGAAAGTTCGTTGAACCGATTCTCTTCAATTGATTATTGGTTCAAAGTACGACTCAATTGTTATTGGTGGAATAATGAATGGTTTGGCTGATTATCTATTTTAAACTAATAGCAAATAAATGTAAATGTCGTTGAGTAAAAAGAGCTTTATAGATTAAACTAAAATGACGAGTTAAAAATAAATGCTTTAAAACTTAAAGACAAGATTAGAAAAATACTTGAACACTTAATAAATCTAAAACTTGGAAACTTTGTAAAAACAAGAAATTAAACCATCGGAATGCAAAATGTGAATCTGATCGGAATATGTGGTCGGAATATGGAGAACAAGGGTGATCGGAATACAGCAAACAACTCGTCGGAATACTATCGTCGGAAAGCTCAATCGGAATAAAGAAAAAGGAGGCAATCGGAATAATGGGAAAACAGCTCTAATCGGAATGTATTAAACACAAAGCTAATCGGAATGCCACCAAAACCTCCACAATCGAAAAGTTGAAACCCTAATCCGATCTAGGTGATCGGAATAAAGATGCTCAAATCGGAATGAGTTAAAACCCTAATCCGATCAAGTGATCAGAATGAGGGGGGGTAGTAGTCGAAATACTCCAATCGGAAAAGGGTTTAAACCTTTTCCGATTACCCTTTTGATTCGGAAATAAGCAAAGTGATAAGCTATTTTGGATAAGCTAACACCAAAACTCGAACGAATCTATAGTGAAATAGATTAAATAAGCACGAATAACAACTTGTCCAACTTAAAATACGCAACCTTTTAAATCAAACTATAAAAAGATGAACTTTTTAAGAAAACTTTTAAAAAAGTAAATAAGCTAACATATAAATAAGCCAATAAGCACAAGAATCTTAAAGCCTATTCGTGTGAAAGCTTATGTATGAATAAAAAGATTAACTTTTTAAGCACAAAAACATCAAGATCAACACGGATCAAATGTAATTCGTACCAAAAGTAAACTAAAATTAAGAAAGGTAGAAAGAGATGAAAGATTAAAAGCTTAACTTGAACTTGATTAATGAAATCCAAATACAAAAGGTTTAATCTTGAAAGATTAAAAGAAAGAAAAGATAAAAACTTAGTGAGAGAAAGTTGAGAACTTTCTCTCTCTAAAACTAGAAAAGAAAATGAAAAATGAGACTAACTACTCAAAACTAACCAACCCTCCTAATGTGTATTAGGAGGGTATTTATAGGGAAAATGGGAAGGTGTGCATGTGTTGCCTCTTCTTTCTTTCTTTCTTTACGTCTTCTCGACTTGATTTAATTCTTTGTCTTTTCTCGACGTCGTCTCGGGATTCGAACTTGTCTTGTAATTTTCTTCTTCTATTAGACTTGAGTTCTTCGACTTCATTAAACTTCCGTCTTTAGACTTTTTATTCGATAAATCTTCAAAATAGGCCTTGGACTTCCGTTCTTTTTGCACTCTTGATCTTTTGACTTCGTCTTTTCTCGTTTTCTTGGATAAAAGCCCGTGAAAGCCCGTGTTTTCTTCCTTTTTCATCATTTGGTCCTAAAACACAATAAAAACACAAACCACGCATAATTCCGACTTTTACGACATAAAATACACGTTTTGGTCTTGTTTTTATTAGAAATAAGTGGTAAAAGGATAAGTGTTTTCACACTTATTAAATCCCCTACACTTGACCATTGCAATGCCCTCATGCAATGCATTAATTTTAAATCACGGTTTACATTTTCCATCATAAATAACCCACCTTGGCCTTTATTAAATACTAAACATTTAGGGAAGATAAAAAGATAAAAACAAGTAAAGAAATCAAGACTTACATTGGGTTTTGGCAGCCATGAACGTTTATCATCCTCAAGTTTCACGTCCCCATACCAAGCTTAAAAACGAGATCATTGTTATTATAAGTTAGCAGACTAACACGAATTCATGTGGGCCAATTATTTACTTAGACTCCCTTATTCCTAGGTGTATCTCTTATATTTTATTTTTGTCTTGAATGATCACGAGGATGCATTGTTTGACTTATTTCGATAGTTATTTAGGCCGAAAATAAAGTGAACGATTTAATCAATAGTTAGCTAAAGGACAAAATCTTTTAAAACTGCTTCTCGGGACCTCATAAAGTTCATATCTTGGCATAACTTGCTTCACGATTTGAGACCTTTCTCGGACCGATATTTGGCAGCGACTCCATACATCGAATCTTTGAGAGACGTTCTTGAAATAATGGTCTTCTCTTCATAATAGGAATTTCTTCACTTGAACTTTTTGAGAGATTCTTCATATTTGGACCACGACTTCTTCATTTTTCTCCAATCTTTATTTTGGACTTTGATATACAACGATCCGCCTCCTTTTAGGACTTGGATCCATTTATCCTCATACCTTGCTAGGGTCTTTTCGGATAGACTTCTCCATGATCTTTTGGGGAGTTCTTGCTTTTCGTCGTGTGTCTCGATCCTTCATATTGATTTTCGATAAATGATTCTTCACATCACTTTTGGATCTTTAGCAACAAAATGTAGCCCTCATGCCTTGTTAGGGCCTTTTCGGACTCGCCAATCTTCGCATCCCGCTTCAATAAGTTATGCCTTGGCTATGAACTCTAATTAATACCGAGCAACTTTTAAACGATCTTGTGCTAGAAGCTAAGTAACTTTTCAAATCGTACAACCTTATTTATTGCAGATAAATTTATTAGCAAGCGATGGGAGAATAGGCTTATAATCAACTCACATAAATTCACGAAAGAATACCAAACTTATAATTGACTCTATCATCTCTCGTCCTCCACAGTTTAAAATCTCAAAGAATGAGACTCGTGGATGCTTAGCCAATTAAATCAAAGTTTTGGGTTTTCGAGTCATCTATAGGATCTTGCAAACTCTTAGACTTTTTCAATTTTAGAATTCGCATCTTAAAGTTCCCTTGATAAACGACTCTCTAGGATCAATTATAGGAACTTGCGAAAAGTTCTTGTTCTTAAGTGAGAGTTAAGACTTTCGCGTTTTAAAGCTCCCTACATAAAGGCCTAGCAAAACTTGACTTAAACACGTTAAGGATACTAGCTAGAGTAAACTTAGATAAGTAAACTCGGGTTGAGTCAAAATATTCACGACTTTGAAAAATTTTAAAACCACTTTATTGAAAATTTATTCTAGCAAGGAAAGAAAATAATCATAACAAAGGAAAATACAACTATACAACTAGGCCAAAATAGATTAAAAATTTTGAAAAATGTCGAAAAATCAAATTTTCCGGTTAAAATGAGGGCAAATTCATGGAAAAGACCACTTACTTCAATAGAAGTCCCCCCTACACTTGATATAAACATTGTCCTCAATGTTTAAGCATGTGGGAGTAAACTCCCCTACACTTAGGACATTGTGCACTTTGTTTAAATCTTGCTAAGGAAAGGACAACTAAAGTGATTTCAATGTGAACATATAAAATATGAAATATTGAATCACGACAGTTTAGGATAGAACTAGGAAGATGGGAACACGGGATCACGGTTCGTCAAAAGTCATCGAGGTGCTCTTTGAAGCTTGAATCCCTGTAGAGAATAAGAAACAAGACAACAAACACATACGGGGCTCCCCCCTACACTTATGATGAAAGCAGTAAAGGATAGATCACGGGTTGCCTCCCTTGAAGCGCTTGTTTTTGTTCACCGAGTCACGAGCCTGACTCGACCCAAAACTAGTTCATGGGAAACGTGGTGAGGGATGGAATCATCTCATGAGAGATGTCCTCACCAAAGTACAGCTTCAAACGCTGGCCATTCATCTTGAAATTGGGCCCATTTGGCTGAGAAAGCTCAATGGTCCCATATGGAAAGACTTTGGCGACGGTGAATGGACCAGACCAGCGGCTCTTCAACTTGCCCGAGAAGATCTTCAACCGAGAGTTAAAAAGTAAGACTTGATCACCAACGTGGAACTCTCGGTTCTTAATTCTTGCATCGTAGATGATCTTGGTCTTCTCTTTGTATATCAGAGAGTTCTCGTAAGCTTCATTCCTCAGTTCATTTAGCTCGTTGAGTTTAATCTTGTGAAGATCACCGGCTTTGTTGATGTCGAAGTTTGCCCACTTCAAGGCCCAGTACGCCTTGTGTTCCAGCTCGATGGGGAGGTGGCATGCTTTCTCGTACACAAGACGATAAGGTGTACAACCGATCGGGGTCTTATAAGCAGTACGGAAAGCCCACAGAGCATCATCTAACTTATCGGCCCACGCGGCACGATGCTCTCCCACAGTACGCTCCAGAATTCTCTTCAGTCCGTGGTTGGAAATCTCAGCTTGACCATTGGTTTGGGGATGATAGGCGGTGGAAAGACGATGATTAACACCATACTTAGCCATGACTCTTGCAAATTGATCATTGCAAAAATGAGTCCCACGGTCACTGATAATAGCACGAGGAACACCGAATCAGGCAAAAAGTTGCTTCAAAAAGTTCACAACCACCCTCGCATCGTTTGTAGGGAGAGCCTTAGCTTCAACCCATTTAGAAACGTAGTCAACGGCTACGAGGATGTACTTGTTCCCTTTAGATGATGGAAATGGCCCCATAAAGTCGATGCCCCAAACATCAAAGATTTCACATTCTTGTATGAAATTTTGAGGCATCTCATCTTTATGTGTGATCTTGCCTTGGGGTTGGAAAGCATCACAATGTTTAACCATTTCGTGAGCGTCACGATAAATGGTGGGCCAATAGAATCCAGAGTCGAATACTTTCTTCGCGGTGTAATTGGGACCAAAGTGACCACCGGTGGGTCCTTTATGGCAAGCATCAAGGATTTGCACCGCTGCCGGCCCATCAACACATCGGTGAATAATCAGATCAGCACATTGTTTGAAAAGGTAAGGGTCGTTCCAGAAATAATGTTCAATATCTTTAAAGAACTTTTTCTTTTGTTGGGACGTGAGCCCTTCCTTGAGAATCCCACCCGCTAAGTAGTTTGCAATGTCCGTAAACCACGGGGTGTCCTCGAGATTTGGATTAATAGACATTAAGGCCTCAAGGGGAAAAGAGTCATTGATCTCTTTGTTCAGATGATCCCCTTGATAAGGATCCTCAAGTCTACTGAGATGATCCGCGGCTAGGTTTTCAGCTCCCTTTTTGTCACGAATTTTAATGTTGAATTATTGAAGGAGCAAAACCCAACGAAGAAGTCTTGGCTTAGAATCTTGCTTAGTCATCAAGTACTTCAACGCGGAATGATCGGTATACACGATTGTGGTAGAAAGGACAAGATAGGGGCAGAACTTTTCAAAAGCATACACTACAGCTAAAAGCTCTTTTTCGGTAGTGGTATAATGCAATTGAGCCCCCGTCATTGTCTTGCTAGCATAGCGGATTGGTTGAAAGTGTTTGTTTACTCTTTGGCCCAAAACCGCTCCAATAGCAAAGTCGCTAGCATCACACATCAACTCAAAAGGTAGCTCCCAATTAGGGGTAACCAAGACCGGTGCCTTAGTTAGCTTATCCTTAAGAAGATTTAAGGATTCAAGACACTCTTTGGAAAAGATGAAAGGAGTATCTTTTTCCAAGAGGTGGGTCATCGGGCGAGCGATTTTAGAAAAATCTTGTATGAATCGACGATAGAAGCCCGCATGACTGAGGAAACTTCTCACACCCTTCACGGTTGAAGGTGGAGGCAATTTAGCAATAACATCGACTTTAGCACGGTCCACTTCAAGACCGGCTTTGGAGATTTTGTGTCCTAGCACGATGCCCTCTTTTACCATGAAATGGCATTTTTCCCAAATTAGAACAAGGCGAGTGTCTTCACACCACTTAAGCATACGTTCTAAATTGACAAGGCAAGCAGAGAAAGAATCGCCATAAACCGAGAAATCATCCATGAAGACTTCCATAGTTTCTTCAACCATGTCATGGAAGATAGCCATCATACACCTTTGGAAAGTCCCAGGAGCATTGCATAAGCCGAAAGGCATTCGTTTGTAGGTAAATGTTCCATAAGGACAAGTGAATGTGGTTTTCTCTTGGTCTTTAGGATCGATGGGAATTTGAAAATACCCAGAGAAACCGTCCAAAAAGCAGTAATAGTCATTACCCGCTAGACGTTCAAGCATTTGGTCCATGAAAGGAAGGGGAAAATGACCCTTTCTCGTAGCATCATTGAGTTTGCGATAGTCTATACAAACTCTCCACCCTGTAACGAGACGAGTAGGAATCAACTCGTTGGTTTCATTGGGAACAACGGTGATTCCGCCTTTCTTAGGCACACAATGGACGGGACTAACCCACGCTGAATCCGAGATAGGATAGATCATTCCCGCATAAAGAAGTTTGATAACCTCTTTTTTTATTACGTCATGGATCTTAGGATTCACCCTTCTTTGGCTTTGAATAGTGGGTTTAAAGTCATCCTCCATGAGAATTTTGTGTGTGCAGAAGTGAGGATCAATTCCACGAATATCGGAGATCTTCCAAGCAATCGCTTTCTTATGATTCTTCAGCATGGCGATAAGTCGGGATTTTTCTTCTTCTTTCAGGTCCTTTGCGATGATGACCGGTAACTTCTTTTTGTCTTCAAGGAAAACGTACTCGAGATGAGACGGAAGATCCTTAAGCTCTAAATCCGGAGGATTTTTGATGGACGGCGTAGTCAACTTCGGATCATCGGTAGAGATAGCCTTAGGAGATTGTGGGGAAATATGGTCCTCATTGAGAAGTTTCTCAATGGTACGAATGTCTTCATCCCAGTCGGTGGGAGAATTATCATACTTAAGATCGAGAGGACCCAAGCTAGCTTCAAAATCATCCAAGTCACTTTCTCCAAAAGGAGTCAATGCCGGATCAATTGAGGCAACGGTCTCAACAATGGGTAGAGAAGAAAGAGTACTTTTGCAAGCATCATGAAAGTGTTCTTCACAAGCCTCATCCAGAACGTCAATAAAATTAACACTCTCGTTTTCTAAAGGCAGTTTAGAAAGTTTACCCATGTTGAAGACGATTTTATCGTCACCAACTCTCATGATTAATTCGCCTGCGGCTACATCGATGAGAGTGCGACCAGTCCTCAAGAATGTGTTGATCCCAAAGTCAGATCTTAAACCTTAATAGCTTGTTTAAGGGTTGTGATAGAGAGAAAGAACTCAATCTAACACTAGAGAAACTTTGCAAAGCAAAGCAACTAAACAAGATGCGGAATGTAATGTTTAGCACAAGAACAAATATGATTTAAACGTTGAACTTTAATATATCAAAGATATACGAATACCCAAGATGGTATTAGGGTTTACAAAACCTTAAAGTAATATAATGAAAGACATAATGAGAAAAGATACACTTTGCATGCTAACCTAGTGAGTCCTTTTATAGGCACAAGGACTCACGTACATGATCACTACTAACAAACTATGGAAAGTATTAAGGAATAAAAACTGAAACGCGTAAAAATCTATTCCATGTTTATCTTTGACAGCAGGGCCTTTGACTTCAGCAGGGGAACCAATCCCCCTGCCTTTGTTATTTAGCAGGGGGAACTTACTCTAGCAGGGGTACGAATAATTAACTAGCAGGGGAAACAAATAAGCATAGATTTATTCCCAACAATCCTCCCCTAAACTTGTGCTTTCCCCTAAAGACAAGTTTCTGAATAAATGCTAGTTGATGAGGATGCTTACAAACTCTCTGGCCAAATCTGACTATGAACCATTCTTACCAGATCATAAGCAACAGGCTTCTTAGCATCTACAATTAGGTTAGCCTGTGCCAGTTTCTTCAAGGTGTCCTGAGAGAAGGGATAATACCTATGATTGAGCAAGTACACACTCATACCTTCCATCACCACCTCATAAACCCCAGAATTAGTAAATAGCTTCCAATACAACAAATCTCCTTTGTTTACTGTATCAAATATAGGATCAAATAACTCATGCTCATACATCCTATGCATGCACTCCCAGATTACCCAATCCTTCTCCACACCATCCATGGTAGGAGGTTTTGCAGCAAACGTTTTCTTCAATATTTTCCACAGATCTTCTAAGTCTTCACTATCTAAAATTTGAAACATGACATCTAGACTTAGAAAGGTCTGTGCTGTATTGTCAGCTCTTGTAAGCTTCCACCAAGTCCTCCCTTTGTGTTCATAAACAGCATACTCTATAATAGCAAACTTCTTTCCAAGTTCACTAGGTGAGATATCATCATTTTCCTGCAGAATTAGCTGTTTATCAATCTCATCATTTGAAGGTCTTTGAGACTCTTTAGTAACTATGCCTACTTTCTCCATTCTCTTGAGTCTCTTTGCTGCTCTTTGTACATTAAGTACAGACTTCTCAAGTACTTCTGGAAAACTTCCACCTGCTTGATGAGATGCCCCTGCTTGGGATGATGCACCTGCTTGTGTAGTCTCTCCAGCTTTTCTTTTCTTTGATTCTCTAGCTTTCTGTAGCATTTCACTTTGTCTCCTAAGATACTCAGCTTCCTCAGGAGTGTTGATAGTCATCCAATCCTCCACATCATACAACTTTAGAACTGGTCTGACTGCTCTTTTTATGGCTTCAAAACTCATATCACTGAAGTCACCATCCTTCCACTTTCTATGTCTCATAAGCAAAACTTTGTAGTGATCAAGTTTCCCTTTCTCTGAAGTTCGATACTTCTCACTCTGAATTTGAATTGCCCTTCTTTCTAGATACTCAATTTGATATTTGTAAACAAGGCAAGTCAACTCATACCTGTCTTCCAAAGGAGCATTTTTCAACTCCTTCTCCCATTGATCAAGAAACTCTCCAACATGAGGTACCCTGTCATCTAGTTCTCTATGCATAATCTCAACCTACTTTAGCATATCTTTGGGCCTCATCTTCTCCATTCTTTGGTCCTGCATATCCATCTCCTCTTGTTGTAGCCTGAGAGCTACTTGTGCATCATGTGCTTCTTGAGCCCTTTGCTGTTCAGGAGTCAGATGCTTGTATATTCTCTTGGGCTGTTGCACCATGATTCCTTTTCCTTTGTCTTTTGGATCCACTGCTGGTGCTGGTTTTGCTTTAGATGCAGGTTCTTTGATTGTTATCCCCTTCTGAGCTGGTTGCTTTCTGTTCTTCCTAACAAATGTTTGAGTAATGTTCTTAGCAGGGGATAAACTTACAGAAGTGGGATCAGCAATGGCAGGGGAAACTTTTGAAGCAGGGGCTTCTTCTGGATTGCCCATGGTGAGAAATGTTTGAGCAATATCTTTGGTTGCACTCCCCTTGTCACTTCCCTTATCAGCACTTTCTCTCTCCATCCCTTTCTGAGCACTTGTTATCTTTCCATGCTTCCCACCAGGATATGAATAATACTCAGTAGACCCTTCTGTGTGTGGAAATTCCTCCCCTTTGGAAGCATCCTCATCTGTGGAAAGAATCAGTCTGGGCTTTCTCCTCCTCTCAAGAGTAGCAAGTCTGGTTTCCAAGTGAGAGATAACCAGACCTTGCTTTTTGACATCTTGTACTAGTTGTGCATTCTGCCTTTTCAAACTCATACACATTTTCGTCAATTCCAAATTTGTCAAAGGTTTCATACTGCTCTCAATCCTAGAAGGGAATTTCTCCCCTTTTTGGATATCATGGAGTGGGGGAGAGGACTTATTGATGGTGTCACTATCCTGCTCACCCCTTGAGGATGAGACAGTAGTGGCAGCCAAACCCCCAGGTTGCTCCAAACTCTTGGAGACTCTCCTTTCTGCTGCTTGTGAAGATTCACCAGGCAAGGGAGACCTGGAAAACCTGGATTTTGAACGCCTTTCTTGTTGTGGATCAGCAGGTGGTAGGTTCTTGGCAGGGGAATCAGAAGGTTGATTTATGGCTGTTTGATTTTTGGCTTCTTCCCGTCTGATTTGGTCCATCATAATTGAAGTAAATGGAATGTTTTTGCCAGAAAACAAAGGTGATGGTGCAAGTAGTGTGGTGAAGAGTTTGGTGGTGTGTTAGGTTGCTGAAAAATAGTTTCTGTGTTTAATGGGACCATGATCACTCATATTCAGCAGAATTTCTATAAACCTTGGATACATACAAAACTTTGATGTGCTTGAAACATTTTTAACCATGCCTTTAAAAATCATTTGAGAAAAACAATACTTCCTCCCTGTTGCAAAGCAGATCAGGGCAGAAGCTATCTCACTACCAACCTCATTAAAAGCAGTGGTTTTTGGTGACAAATATTGCATTATAGTATGAATCAAATATTTCCAATGAGGGGCAAACTGGCCTTTAGCAAACTTACATTTTTTATTTTCAGAAAGTTTGTACCCCAATTTAACAAGACCTTCAAAAATTTCAGCCTCAGAAAAGTTGGTTATTCCATCCTCATCATCAAGGAGCAGATTCTCCCTGATGGAGGCAAGTGTGATTACCTTGGAATGACCATCAACTATGCTTTGAATTATAACCTCTCCATTCACTGTTTTGGTCATGGCTTTAGACCAGAACTGTTGAATGTGTGAGGTATAGATTCGAGGATTGATGAGAAGGGCCACTCTGAAGTACGAAGACTTTAGAAAGGCCACAGCATCAGCAAACTCGGTTGGTTCATCATGAAGCAAAGCAATTTGGTTATGATTAGGAGCAATTTTAAGAGTCATGATGAATTTTGAAAATAGTTTGAAGGTTTATAGAGATGAGAGGTAAGTGGGATTAAGTCGAGAGAGAAATATGGACCTGCTGGTGAAGGGAATTAAGTTTATATAGGCGAATTGAAGAGCTGTGATTGGACCAAAATTTTCAAATTGCAAAAATATCAAGGATAAATCTTGATAAACAATTAATTTATTTGAAATAGAAGGAAAAGATTACCAATCAGCGAAGAAAGCGCCTTAAATATCTTTTAAAAATAATAAAATATTCCCTAACCAAAATTTAAGCAAGCAGGCCCAACGGCTATGAACAGGGTAACGGTATTGTCGGTCAACGGTCAAACAGGGGAATGTTGTGAAAGCAGGGGAATAAAAGATAAAAGCAGGGGAAACTTTCCTAGGGGTATTGAACTAGTCATGGAGAGACTAATGCTAACTAGCTCTGCTCTAATGCAAACACTTGTATACACAAGATAGATACATAGAAACTCAAGAGTCCTCTATTCAGCAATGGTCCCAATACAAAAAGTTAATACATAAGTCCCCCTACACCAGGTTATCCCAAGAAAGCATGCATACCCCAGTCACCATCCCAACCTTGTCCCTTACCTATGGTCAGTCAGTCTTGGCAATGTGTGCCACAGTTCTGTATTTGAACAGCAAGCTGTTTTAATAGAGAAATGTAAGCACACACTACAGTGCCTCAAGGTTTCAGAGTTCTGACAAGCTTTGCAGCAAGTCATCATTATCCTGAACCCTCACTCACCAGTGGATATGATCTAAGATCATATATGAGCATCCTAAGGATACCCTGAGTCCTAAAGGTGTGACCTAACCTCCCCTGAAACATAGAGTATATACCTGATCTACCAATGAGAATAGTGTGCACCATATGAACCTCTGCATTGTTAGTCTAAAACCACATAGAACCACTTTTGTAAAAAGAACACACCCAGCTTAAGAGAAAAATCCTCTTGGCAGGGGAATGAACCCCAAGCAGGGGAATCAGTGTTAAAAAGCAGTGGAATGAAATAGATTGACAAATGGACTAACAATTATACAACAACAGCAGTGAAGTAACCCTGATTATTCATGACAAAATAGACATCAGATTTTAAGGAGTAACCATTCCAATACCTGCAACCAGATACTAAAACCTCCCTACATCAAAAGCTTTTGTTAAAAGATCAGAAACATTAAGTTCTGTATCAATTTTCTCAGGGACAATCAGTCCTTTTTCAAAACAATCTCTGATAAAGTGATGTCTAATTTCAATGTGTTTGGTTTTGCTATGAAAAACAGGGTTCTTTATAATGCAAATAGTGCTGTTGTTGTCAATGAATATCTTGGTTTTAAGGAAGTTATACCCATAATCAAGCAATTGATTTTGCACCCAAAGAACTTGACCACAGCATGCAGCAGCTGCTACATACTCAGCTTCAGTTGTGGATATTGACATGATAGTCTGCTTCTTACATTGCCAAGATATAAGCCTGCTCCCCAAAAATTGGCATCCCCCTGTTGTAGACTTCCTATCATTGTTGTCACCAGCATAATCACTATCTGAATAGGCTATCAGCTCAAATGGTGACTCCTTTGGATACCAGAGTCCTAAGGTAGGATGACATTTTAGATACCTAAAAATCCTTTTCACAGCAAATAAGTGACACTCTGTTGGTGACACCTGGTATCTTGCACATAAGCAGACTGCAAACATGATGTCAGGTCTTGAAGCAGTAAGATACATAAGAGACCCAATCATAGACCTGTAATTCTTGACATCTATAGGCTTTCCAGGACCATCCTTGCCCCATGGATGATCCTTGTCCATGGGAGTGGACACCTTCTTCCCATCAGACATGCCAAACTTCTTTACAATCTCAGCCACATATTTGTCTTGTGAGATAAATATCCTATCTTTCCGCTGCTGAACTTGTAACCCCAAAAAGAAGTTTAGTTCTCCCATGGCACTCATTTGGAATTTATCCTGCATCAATTTGGCAAACTCTTTGCTAAGCATGGAGTTAGTTGATCCAAAAATGATGTCATCCACATAGACTTGTACTAGCAGAAGGTCACCCTTTTGTTTCTTGGTAAACAGGGTCTGATCAATCTTCCCCCTGCTGAATCCATTGTCTAAGAGATATTTAGAGAGAGTACCATACCAGGATCTGGGAGCTTGGTGAAGGCCATACATGGCCTTTTTCACTTTGTATACTTTGTCAGGATGTTCTGGATCTTCAAACCCTGGAGGTTGCATGACATAGACTTCTTCATCAATGGTTCCATATAGGAAGGCACTTTTCACATCCATCTGGAAAACAGTGAATTCCATGAATGAGGCATAAGCAAGAAATAATCTAATAGCTTCAATCCTGGCTACTGGAGCAAACACCTCTTCATAATCGATCCCTTCTTCCTGAGTATACCCCTGTGCCACTAATCTTGCTTTGTTCCTGACAACTATTCCCCTTTCATCCTTTTTGTTCCTGAGTACCCACTTGGTCCCAATAGGCCTTGCCCATTTGGGACAATCAACCAGAATCCAAACCTCTTGTATGTCAAATTGTAAGAGCTCCTCTTGCATGGCTTCAACCCATCTTGGGTCATTTAAAGCCTGAAAAATCTTCTTTGGCTCTTCTTGTGACAAAAATGCAGTAAACAGACAACATTGCATGTTGTCATGATTGAACTTCATGGTGATATTAGCAATGAAGCTGTGCTCCTTTGCTGTATACCTTGTATGTCTGGGGGCTTCAGGATTGCCAATGATCTGAGAGATAGGATGATCCTTATTGATTCTATAGGCAGGTTGCATGATGACTTCTGTTTCATCTTCTTCCAAATCAGAATTGATGGGGCCATTTTGATTAGGAAAGAAGTCCTCAAAGGAACTCCCAAATGAGACAGCATGACCTAGAGATGGGTGCTGGTGAGCAGAATGAAGCTCTGAATAACTAGGACCTCCACTCCTGATGATTTTGCTTCCACTGCTGGATATGATAGGACCATCATTTATGGGTGTAGATGATGAAATGAGTGGGGATTCTCTTTCTGCATCAGTAGTCTCATTAGAATCATGATCCTTTGTGAAAGAGGAATCAATTTGTCTAGCAGGGGAATCCTGGATTCCACTGCTTTCAGCCATTCCACTGCCTTCAGCCATAGCAGGGGATGAGATTGGCTGTTCTTTTCCTGGAGCAGAATTATCTTCTTGATCATCAACTTCACTAGGAAACAATGAGGGTACATTCATGTACCTCAGGGGTGACTTCTCTGCACCAGTTGTTTCTTGAGTACCTAAAATGTTAGTGTTCTGCAAGACAACAGGTACATAATTCATGGACTTGGAAAGTACATCTATATCAAAGAACCAGTCAGGACCTGTTTGAACATCTTCAGGTTTGTCTTCAAGAAAGTTCACATGAAGATTTTCTGTGATTTTGCTTGTCTTCTTGTTGAAGACCCTATATCCCTTGCTGTTTAATGAATAACCCACAAAGTATCCATCATCACCCTTTTCACTGAATTTACCTAGATTATCAATAGTGTTTAAGATGATCACATGACATCCAAAGGGTCTGAAAAAGTCAATTAAGGGAGGTCTTCCATTGAACAGCTGATAAGGGGTCTTGTTGTGTGCCTTAATTACCAAGGCCCTGTTTTGTACATAACAAGCAGTGGATACAGCTTCAACCCAAAAGATAACTGGAAGTTTGGAATCAGACAGCATAGTTCTTGCAGCTTCAATGAGTGTCCTATTCCTTCTTTCTGCTACTCCATTCTGTTGAGGTGTTCTAGCAATGCTGAATTGCCTCTTGATGCCTTTGTTTATGCAGAAAGAGTCCAGTTTCTAATTTCTGAATTCACCACCATTGTCTGATCTTATGGTAACTACCTTCATGCTTTTTGATAATTCAATTTGATTGATGAACCCAATGAGTACATCAGCTGTGTCACTCTTTTCAAATAGAAAGAATGTCCATGTAAACCTTGAAAAATCATCAGTAATCACTAAGCAGTACCATTTCTTCATTATGCTTGCCACAGAAGTAGGACCAAAAAGATCCATATGCAGTAGTTCCAATGGCTTGGTGGTGGACATACTTGTTTTTTATTTGCAAGATGCTCTGTGTTGCTTCCCTTTCAGACATGCTGCACAAGTATGTTCATTGGAAAAAGACTTGGAAGGAAGACCATGAACCAGATTATGCTTTACTAGTTTGTTCATGTTCTTGAAATTAAGATGACCAAGTCTTCTATGCCATTTCTTACATTCATCTGCTGAAGCTTTGGCAATGAAACATGTTTCATTGTCTTGGAGAGATATGTCCTTGAGATCAATTGTGTACATATTCTTCTGTCTTGGTGTTCTGATTACAATAGGAGTGTCTTTTGGCAAGACAAACTCCTTTCCTAATACCAAGCATTCAGTGTCAGTAAACAAGATAAAATTCTTGTTATCAGTCATCTGTGACACGCTGAAGAGATTGTACTTGAGTTCTTTCACCAAGTAGACATTATCAAAAGTCATCCCATTGGTGACAATAGTTCCTTTTCCTGTTATTGTTCCATGCCCATCTCCAAAAGAAACACCATCATTTTCATGCAGGGGTACAAAATTAGACAAGTACGCTTTTTGTCCAGTCATACTTCTTGAGCATCCACTATCCCAATATGCTCTATCATCCCTTGTCTTCTTTGTCACCTGCAAAAAGAAAAACAAATTAGTTTTTCTTGGGGACCCAAGCCATTACAGACTTGGATCTACCTCGTGTATCAATGTAGGATAGCTTATCAAAAACTAGAGATACACCATTAGACTAAGTACCCCTTTTGGGTGCCCAAACCCAACGAGCTGAGGCTTTCACAACTTTTCCCCATCTTCCCATGTTCCTAGAATGTACAACTTTTCTAGTAGGGGATACCCCAGTTTTAGCAGGGGAATCCCTATGCTTAGCAGAGGGAACCCACCTTTTGTTTTGGCCTCTATTCATGTGTTGGTAAGGTCTAGAGCCAGATCTATATGCAGTATAAGGTGTTGGGGTGGTCACAGAAGTGTTGGGCTTTGGGTGAACATCATTCTCCTTCCTAAGGGCAGGAACAACATATTTATCAGTCACCCTATTTCTCAAGGCAGGGGCAACATACTTGGCAGGGGAAAAGGATTTTGCCCCTGCATTTAGAAGAATGGTTTTAGGTTGCATATCCTTTAAGGGATTTGCAGCCACCATCTCCATTGGTGCCTTACACTCTTGATAAGTGTGTTCAAAGCTGCCACATGTGAAGCAGGGCTTGGTATTAATCACAAAGTCTTCTCCTAATTGATGAGACTTTTGGTCATTCCAATTTCTTTGATTACCTCTGACATTCCTGTACATACGAGCATATTTAATGGTAGGCTTAGGGGACTGTGGCCTAGTCTTAGATTTGGGAGAGATACTCTTAGAACTAGGATTGCTGCCAGAAATTCCTTCTTTTGAAAATCGAACAGGGTTGTCAATTTGCTTTAAACCAACATGTTCCTTTTTAACATCCCTAATGACACTAGTTTTAACTAGAGACTCTTCTGTATCAAGATTATTAGGTATATAAGCACTCAAGTCAAACTCAATGTCATCCTGTTTTTCAAAACAAGGGAGACCAGTCCAGGACAAGTCTTTTCTAGGAGAGGGAGCATGGATGTTAGCAGGGGGTGGTGGTATGGTAGCATTCATATTCTTAATTCCAAACCCTGTTTTGTCCCTAGGAGATTGACCAATTTCAACTGCCTTGGTTAAATCTTTTGAAGCTTTTCCCAATTTTTCAACAGTTTCCTCATCTATCTTTTGGTTAGCTTTGAAAATTTCAAGTTCAGCAGTTAATACATTTATAGATTGGTTATTCTCCTTAGCATCTCTTTCTAGAATCACAATGTGATCCCTATAATCACTTTCTCTTTGCCTATACTCTCTTATGGTGGACTCTAATTGTTCTAAAGCATGTTTGTAGTTATCAAGATCATTATCACAATTAATATAGTCAGCTTTTACCTTTCTGATTTGATCATTCAAAGATTCAGTATTTTTCCTACAAGCTTTAGTACAGTATGAGTCATCATATACCTCATTGTCAGAACTGGAACTTGACATAGCCATAAGTGCAAAATCTTCTTCCTTTTCCTCAGCAATCAAGGCTTGATTTCTTTCCACATTCTCTGTCATAGCACTCCAGTCCCATCCATTTGCTCCATCTATCCCCTGCATGGCTACCATGGCTTTAGCACCAGAATCATCATCTCTTATTTCCTTTCTGTAGCTATTTCCAGACTTAGGTCCTCTGCATTCCTTGGCAAAATGACCCTTCTTGCCACAATTGTAGCATTCAACTTTTGTTTTATCAAACCCAGCCACATCAGAGGGATTAATTGTGATCTTCTTCCCATACTTCTTGTAGAACCTGTTGGCTCTCATGCTGAGCAAAGCCATATTCCACTTGATATCCAATTCTTCTAGCGCTTGCTTACTGATTTGATTTAGATCTTCATGTAACACTGTAGATCCTTGTGGCCCTTGAGATGCTATAAAAGCACACGCAGTATCAAGGCTGAATGTAGCTGGTCTTTCTTCATCATAGGAAGGTCCAGACCTGGTAGCAGGGGAATAAGCAGCAGGGGCTACTTCTATTCCACTGTTCTTGGAGATTCCACTGCTTTGTGATATGAATGCCATGTTAGCAGGGGAATCAATGATTCCACTTGAGTTGGTGGGGATTGTTCCTTTTGACTTCATTTCATTGACAATAGGTTCAAAAACCTTTAAGTTATTATATATGTCATCAATGTCTTTTTCATCCAAATCATCCTTATTCTGCCAAATTGCCTTATAGACAAACCATTCTTTCTGGAGGCTGTTAAGAAACCTGGTGTTCACCTGCTCTTTTGATACCTCAATATCAAAGAATTCCAAGTGGGCCACCATGTCTTGAAGCCTATTGCAAATAGCTACAATTGATTCATCACCAATTGCTTTGAAAGAAGCAAAATCATTCAGCATTTGATTTTTCTTCTTCTTCTTTGTGGCTTCATTTCCTCCAAAGGTTTTGCCTATGGCTTCCCATAGATCCTTAGCTGTTTTGTATTTCCTGAATCTGAGTTGATGTCTATCAGGTAGGGCCAACAGCAATGAGCTGTGAGCCCTGACATCATGCCTTCTAGCCAGTATCTCCTTGTCACACAGAGCAGCAGATTTCTTCTTCTCCTTACTTTTGGAACTTTCACCTTCATCCTTGCTCTCTTCAACTGCCACCATTTTGTTGAATTGATCACCAAACTCTATGATCTCCCAGAGAACATAGTGTTCCATTTTGAGGTATTGTTGGATTCTGAATTCCCATAATTCAAAGTTTTCAGGATCCAACATGGGTAACTTGAGGTTATTGTGGTTGTTGCTATTTGAGGATGAATTTGAAGACATGTTTGCTATGAGGATTTTGTTCTTGATTTAGACAAAGTTTCTCAACAAGCTCTGATACCACTTGTTGATCCCAAAGTCAGATCTTAAACCTTAATAGCTTGTTTAAGGGTTGTGATAGAGAGAAAGAACTCAATCTAACACTAGAGAAACTTTGCAAAGCAAAGCAACTAAACAAGATGCGGAATGTAATGTTTAGCACAAGAACAAATATGATTCAAACGTTGAACTTTAATATATCAAAGATATACGAATACCCAAGATGGTATTAGGGTTTACAAAACCTTAAAGTAATATAATGAAAGACAAAATGAGAAAAGATACACTTTGCATGCTAACCTAGTGAGTCCTTTTATAGGCACAAGGACTCACGTACATGATCACTACTAACAAACTATGGAAAGTATTAAGAAATAAAAACTAAAACGCGTAAAAATCTATTCCATGTTTATCTTTGACACCAGGGCCTTTGACTTCAGCAGGGGAACCAATCCTCCTGCCTTTGTTATTTAGCAGGGGGAACTTACTCTAGCAGGGGTACGAATAATTAACTAGCAGGGGAAACAAATAAGCATAGATTTATTCCCAACAGAATGGACGTCCAACGATTAATGGAACACGGGGGTCCATCTCGTAGTCAACGACAACAAAATCCGTCGGGAAGGTGAATTTGTCGACACCAACGAAGACGTCTTAGGCTATCCCCACTGGATAAGCAACCGTATGGTTAGCTAATTCCAAAGTCATTCGTGTGGGGACTAGCTCGGGGAGAGATAATTGCTTCCAAACACTTAATGGCATTAAGTTAATACTGGCACCTAGATCGGCTAGGGCCATGCAATTCTCTACTCCCGGGAAGTTGCAAGGAATCAAGAAACGACCCGGATCACCAAGTTTGGTTGGCAATTTCCTTAAGTGTACTGTGGAGAAAATCTCATTAAGTTGGGTCTGAGCAATGTCAAGAAGCTTCTCTTTGTCACTGAGAAGATCTTTAAACATTTTAGCGTATTTGGGCATGTGAGCGAGAGCCTCAGCAAAGGAGATATTGAAATTCAGTTGTTTGAACATTTTAAGAAAGTTCGAAACCTGAATATCATCCTTGTTCTTCAATTTCTCTTTCCTCAACCTCGAAGGATAAGGTATATTGGGTTGAGATGAAGGCTTTGGGATAGAATTCGCACTCACATCCTTAGGTGGTGGAGGGGTAGAAGTAGAAGGTGGTGGAATTGGAGAAGTAGAAGTTCGAGGGTTCGGAGAAGGAGACTCGTTTTCCTTTGTCACAATCACCGGTGTAGGTGTAGGAAGCTCGAGTTCCTTTAAACCTTTTCCACTGCGAGTGGTGATTGCTTTCATCTCCCCTCTTGGATTAACAACGGTGTTACTCGGAAGAGAACCCGATCCAGAGGCTTGATTGCAAGGGAAGAAACTAGCCATCATGTTCCTCAAGTCATTCGTTTGACTTGCCAAAGTGTTTCGCATATCAGCTCGAAGATCATTCCCTTGCTTCACCATATCTGCTTTCATGTTGGCCATTTCCCGCTGAAGATTTTGCACGATCACATCGTTCGTCCTCATGTAGGTTTCAACATCTTGGTGTAAGGCTGTGGGTTGGTTGAGAGGAGGATCATGGTAGGCGGGTGGTTGATAAGCAAGTTGTTGGTAAACTTGGTTGTTTCTTTGAGGTGGATATGGGTTTCTTTGGTTTTGATATGGAGTTGGAGCACGTGGTTGGTTTTGATTGTTGCGATTGAGGTTGTTCGGGTTTTGTGGGGGAAAACCTGGAGGTGAAAGAAAATTGTTTGAGCGATAGCTGAGCAAGTTGCTGTCACCTTGAGGACGTGCTTGATAGCCTCCCGTAGAATAGGTACCGTTGGCGGCATACACATTTTCCGGTTTGTCGTGAGTCGAAGGACAATCGGTGTATGAGTGAGATCCCCCGCATATATCACATGATTGGCTCAAAACATTAGCTTGGGCATTGAATTGTTTGGCATTGTTGGCAGTGTGTAAAGCAAGCGATTCGACAAGCGAAGTAAGCTTATCAATTCTTTTGTCAGCATCACTAGTACTAGCACTTGCTACATTAGTTCTAACACTCTTGGTTTGTACTCTAGATTTGTTCTCAATAATATCCCAAGCAGCATTAGAAGACTTAACCAAAATATTACCCCCCGAGTCACTGTTTAGTGAATCTTGGTCATTCATGCTCAAACCATTATAAAAAGTATTGATTTGATGTACTTTTGTTAAACCATGTTGTGGACACTTTCTTAAAAGTTCCTTAAAACGGTTCCAAGATTCACTAAAAGACTCACCGTACTTTGTTCAAAGGTAATAATTTCATTCCGCAAAGCGGTAGTACGTGAGGGTGGGAAAAAGTAGTTGATAAGCTTGGTCTCTAAATCCGTCCACGTAAGAATACTTTGTGGCGGTTCCTTATCAAGCCAATTCCGGGCTTGTCCCTCTAAAGAGAAAGGAAAAAGTTGCAATCGAATCACTTCTTGTGATACCCCATTGTACTTGACCGTATTGGTATGCTGAAGAAAACTTTTAATGTGTTCATGAGGATCATCAAGTGAACGCCCCAAGAAGGGTTGAGCAGAGACCATTTGTATAAAGCCAAATTTGAGTTCAAAGTTGTTGGTTCCAATCTCAGGGATGACAATTGCATCGGTGTTGCCTTCTACGTGCGATTGCAAAAGCTCGATCATTGGTTGATTGTCCATGGTGACAATTTGTTGAGTAATGACTTCGGCTTGAGCTACTCTCTTCTTACGAGCACGAGTACGCATGCACACCTATAAAAGGATTAGAAAAATAGAAAGGAAATATTTTTGGTTTTTAAGGTTTTTCAATTTTTTTGTATTTTTGAAGATTTTATATTTTTTAGGATTTTTGAAAATTTTTAAAGCAAGGAAAATAACGTTCAACGACGAACGGATCCCAAAATCCAACGCGTCTCTCACTAAAAACCTTTAATCTTAACGAAAAGATTTAATACAAAGCTTTTACACCAAGTATGAAAGTTCGTTGAACCGATTCTCTCCGAATTGATTATTGGTTCAAAGTGCGACTCAATTGTTCTTGGTGGAATAATGAATGGTTTGGCTGATTATCTATTTTAAACTAATAGCAAATAAATGTAAATGTCGTTAAGTAAAAAGAGCTTTAAAGATTAAACTAAAATGACGAGTTAAAAATAAATGCTTGAAAACTTAAAGACAAGATTAGAAAAATACTTGAACACTTAATAAATCTAAAACTTGGAAACTTTGTAAAACCAAGAAATTAAACCATCGGAATGCAAAATGTGAATCTGATCGGAATATGTGGTCGGAATATGGAGAACAAGGGTGATCGGAATACAGCAAACAACTCGTCGGAATACTATCGTCGGAAAGCTCAATCGAAATAAAGAAAAAGGAGGCAATCGGAATAATGGGAAAACAGCTCTAATCGGAATGTATTAAACACAAAGCTAATCGGAATGCCACCAAAACCTCCACAATCGAAAAGTTGAAACCCTAATCCGATCTAGGTGATCGGAATAAAGATGCTCAAATCGGAATGAGTTAAAACCCTAATCCGATCAAGTGATCGGAATGAGGGGGGGTAGTAGTCGAAATACTCCAATCGGAAAAGGGTTTAAACCTTTTCCGATTACCCTTTTGATTCGGAAATAAGCAAAGTGATAAGCTATTTTGGATAAGCTAACACCAAAACTCGAACGAATCTATAGTGAAATAGATTTAATAAGCACGAATACAACTTGTCCAACTTAAAATACGCAACCTTTTAAATCAAACTATAAAAAGATGAACTTTTTAAGAAAACTTTTAAAAAAGTAAATAAGCTAACATATAAATAAGCCAATAAGCACAAGAATCTTAAAGCTTATTCGTGTGAAAGCTTAAGTATGAATAAAAATATTAACTTTTTAAGCACAAAAACATCAAGATCAACACGGATCAAATATAATTCGCACCAAAAGTAAACTAAAATTAAGAAAGGTAGAAAGAGATGAAAGATTAAAAGCTTAACTTGAACTTGATTAATGAAATCCAAATACAAAAGGTTTAAAATCTTGAACGATTAAAATAAAGAAAAGATAAAAACTTAGTGAGAGAAAGTTGAGAACTTTCTCTCTCTAAAACTAGAAAAGAAAATGAAAAATGAGACTAACTACTCAAAACTAACCAACCCTCCTAATGTGTATTAGGATGGTATTTATAGGGAAAATGGGAAGGTGTGCATGTGTTGCCTCTTCTTTCTTTCTTTCTTCACGTCTTCTCGACTTGATTTAATTCTTTGTCTTTTCTCGACGTCGTCTCGGGATTCGAACTTGTCTTGTAATTTTATTCTTCTATTAGACTTGAGTTCTTCGACTTCATTAAACTTCTGTCTTTAGACTTTTTCTTCGATAAATCTTCAGAATAGGCCTTGGACTTCCGTTCTTTTTGCACTCTTGATCTTTTGACTTCGTATTTTCTCGTTTTCTTGGATAAAAGCCCGTGAAAGCCCGTGTTTTCTTCCTTTTTCATCATTTGGTCCTAAAACACAATAAAAACACAAACCACGCATAATTCCTACTTTTACGACATAAAATACACGTTTTGGTCTTGTTTTTATTAGAAATAAGTGGTAAAAGGATAAGTGTTTTCACACTTATTAATCTACTAAAAAGGTAAATGCGAGAAGTAATAAAATTGAACTAAAAGCAATTACTGAAAATAAAACATGAATTGAAATTAAACAGTAAAGACCATCTCCTGGAAATTCAGCTGATTCGGAATAAACTTTGAAAAGCCTTGGTTCGGAATGTTCTTGCTCATGCGGAATAACCAAAGAAAATTGCTGGTTCGGAATACTTCTTAATATCTTGCTTCATTCGGACTGTTATTCTTCATCCGGAATAATTAACACAAACTGCTCATTCGGAAAGATCTGCTCATCCGGAATATACCTTCATCCGGAATAACCTTGCTCATCCGGAATATTTGGCAAAAAGCTTGACTCGAAATAAAATGGTTGATCCGGAATGTTGTGTTGATTCGGAGTAAGTGCTTGATCCGGAATGTTTAGCTCATCCGGAATACATTGTTCATCCGGAATAAAAGGTTCATGCGGAATATTTATTGACTCGAAATAACTTAAACAAAACCCTTCATTCGGAATATATGCTTCGTTCGGAATAACTAGAAGAAAAAGTTTGATTCGGAATAAATTAAAACAAAGGACTCATGCGGAATATTCAACTCATCCGGAATAATGCTTCATTCGGAATGTTTCTTTATCCGGAATAATAAAATTGATTCGGAATAACTGTTGTTGATTCGGAATATTGAACTGATCCGGAATAGTTAAAACTACATAATACTCATCCGGAATATCTTGTTCATCCGGAATATTTTAAACAGAAACCTTTGGTTCGGAATAATACGTTCAAATCCTTGATTCGGAATGATTAGTTCATTCGGAATCTGGGGACATGAAACAGTAAGGAGAAACGAAGAACAGGGGAACTTAATCAACACGAATTTAAACAAAATCCACCAAGTTTTTAACCAAAACTTAAACCAATTTAACCACTAATCATCTACTAATGATAAACATCAAACCAAAACAACAAAAACTCAAAACCCACTTACTTTTGAAGATCAAACTCAATAAAATAAAAACTTAGAACTTTGGATTAACAAGAGAAGAAAGAAAGATTAAATGGAAAATTGAATTAAGGATTAAGATTCAAACAAACAAAGGAAAGATTAAACTTACATAATCATGAAGGAATCCAAGGAAATAAAAATCACCAATCTCCTTAAGGGAGTTGGTGTTCCTACGAACTATGAGAAAAGAAAACAGAAAGAAAAACTAGCTTGAAAATTGTGAAGGGAAGGTCTATTTATAGGCCTTGTCTTTGGTTGGTGAGTGGGCTTTCTCCCTTTCTTTTTGTCTTCTCGTCTTTTCAGAAAAGTTGACGTTTTCGATTTCGATTCGGGATTTGTCGACGAATAAATTCAACTCGTCTTTTAATTTCTTCATTTAATAGACTTGAGTTCTTTGACATATGTAAATCTTCCATCTTTGGTCCTTTTCTTCGATAAATCTTCAAATAGGCCCATTGACTTCAAATCGTTTGCATCTCTTGGACTATAGACTTCGTCTTTTCGTCTTTTTCTTCGATAAAACCCGTGCAATCCCATGTTTTCTTCAATATTTATCCGGTTGGCTCTAAAAACACAACAAACACATAAACCACGCATAATTCCAAACAAATGACATTAAATACGCTTTTTGGTCTCGTTTTAGCAAGAAATAAGTGGTAAAAGGATGGGTGTTTTCACACCTATCAAATCCCCTACACTTAACCATTGTCATGCCCTCATGCAATGCTATAATTTTAAAGCACGGTTTACATTTCTCATCATTAATAACCCACCTTGGCCTTTATTAAATTCTAAACACTAAGGAAACCAAAAGAACAAAACAAGTAAAGTATTTAAAGACTTACATTGGAGTTTTAGATTGTCATGAATGTTCATCATTCTCAAGTTTCACGTTCCCCATACCAAGCTTAAAAACGAGATCATTGTTATTATAAGTTAGCAAACTAACACGAACTCATGTGGCCCAATTATTCACTTAAACTCCTTTATTCCTAGGTGTATCTCTTATATTTTATTGTTGTCTTGAATGATCACGAGGATGCATTGTTTGACTTATTTCGATAGTTATTTAGGCTGAAAATAAAGTGGGACGATTTAATCAATAGTTAGCTAAAGGACAAAATCTTTTAAAACTGCTTCTCGGGACCTCATAAAGTTCATATCTTGGCATAACTCGCTTCACGATTTGAGACCTTTCTCAGACCAATTTTTGGCAGCGACTTCATACTTCAAATCTTTGAGAGACGTTCTTGAAATTATGGTCTTCTCTTCATAATAGGAATTTCTTCACTTGAAGTTTTGAGAGATTCTTCATCTTTGGACCACGACTTCTTCATTTTTTCTCCAATCTTTATTTTGGACTTCGATATACAACAATCCGCCTCCTTTTAGGACTTGGATCTATTTATCCTCATACCTTGCTAGGGTCTTTTCGGATAGACTTCTCCATGATCTTTTGGGGAGTTCTTGCTTTTCGTCGTGTGTCTCGATCCTTCATATTGATTTTCGATAAATGATTCTTCACATCACTTTTGGATCTTTAGCAACAAAATGTAGCCCTCATGCCTTGTTAGGGCCTTTTCGGACTCGCCAATCTTCGCATCCCGCTTCAATAAGTTATGCCTTGGCTATGAACTCTAATTAATACCGAGCAACTTTTAAACGATCTTGTGCTAGAAGCTAAGTAACTTTTCAAATCGTACAACCTTATTTATTGCAGATAAATTTATTAGCAAACGATGGGAGAATAGGCTTATAATCAACTCACATAAATTCACGAAAGAATACCAAACTTATAATTGACTCTATCATCTCTCGTCCTCCACAGTTTAAAATCTCAAGGAATGAGACTCGTGGATGCTTAGCCAATTAAATCAAAGTTTTGGGTTTTCGAGTCATCTATAGGATCTTGCAAACTCTTAGACTTTTTCAAGTTTAGAATTCGCATTTTAAAGTTCCCTTGATAAACGACTCTCTAGGATCAATTATAGGAACTTGCAAAAAGTTCTTGTTCTTAACCCGTGAGAGTTAAGACTTTCGTGTTTTAAAGCTCCCTACATAAAGGCCTAGCAAAACTTGACTTAAACACGTTAAGGATACTAGCTAGAGTAAACTTAGATAAGTAAACTCGGGTTGAGTCAAAAGATTCACAACGTTTGAAAAAATTTTAAAACCACTTTATTAAACTTTATTTTAGCAAGGAAAGGAAATAACGATAACAAAGCAAAATACAACTATACAACTAGGCCAAAAGAGATTAAAAATTTTGAAAAATGTCGAAAAATCAAATTTTCCGGTTAAATGAAGGCACTTTAATGGAAAAGTCCACTTAAAACTTCGATAGAAGTCTCCCCTACACTTAAGATAAAGATTGTCCTCAATGTTTAAGCATGTGGGAAAAGTCTCCCCTACACTTATGACATTGTACACGTTGGTTAAATCAAGTTAAGGTGGAGACAACTAAAGTGATCAATTTCAAATGTGAGTATGAAGAAAATTGAATCACGATAGTTGAGAGATAGAACCGGATTTTCGGATAACATGGGAGCACGGTTCTTCAAAGATTCCAAGAGTACATTTATCCCTGTAATCACATCACCATACAAACACAAGCAACCTATATAGCTCCCCCTAAACTTAGGATGACAAACGGAAAAAGGGGGGATAGAAACTCGGGTTGCCTCCCGAGGAGCGCTTGTTTTTGTTAACCGAGTCACGAGCCTGACTCGATCCCGAAACTAGTTCATGGGAAACGTGGTGAGGGATGGAATCATCTCATGGGAGATGTCCTCACCAAAGTAAAACTTTAAACGCTGGCCATTCACCTTAAAATTGGGCCCATTTGGCTGAGAAAGCTCAATGGTGCCATAGGTAAAGACTTTGGCGATGATGAATGGACTAGACCAGCGGCTCTTAAACTTGCCCGAGAAGATGTTCAACCGAGAGTTAAAAAGTAAGACTTGATCACCAACGTGGAACTCTCGGTTCTTAATTCTAGCATCGTGGATGATCTTGGTCTTCTCCTTGTAGATCAATGAGTTATCGTAAGCTGCATTCCTCAGTTCATTTAGCTCGTTGAGTTGAATCTTGCGAAAATCACCGGCTTTGTTGATGTCGAAGTTTGCCCACTTCAAGGCCTAGTATGCCTTATGTTCCAGCTCGATAAGGAGGTGGCATGCTTTCCCGTACACAAGACGATAAGGTGTACAACCAATAGGTATCTTATAGGCGGTACGGAAAGCCCACAGAGCATCATCAAGTTTATCGGCCCATGAGGCACGATCCTCTCCCACAGTACGTTCCAAAATTCGCTTCAATCTACGGTTGGATATCTCGGCTTGACCGTTGGTTTGAGGATGATAAGCGATGGAAAGACGGTGATTGACACCATACTTAGCCATGACTCTTGCAAATTGATCATTGCAAAAATGAGTCCCGCGGTCACTGATTATAGCACGAGGAACACCGAATCGAGCAAACAGTTGTTTCAAGAAATTACAAACCACCCTCGCATCGTTCGTTGGGAGGGCCTTGGCTTCAACCCATTTAGAAACATAGTCAACAGCTACGAGGATGTACTTGTTTCCTTTAGAAGAAGGGAATGGCCCCATAAAGTCGATGCCCTATACATCAAAGATTTCACATTCTTGTATGAAATTTTGAGGCATCTCATCTTTATGTGTGATCTTGCCTTGTTTTAGGCAAGCATCAAAATGTTTAACCATCGCGTGAGCATCACGATAAATGGTAGGCCAATAAAATCCCGAGTCAAACACTTTTTTGGCGGTGTAGTTGGGACCAAAGTGACCACCGGTGGGTCCTTTATGGCAAGCCTTGAGAATGTCTAAAGCTGTCGGTCCGTCAACACATCGGCGAATAATCAAGTCACTGCATTGTTTGAATAGAAAAGGGTCATCCCAAAAGTAGGTCTTAACATCATTCAAGAACTTTTTCTTTTGTTGAGATGTTAACCCTTTTATGAGAACACCACCCGCTAAGTAGTTTGCAATGTCCGCAAACCACGGGGTGTCATCAAGATTGGCACAAATAGACAGTAAGGTCTCAAGGGGAAAAGAGTCATTGATCTCTTTGTTCGGATGATCCCCTTGATATGGATCCTCAAGTCTACTTAGATGATCCGCGGCTAGGTTTTCAGCTCCCTTTTGTCACGAATTTCAATGTTAAATTCTTGAAGGAGTAAAAGCCAGCGAAGAAGTCTTGGCTTAGAGTCGTGCTTAGTCATCAAGTACTTCAACGCGGAATGGTCCGTGTATATAATGGTGGTGGATAAAACAAGATAGGGGCGAAATTTTTCAAAAGCATAGACAACAGCTAAAAGCTCTTTTTCAGTTGTCGTATAATGCAATTGAGCCCCCGTCATTGTCTTGCTAGCATAATGGATTGGTTGGAAGTGTTTATTCACTCTTTGTCCCAAAACCGCTCCAATAGCAAAGTCGCTAGCATCGCACATCAACTCAAAGGGTAGCTCCCAATTAGGGGTAACCAAGACCGGTGCCTTAGTTAGCTTATCCTTAAGAAGGTTGAAGGCTTCAATACACTCTTTGGAAAAGATAAAAGGAGTATCTTTTTCCAAGAGGTGGGTCATCGGGCGAGCGATTTTAGAAAAATGCTGAATGAATCGACGATAGAAGCCCGCATGACCCAGAAAACTTCTCACACCCTTCACGGTTGAAGGTGGAGGTAATTTGGCTATGACATCCACTTTAGCACGGTCGACTTCAAGACCGGCTTTTGAGATTTTGTGTCCTAGCACAATGCCATCTTTTACCATAAAAAGGTATTTTTCCCAATTTAGAACAAGGCGAGTGTCTTCGCACCGCTTAAGCATACGTTCTAAAGTGGCAAGGCAAGAAGAGAATGAATCCCCAAAGACCGAGAAATCATCCATGAAGACTTCCATGGTTTGCTCAACCATGTCATGGAAAATAGCCAACATGCACCTTTGGAAAGTCCCGGGGGCATTGCATAAGCCAAAAGGCATTCTTTTTGTAGTCAAATGTGCCATAGGGACAAGTGAATGTTGTCTTCTCTTGATCTTGGGGATCGATGGGTATTTGGAAATAACCCGAGAAACCATCTAGAAAGCAGTAATATTCATTACCTGCTAAACGTTCAAGCATTTGGTCCATAAAAGGAAGAGGGAAATGATTCTTTCGTGTGGCATCATTGAGTTTGCGATAGTCAATACAAACTCTCCAACCAGTAACGAGACGTGTGGGAATCAACTCGTTGTTTTGATTGGGCACAACGGTGATTCCGCCTTTCTTAAGCACACAATGGACTGGACTAACCAATGGTAAATCCGAGATAGGATAAATCATGCCTGCATCAAGAAGTTTGATAACCTCTTTTTTGATAACCTCATGGATTTTAGGATTCACCCTTCGTTGTCTTTGAATTGTGGGATTAAAGTCGTCCTCCATGAGAATTTTATGCGTGCAAAAGTGAGGATCAATTCCGCGAATATCGGAGATTTTCCAAGCGATAGCTCTTTTATGTTTCTTGAGAACCTCAATGAGACGAGTTTTCTCGTCGGCTTTTAAGTCCTTAGAAATGATAACGGGAAGTTGATCAATGCCTTCTAAGAAAACATACTCGAGATGAGGAGGTAAGTCCTTAAGCTCAAGAGTGGGAGGATCCTCAATAGATGGTGTAACTAACGATGGATCATCATTAGTAACCTCTTTAGGAGAAGGAGGAGAAAACGGGTCTTCATTGAGAAGTTTCTCAACTGTACGAATGTCTTATTCCTAATCGGTGGGAGAATCATCATACTTAAGATCAAGTGGACCCAAGCTAGCTTCAAAATCATCCAAAAGAAAGTCACTTTCTCCAAATGGAGTCATTGACGGAGCAATTGAGGCAACGGTCTCAACATTGGGTAGAGAAGAGAGATTACTTTTGCAAGCATCATGAAAGTGTTCTTCACAAGCCTCATCGAGAACATCAATAGCATTAACACTATCATATGAATAAGGTTGCTTAGAAATCTTACCCATGTTGAAGACAATTTTGTCGTCACCAACTCTCATGATTATTTCGCCCGCGGATACATCAATGAGAGTGCGACCGGTCCTCAAGAAGGGACGTCCAACGATTAATGGAACACGAGGATCCATCTCGTAGTCAACGACAACAAAATCCGTCGGGAAGGTGAATTTCTCAACGCCAATGAAGACGTCTTCGGCTATCCCCACTGGATAAGCAACCGTACGGTTAGCTAATTCCAAAGTCATTTTGGTGGGGACTAGCTCGGGGAGAGATAATTGCTTCCAAACACTTAAAGGCATTAAGTTTATACTAGCACCTAGATCGGCTAGGGCCATGCAATTCTCTACTCCCGGGAAGTTGCAAGGAATCAAGAAGCGACCCGGATCACCAAGTTTGGTGGGCAATTTCCTTAAGAGAACCGCGGAGCAATTCTCATTAATTTGGGTCTGGGCAATGTCAAGAAGCTTTTCCTTCTCACTAAGAAGATCTTTAAACATCTTCGCATATTTAGGCATGTGAGCGAGAGCCTCGGCAAAGGATATGTTAAAATTCAATTGTTTAAACATTTTGAGAAAGTTTGAAACTTGAATATCATCCTTGCTCTTTTGCTTCTCTTTCCTCAACCTTGAAGGATAAGGTATATCGGATGAAGAGGAAGGCTTTAGGGGGTAGGATCACTCACAACCGCGGGTGGTGAGGGAAAGGGGGTAGAAGGTAAAGGAGGTGAGGAAAGTTGCTCTTTTTCCTTGTTCACAATCACGGGTGGAGGTGTAGGAAGCTCGGGTTCCGTATAACCTTTTCCACTTCGAGTGGTGATTGTGTTCATCTCCCCTCTTGGATTAGCAACGGTGTTACTCGGAAGAGTACCTGAAGAAGAGGGTTGATTACCTTGGAAGAGCGAACCGATCATATCACGTATATTATCCGCTTGGGTGCTGAAAGAGTCTCTCATGTCTGCACGAATATCATTGCTTCGTTTCTCCATGTCATTCCTTAGCTCGGCTCGAATATCGCTCCCTTATTTCGCCATGTCTCCCTTCAAGTTGATGAATTGACTCTGAATATTCGTTACCATCTCTCTATTATTCCTCATGAACGTCTCGAGGTCTTGATTCAATGCCATCGGTTGATTGAGAGGTGGAGCTTGGTAAGCTTGAGAATTTCCTTGAGGTGGGTATGGGTTTCTTTGGGATTGATATTGATTGTTAGCACGAGACTGGGATTGGTTATTTCGGTTATAGCTTTGTTGTTGGTTTTGGTTTGGAGGAGTAAAACCGGGTGGTGCAAGATAGTTGTTTGAACGATAACTTAGCAAGTTACGGTCTCCTTGAGGACGAGCTTGATAGCTTCCTGTGGGATAAGTACCGTATGCCGCGTTAACGTTTTCACAAAAATTGCCTTGAGTAGAAGGACAATCATTGTAAGAATGAGGACCACCACATGTTTCACAAGAATTAGTGACGGCTTTAGCTTGTTGAGTGTGGTTATTAGCCAAAATTTGCATATTTTGCTCATTTCGATAATGGCTCGTTCCATGGCGGACATGTCGGTGGTGGAAGAAGTAGATGAAACATTGACTCTCGGATTAGATCTTGAGGATGCGGATGAATCCAAATTCTCGTGGTGAGTAGTCATGTTTTCAATTAACTCTCTACACTCCTCCGGTCTCCTTTTCATAAAAGTACCACCGGCGGCGGTGTTGATCGTGTCACGATCACGAAAAGTGAGACCATTGTAGAAAGTATCAATGAGAGTGACGGGGAGCATGTTGTGATTTGGACAACGATCGATCAAATCATTGTATCGTTCCCAAGCATCAAAGAGCGATTCATCATTGTCTTGCATGAATCCACTAATTTGGTTACGAAGGCTCGTGACCATGGATGGTGGGAAGTAGCGCGACAAAAAGCGTTGAGTCATGTCGTCCCAAGTATGAATAGAATTCTTTGGGAGACGGTCAAACCATTTTTCGGCATGGTGAGAAAGCGTGTGTGGAAAGAGTTGAAGGCGAAGGACATCCATAGAAACACCGGGCATCTTCATGCTTTGGGTAATGGTAATGAATTTGTCGAGGTGCTTGTTGGCATCATCATCCGGCAATCCGCGAAATGGATAAGTTTTCACTTGTTGAATCATGTGATGCTTCAACGAAAACTCCTGAGCAGTGATTTGCATCGGCGCAATCGGGCCTCCACGTCCATTCATCGTAGGTTGGCATAGCTCCTCCATGGTTCGTAGGTCGGGTAAGGGTGGATTATTCATGTTGGGGTGAGGTGGATTATTATTGTTGTTGTGTACACCGGCCATGTCTAAATTATCGAGAGTCTCGGGCTCGGGATAAGACGTTGATCGAGTACGCATACACTAAAAAGAAAATGCAAGAGAAAATATTTTTGGTTTTTATAGGTTTTTTAATTTTTTGTATTTTTAAAAATTTTATATTTTTATGGGTTTTTGAAAATTTTTTAGCCTGAAAATAACGTTCCCGAAAGAACGGATCCCAAAATCCAATTTTTCTCACAAGAAACCGTTGATCCTTACGAAAAGAGCCGGCAGCGGCGCCATTTTAATAATTGTATTTTAGTTAATTAAAAATGTAGCTTTTTCAAGATCTTTCTTTGCGTTGCTCGTACCCAGTTATATTTGTCGTTGTTTCGTTCTCGGTATCTTCTCGAATTGATCACGGTTCAAAGTGGAATTGTTGTTCTTGGTAACTAAAAGGGGGAGATTTTGATCTATATCTACTAAAAAGGTAAATGCGAGAAGTAATAAAATTGAACTAAAAGCAATTACTGAAAATAAAACTTGAATTGAAATTAAACAGTAAAGACCTTCTCCTGGAAATTCAGCTGATTCGGAATAAACTTTGAAAAGCCTTGGTTCGGAATGTTCTTGCTCATGCGGAATAACCAAAGAAAATTGCTGGTTCGGAATACTTCTTAATATCTTGCTTCATTCGGAATGTTATTCTTCATCCGGAATAATTAATACAAACTGCTCATTCGGAAAGATCTGCTCATCCGGAATATGCCTTCATCCGGAATAACCTTGCTCATCCGGAATATTTGGCAAAAAGCTTGACTCGGAATAAAATGGTTGATCCGGAATGTTGTGTTGATTCGGAATAAGTGCTTGATCCGGAATGTTTAGCTCATCCGGAATACATTGTTCATCCGGAATAAAAGGTTCATGCGGAATATTTATTGACTCGGAATAACTTAAACAAAACCCTTCATTCGGAATATATGCTTCGTTCGGAATAACTAGAAGAAAACGTTTGATTCGGAATAAATTAAAACAAAGTACTCATGCGGAATATTCAACTCATCCGGAATAATGTTTCATTCGGAATGTTTCTTTATCCGGAATAATAAAATTGATTCGGAATAACTGCTGTTGATTCGGAATATTGAACTGATCCGGAATAATTAAAACTACATAATACTCATCCGGAATATCTTGTTCATCCGGAATATTTTAAACAGAAACCTTTGGTTCGGAATAATATGTTCAAATCCTTGATTCGGAAGTTCATTCGGAATCTGGGGACATGAAACAGTAAGGAGAAACGAAGAACAGGGGAACTTAATCAACACGAATTTAAACAAAATCCACCAAGTTTTTAACCAAAACTTAAACCAACTTAACCACTAATCATCTACTAATGATAAACATCAAACCAAAACAACAAAAACTCAAAACCCACTTACTTTTGAAGATCAAACTCAATAAAATAAAAACTTAGAACTTTGGATTAACAAGAGAAGAAAGAAAGATTAAATGGAAACTTGTATTAAGGATTAAGATTCAAACAAACAAAGGAAAGATTAAACTTGAATAATCATGAAGGAATCCAAGGAAATAAAAATCACCAATCTCCTTAAGGGAGTTGGTGTTCCTACGAACTAGGAGAAAAGAAAACAGAAAGAAAAACTAGCTTGAAAATTGTGAAGGGAAGGTCTATTTATAGGCCTTGTCTTTGGTTGGTGAGTGGGATTTCTCCCTTTCTTTTTGTCTTCTCGTCTTTTTAGAAAAGTTGACGTTTTCAATTTCGATTGGGGATTTGTCGACGAATAAATTCAACTCGTCTTTTAATTTCTTCATTTAATAGACTTGAGTTCTTCGACATATGTAAATCTTCCATCTTTGGTCCTTTTCTTCGATAAATCTTCAAATAGGCCCATGACTTCAAATCTTTTGCATCTCTTGGACTATAGACTTCGTCTTTTCGTCTTTTTCTTCGATAAAACCCGTGCAATCCCATGTTTTCTTCAATATTTATTCGGTTGGCTCTGAAAACACAACAAACACACAAACCACGCATAATTCTAAACAAATGACATTAAATACGCGTTTTGGTATCGTTTTAGCAAGAAATAAGTGGTAAAAGGATGGGTGTTTTCACACCTATCACCGACTAATTCTCAAGAAACACCTGAATAAACACCCCAACTTATTCCTAATGATGATGAAGAGGATTACGATGATCACGATTTGGATTTCAGTCATATGCAAGAACTTCCATTCTTTGGTGTATCGTCTCCTGAGAATAATGTGGGACCGTCCTCTTTTGAGGAAGTTCTTGCTACGGTCTACTCCAATCTCAAGATTTATGAACATGACAGCAAATAGACAAAGGATCATCCTATGGATACTATTATTAGTGACCCTAATCGTCCGATATCCATACGAAGTCATCTACAAGAAAGTGTATTGTTTTGCTACTTTGATGCTTTTCAAACCGTCGTTGAACCTAAGACGTGGCAAGAAGCTTTTACACAATCATGTTGGATAGAATCGATGCAAGAAGAACTTAATGAATTCCAACATCTTGATGTATGGGAACAAGTTCCTCTCCCAGACAAAGTTCAACTAGTTACTTTGAATGGGTTTACAAGGTGAAACTCGATGATTTGGGCGTAATATTGAAGAGCAAGGCTAGATTGGTAGCTCGTCGGTATCGATAATTATTGGGTATCGACTTTATGGAATCATTTGCACGCATTGCCCGTTTGGAAGCAATTAGACTATTCCTCACGTATGTTGCCCATAAGAACATGATTGTCTATCAAATGGATGTGAAGACGGAATTTCTTAATGGTGAAATCAAGGAGGAGGTCTATGTTCAACAGCCGCATGGTTTTGTGGATAATAAATATCCTAATTACGTGTACAAGCTTAAGAAGTCTCTTTATGGGTTTAAGAAAGCTCCACATGCGTGGTACAATCTACTATCCCAATTCCTCATCTCTAAAGGCTTCTCCAAAGGCAAGGTGGATCCAACGCTGTTCATTCAGAAACAAGGGAACGACATGATTGTGGTACAAATATATGTTGATGATATTATATTTGCTGCCTCGACCCAAACTTTGTCTGACCAATTTGGGAAACTTATGTCTTCAAAATTTAAGATGTCAATGATGGGAAAAATCTCATTTTTCTTAGGACTTTAGATTTCTCAAAATCCAAAAGGCATATTTATTAACCAATTTAAATATTCCCTTGAAACGCTTAAAAAGTATAAATTTAAATCTTGCGACCCCATGGATACTCCAGTGGTGGAGAAATCCAAACTAGATGAAGATCCAGTTGGGATTCCTATTGATCCTTCACTTTATCGTGGAATAATCGGTACTCTTCTGTATCTTACAGCTAGTAGAGCTGACCTACCATTTGATATGTATGTGTGCTCGATACTAGGCTAGACCTACCAAATTGCACTTAGCTGCTGTTAAAAGGATCTTTAGGTATCTCAAAGGAACCGTTAATCGGGACTATGGTATCCAAAGGATTCCTTTATTACACTAATGGCATATGCAGATGCGGGATGTCAAGATACAAGGCGTAGTACTAGTGGAAGTTTGCAACTAATAGGAGATCGACTTATCCGTTGGTCATCAAAAAGGTAGAAAAGTGCTTCAATTTCAAATACAGAGGCAGAATACATAGCCATGTCCGGTTTTTATGCTCAAATTCTTTGGATGAGATCACAACTAACCGACTATGGTCTATGATTCAATAAAATTATGATGTACTATGACAATCAAAGTGCCATTGCTCTATGCTGCAATAATGTCCAACACTCTCGGTCGAAACACATTGTCATTCGCTATCACTTTATCTAGGAGCATGTGGAAAATAGAGTTATCGAGCTTTACTTTTTCAAATTGTAGTATCAGCTGGCAGATATTTTCACGAAGGCTTTAGATCGCGCCCAAATTGAGTTTTCGTCCGACAAGCTAGGAATGAGAATTTTCTCGCCTGACACTCTTAAGGCATTGGCAGATGAAGCAGATGAAGAAGAAGAATAGTGGTGACGATCTATTCTCAAGTATCCTTGGTGATCATGTATATATTGTTTATATTTTAAACATCAAAAGAAAAATACAAAAATATAAAACCTACAAAAACCCTAAAAATCGAAAGTTTCAAAAAAATCCAAAAATATTTTTCAATTTTAAAAGGCATGTCTTTCGGGGATGATAATATTTACGACATTAGAAATGTTGTCCAATAATGACACGGTGCCATAAATAGAGTTTGTACGGAAGTTGTACGTATGTTTTTAAAACATGCCTATATGGCTTCCTATTATTTCAGATAATAACCCGCTCTTCATATTCAAGTCAAGTATTTCTTATGAAATCTTTGGCTCAACAACAGGAATTAATTTCCTCGGGCATGGTTTACTTTATAACCATGTAAGGGATTGTGTTTATGTAATAACACAATCTAACACTAATATATGTACGCATCAGTGCATTTAGCTGGTGGTTTTAGGATATATTGTTGTTGAGCTAGTGGAAGTCAGAAACTCCATTATTAAGTATGAGCAAGATGTAGGTACAAGTTTTTGGAGGTTTCACAAGCATGGAGGTAAAATTCAAGTATTTACTTCTCTTGGGTCTTTATTTAGTAGCATAGACATAGAAGATCTGGAAAATATCTAGAGTTTATTGTTGGAGAAGTTTAGTGCAACTGTCCCAATAAGTTTTGGAGAAAAGAAGATATTGGTAACATTTAGGAGAATGTTTGACCCAAACCAAGGTGATCCTGTTTGGATGGACTTGGTTAATGTAGAGAAATTTGAGTGGAGGCTATTTTCAGCAACTATGTTTATCATCTTAGTACAACAAAGTTTTCAGAGCACTTGTTAGTGGATAAATCTTATCCACTGTCACAATACAGTTTAAAGAAGATGGTGAGATCCAAGCTTAAATTTGACTATACCAGTGATTTGGGAGTTCAGTTTTTGAAGTACATTCATTCTCAAATCCAAGGCTAAGCATGTTTGTGAGAATCCTATCTGAACTTTATTAGCTTATTCAGAAATTTGATAGTATGAGCAAGTTTAGGGAAGGATTGTTGGGAATAAAATGTTTAAGTCTAAGTATTGACAGAGGTTATCTGGCCACTAATGAAGTATACTCTAGCCACTTTCATAGTTTTGTGTAGCCACTGATAGAAGCCATTGATAAGAAGACTCTCATCCATTGATGGGATTGCATGAATCAACACAAAGTTTTTTTAAGGAAGATTTAGTCGAATAAGTTATTTACTTTATTTATCTTTGTATATCTTCCTATTATAGTTGATCGTTGCTTATTGTACAAGGCTCCTTAGTCTATAAAAGGAGGACTAAGGCTTAGATGTGACATACGCTATTCTCATTGTTATTAAATGATTGAAAGTTTGGTAATCGGTGTGTTTGTGCTCTTTGTTCTAAGTATTAGATTTCGCATAATACTTAGATTTTTAATTACACAAAGTTTCACTACGTATTACTCTTGATATTATCTTGATAATATAAAGCTAAATCGATCTATGTTTGGGATCAACATACTTCTTTATATACGTGGCTTCTATCAAACCAGTGCATTTATCTTTCTCTCTCACGATCTAAAAATCCTCTCACTCTCTCTCTGTAACAACCCACTTTAACAAGGTGGTCGTTATGTCATAATCATGGCGTGTCATCAAAGCATAATAAAGGCATAACGTCATAAAGACATACACGACCAACATGAAAGCCGGAGTCAAACATCGGCTCCCAAAATAAGCTCAACATAAATGAAAATAAAGGAAGACAAAAGGACAAAACATATGTCCAACCAAAGCATAAGGATTAAAATGCATAAGGGAAGAAAACTAAGGTAGCTCTCATCCTAAGCACATACTCGCGATGCCCGATATCGTCCTTCAGTACCTGCCGTATGAGACATGGAAAAGAAGATACGGGTGAACAATACGCCCATTGAACGGATATAATGACATGATAAGAATAACTGAAAGTTAGTAATAAACAATGAAAGCAGCGGAAATAAATACCTATGTCATGAGGAAAACCTAGAAGATAATTTATGAAATGCAAGATAACTGAAATGTCATAAGTTTTACATGCAATATAATTAAATGCTCACGAGCTCATATAAGTCATAACATATTATCAACGTGCATGAATATTTAGAGGGTGACCTCGTCATGCTATTAGAGAAGCGACATCTAATAAATAATAATCTGGGTGGAGGGATCAGCTCCAGTGTGATGGGGTGTAGAGCACACACCAAACCAATCACCCTGTACGTGTAAACTTGTAAACATGTAACTAGTATGTACCCATACGGCCCACATAATAATAATAATGGCCAACATGAACGTGGAGGGACGCCGTGAGAAATCACTCTCGTTAGTCATGAGACAGGTGCCTCATATGTCATGGTTATGGTACCTCTATAACTAGGTAGTCATGTAAGTCATGGTCATGCATGTATATAGCTCGGACAATTAAAATGATAGCATGGCAAACAATGAAAAGTTTATTATATGAAAACTGGGGAAAACAGATGGCATAGCCAACGATGAATCCTAATCATGCATAAAAGAGATGTCTTTACTGAAGGATGAAATATCTGTACCTTATTGATAAAGAGATTTTGTATACCCTTTTTTTATTTCTATTTTCGTTCCTCGACTCGACTCGAATTGAAATCGGACTTAAAGTTAGATTTGATTTGTTTTTGGTAACGAAATATTGGTGTTTTAAACTAAAATCTATTTAATTAAAATCTACTAAATAATAAAAAACTTTTATTCTAATTAATTTTAAACTAAAAACATTTTCAATAAAGTCTATTCTTAAATAAAAGTAAATTTAAAAAAAAACTAATTTTAAAAATCTAATTTAAACTAATTTTAATAAAACTATTTTAAAAACTTAAACACAATTAAAACTAATTTCTTAATAAAAAAAACTAAATTAAAATAAAGAATTTTAAATGTAAACTATTTTTAAATAAACCAAATAAAATGAAAATAAATTCAAAATTATAAAAGAAATCTAAATAAAATATTTTTTATCTTTTTATATTTTTGAAAAGTAAATAAAAACGGAATTAAAAAAACTAATTTAAAACTTTTTAAATTAAATTAAAATAAAACTTAAACTTGTAATTAAACAAATTTAAAACTGCTAAGCCTAAAGTTCCTATATTAATTAAACTAAATGGAATTAAACACAAAAAGACTACTAGCAGAGTGGTTAAGGTGTTGGGGCGTTATGCGAGAGGTCCTGGGTTCGAGTCCCAGGACAGACAATATTTACTAATATTTATTTATTTATTTTTTTTTATTTATGACTTTTTTTTTACTTAAATTTTTGGAACCAACAGAATAGTGCATCTGTGGTTATTGCAGCAAAACAGCTAAACCAATATACTGATAAGCAAAACCATGAAAATAAGCAGATTAACCAATAAGCTAAATTCAGTAAGCAAAGCAAATTGAAAAGCTAAAAAAATAAGAAAATGAGAAAACCAAATAAGCTATAAAAACTAACACATAAGCAGATCCTAATAACTCGAGACCTAAAAAGAAAATAATAACCAAATCTAAACAATCCAATACCCAACAATAGCAAAACAGATTACGCAGACTAATTTAAATGAGAATAAAGCAGATATAACCAAAAACTTAAGAAACTAATATCAAGCAAAACTCAAACATAAGCAGACCTAGTAGATTAAGTGGATAAAACAAAACAAACAGATATATCAAATACCAGACTAAAGCAGATTCAATAAATCTTAAACTAAAACATTTAAATCAAATAAACATTAAACAAATCAAATAACAATTAATGAAAACTTATAAAACCAAAATTCAAACTAAAACAAGTAAATTAAAAAGGAATGAGAAGGAACTTATTGACGAATCCGTTGGGTCGAAGGTTGGCGCTGAGCCACCTTGTGAACCGGATCAAACGCACCTCAAATCATCAATATCACCAAACCAAAATCCCTCGAACAGAAATCGAACCAAAGGATCCAAGCTACTCGAACAGATTCTTTGAACTGTATCCCTTTTTTTATATTAATAATAACGAGAACAGTGACATAAATAACATTTAAAGATTAAAATAAAATCAAATTTGTAGGAAATTAAATTGAGAGACGAAAATTAAATAGAATTTACTTTTCATTAATTTAAAAAAATTACAATACTGAAAATAAGAAATTACAATAAACATATTCTAATTTTGCAAAAAATAAATATAATTAAATCTACTCCTAATTAAAAAAACAGTAAATTAAAGAAGGAAAAATAAAAAATGGACTCCGTTTACATGTTGTAGGAGTGGGTTTTATAGGAAAACCCTAACTCCTTGGTGATCACGTCTTCAAATCCTGGCCGCATAATCCTTCACTCTCTTTCTTCTCTTCATATCAATGGATGAGATTGATTCTTGCCACGGATTGCTGATGTGGGATATTATGATTGGAGGGTTTTGAGGAGTGATTTGTATCCTCCAATCAAAATAAAGGAGGGATGCCAAGTAAGATTCGGATTGAGGACCACCTTTGAGTGTTTGATCCAAAAATCATGGGGGTATTTAAGTGGATTCGAGTGAATTAATCATATATGTAAAAACCCCTAATTTTTATTGGAAATTATTTAAGTGATTAGGGTGAATTTAGGGTTAGGGTAAAAAACAATGGGGAGGCTGTGTAAATGGTTTTGGGAGAGAGAATGAAGATGAATGTGGGTGGGTTCTTTTCTTGTTTACATCGAGAATAATGGGTGAATGGGGTAAAAAATAAATAAACGATTATTAATGTGAGGTGGGTGAGGTATTCGGGTGAAAGTTAAAAATGTTTAATAATAGTGTGGGTGGGGTAATCAGGTGTGGTGAAGTGCTGGGTAAATGGAGGGTTGAAATAAATAAACAACCGTTTATTTTATTTGGGGTGTGGGAGAAAAGTTGGGATTACACGTGTGGAGTGATTTTGAGGGTAAGGAAAATAAACGTGAAGTGGGGAGTTGAATGTGTAAGGTTGACTGAATCTTATTGACTAGCAATTTAATTCGCCATCCCAAGTCTGCTAGAATAGCCAATTGGGCTTTTGACTTACACTCCCATCCGTTTACTTTTATTACATGGGCTTGTGGCCCAATGTTTTCAAACCACCTTTGCAAATATATTGGGCTTTGTCATCCGTTTCCTTTTATTAGCTAAATGGGCTTTTGAGCCCATTAACCTGAATGTGGGACCCACTAAGCTCGATTATCTTTTAAAGGATTAAATCCGCTAAAGTCGAGCTCGATTTTGGCTTCCTTGATTGTTTTCTTCAAACTCGTGTCGGTTTAGCCGGTTTTCGTGAATCTTGGGCACACTTTTGGTCTTTTGACTTTGTCTTCGTCTCTTCTTGACTTTTCTTCGACATTTGACCGTGAAATCCTGTGTTTTCTCTTCTTTTGATCATTTGTACCTATTTTAACACAAAAACACAAAACCACGCGTAATTCCGACTTTTACGACATTAAACACATGATTAGGTCTTGTTTTTCCTTAATTTTAGTGGAAAAAGGATAAGTGTTTACACACTTATTAAATCCCCTACACTTGACCATTGCAATGACCCCATGCAATGCATTATTTTAAAGCATAAAGTTACATTTTTCTCATAATTAAACCATCTCGGCCTTTATTATTACTATTACTACTATGACGAAAAGATAAAAACTTAAAAAGGAGACAAAAGTTATAATCATTTATTAACTTGGAAATTTATTTGATGGAGAAACTCGTAAAGAAATCTAAGACTTAGATTAGGGCTTTGGTGTCATGAATATAAATCACCCTCAAGTTTCACGTTCCCCATACCAAGCTTAAAAACGAGATCATTGTAATTACGAGTTAGCACCACTAACACTTACTCATGTGGTTCAATTAATCACTTAGACCCCCTTATTCCTACGGTGTATCTCTTGTATTTTATTTTTGTCTTGAATGATCACGAGGATGCATTTTTGACTTATTTCGATAATTTATTAAGGCCGAAAATAAAGTGGGACGATTTAATCAATAGTTAGCTAAAGGACAAAATCTTTTAAAACTGCTTCTCGAAACCTCATAAAGTTCATATCTTGGCATAACTCGTTTCACGATTTGAGACCTTTCTCGGACTGATATTTGGCTTGTACTT
The DNA here is from genome assembly GCA_025667525.1 of Glebionis coronaria. Taxonomy (NCBI): domain Eukaryota; kingdom Viridiplantae; phylum Streptophyta; class Magnoliopsida; order Asterales; family Asteraceae; genus Glebionis; species Glebionis coronaria. The sequence continues at coordinate 170,790,232 of CM046877.1, read as the reverse complement.
CAAACTTCAAATCTTGAGAGACGATCTTGAAATTATGGTATTCTCTTCATTTTGGTATACATCTTCATTAGGAGTGAAAGATGCTTCAACGTTGACCACGACTTCTTCATTTATCCTCTTCTTTATTTAGGATTTTGATATACAACGATCCGCCTCCTTTTCGGACTTGGATCTATTTATCCTCATACCTTGTTAGGGTCTTTTTGGATAGACTTCTCCATGATCTTTAGGGAGTAATTGCTTCTCGTCGTGTGTCTTGATCCATCATATTGATTTGGATTAATGATCTTCACAATCTCTTAGGATCTTTAGCAAAAAAAAGTAAATCCTCATGCCTTGTGAGGGCCTTTTTGGACTCGGGTATCCTCATGCCTTGTTAGGGCCTTTTTGGATAAGCCAATCTTCGCGTCCCGCTTCAATAAGTTATGCCTTGGCTATGAACTCTAATTAATACCGAGCAAATTTTCAAATCGTACAACCTTATTTATTGCAAATATATTTATTAACAAGCGATGGGAGAAAAATCTCATAACTAACTCACATAAGTTAATGAAAGAATACCAAACTTATAATTAACTATATCATCTCTCGTTCTCCACAATTTAAAATCTCAAGGAATGAGACTCGTGGATGCTTAGCCTAATAAACCAATTAAGGTCCATATGGTTAAGGATACTAGCTAGAGTAAACTTGGATAAGTAAACTCGGGTTGAGTCAAAATATTCACGACGGGCCTAATATATCAAAGACATCTAAACTTGTTAAAACCATTTTATTTATTTATTTATTATATTTTTTTTTACTTTATTCTTGAAATGAAAAATATAAGATGCGATGATAAAAGGAAAGAAAATAAATAAAAATACTACTAGGCCAAAATAGATCAAAAATTTGAAAAACGTTGAAAATTTTAAAAATTTTCCGGTTAAAATGGGGTCAAATTCATGGAAAAGCCCACTAAAATTTCGATAGAAATCCCCCTACACTTAATATAAACATTGTCCTCAATGTTTAAGCATGTGGGAGAATAAACTCCCCTACACATAGGACATTGAGTACGTTATTTATAATCGAGCTAAGGAAAGGACAACTAAAGTGATTACATTTATTTATATACAAGATTGAATCACAATAGCAAAAACTTATCGAAGCAACCGGGTACACGGGAAACACGGGAACACGGGTCACGTCAAAAGTACCAAAAGTGGATCATCAAAGCTCATGTCCCTACACAACATCACAACACACAAAACAAACAACCTACATGGCTCCCCCTACACTTATTGGTGAAAATAGATAAAAGATAGATAATCGGGTTGCCTCCCGAGAAGCGCTTGTTTTTGTTAACCGAGTCACGAGCCTGACTCGACCCCGAATTAAATGGTCCATGGGGAAGCCTCGAATGTAATACCGGGATCAAAGATCTTGTCCTCGGTCCCGGATGAACATAATAAATGAGAGGCAGGAGGATAAGTTATAGAAGGTAAAAAGGTCCTCTCAACATACGAAAAGTATGTGAGGTCGTGATCCACGGGAGGTGGGGTGGGTAAAGGAGACAAATTGTCATCCCCCAAAGACAATGGATGGTCACTATTCGGAAAAGCCGTAAAGGTATCAATCATAGAATGGTCAATGTCACCTCCCGGGTCAAAGCACTCATCCTCATGAACGTGAATCTCTTCGATTTCTTCATCATAGATAGGCTCGTCAAACAAAGGTTTGTCGTTCCCCTCATTGAGGATTTTAGAAATTCTCTCGAAGAGATCACGATCAAGTACGAAACCATCATTCATTTGTGGGATTTGTTGATAAGTTAAATCCTCACGAATGTGGTAAACGTAATTCTCATTAGAGGAGTGTTTATTAGGTAACTCCTCGAGAATTGGAAGAGAATCGATGGTAGAATCAAAAGTAATTGGCGAAGAGGCAAATGTAAATTTATCAAAATCCGAGTTTTCAAAATCAATATCAATATCAAGTTTTAAAACACCATTTGCCTTCTCATCAATACCATGATCACAATTAAGCTCATGCGAGAAATCCAATAACACGGGATCATAAAAAGCATCCTCGTGATGGAATTTCTCAATACTCGGGGTATAAAAGTCATTGCTAAGGAGTAAAGCATCCGATAAATCATTAGTATCATGGTTTTCAAAAGTTGGTTTGGGTAAAATAGGAAAATCATCGTCATCCGATCCCGAGGAATAATTAAAAATGTAGTCGGAATCACAAGATAACTCATCCCTAGGAAAGCTAATAGTATCCGTGGGTGTCAACACCGGAGGTTGAGTAAAACTCATGATAATCTCCGGGCCTTGTCTCTCCTTTATTGGCGGAGAGATGGAAGGATCCACGGTGGGAACATCACTACTAGTAGTGGTGTTAGCCTCAATATCAACTCTCAAAGACGGCTCAATATCACATTGAGCTTGATAGGTTTCTAAAATGAGCATGAATTTCCTATCGGTGGACTCTTGCATTTGTCTAGTAGATTCTTGCATTGCTTCCATGATTTTCTCATGTTCGGTCAATTTTTGTAGAATCAAGTCCATTTGAGGGTTATGCATGTCCATTTAATTAAAGTTTTGAAAATTGCCGTCATTTGGAAAACCTTCATTATTTGAAAACCCTTGATTTTGAAATTCCCCATAAAACCGTTGATCATATTGTGGTTGGTTACTATTTGTAGGAAAACTAGGGGAGCCAAAATAAGTATTAGTATGATAACACATACTTTCCGTATTATTATAAACCTCCTCATAAGTTTTGTCACAATTAAAATAAGCATGAGGCCCACCACAAGTCGTACACTCCTCGGACATAATCTTATAACGCTCTTCTTGCAATATTTCCCAAATCGGACGATTATCCATGGTAGTGTCGAAAGAAATCGAAATAACAATAATTATTATGCTACGTGATATATTATAATAAAAGAAAATCTTTTTGTATAATTTTTTTTAGAAAAATATATATTCACAATAAAAACGAAAGAAATCGAACTAAGAAAAATAAAATTAATACGTAATATTTTTGGTGTAATACTTTTAGGAAAAAGTATTACTTTTGTATTTTTTAATTTTTTTTGGTGCAAATCTTAGGAAAGAATTTGCTTTTGTTATTTTTTTAATTTTTTTTATATTTTTAAGTTTTTGATTTTTTTGTATTTTTGATTTTTGTTGCAAGAAACGTAACGTTCAAAGAGAACGGATCCCAAAATCCAAACATCTTCACGAAAAATCGTCAATTGTACGAGCGAAGCGGCAGCGGCGCCAATTGATAAAGAGATTTTGTATACCCTTTTTTTATTTCTATTTGCGTTCCTCGACTCGACTCGAATTGAAATCGGACTTAACGTTAGATTTGATTTGTTTTTGGTAACGAAATATTGGTGTTTTAAACTAAAAGCTATTTAATTAAAATCTACTAAATAATAAAAACTTTTATTCTAATTAATTTTAAACTAAAAACATTTTCAATAAAGTCTATTCTTAAATAAAAGTAAATTTTTAAAAAAAAACTAATTTTAAAAATCTAATTTAAACTAATTTTAATAAAACTATTTTAAAAACTTAAACACAATTAAAACTAATTTCTTAATAAAAAAACTAAATTAAAATAAATAATTTTAAATGTAAACTATTTTTAAATGAACCAAATAAAATGAAAATAAATTCAAAATTATAAAAGAAATCTAAATAAAATATCTTTTATCTTTTTATATTTTTGAAAAGTAAATAAAAACGGAATTAAAAAAACTAACTTAAAACTTTTTAAATTAAATTAAAATAAAACTTAAACTTGTAATTAAACAAATTTAAAACTGCTAGGCCTAAAGTTCCTATATTAATTAAACTAAATGGAATTAAACACAAAAAGACTACTAGCAGAGTGGTTAAGGTGTTGGGGCGTGATGCGAGAGGTCCTGGGTTCGAGTCCCAGGACAGACAATATTTGCTAATATTTATTTATTTTTATTTTTTTATTTATGACTTTTTTTTTACTTAAATTTTTGGAACCAACAGAATAGTGCATCTGTGTTATTGCAGCAAAACAGCTAAACCAATATACTGATAAGCAAAACCATAAAAATAAGCAGATTAACCAATAAGCTAAATTCAGTAAGCAAAGCAAATTGAAAAGCTAAAAAAATAAGAAAATGAGAAAACCAAATAAGCTATAAAAACTAACACATAAGCAGATCCTAATAACTCGAGACCTAAAAAGCAAATAATAACCAAATCTAAACAATCCAATACCCAACAATAGCAAAACAGATTACGCAGACTAATTTAAATGAGAATAAAGCAGATATAACCAAAAACTTAAGAAACTAATATCAAGCAAAACTCAAACATAAGCAGACCTAGTAGATTAAGTGGATAAAAAAAACAATAAGATATATCAAATACCAGACTAAAGCAGATTCAATAAATCTTAAACTAAAACATTTAAATCAAATAAACATTAAACAAATCAAATAACAATTAATGAAAACTTATAAAACCAAAATTCAAACTAAAACAAGTAAATTAAAAAGGAATGAGAAGGAACCTATTGACGAATCCGTTGGGTCGAAGGTTGGCGCTGAGCCACCTTGTGAACCGGATCAAACGCACCTCAAATCATCAATATCACCAAACCAAAATCCCTCGAACAGAAATCGAACCAAAGGATCCAAGCTACTCGAACAGATTCTTCGAACAGTATCCCTTTTATTTTTTTTTATTTTTTTTTATTAATAATAACGAGAACAGTGACATAAATAAGATTTAAAGATTAAAATAAAATCAAATTTGTAGGAAATTAAATTGAGAGACGAAAATTAAATAAAATTTACTTTTCATTAATTTAAAAAAATTACAATACTGAAAATAAGAAATTACAATAAACCTATTCTAATTTTGCAAAAATTAAATCTAATTAAATCTACTCCTAATTAAAAAAACAGTAAATTAAAGAAGGAAAAACAAAAAATGGACTCCGTTTACATGTTGTAGGAGTGGGTTTTATAGGAAAACCCTAACTCCTTGGTGATCACGTCTTCAAATCCTGGCCGCATAATACTTCACTCTCTTTCTTCTCTTCATATCAATGGATGAGATTGATTCTTGCCACGGATTGCTGATGTGGGATATTATGATTGGAGGGTTTTGAGGAGTGATTTGTATCCTCTAATCAAAATAAAGGAGGGATGCCAAGTAAGATTCGAATTGAGGACCACCTTTGAGTGTTTGATCCGAAAATCATGGGGGGATTTAAGTGGATTCGAGTGAATTAATCATATATGTAAAAACCCCCAATTTTTATTGGAAATTATTTAAGTGATTAGGGTGAATTTAGGGTTAGGGTAAAAAACAATGGGGAGGCTGTGTAAATGGTTTTGGGAGAGAGAATGAAGATGAATGTGGGTGGGTTCTTTTCTTGTTTACATCGAGAATAATAGGTGAATGGGGTAAAAAATAAATAAACGATTATTAATGTGAGGTGGGTGAGGTATTCGGGTGAAAGTTAAAAACGTTTAATAATAGTGTGGGTGGGGTAATCGGGTGTGGTGAAGTACAGGGTAAATGGAGGGTTGAAATAAATAAACAACCGTTTATTTTATTTGGGGTGTGGGAGAAAAGTTGGGATTACACGTGTGGAGTGATTTTGAGGGTAAGGAAAATAAACGTGAAGTGGGGAGTTGATTGTGTAAGGTTGACCGAATCTTTTTGACTAGCAATTTAATTCGCCATCCCAAGTCTGCTAGAATAGCCAATTGGGCTTTTGACTTACACTCGCATCCGTTTATTTTTATTACATGGGCTTGTGGCCCAATGTTTTCAAACCACCTTTGCAAATATATTGGGCTTTGTCATCTATTTCCTTTTATTAGCTAAATGGGCTTTTGAGCCCATTAACCTGAATGTGGGACCCACTAAGCTCGATTATCTTTTAAAGGATTGAATCCGCTAAAGTCGAGCTCGATTTTGGCTTCCTTGATTGTTTTCTTCAAACTCGTGCCGGTTTAGCCGGTTTTCGTGAATCTTGGGCACACTTTTGGTCTTTTGACTTTGTCTTCGTCTCTTTCTTGACTTTTCTTCGACATTTGACCGTGAAATCCCGTGTTTTCTCTTCTTTTGATCATTTGTACCTATTTTAACACAAAAACACAAAACCACGCGTAATTCCGACTTTTACGACATTAAACACATGATTAGGTCTTGTTTTTCCTTAATTTTAGTTGCAAAAGGATAAGTGTTTACACACTTATTACTTATGTACAGCAAGCAGTGAAAGAGATGAATAGCGGAAAAGTACTACTCCGACTTCACGTGAGCTATATGATAAAGGACGTGTATGAGTTGCTTGTTCATTTATAATTTACTTGTTCTTAGTTTTAGTTACTTGTTCATGACTTGAATTACTTGTTCATGCTTTATCGTGTTTTTCTTAATGTTATATGTTAAATATTGTAGAAATGCTAAATCCGATCCGGTGGTCTAATGTGGTGGTAAATGGTGGTGGAAGCCATTGATGGCTTAGAGAGAGAGAAAGAGAGGTTGAGAGTAAAAGTGTGTGTGTTCCTCAAATGAACAAAATACAATCAACACCCCTCCTTGGAAGCTAAGGAGGGGTATATATAGTCACGCACACAACCTAAACTATACAAAGAGCCTAGTCTAGTCTAAATGTGCGTGACTATGATAACTAACGGGAATTCTTAAATGTCGTCACATAAAGTGAGTTTCCAACAATCTTCCCCCATGGGACGACGTGTAGAATTCCTTACAATATTCTTCCTAACAAGTACAAAATAATTAAGAACAAGAGCTTCCATGAAGCATCCAATGCTGATGATGTCTTCTGAGGCCTTTGACTTTAAAACGACTCATCTTTAAAGTAACTTGTAGAAGAAATACTGTAACGGCATGAGCTAAGTAACCCATACACTTCTGGTTAAGGAGAAGCTTCTGAATTAGCTTCCCCCTAATTCATGCCACGTAAACTTGATGTAGAAGCATTTTAAATAGCTTCCCCCAAGTAGATCAACAACTTTTCATCTCACGCTTGAATAATTCTTCTGAATTTTTCTTCCCCCTGAGAGTTCAAGTTATGCATACCAGAAAGAATCATGACACTTCTTCCCCCACATAGTTGAAGAAGGTAAATCAATCCCAATTATGAAGCTCAAATACTGAAGTGGACACTTTATCCCATTCATGAAGTTGACATCGTAACACCAGAGTCAATTAAGTCCCGGAAATGCACACGTCTTCTTCCGGAGATGCACCAGAGTCAATTAAGTCCCGGGAATGCATATAGGATAATGATGACGTTTAATTGCAACAATCAAACAATTAAACCTCGAATCAGTAGTGTACCGTTTGGAGATTGATAACGACACGAGTTAAAACACTGATTTTCTATGCGGCTATGACAAATGTCATCCCGGAATATCTTCAAATCAAAAGAAGGTATGAAGTTCATCACGTGTACTCGTTGTGCGTTCAATGTGTCTTCTTCTTCCCCCTTGATGGTTTCGAAACTCGGAACCATCAATAAATTGTACGCACATGAACCTGAAATCTCGTGAGAATAATAAATAAGCTGAATTATATATTTTGTGAGAATCAGCTGTTGATCGAAAATCTCTTCTCATAAACTCTCCATGGCCACCTTTACCATCCCACATGAAAGCAATTTGAAGTGACCACTGAAAGAATGAATCCGGATACATCAAACGTGAAGCTGAATAAAAATCCTTCGATCTTGTGACTTAAGCTTGCACTATTGTTGAATGAAGAACGGTGGAGAAATCTCTAAGTACTCAATGCATCACTGAAGAAGTCTATAAGCACAACACCTCTTGAAATTATCCACGTCGACTAAGCGCGTGTCACTGAGTACAACAATGTAACCCCTTTAAGTGATAGTTATCCGAGTCATCAACCATCCACCCCGAACCCGGAAACCAGATAACCAAGTCTTCATTCTAGGATTAAGCACGAGCAAGTTATCTAGCAAAAGATAAAATAAATACACGCCTTCGAAAAATCCGTCTTCAACGTCACGTAATTAATACCCGATCAAACAAAATCTGAAGCCACTAACAAATCGCCCATTTTTCTTGGTCTCGTCAAAATAAATTCTTGTCACATTTGTCACTTCATTTTGTCGCGTCACATTTCTCGTCAGCCCATCAGTGTCAAGAAAGAATTAAAGAACCACAAATGCGACAAAAAACTACAAATTCAAAAAAGGAATTTGTTTGTTTGAGCATCCATTCTCCTTAACAATGTCTCGTCACTGTTTGTATCGACCCGATGACACAATGAAATCCCGACAATATGTACAAAATTTTTATTCAAAATAGTTAATTTTGAAATAAAATTTTGTTTATATTGAGTGTTAAAACAAACGGGCCAACAGTCCAAATAGCCAAAGTCTGTTAACCAAAAACGAGTTCCATGGCCCACATTAAGTAAATGAGTTCCATGGCCCAAATCCCCCAACCCGGTCCATTCACTCGGTCAAAAATCCGGTCCAGTATTGAGATAAATATCTTACACCTTCATTTCATTCAGTTATGTGAATCTTAAACACATAGAACAAACCGCCCCCTTAACTCTCTCACCTAACTTCATCTCCTCCATCTCAAAAATACACCACATCAAGAACTCCGTCTCATCCCAAACTCCTACACCTAGTTTGCTCCGTCCCCCATCTTCTTCTCTCACACAAACCAAAAACAAATCATCTCATCTTTTCTCAAAACCGGTTAGATCATCCAAACTTTTATAAACTACATACAAATCATCACGCCTCAATTATCCACAATTAATACACTTCTGACCCACGAAGACCATTTATTCTTACTATTCATCTACTAAGCACGAATGATTACTGGTCTTCAAGATCTTGTAAAGGGATCTCAAGTAGGTGTTTATGTTTAATTCGATTGTGTTTGTAAAACGAAATATTGAGTTGATTGAAACAAACTTGTTATCAATCTTTCATTAATTTCGAATATTAAATGATGTCCGAATATAAACTGAGATATGTGATGATGAGCTCGTGTTAGATCTAAAAAGATCATGACATGCATGTTGTTATTTTAGTTTGTGTGTATCGAGTCTATTCTCGAATCGAGAGAAACAAGAACTAAACTTTCTAGTTTGAGTTCTTTTCATTCTGATTCGTATAGAAACACAGATCGATGCAGATATATTTCGAACTTACAAGATCTTTAAAAGATCTTTCAAAGTGTTACGAATATGAGATTGGTTATACATGTTGTGAGTCGAGTCTAGAATTGATGGGATTAGGAGACGAAGGGCTTAGTTAGATTTGGTGTTGAGGAGATAAAAGGTTGGATGGGATTGGATTAAGTGTAGAGTCGACTCAGTGAGTGATCTGAGTCAACTCGGTAATTACCGAGTTGACTCGGTTGGGTTGATTTTGGTTTTAAGTCACATTTTTGTTCACAAGTCTTTAACAAAAACAGTCCAATCGGAATGACATAAAGAAAGTCCAATCGGAATGTTTGTTTTATGAGTCATCATCGGAATGTTTAAATTTGTGAGTGTCATCGGAATCAAACAATCTCCCCAATCGGAATAACCAATCCGAAAGTTCAATCGGAAAGATAATCTGAAACCCAATCTGAATATCCAATCTGAAAGTGCAGTCGGAAACCCAATCTGAAAGTCAATCTGAATCCCAATCTGAATATCCAATCTGAAAACCCAATCTGAAAAGGGTTTTGAAGGACCCTAAAATAATGGATCTGCAAACTTGTCCTTTTCTAACTGTATAAACCCAGAAAGATGAACCCAGAAAGATGTGACCATATGTGATAAGACTTTGACCAAGAAGATGATGATGAAATCGAGACTCATAAATGTGTTAAGACCCCAAAAACGTGTGACTGAATGGATGGATGGACACAAAAATCATGACGTGACAAAAATTTTGTGATAAAAAATGGACAGTAAATTAATATAACACGAGACACAAGAATAATATAGACCACCAAATCGCATAAATAAACACGATCCAAGGATAGAACCGAGGCTCTGATGCCAAATGTAGAAATGCTAAATCCGATCCGGTGGTCTAATGTGGTGGTAAATGGTGGTGGAAGCCATTGATGGCTTAGAGAGAGAGAAAGAGAGGTTGAGAGTAAAAGTGTGTGTGTTCCTCAAATGAACAAAATACAATCAACACCCCTCCTTGGAAGCTAAGGAGGGGTATATATAGTCACGCACACAACCTAAACTATACAAAGAGCCTAGTCTAGTCTAAATGTGCGTGACTATGATAACTAACGGGAATTCTTAAATGTCGTCACATAAAGTGAGTTTCCAACAAATATGTTCTTGATTAATGTGTTTCATGACTCTTGTGTTATTATACTTGTAGTCCATAATTAGTAACTTTCTAAAAATAGCAGGTTTCCATATATAGTAACTTTCCAAAAAGAGCAGGTTTCCATATATAGTAAGTTTCCAAAAATAGTAAGTTTTCATAATTAGTAAATTTCCAAAAGTAGTAAGTTTCCATAATTAGTAAGTTTCCAAAAATAGTAAGTTTCCAAAAATAATAATAAGCTCGTTTAATATACTTAAATAATTTACCTTGTTCATTGAATAAGCTGATTATATAAGTCATGGTTTAATAAGCATATTAAATAAACAAATTCTTATAAGTCATGGTTAAATATAAATATTATATTAATAAGTCATGATCTAAATAAGTTAATATTAGCAAGTCCATTTTAATAATAGCTTTTATGTGTCATGTATTTATAAATAATTATTAATTAATAATATGTCATGATTTATATTTAATCATTAAGTAATATTATATCATGGATTTAATTTAATATCAAATAATAACATGTCATGATTTTATTAATTAATAGTTAATATTATGTCATGGATTATAATTATAATTAATTATAAACGTAAATAATGATATGTCATGGATTATGTTTGATTATTAATTAAGCCTTACTTGATAAGCCTTTTTATATAAGCCAAAACATAACATAAGTAATTTCCTTAAGCTTATTTTAGTATAACTTAAATAATGATTTAGCTAATTTAATTAAGCCCAAAAAATAATAAGCTCATGAATATAATCCATGTTTAATTTTTGTCAAAACTTATTTACTTAATTATATCAATAAGCCCTAATATATAAATAAGCCGATAAAATAATAATCCAAACACCCCCTTTTTATTTTCTTGGTTTTCCCAAGCCCAAACAAACTCCCACCGAGACCCTATGGGTCTAGGCTGCCATAAACAATCCCACCGTTGGCTCCCTTTTGGGGCTCCGGCTGCCCTACACAGCCTACCCACTGGTCGTTTTGATTTGCCACTATTAAGTAAAACCACCCCCTGGCTGTAACCATTGGGTCTTGTGGGTCACGGCTGTTGTGCCCAGGGTACCCACGGTGGTGCGGCAGCAAGCCAAAACAAACAACACTGAGAGTTATAACTCTCGGTTGGCCGAAACAAACCAAACCCCAACATGATTTCCATGTCTTGTTTTTAATTGATCCAACCTTATTATCATTCCATTTTAATTATGTTCATTCATGATTTCAAAAATAAATAAAAAAGATCTTGAACATTACCGATTGGTGTAGGATTTAGCGTGATGGATTAAACATGAGCAGACTTGAAAACCAAGATCAAACGAGCCCTCTCTTCCTTTTTTGGTTCTACAGGCCGGCGGCATAAAAGTGCCATTAGGGTTTCTTTGTTTTTCTGTTTTGTAAAAAATGAGAAGAGAAAATACGTATGTGTTGTTTTAGTTTTTCTAGTGGACCGGGCCTTGGGCCTTTTTACTTGTAAAAGTTTATAAAGTTTAAACATGAAGCCCATTTATTTTAGTGTTAACATAATAACTTGTTTTCTCGTGTATTATATATTCGTGATTTTAAGTTTGTGTTATATAATGTCTTGTCGTATTTAATTACGCTATATATTTGTCGTGATTATTTAATATACGTAATACTTGTCGAACATTAATTAAATACTTTTCATGTTGTAAATAAAATATACGTTATTACTTGTCGTTAACTTATGATTTTTAATTACGCGTCATATCTTGTCATGTAGTATTTATTATTCGTATTTACTTGTCGTGAAATAGTTGAATAGTAAAGTTTTAATTTAACGGTATTTTAAGCGTGTTTTACAACTCTTCCCCTCTAAAAAAATAATTCGTCCTCGAATTAGAAACATGATATGGCTGAAAAGAACATACTCAGATCATGGAAGGAAATGAGGATAAGATGTCCAGATGGACTTCTCGGTTTCCCAAGTGGCTTCTTGCTCGGGATGGTTCCTCCAAAGGATCTTGACAATGGAATAGTTTTGTTCCTCATGACCATATCTTGACGATCTAAAATAGATTTTGGTTTCTCAACGTAAGATAGATCCTCATGAATATGATCGAGTGGATAAGAAAATAACGTGCAAAGATACACGAAGCGATACTATACACAATAACTTAACAAGAATAGTAACCTCTAAGCAATGACACGAGAGACATATTGCGAACGTAGTACGTGAACATTTGTGAACGTGATACGTGAATAATTGTGAACGTGATACATGAACATATAGTGAATTTGATATGAGAATCAGGTGAACGTGATACGTGAAACATATCCTGAACGTATGATAACTGAGGAGGTAACGCCATCGATACGCGACGAGACGCGAAACGTGACGCGAAATGTTTGTCTTAGGATGAAAAGTTGTGCTAAACTTGAGTCTAGTCTCTCAAGCTTTCTACAACCCTTCCCAGAATGAGATGTGAAATGTGAATCGTGAGATGAAACAAGAACATGAACGCGAACGTGAGACGTAAACGTGAACATAAATTTCTATCTGATACGATTGTTGATGAAATACCGTGAAATCGTACGATCTCTTGTTGAAATATCTCTGTCAACTAGTTAAATGCATAATTCTTACGGATAGGGAGGAAATGTGCAGACTTTGTCAACGATCAGCAGCAACTCCGATAGCATCATGCCTCCTCTGAGTTGTCACATGACTCGCCGTAGAGATGGTGCCTCCGATTTTTCGCGTGCGAGAACTATGGCTATTAAATCTAGATCAGGAGTAGGAAAACTCACTTAATAGGGCTTTAGCTGTCGTAAAGCATAGGCGATTACTTTCCCATGCTGTATGAGTACATAATCAAATCTTCCTGAGAACATCACTGAAATCTGGAACCACCTGTACCAGATGGGAGAGTATGAATAATCACAGGACTAGACGTTGCTTAAGCTCTTCGAAGCTCTTCTCTCGTCCGTCGTTCGAAACAGTTTCTCACTCTTACGCATGACTTAATCAAGGGTACGGGTCAGTCGTGAGAAGCCTTCAGCAAATCTGCGGTAACAACCAACTAACCCTAGAAACCATGTACTTAGTCGCTGACGTCGGTTTTGACCATTTGGTGATAGCCCCCACCTTCGCCGGATCCATGGAAATCCCTTCTGCTGAAACAATGTGGCCAAGAAATGCCACTTTACTCAACCAGAATTCACGCTTGGAAATTTTAGTATACACTTTCTCCTGTCGAAGAATCTGTAGTACTGTTCGGAGATGATCCTCATGCTCTTCTCTAGACTTAGAGAAGGCCAGGATGTCATCAATGAACATAAAGACAAACTTGTCCAAGAATTCATGGAAAACTCGATTCATTAAGTCCATAAATACAGATGGAGCCTTCGTGAGACCAAAAGACATAACCACGAATTCATAATGACCATGACGTGTGCGAAAAGCAGTGTTAGAAATGTCTTGCTCTTTCACTCGGAATTGATGGTAGTCAGATCGCAAATCGATCTTAGAAAAGTGCTTAGTACCTAGTAGTTGATCAATAAGTCATCACTACGTGGAAGGGGATGACGATTACGAATGGTGTTCTTATTCAATTCGCGGTAGCTGATACATAATCTCATGTTACCGTCCTTCTTTTTGATAAACAATACCGGTGCACTCCATGGTGATACACTCGAGCGAATAAAACCTCATTCCAGCAACTCTTGCAGCTGATCTTTCAACTCCTTTAACTCAAAGGGAGCCATGCGATATGGGGCTTTGGAGACAGGTTCTGCTCCCGGAACAAGCTCAATGCCAAACTCCACCTCGCGGATAGGAAGTATACCCAGAAGCTCTTCTGGAAATACATCCGAAAACTCAGAAATAATCGACTGATCATGGATTTAAGGGACTATAGAAATCGTGTCATAAATGGTAGTTAGAAAATCTTTGTAGCCATGGGATAATAAAGCACGTGCTTGTAAAGCAGAAATAATTTGTATAGATTTTCCTTGTATAAAACCATGATTAATGTATTCAGGAGCCTGAATATCGCCGAATATGACCGATATGAATGGCAATCAATCGTAGCGCGATGTGCTGCTAACCAGTCCATAATTAGAATCATATTGAACTCGCATATGTCTAAGGAAAGTGCGTTAGCAGAATGGATCTTGTCGTCAAACTGAAAGGAAAGCCTTTGTACACATGGGTGATACGAACGTCGTCTTTTATGGGCGTGGATATATGTAATATATGATCAAGAAATGAATGTGCCATGTCAATACATGAAGTAAACGTGGCAGATCTCACTGAACGTGTTTTGCCCGTCTCACACAGAACGAACATTGCGTGTCCAAACATGAACAATACGCCAGTGATGGTACCTGCAATTTTAGTGGCCTGATACATACGTAGCACAACAGAATGGGTATACCCCTTGGAGGTACCCTGAATTACTGAGGGCCTGGTTCAGAAGATATACGTGAGTCATGTGTCTTCACTCGTGTCTTGAGAAAATATACGTATGACATGTGTCTTGACTTGTGTCTTGACATGTGTCTTCAGATAATATGCTTGAGACATGTGTCTTGACTGGAGTCTTGACACGTGTCTTGACATGTGTCTTCAGATAATATGCTTGAGACATATGTCTTGACTGGAGTCTTGACACGTGTCTTGACATGTGTCTTCAGATAATATGCTTGAGATATGTGTCTTAACTGAAATCTTGACATGTGTCTTGAGATGTAAAAATGAATAAAGTTAAACGTGACTTTTAGTGAGATTCAGTTTGTCATAGCTATATATGATTCTTCCTAAAGTGGCTTTTAGAGAGATTTAGCCATATATGTTTTAGACCAGCCCTAAGGTACTAGTTGTAAAGCAATGAAAATAGTTTTAAATGGCCGTGATGATAATGGTTGATCGTTTCAATGTGAAATCGATCGTAATTCGGGTTATGTGTCATTTGGCGGGACAAGCTTTTGACAGTTGTAGCAACGATGATCATATCTTCATATTCAAACGCTTACTAATCTGAGCCTTTTTAGTAAAACACAATTGAAAATCGCCCGCAACAAAGTGTGCAATTAAGGCCAAAACCGTGCAATTAGACACAACTTAAAGACAACGCTTTTCAATCTTTTCTCTACTTACCTCTGTTTTGTTTCTTTCTTATTTAAAACATAAATTTTGAAAGGCAAACTAGAATGTGTTTGAGTAAAGTTTCCGGCACCCCACCTCATAAAGTATATGGGAACATGATTTAATGTTATCATATGATTTTAATTTAATAAATAAAACGTTTTGCTTGTGTCCTTATTTTCTTATCACATATCTAGACATGGATTATTAAATTAAATGACACGTCAACTACAAGGTAGATATTTGTCAAATCTTTTTAGAAAATAAAACTGATGTCATTTCTGAAATATCGTGAAAAGAGTTGGAAAATCAAAACCTTTAATTTATCACTTGAATGGTACCCGTGTAATACAGCGGCAAGTACCTAATAACGAATTTTGATACTAACAAATATTAATCTCTTACTCATTGTAAAGTTATAAAAAATTAAAATTAAAAAACATATTAAAATTAAAAAAGATTAAAAATTAACGAAAATATATTAAAATGGATATCGAATTAAAAAACATAAAAGTTTAATAATATAATGAATATAGATTATAAAAATAATAAATAAATAAAAAGATTTTTCAATTTAAAAGATAAAAGAAAAAATATTATTCTAAAAGGTTATTACAAAAGTTTGTTACAAAAGGTTACTAGAAAATGTTATATTATATAATGTTGATGAACATATAACAACTTGCTTTATTTAGTAGGTAAAAAAGTCTGAATTTTCAGCCTTACTATTTTAAAAATGTCTCAAATGCTTTATAAATTAGTATAGATATATTATTTAATTAACAAATTAAATTCATCTGCTTTTTAAAAATTCACTTTACACATTTAAAAAAAAAGTTTACAAACGATAAATCGTTAATCGCAAAAATTATATCATTTCACCAAAAATTAAATTATTTTTCCATGGAGAGGTATATCATTATAATTACGCATGCAATTACATTACTAAGTGTTTTTATAAAAAACGACTACAAATCTCAACTATTGTTTAAAATTATCGCACACCTCTTATTGCTACATCCGATTTTGACAAACAAAAGCAACGCGAAAACAAGTAAATACATCCACATTCATTCATTTGGAATATAAAACAACCTTTGATAAAGTAACATTTAGAGATGATTGCATAAATCGTCCTTGAAATTTGGTATTTTATATGTTTTGTCTCAAATATTTTGAAAGTGCTGACATCGTCTCAAAATCAAATTATTTTGCAAATTTTTATTCTTGAAGTTTTGTTATTTTGCATGTTTCGTCCCAAATGTTTTGACCATTTTGCGTGTTTCGTCCCAAGCAATATCCCCACTAAGGATGATACTTTGATTAAAGTTTTTAAATAGAGATGATTCTTGTACCTTCATAACGTTTAGGACAAAACATGCATTTTAGCCATAATTTAGGGACGATTTATGCAATTTACTCTAACATTTATGAGTTGTATCATTATAATTACGCATGCAACTACATTACTAAATGTTCTTATAAAAAACAGGTACAAATCTCAACTACTGTTTATAAGTACCGCTCACTGCTATTTCACTGCTACATCTGTTTTTGACACACACATAAGGCAACGCGAAAACAAGTAAATACATACACATTCATTCATTTGGTATATGAAACTACAGTTGAAAATGAATTAAATAACAGTATGACATGTTACATATTTACTACTCAAATATGAGAGCTTCATGTATTAATCTCTACTACTTATAAAGTAAAAACCATTAAATCTTGAATGTTGAAAAACACATTAAGTATGGAAATGTTGAAAAAATTAATGCAGTTAAAAAACTTCTTCTACACGATGGCCAATCCTATTAAACCACATTAATACCACATTATACGACACAAATGCAAAACTTAATTCCCTCTCTAAACCCTAATCACACAAAATAATACTGCCGCCGTCATAATCCAATCACCACCGCCACCACCACCACACAGAAACTCACCCACATAAATCTCTTTACTGCCGCCAGCATAAACCTAATCACTATCGCCCATTTCCTTACCACCATCTCCTGGTGTTTGGATTGTTTGTGCGTTATTGGCTTAGTGAGTTTCGATGGCTTGGTGGTTTGAGTATGTTTGGTGATTTTGGTGTGCTTTTTTATTGTCTTGATGGATTTATTTTGTTTGGCAGGTTCAAGATTGTTAAGATATTATCAGGTTCTTTTTTTTACTTTCTTGTAAGATCCTTTAATGTAAGATCCTTTAATGTCTTTTCATTTGTCGAAATGTATTGTATACCTGGAGTTTTTGTAAGTTGTTCTAACAAATTCAACTTTTAATTTGTTTCTTGAAAAGATTTCCATCATCCGAGTCTTTTAGGAATTTGTTTTGAATATTTGATATGGTTGCTGGACTATGGATTTGACTAAATAAAGATTATAATGATTGTATTTTATTGACTAAATTTCAGAAAGCTTGCCTGTTGTATGTTCAATTTTTATACAAAATCAAAGCCTCTGCGCGAAGGTGCAGTTTACCATCCTTGTGAGAAACATTTGTTTCAGAAATCGATCTTGCCTGATTTAAATGGATGATACATGCATCCTCAGCAAGGAGATCGTGTGCCTATCTTAGGCATATCACAGGTACCCTTTCTGCAATTTACATCTTTATTTAGTCACATTCTCTGCACTTGCCAAATAGATTAGTAAAGGTAATTTTTTTTCCATTTTAATCTTAATGGATCCTAATCCTTCCATGAATCGTCTATAGGGTTTGAGCCTACCTACCTTGTACCAAACATGATTTGCTTACTCGTTTAAAAAATAAGCAGGTAAACTGTTAACATTTAAATGCAGATTTTAAATAGCTTCTTAGTTTTTGGTTGGTAATTTTCTTATGTGATTATATTAAGTACTCTACTAATCATAGTAGATAGGGAGTTTAAATAGGCACTCTAAGTCTCCAAACACCCTTGTTCATTATTTCAGTTATTTGCGAATTTCAGCACACGTTCTTATGCCAAGTTGCTTATGAGGAAATTATATTTATAATACATATTAATAATATTTTGATAATAATATGTTATTACATAATTGGGTCGATTTGGGTTACCTTTTATATTTAGGAGTAACATGTCAAACAGATTAAAAGTAGCCTAAAGTATGTGTACTGCATGAAACATACTCAATCATTCAGTTAGATGAAAGAATTTGACTAAAAGTGTTTTGCTCAAACCCAATTTGCTTTATTATAAAATAGACGCTATCCCGTATAACTCAATTATCAAACCCTCAGATTTTATTCCACCTCGGCATAGTCCACCCTATTCACAGTTATGAGATGTCTGGCTTTTGTAGCTTCGTACGTACAATCAATCCGATGACTTTCACAAAAGGATAGAACAAGCATGTTCAAATAGTGAAAGCTCATCCCACAAATGGCCACCAAAAATTTACGCTCTTCCTTTAAACAAACATTCTTCTAACATTTATTTTTATCTTCCAGGAACTTTCTGAATGTCATGAAACAGAAAAATCTGAACTGTTTTCTGAAATCACGTCACTCCAAAATGACATGCCACACCTATCATCTTTCGCTTTATCTAAAGAGAAGGAAACTATGAGAAAAGACCTTGAGAAAACGAAATCAAGATTTAAAAGAAACAAGTCTTAATTAAGGAATATCGTTCAAGAAAAAAACAAGTTGGGGGTAATTAATAGCTACTTATTTATTAAATTTAATATGTCATTGATTCAGATATTCATTGTTTGGAGGCCTTTCCAAATGTGGTCGCCTTATCTCGTACTAGCGAAGACTTATATACCCATTCGCCTTGCGCCCCATGAATGCAATTTTTTTGCTGCTACTACTTTAGCTGACATATATGTGATTGGGTTAACCAAAATCACATTAATTCAGGTCCAAGAAATGCTCCAATCAGGAAACCACAACAGCTAGGCGTTTATGGCTTAAAGAATATAACTCCTCAACAATATCCAACTAAGAAACAAACCAGTACGTCTAATACTGGAAACGTACAGGACTTTGCTGCCACTTTAGATTCTCAGAAATTACTAATAGGCATGGGAGTCCAATATTTAAGCTATTAAGGTTCTGAAAATACCTACTCTGAATATAATTATGCATGATTAGTTTTTTTTAGGCTGTTAGATGGGTGTGATCAGACTTTTACTTTCTTGCGCAGGAGAGGAAAGTTGAAGCTGCTTCCAAAGTGATTTTAGAATCTGATATAACGTGTGTTATCTTGCTACAAGAATTAAGACTGTAGACTAATGACTAAGCATCACTCAAAATCCTTTTTTAGAAGTCCGATGATCGGTGAGGTACGTCATAATGTCATATCCACTAAATTATCTCTCTTTGACAAGAATATGTAAGCTAACTGATGAATATTAAAACTTTGTAGACTCGACAACCGAGTTTGATTTTGGCTACATGATTTGCTAATAACAAGTCTCCTGATACATTTTCCCCTCCTGAATGGGGTAAGGACTGCTTCTTTCGTGTATTCAGTTTTATATGTGTATTAGTATTGTTCTCACATATGCTTACCGACTAACATCTCTATGTGAAGGAAGTGATTAATCATGGTCCTTTGGTATGGACTCAAAACCTGCTCCTGAGATAACTTTGTCCATATTAGACCACTTACAGAAACCATCCAAATACCCCCTTAAGAAAGGTTGCGAAGCTTCGTGGAGCAAACACGGAAATCTAGAAAGTTAACATCTTCAAGGACAAAGCTTTTTTAGTTGGCTTCTTGTTTTTGTTATTTGCTGTTGCGAAAGAGTGCCTATTTTAGCTTGTTGACAGTAAAAGACTACATAAATAATGCACATACAGACAATGAGCATGTTACAAGAAGAATTTGCTCAACTCTTGGCGGCATGTTTACTTCTAAATACCATATACATTGCAATACCGCCAAGTATGTGACGAAAGTTAAATGAACAACGTTTTTATATTAGGTTAGTTCTACATGCAAACTTCAAGTTGTAGTGGATATTAGTGACTTTTATAATTTCTGATATATTTAATTTGTGTATAAGCCTATAATGAAAAACAAATAGACAGTGAGGCAAAATAAACCAGTGCATATAATTTATACCTAAATGTGGTTTTTATTTCGCGTAGCTTTGTGAATTTGATTGCTGATATATTTGCTTATTAGTGGGTTCGTCGCACACTATGTTTGGGAGCCCAGTTGGATGCAATTAGCAGCCCTCATAAAGTCACAAGATTATGTATCTTAGAACAATTTCAATTGGAATCAAAGAAGAAGATGAGCTTTTTTCAGTATTTCACACCAGTGATTATTATTGTCTGGGACATGTTTAATCTACTTTAGAACCTCGTCAACGTTGACTGACCACACAACTGAAACTGGTGAATAGCCAGTCCATGGATTCTTCGAATTCCATCTGCGTTACAAAAGAAACAAATATGATAAACACTAATATAGTGATGAAGCTATCAGCTATTTAACCAAGGAAAGCTCATTTTGACTTCTTATTTATAAAAAATGTAAACACATTAATTAAATGTAAATATGATTATGATTACGAAGAACTTACTTTTTCATCCGTGGAAATCCATTGCTAATTCCCTTTCGGGAAGCACTTCTGTTTTTTCAGCTTACCACATTGGATGAACTTCTTGCACGAATGCCAGTTGATATCCTTTTGAAAAAGGTATCACTTCAGAAGCCTTTGGTCCACATCTCTTTCGTGTTGAATGGCTTTTTAACACTACTATATTGAACGCAAGATCGGAAAATTAAGTTCTTTTTCATTAACATCTGTTACATGTAAGTTTCACATTTGAGCATCATCTACCAATTGAGCATATAATCGAATAGAACGTAACATATAATCATTTGTCATATAATGGAATTTTTAATCTTATGTTCCTAGAATTTTTGTATGCCAAGTTCTTTTCGCTATTAGTTCTGCAGTTTTCTTTTTATCAACTATGCATTATAAAGCTATCGTGGGACTTAAACTTCTAAAAGGCTTTTCGTCAATAACACCAGCTAAAACTTACCACCAATAAGATATAAGAAATTCGTAGATCTTCCTTGGTATAATTTCAAAAACTGTGTTGGTCTTTATATGTCATTCAAGTAGCTTTTTTCAGACTACCAATATAAACATTAAGATAATAGAATTTCGTAGTTCTTCCTTGGTATAATTTTTAACAGATCACACTATTGGTTTGCCTAGCTCAGTGATTTCATGATTCAAACTCCAAAAGGAGCATGCTTCGATATGATAGTACGCCCAAATAAATATTGTTTGATATATTTTTATTTAATATTCTATCTATTAGAATCATCGTATGTTACAACACTTCTCAAATACAATTTAATCTAACCATAATATCGCGTATCGTTAAATATCTGTCGATGGAAAATTCCGCAGCTATGCGCGGGTAATCGCCTAGTTGTATAAGAAATAAAAATCCGAAATCATAAAATGCAATGTGTTTATGTTTGCACTATGAACCACTTATACTACATACATGCATAGGCCATATATTTTGTATCAAGTTAGATATAAAAAAACAATGGAGAATAACAGCCTGTCATTTCTTTGTGTGATTATCATCGATTCTAAATGAAAAGAGTGTTTATTATGCTCACATTATGCTATAGGATATACCTTTCGTCATAGAAACCATTTATGACCACTACTAGTATTATATAATAACATGATTCTTATTATTTATTAGCCACATTTTGTATAAGACTACCTCGATGTAACTCTAAAATTTGTAAAGGTTTAAGTTGATTGATATGAAAATTGATACATGTAAAGTTATGTTGGGCAAAATTAAAGTAAGCTGTATGTTGTAAGTTGTTGATCGTAAAATATAAGTTGTTGATCGTAAAATATAAGTTATAAACTGCAAAACTATTAACATAATATTATAATATATAATTATATTTTTTATTAAACTAGTTGTTAATTGTAATATTAAAATGTAAAATGATTAAAACGAGGTATTTAAATATATTATAATATAATTGAAAAATATATCAATAAATTACAATTTTAACCGTTTTTAACAAATAAAAAATTTCATAAATTAGTTTTTATTTATTTATGAGCTACATGATTAAAATAAAATTTTTAAGTCGATGTGCTGAAATGAAGCTACTTGTTTTTAAACAAAAAATTAACTGTTAAAAAAAACTCATGCCATAAAATAATAAGGTTATCGTTAATAGCCTTTTAGTCTGAATTTGCTTTCCTTTTTCTTTTCATGATTATTTAGGCTCATAAGATAAGGGAGTGCATGCATATTCAGAGTAAGTGGTGCTCGTGTTGCACTATGATGCAGAAGATAACGAATCCAAGTGTACAAAGACTATACATGTACAAGTGGCAACGAATAATGTATAAGTGGCAATTTATAAAACACAAGTGTAATTTATGTACATGTATTTGATAAATACTAGAACCTCAAATATGTTTTAAAAAAACTAGCATTGAATTCGCGTAATACGGCGGTGAATATTCACTGACGATATTTAAGATGAACAAGTGTTACTCTCTTACTCATTAAGTTTCTATTTACATTAACGTTTAAGTCGTAAAAAAACAAATTAAAATAAACTTATTAAAAAAAAAATTTAATAAAAATATATTAAAATAAATATTAAATTAAGAGCACAAATTTTTTAAAATTATGATCAAATTAAGTTATAAAAATAATAACTTAACATAAAAAAATTCAATTAAAAACTAAATTTTTTATTTTAATAAGTTTTTATAAAAGTTTATTACAAAAATTTGTTACAAAAATTTGTTATAAAAGGTAATGGTATATAATGTTGAATGAAAATATCAACAACCTGTTTTATTTTGTAAGTAAAAAAATCTGAATTTTTAGTTTTATTATCTATACTACATTATAAAGGGTGTATCCCTTTGGTTGAAAGTTGAAAATGTTGAATAGTTGAAAAATGCGGGTCCCACTAATCTATATCTATACTACATTATAAAGGGTGTATCCCTTTGGTTGAAAGCAATGTTTTAAAACCCGGGTCTTAAAACGACCCGGTCGAGTCGCCGGGTCCGGGTCAACCTGGGTCAACCCGGGTCAACCCGTGTCAACCCGGGTTAACCCGGTTTTCTAAAAAAAATATATTTTTTTTATATTTTTAATAATTAACAAAATTATACTTATAAAAACCATAAAAACTTACGTATATTGAAAATATAAATTGTTTACCAATCAATATAATATGTAAAAATAAAATTTCGTCGCAAATACGTAAAATAAAAAAAAAAATTCAAAAAAACCCCGAAAAATTCGAAACCCGGCCGGGTCTTGAGAACCGGGTTGACCCGGGTTAGCCCAAACCCGCGGGGTCAAGCCGGGTTTCGAAAATATGAAACCCGGGTCAATATGACCCGTTTTTTCGGCCGGAACCGGTTCAACCGGTTGACCCGGCCGGGTCGACCCGGGTTTGAAAACATTAGTTGAAAGTTGAAAATGTTAAATGGTTGAAAAATGTGGGTCCGACTAATCTATATCTATACTACATTATAAAGGGTGTATCCCTTTGATTGAAAGTTAAAAATGTTGAATGCTTGAAAAATATGGGTCCCACTAAAAACTACTACATGCAAATCTTATTCATTAAAAAAGATATAAACTTTGGTTAATTAAACAAATGGCACCCTTTCGTCCAATTGAAACATACTTATAAGATATTTTGAATTATAACATGTTACAACGCTTTCAATAAAAGTTTAATTTTTTGACGTTATATTTTGAACGTCGCCGAAACACTTACCACAATATCGCATCGTGTTAATTATCTGTTGCTAGACAATTTCCGCCGCTATGCGCGGGTACTCGTCTAGTTTTCTAAAAGTCTTAAGGTGCCGTTTGGTTGGGGCATATTGGAGGATATTGGGGGATATTTAAAATTTTGACATTTTAATTTCCCCCAAATATTATGTTTGGTATGACTAACGAAGGAATTTAAAATTCCCCGAATTCCCAAAATGAATGATATTGAAATTACTCAAAAAAGTGAGAAATTTTAATTTACTTGAAAATTTTATTTTATAAATTTTTTTTCTAATCATTTTTATTCGGGTTTTTATGTTTATATAAAAAATTATAAAATTTAAAAAATTTATATAAAAATTAGTTTTTTTTATTTTTACTCTTTTAAATAGCAAAAATAAAATTTATATTAAAAATTTATAGAAATTTTTTATAAAATTTATAGAAATTTTTAATAAAGTTTATAGGAATTTTTTACAAAATTTATATAAATTCTATAAAAAATTATTGATTTTTTTTAAAAAAATTATAAATTTTTTTAAAAAAATTTATATAAGTTTTTATAAAGTTTATTGAATTTTTTTATAAAATTTATATAAATTTTTTATAAACTTTTTATTAATTTTTTATAAAATTTTTATAAACTTTATATAAATTTTTTATAAAATTTATATAATTTTTTTATAAAAAATTTATAAAAAAAATATATAAATTTTTTTATAAAAAATATATAAAAAGTTAAAATTCGATTTTTATTTTTTCAGTAAAATTTTTATAAAAAATATTTATTCGTTAATTGTTTAATACAAATTCAAGAGTTCAAAATATTACAAAATTCTGTCAACCAAACAGGATTAAGCATTTTAAATTCTCGAATTTTAAATTCTAATTTTAATTTACTAGATATTAGAATTCCAGAATTTTAAAATCTTAAACCAAACGGCCCTAAAGGTTTTATTATATATTTATAGATTATAGACTATAGCATCTACAAAATTATGTGCCAAAACACTTTACTAATCATTGTTTTTTTATTCAATTAACTATTTGTTTCATGACAAATTATATTTTTGCACATCATTTTGTGATTTTTTTTATAAGAGTTATTTAAAACATTTCTCTATGTACTTTTATATTTCGTAATATTTCTAAAATTAAATTGTTATTGTCAAAGTTAACCAACTACTAGTAGTGTTAGTTGGAAACATGTACTATAATTTTTTTATAATTATTAATTAATTCGTTATATAACTATAAACTCCACACTAGTATTCTTGTAAAACAAGTTTGATTTTATAACAAAGAAAGGAAATGTTGAAAGGATACAACACAAAACAATATTCGATGAAACCAATGTTGGGATGTTCAAGTGACCCATGATCCTCCACGTGATGCTGAAAATGCTCTTAATACAGACAATGAGACAAACGATGGAAATGACCCAAGATTGTTCACATTCTACATTTTTGTTCTTTTACTAAAAAACAAATGTACTTGGTTTTAGACTTCTAGTTTTCTAGATGGCCTTTTTCTTAATTAATGATTACTTTATGATTGCATGTTACGTTAATTATTGTTTGTGTAGTTCGTTTTTTTTCCTGTTATGACCAAAATAAACAAATAACCTCAAAATATACACTTGTATTACTAGGATGCGCAGAAAACCAAAAAATAAAAAAACCGAATCTAATAGTCTATGAGACTATGAGAGCTTCAACCCAAATATTCGAAACATGTCCAACGAAGCCAAAACCCGTCACAATATACTTAGGAAGCAAGTTCCTGAAGCCTAGACACGAAATACGTGAACCGAGATCTGAACCATTTACTTCTGCATAACAGATAAACAGGTACTTAGATGGGTGTAAAGAAAAAGGAACCAAGCCTCACCAGATTAAGGGCTTGTTTGTTTGATTTTTGTATTAAGTCCTATAAAATTAAAATGACTGTTTAAATATATGATGTCTGATTATAAAAATATGTAGAAGTGTTTGTTTTATATGCTGAATAAAATGTCTGAATTTTAAAAAATTACTATTTTATTCTAAAAAAAAAGTTACATGAAAATTACAAGTAAGAAGTAGAAGGGTAAATATGTAAAATTATGAAATAAGTCACTGACTTATTGTAGAAACCCTTCTTCACCTGACTTATTCTGAAAAGACATGTGTTAATTTTAAGCCCAAAACAAACAGATTGCAACTGACTTAATTTACTCACTTATTTTTCAATTAAGACCTATTAAGTTTCTATCAAACACTACCTAAGCCTATTATGATGATTGATTAGGTATAATAAGCTTAAATTATTTGCACGATTTGACCGGACAAACCTAAATGCTTATTAGGATTGATTTATGCTTAAATTATTTGCACGATTTGACCAGATTAAGCCTATTATGTTTATGCTTTGATTGGGTACGCGGGGGTTAAAACATCTAACTGGATTTTCTTAGAATCAACATTCTTGTCAGTTCTATATTTGACTCAGCCCACATTGTTAGCCCATCATGAATATAGGGTTAAAAAGCCCAATTTCCAAAATTTGTTATTACGTAAAGCCATTTTCATATATTATACGTACAATTTTGTTAATGCAAAAGTATTCTGTGGAAAATAATTTGTAGTCATTGACTTTTGGCGTGTAGGATTATCAGTGCCATGTGCATTATGTTCATCACTCGACAATTGTTAGTCGTTGAACACAACCACGTTAGAAATATTTGTCAAGTCTGCAAAAATCATCGGTGGATCGAAAACTTTGTAAGTTGTGATCATTCCACACGAGATGAACAAGTGATTAATCAGATTGATATTTTTAGCAAATTTTGAGTATTTTCAACAGGTTTTGATATTTTAAAAAGAGTTTTAAGTATTTTCATCAATATTATTTTTTATAATTCAACTTCTCATACATATAAATGTAAAATAGTAAAGATATAATATTGATTAGTTTTTGTGTGTAATTACATAAGAAGATTGCATATATATTCATCTTTAATTTGAAAAACTTTGTCACGTTTTAAAAGAAGTATTTAATAAGAAATTAAAAATAATAACTAAAATAGAAAAGATAGTTAAACATCTATATATAATAAATAGATAACTTTGCAAACAAGCTCACAACCCTAAACTTAATAGACCCAAAGCCTAAGCTTGGATTTCGTCTAACACTTCCCACAGTTTGAACGGAAAGCTTCTCGATAGACAAACTAGAACACATGATGAAACCTCTTTCTTCAAACATCATCTTTGTCTTTGTTGAGACGGAAGTATAATTGTATTTGACTGCGTATTTGCTTACTGATTGCGGCTTCTTCTTTTGCGTGACTTGCTTTGCCTTTAGTTAGGAGCGACATTTTTGACCAACTACTGGTGATTAAGGAAAAATATATATGTTAATTGTATTAGAGATGTGTTATGTCAGCTAAAGTTTTGGATGCTAGGGTCTATTGTATAAAAAGGCTAATTATTGAAATCAATAAAGCGAAAGAAAATTAAACGGGATTCTCCGAATAATTGGCAAGTGACCGATGACCGAACGATTTTGTGATGAGTATAATACTGATTTGTGTTTTTGTGTGTGATTACATAAGAAGATTGCATATTTATTTATAACTAGTTTAAGACCTGTGTAATACACTGGTTATTTAAACTTTACTTTATGTTAAGGATTTACATAATCTTAATACCTTATAAAACATTTACAACATTTTTTAAATTTAGTAGTCTTAAAATTTTAAGTCTAAAACATTTATTCTTTAAGAAAGTTTATGCATACAATGTTTAAAAGTTATTCAAAATCCTGGGAGTTATGCATACACATTTAAAAAACTTAAATAACTTATTAAAAGTGTTTATTATGTATTAAATGTATACGTTTTTTCTAATGTTAGGTCAATAACAACCTTTAAACATTAAATTATTTTAAAACCATGGTTGTAACCGTCACCCATATTGTAACAGCCCATATCAACCAAACTTATAAAAACACATTGCACAAACTTTTTAAAGCATGCATAACACTGTTTTGGCTGTCGTTTTTGGTTTCAAACCCCCTCGAACATACAACTCAACCATTTGATGCCACTATATATTCTAAAATTAGTACATCTAAATCTTCGTCACAACATGTGTAGTCTACTTATGTTTAAATTGTTTTTATTGGTTATTTTGCTGGTGTTGCGTTGCAATTGTGTGTGACACATGTTTATATAGTTTGACCGATCGTGTTGAATGTGCAGTGATTTTTTATCCTAATTTATTCATTTGCCTCAAAATATAGTCACAGGTACCCGCTGCCGCATTGCGCAGGTACCCGGCTATAATGTTATAAAATATAAATCTAGTTTAATGGTAGCGTGCATTTAGTTTAAGGTATTTAATAATCAAGACATTACACAGGCCTCAGAAAAATGTAAGATTACACAATAACATACAAATACTCGTTATCTTATATTGTAACTATCTAATGGTTACAAAATTACATTATATATAGAAAACTTCTTAATCGAGTTAGTAAAGCTACGACCCCTTCATCTCTACAAATGGCTGCTATTTATTTTGGCCCATACATATTAAAAATAAGTGACGCTTGTACGTTATTTGAGTTCCACCATGTGTTCAAGTGGTTCAAGCTTTAAAACAATCAATGAGCTAATACGCAAACTTCTTCAACCAGGTTATATACATATAAGACTCAGCGTTATTTTATTTCATACGGATAATATCTCAAACGGGTAGAATGCAAAACCATAAAATTTGATTATTGATAGTCGAATACACTTGTTCTAGTTTGATCTCCTAACACCTTTTTTCTATATCAAGACATAATGCTTCATACAGGAGACAAACATTGCTTGTAAATGGTTTTTTGTGATGCATATGCATATACCTGTGCTATTAACAATCCGAATTGCAAAATGAATCTGAATCATTGAGGCACCAAAAAATACATAGAAAGAATGAGCCCGGTAAAAACAAAGCCTGAATTGGACTATTCATAATTACAAAAAGACAAATTAAGTTAGATCTTGAAAAGAAATTACAGTACATATAAAGAAAATGGGCCAATATTCGACTTTCTTATGCTTTTTGTCAATAAAAACATAAAGAAGTCGAAAATGTCACCTCTAATTATCAGTTCAACACAATAACAGCGTATAGAAAGACAAATTATAGTTCAATACCAAATGTAAAATGTCAGTTTTGACCCATTTACTTTTACGTGAGTCGATCAGGTAATGGTTTAACTATAAAAATGATCAAATCAAACTCAAAGCACATATAATAGTAAAAAGTGTGACGATACTGATTGATCTTCGCAGCGGTGTAGCGATAAAAATATAAATCGAGAAGCGGAATGTTGACCCATTTTCTTATAAAAAGGTCAAAAAGTGAACATAATGCTGACCATTAATCAGCTGCTCTAATAAAAGAAATAAAACAACTAACAACTAAGAGTAAACGGTGTCACGGCGAGGGGTCCTCGTCGGTTGACGTGGCACCCTTGCCGATGCTCGTCGTAACACCCACCCCCTCACCGTTCCTCATTCGTCGATCTTCAACGAGAGAAAAAGAGAAATTTTTGAGCCCCACTCAATTTTAAACCGTTGCCAAACGGTAATATTTAAAAAAAAAAAAAAAATTTATTTATTTTCCTATATATACACACACTACATTCACAATATACACACACTACATTCACAAATTTACAACTACAATCACAAAAAAATTTCAAACTTCCCAAATGATTATCCTCACTTCTCCTACTCGCAACTTCTTAACCAAAGCACGGATCCGAATCAATCGTCGTCATCTTCTCCAGCGACGCAGTCCGGCCAAGGCTCCGGTCAATTCGCAGCCTTCCCACCATTTTCGCATCAATACTTTCCAAACTTGTCACCCCAACAAATCTACTATAATCAACTACTAGCTTTGCAACAATCTCAATTTAATCAATCTCAGTTTAATCAATCGTAGTTTAATCCTAATCCATCTCAAAGTCAACAAGTCCCTAAAACACAATTCAAAATACCAACACCGCAACCTCCACCCAAAAAAAAGTAGTAGTTCGTAAAGGAAAACGGGGGTAAAAAAAATCTATCGCGGTTGATTTGTCTGCAGACGAAGACGACAACGATGACGAAGCCGATGTTGTGGTGGAGTCGACACCCCAACGGTGGGCACCTGCTGAGGAGGTCATACTGGCTGAGTGTTGGGTCGGCGTTTCAGAAAACAAAGATCGCGGGACTGATCAAACTGAAGAGCTTTTTTGGAACACGATTTATGACGATTTCAATGGTCGTAACGTAAATCGTCGTACCAAGAATATGTTGACCGGTAAATGGTCAAGGATGCACCCCGATGTTCAAAAGTTTCACGTTATAATTAAAAGTCTTAACAAGAAAAGCAGTCAAAACGAAGATGACGTGATTCATGCTGCAAAACTTGAATTTGCGGCTTGTAACAAGGGGAGAAAATTTACGCTTGACCATGTGTGGAGGGTGCTTAAAAACTACTCAAAATGGGACGCACCCGAGGGTCTTGACGAAAATGATCATACCTCCGTATTCGGTCCAGATCCTCGAGCTCGACCAGCCGGCAAACAAAGACCCGCCAAGAAGACCCGATCAGAAACAACTGGCAGCAGCGTTCGACCACTTCGAAGGGAGAAATAAACGATGCTTTACTCCTAAAAATACATGCCGGTAGAGACATGTACCACTCGAGGAAAGCTAGAGCCGAAGCCGAGAAAGCTAAAGCCGATGCCGAGAAAGCTAAAGCCGATGCTGCATTGGAGTTCAAAGAGATGGAGTTTTCTCGATCAGAACCGACGATTTGCCTG
This sequence comes from Glebionis coronaria, assembly GCA_025667525.1. Lineage (NCBI taxonomy): Eukaryota > Viridiplantae > Streptophyta > Magnoliopsida > Asterales > Asteraceae > Glebionis > Glebionis coronaria. Next base: position 170,759,120 of record CM046877.1, on the reverse strand, counting down.
AACCGAACAAGTCGATTATCAAAAGAAAACAGGCAAAAATCGCGGCGAAATATGCACTCGATGATTAGGATGTTTTTTTTCGTATTGTATTTTTTTCCGTATTGTTTTTTTCCGTATTTTTCTTAACTATTTGTATTTTTATTTAAATTATTTGTAATTTTTAATTTTATGAAATGAATTTTTATTTTGTGTGAAAATGAAAAAAGAAATAAAATTGTGAGTGGTGGGACCCAAGTGAAGAGGAGAGAGACTAGTTGTGAGTGAGGGGTGTTTAGTTGGTTTTTTTGTTTTGGTTAGTTGAGATGATGTAACGCTGAGGTGGCACAAAGAAAGAGGTAAAACCTAGCCGTGACACCTTTTACTCTAAGAATCTGTTTAATGTTGCTTGTTTAGGGTTGTTTAAGATTGCTTAGTTTACAGTGCTTAACTGCTTTAATTAAACAGCTAAATGTTGACAAAACTCAAATAAACACTTTCATTATGGAATTCAAGATAAACTGCTGAAAATTTTGCAAGCTTAAAGGGTTGTTTAGTTGAAGAAAATTTTTCCACTTTTCTAGAAAAAATTTCATTTGAAAAGTGAAAAATAGAAAATCTGTTTAGCAACATAATTTTTCAATATTTTTTAAAAATTATAAAAATTTTCATTTTCTAAATTTATATAGAAAATTAGAAAACTCCATTTTACCCTTTTCTAAATTTTCACCTCATACCCACCATTGTTTTATTTAACCCATTTCAATAACACGTTAGTCTATTCAGTATTCACCGTTCATCATTATTTTAACGTTTTCGTCAGAAAATTTACGTTTTCGTCAGTAAATTTACGTTTTCGTCTGTAAATTTACGATTTCGTCAGTAAATTTACATTTTCTTCAGAAAATTTACGTTTTAGTCAGAAATTTACATTTTCGTCAGAAAATTTACGTTTTCGTCAAAAATTTACTTACGTTTTCGCCAGTAAATTTAGGTTTTCGTCAGAAAATTTGCGTTTTCGTCTGTAAATTTACGTTTTCGTCTGTAAATTTACGTTTTTGTCTGTAAATTTACGCTTTGGTCAGTAATTTTACGTTTTCGTCAGTAATTTTACGTTTTCGTCAGTAATTTTACGTTTTCGTCAGTAATCTTTCGTTTTCGTCAGACAATTTTCGTTTTCGTCAGAAAATTTACGTTTTAGTCAGAAAATTTACGTTTTCGTCTGTAAATTTACGTTTTCGTCAGTAATTTTACGTTTTCGTCAGTAATTTACGTTTTCGCCAATAAATTTAGGTTTTCGTCAGAAAATTTACGTTTTCGTCAGAAAATTTATGTTTTCGTCAGAAAATTTACGTTTTCGCCAGTAAATTTAGGTTTTCGTCAGAAATTTTACGTTTTCGTCTGTAAATTTACGTTTTCGTTTGTAAATTTACGTTTTCGTCAGCAAATTTACGTTTTCGTCAGTAAATTTACATTTTCTTCAGTAATATTACGTTTTCGTCAGTAATTTTACGTTTTCGTCAGAAAATTTACGTTTTCGTCCGAAATTTACGTTTTCGTCTTTAAATTTGCGTTTTCGTCAGTAAATTTATGTTTTCGTCTATTAATTTACTTTTTCTGACAAAAACGTAAATTTTAATTTTTTCTGACAAAAAAGTAAATTTACTGACGAAAACGTAAATTTAATTTTTCTGACAAAAAAGTAAATTTACTGACGAAAACGTGAATTTACAGACAAAAACGTATACTTACTGACGAAAACGTAAATTTACTGAAGAAAACGTAAATTTACTGACGATAACGTAAATTTTTGACGAAAACGTAAATTTACTGAAAAAATTTAAATTTACAAACGAAAACGTAAATTTACTGGCGAAAACGTAAATTTTCTTACATAAAGTAAATTTACAGACGAAAACGTAAATTTACTGACTAAAACGTAATTTTACAGACGAGAACGTAAAATTACTGACGAAAACGTAAATTTACTGACGGAAACGTAAATTTTTTACGAAAACGTAAATTTTCTGCCGAAAACCTAAATTTACAGACGAGAACGTAATTTACAGACGAAAACGTAAATTTATAAAAAAACGTAAAATTACTGACGAAAACGTAAATTTACTGACGAAAACGTAAATATACTGACGAAAACGTAAATTTATACACTAAAACGTAATAATACTGATAAAAAGTAAAAAACTAATTAAAACGTAAAAAAAATTACGAAAATATGAAAAAAGAAGATGGGAAAAAACAGACGAAAACGAAAAAAAAAAAAACTAGCAAAAACGTGAAAAAAAAGGTGATCATGAAAAAAATGGTTGAAAATAGTTTCGTTTAAACATTGTTTATTTTTTCAGAAAATGAAAAATATTATTTAAACAAGTTTTCAAAATTCTCAACTCTTTTCTAGAAAAAAAAAAGTCTTTTATTTTCTAGAAAATTAGAAACAAAAAATTATGAAAAATTTTCTACAACTAAACAGCTTCTAACCTTTTATACTTTGTTCAAAACCGGAAATAGTCACTTTCAAGACACAACCCCAAAACACCAGCATAATATGGTCGCCCCAATGTAACCCGCCCTTCATAAAACATGCATAAATACATAACTACTTGTCCCAAGAGCAATTCAAGTGACACCTTCCTTCCAGATCTATATAAGATCTTGAACCGTCATGGGATGCCTTCCACTACATGATTTGTAGCCATTGTTTGTCATTAAATTTTCTTTTTAATCTTAAGTTAAACGTTTAGCTTAAATGAAACATGTTTTAGTTTGGGTAAAGTGTAAGAATCTTAAGAAAAATATAGACACACAAGTTCTCTCCAAAATAGTCACGTTAGTCAAGTAGATACAAATGTAATAAACAAAAATGTTTCATCCAAGACAAATAGATAGAAATTATCAATGTTTTAAAAACTGATTTTTTAATCAACCCGGTGGAGACACTGGTTCACCGGGTTAACAGTTCAACCGGTTGAACCGGTGAATAAAACCGGTTTTATGTCAAAAGTAAAAGACTACCGACCCTTGAATTGTACTGCATAGAAAAAAGAATACTATATTCACTTAACAGTATTACTCTAGTTTATAGGATAAGAATTCATGCTTTTATTTATGTGTTCATTTTCCCCATACATGCAGGGGCGGATCTACCTTGATAGCAGGGTGTGCAAGTGCATACCCTGTGAAAATCTTTAGTTGTGTAAAAAAAATTATTTTTTTTCTGAAAGTAACAAGAAAATACACTAAAAACTTATAAGTGCACACCCTATAAAATAAAAGAAAATTTTGAGTGCACACCCTATAAAAAAAAGAGAAAAAGAAAAAGCAGTCATGGTGTTTCAAAAGCAGCAGGTAGCGGCAGAGTTTTAATGAGGAAGAAGGAGGAATATTGGTCAAATTAGGTAAAAGTGTGATTAGTATATTCCAACTTATGAGTTTTGGTATTCTAAATAGGATGAGCCCAACTTATTCACCAAAGGCCCAAAACATGTGATACATTAGTCAAATTAAGTAAACGTGTGGCCCAGTTACATTCCAACTTATGAGTTTTATTTACGTTGTGCTACACATTTCTAAGAGCAAACGGTGTTACGGCGAGGGGGGTTCGCCGGTCCTAGGTGGCACCCTCGCCGGTGCTCGTCGTGACACCGGGTAGTGGTTCGCCGGTCCCTATTCGCCATGTTTCAACGAGGTGAAAAGGAAAAAAGTGTGGGCCCCACTCATGTTAATACCGTTTCACAACGGTTACATTTTTAAAAAAAAATATATAATTTATTTATTTTCCTATATATACACACACTATATTCACAATATACACACACAATACATTCACAAATTTACACCTACAATCACAAAAAAAATGTCAAACTTCCCAAACGATTACCTCTCCTACTCGCAACTTCTTAGCCAAAGCACGGATCCGAATCAATCGTCGTCCTCTTCTCCGGCGACGCAGTCCGGCCAAGGCTCCAGTCAATTCGCAGCCCTCCCACCATTTTCGCATCAATACTTTCCAAACTTGTCACCCCAACAAATCTACTATAATCAACTACTAGCTTTGCAACAATCTCAATTTAACCCATCTCAGTTTAATCAATCGCAGTTTAATCCTAATCCATCTCAAAGTCAATAAGTCCCTGAAACACAATTCAAAATACCAGCACCGCAACCTCCACCACAAAAAAGTAGTAGTTCGTAAAGGAAAACGGGGGTCAAAAAAATCTATCGCGGTTGATTTGTCCGCAGACGAAGACGACATCGATGACGAAGCCGATGTTTTGGTGGAGTCGACACCCCAACGGTGGACACCTGTTGAGGAGGTCATACTGGCCGAGTGTTGGGTCGGCGTTTCAGAAGACAAAGATCGGGGGACTGATCAAACTGAAGAGTATTTTTGGAACACGATTTATGACGATTCAAATGGTCGTAACGCAAATCGTCGTACCAAGAATATGTTGTTAGCCTCAAAATATTGAGTCAAACAAGAATGTTCGGTCATATGTTTATATTGTAATATTTACTAGAACGGTGTAATAGATAGTTAAATAGTTGTGGTTCACGGGCTTGGATTTAAACTAACCCAAAAGACAAGCGTGACCCAATATATAGCCCATTAAAGCCCGCATGTGGGTGGACTATATATACTACCCTCCTAGCATGTTAGGAGGGTTGGTTGTTCATTATTCTCTTACTTCTCAATCTAATATCACCAAGTTAATCATCTCTTCTCTCTACTTTCTCTCACTACTTTCTCTCTCTATAATTCATCTTCTTTATCTATTTTCTTTCTTAAATGCGTGTTATATCATCTAAATACATGGGACAACAATTGTTATCAATCGCCATGGGGTAGATATGTGATTGGTTGTGTTTTTAGTTGATTCGTAAGATTTAATCTCTATCTCATCTCAAGAATTCAGTTTTTTGTGTGTTTTCCGTGCTCTAAATCTTGATACACATCTCCTACATAGTTGTGGTAGGGATTTGGTTGCTTTGGTTTGGGTAAAATCACGTTTTTCCTTGGTAAAAATCTCATTTTTTGGCCTAAAATTTCGGAAAAATACCCACATTGCGACAGAAAACCATTGCCTTCCATCGCAATACGCTAGGGTTTATCATTGCGATCGAGATTGCGGTTCATATTGCGATTGGTGTTGTTTTTGATATTGCGACAGGAATATTGCGACTAGGATTATTGCGACAGGAATATTGCGACTGGGATCATTGCGACAGGATTATTGCGACAGAGGTCATTGTGATAGGAACATTGCGACAGGGTTATTGCGACAGGGGTCATTGCGATAGGATATTGCGACAGACATTGCGACAACATTGCGATGGGATATTGAGATCTGTTTAGCCAAATTTTGTTCGAGTATTTTTTAGACTTAGTCACCATCTAGACTAGTTTCGTAATATCGTTTACACGAACATTAAAAAAAAGAGTTAAAATTTTTCCGTCAAGTAAATTCAAATTTTTTCCATACTAGTTTTAGGACATTTCTAGCTCGATTTCAAAATTTGGCGGTTACAAAATTTTTTGGTCTACCGTTTTGTCGGACTGGAGAATTTATTGTCGGACTGAAGAAAAATTACAATTTTCGGAATTTAAACCACAACAACAATCACAACACATCTACTTAAGATCCAATTCACTTCATCATTTCAGAGAACATTGAGATGGATTCTACTGCCGAATATCGTGTGAAGAACAACAACATAATGGTGGCGGGTAACAAAGAGAGACCACCAATGCTTGTGTCTGGTCGGTATGCTCAATGGCAATCACGTTTCATACGATACCTTGATACAAGACCTAATGGTGATGCCTTGAGAAAATGTATTACTTATGGACCATATATATTCAAGAAGATCTCAATTCCTCTAAGACCAGCCACAGATACTACTAATCCAATACCCACAAGTGAACGTGATGAAACAAGAGCTGATCTTACACCAGAAAATTGTGCTTGGCATGATGCGGAGAAGGAAGCCATCTATATGGTTTTAAGTGGGATTGGAGATGATATTTACTCCACGGTTGATGCATGCCCGACAGCACATGAAATGTGGACTGCTATTGAACGCTTGCAACAAGGAGAATCACTCAACAAACAAGATGTCAAAACAAACTTGTTTTGGAATTTTGGCAAGTTTACTTCAAGGGATGGAGAATCAATTGATTCATACTACTCCAGGTTTTATAAAATGATGAATGACATGACAAGAAATAACCTGCAAGTCTCCACCATGCAAGTCAATGTTCAATTTCTTCAACAACTTCAACCCGAGTGGACACGATTCGTCACTTTGGTGAAACAACAAGAAAAGTTAGACGAGGTCTCATATCATCGACTTTCTGATATTCTAAAGCAATTTCAGAATGAAGCAAATGAGATTCGAGCTGAACGTCTTGCAAAGACGGCTAATCCACTTGCTTTAGTGACTACAACTCAACATGTTCAAGGTCAACACTCTCGTGCTCCTAAGTCATCTTCCACTACATCATCTTCACCACGATCTTCCACATCATCTAATTCTTCATCATCCACAAGATCTCGGGGTAAAGTGCCAAGAGCACCATCACCACCATCTGAAACATCATCTGAAGATGATAGTGATGAAGACCAAGCTCAAAAGAATCGAGAGATGAAACAACAAATTGCTTTCATCATGAAGACTTACAAGAAAATCTACAAACCCACCAACAACAATCTTCGCACATCATCTAACACAAAGAACCGATATGTTGCGAGTCCTCCAAGGTATGACACACGTCGACGTGGTGAAAGTCCTTCTAGGTATGATCGACATAATCTAACGCATGTTGAGGGTTCTGCAAGGTATGATCGACAAACTGCCAAGTATGATACTCAGAGGATTGTTGCTGCTACTGGGAATAGGGAAACTGTTGGAAGTCAAGTAGTTCAGCAGAGTGGGATTCAATGTTTTAATTGCCAAGGTTATGGGCATATGGCAAAGGAATGCAGGAAGCCGAAAAGGGTTAGAGACTCCAGCTATCACAAGGAAAAGATGCTGCCATGCAAGAAGATGGAAGCAGGGGTTAAATTGTCAGCTGAGGAAGGAGCAATGCTTGATGATACTGATGATGAAGATTCTGATCAAGAGCTCGATGCACATTACTCGTACATGGCAAAGGTTGAAGAAGTTCTCAAAGTCACTGAAGATGACAATGGCCCTATCTTTGACACTGAGCCAATCGATAAGGTACACACTACTGATGAATATAATGTGTTTGGTGATATTCATGAGCATAGTGATCTACCCAATGCCATTACTGACACGTGTATGATGGAAAAGGTTGATAACAATACCACACCCGATTCATCAGACATGTGCAATAATGAGTCTGAGGATGATCAACATGCAAATGAGTATGATGAAGAGGAACGTATTGCGCTTGCTAATTTAATTGCCACTTTACAAAAAGATGTCACTGAAAATAAAAAGAGTCAAAAGCAATTAAAGAAGGCAAACGCTACGCTCACTCAAAATTTTGAAGAGTGCAAAGCTGCTCTTATCAAATCTACTGAGATGACTGAAAGCTATAGAGATGAGCTCCTTAAGCAAACTAAAGAGCTTGAGGGGTACAAGGGAAGTGCGTTAAAAAGTAAAAAGGACGATTTTGAAAACAAATATAATACAACTCTTGAGTTATTAGCCAAAGAGAAGCGTCAATATAATGTTTTCTTAATGGATGAACGTCAAAAAACGTACCTTGCCAATACCAAAGTTAACGAACTTGAACAAAAGCTCTCTATGACCACTACAGATTCTGCTAAAATTCTTGAGGATAAGAAACAAGAGGTAGATGCGTTAAAACAAGACTTCAAAAGTAGATATGATAAAGAAACCGAAAAAGTAACGAAACTAGAAGAACAAGTCGAATTTTTGAAGAAAGTTGTTTATAAAACGCATGATTCTATTCAATCTGTAAGAATGCGAGCACCTCCATCGATGTTTAAGGGTCAAGCTAGCTTTGCAAGTCCTGAGTACCTTGCCAAAGCTCAAGCTGCGAACCCGTGTCTTTATCTTGATGAGACTGAAAGGACCGATCTTGATTGCATGCCTGTTAGTGTCAATAGTGAAGAGACAGCCCTTTGGGATGATGATAGTCGATCACTTGTCAATGAGGAGTTTGTAAAACCATATAATTATGCTTATGAGAATAGTCTTTATGGTCTTTTCAACAAACAAACTCAGAAAACTCGTGAGGAAGTGTTTCTAGAATGCAAACAAAAGAGAATTCAATGGAAGAAAGCACTTGCCCCTAAGAAATCTAATGTTTACAAATACATAAACTACCTCCCTCTAGATGAATCTAAAAGCAAGAGTTGGAAAACATTAGGTATTCTTAAACACCACATAGATAATGTTAAATCTATTGTTGAAAGAGATTGGGCAAAACGTGAAAATGCTGAGTGGCAACGCCCGATTCCTCAAGATATTACCTTGCTTGTGAAAGAACTCTTAATTACTAACACGACGTTGATTAAAGAAACTGTTCTTCAACTTGAGGAGTTCATTCGAACTGAAATGTATGATGATTTAAAATATGTTGAATCTCTTGAGAAACACATTCATGATCTTTAAATGGAGAAGTCTGATTTTTCAGATGAATATGATTTACTCTTGCAAGAATGCGTTTCTAAAGATGTTATGTGTGCTTATTTTACATCTTGTGCTGATATTGATGAATATTCTGATGTTGCATGCAAATATCTTGATAAGATTAATACTAGATTTTTAGTATATGGGTTCTATATTCTCTCGGAATCTCCTCGAATTGATCTCGGTTCTAAGTGGAATGATTGTTCTTGGTTACTAAAAAGGGGATTGGTTTTCTAATCTACTTAAAGGTCTAAATGCACTAAGATTTAAACTAAAAGCAATTAATGTAATAGCAATTAACAAAACTAGAATTAAAATTAAAATATAAATTTAAAATGAAGAAACAGTAAGTAACACTTAGAAATGCTCAAAAGAAAATTGATTCGGAAGTCTACCTTGATTCGGAAGTTCACTCGGAACTTGGTTCGGAACTTTTGATCCGGAACTTCGTTCGGAACTTTACTCGGAAGATTTGACTCGGAACTTGGGTCGGAACTTCACTCGGAAGTTTGATTCGGAACTAACTAGGAACTTCACCCGGAACTTCACTCGGAAGTTTATCCGGAAGTTTATCCGGAACTTCACCCGAAACTTTTGGAAATAAAACTGATTCGGAACTTATAAAACTGATTCGGAACTTTTGAAAAGAAATTGATTCGGAAGATTTGGGTTGATTCGGAAGTTTATTCGGAAGTTAATTCGGAAGTTCATCCGGAACTTTTAACTGAGATGCTTCATTCGGAACTTTTTGTTCATTCGGAACCTGGGAAACTCAAGAACAGTACTATTTCAAAAAAACAGGGGAATGCGATTTAAAGCCAAAATCAACCAAGTTTTTCACTAAAACTTAAATAAAACTAACCACGAATCATATGCTAACCATAAACTACAAATCCCATCAATAAAAACTTAAAACCCAATAACTTTTAAAGATCAAACTCAACAAAATAAACTTTAAGACTTGGAATCAAAAAGAAGAAAGATGAACAAGATGAAATGAAAGATGATATTGATAGATTAATGTTGAACAAACAAAAGACAAGGATTAAACTACAAGATTTGGAAAACAAAAATCAAAATCACCAAACACCCTAGTGGTGTTGGTGATGACTACGAACTGAAAAGGAGAGAAAAAAGGGGAATGAATAACTGAAACTAAAAACTAACTGCCTCAATTGTGTGAGGGATCCATCTATATATATGGCTTATCTTTTGGTTGGTGAGTGGGCTTTCTCCCGTTCTTCTTGTCTTCTCGTCTTTTCAGAAAAGTTGACGTTTCCGATTCTGATTCAGGATTTGTCGTCGATTAAATTCAACTCGTCTTTTAATTTCTTTGTTTGATAGACTTGAGTTTCTTCGACATATGTAAATCTTCCATCTTTGGTCATTTTCTTCGATAAATCTTCAAATAGGCCCAGTGACTTCAAATCTTTTGCATTTCTTGGACAATAGATTTCGTCTTGAGTCTTTTTCTTCGATAAAACCCGTGCAATCCCATGTTTTCTTCAATATTCATCCGGTTGGCTCTGAAAACACAATAAACACAAAAACCACGCATAATTCCAAACAAATGATATTAAATACGCGTTTTGGTCTCGTTTTAGCCAGAATTAAGTGGTAAAAGGATGGGTGTTTTCACACCTATCATTTTTATATTAAATCCCCGGCAGCGGCACCATTTGATTGAGTCGTTTTCATACACCCGAAGGTTATCGTAGTTCCGGCGAAGTGTGAATGGAAATCTGCGTTTATGTCTAAAGTTTGATGCTCGAATAAAAGAGATTTGACTTTTATATTTAAAACTACTAATTTTAACGACTAAAAATTAAAATATATAAAAGCGATAAGAATGAAAATTAAACTACAATTATAAAGCAAGAGATATCTAAAATAATAATAATGACTATAAAGATGCTACTAAACAACTATAATCAAAACTATAGTAATCATGATAATAAAGCTAAACATCAACAAGGCAACAATAACAATAATATTAAAGCTAATGAAATGCAAATAAAAGAAAAATAGAATAGTACCCGTAACGAAGTATTGGAGATGAAAATTAACCACACGATTTATAAGTTTAGTCAATATTTAAACCTTAAACCAACAAAGGTCTAAACTTTAATTATCAACTAAAAATAATAAACCCGTAAGCTCCTTGCCAAAAATGATGGACCGATTCACCGAAATCAAAAGACATAAAACGTTAATGACAAATACGCTAAAGACATTTTAAAACTATCTAACTAATTTTGAAACACATTTTAGAAACTAATTCATATAACGTAATTTATTCTATTACTAATAAAGGACTTATGAAAACTAATTTAGTTAAAAGAAAACAAATCTATAGTAAACGTTGACAAGATTGTCAAGAAATGAAGTCAAAACCCATTGGCACTTCTTTAATATAACATCATACTAGTTAGTTGCTTAAATTGTTTCAATTTAACTAAGCTACTGACCCAACATTTATTTAACCAAATAAGCTAAATACTTGATCTAAAAACATCATTACTTAACATATCACAAATAAAATTACAATCAACCGTTAACATCAACTTTATTCCCATGTCCAAACTAAACCTACGAATTAAAAATATAACATAAAGCTAAGCTGCTGGTAAGAAAAAGAAAAATGAGGCGACAATACCGCCGCCACCAATACCAATAAAAAAACTCAGAATGTATCTAACCAATAAAAAAGGCAGGGACAATACAAATTGAGGATAAGGAATGTTTTATTTCCATCTATTGCTACTAAACGCAGAGGATTAAATAGTTGCCAAAAATGAAGATATGAAAAATAAAGGATAAGATCTATCTATATCTCACTACTAGAGTAATTAAAAGAAAAAAATAAAAAAAACAAATCCTATCTAAAACTACATCTAAAAAATAAACGCAGGGAGAAAAAAAGTTGCCAAAAATGAAGAATGTTTTGCTGCTTGCTTAAACTGTACGCAGCCCATGTATAAAAAAGAATAGATAATGAAAAAAATATATTGCTTCCAAAAGACGCCACCCTCTCTATCTTTCTATTGTTTGGGCTTGGTTTGCATTAGATGTCTTTGTTGGGCTGTGGTGGGCTGAAGTTGGGCCTGTGGGTTGTTTGATATATTAATGGGTCGGTTCGACCCATTTAAATGGTGTCGGGCCAACCCACTAAAATATGAAGGCACCGTCGGACTCGATTTTTCGTGCTCTTTCCATTTCTCGTGCCCGTTTTTGGTCTTTTTCTTCGTTTTTGCTCTTTTTCTTTATTATTCGTACCTACAATAATAAATAACACATATAAACGATAAATGCACTAAAAACACATTTTTGCTATTTATTATGCGGAAAAATGAAGGGAAATTCTCACTAAATGAATGAATAATTACGTGTCTAACACACCCCTACACTTAAACACGTTGCTTGCCCCCAAGCAACTATTATCACAAACGTTAAGTTTGAAAACAGTTAAAAACTACTTTATTCGAAATTGCTAAAATAAAATAAAAATAAAAATCCATAGTGACCCGCCATGCTCGACTTTTTATTCAAGGTATAAGGATCATAGAACGGGAAACACGCAAACTAGGTGTCTCCAGGGAATAAATAACGTCATCCTCTTTTTATTACTCCCAACTAAGCTAAAACTCATTGTGCAAACGTTTTGCCAAAATGCTAACACTACTTATACTAATAACCTATGTAAATATAACTTTCCACTCCTACAATTATAAAAGACTAGGCAAGTGTGTTCATTTTAAAAATTTTGATCGTTCAATCGACATTTTTTATGGTTGTTAATCATCTAAGTGGGGTATTAGACTCACCGAAAATGACGAGATTTAAGATTCAAAAATGGCCTTTCCCATGTAGCGGCTTTCTTCTCGGGACATCCCAACCTCATCGGTTAAGTGCCCGGGCTTTTGACATCCCACGGAGAATAGTACCAGGATTGGCGGGATTTTGAAATCAAAGATTTTGAAATCACCGCTAAGCTAATAAAAGACACTTATATAAAAAACAACGACGATAATTAGAGAATGAAGATTCAAAGGAGAGATCACTCCATGTAGCGACTTTCTTCTCAGCTTGTCCTTTAGCAAAGCTTAGGAGGCTAGGTTTTTACACCCTTGAGAATAGTATCGGAGCTCACGGGACCTTTGACTTCTACATTCTCAATTACCGTCTAAACTCTTATAAAAAATTGACGAATTCTAGTTCAACTTCGGATTTAAATTTGAGAAAAAGCAAGTTTCTCACAATTATAATTAAAGCAACAAAAACATAAAACTCTTATTCATATATATATATTTTTTCTTTTTCTTTTTTTTTCCTTCCTTTTTTTTCAAATATTTTTTTTTCCCTTTTTTTTCTTGCTTTTTTTTTCTTTTTTTTTCCAATTTTTTTATTTTTTATCTTTTTTTTCAACATATTTATTCACGCAACATTATTTCAAATTTAAGAACGTATGCTTTCACTCAAATTTAAATAAAAAGTTGAACTAGGACTCTATATCAAAATTGCATAAGAATTTATTTTTTACATAACAACACAATTTTTAACGTTCAAAGGCTTGGAAAAAACACACTTATTAAGTCTAGTTACAATCTAGGAGGAAAAGCCACAGGTTATTCATATAAGCTCTAAAGAGAACCAACTACTCCACGTATAGCATTTTTATTTGCACAATTCCTAAAAGCTTAGTCTAATAGTAAAGGGAGCAGCCAGATCAACACTCAGGCAGAGTCAGGATCCCTTTTGTTCTAGCCTACGAGACAAGTCAATCACGCACGGTCAAAAACGTTTTATTATTATTTAATAAAATAAAATAAACACAAACATACATTTGATCAAAATAGGATGCAAGAGGGCAAACAAGTAGGCATGAATATGATCAATATGATATAAACCCCCTACACTTAGAACCGAACATTAGCCTCAATGTTCAAAAGTGATAAGGTGTTACCCCTACACTTAAGAACACAAAAGGCTAATGCTAGAATTCCAAGTGTAAAAAGGAGAACACAATCAGATATGTATGGATAAAGATGAGAACTGAGTACTCCCCTGATATAGACATGAAGATCGATCGGAGACTGAATGAAGAAGATGATGGAAAACAGCAACATCAACCCTCTGAAAGTCTTCACGATCCAAGGGAACCCTGCACACAAAAACAAACACCAACAAGCACACATGGAGAGAAGCACGCCCCTACACTTATGTTAGAAAAAGATAAAAATGATAGATCATCGGGTTACCACTTAATTCCGCCTCCTTTTCGGACTTGGATCTATTTATCCTCATACCTTGTTAGGGTCTTTTCGGATAGACTTCTCCATGATCTTTATGGGAGTTGATTGCTTTTCATCGTGAGTCTTGATCCTTCATATTGACTTTGGGAATAATGCTTTTCACATCACTTTGGATCTTTAGCAATAAGATTGAATCCTCATGCCTTGTTAGGGCCTTTTCGGACTCGCCAATCTTCGCGCCCCGCTTCATAAGTTATGCCTTGGCTCTTGATAAGATCAAAGAATGTGAACGTCTTGAAATTGAGCTTTCGAAACGTAAAGATAATGTTGATAAAAAGGATTTTGAGTTACTTCAACACAAAACTGATTTCCTTAAAAAACATTGTCATTCTCTCGAACTTGCTTTGCAAAAAGACGTTGGTAGTTTTCCACATGATAATAAATTGCAAGAAAAACTTTCCCAAACGTTTCGAGAAATGAATGAACATAATTTGGAAATTAAAGGGTTGAAAGCTCAGTTACAAGACAGGGACAGAGCGATAGCAGAGTTGCAGAAACTCGTTGCTAAAATGGGTGGGAAAGTCGTGGAACCTAGCATTAAGCAACCTGTTGTTAGACAACCTAATGCCTCTAAAGTGAATAGATCCTCTATCTTGGGAAAACCATCTGCTTTATCAAATTCCTCGTTTGCAAAACCTGTGTTTGCCCCCAAGATGGATGGAAAGGAAAGGTTACCACAGAATCAACCCATAAGGAATACTATAGCACTAAGTGTTAAGCACAATAATGTGATTAAACCATGGATGTATAAAATGCCCACTAAGCTCACAAACAAAGTTACTCAATCGCCTCAGACTTCTAGAAACACTAATATTCGTGTGTCTTCTACTACAGGAATAGTTTCCACTACTAGTGTTAGCCGGCCTCAGCTTAAGCGCACTCAAGTGAATGATAAGGTCTGGAAACACAAGAATCAAGGGAAGATGAAGGAAGTAGAAGAACACCCTAAGAATTTGAATGTTTTTAAGAATAAAAAGTCTGTAATCGCATGTACTGACGATTTGAATGCAGTGAATGTGAAATTTGTTTGTGTCAAATGTGGAAAGTGTGCTAATGTTAATCATTCTATGTGTGCTATGAATAAAGTCAAAGGCGTAGATACTAGAACTAAGAAGCAAGTTGCAATGCCTATTAGAGCTAGTAAACCCAAACGCAAAGTGAACCATTATGGTGCAACTCCCACTAAGAAAATTAATGCATCAGACTCCACCACTAAGAACCCTAGAAGCAGAATTAAGGAATTATATGAGTCTGATAGTAAGTCTTGGAAATGGTGGTTTGCTAATCAATGTCCTCGAGGATATAAATGGATGCCCAAAGCTAGGACAGAAAATGTGAAAACGAGTGTTAGTATGCCTTTAAATGATAAGGACACTAATGATTCTACTATCACAACTACTATGGTATCCAATTTAGCAAATGCTCCATCGTGTTCTAACTCTTCTGCAGATAATACAAATAATTCTCTTCATACTGGACTCCGGATGCACGAAGCACATGACGGGGAATCTCAAGCTTCTAATTAAATTCGTGGAGAAGTTCCTGGGTACGGTCCGATTCGGAAATGATCAATTTGCACCGATCCTAGGATATGGAGATTTGGTTAAGGGGAATATCACGATTAATAGGGTATACTACGTCGAAGGGCTCAATCACACTCTTTTCTCGGTTGGTCAATTCTGTGATGCGGATTTGGAGGTTGCTTTGAGAAAGAAGACATGTTTTGTTCGTGATTATGATGGGAATGATTTACTTACCGGTACATGGGGTACTGATCTTTACACAATTTCACTTCAAGACACAACTTCATCAACTTCAATTTGCTTCATGGCTAAAGCTTCATCGACTCAGGCATGGTTATGGCATCAACGTCTTTCTCATCTCAACTTTGATACCATCAACCTGCTTTCCAAGAAAGATATTGTGAGAGGCCTTCCAAGTTTGAATTTCATCAAAGATCATCTTTGTTCCTCTTGTGAACTTTGTAAAGCTAAACGAAGTAGCTTCAAAACAAAGACCATACCAAGCTCTAAAGGACAGTTAGATCTTCTTCACATGGATCTGTGTGGTCCCATACGTGTTCATAGTATCAATGGAAAGAAATATATTTGGGTAATTGTCAATGATTACTCAAGGTACACATGAACTCACTTCTTGAGGTCCAAGGATGAAACACCCGAAGTTCTCATCAGCTTTCTGAAACTGATACAACGTGGTCTTCAAGCTCAAGTCAAAGTGGTTCGTACTGACAGAGGTACAGAATTTTTGAATTCAAAACTGAGAAACTATTTTGAAGCCGAAGGAATTGAACAAGAAACATCTATTGCTCGAACACCCGAACAAAATGGCGTTGTTGAAAGACGAAACCGTACTTTAGTTGAGGCTGCTCGAACATTATTATCCGCTTCAAAACTTTCACTATACTTTTGGGCCGAAGCCCTGTCAACCGCATGCTACACACAAAACCGTTCCTTAATTATCCCAAGACACAAAAAGACACCATATCACATAATTCATGATCGAAAACCTTCACTCAAACACCTTCATATTTTTGGATGTGCTTGTTACATTATTCGAGATGGTGATAATTTGGATAAGCTAAAAGAGAAAGGTGATGCATGTATTCTTGTGGGATATGCAACTCAGTCTAAGGGATACAGAGTGTACAACAAGAGAACAGAATTGATAGTCGAGACTATTCATATCAGATTTGATGAATTGCAAGAAATGGCACTTGAACAAAACAGTTTAAGTCCCGATCCACAACGACAACGACTTCCGTTCACAACCGCACGGAACTCGGAACTCAAGACCACAGCAATGAACCGTCAAGTTCAACGCTGGTTCCTATAAATGTTCCTAGAGCTGATATGACAGTCGACACGACAATTGAAGAGTTGGAAATGTTATATGGACCAATGTATGATGAATATTTCACGGGGGAGAAACAAGTTGTATCGAAGTCTTCCGCTGTCACTCATGATAAGAATGATGATACCGATCATCGTCAACAACCGGATACAACTTCATCTACTTCAACACGGGTTGCTGCAGATTTACCTCCTCAGAATATCACATCCACAATCGCTCCTACAACATCCACAACTACTGTCATTGCTCTAGAGAACACAAATCAAGCAGACGATGCATTATCTGACGAAGACGAATTTATCAACCCATTCGGTACACCGGTACACGAAACTGGAGAGTCTTCTACTCGCCATGTTGATCCGTCAAATATGCATACGTTCTACCAACGACATCCTTCAACACATCATTGGACCCGAGATCATCCTTTGGTTCACGTAATTGGAAACCCTTCACAGCATGTTCGTACAAGACGACAACTCGCAACCGATGGCGATGTTTGTATGTTCGCACTCGCAGTGAGTACAACTGAACCGAAAAACATCAAAGAAGCCATGGCTGATCATGCTTGGATCGAATCGATGACGGATGAACTTCAACAATTTGAAAGACTTAAAGTCTGAGAACTTGTTGACAGACCATACGATGTGATTCCACTGAATCTTCGTTGGATCTGAAAAAACAAGATGGTGAAGAGAATACGATCATCAAGAACAAAGCTAGGCTAGTGGCTAAGGGGTATGGCCAGAAAGAGGGAATTGATTTCGAAGAATCATTTGCACCAGTTGCTCGTATGGAAGCGGTCAGGATTTTCCTTGCTTATGTTGCACATAAGGGATTCACTGTCTATCAAATGGACGTAAAGACAACATTTCTTAACGGTCCTTTGAAGGAAGAAGTCTATGTCACGCAGCCGGAAGGATTCGTCAATTCTCATTATCCTGACAAGGTGTATCGTCTCCACAAAGCACTATATGCACTAAAGCAAGCTCCAAGGGCGTGGTACGACGAGCTCTCGAAATCTCTGGTATCCAAAGGTTTCTCAAAAGGTTCAATTGATCTAACTCTGTTCACTTATAAATATGGGGATGACATTTTGCTTGTGCAAATTTATGTTGATGACATTATTTTCGGGTCTACAAACCTAAAACTTTCAAAATGGTTTAAAAAGTAATGCACAGCAAATTTGAAATGTCAATGATGGGCGAACTAAAATTCTTTCTAGGAATTCAAGTTCACCAATCCCCAAGTGGTATATTTATAAACCAAGCTAAGTATTGTCAAGAGATAATAAAAAAGCATGGTATGACTTCATGTGACCCCGTTAGGACACCATTATCAACCACATCGCTAGATGCTTACTTGGAGGGAAATGTCATCAATCAAACGAGATATCGTTCCAAGATCGGTTCCCTCATGTACTTGACAGCAAGCAGACCTGATATTTCACATGCTACGTGTTATTGTGCACGATATCAAGCACGACCCACTGAAAAGCACCTCAAGGAGGTTAAACGGATCTTTCGGTACCAAAAGAATACCATTCATTTGGGACTCTGGTATCCGAGGGAAACCGGTTTCTTTCTAACGGCCTATTCAGATTCTGATCATGCGGGTGTCTTGATACACGAAAAAGTACTTCTGGTGGTGCACAATTTCTAGGTCAAGGTAAGCTTGTGGGATGGTCTTCCAAGAAGCAGGATTGCACGTCACTTTCATCAGCCGAAGCGGAGTATGTGTCTCTATCTGCGTGTTGTGCTCAAGTTCTTTGGATGAGAACACAACTCACAGATTATGGCTTTCACTTTGATAAAGTACCTATGTACTGTGACTCAAAGTCCGCCATAGCCATCTCCTGCAATCCGTTACAGCATTCCCACACGAAGCACATTGATGTCAGATATCACTTCATTAAGGAACAAGTTGAAAAGGGTATTGTTGAATTATACTTTGTTGGAACTGATTACCAATTAGCTGACTTGTTTACAAAAGCTCTTTCGAAAGAAAGGTTTGCGTATCTAGTTAGGCAAATTGGTATGAGATGTTTGACTCCAGCAGAACTGGAGGTTCTGGCAAAGAAGCCTGCTTGATTCATCTTTCAAACATCTACTTGTAAATATTAATGAAAAAGCCAAATACAAAATTAAAAAATCTTTGATAATCCAAAAATATTCTTCTCGACATGTCTTTCAGTATCGATAATATGGACATACCTAGAAATGTCGCTCAATAACGACACGGGTGTGTACATAAAGCTCGAATGAAAGTTGTAAATATTTTTCAAAACATGTCATTTCTATCTTTTTAAAAGAAATTGTCTTTTTTGGACAATATTTCCAACAACGGATAGAGCAATTTATCTTGGGTTGAGCTTGTCACAAAACATTCAACGTTTTGAGCTCAACACAATGGCTTGTAATCACTTTCAGATTGCAACCCGGCTCTAAATTCACGGGGGAGTGTACGCTTTTGTACTCTTACCCTTAGCAAAAAAAGTTAAATCTTCTTACACTTGAGTGGATTCGTCAAGACATTCAAAGTCTATGAACTCAAGTTTATGCTTTAGAAAAACCTTTTCGTCAAAAAGAATTGATTTTTCAAAAAGCGTTGAACACAATTGAAGGTCTACGAAATCATTGGCCTATTCTATGTGATGGATTTGATGGATTAAGATGGTTGATTGATTGATAAATAAAGAAGAAGATGAAGGAATGAAATGAGGGATTAGAGAGAGAAAGGAGAGAAGGGAGAAAGTTAGAGAGAGAAAGTGAAAATGGAATAATGATTAAGTGAAATGACAATCAACGACCCCTCCTAACATGTTAGGAGGGGATATATATAGCCCACCCTACATGTGGGCTATATGGACTATACATAAAGTAAATGGATCACGAGCCCATTACATAATTATCGTTGGAGCGACCGATCCTTCATAAATACGTAAAACGTATTTCCAACAATCTCCCCCTAAGGGAGGTCGCTCCAAGAAACAAAGTTCTAAATAGTCTATAACTCGTGATCTATGCTAACTAAGATGTGACCGAGACTTTATTGGGAAAAACGTATTTCCAACAATAATCTCCCCCTAAGGGAGGTCACATCTTTTTACAAAATCTTAAACCTAGCATCTATGCTTGAGTCTTCGATCTTGTTCTTGTGAATATGCTTGATGTGATCTTTGACTTTAGTCTTGAGCATGTTTCCTTGCCTTGACCTTGTGCATTCTTCACTTGTGATATTTGCCTCTTTGTGACTTCATGTTCCACATACTTATACTTTTAAATTCTTGAAAGCTTCAGAGTTTGATACAACGGAAGACTTGACCTTCAGGCTTTCTTGAATTTGTTGAAGTACTATTTTGTATGTAGTATAAGCATGTGGTGACGACTTCTTCTGGTTTGTACACCGCAATGCCACCTTCTTGTTACGCTGCATAAGACAGTTAGCAACAAAACAATATACACGGATGAAATGGCCTTGAACATTTCATTCTAATTCGGTAGCATTTTACCTCCGGTCGGTGAAGACCGTTGGACGATATTAAATATCGTACTTGTGGCAGGTAGTTTTAATAAAGAACCTCCTTGACAAGATTTCGCGGGTAAACCCGTTCTCTTTACTCGACCGTCCAAAGCAGACTGCGAACGTAAAGAGTGAATCATTTGGATAATATTATCCGCATGATTTGAAGCCGTCAATTCATGTTCCTGGAACAAGTGAAGTTCAATTAAGAACCGCACCATCGTTGCTTTCCAGTTGTCACTAGCTTGATTCATATAGAATCTTGCAAGTTACCTACCAAGTGCTGTTTGATGTTAACACTAGAAGGATTTCCATTCGTCACTGTAAATACTTAATAGTATTACTCTGAATGTTCTGGCAAGATCATTAAGATATTGCGTAGAGGCCTGGAACGTGTTTAAATTCATTTAAGAATTAAACCACTGTTGCTTTCCAGTTATCACAAGTTTGATTCATAAAGAATCGCACAAGTCACCTACCATGAGCTTTTTGATATTCGCTCAAGAAGGATTTCCATCTTCATTGTAAATACTTTCGTATTACTTGGATGTTCAGGCAAGATCATGAAGATTTTGCGTAGGACTCTTAAGATCTTTCTTACTTTTCACAGTGTGTGAAAAAGCAAGGAAATATGAAAGCGTGTCCTAATGAGATATTTGATGATCTCAAAATGACTCTAGACTCGATCGTGCATTTTGGATTTTTAGTGATCGGAGGCTGGAGAGGAGTGCCACCTTTTCAATATCAGTCTATTCGGAGTGAATAAACCAATAGATAACGTGTTGATCTCCGTGTGATTAAAACAAATACCTTTTGAAAGATATTTGAGTTAGCTGGGAAGGGTTGTGCATTGCATCACTGGGTCCATGACGTCTTTCTTCAATATCGAGAATCATTAGCAAAAATGACCTCAATAGCATATGTATTGACCCGGTTTCTGCCTAAAGTTGTAAGGAGGGCTTCTTTCTTTACACCCTTTATCTTTACATTTCTTTTTCATTCTTCAACCCCTTCAATGCTTACCAATACGTCATCACTAGCACCTTGTTGTGATTGTTCCAGTGCTAACTTAAGTACTTGGTCGGCATTCAGCTACGTTCACAATCTTTCTCCATCTTTCCTAAGGACTACTATTTCTAGCTATGGAATGTCCTTGGGAAGATTCCTCCGGTTCTAGAGAAATCATTGGACTTTAACCTATCCTACCATCCTTATGTCACCACAATCTTCACCGTCGTGAATAGAGATGTTTTGGGTAAGTGTATGTCACCATGAAATCCATTTTGAAGTGCAAATCCATTTTGCTCCCCCTTAACATATGCTACGATATCCGAAAACATTTTGCACATGTCGGGATGAGCTATCACGTTAAGTCAAACCATTTATGATTGATCATATCCCATATTAAATCACATTTTCTCCCCCATATTAAAAATATTAACCCAATCGATGTTTTTAATATCAATTGATTTAATAGTATTTTAAGAAAATTTGGGAAGAAAAATGCAAGTCCAATTATCTTCATGAATTACACAAGCTCCCCCTCAAATTAATGAGGGTGTGCTGAAACGTAAATTAAATACCTTTTAAACACAAGTGTAATGTATTTATCACGTGCAAAGATCATATATGATAATGAATTCACAAGATTAACAAGTTACGAGGTAGGACCTGAATGATGGAGAACATCATATGAAAGATTCACATGGTTCTTGTTCACGAATGTTGGTCACCTCGTCACGTCCCCGAGAAAATTAATTCCCGTTGTTGAGTCAAAGCTTTCCGGTGAAATGCTTGACTTGATTATGAAAAGCGGGTTGCTATCTGAAATAATAACAAACCAATTTTGAGCATGTTTTAAAAGTTTGAACTTCTGCTCGAACTTTATTTACAACCCCGTGTCATTATTGAATGACATTTCTAGGTTCGTAAATATTATCGATTCCAGAAGACATGCTCTTTTTTTATCAAAACATTTTTGAACACACAATTTTGAAAGATTTAGAAAAACCTTTTGAAAAATTCTTGAAAAATTGTGTTCACAGTTTTGAAAACCAATTACTTGAGCTTAAGATTTGGAATATCTTAGGAAGCTCAAGTCCGAGAAGTTGTAAACTTCTCGTTGTTAAGGATAAGTTTATCATCGGCGATAAACTTTCATTTTATCTGAAGAACGAGTCCTAAGCTGACATTTACTTAGAAGTCGTGTTCATGAGCTTGAAAATTTTGACTGTTTTAACGGAAAGCTCATGACCGAGAAAGGTTAATTTCTCGTTACGAGGAAAAGTTCTCTTAGTTAAAAGATACACTTTCCTTTATGAGCTTAAAACTTCGAATGTTTTAAGACAAGCTCATGACCGAGAAAGGTGAATTTCTCGTTAAGAGGATAAGTTATCTTAAACGATAAGCTTTCCTTTATTTTAAGTTCGAGTTACAGTCTTACATTTAACTGTAAGTCATTGTGCATGAGCTTAAAAACTTCGAATGTTTTTTGATATAAGCTCATGCCCGAGAAAACTTAATTTCTCGTTGTTAGGATAGGTTTATCATCGGCGATAAACTTTCCTTTCTTTGAGGATCGAGTTACAGTCTGTTATGTGACTGTAAGTCCTTGTGCATGAGCTTAAAAACTTCGAATGTTTTTTGATATAAGCTCATGCCCGAGAAAACTTAATTTCTCGTTGTTAGGATAGGTTCATCATCGGCGATAAACTTTCCTTTCTTTGAGGATCGAGTTACAGTCTGTTATGTGACTGTAATTCCTTGTAAGCTTTAACCATGAATCCCCTGAGATACTAGTTTCTCTGATATCTGCTTCTTCAGCAACCAAACTCTGAGAGTGTCCTTAGTTGAACAGTATACAACGATTGGACTGCTTCGTTCTTTTGGAACATCAACTTTGGTACCTGCATTCTCATTAGGAGTTTGTATACTTTTGCATGGATTAGCAATATCTATTTTAGAAGCACGTAGGGGTTCACGGTTTTCTGTTCTTGTGTCAGAGGTGGCCTGAAGGGATGATTCACTTGTCTTAGTTGGCAAACGTTTCCTTTTATAGAAAATCTTAAGTTCAGGCTTAAGTGATGTATCATCCTTTGCAATTTCCTCCCTAGTAGTCTTCGTAGAATCAGAGACTATCCTAGTTAAAGGGCACTCGTTTCCTACAAGAGTGAAAGTTCTACCAGTGGGGCGCCACATTTTGCCAACGGGTTTGATTTTTGCAACCCACTGGGATTTAAGTCTAGCACGGGAGTTCACCTCATTAAGGAATTTTTTGATACAGGAGTCATGATTTGCCGTAAAGACACATTTTCTACATGTTTTACAAGTAGCATATTTAATGTCCGAGTAATTCCTAGATGATTGATCGACGCTCCTAGGAGATGACATGCTACGGTTAGCAATGTTGGGTAATCTAGAAGGCATGTGACTAGGATTGACATTGCTATCTCTTACATGTGTCTTTTGCATAACTTCCCTTAGACCAGATTTATGGCCAACGTCATTTGAACTAGTTCTAGACGTGGTCTTGGTATTTTTAGGGAAACTAGAGGCAATCATATGATTTGGTCTTGCTAAAGCTGGAGTGATCACATAGGGCCTAGTTGTTGGAGTGTCTGGTCTAGAAAGATGAACCAAATCAACTTGGGAGGCAAACCGCGGTCTCGAGGATTGTGGTCGCTCGGATCTAAAAGCAGTAGGTTGTCTGACAATCGGTTGTCTGACGAACTGATTTGTAGGCGGTTTCCCCAAGATTGATGGTTTTTCAAGCTTAGTGTCCACACTAGGTCCTTTACTTTTCCTTAACTCGTTTTTCAACGCAGCTATAGCAAAAACCTTTTCCTGTACTTGGGCCTTTAAAGTCTCATTCTCTTTGAGCAAGTTATCTTGGGATGCCAACTTAGATTCAAGCAGTTGAATTTGTTTCAAAAAATTATCCTTTTCAGCTTTAGAATCTAGAACAGTTTGATCCAATTTTCTTTCAAGAACAACGTTTGACTTTTCAAGTTTTTCAAAGTATGTTTCAAATTTATCCGTTTTCTTAGAAAATTCAAGTTTGGCATCCTCAAGATCTTTTGATTGCCGATCTACTATCGTTTCGAGCTCTTTAATCTTGGAATCAGAAGCAATCAATGAAGGAGTTATAGGATAATTATCATGATGTTTAGCATTCTGAACAATCTCTCCCCCATTATGACTTACATCGGATGAATCAGAAGTGGTATTGCTATCACTCTTTTCCATCCCATGTTTGTCATAATTAGGTCCAGAATGCTCAATATGCGGCATATCATCAGCATATACATCATAAACAACGTTACATTGTACCATGTTTGCCGGCTATTCGTCATAAACGGGTACGGTGTCAGCAAAAGAGATCTCGTGAACAGTTCCTGACGTGCCACTGGTATCATGTTGTCCTCCTGATTCCGTGCTCTTGGCATTGATAGGCTCCAAGTTTTCAACCGTATGACCAGTTTCCTTTTGCATCGAAGAGTCTTGCACTCCATTATCATACCCTTGCTGAAGTCGAGATCTTTCATAAATCGAAGACGAGACTGAGGTCATGAGTTTCAGAATTGTATCACGGAAGACTCGAAGCTCGGTATGTGTATCTCGAAGAAATGATTGACAAATCATTGAACTTTCAGACTTGATGATATTGAATTGGAGGAAAGGCGTGAGTTGTGTCACAAGAGCCTTATATGCAAGAGCCGATGCAGAGTGATTAAAGTTGCCACGGTTGAGTTGCTCGGCGAGTTCGGTCAAAGTGGTGAAAATTGAGTCGATGAATATATGACGATCTTGTCCAAAGATTGTCACAAATTCGCTCCCTCTTGAAGTGTTGAAGCAATTGAAATGAATTTATACCACTTTCTCTAGCTTTGTTTTGCATTCGATGCAAGTCTGCCTCTTGAAGTGTTGAATTTAACGATTCCATTGAAAATCGAGGAAAAATGATTCGGATGTTGTTGTTGTTGGGTTTTTACAATTCGATTCGGCTCAAAAGATGTTGTCGGCTCAGATGATGAAAAATTAAACCCGATCAAAAATTCGTAGTCACTAAAAATGAAGTCCGTCACTTTTGTCTTTCAAATCCGGCCACAAAAATGATTAACCCGACAACTATATTTTTCACAAATATATTTGAGATATCCTTAAAATAAAGAAAAAATAAAAAATAAAATAAAATAAAATAAAATCTGAAAGTTTGTTTCACGAATTTAAAAAAAAATCGGAGATATATTTGAAAGTATATTTGACAAATATATTTGAGATATTCCTAAAAATAAAGAAAAATAAAAAATAAAATACTAAGTAAAAACGTGACAACTAAGACTTTGTTATCTCCGTCAATTGAACTCCTCTTTCCACGTGTGATACACTCACCAACACAAACTTATAATTCTCGGTTTCTCCGTCCCACTCAATCAAAAAATTTATACCTGTAAATCTCTCTCTCCTCACTTAACTTCAATCTATCTCTCAAATATCTCTCAAAAACAAATCTAACACATCAAATACTCCGTCCCTCTCTCTCCTCACCATGAAACAGCCCCCAAAACTCTTTGAGATCTCCGTCCCCTGTTACTTCACTTCCCAGAGCACCCAATTAATCTAAACCTAATTAATCTAACCACCAATCTCACAATCTTTCTTAAAAAATCAACACCCGATGCGAAGATGTTGGCTTCAAGATCCTAAAATGGGGTATCGGGTAGGTGTGTCCTTTTTAATGTTTTTCGAGTCTGTCTTCTTCATCTGTAGTGTCCTTCTGTGTCGAGGGTTTGTGTCGAGAGGTTGTGTCGATCGAGGATGTTGTTTCTGGTGACTGAGATCTTTGTATTTTGTGTCTGGGTGTTGTGCGGTTAGGGTGAGAGTCGAGGATGGGTCGAGGGTCTTTGATTAGGTTTAGGGAGAGTGAGTGACTGTGTCGAGAGTTTGTGGAGTCTGTCTCGAGGGTGTTTGTTTTGAGGGTGTGTGTTTGAGTCTGCGAGGTGAGGGTTTAGGTGCGAGAGTTGAGAGTTTGTTGAGAGTTGAGAGTCGTGGTGAGAGAGGTGCGAGGGTGTGTACTGGGTCGAAAATGGGTTTAGGTGTGATGTTGTGAGATCGAGTCAGTTTAAAAAAAATAGAGTGTGTCAGTGTGGTTCGAGAGGTGAGAGGGGTGTGAGAGATGTGACGAGGGAGGGTGTTGGGGATTGAGGGTGTTGCGAGGGTGTGAGTCTGGAGGGGGTGTGAGACGAGGGTCTGGGAATGAGTCGAGAGAGGGAGTCGAGGGAGTCGAGAGTGTTGGTTGTTGAGAGGGTTTTCGAGGGTGGGAAACTTTTGATTTTGGTTTGTGTTTTGGTGAGTCTGTGAGTTGGGTGAGGGAAAGAAAAGTCGAAAATTAGACTGTTATGTTTGAAATGGTTGCTTCGTTCGGAAGAGTTCCGAATCGGAACTTGTTTCGTTCGGAACTTGTTCGTTCGGAACTTGTTCGTTCGGAACTTGTTTCGTTCGGAACTTGTTTCGTTCGGAACTTGTTTCGTTCGGAACTTGTTTCGTTCGGAACTTGTTTCGTTCGGAACTTGTTTCGTTCGGAACTTGTTTCGTTCGGAACTTGTTTCGTTCGGAACTTGTTTCGTTCGGAACTTGTTTCGTTCGGAACTTGTTTCGTTCGGAACTTTGTGAGCACCCGAAAATTTTTTCACCCGGAACTTGTGAATTTGACCCGGAACTTTTGAGATTGATACGGAACTTTTGAGTTTGAAACGGAACTTTTGTATCAGTATTGTTGGACAAATTTGGACAGTTATGACAGTTGACCAAAAATTAAGAAAAATCCAAAAATAAATAAAAATAAAAAAAAACTGATAAACGAAAAACAGATAACTGATTAAAAATGATTAAAAGGATGAATGTGATTAAAAAACTGATTAAAATAATAACTGATAGAACGAGATAACTGATAATAGATAGACTAAAATCAATAATAAAAAAATTAAAGTGGTAAAATTGATTAAAAAAATAATAAAAAAAAGGACAAAATTAAAAGTTCAATTTAAGAAATTCAAACAAAAAAAGGCAATCAAAATAGAAAGGATTTAATCAAAAAAATACAAAATTAAAAAGGGAAAAACACCAACTTTTATAAAAAACACCAACTTTTTAAGATTTGATAATGAAAATTTTGATTTTTATATAAAAATTTGTGATTTTTATCTAAAAAGGTAAGTAAATCTAAAGATTTGACATGATTTAACACATAAAAACACAAACTTTTTATAAAAAATACAAACTTTTTAAAATTTAAGCATGATTAAATCAAAACCCACCAAAATCAAAAA
The DNA here is from genome assembly GCA_025667525.1 of Glebionis coronaria. Classification (NCBI taxonomy): domain Eukaryota; kingdom Viridiplantae; phylum Streptophyta; class Magnoliopsida; order Asterales; family Asteraceae; genus Glebionis; species Glebionis coronaria. Next base: position 170,731,471 of record CM046877.1, on the reverse strand, counting down.
GAAAATAAAAGCTAGAATAAACCAATCAAACCTTGGCTCTGATACCAATTGAAGGTCTACGAAATCATTGGCCTATTCTATGTGATTGATTTGATGGATTAAGATGGTTGATTGATTGATAAATAAAGAAGAAGATGAAGGAATGAAATGAGGGATTAGAGAGAGAAAGGAGAGAAGGGAGAAAGTTAGAGAGAGAAAGTGAAAATGGAATAATGATTAAGTGAAATGACAATCAACAACCCCTCCTAACATGCTAGGAGGGGATATATATAGCCCACCCTACATGTGGGCTATATGGACTATACATAAAGTAAATGGATCACGAGCCCATTACATAATTATCGTTGGAGCGACCGATCCTTCATAAATACGTAAAACGTATTTCCAACAACAATTTTTTCAAGAATTTCTCAATAATATTCAAAATCTTTCAAAAATTATGTGTTCAACAACTCCTATCCTCAAAAGTTTAATGTGGATCAAATCCTCGTAATGACAATTCCATTGGATCAATTTTTGAGGGGGAGCTTTCCAAAATTCATGCTAAGTTTGACACATCTTTCTTCCGTAGATTTTCAAGACTATTTTTCAAATTATATTTTAATCAAATTTGGTATCTCTAATATCAAAAGATTTAATATATTAGAGATAGGGGGAGAAAATATGATTAAAATGTGATCTTATATAAGACTCAAGCACTTTAACTCTTACCTACATGTGCGAAACACTTTCGATTAACGATGCACATGTGAAGGGGGAGCATTCCTGAAACGACAAAACTAGCAAGGTGTTAAATGTTTTTCAAACACTTTGTTAGAATTTAAAGTGGTTTTCATGGTTACGATCAAATACCCACAACATCTTTAATTCACGACGTTATTGGTGTTAAAAGGGTGGTTAGGTTTAAGTCCTATGATCCAACCAGAACCGGAGGGATCTTCCCAGGGACAATCCAATAGATTATTAGAAGTCCTTAGGAAAGATGGAGTAGAATGTGAACGAAGCAAAATGCCGACTAAATACTGATGATAGCACTGGAACAATCACAACAAGGTGCTATTAATGATGTCTTGGTAAGCATTGAAGGGGTTGAAGAATGAAAAGGAAATGTAAGGATAAAGGGTATAAAGAAAGAAGCCCTCCATACAACTTAGGCAGAAACCGGGTCAACACATCATGAAGACAACTCATCATGGACCCAGTGATGTGAAGCACAACCCTTTCCTAGCTACTCAGGCTTCTCTCAAAAGAAGTTTGTTTTATTGTCACGGAGATCAACACGACTTCTATTGACTTTCTCACTCCGAGATAGTTGATATTGAATAGGTGACATCTGCTCCAGCCTCCAACCACTAAAAGTGCACAAATCGAGTCTAGAGCCAAGAGATCAATCAAATCTCGTTAGGACACACAGATGAAGATCAAGAGAGTCCTACGCTATATCCTTGTGATATTGCTAGAACATTGAGAGTGATACTACTTAGTATTCACAATGATGAGTGGAAATCCTTCCAGTGTTAACATCAAACAACACTCCGGTAGGTCATATGCAAGATTCTTTATGAATTGAACATGTGTAAAACTAAAAAGCAACAGTGGTTTGATTCTGAATTGATTCAAACTCGTTTCAGGTTTCTACGCATTATCTTTATGGTCTTGCCAGAACATTCAGAGTAATATTTATTAATATTCACAGTGACGAATGGAAATCCTTCTAGCGTCAACATCAAACAGCGCTACGGTAGCTGACTTGTGAGATTCTTATGAATCAAACTTGTGTCAACTGGAAAGCAACAATGGTAAGATTCTTAATGAATCAAACTTGTTCCAGGAATTTGAATTGACGACTTTAATCAAGCGGATATTTATCCAATTGATTCACTCTTTATGTTCGCAGTCTTGCTTTGAGACGGTCGAGTAAAGAGAACGGCTAGTACAGCCGCGAAACCCTGTCAATGAGATTCTTAATTGAATCTACCTAATCACAGGTACGGTATTTAATATCGTATAACGGTCTTCACCGACCGGAGGTAAAACGCTACCGATTTAGGACGAATGTCAAAGCCATTCAGTCCGTGTCTATGTTTTGTCTCTAAAAGGTGGCGTCACGGTGTACTCAGCAAAGTCAAAGATTCAAAAACCACATATTCATGCCCAAAGACTTATTCAACAATTAATAGTGTGAGCATGTGGATGAAGACACAAGATCGCGAGATGGTAAAGACAAGTCAAGAATGATTTGAAGATCTCAAGATAAAAGACTAAGTCGAAAGACAATGACAAAGGCTCAAAGATCACAGCATGAAGGAACAAAACTAATGTTACACGTTCAAGACTCATTTATGACGAGATTCGTAATCTCCATTGATCTCCAAATATCAAAAGGGTATGACCTCACATTGGGGGAGATTGTTGGCCTCAAAATATTGAGTCAAACAAGAATGTTCGGTCATAGGTTTATATTGTAATATTTACTAGAATGGTGTAATATATAGTTAAATAGTCGTGGTTCACGGGCTTGGATTTAAACTATTTAAAGTCCAAAAGACAAGTCCGGCCCAATATATAGCCCATTAAAGCCCGCATGTGGGTGGACTATATATACTATCCTCCTAGCATGTTAGGAGGGTTGGTTGTTCATTATTCTCTTACTTCTCAATCTAATATCACCAAGTTAATCATCTCTTCTCTCTACTTTCTCTCTCTAAAATTCATCTTCTTCATCTATTTTCTTTCTTAAATTCGTGTTATATCATCTAAATACATGGGACAACATATGTTGACCGAGAAATGGTCAAGGATGCACCCCGATGTTCAAAAGTTTCACGCTATCTTCAAAGGTCTTAACAAGAAAAGCGGTCAAAACGAAGATGACGTGATTCATGCTGCAAAACTTGAATTTTAGGCTTGTAACAGGGGGAGAAAATTTACGTTTGACCATGTGTGGAGGGTGCTTAAAAACTACTCAAAATGGGACGCACCCGAGGGTCTAGACGAAAATGATCATACCTCCGTATTCGGTCCAGATCCTCGAGCTGGACCAGCCGGCAAACAGAGACCTGCCAAGAAGACTCGATCAGAAACAACTGGCAGCAGCACGGGTAGTGGTTCGAACACTTCGAAGGGATAAATAAACGAGGCTTTACTCCTCAAAATACATGCCGGTAGAGACATGTACCACTCGAGGAAAGCTAGAGCCGAAGCTGAGAAAGCTAAAGCCAATGCCGAGAAAGCTAAAGCCGATGCTGAATTGGAGTTTAAAGAGATGGAGTTTCTCTCGATCAGAACCGACAATTTGCCTGAACCGAACAAGTCGATTATCGAAAGAAAACAGGCAAACATCGCGGCGAAATATGCAGTCGATGATTAGGATGTTTTTTTCTGCGTATTTGTATTTTTTTCCGTATTGTTTTTTTTTTAAGTATTTGTTTTTTTATTTAAGTATTTGTAATTTTTATTTTTATGAAATGAATTTTTAGTTTGTGTGAAAAATGAAAAAAGAAATAAAATGGTGAATGGTGGGACCCAAGTGAAGAGGAGAGAGACTAGTTGTGAGTGAGGGAGTGTTTAGTTGGTTTTTGTTTTGGTTAGTTGGTGTGATGTGTCGCTGAGGTATCACAAGTGAAGAGGTAAAACCTCTTCGTGACACCTTTTGCTCTAAAAGAAAATTTTAGTCAAAATACACTATCATAATACAAATTCCATGTGGAATAGCCCACATTTTTTAAAAAGCACGACAATTATAATATATACGATTTAAAAAACGAAACAACAATGTCTAACTCAATTTCCAAAAAAAAACCGACCCAAAAAAAGATGACCCAAATAAGCCGAACTGGTAAAAAAAATTTGAGCAACTCTTTCTAAAAAAATGTGCATACCTTAATATGAAATTCTGGATCCACCACTGCATACATGTCACATAAACCAACACATCACTACTTCAAAGCTTCACCCTTACTTTTCTGCCATTCCCAAAACCAAATACGATATGTAAACAAGCTAGAAACATAGATCTCACCAACCATAATCTTATTTTCCATATCAATCACTATCTCTTTAGTTTAAGTTAAACAAAAAAAAACTAACAAATAAAGATTCAACAATTGATCCTCATTCATCCATCGAAACCCATCCTCATCAGGCCAACTTCCAAGAAATTGAAAGTCCAAATAGATCGATCTCAACTACACATCGATCTTGTTCAAAATAATCTGATTTTGGATCTCTTTTGATGTTCAAAATAATCTGATTTTGGATCTTTTTTTATGTTCAAAATAATCGGATTTTGGATCTTTATTCTTTTTTGGTTCAAAATAATCCGATTTTAGAATTTTTCCTTCTTTTTTTTTTAACCGACCGGTTTCCGGTCAGCGGTTCGACCCGGGTCGATTAAAACCCGGCGGTTCAATCTAGTTCAAGTTTCAGTCAAAACCCGGCTCACAACGGACCGATCATCATCCCGGTTCTCGGTTTAACCGGTTGAACCGGCCGGGTCAAAACGGTTTTTAAAACACTGGAAATTATTCAAGAAAGTAAGCTTATATAGTCAGTCTTTGTACAACAATACAGCATGGTAACCTTTCCGACCTAATCTAATCATGTTCGATCTTCTTTTGGTCCAAGCTTACAAAGCAAGAATCCGGTCCACTACAATCAACTTAACTGCAGCTACATATGCACATTAATAAATAATAACTTTACTATTGTTGGACACATAATCCATCCATACATATAGAAGTAGCAGTAGCATGATTCATCAATTAGTACAAATTTTAATTGCCATTTGTTTGAGCCTAATCCATCCTCACAAAGGGTGAAAACAATAATCACATATTGTTTGAACATTTCATCGAACAACTTGTATGCACCAAACGATTCATTTTGCCTTTAACAATGATTGATAATGTATAAACGAAACAAAACCTAATTCGCTTTATAAATTTGAATGAAACTAAAGTAAAGAATAAAGAGAAGTAAAATACCTCATACTTTGATGAAGAAGGCAAATCGACCAGGAGCAATAACACGAATTAAGCTTTTCAAAGCAGGATTTTGAATTTGAAATTCAAATTCGAAACAATGCAAAGTGATCGGGATTTATGGGGATAGAGAATTAATCTGACATAGAAACTTGAAAAAGTACTTTATTTCAAAATGAAATAGCATGACACATGTCTTCTTTTCTTTAGGCTAGGCACAACGCATGGAGGTCGCGACCTAGTTTTTTCGGTCGGCGACCTAGTGCGACCTATTTGCCACAACCCGGCGACCTAGTGCGACCTAGTAAAAATTTTTTTTTTTTTTTTTTTTTAAATCAATATTTTTTCCTTATAAATACCATATTTTCACACACAGTTATTTCACACACAACTCAACACACAACTCAGTTTTTTCACACACACATTCAGAAATCAAAAATGGCATGCTCATTCCCACATACCGAAGCCGAGATTAAGGCTATAGTTAACAGACAAATACTTCAACAACAACGCCGTTACGAGCAGCTTACGAAGTTAGGTGATGATTTCGATGCTGCGTCCGAAGAGAATAGGGAATTGAGCTCGGCATGTAAGAAATGTCGTGATCTCTCCCCACAGGAGCGTCAGTTTATCGACACGTATCTTAGTAAGCAAGCTGAATTGGATTTTAGCCTCCGGAGATCTTGCGCAAGAAAGGCGACAAAATTTGAGGCCAGAATTGAAGAAAATACTAAATGGTTGAATAACTTTGGTTCTTCGTCCCGATATCAAACAACACATATCGGTCCTTCGTCGCAACAACACCGAATAAGAAATGAGTCGCCCGATCTACCCTTTCCAATTCCAAACCTCACAGATGGCAGAATGACTGACAATGAGGTGTATCAAGAATACCTAGATCAAAAAGTGTTGAGACAAATGCAGGAAGAAGAAGAAAGGGAAAGAAGGGAGCGGGAGGCGCAAATTATGGCCGAAGAAGATGAAGAAGAAACATTGCGTTGGGAGTTTCCTTGTGGTCTGTTATCGGATTCGGATCCGGGAACTGACTAATCGTATTATGTAATTTTATTTTTATTATCGTATTGCATTTCCTATTGTATTTCAGTATTTTCAAGTTTTATTAGTATTAAATAAATTTTTAACTTTCGAATATAAGATTTTTACATTTACAAATTATATAAAATTTTTTTTTTTTTTTTAAACAGAAACAGTGCATGTTTTTTTTTTTTACACAAACACAGCCTCACAATTGAACCGATCGCGACTAAGGTCGTTTTGCCTCGATTTTCACCGGCGACCGAATCGCCGCAACGCGACGATTCGGTCGCGACCTACTGGGGATCGACTAAAACACAGCGCGTTGTGCCTAGCCTTAGCTTCTTAAAGAAGCTTTACTTTTTTAAATAAAGCTGAAAACTCTTTTAATATGATATATTTAAATATTTAATTATGACATCACTAAAATTAATATTTTATTTTTAAAACCAATCAGAGTAGGCAAATATAGTCAAAGATATGCACAAACCAATAAGAGTAAGCCGTATAGTATAGATGAGTATTGCATAGCTTTACAAACAAGCTATCCTAACCCTAAACCTAATGGACCCTAAACATATATATTTGGGCTTCGTCTAACAATAAATAGTTACGATAAATGATAAACACAAGTTTACACTTAGTTTTCGATATTTTCAACATGATTTATACGTTTCTAACAAGTTTGACTTCTTTTTATCGTCGTTGACTACAATTCGCCATTATTAATCTTCTTTTAAATAAATCGACAAATTTAATAATCTTATAACGATTAAATGCGGTGTTGTAAATTTTTTTTTTCAACACTCATATTTATACAAATGATATAAAGGATACTTACTTCATCATATACATCAAGTATGTTAGGATTGGAGTTTTTGACCAAAATCTTATTACTAATTATTGGATGAAGAGGAATTTTGCACATTTACGGTGTGTGCTGCATGGAAAAAAAAGTTTAGAGTTAAAATATTAAACTACAAAACCGTACCCTAGTTATTAGTGAAGGTACTTTGAAGTGTCAACTAATCATTGACGTTTAACACGTTTCTAAACCAATGTTTTAAAAACCGGGTTTTTAATCGACCCGGATGAGACACTGGTTCACCGGGTTACCGGTTCAACCGGTTGAACCGGTGAATAAAACCGGTTTTATGTCAAAAGTAAAAAACTACCGACCATTGAATTGTACTGCATAGAAAAAAGAGTACTATATTCACTTAACAGTATTACTCTAGTTTATAAGATAAGAATTCATGCTTTTATTTACGTGTTCATTTTCCCCATACATGTCACATAAACCAACACATCAATACTTCAAAGCTTCACTCTTACTTTTCTGCCATTCCCAAAACCAAATACGATATGTAAACAAGCTAGAAACATAGATCTCACCAACCATAATCTTATTTTCCATATCAATCACCATCTCTTTAGTTTAAGTTAAACAAAAAAAAACTAACAAATAAAGATTCAACAATTGATCCTCATTCATCCATTGAAACCCATCCTCATCAGGCCAACTTCCAAGAAATTGAAAGTCAAATAGATCGATCTCAACTACACATCGATCTTGTTCAAAATAATCTGATTTCAGATCTCTTTTGATGTTCAAAATAATCTGATTTTGGATCTTTTTTATGTTCAAAATAATCTGATTTTGGATCTTTATTCTTTTTTTGTTTCAAAATAATCTGATTTTAGATTTTTTTCTTCTTTTTTATTGAACCGACCGGTTTCCAGTCAGCGGTTCGACCCGGGTCGATCAAAACCCGGCGGTTCAATCCGGTTCGAGTTTCAGTCAAAACCCGGCTCACAACTGACCGGTCGTCATCCCGGTTCCCGGTTTAACCGGTTGAACCGACCGGGTCAAACCGGTTTTAAAAACACTGTTCTAAACACTTGAAAAGAAGATGTTCACACGAAAAAGAAAATATAAACTCATTTCAAAAAGCTTAATCGGTTAAACCTCGAAGTCTTTCCAGCTTAACATTTAGAATAGGTTCGAATCTACTTTATGTTTTGAAGTCTATTACAGTCACAGTGTGAAGAAACTTACTGTATGCGTTTTAAAGCCATGCTTGGTTGTTAACCGTATACTAGCAGGTATCCGCGCGTTACGGCTGCGGGTACCTTGAAATAAAAAATTTCGACGAACTATAGTTCTAAATTATTAAATCTTTTGTGACAATATCTTAATAATTTGATGTGTTTATTTTAACTCTTTAACTAATGTTAATAATTTGATGTGTTTATTTTAACTTTTTCATCATACGTCTTCTGTTGTTTAGTATTGATTTATAAAAAATAACAGATCTTGTAATTAAAAGTTTAGGGATTAATGCTTTTAATTATATGCTTCTTGTCACAATAATTTTATATATGACATATTTTAAGTTACGATAACTTTGTAAAAGCGATATATTTTATTAGTATACCCTTGTGAAATTGTGGCACTAAAATGTGTAGATAGTAAGTAATATTATGAAAATAAAATGCTAAAGTGGTCGGTTATAACCTATATTCGTGTTTGGTTAATTACATATTATTTTCTAAAAAAGCTACACTTTAAGGCATCAACTATGGTGGTTCATACACAAGTTTATAAAGTTATGAAGAGGTCTAAAAATTTGTAAACCATAGTGAACATTTATTTCAAGCTTATGTGACATCAAGAGGTCTAGAATATTTAACTTCTTTATAATATAATGCATTTGGATTCTTTGAGAGATTTATAAATTTTGATGAGGTCTATTTATAGTAGAAATAGATTTATAAAACACAAAGGTTTATATGTTAATGTTATAACACACTTATAAACCTATAGAATGGTTTATCATAGTGGATGCTCTTATAATCACAATATTTAATTAAGTTTTCTTATATGTATTTGTGAAAACAATTGCTTAATTTATTTACTCGGTTTTGATAGATTAGTAATAAAAGATAAAAAATTAAAAGTTAAATATTTCAACTTTTTCCCCCTAAATCCCGTTATAATATTATAATTTTCAATATCACTATGTTCAAATTATAGTAAGTAAAATAGTTATGATTTGTATTTCCTAAATATTTTATATACAATGTTTAAGTAAAGTAGGTGAATACCCGCGCATAGCGGCGGAATTGCGTGGCGGCAGATATTACGATACGATATTTTGAGGTAAGACAATGCAATGAAAAGTCACAGAACATAAGATAATTCAACTTTTGATAAATTCTCAAATAAGCATGTATCTCTACAGATATATAAAAACCATCTAGTAAAACTTCAAGTAAAACATTACATCAATTCTAAATTATGAGATTAAAATCTAACATCGGATGTTACTCGTCACATAAAACTTTTTGATACACGACATTTGAGGTGTAGAATCCCTTTTCACCTAAATCTTTCACATGTATCACTAAATGGTAGTTGAACGAGATATCTCTCTAATGCAACCTTAAAAATACGTGATAATTTTTATCTGGTAAAAATGAGTCCCTTGGTAATCTTTGATAGTGAAAAGAGTGTCACGAGATTTGTAGGTAGACGCTTCATGGTGCGATGTTTGTATAAAATAGTATTATATAAAACATAGGCGTAAATTTTCAATGAAGATTGATCATATGGATAAACAACTGCCAATTCATGTTATATTAATAGAAAATATGGTTATAATTTAAAAACCAACATATAGAGGCCAGTTACAAACCGAACATAGTCCAAAAAGGTCATAACTAAAAAAGAATAGAGCGATTTTTATCAATGCATAAAGAAATTATAGATACCGGCGATTATAATGCTAAATCTTCGATGAGATAGTAACTCTCGCCTAATAATACTCATAGAGAATGAAATCGTAACTGTAAAAACCCGCATGCTTTTACCATGAATAGTACCCTTAAGATCGTACGTACTAGATTAAAACTTTCCTAATATAGCATGATTACGATTACGTGTTAGGATTTTACGTATTACGTACGCGTTAGAACACGATAAGTATTTACTACGCACAAGCACGTAATAATTATTTGACAATAATTAATCACGAACATGCGATCATGAAATCATGAATGTAATTAAAACACAAACTATTATTAATTACGTATATATATTTATTACGAACGTAAATAAATATATTAGATCACGATAATTACGTAACGAGAACACATAAAACACGAACACAAATAATCATGAACGAATAACTAAACATCGAGACACGGAAAAAGGTACGGGTACCCCATGTGGGGCCCCCTACCCGCGGCTACAAGGAGCAAATGGGCCAAGCCCATTTGTATTTTTACTAAAAGGGGGTTAAGGAATTTTACACTACTCATAATTGTTTTTACAGAAGATTTACAGAAAACCTAAAACCCTCCTCTTCTTCTTCTTTTTGGCCGCCACCCTCAAAACACCAAAAGGGGGTGTTTGTTGATCTTGGATCTTGGAATTCTTGTTGGTGTTCGTGTTTGTTCTTCGTCCTTTTGATCCACGTATTCGGTAAATCCTTTTTAAACCTTTTTTTCTTTTGATTTGATCTTTTATTAATTAAGAACATGTTATGTTTTTTCAAAAACCTTAATTAAATCATAGATCTAACATGAATTGGGTTTAAATAAAATCAAAAGTAATGTTTTAAGGGGTGTTTGTTTTGGCCGCAGCCTACACCGAACCCGAGGGGGGTTTCGGTTTGGCCATCCGACCACCACCGAGACCATATGGTCCCGGTTGGTTGGTGTGGGTCCCACGGCAGCATCAAGACAAGGGGTACCCCGATTTGGTTCGGGGTACGGTGTTAATTTCATGTCCGGTTCATGGTTTTTAGTCTAGATCCGGTTCATGGTGTATGTTTAGTTTTTATTTTTTTTATGATCTTATATTAAAATTAAATTAATAATATGACATGATTAATTTAATAACATGACTTAGGTTATTTTAATTATAAATAATCATGAAATTAATTAACCTAAGTATTTTTATATTTTAGACTTATAATTAATTAATTATTTAAAAACCATGGTTATAATTAATTAATTAACATGACTTAGGTTATATTATTAATAAATAATAATACATGTTTTAACCTAAGTATTTAACCTTATTTAATTAAAAACATGTTATACTTTAATTAAATATTTTAACCTATAGTTTAATTTAATTACATGAAATAATTATTAAACTATACATTATATCATATGACTTAGAAAATAATCATGAAAACACTTAGGCTTATATACTTAGCTTATTTAACCAGCTTATTTCTAATTATGGAAACTTTCTATTTTTAGAAACTTAATTAAATAAGGCAGCTAATCTATTTATGGAAACCTTCTATTTTTAGAAACTTATTTATTTCAGGCAGCTAATCTGTTTATGGAAACTTATTTAATTAAGGCAGCTGATCTATTTATGGAAACTTTCTATTTTTAGAAACTTATCTATTTTAAGCAGTAATTCTATTTTTGGAAACTTTCTATTTTTTGGAAACTTTTTATTTTTGGAAACTTTCTATTTTTGGAAACTTTCTATTTTTGGTAACTTTCTATTTTTGGAAACTTTCTATTTTTGGAAACTTTCTATTTTTGGAAACTTTCTATTTTTGGAAACTTTCTATTTTAGGAAACCTGCTATTTTTGGAAAGTTACTTATTATTACACAGTAGGTATAATAATACATGAAATACCAGAAATACTCAATCAGATTAAGTAGAATATAAGATAAACACGGTTTAAGGCTTTAAAACAGTAAAACATTGTAAGAACACATAAAATAAGCTAAGACATGACATAAAACCATCTACGTATTTAGTAAGCAGATACTTATTCATGTATGTATTTATGTAACACTAGTGATACGGAGGTAGGATTCCTCCCAGTTCATCTTCTTCGTTCACTGGACATAAGGTACGGATTCCCGTCCTTTCAGTATGGACATTCTTTCCTTATTAGGATTCCCCGTATGCAATGTTTTCCCGTAGTATAAGTTACGTGTTTGATTTGCTTATGTTTAATTAAGAATACCTATAGCCATATACATGCATGACCAGTTTCACCTAGTTATGGAGGTACCATAACTATAACATTAGAGGCACTGATGTTATGACTTCACCACGACGGAGTGATTGCTCGTGGCGTCCCTTCAGCTTTTGGCCATTTATATTATATTTATCATGTGGGGCGTATGGGTGCATCCTAGTTACATGTTTTCAGTCAGGATTTCATGGTGAATGTGGTGTGTGCCTTGCATCCTTCACAAGGAGCTGATCCCTCCTACCCAAAAACCAGTATATTAAATTAGAGGCAGCCCCTCTAATTTGCATGATAAGGTCACCCCTCCAAGTATTCATGCACGGTGGATTTTCATGACCTATATTGGCTAATGGTAAAATATGATAAACAGTTTTTACAAGATAAACATAAGACTTTTCAAACTATAAAATCAGTTTCATCAAGACTTAACCAGGTTACTCGGGACTTAGTTTTCTTCCGTTGTTATATGTTATATGCTTATCCTATTCATGCTTTATTGTACATCCGTGCACTGAGCGTATTTGCTCAGCCGTTTTCCCTTTCTATGTTCCCAAAACGGCAGGTACTCAGGGACGCTCGTAGACACTAAGAGTACGTGCATATGGAGTGGAAGCTGTCTAGCCTTCTTTACTTTATGCATTTCTTTTCTTATGATACATTTGCTATGGACATTGTTTAGTCCTTTCCTTTATTATACTATGTTTGTGTGTGATGAGCTTTACTTTTGGACTACCGATGTTTGATTCCGGTATTTTCCTTTTGTAGAAACTAGAAAGGGGGGGGGGGTTGAATAGTTTCTTATATTTACTTGTTAAAATGTGGTTTCCAAAAATCCTTTTTCAAAAACTTAGGCTTGAGGAAATATCTGAAATCTTCTTATGCACAATATGAACAATGATAGTGTAACTAAACTAATACTAACAAAAATATATCCACAAAGAATAAAGAATGATAGTGTAACTAATCTAATACTAACACATGTATATGCATAAAGAATAAAGAATGTAAAGAGTTAAGGGTAAAGAAAGATCAAACCGAACACCAAGGATTTATAGTGGTTCGGCAACGAAGCTCACTCCTCGTTCCTACTCCACTCCTCGAGTACTCCTTACTCGAGAGTTCACTACACAACAAGCTCCTTATGGTGGAGAAAACCGTACACGTCGCTTAACCAATTTCCGACTCTAAGCTAAAAGTCGAGCCCTAATCGTAACTAGGACCAATCTACACAACTATACTTAGTACATACACAACTTCCAAATAGACACAACTACTTGGATCTTCACAACTATGACACAACTACAAATGTATAAAATTAGATCTTCAATGGATCTTTGGTGGTGGACTCAACACTTCACAAGGATAGTGTTCTTCTCTTTGCACTTGGAGAGGAAGGGATGGAAGAACAAGATTCACTTCTTAAACAAGTAATAATCAAACAAATGATCAAAGATTTGAGTGATTAAAGAAGGGGTTTGAATCTGGAAATAAATGTGCAAAAGAGGTGAGATGAAAAGCTGAGAATGGTCCACTATTTATAGGACAAAGGAGCCAACGGCTAGTTCTGCCCGCGGTACCTTATCTTAGCCCGCGGTACCTTATCGATAAGGTACCGCCTAGGTGCTAAGGTACCGCCGGACTAAACTCCGCTCCTTTTTGTCCTTTAGTGGTGGAGGTCTTATCTGGATATAAAAAATATCCTGAAAGGATATTCTTAACCAAATAAGAATATGCCATTTTCAAATTTCAAATAATTAATTTAATAAAACATTTTCTTAAAAAGAAAGTTTAATAAAAACTTGTCACACTTAATAAAAAGTGAGTTTTAAGAAAAGATTAAATCACTTGATCACTTGATTAAGGTTAGTACTTGTTTATCCATACCTTAAGTGAAAATGGGTAAAATGAAAAATACTTGAACTCAAGAATTCGTTTTTCGTTGTTTTCGTAAATGCTTGTTTTTACATATTGTCGTAATCAAAACAAGGCGAGACCGAAAAATGCAAGTAACGTTTTTAGGCATTTATTGCATTAACAATCTCCCCTTTTTTGATTCCGACAATACATAAACTCAATCACACAGAAACAAGAATTTCGAATACGAGTTTATTCATTTCTCCCCCTTTATCGAAGCAAAAAGGTTGCACAAGTCGGTGTTTGAAGAAACGGACTTCGCAAAGACTCCCCCTTGGTGCTTACTCCCCTAGCTTGGGGCACCGAGGAATCGAGATATGGTGACAAGCTACATAGAAGGGTTAGTTGAACAAAAGAAACAACCAACAATATATAGCAATAGGTCACATAAAAAAATAAAAGAGAAGAAAACACAAAGACAAAGATCCAAGATAGGTTACTAAAAGGACATCATACAAAGAAGTATGGAAAAAAGAACAAGCCAAAAGCATAAATCTTATCCTAGTTATTCTAGAATTCTAAGATTTGCTTGAATTTGGTGTCTTGTGGATAAGCAACCAATGCTTATATGAAAGACAAGGTAATAGCGGAGGGTGGTGGTGGTGGCTTGTTGGAGATCTCATAATCAAAGTGAAGAGAAGGCTTGATTAAGAGACTCTTGATGTAGCTCAACTCCTCATAGATGTGTACCATAGCAAGGTGTTGATATTGACAATATTGACAATATGTTCCATGATGCATGACATTATCATGAGAAGGAGGAAGAACACTAAAGGGTGGTGGTGGAAGAAAAGATGTTCCACAATCAACATTCTTGGTAGGAGACATGTGATTAAGAGTTCTTGGGTGGGTTTGAATTGAAAGCAATTGGAGAAAATGGAGGAGATTCAAGGCTTTCATTGGGAGAATAAGACATTTTGAATGTGAAGTAATGCAAAATACTTATGGTTTAAATAGGGAAGGCTTAGGGTATTTTTGGGGTGGTCAAAGGGTTTGAAACAAAGATTCTCAAAAATGTTGGAGCAAATCTGGAGTTTCAGACAAAAACCCGAAAAAGGAAGGCACTGTAGGCGGTTCCTTATCTAGGGTGGCGGTACCTTATCAATAAGGTACCGCGGTTCACATATGGAACCGCCTGCAGAGGCAGGGTTTGGTGTTTGGAGGAAGATTTTTCAGCAAATCTTATTTTTCTAGTCTAACTTATCATAGGGATATGCTTAAAAGCAAAGATAGACAAAGAAAACATATGCAAACTTACCAAATAGAGATTTGACCAAAATACATGGATTAAAAAATCGATGTATGAGGTGTGTAAGACAAGACCTTAAGTCATGACACAATGATCCTCCGTGATTCTATCTTGTTCTTGCTATGTTTGAGAGAATCATACATATGAATTATGTAAGCTCTAGATTAATAGCGAGAATCTATGAAAAATCGTTTTTAGATTGAATTAACAATGTCAAACGAATTTCTCAACCATTTTCAAAAGAGACTTTGAGAATTTTGAAAAGGATAGGAGAAGATTTTTCAAAAGGAGTTTAAAAGACTCAAAGACTCAAAGTGATAAACTATAAAAAGAAGGAAATCAAGGAAGATGTTCCATTAGTCCTAGACCTAGACGAAGGTAATTAAAAGGTTCCCTCTTAAGTGGCTTAGTGAAGATGTCGGCTAAGTTGTCCTCGGAGGGCACCTTCTCAATAGAAATGTTCCCCTTTTGAACATTATCCCTAAGGAAATGGTGTCTAATTTCTATGTGTTTGGTTCGCGAATGTTGCACGGGATTCTTGCTAAGGTCTATAGCGCCTTTATTATCGCACATGATGGGAACATCATCAAGAGAAATCCCGTAATCAACAAGCGCTTGCTTCATCCATAGAGCTTGTTGGCATGCTTTTCCGGCACTCACATACTCGGCTTCCGTGGTGGATATTGCAAGAGCGGTTTGTTTCTTGGAGAACCAAGAAGTTAAACAACAACCCATGAAGGTACAAACTCCACTAGTGCTTTTCCGGTCCACATAGTCTCCCGCATGATCCGAGTCCGTGTAGACAATGGTTTCTACGCCGGTCCCTTTAGGATACCATAATCCTAAATGTATAGTGCCTTTAATGTATCGGAATATACGCTTAACCACTTCAAGGTGAGAGGTTTTGGGAGCCTCTTGGAAGCGAGAACAAAGGCAAACACTAAACATGATATCCGGTCGACTTGCCGTTAGGTACAACAAACTACCAATCATACCTCTATATTTGGTGTTGTCTACCGACTCGCAATCATCATCTACGGTGAGTTTAGTATCTGAGGCCATAGGGGTCTTCATTGGTCTAGATTATTCTAATCCAAATTTCTTTAGCATTTCTTTAGCGTACTTAGATTGACTAAAGAAAATACCATCGTCCATTTGTTTAATTTGGAGTCCTAAAAAGAAGTTAAGTTCTCCCATCATACTCATTTCAAACACATCATGCATGATTTTGGCAAAGTCATCACACAATTCTTGACAAGTTGAGCCAAATATAATGTCATCAACATATATTTGTACGATTATGAGGTGAGGGCCTTTCTTCTTTGTAAAGAGTTTATTGTCTACCATTCCCATGTTACACTCATGTTTAACAAGAAACGCTTTAAGTCTGTCATACCAAGCTTTGGGTGCTTGTTTGAGTCCATAAAGTGCTTTCTTAAGCTTGTAAACATGGTCCGGTTTCTCAAAATCAATGAAGCCGGGAGGTTGAGCCACATATACCTCCTCATTGATCAAACCGTTAAGAAATGCACTCTTTACATCCATTTGTTGAAGCTTAAAATCTAAGGCACAAGCGTAGGCTAAAAGGATTCTAATTGATTCTAATCTAGCTACCGGTGCATATGTCTCGTCATAATCAATCCCTTCTTGTTGATTATAGCCTTGTGCTACAATTCTAGCTTTGTTACGAGACACAACACCATTTTCATCTAACTTATTCCTAAATACCCATTTGGTTCCTATAATGGTAGAACTTCTAGGTGGAGGAACAAGTTCCCAAACATCATTGGCAACGAATTGGTTCAATTCTTCTTGCATCGCAATGACCCAACTCTCGTCCGACAAAGCTTCTATAACATTCTTTGGTTCAATCAAGGAGACGAAACAAAAGAAGTTGCTTTGGTTTTGAACTTTTGATCTTAGGGTCCTTTGATTTAAGTCACCAATGACATTATTGAGAGTATGATCCCTAGACTCCTTAATGTTTACTTCCTTTTCAACACTAAGGTCTTCAATTCCTATTTTTCTAACCTCTTTGGCTTTAACTACTTCTAATTCATCCAAGTCATAATCAACCAATGGTGGTGTCTTGGGTGAAGGAGGGGTTTCATCAAAGGTTACGTTGAGTGATTCTTCAATAACCCCCAAGGTTCTATTTAGGACTATGTAGGCTTTACTAGTTTGGGAATAACCTAAAAGGATACCTTCGTAAGACTTTGGGTCAAACTTGGTAAGGTAGTCTTTGGTGTTGAGGATATAGCACTTGCTTCCAAACACCCTAATATATTCCAATGAGGGTTTCTTACCTTTAAGAATCTCATTGGGGGTCTTTCCTAGGAAAGGTCGAATAAGAATTCGGTTGAGAATATAAGTCGATGTGTCCACGGCATTGCACCAAAACTTTTGAGGCAAAGATTGCTCGTTTAACATCGTCCTACTCATCTCTTGGAGAGTCCTATTCTTCCTTTCAACTACCCCATTTGATTGTGGAGTGCGAGGAGCCGAGAAGTTATGGGTAATACCATGAGCTTCACAAAAGGCACCAAAATGCACTTCATTATCAAATTCCCTACCATGATCCGTCCTAATAGAAACAATTGAACATCCTAGTTGATTTTGAATTCTTCGACTAAAGATTTCGAAGTGATCGAAAGCTTCATTCTTAGATGCCAAAAATCTAGTCCAAGTGAATCTAGAATAGTCATCAACTATAACTAGGGTATAAAGGTTACCTCCATAACTCCGTATGGCGGAAGGTCCAAAAAGATCCATATGTAGGAGCTCTAAGCACCGAGAGGTCGAAACCAAATTCTTGGCTTTGTGACTTGAGTGAACTTGCTTTCCAACTTTGCAAGCATCACAAAAGTGACTATCAAACTTAATCTTGGGGAGGTGTCTTACCAACTCCTTAGAGACTAAAGATTAAATTAAACGCATATTAGCGTGACCTAATCTCCTATGCCAAAGAGTAGAACTATCATCTATAGTCGCAAGACATATGTTGTCTTTTGACTTCTTATTAACCTTCATGACATAAAACCCATGCTTTCTAACACCTTTTCCAATGACTTTTCCATCTTTTACGATTTCACTGTCATGTTCCGAAAGATGACCTTACACTTATTATCACAAATTTGACCTATACTTAAAAGGCTAAATCCTAAGTTATCTACGTGCTCAACATTTTCAATGGTCATGGAGTCAAGAGAAACCGTACCTTTGCCAATGATATTACCACGTAGACTACTAGCGAATGTGACGTTACCTCTATCATATGCTTTGTAATGCGAGAACAAACTTCGATTACCCGTCATGTGTTTAGAACATCCACTATCCTTAATCCACTCATCGGGCTCCAAATCAATTCCCAAGCATATCTAGGTAACAACACACAAGATCAAATATTTGGTCCCCAATATCTCATGGGTCCAAAATTGTTAGTTCCAAACATCCCTTGCATTTGGTTGGGATGCATGAATGAAGAAGGGGTTCCCCATGGAGAACAAAATAGAGGAGGGTAGTAATTCATGTAACCATTTTGTTGTTCATTATTTCTCCTAGGTGTATTTGATCTAGGTTTAGAGTTATTATTATTCCTTCTAGGTGTTGGAGTTTTACTTCTAGGTCGTGAATTGTTTTGATTATCTTTTCTAGGAGATGTTGTTCTACTTCTAGGCTTAGACGCATTTCGTACTCTAGGTGGAGTAGAAGATGGTCTTGATAAACTTATATTTCCCATGAGAGGTTTACTTAATGGCTTGTATAACTTATCAACGATATTGTTGTCAAGTATGGGTAATTTTACCTTATTAACAGTAAGATGCTTTAGTTTTCATCTAACTTAGACTTTTCAGAAAGTTCAGGATTTTCAAAAAAATCATCCTCTGCCCGCGGTACCTTATCTATGGCGGCGGTTCCATAGTGATAAGGAACCGCGCCATACAATTTGGAACCGCGTACAGTGGGCGTTTTTTTGTGAAAACCTTACTTGTTTTGGTTCACTAGTTGAGGCTTCATTTGAGTTAAAACCTACACCAAGTCTTTCCTTTGAATGAACTTGTTTGTTTAACATGTCGTCAAGAGCACTAGTACCTTTCATGAACTTTTCCAATTTAATGGAGGTGCTCTTGAGATCTTCATTTTCTAATCTAAGTTTCTCGCAACTTAAGCAACCTAAATCAACCTCTTTGTTTTTCTCAAGTTTAGCCAATTTCTCCCTAAGTTCATTGATCTCATTTTCAAGCTTAGTTTTGGTTGTTTTTAAGGTTTTATTATTTTCTATGAATTTAAGACTAAGTTTGTGTAAACTATCATATTTTCCTTTAAATTCAATATCATCACAAGTGGAACTATCATTGCTATAATATTCGGTTTCGGAATGTACCTCTTTAGAAGTGTGAGCCATTAGACATTTCTCCTCTTTGGGGTTGTCATCATCATCTTCACCGCTATCGCTCCAAGCGCCACTAACGAACGCCGTGTGGTTCTTATCACGAGCGGGCTTTGGATAATCACCAATGAAGTGATTTGGATCACCACATCTAAAGCAATTCCTATCACCTTTTTCGTTCTTGACAAACCGATTCTTTGACAATGGTTTCTTGTCATAGTTGGGTTGCCTAACGTGTTGACCTCGTCTCTTGAAGAATTTCTTGAAATCTCTCACCGCCAATGCATACTCCCCGTCATCGCTTTCCGAGGAACTATCATGGTCACTTTATGCCTTATTGGCTTTAAGTGCAAGAGATTTCCTTTCACTCTTGGTTTTCACTAATTCCGAGTCCTTCAAAATTATCATCTCATGAACCTTCAAGTTTCCTATGAGTTCATCGAGTGATAAAGTTGAGAGATCTTTCGATTCTTCAATCGCCGTGACTTTTGCTCTCCACTTTGGATGTAAGGCCCTTAGAAACTTCCTAACATTGTTCTTGCTAGAAAAACCTTCATCAAGTGCTTTTAGACTAGTAATAATGGTGTTAAACCTAGCAAATGCACTATCAATAGTTTCATCTTCTAAGATGACAAATTGTTCATATTGTTGGACAAGAAGATCGATTTTGCTTTCTTTGACTTGGCTATTACCTTGGTGGGTTACTAAAAGAGTGTTCCAAATATCTTTAGCGGTTTCACACATAAAAATTCTTTTATACTCTTTCTTAGGCAAAGCATTATAAATCACCATTTTAGCCTCATTATTTTTTGAAAGTTTCTTTTTAGTATCGTCATTAGCTTTGTCAAAAGTGACCAATTCTTTTGTTTTAGAAACTTCATTAAATTGAAAGGGTAAAAAATCACCATTGGTAATAACATGCCAAAGATCTAAATCTTTTGATTTCACATAAGTTTCAAATCTATTTTTCCAATAAATAAAACTATCGGTTTCAAAAAGTGGTGGTCTTTGCATAGATTGCCCTTCTAGGTATTTGTTGGAATCCATAGATCGATTCAAGTTTTAAAATACAATATACTTTAAAAAATTTTGAGCAACCCGCTCTGATACCAATTGTAGAAACTAGAAGGGGGGGGGGGTTAAATAGTTTCTTATATTTACTTGTTAAAATGTGGTTTCCAAAAATCCTTTTTCAAAAACTTAGGCTTGAGGAAATATGTGAAATCTTCTTATGCACAATATAAACAATGATAGTGTAACTAAACTAATACTAACAAAAATATATCCACAAAGAATAAAGAATGATAGTGTAACTAATCTAATACTAACACATGTATATGCATAAAGAATAAAGAATGTAAAGAGTTAAGGGTAAAGAAAGATCAAACCGAACACCAAGGATTTATAGTGGTTCGGCAACGAAGCTCACTCCTCGTTCCTACTCTACTCCTCGAGTACTCCTTACTCGAGAGTTCACTACACAACAAGCTCCTTATGGTGGAGAAAACCGTACACTTCGCTTAACCAATTTCCGACTCTAAGCTAAAAGTCGAGCCTAATCGTAGCTAGGACAAATCTACACAACTATACTTAGTACATACACAACTTCCAAATAGATACAACTACTTGGATCTTCACAACTATGACACAACTACAAATGTATAAATTTAGATCTTCAATGGATCTTTGGTGGTGGACTCAACACTTCACAAGGATAGTGTTCTTCTCTTTGCACTTGGAGAGGAAGGGATGGAAGAACAAGATTCACTTCTTAAACAAGTAATAATCAAACAAATGATCAAAGATTTGAGTGATTAAAGAAGGGGTTTGAATCTGGAAATAAATGTGCAAAAGAGGTGAGATGAAAAGCTGAGAATGGTCCACTATTTATAGGACAAAGGAGCCAACGGCTAGTTCTGCCCGCGGTACCTTATCTTAGCCCGCGGTACCTTATCGATAAGGTACCGCCTAGGTGCTAAGGTACCGCCGGACTAGACTCCGCTCCTTTTTGTCCTTTAGTGGTGGAGGTCTTATCTGGATATTAAAAATATCCTGAAAGGATATTCTTAACCAAATAAGAATATTCCATTTTCAAATTTCAAATAATTAATTTAATAAAACATTTTCTTAAAAAGAAAGTTTAATAAAAACTTGTCACACTTAATAAAAAGTGTGTTTTAAGAAAAGATTAAATCACTTGATCACTTGATTAAGGTTAGTACTTGTTTATGCATACCTTAAGTGAAAATGGATAAAATGAAAAATACTTGAACTCAAGAATTCGTTTTTCATTGTTTTCGTAAATGCTTGTTTTTACATATTGTTGTAATCAAAACAAGGCGAGACCGAAAAATGCAAGTAACGTTTTTAGGCATTTATTGCATTAACACCTTTTATGGTCAAGTAATGTTTAGACATTTTTCCTTGTATGCTTTGATAACACGCTATAATTGCATGTGACATTTCCATTACCAAAATGGGGTGTTACAATTATGGTATCAGAGCCAAGGCTTCGACCTGTAGGCTCTCAGATATGACCTGTGATTAGTGGGTAGTCACTACGGTCTTCCTAGAACTGACAGTTGTTTTCATGCATTCATCATTTTTAAGCATACATATACATGTCATTGTCGCAGATTTTTGACTAAGTAATGGTTGGTACAGGACCGACCCTATTTAGTCGCATGTGTTTTATCGAAACTTTTAAATTTGGGACCGACCCATAGGCGTCCCCTCGCTATGTCTTTTGTTTTGGGTGAACTGACCAGAGGCGTTCACTTTCGAGAATACAAAAGTTTTCATAAAACTGCATCATGCATTCATACACAAAATTTTCTTGCATAAAATTTTTCTCTTGAAATTTTAGTCTAAATTTTTTTCATGTATATATATATATATATTTTATGTTTTGATCTGTTTAATCATATGTTTTATGTTATACTGTCAGATGGCAAACACAGACAATCTCTGGGCAATATTTGCAGCTGCTGATGCAGAGATGCAAGACGCCCTTCATCAGAACGACGGTTATCCTCCCCCGCCTAACATATTTCCCATGGAAGGAAGGAATCGGCTCATGAGGGAATACTATACCCTTAGGCAACGACCTGACGAATACAGTAATGACTTCATGCAGCGTTTTCTTCGCTACGTTGGTGTCCTGAGAGCAGCTGCAGGCACCACTGAAGAACAAGCACTACATTTTCGTTGGGCTCTTAATCCAAGGATCGCCAATAACTTATCTGGTGCTCCGTTGGATACGGTAGCACAAGTGGCCGATGCAGCACGTAAGCTGGAGATGCTGAAGGAGAGAAATGAGTTCGGGGAAGCTGAAAGACCCGACAAAAGGTAAACATTCGTATTCAAGCGGTGATCAATCTGTATACTTTCCATACATGTCAATTATTCATCTCTTTAAATGTATCTTCCAGGCAGAAAACTGGGGACCGGTCTCAGCCGGCTACTCAACAGCAGCCTCATCAGCCCAAGGGAAACGGTCAGACTAACGACCGTTCTGCTACGGATAGGCGTGGCGGTAATGATAATTACCGTAACAACGCTGGGCACTCCAACAGCAGCAGGTCCTAATACTTACGCATTTCCTTATGATTTCATGTTATAACTCATATTCTGAAACTTTAGCAAAACTTCTACCAGGAACCATGGAAACGATAGGGACCAGAACCAGAGAGGTTCGCAGCCTAGCCGTCCAGCTATCACTGGTATTCAATCTTACGATTATCCGCTTTGTCCTTTGTACCCAATTATCATGTCTTATGTAAAATGTTTTATCAGGTTCCCAGTCAGCCAGAGCACCTGCTGGAGGATTCACTCATCCTCTTTTCTCTACTTGCCACCGTAGGCACCCAGGACCATGTCGCCGTAATACTGACGCGTGCTTCAAGTGTGGTCTTCCTGGCCATATTATGAAGGATTGCCGTAAGGGCGAGATGGAGGGTACATCAGGACATGCTGATACCAAGCCGCCTCCTACTACCGGGCGTGTCTACATGACATCTCGAGACCAGGCCAACAAGTCTACAGGTACCATCACTGGAATCTTGTATATGTATGGTCAAGCTGCATGTGTTCTTTTCGATACGGGTGCTACTCACTCGGTTATTTCTACTGCTTATGCTAAGAACATTAGGATGCTCCCCATGCCACTAGAAAATAGGCTTACTATTTCCACGCCTTTGAGGGACTCTGTATTAATCACCCATGTATACAAGAGTCTTCCCCTAGAATTTGACGATAAGGTTCGACCTGTTGACGCACTTCCGCTGGACATGAATGACTTCGACATGATTTTGGGCATGGATTGGCTATCCAAGCATCATGCTACCATAGACTGCCATTCATATCAAGTTATCTTCGGTGATGTTAATGCACCAGAGTACATTCATAATGGGTTCATACCCGGACGGTCGGTAAAAATCATATCTACCCTGCAAGCGCGTGCACTACTGTCACATGGCTGCGAGGGTTATCTAGCTACGGTTCACGACATGGATGCTGAATCCCCATCAATTCAGGATCAACCTATAGTGTCGGAATTCCAAGATGTCTTTCCAGCAGAACTTCCGGGCATACCACCTGCACGAGAAGTGGAATTCAGTATCGAGCTCATTCCAGGAGCTGAACCAATCTCCAAGGCTCCTTATCGCATGGCTCCCATAGAGCTGAAGGAGCTGAAGGATCAACTGCAAGAACTTCTTGAACGAGGTTTCATTCGACCGAGCGCATCTCCATGGGGAGCACCGGTCTTGTTTGTTAAGAAGAAGGACGGCAGTATGCGTCTTTGCATAGACTATCGCGAGCTCAACAAGATTACCATTCGGAATAGATATCCACTGCCACGCATTGACGATCTGTTTGACCAACTCCAAGGGGCCAAACACTTCTCCAAGATTGATCTTAGGTCAGGCTATCATCAGCTACGGGTCAAGGAGCAGGACATCGCTAAGACTGCCTTTCGTACCCGTTATGACCACTACGAGTTTGTAGTTATGCCATTTGGCCTGACAAATGCTCCAGCAGTGTTCATGGATTTGATGAACAGAATCTTCCGTGATTTTCTGGACAAGTTCGTCATTGTTTTCATCGATGAAATCCTGATTTTCTTAAAATCCAAGGAGGAACACGAAGACCATCTTCGTACAGTACTACAGATTCTTCGTCAGAAGCAGCTGTATGCTAAATTCTCTAAGTGTGAGTTCGGGTTAGACAAGGTGGCATTCTTAGGTCACATTGTATCAGCAGAAGGAATCACTATGGATCCAGCGAAGGTTGAGGCCATTACTAAGTGGCCAAGGCCGACATCAGCGACGAAAGTCCGCAGTTTCTTAGGCTTAGCTGGCTATTACCGTAGGTTCGTGGAGAACTTTTCCCGCCTAGCACTACCATTGACCAAACTGATGCGGAAAGGGGAGAAATTCGTCTGGACGGAAGATCGAGAGAAGAACTTTGAAGATCTGAAGCAGAAGCTAGTATCTGCTCCTATTCTTACTCTACCATCTGGTACGGGTGGATTTCAAATCTACAGCGACGCATCGGGGAAGGGAATTAGCTATGTTCTCATACAACATGGGAAAGTGATCGCGTACGCTTCACGGCAGCTTAAGCCTTATGAAGAAAATTACCCCACGCATGACCTGGAACTAGCAGCGGTGGTGTTTGCATTGAAGATATGGAGGTAATAAGTGTGTAAACACTTATCCTTTTGCCACTAAAATCAAGTAAAAACAAGACCTAATCATGTGTTTAATGTCGTAAAAGTCGGAATTACGCGTGGTTTTGTGTTCTTGTGTTTAAATAGGTACAAATGATCAAAAGAAGAGAAAACACGGGATTTCACGGTCAAATGACGAAGAAAAGTCAAGAAAGAGTCGATGACAAGATCAAAAGACCAAAAGTGTGCCAAGATCACAAAAACCGGCTAAGTCCACTTAAATTTGAAGAAATGATCAAGAAAGTCGGAATCAAGCTCGTTTTAGTGGAATTAATTATTTTCAAAGTTATTTGAGCCAATTGGGTCCCACATCGGATAAATGGGCTCAAAAGCCCATTTAAGAGAAAAAAAGTTGTTTAACTTTTCACCTAAGCCCAATTTGAGAAGAAGAGATATTGGACGGATAAAATTTGGGCTTCAAATTCGGATTAAAAGGCCAAATTGGGCCAAGCCCACACCAAGAAATGGAACGGTTATACACAAACGAAATAAGTAAATGTGAATTTACTTTGATGAGTTGGTCAACTCTCCAGTCCAGTCAACTACACAAAGAAACGTAAGGGAGTAAATGATTATTTACTTTGCTTACTTTAAACTCACCCCTCACAACCCTCACACGTTTTACCCTACACGTGTATTCCACCACCCCAAATAAATAAAGAAACATTTACCCTCACCCCATATTTACTTCGATACAAACAAGGTCCTCTCTCTCACCCACCACTTCATCTTCCTCCCTCATAACTCGCAAACCTAATTCATCTTCAGTAAAAAAAAATTAGCAAGTGAAAATTGGGGGTTTTACCCAATTCGTGTGATTCACACAGATTGGGATTAATTCCCCCAGTTTTCGGATCAATCCACCAAGAATGATGATCCTCTCTCTCCATACGTGGCCAAATCCTTGGATGTGATTGGCTCATCCACCTCACCATATACCCATCAACCAATTACATTAAGCCACATCACCTATCAAGAAGCACAACAAACACATCCTTGTGCCACGGTGGCAATCCGTGTGCACAAGGATGAATCTCAGCCACAAGATGGAAGGGTTTGAAGAAAGAGAAGAATAATGAAGAAATCAACGGATCAAAATGGATGCTTACAAAAGAAGCTAAGATTAGGGTTTCTGGGGGTTCTCCTATAAAAACCCCCATCTATCATGTAATTTGTACACTTTTTTCTTTATTTTAATTTTTCAGTAAAATTAGATTGATAGGTTTTTAATCTTGTAATTTTCAATTTCAAGTTATGTAATCTTTTTTTATTCATTAATGAAAAATTAAATCCAGTTTTATTTCACGTCTCAATTTAATTTCCAATACTGTTTCTTTTCTTTTTAATCTGTTAAAAAAATATTGTTACTGTTCTCGTATTGTTATGATATATAAAAAAAAGATAAAGGAAAGTAAATTATTTCCCCCACTGGGAAATATATATATTAAGGTTACTGTTCATTTTATGGTTCGGATTCGGTTCGTGAGTAATTATTTGGTTCGAGAAGTATTTCGAGACGATGCTTGGTGATTAAAGGTGGTGTTTGTTTGGTGATTGTTTTTGTTCATTGAGGTGGCTCAGCGCCAACCTACGGCTCAACGGACTCCTCCAAATGGTTCTAACCTTCTATCCTTTTTAATTTTCTAGTTTTAAGCTTATTTAAGTGATTGTTAATTTGATTTTTAAACTGCTGTGATTTTAATTTAGGTTTAGTTTATTTTTTGAGCTTATTTGAATCGGTCTTGGATTAAGTTTATTTTGCTTATGGAGTTTGTTTTAAATAATCAAACTGTGTAATCGGTTTTCAATCTGCTTAAGTCTTTGGATTGCTTATTTGAGTTTAGTTGTGCATCATATTTGCTTATTCGGTTTTGAGTTTAGTATTAGTTATTCATATTTTGCTTAGTAGATTACTTAGCTTAATTCATTATAGGCTTTTGGTGAGTTTGCTATTTGTTATCAAGTTTGTTTTTTTTAGTAGCTTATTTGGTTCGGTTTATTGACAGCTTATTTGGTTTTCGTATATGCTTGATTGGTTTTACTGAATATTTAAATCTGCTTGTTAGTTTATTGTGCCTTTTTTATAGCTTATCTAGTAACTGCTTAACTGGCTTATTTGGCTCCTGCTTATTTTGTTTTCAGCTTATTCCATCGTTTGGCTGTGTGGCTTATTTGTTATTATTTGCTGAATATCACTGCTGAGAAACTGATCCAATTGATCAGTTTTGATTATTTGTCCAAAATTAATAGTTCCACAAAAATTGGTTAAAAATATTAACAAAATTTTGTCACTGGTTGGATTCGAACCAGTGACCCCTCGTTCAACTACACAACGTCACAACCACTTGTGCTAGACATCTGTTTGTTTATATTCTCACTCAGTTCCATTAATATAGCGTGATTTTAGGGTTGGCAGTTTTTATAAATTAGTTCAAATCAAGTCTAGTTAAGTTTTAAGTTTAATTTTAATTAAAAAGATTTAAATTAGTTTTTTTTCGTTTTTATTTACTTTTCAAAAATTTAAAAAGATAGAAAAATATTTTAAATTACTTTTATAAATTCTTAATTAGTTTTCATTTACATTTATTAAAGAAAAAAAAATATAGTTTTCTTTTATGTCATTAAATTTAGTTTAAAATTTCTTTAGATTTAAATTAAAAAGTTTGTAGTTTAAAATTAATTAGGTTTAAAGTTTTATATTTAAAAATAGATTTCATTTAAAATTTTTATTAGCTTAATTTTTAAATTAGATTAGTTTTATTTAAATTGTTTTATTAGTTTCTAGTATTAAATAGATAAAACATCAAAAAAATATTATTTACCAAAAACAAAGTTAAGTTGATACGTTAAACCGGAAATCAAATTCGAGTCGAATCGAGGAAAAACGAACATTAAAAAGGACTAAAAATCCTAGTTTCAAATTGGCGCCGCTGCCGCTTCGCTCGTACGATTGACGACTTTTTCGTGAAGACGTTTGGATTTTGGGATCCGTTCATCCTTTGAACGTTACGTTTCTTGCAACAAAATCAAAAATACAAAAAAAAAGCAAAAACTTAAAAATACAAAAAAATTAAAAAATCACAAAAGCAATTTCTTTCCTAAGAATTGCAACAAAAAAATTAAAAAAATACAAAAGTAATACTTTTTCCTAAAAGTATTACACCAAAAATATTACGTATTAGTGTTAATTTTTATTTCGATTTCTTTCGATTTTTCTTGTGAATATATATTTTTCTAAAAAATACAAAAAGATTTTTCATTTTATATTATATTACGTAGCACAATAAAATTACCTACTTTTCAAATAAGCCTTAGTTGGGATTTCATCACCTAACTATTGTAGTCGAATCCATAACGAGAAAAAAGGGCAAAATAGATAAATACTAGTAAGACGTTTGAACTCGACATATACAAACTATAAGGTGGGTATAAGGCGACGGGCTATAAAAGGCCGTCTAAGGAAAAAGGTTTTTAAGTGCTTTGTGCCACCTCGTTTCCCCGCTTGCTTGTGCGTATATTGAGAGGGACGACCGATTATTGGTTTGCCAACTCAAGTAGTATTTACGTATATATTTTTGTAGTTTTTTCATATTGCTCATCGAGAGGGAAAATCCTTTTCCTCTCAAAGTCGACCGAGGTCACCTACCTCATTCCAAAGTTTTAATTGTATGTGCACTCGCGCGCATACATACATACCGATTGGTGTACCAAATACTTCTAATTCTTCTAAAAAGAAGAAGAAGAAAAACAAAAAGACCGTCATTAAAGCCGATCCCGAGAATCGAGCTTTCGACAATACGATGGCAACGGATAATCGACCAATGATTGAGATTCTACAATCTCACGTTGAAGGAAACGATGACACGATTGTGGTGCCAAATATTGGAGCTAATCATTTCGAACTTAAATCGGGTTTTATTCAAATGGTTTCCGCTACACCATTTTTAGGCCGTACGAATGATGACCCACACGTTCATATCAAACGTTTCATCCAATTAGCTAATACCGTCAAATACAATGGGGTGCCCCAAGAGGCCGTTCGCCTCCAACTTTTTCCTTTTTCCCTCGAGGGACAAGCCCTGATTTGGCTTGACAAGGAACCACCCCAAAGTATTACCACATGGATCGACTTAGAGACCAAGTTCATTAACTACTTTTTCCCACCATCACGGACCACTTCCTTAAGGAATGAAATAATCAACTTTGAGCAAAAATATGGGGAAACGTTTAGTGAGTCTTGGGATCGTTTTAAAGATATTTTGAGAAAATGTCCACAACACGGTTTTACTAAAGTTCATCAAATCAACACGTTTTATAATGGTTTAACTTCTAAACGACCAAGACTCACTTAATAGTGCCGCGGGGGGCAATATTCTTGTGAAAACAATGAACGAGGCTTGGGCCATTATTGAGAACAAGGCAAAAGTGCAAACCAAGAGTGTTAGGGCTAATATGGCAAGTGCTAGTACTATTAATAATGAGGTGAATGATCAAATTAAGGAGCTTACTTCAATTGTGCAAAACCTTGCTCTAAGAACCAATGCCCTCACTACACATGTGCATGCCGTGAAAGAAAAAAGTGAGACGTGTGAGACTTGTGGTGGACCACATTCGTACTATAATTGTGACAAGGTTTACAATGATCAACAAGAAGTTTATGCTTATAATAACAATGAAATTGATCGGGTTCAATTCAAACCAAATGTTGATGTTAACCATTTGTCTTACAAGTCTAATAACTATTTGGCTCCCCCGGGTTTTGTAGCACCACAAAGACCACCCCCACCCGCCCAAAATAGGAACCAAGGTCCTCAACGGGGTAATTTTCAAGGAAATACTAATCA
Source organism: Glebionis coronaria (assembly GCA_025667525.1). Lineage (NCBI taxonomy): Eukaryota > Viridiplantae > Streptophyta > Magnoliopsida > Asterales > Asteraceae > Glebionis > Glebionis coronaria. The sequence continues at coordinate 170,701,311 of CM046877.1, read as the reverse complement.
ACGGGGTTTTAATCAAAATCAAGGGAATTTTCAAGGGCAAAACCAAGGGTTAAATAATCAAGGATATAATAACCAAAGTTTTCAAAATCAAGGATTTAATCAAGGTTCTAATCAATATCAAAACCAAGGTTTTCCTAATCAAGGTTATAATCAAATGAACATGCATAATCCTCAAATGGACTTGGTTTTACAAAAATTATCCGACCATGAACGAATGATGAGAGAGATGCAAGAATCGACCGATAAGAAGTTTTTGACTATGATTCAAACCTTTCGTCCCCAAGGTACCCTTCCCTCGAACACCGTGACCAATCCTAGGGCTAATGTTAATGCTATCACTACTAGGAGCGGTAAGACCACCGTAGAACCTTCCCCACCTAACCAAGGACCCGAGATTCATTCTTCTTCGACACAACCTCCTTCTTCTTCCACTTGTAACATATCTCCCGTTATGCATTCGTCTACACCTTATGTTCCACCGATACCTAAATTTTCTACCACACCTTCGGTTCCAAAACCGGTTCCTTCACCTTCTATTTCTACTCCTCCTCCTCCTCCAAAGGATGTGAGTGAGCAATCCACTCCAAAGCCTTCATCTCAACCCAATATACCTTATCCCTCAAGGTTGCGGAAAGAGAAATTGAAGAATAAGGATGATATTCAAGTTTCGAACTTCCTAAAAATGTTCAAACAATTGAATTTTAATATCACCTTTGCCGAGGCGCTCGCTCACATGCCTAAGTACGCTAAGATGTTTAAGGATCTTTTAAGTGATAAGGAAAAGTTGCTTGATATCGCCAATACCCAATTGAATGAGAATTGTTTCGCGGTTCTTTTGAGAAAATTACCGGTTAAGTTAGGAGATCCCGGTCGATTCCTTATTCCTTGTAATTTTCCGGGTGTTGAGAATTGTATGGCCTTGGCGGATCTCGGAGCGAGTATCAATCTTATGCCATTTTTCGTGTGGAAGCAATTATCTTTACCCGAGCTAGTCCCCACTCGTATGACATTGGAATTAGCTAACCGTACGGTTGCTTATCCGGTGGGGATAGCCGAGGATGTTTTTGTAGGAGTCGACAAATTCACTTTCCCCGCCGATTTCGTCGTCGTCGACTATGAAATGGATCCCCGTGTTCCCTTAATTGTGGGACGACCCTTTTTGAGAACCGGGCGTACATTAATTGATGTAGCCGTGGGTGAACTTATCATGAGGGTCGGGGATGACAAAATCGTCTTTAACATGGGTAAACTTTCCAAACTTCCCGATGAGCCCGAATCCGTGAATTACATCGATGTGCTCGACGAAGCATGCGAAGAACATTTTCACGAGGCTTGTAAGAGCGGGATTTCTCCTTTACCTCATGTTGAGACCGTAGCTTCTATTGCTCCTTCATTGACTCCATTTGGAGAAAGTGACTTAGATGAGTTTGAAGCTAGCTTGGGTCCTCTCGAGATTAACTATGATAATTCTCCCACCAATTGGGATGAAGACATCCGTACTATTGAGAGACTTCTTAATGAGGACAATATCTCTCCACCTACTCCTAAAGAAGTTACAAATGATGATCCTACTTTGACTAAGCCTTCCATTGACAATCCGCCGGATTTAGAGCTTAAGGATTTGCCGTCTCATTTAGAGTACGTTTTCTTAGAGGAGGATAATAAGTTGCCCGTCATTATTGTTAAGGACTTAAAAGAAGATGAAAAATCCCGACTTATCGATGTGCTTAAGAATCATAAGAAAGCAATTGCTTGGAAAATCTTCGACATTCGCGGAATTGATCCTAATTTTTGTACTCATAAAATTCTCATGGAAGATGACTTTAAACCCGCAATCCAAAATCAAAGAAGGGTTAATCCAAAAATTCATGAAGTCATTAAGAAAGAAGTTATCAAACTTCTCGATGCCGGAATGATTTACCCTATCTCGGATTCGCCATGGGTTAGTCCCGTCCATTGTGTGCCTAAGAAAGGCGGAATCACCGTTGTTCCCAACGAAAACAACGAGTTGATTCCTACTCGACTCGTAACGGGTTGGCGAGTTTGCATCGATTATCGTAAGCTCAATGATGCCACTCGTAAGGATCATTTCCCTCTTCCTTTCATGGATCAAATGCTCGAGCGTTTAGTGGGTAATGATTTCTATTGTTTCTTAGATGGCTTTTCCGGATATTTCAAATTCCTATTGATCCAAAAGACCAAGAGAAAACCACATTCACTTGTCCCTATGGAACATTTGCTTACAAACGAATGCCTTTCGGCTTATGCAATGCTCCCGGGACTTTCCAAAGGTGTATGATGGCGATATTTCATGACATGGTTGAAGAAACTATGGAAGTATTTATGGACGATTTCTCGGTATATGGTGATTCTTTCTCTTCTTTCCTTGCTAATTTAGAACGTATGCTCCAACGGTGTGAAGACACTCGTCTCGTTCTTAATTGGGAAAAATGCCATTTCATGGTAAAAGAAGGCATCGTCCTCGGTCATAAAATTTCCAAAGCCGGTATCGAAGTCGACCGTGCTAAAGTTGACGTCATTGCTAAGTTACCTCCACCTACCACCGTCAAAGGAGTTAGAAGTTTTTTAGGGCATGCAGGATTTTATCGACGTTTCATCCAAGATTTCTCGAAAATAGCTCGTCCAATGACTCATCTCTTAGAAAAGGATGCTCCTTTCATCTTCTCTCAAGAATGTCTCGACTCTTTCGAACTTCTTAAAGGTAAATTAACTAAGGCACCGGTCTTAATCTCTCCAAATTGGGAGTTACCTTTCGAGCTCATGTGCGATGCTAGTGATTTCGCGGTAGGAGCGGTTTTAGGTCAACGAGTTAACAAACATTTCCAACCCATTCATTATGCTAGTAAGACAATGACGGGGGCTCAATTGCATTATACCACTACCGAAAAAGAGCTTTTAGCCGTAGTGTATGCTTTTGAGAAATTCCGCCCCTATCTTGTGCTTTCCACCACCATCGTTTACACCGACCATTCCGCCTTGAAATACTTGTTGACCAAGCAAGATGCTAAACCGAGACTCCTTCGTTGGGTTTTGCTCCTACAAGAATTTAAAATCGAAATTCGTGATAAAAAAAGGAGCGGAAAACCTAGCCGTGGATCATCTTAGAAGACTTGAGGATCCGTATCAAGGGGAATCTCCAAATCAATAGATTAATGAATCCTTTCCCCTTGAGACCTTAATGTCTATTAATTCCAATCTTGATGATACCCCATGGTTTGCCGACATTGCAAACTATTTGGCGGGTGGTGTTCTTATCGAAGGGTTAACGTCCCAACAAAAGAAAAAATTCTTCAAGGACGTTAAAACGTACTATTGGGACGACCCTTATCTTTTCAAGCAATGTGCGGACTTAATCATTCGTAGATGTGTTGATGGACTGGCGGCTTTACAAATCCTTGAAGCTTGCCATAAAGGACCCACCGGTGGTCACTTTGGTCCTAATTACACCGCTAAAAAAGTGTTCGACTCCGGATTCTATTGGCCCTCCATTTATCATGATGCACATGAAATGGTTAAACATTGTGATGCTTGCCAAAGGCAAGGCAAGATCACACATAAAGATGAGATGCCTCAAAATTTCATCCAAGAATGTGAAATCTTTGACGTATGGGGCATCGACTTTATGGGGCCGTTTCCATCATCGAAGGGAAACAAGTACATCCTCGTAGCCGTTGACTACGTATCAAAATGGGTTGAAGCAAAGGCTTTACCTACTAACGATGCGAGGGTGGTTGTTAACTTCTTGAAACAATTGTTTGCTCGATTCGGTGTGCCTCGTGCTATTATTAGTGATCGCGGGACTCATTTTTGTAATGATCAATTTGCACGAGTCATGGCTAAGTATGGTGTCAATCACCGACTTTCCACCGCGTATCATCCTCAAACTAATGGACAAGCTGAGGTTTCTAACCGTGGTCTTAAGAGAATCTTAGAGCGAACCGTGGGAGAGCATCGTGCCTCATGGGCCGATAAATTAGATGATGCTTTGTGGGCTTTCCGTACCGCTTATAAGACACCTATAGGTTGTGTAGGATTGTAAATCTTGCTTATGTGTTAGAGAGAGAAAGAGATAGAGAAATGGTGGATTTCACACAAAGCTAGAGAGAGAAAGTAATGTTTACTATGTGAAAAATAATGAAACCACACCCCTCTCCATCAAAGGAGAGGGTTTATATACCCAAGCCTTGTGATGGGCTTGGGCTTACATTGTTGGGCCGGCCTACACATGTTGTAGGCTATGCTTGGCTTTGTATGTTTAATAAAGATGTCTAGACTACGAGCTACTACTAAGTATATTGTCGGAGTGACCGAATCTTCCTAAATACGTAAAAACGTATTTCTAACAATCTCCCCCTAAGGGAGGTCACTCCAAACAAGGGTGTTACCCGAGTTACAATAATAAAATAAACCTAGCATACTATGCTTGTCTTGAGCTCGTAGTCTTCGTCTTTCTTTTCTTTTTCTTTTCTGGTGAACATGCTGATGTGATCTTTGATATCAGTCTTGAGCATTAATCTCTTGCCTTGATCTTGTGCATCCATCACTTGTGATCTTCGCCTCTTCGTGACCTCACGTCCCACATACTTATGCCTTAGTAATTCTTGAAAGCTTCATAGTTCGATACAGCGGAAGACTTAACTTTTAGGCTTTCTTGAATTAGATGAGGTATTAAGTGCATAAAGTATAAGCATGCGGGGACGACTTCTTCTCGGATTCCGCAACGCCACCGTCTTCAAATGCCGCAACATAAGTAGACACGAACGAAATGGCTTTGAACATTTCATTCTAAATCGGTAGCATTTTACCTCCGGTCGGTGAAGACCGTTGGACGATATTAGATATCGTACCCGTGACGGATAGTTTCAATTAAGTAACTTCCTGACAGGATTTCGCGGGTAAACCCGTTCTCTTTATTCGACCGTCCAAAGCTGACTGCGAACATAAAGAGTGAATCATTTGGATAAAGATATCCGCATGATTTGAAGCCGTCAATTCATGTTCCTGGAACAAGTGAAATTCAATTAAGAACCGCACCATCGTTGCTTTCCAGTTGTCACGAGCTTGATTCGTATAGAATCTTGCAAGTTACCTACCAAGTGCTGTTTGAGGTTAACACTAGAAGGATTTCCACTCATCACTGTGAACACTAAGGTATCACTCTGAGTGTTCTGGCAAGATCACTAAGATATTGCGTAGAGGCCTGGAACGTGTTTAAATTCAGTTAAGAATTAAACAGCTGTTGCTTTCCAGTTATCACAAGTTTGATTCATAAAGAATCGCACAAGTCACCTACCATGAGCTTTTTGATGTTCGCTCAAGAAGGATTTCCATCTTCATTGTAAATACTTTCGTATTACTCGGATGTTCAGGCAAGATCATGAAGATTTTGCGTAGGACTCATAAAATCTTTCTTACTTTTCACAGTGTGTGAAGAAGCAAGGAAATATGAAAGTGTGTCCTAGTGAGATATTTGATGATCTCAAATGGCTCTAGACTCGATCGTGCACTTTGGATTTTAGTGATCGGAGGCTGGAGAGGAGTGCCACCATTTCAATACCAATTTATTCGGAGTGAATAAATCGATAGATAACGTGTTGTCTCCGTGTGATTAAAACAAATACCTTTTGAGAGATATCTGAGTTAGCTGGGATGGGTTGTGCATTGCATCACTGGGTCCATGATGTCTGTCTTCAATATCAAGAATCATTAACAATGATCTCAATAGCATATGTATTGACCCGGTTTCTGCCTAAAGTTGTAAGGAGGGCTTCTTTCTTTACACCCTTTATCTTTACAATTCTTTTTCATTCTTCAACCCCTTCAATGCTTACCAATACGTCATAACTAGCACCTTGTTGTGATTGTTCCAGTGCTAACTTAAGTACTTGGTCGGCATTCAGCTACGTTCACAATCTTTCTCCATCTTTCCTAAGGACTACTATTTCTAGCTATGGAATGTCCTTGGGAAGATTCCTCCGGTTCTGGAAGAATCATAGGACTTAACCTATCCTACCATCCTTATGTCACCACAATCTTCATCGTCGTGAATTAAATGAGGTTTGGGTAAGTATATGTCACCATGAAAATCCATTTTGATATGCAAATCCATTTTGCTCCCCCTTAACATATGCTACGATATTCGAAAACATTTCGCATATATAGAGATGAGCCAACACATTAAGTCAAACCATTTGTGATAATATCCCATATTAAATCACATTTTCTCCCCCATATTAAAAATATTAACCCAATCGATATTTTTAATATCAATTGATTTAATGAAGTTTTAAAAAATGTTTTGGGAAGTAAAATGCGAGTCCGTTTTATCTTCATGACATCTGTTTGTAACATGATCACATATTCACCTTATTAGAAAAGAATTGACAAGGTTGGACCTGATAGATGAGAACATCATATGATAAAATCAAATGGTTCTTGGCAGCATATGATGGTCGCCTCGTCACGTCTGAAGTCATCTCTTGACACCACATGTACGATTGGTATTGTTGTCTTGACACCAACTTGTGAACTTGACACGTTCGGCATCGAAGATTCTGAATGCTTGACAATTGCTCCCCCTCAATTGTTGACCCGTGTTCTATTGAAAGAGCTGTAGTCATCGGTTGAGTAGTCGCATCGTCGAGTATGTAGGTACCAGTTGTAGATTGCTATGGTTGTAGAGATGATAGCTTCATAAAAACAAGACTTCTCTTGTTTTAACAAATAAATGCACTGAAACGTACATTGATTTGTGTTAGACCAAGTTATAAAGTAAACTTGATCCCTTACAAGGTTTTAAAGTAAACCTTGCCCGAGAAAATTAATTCCCGTTGTGAGCCAAAGCTTTCATGAGAAATACTTGGCTTTAATGTGAAAACCGGGTTGCAGTCAGAAATAACTACAAGCCATTTAGGCATGTTTTATGAAATATTTACAACTTTTGTACGAACTCTATTTATGGCGCCGTGTCGATATTAATCAACATTTCTAAGGCCGTAAATATTATCGTACCAAAAGACATGCCTTAGAAAAATAAAGTAAAAATATTTTTGGATTTTTCTAGATTTTTCAATTTTTATGGTTTTTATATGGTTTTATATTTTTGTATTTTGCTTTTGTGGATAAAAATATAAACAATATATACAAATGATCACCAAGGATACGGAGAATAGTTTTACCAAGACTATTCTTTCGCTTCATCTGCTAGTTCCTTTAGAGTCTCAGGCGAGAAGGTTCTCATTCCTAGCTTGTCGGCCAAAAATTCAATTCGAGCGCGATCTAAAGCCTTCGTGAAAATATCCGCCAATTGATACTCAGATCGGACAAAGTAAAGCTCGATTACTCCATTTTCCACTTGCTCCTTGATGAAATGGTAGCGAATGTCAATATGCTTCGACCGGGAGAATTGAACATTGTTGCAGCATAAGGCAATTGCACTTTTGTTGTCGCAATACATCGGAATCTTGTTGAAACCTAGATCATAGTCGGTTAATTGCGATCTCATCCAAAGAATTTGAGCACAGCAACCGGACATAGCTATGTATTCTGCTTCCGTACTTGAAATTGCAGCGCTTTTCTGCCTTTTCGATGCCCAACTGATTAGTCGATCTCCTAGTAGTTGCAAAGTTCCACTCGTGCTACGTCGTGTATCTTGACAACCCGCGTGATCCGCATCTGCATATGCCATTAGTGCAATAGAAGAGTCCTTCGAATACCAAAGTCCCCGATTAATGGTTCCTTTAAGATATCGAAAGATCCTTTTAAGAGTAGCTAAGTGTAACTCAGTAGGCCTAGTTTGATACCTGGCACACATACATATAGCAAACTGAAGATCAGGTCGACTGGCTGTGATATACAGAAGAGTACCGATCATTCCACGATAAAGTGTCGGATCAACGGCAACTCCATGAGGATCTGCATCAAGCTTAGTTCGTTCCACCATTGGAGTATCCACGGGGTCGCAAGATTCCATCTTATACTTCTTTAGCGATTCAAGGGCATACTTGGATTGATTGATAAAGATGCCTCTGGGACTCTGAGATATCTGAAGACCTAAGAAGAATGATACCTTGCCCATCATTGACATCTTAAACTTGGAAGACATGAGTGTCCCAAACTCATCCGATAAGGTTTAGGTCGAGGCTGCAAATATAATATCATCAACATATATTTGTACCATAATCATATCTTTACCTTGTTTATGAATGAACAGCGTAGGATCCACCTTGCCTTTCGCGAAGCCTTGCGTAATGAGGAATTGTGACAATAGATCATACCATGCGCGTGGAGCTTGCTTCAACCCATAGAGAGCCTTTTTAAGCTTGTACACATGATTAGGATAATTAGGATTTACAAAACCATCCGGCTGTTGAACATAGACTTCTTCCTTGATTTCACCATTAAGAAATGCCGTCTTCACATCCATCTGATAGACGATCATATTCATATGGACTGCATAAGCGAGGAATAGTCTAATAGCTTCCAAACGGGCAACAGGTGCAAAGGATTCCATAAAGTCGACGCCTAATAATTGCTTGTATCCACGAGCTACTAGTCGAGCTTTGTTTTTCAATATTCCGCCTAACTCATCGAGTTTCACCTTGTAAACCCATTTCAAAGTGAGTAACTGCACTTGATCCGGGCATGGGACAAGTTCCCATACATCAAGACGTATAAACTCATTAAGTTCTTCTTGCATAGCTTCTATCCAACAGGATTGAGTAAAAGCTTCTTTCCATGTTTTAGGTTTAACTTCAGTGAGAAAAGCATCAAAGTGACAAAACATTGCACTTTCTTGTAACTGACTTCGTGTGGATACTGGACGATTAGGGTCACCAATAATAGAATCTATAGGATGATCCTTTGTCCACTTGCTGTCATGTTCACGAATCCGTGGATTGGAGTAAACTGTAGAAGGAGCTTCCTCTGAGGTGGACGACCCGGCTTGATTAGGGTCGGGAATAGATACACCAAAGAATGGAAGTTCACGCATTTGAGCGAATTCCAAATCGTGATCATCGTCATCCTCTTCATCATCAATAGGCATGACATGGGTAGTTGTTACTTGTGTTGGTTGAGAATTACTCGTTGTTGGTATATCTTGACCAATTGTAGGTGCAGATGTATCTGATTGTGCAACGGTTGCTGGAGCGACAACTTCGGTTACCGGAGCTATTACTTCAGGTTCTGGAGCAACAATGGTTGGAGGAGTAAAGAATTCATCAAAGAACGGTTGAAACAACGTATCCCATTCATTCCTAGTAGGTGGTGTAAATGATGATGAAGTAGGGTTGTTTGGGACAAGACCAGAGCTAATGTTACTGGGTCCCATTTCATGAAGTGCGGGTTCAGAGTTGCTTTGCTCAGAAGCCATTGCTGTCAGCTCATCAAAATCAACATTCATAGTTTCGAGGATCTTGCGAGAGTTACGGTTGTAGATTCGGTATGCCTTCTTTGCGGGTGCGTAACCAATGAAAATACCAATATCAGCCTTTGGTTGAAGTTTTCCCAAATTGTCACCATCATTGTTTGGATAGCAAAGAGAACCAAATACATGAAGATAGGATAAATCTGGTACTTTTCCATGGAGAAGCTCATAAGGTGTTTTACCATGGCGTTTACGAATTAGTGACCGGTTTTGGGTGTACACTGCTGTAGATACTGCTTCTGCCCATAAAAACAATGGAGCCTTTGCGTAAATTAACATCGTGCGAGCAGCTTCCATAAGTGTGCGATTTCGCCTTTCAACGACACCGTTTTGTTGTGGAGTGCGTGCAACGGATGTTTCATGAGAAATGCCAACTTCTTCATAATAATCACGCAAAATATGATTCACAAATTCGGTTCCATTATCTGTACGAATGCGTCGGACAGTAGTGTTGAGACGCACTTGAATCATCTTGAGAAATCCGATGATGAATTTAGGTGCCTCATTCTTTGCTTTAAGAAATTTCACCCATGTAAACCGAGAGTAATCATCGACAATGACGAGGATGTACTTTTTGCCACTAAGACTTTCAACACGCATTGGCCCACAAAGATCCATATGCAAAAGATAAAGTTTCTCTTGGTTGGTGTCTTCCGTCTTGGGTTTGTAAGATTTCTTAGTGCTTTTCCCCATTGTACACGCGGAACACAAATGATCCTTGTGAAATGAAAGTTTAGGAAGACCAAGAACAAGTTCGTTTTTCGCCAAGTGATTAATAGCGTCAAAGTTAAGATGAGATAACCGTCGATGCCATAACCAAGACTTAGTCTTCGATGCTTTGGAGAGAAGACATACGGGAGAAGCGGCCATCATGTCTTGTAGAGACAAAGTATACAAATTATTCCCTCGAGTACCTTTCAATAAATCAACCCCTTCCAAATTACGAATGAAGCAGGTATGCTCTCGAAAAGCAACTTCTAGGTTTGCATCACAAAATTGTCCCACAGAAAATAAGTTGTGACCAAGACCTTCCACGTAATACACTCTTGAAATTATAACATTCCCAATATGATATTCACCATAACCCATTATCTTTGCAATATGATCATTACCAAATCGAACCGTACCAAGAAACTTGCTGACGAAATTTCTGAGCTGAGAGCGATCTCCGGTCATATGCTTGGAGCAACCAGAGTCCAAATACCAGAGAACAATTTGGACCACCTGTTTTCAATAACAACAGTAGACAATGCATTGGAAACTATTGGTTCCGGAGTGTTAGCAGATACAGATATAGAATTATCAGAAGTGCTAACAATTTTGAGACCCTTAGATTTCCTGCTTTTTCTAATGTGAGTTTTAGCACTAACAGGTTTTACTGTTCCAACTTTCTTAGGTTTTGGATTATTCGCGGACACTACAGTGGGAGTAGACATATTTAAAGGGCACTTGGTTCCTACAGTAGTGTCAGTGTTCCTAGTTAAAGGACACGCTTGTGTTTTGGTAGCCTTGGTACTCCTAGTTAAAGGGCACGCTTTCTTCGCTTTAGTGGGAGTGATCCTAGTCAAAGGGCACATATTTCCTACTATAGTGAAAGTCCTACCAGTGGGGCGCCACATCCAACCAACTTGGGTTAACACTTTCCCAGTCGGTTTCCATTCTAATCCATTTTTCAAGGCCTGCATCTCATTCACATGGTCAATAAGGCAAGAATCATAACGACTAGAAAACATACATTCATTGCAATTCCAACATTTTAAATTAGAATTCACAGTAGGCTTAGAATGCTGCACAACCGCAGAGCCTTTAGGTTTAGCTACATGATTCTTTTTATTCAAAACAGAAATAACATTCCTAGGATGGGCTTCTACTTTCTTCTTCACTTGACTACTAGATGGGGGCAAGATCCTATCATTCTTCTTGTTTCTCTTAAGCTTAGATCTTTGAGCCTTAGTAGTGGTGCTTACTCCTGTAGAAGGCAACACGAGAATATTAGAAGCTGGTTTTGATTCCGCCTTATCTTTAGTGACCAAAGTTTGAGATGATTTAGTCTTAGGGCCCTTGTTAAGTGGTGTGACGGCTATAAGGTTCCTTTTGATGGCACTAGAGGACGGTGCTGAGATAGTGGCTGCGTTATCCACAACATTCTTACCTTTTAGAGTACGAAGTGTTTCCTTTAACTCAGCCAAGACCAGATTTTTATCACAAATTTGTTCCCTCAAATCAGATATTTCCACCGACTTTCGATTCAATTGTTCAATCAATGATTGATTCTGTGCAGTTGTATCAACACATGCGGGCTGTACTGAATCGAAGAGTCGTGTATTTTTCTGTTTTAAGTTATCAATTTTGGACAAAATCTTGGAAACTCGATTATCTAGATCAAGTCTAAAATTCTCAGCGGCCTCAAGTACGTTCACACAGTTAAGCTCCTTGGATTTCTCTATTTCTATCAGCAAAGAGTTAGCAACTTTGTCACTTGGCTGACGCTGTTTTGATAGTAAATTCAATCGAAAATTCTTTTCAAAATTTGCATCATCGATATTAACACCTTCGAATGACGTTTCAAAGATTTCTTGAATAAATTGTTGCTTGCATTCAAGCGAAATACAATGTGTTTGAATCTCATCAAAACGTTTTGAAAGCAAAGAATATGAATCTTGAAGCTTTAAAAATTCAGCGTCAGATTCGTGACAAGTACTATCTACCACATTATCCACAGATTCAACATTATGCACAATAGAATCATTATCAACACTTGTATTCACACAGACAGAAACTATATCATGAGATATCACTTGATTCAGAAGCAGATCATTATGGCGTGAAACCCGTTCTATTTCAAGTAAACTGTTTTCATAAGCATCTTCCATTTCATTGAAAACACGTCTAACTTCTTCTATTTCCAAAAACAAATCTTGATCAATATTACGAAGACAAGCTTTAACATTCTTTACAAACGGAACAATTTCATCTCGAAACGCAGCTCTAGTGTGCTCAAAGTTCCATTCACCTTCCGTTATGGCCGTGGCCGTCGTACGTTCCAAAATGACCTTGTCAAAATCGGCTAAGTGTTGGTGAACCGTATTTAAGTTAACGGACGCCTTACTTACCGGTGGAATTAACTTCGTTAAATCCTTTTTGACGAGTGTAGGAGACGTACTAGGAAGATTTTCATTTGACAAACTTTGGGGCACAAGAACTGTTAATTCTGCTAATTCCTTTTGTAAGCGAATGCGTGTCTTTTTCGAAAATTGATCTTTGTTATGTTGATCATAATCAATTGTATGGAATTTTGAAAGCATTTTAGAATGAGTTTCATCCCCAAGTGATTGTGTCTCCTCAGTACTACGAACAAAAGGTGCTTCTTTCGATTTGCCAATTATGGTCATATCATAAAGACCGGGAATATATTCCTGAGCTTGTTTTGCATAACCAGGATTAGGTGGTAAATCTTGAAGACGCTTAAGTTCGAATTCTTTAAATGATTTAGTTAAAAGATGAACCTTTTCTGTGGAAGCGTATTGTTTTAAAAGCTGTTGTTCTTTGAATTTAAGAAGTTTGGTAGCATTAATTTCCGATTCAACCTTTTTAGACTCGAGAGTTTCGAAATCCATTTTAAGTTTCTGAAAATCATTGACAACCGACTCTTTTTCTTTTAATTCATTGGAAAGATTAGCTTTTAATGATTCTATTTCTTTCAAGTGTTCAATCTTTTCAAAACGAAATTGGTCAAATTCAGAACATGTTATTTTCTCTTCTTGAGGGACCATTTCAAAAGTTTTGACCTTTTCTTTATGCAACGCAAGCTCAGCAGTTAGGGTGGAATTCGTATCTACGGATTGTCTGAGGGCCATATGCATTTGATCAATAATATGTTTAGGCACCATGACCAAATCATGTTGAGCATAAGATTCCATACCCGTCATAGCATTTGGTTGAGGTTCACTCAAATGTGTTGGATTGGGTACCACATCATTTGAGTTACTAGTCCCCGAATGCTGTTCGAGGTTGTCATTTTCATGCCCAACTTGATGTTGGTTATCATCAATATTATTAGATGTGGTTGGTACCTCACTGATGACATCAGAACCGTAGTGAGAGAGATTAGCAACGAGAGCAGCTTGGGCAGAGTGAATGTCATCACAATCCGAATCGTATGCATCAAGATCGTCCGCTTGATAAGCTGCATTAGAAGTGGAGACGACTGCGATGCCTTCAGTATCTGCTGCCCCTGGGTCTGCAAGAAATGCTAACTCCTCTGAATCCAAAATCTTCCCCTTAGACTGAGCATCAACCAAATACATCTTCTCACGAAACCATACATCATCCCTTCTCCTTTTCGGCTGTGTGCATTCCCTAGCCATATGACCTTGTCCTCGGCAATTGTAGCAAGTCACAACCTTCTTAGGACCAATAGGACTCCCATTTCCACTAGCTTGAGAATTCACAGCTTGATTGTTCCCAGTCCTTGTAGGAGGTCCATATGAATTTTGCCTTCCCTGAATAGGTTGCACCGTCACTTGACCATCTTGAACAGTGGCTTGTTGTCGAGGATTTGATGAGGTGCGGAGCTGATTGTTTGTTGGTGGAAATCCTCTAGTTGCAACAAGTTTTGACAAGTAGGCTGTGAGATGGTTTAGAACATCAGCTGGCGTATCATTTGGAGTAAAGACCGGTGCTTCGATTGGTGGAAGTTCATTAGAGTAGAAAGCTTGTGCTGGTTGTGCTTCAATTGGAAAATATCCTTGCTGAGGAGTATAGCCCAATGGAGAGGTGTTGGCTTGTGATGCTGATGTCTGATATGGTGGTTGCTGTAGAAAAGATTGTTGATGAACACCTTGTTGAAATGCTTGCTGTGGCATCACTAGTGGTGGATAAGATGGTTGCTGTGGTTGCTGATAGTTGTGTGGTGGTGTCTGCTGCAAGTATGATGGTTGTTGATAAGTATAAGCCATGTTTTGTTGAGAAGCATACATTGCAAGTGGATCATGAACTTGAGGTGTAGACAACCGAGCCTCGATCACATGGCATTCGTGTTGTTGAAGAAAGGCTTGAAGTTGATCCACATTGGTGTTATGCAAGTCCTTAGCCAATTTAACATCCGTCACGTATTTTTTCCATTCTGACGGAAGAGTGTTCAAATACTTGGTGTTCAATTGAAAAGTAGGAATTGTCATGCCATAGATATTGAGCTCATTCAACAATAGGGTAAATCTCAGATAGTAATCGTTGAGAGTCTCCCCTGGCACATAGGCAAACTTATCAAAAGTATCATAAAGCTTACACTCTCGTTCTTGTTTAGTTAACGAGGTGCCTTGCATGAGAACACGAATTCTATCCCATAACTCTTTGGCAACTTTATGTTTGCTGACGAGTTTGTAGACATCTGGAGGAAGGGCTTGGAGAATGATGTTTGTAGCATACTTATCACATTTATCTTGAATCTTCATATCTCCAGTCAACTCACCCGTTGTGCGAGGACGAGTAGTCGTACCTTCCGTCACTGTACCATAATCTAATGGTCCATTGAGCACCGATGCCCAAATGAGATGTCCATTCTCCTTGTTCAACATATAAAGTTCCATTCGGGAAGCCCATTCCTCATACATAGTCTTCACCAACATTGGTGGACGATTATCCGTACCCGAGAGGATGGACTTATCCGTAAGAGATGTGTACTCCATTTCAATAAGCTAAGATTTACAAACTTTGATCGATCAATGAAAGAAAGTAAATGTGTTTGTTGTTGTGAGTTGAAGTCGAGAAACAATGTTAAAATCCCCTAAAATATGTTCTCAATAAACCAAAAATTCCAAGTCAAAATTACACACGATTCGAAATTTTTTAAGGAATAATTTTGTTATCGGAATTTTGATCGGAATAGTGATCGGAATATCAGTCGGAATCTCCCAAATCGGAATACCTTGATCGGAATGTACCTAATCTGAATACCAATCGGAATGAGTGATCGGAATACCCAATCTGAATACCAATCGGAATGTACCAAATCTGAATACCAACCAATCGGAATGCCGATCTGAATGCCAATCGGAATGTCCAATCTGAATACCAACCAATCGGAATGCCGATCTGAATGCCAATCGGAATGCCCAATCTGAATATCAACCAATCGGAATGCCGATCTGAATGCCAATCGGAATGCCCAATCTGAATACCAACCAATCGGAATGCCGATCTGAATGCCAATCGGAATGCCGATCTGAATAAGTAAACCCTTTTCCGATTTGACCAGATCGGAATATTTTCCACTTTTCTCGGACAAAACTCAACCAATTCGTGATTTTAAGCCAAAAAATGATCAAAACACCCAAAAATTTTGTGTTTTTAGCCAAAGTAACTATACCAAATCCCTACCACAACTATGTAGAAGATTTGTATCAAGAAAAAACCATCAAAAACACAAAAAAAAATTTTGGACGTGTGAAAATGGATCAAAAATGGCGTATGAATCAAGAACACAAACACATGAACAATACAATCATCCCATGGCTCTTGATATCATTTGTAGGATTGTAAATCTTGCTTATGTGTTAGAGAGAGAAAGAGATAGAGAAATGGTGGATTTCACACAAAGCTAGAGAGAGAAAGTAATGTTTACTATGTGAAAAATAATGAAACCACACCCCTCTCCATCAAAGGAGAGGGTTTATATACCCAAGCCTTGTGATGGGCTTGGGCTTACATTGTTGGGCCGGCCTACACATGTTGTAGGCTAGGCTTGGCTTTGTATGTTTAATAAAGATGTCTAGACTACGAGCTACTACTAAGTATATTGTCGGAGTGACCGAATCTTCCTAAATACGTAAAAACGTATTTCTAACAGGTTGTACCCCTTATCGCCTTGTGTACGGAAAGGTGTGCCACCTCCCCATTGAGTTGGAGCATAAGGCTTATTGGGCCTTGAAATGGGCTAATTTTTATCTTAACAAAGCCGGTGATCATAGGAAAATCCAACTCAATGAACTCAATGAACTTAGGAATGAGGCTTACGAAAATTCATTAATCTACAAAGAGAAGACCAAGCTCATTCATGATTCCAAGATTAAAAACCGAGAGTTCCATCTTGGTGATCAAGCTTTACTATTTAACTCTCGGTTGAAAATCTTTTCGGGTAAACTTAAGAGCCGTTGGTCCGGTCCATTCACCGTGGCCTAAGTCTTTCCTTATGGCACCATTGAGTTATCCCAACAAAATGGGCCCAACTTTAAGGTGAATGGCCAACGGGTTAAGTTGTACTATGGAGAGGACATCTCTCATGATATGATTCCATCCCTCTCCACATTTCCCTTGAATTAATTCGGGAATTCGAGTCGAGCTAGAGACTCGTGATAAATAAATCAAACATCGTATAACTAGGTTAGATTTTTACCTTTACCATCCTTTCCACCCTTTTCACCTTCATCCATTGTCCACCAATAAGTGTAGGGGGGAGCCAAGTAGGTTGTTTGTGTGTTGTGATTGTGTGTTGTGATTGTGTGCAGGGACATGTGCTTTGATGATCCACTTTTGGTACTTCTGGCACGACCCGTGATCCCGTGTTCCCGTGTACCCGGTTCTATCCAAACTATTGTGATTCATACTTGTATATAAATAAAATGAATAAATGTAATCACTTTAGTTGTCCCTTCCTTAGCTCGATTTTAAACAACGTACTCAATGTCCTAAGTGTAGGGGAGTTTAGTCTCCCACATGCTTAAACATTGAGGACAATGTTTATATTAAGTGTAGGGGGGACTTCTATCGAATTTTAGTGGCCTTTTCCATGAATTTGACTCCATTTAACCGGAAAATTTTAAAAAATTTCAACGTTTTTCAAATTTTTGATCTATTTTGGCCTAGTAGTATTTTTATTTATTTTCTTTCCTTTTATTATCGCATCGTAATAATTTCCATTTCAAGAATAAAGTCAAAAAAATAAATAAATAAATAAAATGGTTTTAACAAGTTTAGATATCTTTGATATATTAGGCCCGTCGTGAATATTTTGACTCAACCCGAGTTTACTTATCCAAGTTTACTCTAGCTAGTATCCTTAACCATATGGACCTTAATTGGTTTATTAGGCCAAGCATCCACGAGTCTCATTCTTTGAGATTTTAAATTGTGGAGAACGAGAGATGATAGAGTTAATTATAAGTTCGGTATTCTTTCATTAACTTATGTGAGTTAGTTATGAGCTTTTTCTCCCATCACTTGTTAATAAATATATTTGCAATAAATAAGGTTGTACGATTTAAAAGGTTACTTAGCTTTTAGCACAAGATCGTTTAAAAGTTGCTCGGTATTAATTAGAGTTCATAGCCAAGGCATAACTTATTGAAACGGGACGCGAAGATTGGCTTATCCAAAAAGGCCCTAACAAGGCATGAGGATACCCGAGTCCAAAAAGGCCCTCACAAGGCATGAGGATTCACTTTTTGCTAAAGATCCTAAGATGATGTGAAGATCATTAATCCAAATCAATATGAAGGATCAAGACACACGACGAGAAGCAATTACTCCCCTAAAGATCATGGAGAAGTCTATCCAAAAAGACCCTAACAAGGTATGAGGATATATAGATCCAAGTCCGAAAAGGAGGTGGATCGTTGTATATCAAAATCCTAAATAAAGAAGAGGATAAATGAAGAAGTCGTGGTCAACGTTTGAAGCATCTTTCACTCCTTATGAAGATGTATACCAAAATGAAGAGAAGACCATAATTTCAAGATCGTCTCTCAAGATTTGAAGTTTGAAGTACAAGCCAAATATCGGTCCGAGAAAGGTCTCAAATCGTGAAACGAGTTATGCTAAGATATGAACTTTTTGAGGTCTCGAGAAGCAGTTTTAAAAGATTTTGTCCTTTAGCTAACTATTGATTAAATCGTCCCACTTTATTTTCGGCCTTAATAAATTATCGAAATAAGTCAAAAATGCATCCTCGTGATCATTCAAGACAAAAATAAAATACAAGAGATACACCGTAGGAATAAGGGGGTCTAAGTGATTAACTAAACCACATGAGCAAGTGTTTGTTGTGCTAACTTGTAATAACAATGATCTCGTTTTTTAAGCTTGGTATGGGGAACGTGAAACTTGAGGGTGATTAATATTCATGACACCAAAGCCCTAATCTAAGTCTTAGATTTCTTTACGAGTTTTTTCCATCGAATAATTTCCAAGTTAAATAATTGTCTCCTTTTAAGTTCTTATCTTTTTATCATATTAGTAGTAGTAATAATAAAGGCCGAGACGGATTGATTATGAGAAAAATTTAACTTATTGCTTTAAAACTGTGCATTGCATGGGGTCATTGCAATGGTCAAGTGTAGGGGATTTAATAAGTGTGTAAACACTTATCCTTTTGCCACTAAAATCAAGTAAAAACAAGACCTAATCATGTGTTTAATGTCGTAAAAGTCGGAATTACGCGTGGTTTTGTGTTCTTGTGTTTAAATAGGTACAAATGATCAAAAGAAGAGAAAACACGGGATTTCACGGTCAAATGACGAAGAAAAGTCAAGAAAGAGTCTAAGACAAGATCAAAAGACCAAAAGACCAAAAGTGTGCCAAGATCACGAAAACCGGCTAAGTCCACTTAAATTTGAAGAAATGATCAAGAAAGTCGGAATCAAGCTCGTTTTAGTGGAATTAATTATTTTCGAAGTTATTTGAGCCAAGTGGGTCCCACATCGGATAAATGGGCTCAAAAGCCCATTTAAGAGAAAAAAAGTTGTTTAACTTTTCACCTAAGCCCAATTTGAGAAGAAGAGATATTGGACGGATAAAACTTGGGCTTCAAATTCGGATTAAAAGGCCAAATTGGGCCAAGCCCACACCAAGAAATGGAACGGCTATACACAAACGAAATAAGTAAATGTGAATTTACTTTGATGAGTTGGTCAACTCTCCAGTCCAGTCAACTACACAAATAAACGTAAGGGAGTAAATGATTATTTACTTTGCTTACTTTAAACTCACCCCTCACAACCCTCACACGTTTTTACCCTACACGTGTATTCCACCACCCCAAATAAATAAAGAAACATTTACCCTCACCCCATATTTACTTCGATACAAACAAGGTCCTCTCTCTCACCCACCACTTCATCTTCCTCCCTCATAACTCGCAAACCTAATTCATCCTCAGTAAAAAAAAATTAGCAAGTGAAAATTGGGGGTTTTACCCAATTCGTGTGATTCACACGGATTGGGATTAATTCCCCCAGTTTTCGGATCAATCCACCAAGAATGATGATCCTCTCTCTCCATACGTGGCCAAATCCTTGGATGTGATTGACTCATCCACCTCACCATATACCCATCAACCAATTACATTTAGCCACATCACCTATCAAGAAGCACAACAAACACATCCTTGTGCCACGGTGGCAATCCGTGTGCACAAGGATGAATCTCAGCCACAAGATGGAAGGGTTTGAAGAAAGAGAAGAATAAAGAAGAAATCAATGGATCAAAATGGATGCTTACAAAAGAAGCTAAGATTAGGGTTTCTGGGGGTTCTCCTATAAAAACCCCCATCTATCATGTAATTTGTACACTTTTTTCTTTATTTTAATTTTTCAGTAAAATTAGATTGATAGGTTTTTAATCTTGTAATTTTCAATTTCAAGTTATGTAATCTTTTTTTATTCATTAATGAAAAATTAAATTCAGTTTTATTTCACGTCTCAATTTAATTTCCAATACTGTTTCTTTTCTTTTTAATCTGTTAAAAAAATATTGTTACTGTTCTCGTATTGTTATGATATAAAAAAAAAAGATAAAGGAAAGTAAATTATTTCCCCCACTGGGAAATATATATATTAAGGTTACTGTTCATTTTTTGGTTCGGATTCGGTTCGTGAGTAATTATTTGGTTCGAGAAGTATTTCGAGACGATGCTTGGTGATTAAAGGTGGTGTTTGTTTGGTGATTGTTTTTGTTCATTGAGGTGGCTCAGCGCTAACCTACGGCTCAACGGACTCCTCCAAATGGTTCTAACCTTCTATCCTTTTTAATTTTCTAGTTTTAAGCTTATTTAAGTGATTGTTAATTTGATTTTTAAACTGCTGTGATTTTAATTTAGGTTTAGTTTATTTTTTTGAGCTTATTTGAATCGGTCTTGGATTAAGTTTATTTTGCTTATGGAGTTTGTTTTAAATAATCAAACTATGTAATCGGTTTTCAATCTGCTTAAGTCTTTGGATTGCTTATTTGAGTTTAGTTGTGCATCATATTTGCTTATTCGGTTTTGAGTTTAGTATTAGCTATTCATATTTTGCTTAGTAGATTACTTAGCTTAATTCATTATAGGCTTTTGGTGAGTTTGCTATTTGTTATCAAGTTTGTTTTTTTAGTAGCTTATTTGGTTCGGTTTATTGACAACTTATTTGGTTTTCGTATATGCTTGATTGGTTTTACTGAATATTTGAATCTGCTTGTTAGTTTATTGTGCCTTTTTTATAGCTTATCTAGTAACTGCTTAACTGGCTTATTTGGCTCCTGCTTATTTTGTTTTCAGCTTATTCCATCGTTTGGCTGTGTGGCTTATTTGTTATTATTTGCTGAATATCACTGCTGAGAAACTGATCCAATTGATCAATTTTGATTATTTGTCCAAAATTAATAGTTCCACAAAAATTGGTTAAAAATATTAACAAAATTTTGTCACTGGTTGGATTCGAACCAGTGACCCCTCGTTCAACTACACAACGTCACAACCACTTGTGCTAGACATCTGTTTGTTTATATTCTCACTCAGTTCCATTAATATAGCGTGATTTTAGGGTTGGAAGTTTTTATAAATTAGTTCAAATCAAGTCTAGTTAAGTTTTAAGTTTAATTTTAATTAAAAAGATTTAAATTAGTTTTTTTTTCGTTTTTATTTACTTTTCAAAAATTTAAAAAGATAGAAAAATATTTTAAATTACTTTTATAAATTCTTAATTAGTTTTCATTTACTTTTATTAAAGAAAAAAAAATATAGTTTTCTTTTATGTCATTAAATTTAGTTTAAAATTTCTTTATATTTAAATTAAAAAGTTTTTAGTTTAAAATTAATTAGGTTTAAAGTTTTATATTTAAAAATAGATTTCATTTAAAATTTTTATTAGCTTAATTTTTAAATTAGATTAGTTTTATTTAAATTGTTTTATTAGTTTCTAGTATTAAATAGATAAAACACCAAAAAAATATTATTTACCAAAAACAAAGTTAAGTTGATACGTTAAACCGGAAATCAAATTCGAGTCGAATCAAGGAAAAACGAACATTAAAAAGGACTAAAAATCCTAGTTTTAGGAGGCACTACTTGTATGGAGAATCGTGTGACATTTTTACGGACCACAAGAGCTTGAAGTATATCTTCACTCAACGTGAATTGAACATGAGGCAGAGGAGATGGTTAAAGCTGTTGAAGGATTTTGACATTAATCTACAGTATCATCCCGGAAAGGCAAATGTAGTAGCAGATTCTCTTAGCAGGAAGTACGGAATGATGAACAACATTAAAATCGAAGAGGAAATCATCAGAGACTTGGAGCGACTAGACATCGAGATCATGGTACGTGGACAGCACGGTTACTGGGCTAATCTTAGAGTAGAACCCGAGTTACTCTATAAGATCAAGGAGGCTCAGAAGGATGACGGAGAAATCTGGGCGATGGTACAGAATTTGGAAAAGCAGACGGAATTCAGAGTAGATGCAGATGGTATCGTATGGCAGGGCACGAGACTTTGTGTTCCTGATGACCAAGAACTCCAGGAAGCTTTGTTAGCTGAAGCTCATATCTCCCCATTCTCTATACATCCTGGTTCGACTAAGATGTACCATGACATCAAGCAGTACTTTTGGTGGAGTGGTATGAAACAGGATGTGGCCACTTACGTCTCCAAATGTCTTACCTGCCAGCAGGTTAAGATCGAGCATCAGCGATCTGGCAGTCTCCTTCAACCGTTAGATATTACAGAGTGGAAGTGGGACAAAATCACCATGGATTTTGTTACTGGTCTTCCGCCTACCAAGAGGAAGTACGATGCGATTTGGGTTATCGTAGATCGACTTACCAAATCAGCTCATTTCTTACCGATCCGCAAGGAAGATCCGGTAAGTAAACTCGCAGATACGTATAGAAGAGAGATCATGAGACTCCACGGTGCACCATCCAGCATCGTCTCAGACAGAGATCCTCGATTCACTTCACGCTTTTGGAAGAGTCTGCAGAAAGCTTGGGGTACACAACTTAAGCTTAGCACGGCTTTTCATCCTCAAACGGACGGACAGTCGGAGCGAACCATTCAGACATTGGAAGATATGTTGAGGTCATGTGCATTGGAATGGACGGGTGATTGGGACAATTACATCTGTTTGGTGGAGTTTGCATACAACAACAGTTGGCATGCAAGTACCAAGTGTGCTCCTTTTGAGATGTTGTATGGCAAAAAGTGTCGCGCCCCAATCTGCTGGGATCAGGTTGGTGAGCGAACACTTGAAGGACCAGAAATCATAGAGATGACCAATGAGAAGATCGCAGTAGCTAAGCAGAAAATTCAGGAGGCACGGTGTAACACCCCCAAATTTATACAACTCAATACAGCGAAAGACTAGTTGGTGTTACGGGATAGCACATTACTCACATCATAGACAACACATAAAAATCGCGTCGTTTATTAATAAAGCATTTCCATTCATAAATATCAAAGTTACATAGGTCCCAAGTCATATTATTTCATACAAAGTTTTATAAAGTATTTGAATGGAAATTGTTGTTTAAGTGCGGGCCATGAATTCTTGTTGTCTTCCCGAGAATTACCTTAAAGTACCTGAGATAAAACATGTTAAAAGAAAAGGTCAGCGATAACGCCGAGTGAATTCATAGAGTTTAATAAAATCCATCAATATAATATCAGTATAAAATTATTACTGAAAATCATTTTGTACAAATCAATTTAATAGGCCATAAAATAGCCAAAGTCATTTTATACAAATCTTCATCAAAATCATAATATAGGCGTTTGCCTTAAAAATCATTATACGAGCCAATGTCGTAAAAACATCATACAATACGTCTTATGACGTTGTATGAAAATAAAAACCGTTATATGAATATGGTTATGAAAACCAAAACACGAACATAATATCAATAGTATGACCCTGTATTGCTAGTCAGGCAATACATCGTAATTCGGTGCGTCTAGTAGTATTTCGTTAGTTTGGATTATTATAAGCCGCATGACATTGTTACCTTACTAAACCAACAACGGGTAGCTAACCCGATACTCAATTTGCCCATCTAAAGTAGCGTGTCGTCACAAAGGTCACGCTATGGAAACCTTCTCATACATAAATTCGCTTACCAATCAATGTGGCACGACGGGGATCAACCGTCAAGGCGCGAACTGGGGTGATCGTCCCCAAATAGTACTATTATATGCACAAGCGTCTACTAAATCCCGGTAGTTCACAATTCATGCTAATGGGACTTTTAGTGACATAACCTAACTTTAATAATCCATTTTATTTCATCTATCTGGTCCTTTTAATCATTTATCGGGTCATACAATCGGGTCATACAATCATTCGGGTCCAAATCAATAAACAAACAATCGGGACAAATGGTGTCCTATTTTATAAAATCTAACATGTTATCTCCCTCGCGGGTTTATAAAACATTTATAAAAACATTTAAAAGAGTGCGAGGCTATGAACTCACGTTGATGTGGGAAGGCAGGTTATCGGCAATTCGGACGTACGGTGCGTGCTTCAATCACGGAAACCTAGACAAATAATACTCGTCTTAGACTCATGTCCAATGACTTTATAAAAATAACAATTATGTATACATATTATGATTTTATATATATGATGATCAAGTGGGTTCACATATTCTCGTTTACTCATTTTAGTGTTATGTGTCGATATTTTTATACCAGTTTACTAGTTTTACCTATTTACGTGTTTTAAGTCCAATAAACTTATTATAAGTTCTTTAACTTGTATTAATCCATGTTATACTTATATTATCAGTATTTAAAGTTTACAAGTTGGGCCCAAATGGGTTAAGCCCAATAAGTTCTTTTTATAAGAGTTTAACTTATTTAGTCCAATTATTAGTCCAATATGTTTACTTAGCTCGTTAATGTCCGTATGTCCTATAGTTCGGGTTTTATCGGTTTTTACTTGTTATATATGTTTATATATCAGTATATGAGTTATATAAAGTTTACATTAGACGGGTCCAACCGTCTAAGTTTTATTTAACAAAAAAGTTAATTTTACGGTAATAGCCGAAAAAGTCGTAAAAATAATGTTTATAGTTTTTATTACTTATAAGTATTATTCCACTACCATTTTTATAATTTATACACTTATTTAACCTTTTACATATTTATATAAATAAAATCCATAAGTTAGTGGGTTTTTATTTTACATTTTATACAATATAATTTTGAGTGCTTATATAATAATAATAAACATTAATTCTCAAAATCTGATTTTTATTTTCATCTTCACCAAAACTGTCATATCTAGAGTTCTATATGGAGATAGAAGGTCAAATTTTTATCACATACACTACATGATATATGCTCCATTTAACTCTCGTATAGCTACTGTTGAATCATCCTCTAAGTATTTTCTAAAAATCGTCCAAAACAGTGAACTCAGATTTGTACTTTAAACTTGTTTTGATCATATCTCACTCATTACAATGATTCCATTGCATGGCCAACTCTCACATGTGTACAAGACCCATAGCTTACTGTATATTAATTCTACGTCATCATTTTATCAGTTCATGACATGTTTCTTTACTGTTTTATACAACCAACAAATTTAAACAAGATTTTAGCATTGTTTCTTATAGTTTTTCACCTTTTCAAGCATGTTTATCAACACCAAATCCCCACATAATATTTATATCATCATATAATCATCATATACATATACAATAGGAAATAAAATACATGATTACATAATCAAAATAACAAGAAGATGGGGAGAACAATCTTTATACCACCATGATGATGTAGGTTGTGATCAAAACATGGATTTGGATGGAGAAACTTGTGAATCACCAAGACCATCTTCAAGACCACCATGCTTCATGAACACCTTGTAGAAAATCAGCCCTAATACTCCATATAAACTCCTCCTTGGATGTTAAAACTTGCACCAATCTTCCTCTTTTTGAATGGAGATTAACATATGTTAATTATAACATATGTTTGTGGTTAAAAATTGTATGGATGGGGTGTTCTTGGTTGGATATGGGACGGCACATAAGGAGGAGGAAGAGAGAATTGTAGCTAGTTTTGCATGTTGTGAATGAGAAGGATGGTTTAGGTAGTGGTTTTTGGTGTAGTGGAAGCTTACAAAGTAAGCTTTTAGCAACAAGTGTTGCTAGTTAACTTAAGAACTTGACACCTCATGTGTTGAGGCAAAAGTTGGCCGTCCCATGTGTGCTAGTGGGTGGGACAATGTATTTTGTCCCATCTCACTAGTTTACGGGTATTCCTCGATTCTAGTTTTCTCGATTTGCGTGCCCTCGGGTCGTTTTACGAAAAACGTTTTTATAAATTATGAATCAACGTCACAAAACGAATCCAATAAAAATTGTCTCATCAAAAACGGAGTTCGGAAACGTAAATACGTAATCCTAGGGTTTCCGGTTTAGTCGTAAAGGACGTTAAAATAAAATCGTAAGTCCTAATCTCTTCTCGTAAATTTGTGAGTTTATGAACCAACACAATTTTAAAACTCCAAATTAATATTCACGGATAAATTTATTTTCTGAATTGTCAGACTGTCACCAAAGACGGTGTATGTAAACGTAAGCACGTAACGTTGAATCCTCCGGTTTAGACGTAGTCGACGCTACTTCAAGACGTAAATCCAAATTTCTTCCAAAAAATAAGTGAGTTCCTATTGTAACATTAAAATAATGTTTTTAAATAATATTCGAGAATAAAATATCAACCATAAATTGACGGATTGTCACAGCATTTACCCCTAAACAGGATCTTTGTCCTCAAAGATCATCTTACTACTC
Organism: Glebionis coronaria; assembly: GCA_025667525.1. Classification (NCBI taxonomy): domain Eukaryota; kingdom Viridiplantae; phylum Streptophyta; class Magnoliopsida; order Asterales; family Asteraceae; genus Glebionis; species Glebionis coronaria. Next base: position 170,674,809 of record CM046877.1, on the reverse strand, counting down.
GCTTCTTATAGAGTTAAAGCCATGTGGGTATTTCCTCCACATTTGGTCTTTTCTCACAAGTGCAATTCATTATAATACGCGAGTTTCATCAAACATAACTACGGGAATAAGATCAGGCTAAATGTTGACTTACTTTCTCTATCCATGATGTTCACGGGTTTCTGATGAATGCAACTTTTCGCCGATCTAAGCTCTATTAAGAAGAATTCAGATTTTTACTTGATAGATATTCCATCAAGTTCGATATACAAAACATAATTCACACATCTCTTGAAGTCCTTGGGTAGATCCAGCTTATATGCCTTTCAAACCAAATCTTTTACATCATCTCAATGGTCCCATACAACGGGGACTTATATCCCATGATTTGTCAGATCATGAATTCATTTTTCCAAAGTTAAAAATTGTGGCATCACTTCGCTACCCATTTGGCACTTCAAGATCTACATTTCATATTCACATTAACCTCTTGCCCACTATCGGCAGTCAGTAATCAGATCCTAATTTCAACAATCATTTCAGATCTCGCGGGTCGGGTATTTTGCAAGGATAGGTTCGCCATCATATAAAACCTTAAATCTAAAAGACATGTCCAACTCACAGTGGGTGTATGTCGGGTGTCTTTATCTCAACTCCTGCTTACAGATGCTCTAATATTTAGATTCTAACAAGATTCGATCTCAATCCTAATACGATGATTATCAATGATAATCTCTCCAAAGGAAACCGATTTTACGGTCTATTACCAAAGGTCAATCATTCAAACATAAAACAGCACTTATATTACTTTGTATCGTTACTTTACCTCGTCCCTTCGATTTGGGGTGGTATATAGTACTCTCATCAAGGTTCGTTCTCAATGATTTCTGAGCAAATCTCTAGAAATTCGATGCAAAGCGAGGATCTTGATAAAGATGTTCGATACAGGCAAACTATGTTTACATAATTCTTTTGCACTTATCATTAACGGGAATGATATTAGCAGATTTGGTCAGTCTGTCGACGATGACCCAAATCGAATCAAATTCAGATGATGACCTTTGCAATAGCTTAGACGTTTACTAATGTATGAGGCGATGTCTGCCTTCATAATTGCCATCAGTACAACTTCTTCAGACAAAGGTACTTTTAGTCATAAATGACATAAATAGAATACTTATACTTACAAATTCCAACATAACTATATCTCACAATCCTCTATATTTAGGCAACCACCAGTGGCCTTTTATACATTTAACGCTATCGGCTTCTCAATTCTAATGGTTCACATTAGCCACGAACCACTTTTTATTATTTATATTATCCTTTTCACAAACATCGTTTATTTTTATATTGTTTGGCAATTTATTTTGCACCTTCATTATTAAGGAACACATCCTAATTGGTTCTTTATATTTTCTACATAATGTGTCAGTATCTACATTCATCTTTCTTCATATTTTCTAAGTTTCAGTTTCGTTTCAGCTATCGTTTTTATCCATTTTACTCAATCTGACGTCTAAAGCGTCAATAATTATGATAATTAATTAAATAATTATTAGTTAACTTTTATGAAGCGTAAACGTAAAAGTTTTAAATTTCTTAGTTCGACCAATTATATAAAATGTTCAAAAATAAATTTGAATTTAGTTAACACGATTTTTGTTGATTTATTGAAATGACTAATAAGATTCGTAAATGTTCGAAAAACCTTTGTTTATACTTTGGTCAAAGTTTTCTTAGTTGAAAAGCAAAAATTGTCGTTTTAAGTTTTCAGGTTAAGGTATAAATGGTTTTACTCAATCCTTCTTAAGTTATCTTGAGGTATACACAAACATTTACCCCTAAACAGAAGTTTAGTTAAATGATTTGTGTATAAGGGAATAATCCCTTAAAAATCCTTTGTTAAAACACTCGTCAAAACATATCTGCACATTCTTTTTGGTAAAAATCCAAAGTCTTAAAAGGGCTCTTAATTTTTGAAGAGTCAATATATTCCATTATCTTTTAATCACACGGTCAAATAATGTAAAAGATTAAGTCTTAAATCTCATGTTAAATATTCAAGGTACATGTTTTTATTTCTCAGTCATCTAAGGGCAATCTATTAATAGTTATTAACTCATTCTTATTCTTATAAACAAACAAATGGTCCTTAATAATCACGAGCATGAATTTATCAAATTACAGCCTGCACACGTGATTCATCATATTTATGAATACTACATGTGCATTAGTCAATCCAAACGACATCACGTGAAACTCATAATGTTCATTATAAATACCGGATGTAGTGATTGGAATAGATAATCTTCTTCGCGGAAACGAAGTTGATAATAACCATGCCGTGGATCAAATCTTTAAAACATACGTTAAAACCTTGTAAATGATCGAACAAATCTTCCATTTCGAGTTATGGATATCGTTTTCGATTGTCAATTTACTCAGTCACAGTAATTTATAAATATAAGGAATGATAACACCATAGCTCTTCATGATGACAGGCTTGGTAGAATAAATCTTTCTCCGACAACTCTCTCAGTTGTACGGTAATTCCTTAAATTCAGATGGTGCTGACGTACAGTGCACAAGCCACAAGTGCAGCACCGAGAATATAATAAATACCAAATTCAACTTGCTTTAATGGCAAAAGTCTAGTTAATTCATCAACAAATACCTCCTAAAGTTTCACATAACGGAAACATCTTTTAAATAAATTCATATTTGGTTCTTTCTAGATTATAATATCTATGACTAATTCACAATCATTCATGGTATAATTTTAAGTCTAAATACAGGATATCGTCATCCACCAAGAATTATTTATATCACTTTTGATAATCAACATCTTATCATTTAGGGGAATTCTACTCGAGTTCCCATCAATTAAGACAATGTCGTCATGTCATATCAATCAATCCATTCTACGGGCACTATCAACTTTCCAGTTGTATTGCCGTCGATAAGATGTGAACTTCTCAAAAGACTAATAATAACTCACAATCCTTCACAAATTCAAGGATATCTGGAGACACAACTACTATTAAAAGAGTAAGGTCAACGCATAATCTAGGCGAGAGAATTTCAAATAAGATACAAATGAAAACATTTAACGAATATGAATATATCCCATGTTTTCATAATTTGAGTACGCATTAGAAAGCTCCTCGGATCGTTACCCAGGTCATTCAAATGAAATCAAATCAAAAGAAATGATAAGAACGTCAATACATCCAGTCGGGTATCAACACTCGGTAATCAGATACTTTTCCTAAGAATCTCACTACGGGATAATTGGACAAGAAAGAATTGTCAATTGTCAAATAAGACAATTTCCACAGATGAGTAAATTCGACTCAGAAGAATAGATGCTACAGGCACATAGGTAGGTGTCCCTAACACTATGTCCCTATTTTTCACTTCTTGCAGATCTCATAAAATTTAATCTTTCACAATCTTCAAAGAAAATATAGTGTATATTAATCAATTTTATGGTGACTACTAATCAGCCTTGCATGGTCCATTCCAAATTGTATGTAGGCGCGCAACTATATACAATTTCAAGATTAACGATGCAATACTCAGTTCGTCAAAATTTTATCATTATGTTTATAATAAAAACATTTTCATGCTTAATTCTTAAATAAGAATCAAGAGTAAATTTACAAAGATTTTCTTTGTTATGAAAACAATTAAGTTTTTCCAAGGTACTTTATAAACAACCTCATTTCGATAACAATCACTTATAAATCTTACTTTGAATAATCCTTATAGTGATGAAAATTCAATTTTTCTCAATGGATACGGTTTTATCTTATAAAAACAATGAGTGATCTGCAAAAGAGTGATGAAGAGTTGTTCACTGAGAACTAACTAATAATCATGAGGTTCATGATCTCGATGGCACTCAACAAGAATAATCCACAACGTAACTTAATTCGAGATGAGTACTTGTTCAATGGTTGCATCACTAATGCGAACACTAGGATGAAGCAATAAGAGATAGATAACATCGATACATGTAGAATTTAGCAATCAAAGGTAGTCTTTCCATTAATCACAAACAAGTCAAATTGTACCGTAACACATTACGTGTCACTATGTCATACAATTCTCAGAACTCATCCTACCAACTGATATCTCAGTTAAGTTAGGGATTCTTAAAAGATACCACAATGAATACTAATCTACAAGAGTCATTAGGTGTTCCACATGTCCCAGAAGATCCATCGGTCCCAATTCAGAAGAAGATTTCTTCAATTTATTTCCTGGACACTGGGCATCCTCGTCATTGGACAATGGTTTAGGAACAACCCTTAACACGAACTAACAATCATTTAAAACCTTATAATTCAATCACAGAACTTAACGACTTCCTCTTAACAATCTCATATTCTATACAAGTTAAATTTTATTTTATTCAAGTTTCAATCAACTTATACTCAATTTGATATCCTACCTCATTCTTCAACACTTTCAATCTTATTCTTACACTTTTAAAGGGCAACATAAGTTCGATATGATCAATACTTAATTCCAATCCTATAGCTCTTACAACAACAATTATCAAATGAGTCACTAGTATGAAATGACTTGATCATTCAACTAGACTTCCCGGAAAGGTATTAGTGGCATGAGGCTTTTGGGTAATGGTTCCAATGACAGCCTCAAGTGCAACATTCACCCTTTCGATTTCAAATTTAAGAATTGGATGACAACGAATCAGATGACATCTTTCTAGGTGGTAATGTTTTGTCAAACTCCACTCTATATGGAAAGATCGTCATGACATCGATATCAGATTTAATCTCGCCAATTCTTCTTCAATATCGCAATCAACTAATATCTACATTTCTACGAATATCAACCATTTGTTGGGATCATAAAATCCACAACTTGGTTTAGATCTAGGATAGCTAGAATTCCTACGAGAATAGCTTCGATTAATTTACTAGGGGATTTAGGGTTTCTTGTGACAATCTACGTCGTATAAATACCTCGTATAAATATCAAAATAATCATCAAACAATCATGTAATAAAATTACATCATATATATATAATCCAAGTTATATATATATTAAAATAACACTTCTCAATCTGGCCTTATCGGTAACTCGGGAATTCTTCGGCACCATTATAGTCAAAAGATTTTTAGACATTTTGTGAAAAATGTTTATAGTTAAAAGATTTTGAAATGTTTTATTCAAAACCTTGGTTTTAAAAATCTTTCGTTCTCTATAACGAGAGCTCTGGTACCAAACTGTAACACCCCCAAATTTATACAACTCAATACAGCGGAAGACTAGTTGGTGTTACGGGATAGCACATTACTCACATCATAGACAACGCATAAAAATCGCGTCGTTTATTAATAAAGCATTTCCATTCATAAATATCAAAGTTACATAGGTCCCAAGTCATATTATTTCATACAAAGTTTTACAAAGTATTTGAATGGAAATTGTTGTTTAAGTGCGGGCCATGAATTCTTGTTGTCTTCCCGAGAATTACCTTCAAGTACCTGAGATAAAACATGTTAAAAGAAAAGGTCAGCGATAACGCCGAGTGAATTCATGGAGTTTAATAAAATCCATCAATATAATATCAGTATAAAATTATTACTGAAAATCATTTTGTACAAATCAATTTAATAGGCCATAAAATAGCCAAAGTCATTTTATACAAATCTTCATCAAAATCATAATATAGGCGTTTGCCTTAAAAATCATTATACGAGCCAATGTCGTAAAAACATCATACAATACGTCTTATGACGTTGTATGAAAATAAAAACCGTTATATGAATATGGTTATGAAAACCAAGACACGAACATAATATCAATAGTATGACCCTGTATTGCTAGTCAGGCAATACATCGTAATTCGGTGCGTCTAGTAGTATTTCGTTAGTTTGGATTATTATAAGCCGCATGACATTGTTACCTTACTAAACCAACAACGGGTAGCTAACCCGATACTCAATTTGCCCATTCAAAGTAGCGTGTCGTCACAAAGGTCACGCTATGGAAACCTTCTCATACATAAATTCGCTTACCAATCAATGTGGCACGACGGGGATCAACCGTCAAGGTGCGAACTGGGGTGATCGTCCCCAAATAGTACTATTATATGCACAAGCGTCTACCAAATCCCGGTAGTTCACAATTCATGCTAATGGGACTTTTAGTGACATAACCTAACTTTAATAATCCATTTTATTTCATCTATCGGGTCCTTTTAATCATTTATCGGGTCATACAATCGGGTCATACAATCATTCGGGTCCAAATCAATAAACAAACAATCGGGACAAATGGTGTCCTATTTTATAAAAACTAACATGTTATCTCCCTCGCGGGTTTATAAAACATTTATAAAAACATTTAAAAGAGTGCGAGGCTATGAACTCACGTTGATGTGGGAAGGCAGGTTATCGGCAATTCGGACGTACGGTGCGTGCTTCAATCACTCTAACCTAGACAAATAATACTCGTCTTAGACTCATGTCCAATGAATTTATAAAAATAACAATTATGTATACATATGATGATTGATTTTATATATATGATGATCAAGTGGGTTCACATATTCTCGTTTACTCATTTTAGTGTTATGTGTCGATACTTTTATACCAGTTTACTAGTTTTACCTATTTACGTGTTTTAAGTCCAATAAACTTATTATAAGTTCTTTAACTTGTATTAATCCATGTTATACTTATATTATCAGTATTTAAAGTTTACAAGTTGGGCCCAAATGGGTTAAGCCCAATAAGTTCTTTTTATAAGAGTTTAACTTATTTAGTCTAATTATTAGTCCAATATGTTTACTTAGCTCGTTAATGTCCGTATGTCCTATAGTTCGGGTTTTATCGGTTTTTACTTGTTATATATGTTTATATATCAGTATATGAGTTTTATAAAGTTTACATTAGACGGGTCCAACCGTCTAAATTTTATTTAACAAAAACGTTAATTTTACGGTAATAGCCGAAAAAGTCGTAAAAACAATGTTTATAGTTTTTATTACTTATAAGTATTATTCCACTACCATTTTTATAATTTATACACTTATTTAACCTTTTATATATTTATATAAATAAAATCCATAAGTTAGTGGGTTTTTATTTTACATTTTATACAATATAATTTTGAGTGCTTATATAATAATAATAAACATTAATTCTCAAAATCTGATTTTTATTTTCATCTTCACCAAAACTGCCATATCTAGAGTTCTATATAGAGATAGAAGCTCAAATTTTTATCACATAAAGTACATGATATATGCTCAATTTAACTCTTCTATAGCTACTGTTGAATCATCATCTAAGTATTTTCTAAAAATCGTCCAAAACAGTGAACTCAGATTTGTACTTTAAACTTGTTTTGATCATATCTCACTCATTACAATGATTCCATTACATGGCCAACTCTCACATGTGTACAAGACCCATAGATTACTGTATATTAATTCTACTTCATCATTTTATCAGTTCATGACATGTTTCTTTACTGTTTTATACAGCCAACAAATTTAAACAAGATTTTAGCCTTGTTTCTTATAGTTTTTCACCTTTTCAAGCATGTTTATCAACACCAAATCCCCACATAATATTTTTATCATCATATAATCATCATATACATATACAATAGGAAATAAAATACATGATTACATAATCAAAATAACAAGAAGATGGGGAGAACAATCTTTATACCACCATGATGATGTAGGTTGTGATCAAAACATGGATTTGGATGGAGAAACTTGTGAATCACCAAGACCATCTTCAAGACCACCATGCTTCATGAACACCTTGTAGAAAATCAGCCCTGATACTCCATATAAACTCCTCCTTGGATGTTAAAACTTGCACCAATCTTCCTCTTTTTGAATGGAGATTAACATATGTTAATTATAACATATGTTTGTGGTTGAAATTTGTATGGATGGGGTGTTGTTGGTTGGATATGGGACGACACATAAGGAGGAGGAAGAGAGAATTGTAGCTAGTTTTGCATGTTGTGAATGAGAAGGATGGTTTAGGTAGTGGTTTTTGGTGTAGTGGAAGCTTACAAAGTAAGCTTTTAGCAACAAGTGTTGCTAGTTAACTTAAGAACTTGACACCTCATGTGTTGAGGCAAAAGTTGGCCGTCCCATGTGTGCTAGTGGGGTAGGACAATGTATTCTGTCCCATCTCACTAGTTTACGGGTATTCCTCGATTCTAGTTTTCTCAATTTGCGTGCCCTCGGGTCGTTTTACGAAAGACGTTTTTATAAATTATGAATCAACGTCACAAAACGAATCCAATAAAAATTGTCTCATCAAAAACAGAGTTCGAAAACGTAAATACGTAATCCTAGGGTTTCCGGTTTAGTCGTAAAGGACGTTAAAATAAAATCGTAAGTCCTAATCTCTTCTTGTAAATTTGTGAGTTTATGAACCAACACAATTTTAAAACTCCAAAATAATATTCACGGATAAATTTATTTTCTGAATTGTCAGACTGTCACCAAAGACGGTGTATGTAAACGTAAGCACGTAACGTTGAATCCTCCGGTTTAGACGTAGTCGACGCTACTTCAAGTCGTAAATCCAAATTTCTTCCCAAAAATAAGTGAGTTCATATTGTAACATTAAAATAATATTTTTAAATAATATTCGAGAATAAAATATCAACCATAAATTGACGGATTGTCACACACGGTCACGTCAGAAGAGTTACGCCGATAAGCATCGTAGGGATATACACTTTAACGTAGGAGATCACGTCTTCCTTAAGGTTTCGCCGGAACGTGGTGTTAGACGCTTCGGGATTAAAGGGAAGCTCAGTCCTCGTTTCATCGGACCGTTTGATATCATTGAACGAGTCGGTGAAGTATCTTACCGTTTGGCGTTACCTCCGCAGCTTTCGCATGTGCACAATGTGTTTCATGTGTCCTTACTCAGAGGGTACCAGTATCATCCCCTTCACATGGTTCGGTATCCACTGGAACAAATACGTGAAGATCTCACTTTTATAGAAGAACCCGAACGAGTTCTTGACAGACAAGAACAAGTCATGAGAAAGAAGACGATTCCATTCGTCAAAATTATATGAAGGGATCATACCGAGCGGGAAGCCACTTGGGAAACAGAGGAGTCTATCCGGGCTTCTTACCCTCATTTCATATTTTGAATTCGGGTATGTTCTTCTTTTCCAGTTTACTTTATCTATAATTCGGGGACGAATTATTCTTTTTAGGGGGGAAGAGTTGTAAAACCCGCATGCTTTTACCATGAATAGTACCCTTAAGATCGTACGTACTAGATTAAAACTTTCCTAATATAGCATGATTACGATTACGTGTTAGGATTTTACGTATTACGTACGCGTTAGAACACGATAAGTATTTACTACGCACGAGCACGTAATAATTATTTGACAATAATTAATCACGAACATGCGATCATGAAATCATGAACGTAATTAAAACACGAACTATTATTAATTACGTATATATATTTATTACGAGCGTAAATAAATATATTAGATCACGATAACTACGTAACGAGAACACATAAAATGCGAACACAAATAATCATGAACGAATAACTAAACATCGAGAAAAGGAAAAAGGTACGGGTACCCCATGTGGGGCCCCTTACCCGCGGCTACAAGGAGCAAATGGGCCAAGCCCATTTGTATTTTTACTAAAAGGGGGTTAAGGAATTTTACACTACTCATAATTGTTTTTACAAAAGATTTACAGAAAACCTAAAACCCTCCACTTCTTCTTCTTTTTGGCCGCCACCCTCAAAACACCAAAAGGGGGTGTTTGTTGATCTTGGATCTTGGAATTCTTGTTGGTGTTCGTGTTTGTTCTTCGTCCTTTTGATCCACGTATTCGGTAAATCCTTTTTAAACCTTTTTTTTCTTTTGATTTGATCTTTTATTAATTAAGAACATGTTATGTTTTTTCAAAAACCTTAATTAAATCATAGATCTAACATGAATTGGGTTTAAATAAAATCAAAAGTTATGTTTTAAGGGGTGTTTGTTTTGGCCGCAGCCTACACCGAACCCGAGGGGGGTTTCGGTTTGGCCATCCGACCACCACCGAGACCATATGGTCCCGGTTGGTTGGTGTGGATCCCACGACAACATCAAGACAAGGGGTACCCCGATTTGGTTCGGGGTACGGTGTTGATTTCATGTCCGGTTCATGGTTTTTAGTCTAGATCTGGTTCATGGTGTATGTTTAGTTTTTATTTTTTTTATGATCTCATATTAAAATTAAATTAATAATATGACATGATTAATTTAATAACATGACTTAGGTTATTTTAATTTTAAATAATCATGAAATTAATTAACCTAAGTATTTTTATATTTTAGACTTATAATTAATTAATTATTTAAAAACTATAGTTATAATTAATTAATTAACATGACTTAGGTTATATTATTAATAAATAATAATACATGTTTTAACCTAAGTATTTAACCTTATTTAATTAAAAACATGTTATACTTTAATTAAATATTTTAACCTATAGTTTAATTTAATTACATGAAATAATTATTAAACTATACATTATATCATATGACTTAGAAAATAATCATGAAAACACTTAGGCTTATATACTTAGCTTATTTAACTAGCTTATTTCTAATTATGGAAACTTTCTATTTTTAGAAACTTAATTAAATAAGGCAGCTAATCTATTTATGGAAACCTTCTATTTTTAGAAACTTATTTATTTCAGGCAGCTAATCTGTTTATGGAAACTTATTTAATTAAGGCAGCTGATCTATTTATGGAAACTTTCTATTTTTAGAAACTTATCTATTTTAAGCAGTATTTATATTTTTGGTAACTTTCTATTTTTTGGAAACTTTCTATTTTTGGAAACTTTCTATTTTTGGTAACTTTCTATTTTTGGAAACTTTCTATTTTTGGAAACTTTCTATTTTTGGAAACTTTCTATTTTAGGAAACCTGCTATTTTTGGAAAGTTACTTATTATTACACAGTAGGTATAATAATACATGAAATACCAGAAATACTCAATCAGATTAAGCAGAATATAAGATAAACACGGTTTAAGGCTTTAAAACAGTAAAACATGGTAAGAACACATAAAATAAGCTAAGACATGACATAAAACCATCTACGTATTTAGTAAGCAGATACTTATTCATGTATGTATTTATGTAGCACTAGTGATACGGAGGTATGATTCCTCCCAGTTCATCTTCTTCGTTCACTAGACATAAGGTACGGATTCCCGTCCTTTCAGTATGGACATTCTTTCCTTATTAGGATTCCCCGTATGCAATGTTTTACCGTAGTATAAGTTACGTGTTTGATTTGCTTATGTTTAATTAAGAATACCTATAGCCATATACATGCATGACCAGTTTCACCTAGTTATGTAGGTACCATAACCATAACATTAGAGGCACTGATGTTATGACTTCACCACGGCGGAGTGATTGCTCGTGACGTCCCTTCAGCTTTTGGCCATTTATATTATATTTATCATGTGGGGCATATGGGTGCATCCTAGTTACATGTTTTCAGTCAGGATTTCATGGTGAATGTGGTGTGTGCCTTGCATCCTTCACAAGGAGCTGATCCCTCCTACCCAAATACCAGTATATTAAATTAGAGGCAGCCCCTCTAATTTGCATGATGAGGTCACCCCTCCAAGTATTCATGCACGGTGGATTTTCATGACCTATATTGGCTAATGGTAAAATGATAAACAGTTTTTACAAGATAAACATAAGACTTTTCAAACTATAAAACCAGTTTTATCAAGACTTAACAAGGTTACTCGGGATTTAGTTTTCTTCCGCTGTTATATGCTTATCCTATTCATGCTTTATTGTACATCCATGCACTGAGCGTATTTGCTCAGCCGTTTTCCCTTTCTATGTTCCCAAAACGGCAGGTACTCAGGGACGCTCGTAGACACTAAGAGTACGTGCATATGGACTGGAAGCTGTCTAGCCTTCTTTACTTTATGCATTTCTTTTCTTATGATACATTTGCTATGGACATTGTTTAGTCCTTTCCTTTATTATACTATGTTTGTGTGTGATGAGCTTTACTTTTGGACTACCGATGTTTGATTCCGGTATTTTCCTTTTATGGTCAAGTAATGTTTAGACATTTTTCCTTGTATGCTTTGATGACACGCCATAATTGCATGTGACATTTCCATTACCAAAATGGGGTGTTACAATAACGCTCTCACAACTATCAAGAACACCATTTAAACCCATTGTTAGTTGCTTTGCAGGGTCTGTACCGTATCAACTGAAGATTGACATGACCTGCAACCATAAAAAGTATAACAATTTTTAACTAAATATTAATGTAAAAAATATAATCCAAAGACCATTTACACTAATGTATACACATATAATGGTTAAATTTCAAGTTAAAGAAGAGATTAATCAAGAGATTGGGTTGGACAGTCAAAAAGCCTAAATGCAAAAAAGAGGTTTGTATCTACTTCTCACGTGCTTTCTTTTCAGAATATGGCTCTTGTAGTACGTTCCTTTGCAGAATCTACAACTCAGGTAAATAGGTCATTATACTCTAATAATCATGAAAACCCTGACAAACAAAAAAAAATGAAAATATACAACTACTGCAACCACTAGTGTGTATGTGAAAAGAGTAGAAGAGGATTCTTTGACGTCTTTACCAATTATCTTCTCGATGCTTATGTCAGTAAAATAGCTGGCAAATAAGAAGTGCGAGTAGGGTCATTAAATGATCAAGTTTTTTATTGGATATCAACGTAGTTGAAATACTTTGAGACAATCAAATTTAACAAAGTATCAGCCTCCTCAATCGAAAAAATCTGAAAAGGAACAAAGATAATAAATATTATTGTCATGAATGATCCAAAGACATAAGTAAAACATATAGGAGGAATTCTGAATAATAGCCATCATGAATTATCTAAACATTATTATGGCTCGTGAAATTTCTTGCTTTCGGGAATAAGAATAAAGAATCATTCTCTTGTTTGTATGAACTTTAGCCTAAAAGGTAATTAATATCTTAGTGGGTGGTAGATTTTTATGAGGGAGACAGTGGGTGGCGCCTTAACCATTTGGTAAAAGCGTATTTAAGGACTACTACTTCGAATATACACAGAGCAACATTTTATATCAAATAAACATGTTGTTTATTTAATACAATCTCTCTTTTATGCTAATTACAAATTTGAAGAGCAAACTGATACCTAAAGGCTAACCATTATTAGGGGAGACATAGATCGACTGTTATTGACTTGTTCAATATATAGGTAGCTTGTAAAAAGAGTGAAGAAAGTTAGCATCTTTAACGGTTATGTGCATCCAGGAGCCCATACAAAGGCTATAAATTTCTAGTTAATGAAATGTACCAAATGTTTATCAATTAAAGATTTTCCCGTTCATTCTAGCAATGAACTCCAATTCCCCATATCACTCTTGGTCAACTAAGTGAATCTAATGCAGCAATTATTATCAACATAGCTAAATATCTAATTGTGGAACAGGAAATGAGCATATATACTTAATCACAAATCAAAACGCACTGCATACGACATAAACAACAATTAAGAAGAAAAAAATTGATAAGAAATTGGTCGTGTTCTTGATAAACTTCAGATAAATATGAGAATGAAAATTGCCCACATTTCCAACCTTGTCACATCACAGTGACCAGGTTCCAACAAGTAAAAAAGTGATGACCGGTTCCTCTTATGGTGAAATAATCGTTTTTAGTTTCATAGGTCTTCAGTGGTGTGGTTATCTTGCATGACTTAATTTTTTTCTGGTTCACTCGCACTATATTGTGGTTGGTAGGTGTGCAATGAAAGTAGTTTTACTGCCATACATTGGCATTACAAAAAAAATGTATTATCACTTTTACATTATATTCTTTTATTCCAGTTGAGATATGATAAGAAAATCAACGACTCATATATCAAATCTCAAATATTATAATTTAAAGACAAATAATTAAAAACTCAATTCCCGCACTTTGTTGTTATTTCATAAAATTCTGAAAAATAGAAGGTACCTTCATGTAGTCAACGTCAAGAGCATAAACAGAAAGACCTGGTGGGAAGTGTTCATCCTTCCAAAACTCACAATTGTTGTGGTACGCAATGGTGGCTCTAAAAAACACAATAAACATAATTAGCGAAAAACATAATTATCGACCTGCTATCCCAAAATGATGCAAAATGAGTGATATGTGATACAAATTGTCGTGTCAAATTTGGGTACTCAACTTTATTTTTGTACAGTGAGCGTGCGGGAGTTGTTGCAGGGGAATATGTAAGACACGGTTTTTTAACACCAACTGCAAACTTATTATATTTAACAAATACAAAAGCAGACCAAGTTTATTATAATATTCAAATACTAAGGATTATTATGTTTTACGAATAAAACATCTGCTAATTTCTCTATTCCTTTCTTTGTTCTGAAAAATTTGTTTTTTGTTGTTAGTTCCAAACATCTAGACACCAATTTTATAACCCCATATTAATTACTGTATCTATTTATGATTATTGAATATCACATACTCACTTTTGTAAAACACACATCCAAACGCCCCCTAGTGGCTCTGTGAATGTGCATAGGCTTGAAAAAAGGAAGAAATTTTTGAATTCCAAGCTGGAAAAAAACAAATAGAAGGAAGGTCTCATTAGACCAGTTTGGTTCCAAAACTAATATAAAAAACAAAAGTAATTTCCAAGCTTGATAATTTCCTCGGCTGACCTATGCTTCCCAGACCACAAAAATTTTCTCCAATGACTTATCACCTATGCTAAACACCGTGCCGAACCAATTTTACACATAAACTATAAGTAATTCCAAACACCAGCTTATACTCGTAACCAAAAAAATCCCCGATCCAAACACTCTTGTCCTAGCTAAGTAAGCAATGTAGAAGTGTGCAAAAGTCCATTTCATGTGCGGTATTTTATAAGCATCTAGTATAATGTTCCTCATATAAAATACGGTTATAAAATTAACATAAAACAGAGAATACCTATTTGCAGTCCCATAACCATCTGCTAGTACATTTTCGGAGGCATCGAGCCTATCATTCTATGACATTAGACTCGTTATATCCATTCTGACCCATTTTGCATCAGGAAGGTAAGCTGTAAAAGATTAATTTAGTAAGCACATAAATAAGCTATAACATCATAATTGGATCAAATTCATAATCCTTGGGATTAAATGTAACATGAAATATACAAAACCCACAAATAGAAAGAACAACCATACAACAACAAAGCAAATTCCAGCTACTATAAAATCTCAAAATATGTAAAAACAAAAAAATAAAAACATTTATAGCCACATGATATCAAACCTTAAAACCCCATTTCTGATAGATCATTTAACCACAAAAACAACTAAAAACCTGCCTCAACCAATTATTATATCTCAATGGATGAAAAACGAATGGGAAAAGATATTACCCAAGAAACTAAAACCAGAAATTTTTGTGTGAATCTTAACAAATATCAAAGGAGAAGTCACTCGCCTTTTGGAGTTATTAAGTGATTCAAATCTAAACCTCAACGTAGATCCACTCTTAGGGTTGATGAATGCGGTTGCATCAAAGATGTAAACACCGCATAGTTCTATTGTGATTGATATTGAAATTGATTTTAAATTAATAATCTCCTGTTTCAAGATCTAGGGTTTTTAATTCATCTCCAACAAAAAAAATATAAGTTTGATTAGTACCTTAATCAAGATCATCGGACAACCCAAATCAGTAAATCAACAAAAATCATTTATACCCCTACCAATCAATATCATCAAATGAAACTACCTTGAAATCACCTAAAACACCAAGAGATGGGGCGGATTCGGCAGATCCGGTGATGATAAAATTATGGTAACGGCAGTGATTTTTGTGTGTGAAGAATATATTAATGTATGACTTTTGATTTTTGAAAAGTTTGTGTTAAAGAGATTAAATAGATTGATTCTATATATTTGCATCACAACTATATGGAATGAATTAATTGTGTTAGCTGTAATTGTGTAAAAAGAATTGTTGAGGACGCTTTGGCTCTCTATTTTTTAAAAATATTGTTATAATTAGAACTGGTTGTTGTCTTCCCATATATAAGTTACAGCTTTTGAAACTCCCATTTATACCCATTTATATAGTTTCAACAATTTAGCTTTTAATTCTACATTTCTGAAAATAGCAAATCATTGTGACATACAACTTGTCTTAGTTTCTGCGTTGACAAATTTAAAGTGGTTTCTTTTTGTGGATTTGTAGAGATTGTAAGTAAGGAAATGTTACATATTATTAATAGGAATGGTGAGATGGTGAGATGATTTTTTCAACATTTGATATACAGACATTATAAAGAGTAGAGATAAAAATCACACACACCATCAAACTCTTCCTCAATGATCCCACCATCCCTCACGACCATCAAAGTTGCAAACTTTATCTACCTTCGACCACTACGGATGTCACAGCTAACTGACTACTACCAAAAACACATCACAAAACCACTCGTCGCATGTTCATGTGCTTTAACCAATAACGACCAAAGATTTGTGTGCAAGACTACCTTCTCATGATGAAGATTCCGGAGGCAATTTTATAATCACCAAATGTTCAGGCACATCTTATTTAATATAAGTCAAAAGTGTGTGATTTGCAATATTTTTTTACTTTTATATTTTGAGTTTTCATATGTTGAGTTATAAAAGTTTATACATCATCGTCTAAAGATTTTAATTTATTGTATGAAGTTTTTTTATTTTTATTTTTTAAGTTTTACAATATTTAGTTTGTATTTATTTATTAGTCATCTGAATGCTTACACTATGTTCTCGAGTTATTATTGAGTAGAAAAGAAAAAAAGTAAATTAGAGAAGAGAAGAGAAAAGAAGTAAAGAAGAATCATCCCAAAAGTGAGAAGAAAGTTTTGTAGCTAAAATGACTTGAATCTTCCTTTCTCTTCTTTTCTTTTCTCTTGTTAAAAAATCTAAAGAACGCAAATAAATTTTAGTTTTTTCCAAATCATTTCTTTTCTTCCCAAACTAAATCTTGAGAAAATAGTGTTAGTTTAAACAATGTGTGTTATTAGTTGTATTTTTTATATTAAATAAGGTCATTAAATATGTTGTATCATGCTTTATATTAGTTGTACATTTTAGTCATAGGGTATTTTTAATATTAGCATTAATTATATATGTTTAGTTAATGTGTAATTGCTTTTAATAGTTGTAAACAAAGCTTTAAAACTTATAATGCATAAAATTAAGTTTATTTATATTGTATAATTTGTGTATTATAAATAGGGTTTTGCTAACCAATGCCCACTGGGCAGAGGTTAGGGGTAATAAATGAACACAAATTTTCCAAATATACAGTCAAATGAATTAAATACGCATTGAATAAACTCATAAAATGCTATATATAAACATCATTTTCACTAGAATTAATGTGTATTTAATACATTTTAATGTATATTTGGAAAATTTGTGTTCATTTATTACCCCTAACCTCTGCCCAATGGGCATTGGTTAGCAAAACCCTTATAAATATTGTACAATGTGTTAGATAACTTAGAGCACCCACAATGGGTCAAATGCTCAAAGACTTTTCACTATTATATCAAGCTTTTGAGGTGGGTTTTTTGCATTGTAGGGAAAGCTTTTTGAAAAGCTTTGTATAATGACTTGTAGAACTTCAAGTCTTTCCATCAAGCTTTTGGTAATATATGTATTATGCATTTAAAGCATTCAATGCATCAAGTCTTTAAAAGCTTGATGCATTGTAGATGCTCTTAGATTACTTAAATTTTTTAAAGTAATTAATGAAGAAAGAGATTTCAAAATGTATTATAAGTAGTATAGATATAGATGTTTCCTCGAGAGATGATCATTAGGTTCTTTGGTGCAGTGGATTAACATGAATACCACATCAAAAGATCTGATTCTAAAAGCATACGCAATGCAAGGCTAATGGGGAGTTCAATGAGATAACAACTGCATCGTAATTCATACAGAACGAGAAATTTAGACTAAACCTTCCGTCTGCTGGTTATCGATCTAACTCCATGTGGCTCAGCATAATAGAATACACCTTACATAATCTAAAGCTACAAAGTATGGGTATAATGAAATTAGAAGCATCGAGATGCTCTAAGTCGAATCAAAACAAATCTATAAACCAAAGACTTCTGATGATCATATTTACAACTTTTTCAGCTTCTCGAACAACAATGATCTAGATAAACGTTACAAATTGTATTAAGAATTCCGTACGTAGAAACTATGATACCAATGTTGGACACGGTTCTTGAGTCTTTTTAAAGATACGAACGTATGAAATTGGTAGGTAGTATAGGTGAAATGATAGATATAAAATAACTATCTTTTTGACTAGAAAACAAACATATATCCATTACTTTGTAAAATTCATATCAAAATGAGGTCACGAATTTAAGATTTGGTAAGAGTTTGGTTGACATTTGTTTTATTTTAATGGAGGTAGCGTAGTTTACCATTCTACAAACCACTCTGCTCTCTAACTATATGGTTATTCAAATTACGTCTCGTCAATTATTAAGCTAAACTTGCATCACATTGTATAATTTGGCGGATATATGTGGAGGTTTATTTGATGTCAAACTGTACTCTTTTAATTGGAAATCGAATAGGTTTCTTAAAGCATCTTTAAGTTCGATAAAATGGCTCTCGAATCTTTGTTATGCTTTATATATCCAAACCTTGTAATTGTTTTCCTAGCTCCAGGTCCTTAATTCATCTTGCCATTCAAAGAAAATGATATACTCCCTTCGTTGATATTTAAGTGTCAAAAAAACAATTTGTCTTCAATTTATGTCATGTGTAATGTGAAGTTCAGACACATTTGAGAGACAAAAGAAATGAGTGAATAGTTAAAAAAATTACGAATTACAAAAAGAGGGAAAGAAAAGAAATAACATAAAATTTACATCTGCAGTCACTCAGATCATTTAGTTAATACAATTTAGTCCGTATACTTTGTACACTCCCTTTCAAGTTGATAGTTAGATAGAGGTGAGATCCTCATAGAATGTGCATCCAAAAAAGAAGGAAGAAAACAATTTCAACCATTCATTTTTTCATAAAAAAAACTCATCTTTTACCTTTTTCTTAAAAACATCATATCTTTCAAACAATAAATCGTTAGATTACAAAAAATACACCATTGCGACGAAAAAATTCTTATCTTTCAATAGATAGGCACTTTGATATATTTTTGACGATTTTTTTATTATTGCGATTTTCGACTATAAAAATCACATGTGATTCGGAAAAATTACTTGTGATTTTTTTATAAAAAAAATTAAATTTTTTTACAGAATAAATAAATAACTTTTATTATTATTTATTAGTGTAATTATTTATGTAGTCGAATGTAAACACGTAACAAGTTACGCCACTAGCTTTTTCATATTAGTTTCGATGATTTTTTGTAGAAATTTTCGTCAAAAAAATTACACATAATTTGTAAAATCACTAGTAATTTGTAAAATCAATTGTGATTTGTATTTCTAAAATGCATGTGTGATTCCATATATCACATGTGATTTCATAAATTTACATGTGATATTAAAGTAACAAATCACGTGTGATTTCAGAAATCCTTAAATTGTAAATGATTTTACAAATTCACGTGTGCTTTATAAAGTAATAAATCACATGTGATTCGTGAGTGCGAAAACTATAAAATCGTCGAAAGTATATAGAAGTATGTATTATTAAAAAGAAATTTTATCACAAATCACATGTGATTTGGTAAAAATCATGACATAAATCACAAGTATTTGAAAAAATTACTTACGGTTTTGCGAAAATTATGATTTTGGATTTAGTATAAGTAACTTGTTATTCGGATCAGTCACATGTAATTATCACTAAATCACATGTAATTTAAGCAGAATTACATGTGATTAAAATAAACTCATAACTAATTCAAAAGAAAATTTGCTTTATATATTTTACATGAATCACATGTAAAAACACATAGAGAATCACATGTAATTCAAGTAAAATTACATGTGATCAAAACAAAATCACATGTAATTCAGAAGCCAGTTTACTTTCTATATTTTATATGAATGACAACAAAATATTTTTATATATTGACAGAATCACATGTGATTCATCTAAAGTGGGATTGTTAGAAGAAGTTAAGGTTTCGAAATGTTTGAATCACATGTAATGCAAGCAAAATCACATGTAATTATCATCGAATTACATGTGATTCAATGCAAGCAAAATCACATGTAATTATCATCGAATTACATGTAATTCAAGCAGACAATTTAATATATTAACAAGATTACATGTGATTAAAAAATCACATGTGATTCATATAAAATGGGTTTGTTAGAAGAAATTAAGGTTTCAGAAGGCTTGAATCACATGTAATACAAGCAAAATCATATGTAATTATCACAGAATCGCATGCAATTCAAGCAGAATTACATGTGATTCAAACAAAATCACATGTAATTTAGAAGTCAATTTGTTCTATATATTTACATAAATGAAAACAGATAATACATAATTAAAAAAATCACATGTGATTCATCTAAAGTGGGTTTGTTAGAAAAAGTTAAGGTTTCGAAATGTTTAAATAACATGTAATGCAATCAAAATCATATGTAATTATCATCGAATCACATGCAATACAAGCAGAATTACATGTGATTCAAACAAAATCACATATAATTTAGAAGCCAATTTGTTTTACATATTTTACATAAATGAAAACAGATAATACATGATTAAAAAAATCACATGTGATTCATCTAATGTGGGTTTGCTAGAAAAGTTACGGTTTCGGAATGCTTGAATCGCATGTAATGCAAGCAAAATCACATGTAATTATCACCGAATCACATGAAATTCAGAAGCCAATTTGTTTTACATATATTTTTTTTTGGGTAAAGGGGACTCCACCCTGGTAAAATGAACATATTTTATATAAATGGCAATAAACATTTTAATATATTGATAAAATTACACGTGATTCAAACATTTTAGTGTAATTGACATAAATCACATGTGATTTTAAAGTAATAACGAAAATATTTTTGTCATTTAATAGACGGTTATTTTCATATACTTTTAACGATTTTATAATGTTGAAATTTTCATCAAAAAAATACACGTGATTTTCACAAATCGTATGTGACATTACAAATTCAAATGTGATTTTAAAAATAATAAATCAAACATGAGTTTTCGAGAATCACATGTAATTTTTCGAGAATCACATGTGATTTTTTTTACGAAAATTTTTTAAAAAAGTTCGCCGAAAGTATATAGAAGAGCATATCTATAGAAAGATAATTTAATTCCCGTCGTGACGGCATAATTATTTTTTGATAACGATTAACGGTTTGAGAGATATTTAATTTTTAAGAAATATGATGAAAGGTGTTTTTTAATTAAATTTAAAAAGATTAATATATACAATTGGATGTGATTTAAATGGATGGTGGAGATTGCTTCCTTTTTTTTTGGATGCATGTTCCTTAGGGAACTTTTGTCAGGATCATAAACTCCCAACTTGGAAGAAGTCTTGTATGTTGATTAAGTGAAACAACTTTGGTAAACACACATGCTAACTGATCTTTAGTGTTCACAAGTCTTGACCTTTCTAGCTTCAAGTTAATCTCTGACATAATGACAATCAACCAATATGTATTTTGTTCTAGCATGAAACACTAGATTTGGTGCAATGTACAAAACTGATTGATTATCACAATATAAATCCACTGGTCCTATAGCTTTAAGCCCGAGCTCTTTAAGTAAATTGACCAACCATGTAACTTCATCACAAGTAAAATTGATGACCCTATATTCTGCTTGAGTAGATAATCTGGACACAACTGCCCGCTTCTTAGATTTCCAACTAATAGGTAAGTCTAGCCTAGTCTAAATCACAACAGGCTTTAAGATGAACTGCAAACTCATGAGCCAACAAAATACCTTGTCCTGTAGCATTAAGAAAGTACATCAATAAGTGTGTTACTGCTTGCATATGTACAGAAGTTGGTGATTGCATAAATAGACTCAACAATTGGACAATATAACATATATTTGGTCTAGTAAGTGAGCTTGCCTATAAACCATCTATACACCTCTAGATCAAGTAAATGAGTACCCACATTATCCTGTAACTTGATATTATATTCCATAGGTAACTTATAGGGTTTCTTATTTATAACTCCCCATTCGTGAAGAAGCTCTTTGGTGTACTTGTGTTGAGAAATGAAAATACATTGAGAAGATTTACATACCTTTAAGCCCAAGAAATAACTCAAATCGCCCAAGCCTTTTATGTGATAAACATAACTTACTTGACTTTTGAGACTATTGATTTTGACTTCATCATTACCAGTAATTAATAAGTCATCCACATAAACTAAAACAGTTGTAAAACTAGCATCTTCATTTTTGAAAAACAAAGAGTAATCTGTTTTTGTTTGGACTGTGTGGAGCCAAACTAAATTAAGGCATTTGACAATTTAGTAAGGCAATGTCTTAGTGCTTGTTTCAAACCATAAAGAGACTTCTTAAGCTTGCAAACTACATGTGGCTCAAGAGTAAAATTAGAGACACAGACTTACCTTTCCCAACATAGCCAAATGGTGGTCTTAGATAAACTTCTTCTTCCAAGTCACCATGAAGAAAAGCATTTGAAACATCCATTTGACAAGTAAACCAGCCTTTCACAACTACAATGGTAAGTAATGACGTTACTGTCACCATTTTAGCTACTCAAGCAATAGTTTCTTTATAATACACACCAACGTTTTGTTTATTCCCTTGCACAACAAGCTTTGCTTTCTTCCTTTCCTCAGTACCATCAATTTTTAACTTTTTTTATAAAGCTAGTGACATGCCATAGCCTTTTTCCAGCTGGCAAAATATTTAGTTCCCAAGTTACATTGTCATCCATCTTCTATCTCAACATCCATAGCAAGACACTAGTTTGGATCACTAACAGCTTATTTGAAATTCTTTGGATCAGCTTGAACAACTAAAGCTGCAATAAATCCTTGAAAACTAGTATAAGGGGTGTTTGGGATACCAGTTAGCTTTTGGTGTGTGAGACAAAACAAAGTCATTCACCTTGGCTGACATAGTAGTATTTCTTGTAGACTTTTTTATAGCAATCGGTATTGAAGGTAGGATATTAGAAGAATTTATAGTTGTAGGAGCATGATTAGGCGAAGTAGTTCAAGGTTCAGGAGATGTTTGGATATCATGTTTATGTGTAGAAAATGGTGTTATATCATCATTATCAACTTCTTCATAAGTAGGCGAAGACTCATGAAAACAAGGAAAAGTGTAGGCAAATGACTCAGAAACCTTTGCATACTATTTTTTGCATAACGGAAAACTGTTTCATGAAAAATAGCATCTTTGGACACAAAAATTGAACGAGTTAACATATTATAGAACTTATAGCCTATTTGATGTTGAGGATACCCCGATAAAACACTAGGCACTCCTCTCGGGTCAAATTTATCTACAGTTTTTGAGGGATTACTTACCATTGCGAAATAACAAACACCCTTAAATTATCATAAGTAGGCCTTTTCTTCAACAAAACTTCATAAAGAACAAGATTATTAAGTACAAAAGATGGGACTCTTTTGATTAGATAAAAAAAGTAGTAATACAATCACCCCAAAACATGAGAGGCATCTTGGAATGAAACTTCAATGCTCTTGTTGTGTCTAAAATACGTCTATGCTTTCTTTCAACCCTTCCATTCCGCCGAGGTCTATCCACACATGAAGGTTGATGTAAAATAACGTGGCTTTCCAAATAAGGACCACATTTTCCTTTTAAAAATTCGAGAGCATTATTCGATCTTACAAATTTGACTGGTTTTTCAAACTAAGTCTTTACAAACTAAATAAGTAACTTTAAAGCATCAAATGAATCATACTTTTGTTCAAATAAATAGACCTAAGTACCTTTGTTAAAATCATCCACTATAGTACAAAAAATTCCTAAACCTTCTACTTGTTGGCACCTTGTAAGGACCCCATATGTCTGTATGTATCAAGTCAAAACACTAGACTATGAGACTCATTTACAGAATAAGGAAGCTTAGCAAATTTTTCCATATGACACGGTAAGAATTTTTCAGATGCATAATTGTTCATAGAAACAGATAATTCTTTCATACACTGAAGCTTAGTATTATAAACATGACCCAACATATGATGCCACAAAGCATACGCATCCTTTACAGTTTTATTACCAAAAGCAGACACATGCACAAAACAGGCACAGACACAAAAAAACTTATGCATAGAATTTTAAAGAGATCAGAAAACACCTTATCAACCTTATTATCTAGAAGATTTACAAGATGATACAATCCATCCTTCAATCTACTAGTCATGTCACCTTATTTGGTTTCAAGTCTTGAACAACACAAAATTTAGGATAAAATGGCACCATAGACCGTATTTAGTCAATTTAGGCACTGATAACAAAATGAACTTAAAAGATGATACCACCAATACATCTTTTAACAAATTTCCATTGTTCAGTTCACTTTTCCAACATGTGAAATAATAGCATTATACCATTTTGTAAGTCTTATTTGTGGGTTAATGTCCTCTATTGGTGTCATAGCAAGCACCAATATCATATATCCACTCTTCTAACAGTTCTATTAAGTACAAATTTCTACTAAGACGAGCTATACCTGCTACAAACTGATGATGATTAAGTTCATCCTCTCTAGTGAATGAACTTATTTGTTATAAGGGTGAGCATTTAGACTGTTGGATCGGACTGGAAAATCGAACCGGACTGGACCGACACGGACCGGACCAAGAACATTGAGCCCGGTCCTCGGTCCGTGATTTTGGACCATTTCGGTCCTCAGTCCGGTTCGGTTCGGTCTTACCAAAAATTCGTTTATTTTGCCTAATTGGGACCGGACCGGACCGAAGACCTGACCGACCCGGACTGTACCGGACCTTTTTGGTCTGGTCTCGGTACGGGTTTTGGATCAATTCGCTCCTCGATCTGGTCCGATTTTGGCCGGTGTCCGGTCTGGGTCCGTCGCTCAGCCCTTATTTGTTATACACTTTTCAACAATGCTTAAACTGTTGTTGAGTAAAACAGATGTTGCCACTCTCCATATATGTTGTAGACCTTGTAATACCTTAATTTCTTCCTACTCTGTACAATTCTTGATTGTCTTCCTTGCCGATATACTTTAAGCTTTGGATGCCAAGAAGGATAGCCTAATTTTTCCCAACATCTCTCTGGAAGATGCCACTTAAAACCATATATAGAACACTTATCCTTTGTACCAGGCACACTACTAGTTCCATCTTTATTAAACAAAGCATTAGATTCAACACTCGAAGTTGACTCACACAACAACCTTTTACACTCTTCTTGTTGAATCAGAGAACAAACACTTGCAACATTGGGTAATGAAACGATAATCAAGATTTAACTTATTTGATGAGTAAAACATTCTTCCAAACCATCCAAAAACTATAACAACAGTTGTTTCCCCTTCAGCTTATTCAATTCATTATAAAATACAGTGATCTCAGGTGTAACATTTATTATAACAAGTAACATATTCAAACTATCTAGTTCCTCCCAAACACATTTCATCCTCGTGTAATACTCACTAATAGTACTACCAAATTGTATGATTTCATAGGTTTCCTTTTTGAGCTTATACTTTCTGTTAGAAGTATTTAAAGTGATGGTCAAAGAAGTGAAGTCACATATTATATGACCACCCCTTGGGGGAGATTGTTAGAAGTATTTAAAGTGATGGTCATATAATATATCGTTACGAAGCTCGTGGAAAATGCTATTCATCGGTGTCGAGAGTTCTATGTCATTATTATGTATGTAACGGGAATTAGTCCCGAACACACAAATGAGGAGGGCCTCCTAACATTGTAAGCCTTAGTATAAAAGGCATAACCATCCTCATTTGTGTGTGTGTCTCCCATTTGTATTTTCTTTCCTTCTTGTTTTAGAGAGAGAAACTCTCCTTAGTTTCTCGCACTAGGATTATACTCTTTGTATCTTTCTTCCTTCTTCTTCATCTAATCTAATATTCCATTCTTAGTTTTAATCTTGTTCTTAATCTTCTATATTTCTTATTCTATAAGTCGTGTGATTTAGTCTTACAAGTGGTATCATTCGCCAAGGGATTCGTAGTTAGCGTTGGTGTTGATTTGGTGTGGATTTGGTATTGTTTTCGTGGAGGTTTTTAGTTTAGGATATTGGATTCGATTAGTATTTGAGGTTTTGAGGTGTTGTTATTGGGGTGATCGAAGTAGTTATTGATTTTGGTGGATTCGTGATTGTGTTGTGGTGGATTAGCATCATCTCTGTCGACTCTTATTGTATTTCCTTGTTTCTCGGATATTTCTTCGGGAAAGGGTTTGTTTTTCCGAAATATTTCATTTCGGAAAAGGGTTTACTATTCATCTGAAAAGTTCTTTTTTCCGAAGATTTTACTGAAAATCCTCTTTTTCCGAAGAATTCACTGAAAATCCAATTTTTCCGAAAAATTCACTGAGAATCCACATATTCCGAAGATTTTTCTGAAAACATCTTTATTCCGAAAAACTAACTTTTTCCGAAAATTTCTCTGAAAACTTCCTATATTCCGAAAAACTCATTTTTTCGAAAAAGTGAATATTTTGAAAACGTGTTTATTCCGAAAAAGTGTTTATTCCGAAAAAGTCATTTATTCCGAAGAAATCCATTTTACTGAAAAGAGTGAATATTCCGAAAAAGCCATCTATTCTGAAAAACTCATTTTTCCGAAAAAGCAATTATTCCGAAAAAACAGTTTTTTTCTGAAAATCCAATTATTCCGAAAAAGTTTTTTTTCTAAAAAGCCATTTATTCCGAAAAAGCTGTTTTTTCCGAAAAATTCATTATTCCGAAAATATTTTTCAGAATTTGTGTTTTTGTGTGTTTTTTTTGCCTTGGAATTTTTGGTTTCACGAAGAGCTCATCTTTAGGGGATTTAATCATATTTAGGGGATTTTAACTTCAACATTCTGCTCTCTACGAATTGAGATCCTGTTTTTCACACGACTTCTACTATGACTTATCAACAAGATAGTGATGCTGCGGGTTTTGAGCATCGTGATAGACATGTAAGAAAGAAGAGGAATGTTGCCCATCTCTAGTCGCAGCTTTTTATAGCACAAAAGGAATAAGCAGGAATTCCACTTCTAGCTGAAGAGTTTGATATTATGGCATCTGCAGCAGCATATGATGAGGAAGAAGAAGTGACTCCCGACTCCATCTTGATGGCTAATTCGCAGCATTCATCCACATCGATAGTTCAACCTGTCAGAGCTCCTGTGTATGATTCAGACGGTTCATCTGAGGTACACCCACGTCTCAATGCTAATGAGTTATATAATATGTCTAATCAGGAGGAAGAGTATACTGAGTCACTTGAGCCTTTCACTGAGAAACACGGGGTTCAAACGAATAATAGCAATATTATATCTAATGCACCTAGTGTGGACCTTAGTGGGGATCAAGTAGCCCAACCTACAACCCTTCCTGACGAGACGCATGCGTATTATAAATCATTATTTGATAAGCTTGCCAAGGATGTTGCTCATGCGAATGTGGTTAATAATAAGTTTAGAGAAACTAATGCCAAATTGACCACTGAGCTTGCGGGATATAAGGAACGGGAGAAAAGATTTGAGATTCATCATGCTAAAATCAAGATGCTACATCGGTTTATCAAGAAAAATGCACCACTAAGAAATTAAATGCCTTACACTTGAGTAGTGCTAAAAAGATAAGCGAATTGAATGATGAAATCACATCTCTTAAAAAATAGCTTTCAACTGAAAAATCTATTATTTTGGATTTAAAAGAAGAACGAAAAAAGTTGAAAAATGATTTCAAAATTCGAGAAGACGGGCTTCTTGAGGATTTTTGCAAAGCTCAGGATAGGATTAGGGAATTAGACAACCTTTTGGTAAAATGTGGCCAAACTATGTAGATAATAAATATGCTCGCACCAAAAGTGAATGAGATAAACTACACTCGATACAAATTGGCCTTAGGTTATCCCCTTCCTCCTAATCCAGGATATCTTAAGCAAGTTCAGGCCACTAATGAAACCTTATATAATGTGGTAGTGTGCTCTTGTCTGAATGAGCATGATCCTCCTAGTGTGCATGATTCCGAGGAATCTACTAAACTTGCAGTAGAGACTCGTTTAAGAATGAAAAAGCTTGATAAAGAAGTGACACCTGTTTATTATCCGAAAGTTAATCCTCCAACTGTTTTTGTTCGGTCTAAAACGAGTTCTGAAATGCTTTTGCTACCAAGTGAGGAATTGTCTGATGACCCTCCGAAACCGAGTATCACACGTAGGTATCTAAACGAGCTCAAAGATAATTTTGTCATTCTCAAACGGGTTATTAACGCCAAAATGACTGGAGGAAACTTTACATCACCCGTTCATGTCGAGTTACAAAAAGTGCTTCATACTGAAATCAATCCGATTATTAATCAAGTTGATGCGAGGATAGGCAATCTTGAGAACGCTTTTTCAAAAGACCTAGCCAAATTTGTTGAAGACTTCAAATCTTTGGCGAAGGAGGCTGATGAATCTCTTGATAGAATTAAAGTTTTGGAAAGCGACCTTGCATGTGTCTCGAAAGCAAGTGACAGTGGTGATTGTGTTGATAGTAACCCCGTTGCGGTAAACATCTCTGTGTCAGACAATGCAACCCTCCAAAATGAGCTTGATCGTACGAAAGAGAAAATGGAGTCTTATGTCATCAAAAAAGACAACGAATTCACCGATATTTGGAATAAATATGTCAAAAAATGTGATGAATGTAAGGATGACAAACTCTCGTATGATAAAGCTTACAATGAACTGCAACAAACAATCGAACATCTGCAAGCTTAGTTAGGAGGTGAATGTCGCGACAGTGAGCCTTCAACAAATGTTGAAGGTCTACGATATCTTAGGATTAGGCAATCTATGAATAGATCTATTGATTGAGTGGATGAAGGAGAGGAAGAAGATGGGTGTAGAGAGAGAAAGAAGAGAGGAAAGGGAGATAGAGAGAGAAAGTGTATTTTATTAAAATGAAAGTTGAGAAAATGAAAGAACCACCCCTCCTAACATGCTAGGATGGGGTATATATAGCCCACCCTACATGTGGGCTATATGGACTATATTGTTTACAAACTGGATCACGAGCCTATTACTTGAATATATTATTGGAGTGACCGATCCTTTCTAAATACGTAAAAACGTATTTCCAACAATCTCCCCCTAAGGGAGGTTACTCCAAGTTACAAATTCCTAAATAGTATATAGCTCGTTATCTATGCTAATAATGATGTGACCAAGACTTTCTTTGGGAAAACGCATTTCCAACAATCTCCCCCTAAGGGAGGTCACACCATTTTACAAAATCTTAAACCTAGCATATTATGCTTGAGTCTTCGATCTTGTTCTTGTGAATATGCTTGATGTGATCTTTGACTTTAGTCTTGAGCATGTTTCCTTGCCTTGACCTTGTGCATTCATCACTTGTGAAATTTGCCTCTTCGTGACTTCATGTTCCACATACTTATACCTTTAAATTCTTGAAAGCTTCAGAGTTTGATACAGCGGAAGACTTGACCTTCAGACTTTCTTGAATTTGTTGAAGTACTAAGTGTATGTAGTACAAGCATGTGGTGATGACTTCTTCTGGATTATACACCGCAATGCCACCTTCTTGTTACGCTGCATAAGACAGTTAGCAACAAACCATATACACGGATGAAATGGCCTTGAACATTTCATTCTAATTCGGTAGCATTTTACCTCCGGTCGGTGAAGACCGTTGGACGATATTAAATATCGTACTTGTGGCAGGTAGTTTCAATAAAGAACCTCCTTGACAAGATTTCGCGGGTAAACCCGTTCTCTTTACTCGACCGTCCAAAGCTGACTGCGAACGTAAAGAGTGAATCATTTGGATAATATTATCCGCATGATTTGAAGCCGTCAATTCATGTTCCTGGAACAAGTGAAGTTCAGTTAAGAACCGCACCATCGTTGCTTTCCAGTTGTCCCGAGCTTGATTCGTATAAAATCTTGCAAGTTACCTACCAAGTGCTGTTTGATGTTAACACTAGAAGGATTTCCATTCGTCACTGTAAATACTTAATAGTATTACTCTGAATGTTCTAGCAAGATCACTAAGATATTGCGTAGAGGCCTGGAACGTGTTTAGATTCATTTAAGAGTTTAAACCACTGTTGCTTTCCAGTTATCACAAGTTTGATTCATAAAGAATCGCACAAGCACCTACCATGAGCTTTTTGACGTTCGCTCAAGAAGGATTTCCATCTTCATTGTAAATACTTTCGTATTACTCGGATGTTCAGGCAAGATCATGAAGATTTTGCGTAGGACTCTTAAGAACTTTCTTACTTTTCACAGTGTGTGAAGAAGCAAGGTAATATGAAAGTGTGTCCTAATGAGATATTTGATGATCTCAAATGGCTCTAGACTCGATCGTGCATTTTGGATTTTAGTGATCGGAGGCTGGAGAGGAGTGCCACATTTTCAATACCAATTTATTCGGAGTGAATAAATTAATAGATAATGTGTTGTCTCCGTGTGATTAAAATAAATATCTTTTGAGAGATATCTGAGTTAGCTGGGATGGGTTGTGCCTTGCATCACTGGGTCCATGATGTCTATCTTCAATATCGAGAATCATAAATGATCTCAATAGCATATGAATTGACCCGGTTTCTGCCTAAGTTGTAAGGAGGGCTACTTTCTTTACACCCTTTATCTTTACAATTCTTTTTCATTCTTCAACCCCTTCAATGCTTACCAATACGTCATAACTAGCACCTTGTTATGATTGTTCCAGTGCTAACTTAAGTACTTGGTCGGCATTCAGCTACATTCACAATCTTTCTCCATCTTTCCTAAGGACTACTATTTCTAGCTATGAAATGTCCTTGGGAAGATTCCTCCGGTTCTAGAGAAATCATTGGACTTTAACCTATCCTACCATCCTTATGTCACCACAATCTTCACCGTCGTGAATAAAGATGTTTTGGGTAAGTGTATGTCACCATGAAATCCATTTGAAGTGCAAATCCATTTTGCTCCCCCTTAACGTATGCCACGATATCCGAAAACATTTCGCACATGTCGGGATGAGCTAACACGTTAAGTCAAACCATTTATGATTAATCATTTCCCATATTAAATCACGTTTTCTCCCCCATATTAAAAATATTAACCCAATTGATGTTTTTAATATCAATTGATTTAATAGCATTTTAAGAAAATTTAGGAAGAAAAATGCAAAGCCAAGTATCTTCATGAATTACACAAGCTCCCCCTCAAATTAATGAGGGTGTACTTGAAACGTAAATTAAATACCTTTTAAACATAAGTGTAAGGTATTTATCACGTGAAAATATCATTTATGATAATGTATTCACAAAATTAGCAAATTATGAGGTTGGACCTGAATGATGGAGAACATCATATGAAAGAAGCACATGGTTCTTGTTCACGAATGTTGGTCGCCTCATCATGTCTGAAGTTATCTCTTGACTCCATGTGTACGATTGATATTGTTGTCTTGACACCAACATGTGAACTTGGCACTTTCGGCGTCAAAGATTCTGAATGCTGGACAATTGCTCCCCTCAATTGTTGACCCGTGTTCTATTGAAAGAGCTGTAGTCGCCGTTTGAGTAGTCGCATCATCGAGTATGTAGATATCAATTGTAAATTGCTTCGGATTGTGGAGTTGATAACTTCGGATTCTGGAGTCAAGGCTTTCCTGTGAAATGCTTGACTTCAATGTGAAAAGCGGGTTACTATCGGAAATAATAGCAAACCATATGGAGCATGTTTTAAATCTTGTAAACTTCTGCTCGAACTTTATTTACAACCCCGTGTCATTATTGAACGACATTTCTAGGATCGTAAATATTATCGATTCCAGAAGACATGCTCTTTTTATCAAAACATATTTTAACACACAATTTTGAAAGATTTAGAAAAACCTTTTGAAAAATTCTTGAAAAACTGTGTTCAAAGTTTTGAAAAACAATTACTTGAGCTTAAGATGTTGAATATCTTATAAAACGAGCTCAAGTCCGAGAAGTTGTAAACTTCCCGTTGTTAAGGATAAGTTACCATCGGCGATAAACCTTCCTTTTATCTGAAGGACGAGTCCTAAGCTAACATTTACTTAGAAGTCGTTTTCATGAGCTTGAAAACTTTGACTGTTTTAACGGAAAGCTCATGACCGAGAAAGGTTAATTTCTCGTTATGAGGAAAAGTTCTCTTATTTAAAAGATACACTTTCCTTTCTGAGCTTAAAACTTCGAATAGCTCATGACCGAGAAAGGTGAATTTCTCGTTAAGAGGATAAGTTATCATAAAAGATAATCTTTCCTTGATTTTAAGTTCGAGTTACAGTCTGGCATTTAACTGTAAGTCATTGTGCATGAGCTTAAAAACTTCGAATGTTTTTAATATTAGCTCATGTCCGAGAAAAATTAATTTCTCGTTGTAAGGATAAGTTTATCATCGGCGACAAACTTTCCTTTCTTTGAGGTCCGGGGCATAATCTGAAATGTGATTATACTCCATATACACGAGCTTAAAACTTTTGAATAGTTTTAATGTAAGCTCGCGTCCGAGAAAAATTAATTTCTCGTTTTGAGGGTAAGTTATCGTTGCGAAGATAAACTTCCCTTTCTTTGAAGAGCGGGTCACTGACTGTGATTTGACTGTGAGCCATTTTACACGAGCTTAAAACCTTTGAATAGTTTTAACGGAAGCTCGTGTCCGAGAAAATTTAATTTCTCGTTTTGAGGATAAGTCATCACCGGGATGAACTTTCCTGTCTTTTGAGAGCGAGTTACAGTCTGTTATGTGACTGTAAGTCATTAGTATTAAGCTTAACCATGAATCCCCTGAGACACTTGTTTCTCTGATATCTGCTTCTTCAGCAACCAAACTCTGAGAGTGTCCTTAATTGAATGATATACAATGATTGGACCGCTTCGTTCTTTTGGAACATCCTCTTTGGTACCTGCATTCTCATTTGGAATTTGCATGCTTTGATATGGGTTAGCGATATCTATCTTAGAAGCAAGTGGGGGTTCACAGTTTTCTTTTCTTGTGCTAGAGGTGACCTGAGGAGATGATTCACTTGTCTTAGCTGGTAAATGTTTCCTTTTATAGAAAACCTTAAGTTCAGGCTTAAGTGATGTATCCTCCTTTTCAATTTCCTCCCTAGTAGTCTTAGTAGAATAAGAGACTATCCTAGTTAAAGGGCACTCGTTTCCTACAATAGTGAAAGTTCTACCAGTGGGGCGCCACATTTTGCCAACGGGTTTGATTTTAGCTACCCACTGGGATTTAAGTCTAGCACGGGAGTTCACCTCATTAAGTAGTTTCTTGATACAAGAATCATGATTTGCCGTAAAGACACATTTTCTACATGTTTCACAAGTAGCATATTTAATGTCCGAGTAAGATCTAGAATTCCTAGATGATTGATTGATGCTCCTAGGATGTGACATGCTACGGTTAGCAGTGTTGGGTAAACTAGAAGGCATCTGACTAGGTTTGAAATTCCTATCGCTTACTTGTGTCTTTTGCTTAGCTTCCCTTAGACCAAATGTATGGCGAACGTCATTTGAACTAGTTCGAGACGTATTCTTTGGACTATGTCTAGGGAAATTAGAGGCAATTATGTGATTAGGTCTTGCAAAAGCTGTTTTAGTCACATTGGGCCTAGATGGTGGAGTGACTGGTCTAGGAAAGTGAACCAAATCAACTTGGGAGGCAAACCACGGTCTCGAGGATTGTGGTCGCTCGAATCTAAATGCAGTAGGTTGTCTGACAGTCGGTTGTCTAACGAACTGATTTGTAGGCGGTTTCCCCAAGATTGATGGTTTTTCAAGCTTAGTGTCCACACTAGGTCCTCTAGTTTTCCTTAACTCATTTTTCAACGCAGTTATAGCAAAAACCTTTTCCTGTACTTGGGCCTTTAAAGTCTCATTCTCTTTGAGCAAGTTATCTTGGGATGCCAAATTAGATTCAAGCAGTTGAATTTGTTTCAAAAGATTATCCTTTTCAGCTTTAGAATCTAAAACTTTTTGATCCAATTTTCTTTCAAGAACAACATTTGATTTTTCAAGTTTTTAAAAATATGTTTCAAATTTGTTCGTTTTCTTTGAAAATTCAATTTTGGCATCCTCAAGATCTTTTGATTGTTGAGCTACAATCGTTTCGAGCTCTCTAATCTTGGAATCAGAGGCAGTCAATGAAGCAGTTATAATACAATTATCATGATGTACTATAGCATTCTGAACAATCTCTCCCCCATGATGACTTACATCGGATGAATCAGAAGTGGTATTGCTATCACTCGTTTCCATCCCATGTTTGTCATAATTAGGTTCAGAATTCTCAATATGCGGCATATCATCAACATATACATCATAAACAACATTACATTGTACCATGTTTGCAGGCGCTTCGTCATAAACGGGTAAGGTGTCAGCAAAAGAGATCTCGTGAACATTCCCTGACGTGCCACTGGTATCATGTTGTCCTCCTGATTCCGTGCTCTTGGCATCGATAGGCTCCAAGTTTTCAACCGTATGACCAGTTTCCTCTTGCATCTGCGTCATTGATTCTTGCACTCCATTATCATACGCTTGCTGAAGTCGTGATCTTTGATAAATCGAAGACGAGACCGATGTCATGAGTTTCAATAGTGTATCACGGAAAATTCGAAGCTCGGTATGTGTATCTCGAAGAAATGATTGGCAAATCACTGAACTTTCAGACTTGATGATATTGAATTGGAGGAAAGGCGTGAGTTGTGTCACAAGAGCCTTATAAGCAAGTGCCGATGCAGAGTGATTAAAGTTTTCATTGTTGAGTTGCTCGGCGAGTTGGGTCAAAGTGGTGAATATTGAGTCGAAGGAATATATGACGATCTTGACCAAAGATTGTCACAAATTCGCTTCCTCCTTGAATCCTCGAAAGAGTGACAAGATGATACTGAAGCATTTGAAATGAAGTGATGCCACTTTTTCTAACTTTGTTTTGCATTGAATGCGACTCTCCCTCATGAGATGGCAAATTCAACGACTCCATTGAATGTCGATGAAAAATGATCGTGAATGTAGTTGTATTCGGAATCTAACAATTCGTGAAGAAACTAAGAAATGGAAATTCATGGGATATGACAAAACCGACACACGATCCGTAAATAATTCTTAAAAATCCTCGAGTGATGATATACCTCTTTACTCGGCTCAAAAATTGTTGTCGTCTCAAACGATGATAAATTAACCCGGAGTCCAAGTAAAATTCGGCTCACTTTAAAAATAAAGCCCGACAACAAATAAATCCAAGTTACGGTTAATACAGTGATCGGCCCGACAATTTAGCTCGACCCCTTAAAATTTACTCCAACCGAGTCCAATGAATTTGCCAAAATACGTGAATAACTTTGCCAAAACGTTGAAAAACTTTAACACGTCTAGATATCTAATTGTAAACTACCTCTAAAAATGTGAATAAAATATCTCAAAAATGTAAAAATATCTCTAAAACATGTGAATAAACGTGAATCTTTTTTTTTAAAAAAAATAAAATAAAGTTAACTAAAATACAAATGAAAAAAAATCTGATAAGTTTTGAACGTGTAAAAAAAAATCGTAGCCTAGAAATAGAAAAGAGACAAAAAAACCGAAAAAAAACTAGTAGCTAGATTGAAATCACTTTGACACACGTGGCTTAGTCAATGTCTTACACAAGTGGCTTAGTCAGCAGTCCTAGTTTTCTCCGTCTCAAAACAATCACTATTAAAACCCCCTTTATCCAATGCAACACTAATTTTACTCACTCTTATCCCTAATCTCAAACTCTTGGTAAACTCCGCCTTTTTCTCACTTATCCAACACAGTCACAAACAGAAAAATCAATCCCATCACTTGATCAATACTAATCCATGCGACTAAATCTTATGTTTCCCCAATCAATTGCAAGTGTAAATCACAAACCATCCCCTTATTACTCCATAAGATGAAACGTAAAGACCTATTCTTCCATTTTGCTTCAAGCTCATCGATGGCTTCAAGATCTATAAGAGGGTCTCGGGTAGGTGATTAGGTGCATGTCATCTGATGTTTACTTTTTTTTTTCAATCGAAACAAAGTGAGAAAATAACATGTTTGTTATTTATCTTGCTTTAACTTCGAATATAAACAAAAGATAAATATCTTAACACAGATCAGTGATGACTATTTCAATCGTGTTGGATCTTAATTATGCGACGGCTTGTTATGCAAAAACACGAAAATAAAAAGGTGAGATCTGATGAAAGGTTGTTTGTTTTCGAGTCTTGGTCGAGTATTGGTCAAAGTGGAATTCGAATCTGTTTATGGTTTGTTCGTAAGTAAGTGGGTTGAGAGTCAAGAGTGGGTGTCTATTGTGTGAGGTTGAGTTTTGTTTTCTGTGTGACGAGTCAAGAGTGTTGTGGGTCTGTTGTCGATGTTGGAGAGGTATGGGAAGGTTGTGGGTAGAGACGAGAGAGGTTTTGTTTGTCGAGAGTTTGTTTGAGGGGTGTCGAATCTTCTGTTTTGAGGGTTTTGTGGGTCTGATGAGAGTTTTAAGTCGAGGGTTTTGGGTTGATGTTTGAGTGAAAGGTGAGTCGAAAGTAAAAAAAATGGTTTTCGAGGGGGTGTTTGAGTTTGAGTCTAACTTACGATCCCATCGGAATGTTAACAATTAAAGGCATCGGAATGTCAACAATTAAAAACACCATCGAAATGTCAATGTGCCAATCTGAATGACCTAATCGGAATGCTTATGTCCCAATCGGAATGATCTTATCGGAATGATCTGATTGGAATGTCAACGTCCCAATCAGAATGCCTTATTGGAATGTCAATCGGAATGACCCTTGTCGGAATCCTCAAAGACAAATCTGTCGGAATGTTTAAAGCCCTTTTACGACGGGAGAAGTTTCAAAACAGAGACAGATAGAGTAAAAAAAAATGCTAAAAAACAAAAATATTAGAATAAAAAACTGATCCTTTATAAATTTTTGTGACAAATCCCAAACAAGAAAAACATAGATCGGTACAAAAAGATTGATATCTAAATATTTAACTGAAACTTTTGTTATTTTTAAAATAAAACTGATACTTTTTAAATAACTTTTAAGATAAAGAAACAAAAATCAAGAATTAAGATAATCTTTAAAAGAACGAAAGAAAAAGAAAAGAAAGAAGAAAAATACAAATTTTTTTTTACCAAATCAATAGATCAAAAGCACGTAAATCCTAAGATGCAACCATAGCTCTGATACCAATTGAAGGTCTACGATATCTTAGGATTAGGCAATCTATGAATAGATCTATTGATTGAGTGGATGAAGGAGAGGAAGAAGATGGGTGTAGAGAGAGAAAGAAGAGAGGAAAGGGAGATAGAGAGAGAAAGTGTATTTTATTAAAATGAAAGTTGAGAAAATGAAAGAACCACCCCTCCTAACATGCTAGGAGGGGGTATATATAGCCCACCCTACATGTGGGCTATATGGACTATATTGTTTACAAACTGGATCACGAGCCTATTACTTGAATATATTATTGGAGTGACCGATCCTTTCTAAATACGTAAAAACGTATTTCCAACAATCTCCCCCTAAGGGAGGTCACTCCAAGTTACAAATTCCTAAATAGTCTATAGCTCGTGATCCATGCTAATAATGATGTGACCGAGATTTTCTTTGGGAAAACGCATTTCCAACAAATGTTAATAAAAAAGAGTTCACGATTCTTCAACACCGATATGATTTTCTTCAGAAACATTGTCATTCACTTGAACTTGCTTTGCAAAACAAAGTTGGAAAAGTTCCTGATGACAGTTATTTACAAGTAAAACTCTCTGAATCATTTCGTGAATTGAATGAAAAGAGTAAGGATATTTCTGATCTGAAAGCTCAGCTGCAAGACAAAGACATCGCGATTGCTGAGTTGAAGAAACTTGTTGGAAAGATGTGTGGAAAAACTGTGGAACCTAAGGTTTTAAAATCAGTTGTTAGACAACCCAATGCGTACAAAGTACCAAAGCCATCTATCTTAGGAAAACCGCCTTCTAATGTTTCTAGGTTACCTCCTAATACCGATGTGCCATCGACTGTACCAAAACCAACCATATCATCCTATGTTCCTCCATTTAGAAAACCCACTCTTGCTAAACACAACTCTGTGAATGCACCTTGCAATACTTCTAAGAGTACTCCCAAGTGTGTTACTCTTACGCCCACAAAGAATCTAAAGGTTCAAATAACGTTGGTCAAACCAACAACCTAGGGGATGGTAAACAAAAAGGGAACATTCAGAAAGTAAACCATGTGTATTCAAAACCTAGTAAACCATCAACGCTAGAGTTCAACGCACTCCTAATGGTAATCAACCAAAACCTAGGACCCCTTCCCAACAACCTAGGAATTGGCAACCATCAATGAGTAGTCGTGGTTCGAACATGGTGCCTGAACGGTCAGCAAACCCTAGGTACACAAGGCCTTTCGAGAATCCCAAACTCCATGTATGTCCCACGTGTAAAAAGGGCATTCACTATGGAAATCATGCTCATTGCATTCTGCAATACCTCTATGAGGTAAACTCTCGTGCCTTCACACAGAGAAAGAATGCAGAATCCCATAAGACAACAAGGAGATTCACACCTGTCACAAAGAAAAGCAATAACAAGAAATCTTCAAAGCGGATCAATGCAGGAACTAGTTTCTCTCCTAAGAAGTCTTCCGCTGTGCAAGAGAACACTACTCCTAGGTCTAGTCTTCAGTGGAAACCAACGGGTAGGATCTTCAAGGAAGTTGGTCTTAAGTGGATTCCCATCGAGAAGAGTGATCACACCTGCTCCAACACTAATACGAATGTTCTGAATGTAGAAAATGCATTTGTTACTCCTAACACTAGTATTTGTGCAAATTCTTCTTCTGTCATTGCAGGTACTTCAGCGGATTCTGAATCCATTTCTTCAAAGGGTTCCAATTCTCTACATTTGACATCACCCTCTTCTGCTGTACAAAGGTCTATTTTAGGTTATTTTCGAAAACATTTAAAATCAAAATACAAAAATATAAAACCTATAAAAACAAAATAAAAAATGTGAAAATCTTTCAAAAATACCAAAAATATTCTTCTCGACATGTCTTTCAGTTTCGATAATATGGACGTGCCTAGAAATGTCGCTCAATAACGAAACGGGTGTGTACATAAAGCTCGAATGAAAGTTCAAATGTTTTCAAAACATGTCATTTCCTTTTTCTTCATATGATTTGCAATTACTTCAGATTGTGACTCTTGCCTCAGAGAAAGGAAAGTTGATCACGGATGCTAACTTGTCCTTAACAACGAGAAAATCAAATTTTCTCGGTCATGAACTCTCGATAAAAACATTCCATGTTTTAAGTTCATGTAAATGACTTACAGTTAAATGTCAGACTGTAACTCGAACTTCAAATAAAGGAGAGTGTACCTTTAAAGGTAACTTATCCTAATAACGGGTAGAGCAATCTATCATGGGTTGAGCTTGTCACAGAACATTCAAAGTTTTGAGCTCAACATAATGGCTTATAGTCACATGTCAGACTATAACCCGGTCCCTAAATAAAGGAAAGTCTTTGACTTATCCTCAACAACGAGAAATTCATTTTTCTCGGTCATGAGCTTATATCAAAACATTCAAAGTTTTAAGCTCATGAACACAATTTTTCTCGGACATTTGAGCACAATTTTTCAAAGTATTTCAAAACAATGTGCTCATATACTCCCCTATTTAAATAGAATCTCTTTTCGAGGGGGAGTATATTGATTTTATAAACATTTGTTCCAAAGTTTCATGACACATTATTCTCTCTATGTTTCATCACTAGTTTAACAAAAATTACAATTTCATGTAATTTTTGAGGGGGAGAATAGTGATTAAAATGTGTTATCTTGGATAAGATCTTTGATATAAGTGCTTTCTCTTCCTAATATGTGCAAAAACCTTTCCTTTTATGATGCACATATGTAGGGGGAGCGTTTTGGGTGATACAAAAAACCTTCAAGGTGTAAACACTGATTTCATCAACACCTTGATTGCTTTTTCAACAGTTTTTTCTGGTTACGATATCTATACCCTTCAACACATTAATTCACGATGGTATTGGTGTCAAAAGGTGGTTAGGTATTCGTCCTATGATCCAACCAGAACCGGAGGGATCTTGTAAAACCCGTATTTAAATCGGGAATGTAAATACGCGGTTTAATTATTTAGAACTATTTATGTATTAATTTATAAACGAAGATAAAAACGCAAGAATTAAACACAAAAATACGTGAATAACTTTAATACAAAAAATAAAAACGAAGACTTATGGATATAAAGAGGGGCCGGTTTTGGTGATTAATAAAGAAAGCATATGGGCCTTTTGGCCCAGCCCATTCCATCACTACACTACATGAAATAAAACACAGCCCCCTCTTTTCATATTACGTAACAAAAAAAAAGAGAAAACTGATTAGGGTTTGGAAGAACAAACTGCCGCCAGTAAAAAAAAACAAAATCAGAAGAAAAAAAAAGGGTTTCGGGTTTGGTTCCTTCAAGAGTACCGTGTGTGGTTTCATCTTATATTGCTAATCAAACAAAGGTAATCAATCTTTTCTTCTTTAATCCCTATATGCACGAATTAAGATGTTTAATAAAAAAAGGGGGTCGGTTTTGGAGGCTGCGCGATAACCGAGACACCACCATGTCTCGGTGGCGCCTCTTTCCTTGGTCGACTAAGAACAGCAGCCCAAACAAGGGCAGTCGCATCGGTGGGGGTGTTTGTTTGTGACTGTTCGAACCAAGAAAAAAAAAGGGGGTCGGGCTGTTTGGGTTTAATGGGACCGAGTTCAGCCTTGCCCAGCCGTGACCCACACAGGGGCGGCTCGGGCTGTGATCGACCCAACACTGTCAAACAAACCCAAACGGACTGTTTAAGAAATAAGGGTGCGTTTGGCTACTTTAACAGTGGGAAAGACATAGAAAGCAGTGGGAAAAACATATAGAAAGCAGTGAGAAATTTAGACAGAAATATAGTGAGTTTTAAAACGAAATTAGTGACAGTTTTACGACATAACTTTCTGTCGCAGAACTGTTTAGTGACAGTTTTGGAATTTCAGCTTTTATTGACAGTTTTAGTGACACAAAATTCTGTCACTAATTCTTGTTGACAGATTTTGTATTATATGTTGATTGTTTAGTGCGACCGAGATGGGCTCGGTAAGCTCGGGACGTTATTATAAATAATAAAATAAATATTCTTATATTATACTTTTTTATATTAAATTGTTTTATAAATATTTAAAATATATTTTAGTGTATTAAATTAAATTAGTTCTTTAATATTTAAAAAGGGTATATTTTTAGGAAATGAATTAAATTATTTGAGAACTTTCTAAATTAAGAAATTTTCTATTTTAGCGGGGTTCTTATTATAGCAACACTGTAGCGTCAGAAATACGTTGTACCATAATTAATACTAGAAAATAATACATTAAAATGAATTGTTATAAGTTCTAATTTATCAGTTGGTATACGTACAGAATTTCAGAATCAAAATAAAATAAATATAAGAAGCCAGTAAGATCAGTAAAATTAAATAAACGAATGTCAGTTAACTTATTCGCGTCCTTTATTCATGTAGCACGCGTGAAGCCCGAGTAGTATTCGTTCAGTTTTCCATTCAGTCAGTTACTGGACTAGAGGTACGGATTTTCCGTCCTTTCAGTAAGGACTTCCTTTCTATGCATGATTAGGATTTCCTGTCTTCAGCCAAATGTTTTTCCCCAGTATATGTTTAAGC
Source organism: Glebionis coronaria (assembly GCA_025667525.1). NCBI lineage: Eukaryota > Viridiplantae > Streptophyta > Magnoliopsida > Asterales > Asteraceae > Glebionis > Glebionis coronaria. The sequence continues at coordinate 170,632,784 of CM046877.1, read as the reverse complement.
TTATCAGTAATCATATTAATAACTAAATAAATTGCCTGAGCATTATATACAAGCACGACCAGTTTATGTACTAGTTACGGAGGTACCGTAACCACGGCACTAGAGGCACCGGTGTCCTGACTCACATGCTGGAGAGTGATATCCTGCATCGTCCCACTCAGCTCAGCTTGGCCATTTTATCAGTGTTTTTTAGTGGGGCGTATGGATGCATCCTAGGCTTATATGTGTTACAAGTTATCAGGGTGAATGTGGTGTGTGCTCTACATCCTTCACATTGGAGCTGATCCCTCCACCCAGCACAGTTATTTAGAGGTCACCCCTCTACAGCATGACGAGGTCACCCCTCCAGTTATTCATGCACGGTTGTTACAGCACGTGACCTATATAAGCTCTGGCAAATAAAATACAGTAAATGCATGTTTCAAAATTTATAGTTATATTTCAGTACCAGTATATATGAATCAGGTTTTCAGAGTTTATGTAGAGTTCTACCACATGTTACATATCAGTCTTATAGCTTCATTGTTGTCTTCTAATTCATTACTTTCAGTACATTCTTATCATGCTATATCCGTCCACTGAGCGTTATGCTCAGCCGTAGTTTCCTTTCATGTTTCCAAACGGCAGGTTCACAGGGACGATCTTAGGACTTCTAAGAGAGTACGTGCATTTGGATGGGAGCTATCCAGACTCCTTTATTTTTATGCACACATTACGTTACTTTACTTGGTTGTTTGGACACTGTTTCGTCCTTTTTCTTTTAGTACTTAATCTTTATATTTTGGGCTTATGTTGGACTACCGATGTTTGGTTCCGGTACTTCCGTTTGGTCAGTTAATGTTTAATACATTGCTTTGCATGCTTTGATGACACGCCATAAATACACGTAACGGTCCATTTATCCAAGTGGGGTGTTACAATTATGGTATCAGAGCGCAAGGTTCGACCTGTAGGCTCTAAAATTTGACCTGTGACTAGTGGGTAGTCACCAAGAACTTCCTGTATTTTGGCGTCGTTATCTTCCATGCTACTCATGAATTTTATCAGTCGGATTTTCAAAATTTTGATTAAGTAAACGGTTGGTACAGGACTGGCCATGCTTAATCGCATGTGCTTTTCAGCGAACATTTCGTTTTGGTGAACTGACCATAGGCGTTCACCCTTGCAGTTTAAATTTTGTATGGATGAACTGACCATAGGCGTTCATCCTTACTCATGTCGGATTTATGTTTCAGTAATTGTCATTTTGTGAACTGACCCTAGGCGTTCACCAGTATTCATGTCATATTTTATTGACTATACCTTCATGAATTACACTATGCATATTCCGATTTATTAACCCAGATTTTGGTAGTTTTATCAACTTATCCTCTTTTATTTCAGATGCCACCCAGACGCGAAACCGAGAATGACCCTAACGCAGCTGCCATTGCTGCTGCTGTTCAGGCTGCTATACAGGCCATGTTACCCCAAATTCGTGATGAGATCCGAGCTAAATATCAAAATGGACCTCAGCAGAATAACAACCCTCTTGCTCCACCACCTGCCACTTTACCCGCTTGGCTGGATCTGTTTAACAAGCAGAAACCCCGACTGTTTGAGCAGACTGCAACTCCAACTGACGTGGAAGACTGGATCTACCATATAGAGAAATTTTTTGGAGCTATGGGTTCTGGTGATGTTTTCAAAGTTAGGCTTGCAGTTTACAAGCTGGAGGGTCCTGATCTGCATTGGTGGAGGTCTCAGAAACTGTCTAATGGGGGAGATGCTTGGGAGCTTACTTTGACCTGGGCACGTTTCAAGACGATGTTCTATGACCAGTTTTTCCCGCATGCGGAGCAAGCTAAGATGAAGAGGGACTTCCACGTTATTCGTCAGAATCATGGCGAGAAGAGTATAGAGTTCATGCACCGATACCTCAGGATGGCTGGATTCTTAGGGGAGGTTGCGGGTACCGTAGAGGAGCAAGCGAAGCAATTTCGCTGGGCTCTTCACTCTAGGACTGCATATAGACTGATGAGTGCCACATTCACTAATGTGTCACAAGTAGCTAATGCAGCTCGGGATGTCGAGATGCTTTTCGAGATGGATGAGCTCGAGAATGTAGAGCGTCCGGAGAAGAGGTACATCTCACCCAACAGACTTAAACAATTTAGCCCCATTATTGCTTGTCAACTTATATGTTATGACTTATCCAATTATAATCTTACAGACACAGAGGAGGAGACCGATCCCAATCGGCTACTCCGCATCAGAACAACAGGAACCACGGTCAGTCATATGACCGTAATCGGTCAGATAAGAGGAGCGGCGGTGATAATTACCGCGGCAGCTCCAACTCATCTGGCAGCTACAGGTGAGTCTTTAAGCTCCAGAAATACTAAACTATCGTGTAAAACAGATCTTAAATTTTTGTAAATTCCAACAGAGATGCTGGACAGGGGCGGGACCAAAACAACAGGGGTCAGCAGGTTGCCCGACCGACAAATTCTGGTAATTTTAATTTCAGTCAGACAGCCTTAATTCAGGTTAAGATATCAGAATCGTGACACGTGTTTTTCATCGTAAATCAGGTTCTCAGCAAGCCAGAGCTGCTTCTACCGTGTATACTTATCCCACTTGCATCACATGTGGAAAGAAACACACGGGACCGTGCCGTCGTGGTACAAGTGGTTGTTTCCAGTGTGGCCAGCCGGGCCATCTGAAGAGAGATTGCAAGAGCGGGAATACTGCTGGTACCTCAGGCCAGATTCCTCAGATTTTACCTCCACCACCACCGATACCACCAACCACTGGTCGTGTCTACACTACTACCCGTGAACAAGCAAATAAGACCACAGGTACCATTACTGGCATTTTGTTTATACACGGACATGCTGCTTGCGTACTTTTCGATACATGCGCCACCCACTCAGTTATATCTACTTCATATGCTGTTAAAATAAACATGACCCCTACGCCACTAGACAGTGTACTTAGTATATCTACCCCCATGCGAGACTCTGTACTCATTACCCAAGTATATAAGGATCTCCCTCTTGAGTTTGATGATAAAATCCGTCCAGTCAGTGCACTTCCTTTAGATATGTGTGAATTCGATGTTATTCTGGGTATGGATTGGTTGTCGGTTCATCGTGCCACTATAGATTGTCATGCTCACCGGGTTATCTTTGGTGATGTCCAGACACCAGAGTTTATTCACCACGGTTTCCTACCAGGAAAACATGTTCCGATCATTTCAGCTTTACAGGCTCGTACCTTATTATACCATGGTTACGAGGGCTTCCTAGCTACAGTTCATGACACGACTTCTGAGACACCTTCAATTCATGATCAGCCAGTTGTGTCAGACTTTCCAGATGTCTTTCCAGAGGAACTTCCAGGTTTACCTCCCATGCGAGAGGTAGAATTTGGTATTGATCTCATTCCAGGTGCAGAACAAGTATCTAAAGCTCCTTACCGTATGGCTCCTGTAGAGCTTAAGGAACTGAAAGATCAACTTCAGGAACTTCTAGAAAGGGGTTTCATTCGTCCTAGCGTGTCACCTTGGGGCGCTCCAGTTTTGTTTGTCAAGAAGAAGGATGGTAGTATGCGTTTGTGTATTGACTACCGTGAGTTGAATAAGCTCACTATTCGTAACCGTTATCCACTTCCTCGTATTGACGATTTATTCGATCAGCTTCAGGGTGCCAAGCACTTCTCAAAAATCGATCTACGATCAGGTTACCATCAGCTGCGTGTAAAAGAGCAGGATATAACCAAAACTGCTTTTCGCACGAGGTACGGTCATTACGAGTTTGTTGTTATGCCATTCGGTCTCACGAATGCGCCTGCAATATTCATGGACTTGATGAACAGAGTCTTCCACGAATTCTTAGACAAGTTTGTGATTGTATTCATCGATGATATACTTATTTTCTCCAAATCCAAAGAGGAACATGAGAATCACCTCCGTACAGTGTTGCAGATTCTCAGACGAGAAAAGTTATATGCTAAATTTTCTAAGTGCGAGTTTTGGCTGAATACAGTGGCGTTTCTAGGTCATATTGTTTCTGCGGAAGGAATCACTATGGATCCTGCAAAGGTGGAGGCTATCACCAAATGGCCAAGACCAACATCTGTCACAGAGATACGTAGTTTTCTTGGGTTGGCGGGTTATTACCGCAGGTTTGTGGAAAACTTCTCATGCTTGGCGTTACCATTGACCCAACTTATGCAAAAAGGTGAGAAGTTTATATGGACCGAGGAGAGAGAGAAGAGTTTTGAGGAACTCAAGCATCGATTGATCTCAGCACCGATACTTACTCTTCCATCCGGTACAGGTGGTTATCAGATTTACAGTGACGCATCAGGAAAGGGCTTAGGCTGTGTTCTTATGCAGCATGGGAAAGTCATTGCTTATGCTTCGCATCAACTGAAGCCGTACGAGAAAAAATATCCTACTCATGATCTAGAGCTCGCAGCAGTCGTTTTCGCCCTTAAAATCTGGAGACATTATTTATACGGTGAGTCGTGTGATATCTTCACCGATAACAAAAGTCTCAAGTATATATTTACACAGCGAGAGCTGAACATGAGACAGAGGCGATGGTTAGAACTGCTAAAAGACTATGACACTAATATCCAGTATCACCTAGGCAAAGCAAATGTAGTAGCAGATGCCCTTAGCAGAAAGTCAGGTATGATAAATGGCATCAAAGTTCAGGAAGAAATTATTCGGGTTTTAGCGGTATGATATTGAGCTCTTAGTACGCGGACAGAGGGGATACTAGGCTAGTTTGAGGGTAGAACCAAATTTACTCTCTAGGATTAAAGCCGCCCAAAAGGATGATAGTGAAATCTGGGCGATTATCCAGAACATTGACCAGCAGACCGAATTTCGCATCGATGACGATGGTATGTATGGCAGGGTACCAAGCTCTGCGTTCCAGAAGACCCTGCTCTCAGAGAAGCCTTAATGACTGAGGCTCACAGCTCTCCGTTCTCTATCCATCCGGGTTCCACCAAAATGTACCACGATCTTAAGCAGCATTTCTGGTGGAGCGGCATGAAACAGGATGTCGCAACATTTGTGTCTAAATGCTTAACCTGTCAGCAGGTTAAGATAGAGCACCAGCGTTCCAGTGGTCTTCTCCAGCCATTAGATATTCCAATGTGGAAATGGGACAAGATCTCTATGGATTTTGTCACCGGACTACCACAGACTCAACAGAGACATGATGCAATCTGGGTTGTTGTCGATCGTTTGACCAAGTCGGCACATTTCATTCCTATTCGCAAAGATTTCGCAGTCAGTAAATTAGCGAAACTATTCACCGAGGAGATCGTACGATTACACGGTACACCTTCTGAAATTATATCAGATAGGGATCCCCGTTTCACTTCTCACTTCTGGGAAGGTTTGCATAAAGCTTGGGGAACTAGGCTCAAGCTCAGCACAGCTTTCCATCCACAGACGGACGGTCAGTCAGAGCGTACCATCCAGACCTTAGAGGACATGCTACGCGCCTGTGCATTAGAATGGACAGGACACTGGGATGACTATATTTGCTTGGTTGAGTTTGCCTACAACAACAGTTGGCATGCTAGTATCAAGAGTGCTCCATTCGAGATGTTATACGGCAGGAAATGTCGTGCTCCTATTTGTTGGGATCAGGTTGGAGAACGTTTGATTGAAGAACCAGAATTGATAGAACTGACCAATGAAAAGGTCGCCATCGCTAGGGCAAATCTGCAAGAAGCGCGTACTCGCCAGAAGAGTTACGCCGACAAACATCGCAGAGATATATCTTTTCAGACTAGGGATCGTGTGTTCCTCAAAGTATCACCCGCACGTGGTGTCAGACGTTTTGGCCTCAAGGGCAAGCTCAGCCCTTGTTACATCGGACCATTCGAAATCCTTGAACGTATCGGTGAAGTGTCATACCGATTGGCGTTACCACCTCAGCTTTCACACGTCCATAACGTGTTTCATGTATCATTACTCAGGGGGTACAACTATCATGAGCTTCACAAAGTAAATTATCCACTCGATCAGATTCGGGAGGATCTATCTTATATTGAGGAACCCGAAGCAGTTTTAGATCGCCAGGATCGGGTCATGAGAAGGAAGACCATTCCTTTCGTCAAAATCCTGTGGAGGGACCATACTGAGCGGGAGGCCACTTGGGAAACAGAGGAGTCTATACGGACTTCTTATCCTCACTTTCAGTTTTGATTCGGGTATGTCTTTTCGGCTTTTATGTCTTCCAGCTTATTAGCATTTCAGCTTTTACTCCAGTCAGCTTAAATACCTTATAATTCGGGGACGAATTCTTTTTTTTAGAGGGGAAGAATTGTAAAACCCAGTACGGTCGTATCCTTAATTCAGGGACGAATTATTCTTTTTAGAGGGGAAGAATTGTAAAACCCGTATTTAAATCGGGAATGTAAATACGCGGTTTAATTATTTAGAACTATTTATGTATTAATTTATAAACGAAGATAAAAACGCAAGAATTAAACACAAAAATACGTGAATAACTTTAATACAAAAAATAAAAACGAAGACTTATGGATATAAAGATGGGCCGGTTTTGGTGATTAATAAAGAAAGCATATGGGCCTTTTGGCCTAGCCCATTCCATCACTACACTACATGAAATAAAACACAGCCCCCTCTTTTCATATTACGTAACAAAAAAAAAGAGAAAACTAATTAGGGTTTGGAAGAACAAACTGCCGCCAGTAAAAAAAAAACAAATCAGAAAAAAAGGGTTTCGGGTTTGGTTCCTTCAAGAGTACCGTGTGTGGTTTCATCTTATATTGCTAATCAAACAAAGGTAATCAATCTTTTCTTCTTTAATCCCTATATGCACGAATTAAGATGTTTAATAAAAAAGGGGGTCGGTTTTGGAGGCTGCGCGATAACCGAGACACCACCATGTCTCGGTGGCGCCTCTTTCCTTGGTCGACTGAGAACAGCAGCCCAAACAAGGGCAGTCGCATCGTTGGGGGTGTTTGTTTGTGACTGTTCGAACCAAGAAAAAAAAAGGGGGTCGGGTTGTTTGGGTTTAATGGGACCGAGACCCAGGTCTTGGTGGTTTCAGCCTTGCCCAGCCGTGACCCACACAGGGGCGGCTCGGGCTGTGATCGACCCAACACTGTCAAACAAACCCAAACGGACTGTTTAAGAAATAAGGGTGCATTTGGCTACTTTAACAGTGGGAAAGACATAGAAAGCAGTGGGAAAAACATATAGAAAGCAGTGGGAATTTTAGACAGAAATATAGTGAGTTTTAAAACGAAATTAGTGACAGTTTTGCGACATAACTTTCTGTCGCAGAACTGTTTAGTGACAGTTTTGGAATTTCAGCTTTTATTGACAGTTTTAGTGACACAAAATTCTGTCACTAATTCTTGTTGACAGATTTTGTATTATATGTTGATTGTTTAGTGCGACCGAGATGGGCTCGGTAAGCTCGGGACGTTATTATAAATAATAAAATAAATATTCTTATATTATACTTTTTTATATTAAATTGTTTTATAAATATTTAAAATATATTTTAGTGTATTAAATTAAATTAGTTCTTTAATATTTAAAAAGGGTATATTTTTAGGAAATGAATTAAATTATTTGAGAACTTTCTAAATTAAGAAATTTTCTATTTTAGCGGGGTTCTTATTATAGCAACACTGTAGCGTCAGAAATACGCTGTACCATAATTAATACTAGAAAATAATACATTAAAATTAATTGTTATAAGTTCCAATTTATCAGTTGGTATACTTACAGAATTTCAGAATCAAAATAAAATAAATATAAGAAGCCAGTAAGATCAGTAAAATTAAATAAACGAATGTCACTTAACTTATTCGCGTCCTTTATTCATGTAGCACGCGTGAAGCCCGAGTAGTATTCGTTCAGTTTTCCATTCAGTCAGTTACTGGACTAGAGGTACGGATTTTCCGTCCTTTCAGCAAGGACTTCCTTTCTATGCATGATTAGGATTTCCTGTCTCCAGCCAAATGTTTTTCCCCAGTATATGTTTAAGCTTATCAGTAATCATATTAATAACTAAATAAATTGCCTGAGCATTATATACAAGCACGACCAGTTTATGTACTAGTTACGGAGGTATCGTAACCACGGCACTAGAGGCACTGGTGTCGTGACTCAAATGCAGGAGAGTGATATCCTGCATCGTCCCACTCAGCTCAGCTTGGCCATTTTATCAGTATTTTTTAGTGGGGCGTATGGATGCATCCTAGGCTTATATGTGTTACAAGTTATCAGGGTGAATGTGGTGTGTGCTCTACATCCTTCACATTGGAGCTGATCCCTCCACCCAGCACAGTTATTTAGAGGTCACCCCTCTACAGCATGACGAGGTCACCCCTCCAGTTATTCATGCACGGTTGTTACAGCACGTGACCTATATAAGCTCTGGCAAATAAAATATAGTAAATGCATGTTTCAAAATTTATAGTTATATTTCAGTACCAGTATATATGAATCAGGTTTTCAGAGTTTATGCAGAGTTCTACCACATGTTACATATCAGCCTTATAGCTTCATTGTTGTCTTCTAATTCATTACTTTCAGTACATTCTTATCATGCTATATCGGTCCACTGAGCGTTATGCTCAGCCGTAGTTTCCTTTCATGTTTCCAAACGGCAGGTTCACAGGGACGATCTTAGGACTTCTAAGAGAGTACGTGCATTTGGATGGGAGCTATCCAGACTCCTTTATTTTTATGCACACATTACGTTACTTTACTAGGTTGTTTGGACACTGTTTCGTCCTTTTTCTTTCAGTACTTACTCTTTATATTTTGGGCTTATGTTGGACTACCGATGTTTGGTTCCAGTACTTCCGTTTGGTCAGTTAATGTTTAATACATTGCCTTGCATGCTTTGATGACACGCCATAAATACATGTAACGGTCCATTTATCCAAGTGGGGTGTTAAAGATCTTCCCAGGGACAATCCATTAGAACTTAGAAGTCCTTAGGAAAGATGGAGTAGTTGAGTGTACGGGAAAAATGCCGACTAATGACTTAAGCTAGCACTGGAACAATCACAACAAGGTGCTAGTTATGACGTCTTGGTAATCATTAAAGGGGTTGAAGAATGAAAAAGAAACGTAAGGATAAAGGGTGTTAAGAAATCAGCCCTCCATACAACTTAGGCAGAAACCGGGTCAACACATCTATTATCAGAATCACTTTGATGATTGCTGATACTGAAGACAAAGCATCATGGACCCAGTGATGCAATGCACAACCCCTCCCAGCCTACTCAAGCTTCTCTCAAAAGAAGTTTGTTTTATTGTCACGGAGTTCAACTCATTTCTATCGACTTTCTCACTCCGAGATAGTAGATATTGAATAGGTGGCAGTCTGCTCTAGCCTCCGATCACCAAATAAAAGTCTAGAGCCAACGAGATTCATCAAAAATCTCATTAGGACACTTATTCCTTATATCAATTGTTGTTCATCACTAGAACACATGCGATAATTTACAGAGTCCTGCGCTCTATCCCTGTGATATTGCCAGAACATTCAGAGTGATACTCATTAGTATTCACAGTGATGAATGGAAATCCTTCAAGTGTTAACATCAAACAACACTGCGGTAGGTCATATGTACGATTCAGTTTGAATTAAACATATGCTAACTGGAAAGCAACAGTGGTTTGATTCTTAATTGATTCAAACTCGTTCCAGGTCTTTACGCAATATCTTTATGATCTTGCCAGAACATTCAGAGTAATACTTTTCAGTATTTACAGTGACGAATGGAAATCCTTCCAGTGTCATCATCAAACAGCACTGCGGTAGGTAACTTGTGCGATTCTGTATGAATCGAACTTGTGTCAACTGGAAAGCAACGATGGTTTGATTCTTAATTAATTCAAACTTGTTTCAGGAAATTGAATTGATGACTTAATCAGCAGAATGGAACTGTATGATTCACTCCTTACTATGAATTATCTTTCGATAAATTCAAGTATTGAGAACGGCTACCACAGCCGGAAACCCTGTCAAGGAAGTTCTTTGAACTTACCTAATTACAGGTACAGTATTTTTACTGTATAACGGGAAACCGGAGGAATGCAAATGGTGGTGTAACTTCTAGAAGTCGTAATTCAAGACCACATGCTCATATAAATGAAGAAAGCTCAAGAACATCTAAAGACAAAGACTTCCGCTACTCTGATGATCAAGGGATATTGTTAACAAGCTTTCAAGTCAACACAAACCATGAGTATGTGGAGAAAGACACAAGAACACAAGTTGGAAAAGATCAAAGATCCAAGATCACAAGTCATGAAAGGAACGATGAAAGAACTCTCAAGACAACGAGCTTCAAAGTCTGCAACAACAAAGAAGTGAAGTCACATAATACATGACCACCACTTAGGGGGAGATTGTTAGAAGTATTTAAAGTGATGGTCAAAGAAGTGAAGTCACATATTATATGACCACCCCTTAGGGGGAGATTGTTAGAAGTATTTAAAGTGATGGTCATATAATATATCGTTACGAAGCTCGTGGAAAATGCTATTCATCGGTGTCGAGAGTTCTATGTCATTGTTATGTATGTAACGGGAATTAGTCCCGAACACACAAATGAGGAGGGCCTCCTAACATTGTAAGCCTTAGTATAAAAGGCATAACCATCCTCATTTGTGTGTGTGTCTCCCATTTGTATTTTCTTTCCTTCTTGTTTTAGAGAGAGAAACTCTCCTTAGTTTCTCTCACTAGGATTATACTCTTTGTATCTTTCTTCCTTCTTCTTTATCTAATCTAATATTCCATTCTTAGTTTTAATCTTGTTCTTAATCTTCTATATTTCTTATTCTATAAGTCGTGTGATTTAGTCTTACACGTTCTTGATCCATCACACAATGAAAGCCTATTTTTTAACTGTTGCTAAATTTTACTTGTAGTTCCAATGAACGTTATTGATCTTACAATAGAATCACGCATAGGACCCATTAACCAAAAAATAACCATGTTATTACATGTATGCCATAGTTATGCAAGATTACCATCAATAGTAGATCTCACACCAGTACCCTTGATGAACCTCAACTTTCTTTTAGTAGACAATCCAATTTCAATTTATGCAAGATTACATGTATGTCATAGTTATGAAAGATTACCATTAATGGTAGATCTCACACCAGTACCCTTGATGAACCTTAACTTTTTTTAGTAGACAATCCAATTTTAATTTCTCTTTTCCATGCTATGTAATTATGTGATCTCACGAGTTTTTCTTGAACAGTCAATGAACTTGGACCATCAGAAGGACGTAAATACAAAGGGTTTCGTATCACACTCAGTGGAGTGGGTTAATTAGGATTAGAATTCACAACAAGAGGATTAGGATTAACACTAGAAGCTATTTTTTGGAATCAAGAAACATAAATCATAATACATAGTGCAGAAACCAGACATGAAATAAAGAGTAAAGACACTCAACACATATAACGGATTTGTAACATAAAAAAAGGCCAGAACTTCATTAACGCAGGCTCTGATACCATGTGAAGTTCAAATATATTGAAAGAGAAAAGAAATGAGTGAAAATGATTCTTGTTTCATTGAGTTCAAAATGTAACATAATTGTATATTTGCATATTGTAAAAAGAGACAAATGAAAGTAACACTACAATATTCGACCCCTTCCCTGGCCAAATTCGCGATGTTTCCCTGGCGACTTGTCGCCAGGGAAGGTGAATCCCTGGCGACATGTCGCCAGGGAAACCTCGCCAAGAAAGGCTGGTGCGGGATTGTTTCCCTGGTGACTATTTCGGGTTTCCCTGGCGACTAAGTAGGCCCCACAACTCTTTGGTTCAAAAATTGGTGCCACGCTGGAGTTGGTACGGGGTAGTATCCCTGGCGACATATGTCGCCAGGGAAAAGCTGGCTGATTAACGAACTTAGGTTAAACAGATTATTAAACCTCATTTTCCCTGGCGACATGTCGCCAGGGAAACTATACGTAACGTTGACAAGTCAACGCCTGGCGTTGACAAGTCAATGTTTTTCTAGTGTTTCCCTGGTGACATGTCGCCAGGGAAACTTGGCTGACTTTTTAGAAAGTCAAGTGAGCCCAAGTTTCCCTGGCGACATGTCACCAGGGAAACTTTGCTGACTTTTTAGAAAGTCAATTGAGCCCAAGTTTCCCTGGTGACATGTCGCCAGGGAAACTTTGACATTTTTTTAGCTGCCTGCACAGCAGGCTGTTTCCAGATTTTTTCCGGAATTTTTCCGGAAAAAATCTACCAAAACCTGGGAATACAAATACAAAGCCTGAAGATACAAATACTAAAAATCTACCACGAATCTAGTACCAAAACACAATAACATATAATCTCTCGATCAATACAAATACATATGTCACAACTTGAGTACAAAGTTCCTAGTTACACTTATTAAACTAGCAATTCGGGGTTTACAATTATTAAACTTGCATGCTAAGGTAGGAAAAACAAGACAAGCATACTAACCATTATTGCCATCCTACCCGTCGACATTATCATTACCAGTCCCACCGGCGCCACTACCGCTGCCTCCCGTGCCACTCCCGCTAGCACCACCCGATAGAAATGCTGAGAACGCATCGACAAACCTATCGTCACTTCTCATAAAGTTAAACACTTGAGACGCTTGTTCCAACCGTGGGTCGACGGGAGGAGGAGGAGGAATATAGTGAGCAGTCCTTCTCGGCACTATCTGGCCGACACCGGGCATGTGGCCTCGCTGCTTTCCACCTCGGACGATACGGTTGATCTCGTCGTCCGTATATTTGCCTACAGCCTTCATCGCAAGCATCTCCTCCTAATGAAGTGACAAAAATAAACGACAGTTAGTATATTATTTATTAGTCGGGTTGGTACATTATTTATCGGCAGGGAATAGTAAAAAACCAAGGCATATCCAAAAAAAATTAATTAATTAATTAATTTAAAAAAAAATACTTACATACATAACGCGGTCCGCATCGCAAGGAAAATTCCCATCCTGGTCGGTGTGCGCAATGAAGAAGTGATCAATGACAGTCGGGGGTGGCACATCAGCTTGAATTGCAGCTTGCGTCTGTACATACATAGACACGCATATATAGAATGAAGCAAGTTCAAAACAAAAAATCACAACACACCAAAACATATAATCAAAGACATATATGTATGTAAATTAATTATAGAATTTCTCACCACTTCGTCTCGAAGGCGTGCCAACGATCGGGATCCCTGCCGACTCGGCGTCTTCTGCTTAGCCCGGTTCTGGGAGTTCGTCAGGCATCTTTTCTCATAATCCGGATTACTCCAAAGTGCGATCTGTTTTTCCCAGTCCTCTGGAGTAATTTCCTCTGGACGCTCGCTGCGGACTCTGGCGATATCTACCGTGCCGGTATCGATGTCTCGGACCCAATGCTTTGTCTTGAGCGTATTTTTTCGAGAATTGTAACTCTTTGTAAGCATTTGATTGATGCCGCCACGTATACCCTTCCATCTATCATGATCACTCTTGTGTGGCGTCAAATTAAACTTAGCCTGCATTCATATACAACAAATAAAACAAACACAGAGCTAGAGTTAGAGATATAATTTATACATTAATTTGTTTACTTATTTAATGGCTTAGTCATTTATTTAATTTTTTATAATAAAAACAACTTATCCTGATAAGCATAAGCTTTTTGAAAACAGGTTGTTCTGATAATCTTATCAGGACAAGCTGTTTGAAATCAGCTTATCCTGATAAGCTTATCATGACAAGCTGTTTGAAAACAGCTTATCCTGATAAGCATATCAGAACAAGCTGTTTGAAAACAGCTTATCCTGATAAGCATATCAGAACAAGCTGTTTTCACACAGCTTGTTCTGATAAGCTTATCAAGATAAGTTGTATTCAAACAGCTTGTTCTGATAAGCTTATCAGGATAAGCTGTTTGAAAACAGCTTATCCGAAAAGCTTATTACATTATTCTCATCAAATATATATTTATTTAAATTTTTTTATATTTATTCGAATTTTTTTATATATATTTAAAAAAAATTTATATGATATAAATAAATAAGATACAATTTGTATATTTATTTAAATTTGTTATTTATTTAAATTTGTTATTTATTTATATGATATAAATAAATAAACAAATTTATTTAAATATATACACCATTAAATAAATAAACACAATAATGTTATGAACATAAAAATGATAATTGACCTCTATGTTCGCCCAAACCAACGTATTGATCTCATCAGGGACATCATTCCAACTTGGGTAGTACAGTGGCACGAGCCTCCTGATACAATCCCCGATGTAATTAGATAAATGTTGAGCATGCGTGCCGCGAGGCCGGAAAGATTTGTATTCAAAATCTATCGGGACAGGGCCATGCTCACCAACTTCCTCCAACAAATCGATACATCGGCTAATGCCCCGAGTCTTTCTACCGGCGTCTCTGCCGCCCAAATTTTCTTTTCTTTTGCCTTTGCCTGCAAAAATCAAGTGAGTGACAAAGTCATAAAAATTCAAGGCAAGCAACATATATATGCACCAAATTTTTGATTGTGTTACAATAATCCAAATATTCTTACCTTTATTTCTAAATAAGGCAAAACAACCGCTGCGGATGTTTGGCGTAGGAGGTTCGTCCTCACCACCACCTTCACCATCGTGTGATCCTGCAACATCTGCTGACATCTGTACAAGTACAATTAGCATAACATAGACAAATTCATGAACAAAATAATATAAACATACACAAATCCAAATACAACACATCCAAATAAATATACACATTTAAAAAATCCACAACAATTAGATTCATTAATTCAAACAAATAAGTGTCTTTTGTAAGTTACAACTAAAGGTCAATCTTCTTCTTCACTGGAATAAACTCTGTCTTCACCATCATCATCATTCACACGTTCTTCATCACTTAAATCATGAGGGACGTCTTCAACATCAGTAATACCATCGTCTTCATCATCAACATCAATGATATTTGGCGGTGCATCAACCTCCGTTTCGTGGCCATCTATATTCAAGGTCACATCACCCAAGTCATTCAAATCAGTGGAAAGTGGTAGATCAGATGAGTTGTCGAAATGTATAATATCAGGAACGGCATCTGACACTATGACACCCCCGTTGGAAAACTTTTTATGATTAACATGTTCAACGACCTTCCAGTTGGGTTTGTTCTTATCTTCAATGTAGAAGACTTGATTGACTTGTGTTGCGAGAATGTATTGTTCATCTTTCCAAAACTCAGCTTTTGTGTCGGTGAGTTGAGTCATGTTGTTTCTATAGATAAGACGTTTTTTACGTAACATGGGGCGAGTGTCGAACCACTTAACTTTGAACAACACAACACTGAACGACAAATAACAAAACACGAGGATCTGTTGAAGCTGACCATAAGCCATTGTGTTCTCAGGGCCAGGCGCACAAATGCCGCTGTTTTGAGTTGTACGACGTTCATCGCGACTGTGCACGACATACCTCACACCGTCGACTATGCAAGAGTTTATTGAGATTGGATGCGGTGATGGTCCACAAGCCAAAGCGAATAACTCGCTGGTCTGGATAACCTCTGGGTCTTTGTCATTGTCTACGTGACGTTGACGAATCTATGAGGAATAAAGGATTAGGTACAGAAAACTATTTATAATAATATTATTTTTACAGGTAAGTACACAAGATAAGTCTAAGTTTACCATTTTCCCAAACCACGCGGAGAATTCTTTTTTCTTGTCTTTGTCAGGATATAATCTGAAAAACGTTTATGGTATTATAATAAGTCGCTATTGTTAAGAAAAAGAAGTTTCAAAATAAAATAAAAAACGCGTACCTCTTGAACTCGGAAATATACTTGTCGATTTCAGGACTGTTGTTTAGTACATACCATTCCACTTTCTTGAACTCTTGATAAGGGAACGGAATATACGACTTTTTCCCAAGCGGGTTACATACCGATCGGAACACCTGAAACTGACAAGTTGGGGGAGGGGGTCCACATTACGGTCGAGACGATTAAATTTAGTGGTAACATCATCCCGAAAATACTTAGAACAGAAAGTCAATGCTTCTTGTGCAACATAACCCTCCGCAATCGAACCTTCTGGCTTAGCTTTATTTCGTACATAACCTTTTAGCTCTTTCATGTATCTTTCAAATGGATACATCCACCGGGGGCGGATAGGCCCACCTTCAATGGCCTCATCAGGTAAATGGATAACCAAGTGAACCATAATGTCAAAGAAATCAGGAGGATATATGAGCTCAAGATCGCAAAAAATGTCAACCACCTTTTTTACAGCAGTCAACATGTCATCCACCATTAAAGTTGCAGAGCAGAGTTGCTTAAACAAGTTACATAGGTCGATCAGTGGTCTTGCAATCTCAGCAGGCAAGTATTCCTGAAGTGCGAAAGGAAGTAAACGTTGCATCATTATATGACAGTCATGAGACTTCATGCCCGTTATATTGGTATCGTTATCGGTTACTTTGTGCTTGAAGTTGGATCCGAACCCATCTGGTAGTTTAACACTCTTGATGTACTGACAAAACTTTTTCCTGTTCTCTGGTGTGAAGGAATACGAAGCCTGAGGCTTCTTGCACTTCCCGTTTTTACTTTGGGTGAGCCACAAGCTTTTTCGAATGCCCAACTTTTCCAAGTATTGTCTTGCCTTAACAGTGTCTTTAGATTTGTCATTCATCAACAAAGTGTTCAGGATGGCCTCCAACACATTTTTTTCCGATATGCATGATGTCTAAATTGTGTCTTAGTGAAAGAAAAGGCCAATACTCAAGCTCGTAAAAAATAGACCGTTTAGACCAGTTAGGCTCAACACGAAAATTGCGTGTTATCTTCACACCCCCAAAATTCTTATGTTTACCGGGCAGTCGATTTGGCAGTGAAGCGTGTTGCTCGTCAATCCGGTCCATGGTAAATGTTTTAGGACGGGGCTGGTGTTCGGGTTTACCATTGAATAAACGTAAAGTCCTGGATTTATGGCTCTGTGGCCAACATAAGCTATTTTTCTTGCCACATGAAGAGATGGAGTGTCGTCATTACATGTAGGGCAAGCCTTGTAACCTTGCCCACTATACCCAGACAAACTACTTCGAGCCGGAAAATCATTGATGGTCCATAAAAGCATCGCTCTCATGGTGAATGCCTCGCTTGTAGCTTGGTCTATAGTACTCACACCATCCCATAAAAGTTTTAGATCATCAATTAAAGGTCTCAAGTAAACATCAATGTCCTTGCCCGGGGATTTAGGGCCAGGAATTAACAGCGTCAGCATTAAAGAACTCTCTTTCATACACAACCACGGAGGCAGGTTGTATGTTGTCAATATCACCGGCCACATGCTGTAAGTCTGACTAAGGTTGTCGAATGGATTGAAACCATCAGCAGCCAACCCTAATCGAACATTTTTTGGTTCTGCTGCAAAATCACCATACTTGGCATCAAATTTCTTCCAAGCCGCACCATCACACGGGTGTTGCATCTTACCGGGCTCCGTACACTTTCCAGTAGCATGCCAAATCATATCCTTTGCACTTTTACTAGACTTGTACAAACGTTGTAGTCTAGGAATGATCGGAAAGTAACGCAGCACCTTCTTAGGAACTTTCTTCCCCGGCGTGTTAGTGTCTTTCCATCTACTTGTATTACACACCGGACATAAATCCAAATCGACGTATCCTTCCCGAAATAAGCAACAATCGTGTTCACAAGCATGTATCGAATCGTACCCTAACCCGATCGTTTTAAATGTCTTCTTTATTGCATAGTATGACGGTGGGAGCTTGAATCCTCTGCTTGGGGGAAAGATAGTTTGGAACCACTCTAGAATATCATTGAATATGGTATCGGTGATTTTACCTTTGGCCTTATAATGTGTAAACTTTGCCATGAAGTCTAATCGAGTCGCTTCTACACAACCAGGGTACAGCGGCTCATTGGCAGTGCGATATAACTCTTCAAACTCGTTAGCTTGAGTCCGTCTGTTACTTGAGTTGGGAGGAGGTGGAGGAGGAATATAGTTCGGAGGCATATAGGTAAGATCATCAAGTAACGATGTCATGTCAGTTATAAAAGGTTGTCTTGTGTTATCTATTATTAGCAGTGGTGGCGGTGGTGGTGGAGGAGGTGTAGGTGTAGGAGGAGCCGGTTCACCATGGTGTACCCATGTTGTATAACTGTTGTCAAACCCGGACTTCATAACGTGGTTCGAAAGAAGGTCAATATCTACCAGGAGTCTTGTTCGACAACGCTTGCATGGACATGGTATCTCATTCAAACGATTCACAAACTTCCTAGAATGCTTGACAAAACTAGCAAGACCCAATATATATTCTGGCTGATGACGCTCTAACCGTGTCCAACTCTTATCAATGAGTACCATAACTGTGTTTTAACGATACATTTAGTTATTATATGCAACTTAATTAACACAAGGAATTTTAAAAAATAATTATTATATATTTCATAAATAATAATATGTATTATATCAAATTATAAAAAATAATTATAAAATATATAATTATTATTTATAAAGTATATAATTATATAATAATATTTATTAAAAGATATAATTATCAAGTATAGAAAATAGTATGTTCACCTAGTGCAACTATGGAAGGCAATCCTAACCCACCATTTGAATGTTTCGTCTCATATATGAATGCGTATAACGGATTTACTATTTGAGAAAATTTCGGCAGCATTTCCCCTCAACTCCCCAAATATGTGTTTAAAGACATATTCGTAGGAGTAAAGGAGAAACACTGTCGAAATCATCTCAAATACTAAATCGGTTATACGCATTCATATCCTAAATGAGACAAAACATTCAAAAAGCAGCCCCAAACAGGGGACTTTCCGAAGTTAATTCCTAATAAATTAACTTCGGACGGGTTTTCTATAGGTTGATCAATTTCAGACGGGAATTTTCTGAAATTAATCGCTAAAATCCTAAAACATTCCTAAGGCTTAGTCCAATAAAACATTTACATCATATAATAAAAACAGCTTATTCTGATAAGCTTATCAGAATAAGCTGTTTGAAAACAACTTATCCCGATAAGCTTATCTGAATAAGCTGTTGTAAAACCAGCATGCTTTTACCATGCATAGTACCTTAAGTTCGTACGTACTAGTTAAAAACTTTCCTAATATAGCATGATTACGATTACGTATTAGGAGTTTATGTATTACGTACGTGTTAGAACACGATAAGTATTTTATATGAACGATCACGTAATAATTATTTAGAAATAATTAATCACGAACATACGATCACGAGATCACGAGCGTAATTAAAACACGAGATATTATTAATTACGTATATATATTTAATACGAGCGTAATTAAATATATAAGTGTAGGATATTTACGTAACGAGAACATTTAAATCACGAACATAATTAAACGTAAACGTGTACGAAATTACAAGACACGAAACGAGGTACGGGACCCCCACAAGGGAGTCCCTACCCGCGGACAAAAGAAGGTAATGGGCCAAGCCCATTACCAATTTTACTAAGTGGGGGATAAAAAGAGTTTTTACTACTCAAAATTACTTTTACAGAAGAATTTCAAGAAAACCTAAAATCCCTTTTCCTTCTCTTTGTGTGCCGCCACCATCAAATCACCATCAAGGTGATTTCTTTGATCTTGGATCTTGTTAATTTAGTGTTTGTTCGTGTTTGTTCTTCACCCTCTTGATCCACGAATACGGTAAAACCTTTTTACTTGTTTTTCTTTTTAATTAATCTTTTATTAATTAAGAACACGTGATGTTTTTCATAAAAACACATTAATTAAACCTAGATCTAACATGTTTTTGTCATTAATTAATCAAAGGGATCGATCTAAGGGGTGTTTGTTTTGGGCCGCAGGTACAACCGACCCCAAAGGGGGCTCGGTTTGTTTTTAGCCGACCACCACCAAGACCTTTTTGGTCTTGGTTGGTGCGTGTGGGTCCCACGGCAGCAAGGGGATACCCCGATTTGGTTCGGGGTACGATGTTTGTTCATATCCGGTGCATGTTTTTAAGCTTAGATCCGGATCATGATTATGTTAGTTGTTTATGTTATAAACTTATGTTAAGAATTAAATTAATAAGATGTAATTAATTTAATAACATGACTTAGGTTAACTAATTATTAATAAACATGAATTATTTTAACCTAAGTATTTTTATTATTAAGACTTATAATTAATTAATTATTTTTAAAAACCATGGATATAATTAATTAATTAAACATGACTTAGGTTATATTATTAGTATTTAATAATACATATTTTAACCTAAGTATTTAATATATTTAATTAAAAACATGTCATACTTTAATTAAATATTATAACCTATAGTTTAATTAAATTACATGAAGTAATTATTAAACTATATAATATATCATATGACTTAGTAGAAAATAATCATAGATATACTTAGGCTTATTTACTTAGCTTATTTAACCAGCTTATTTCTAATTATGGAAAATTTCTATTTTTAGAAACTTAATTAAATAAGGCAGCTATTTTATTTATGGAAACCAGCTATTTTTAGAAACTTACTTATTTAAGGCAGCTAATCTATTTATGGAAACTTATTTATTTAAGGCAACTAATCTATTTATGGAAACTTTCTATTTTTAGAAACTTATCTATTTTAAGCAGTAAATCTATTTTTGGAAACTTTCTATTTTTGGAAACTTTCTATTTAAGGAAACCTGCTATTTTTGGAAGTTACTTATTATTACACAGTAAGTATAATAACACATGAAATATCAGAAATACTTAATCAGAATGAACAGAATATAGGATTTAACACAGTTTAAGGCTTTAAACAGTATAAATAGTAAGAACACATAAAATAAGCTAAGACATGATATAAAACTAGTTATGTATGTAGTAAGCAGATACTTATTTCATGTACGTATTTATGTAGCACTAGTGTTTCGGAAGTAGGATTCTCGCAGTTCATCGTTCTCGTTCACTGGACATAAGGTACGGATTCCCGTCCTTTCAGTATGGACATTCTTTCCTTATTAGGATTTCCCCGTATGCAGCCAACTGTTTTCCCGTAGTATAAGTATGAGTTTGATTGCTTATGTTTAAATATGATTATCTATAGCCATATACATGCATGACCAGTTTCACCTAGTTATGGAGGTACCATAACCATAACATTAGAGGCACTGATGTTATGACTTCACCACGGCGGAGTGATTGCTCGTGGCGTCCCTTCAGCTTTTGGCCATTTATTTATATTTATCATGTGGGGCGTATGGGTGCATCCTAGTTACACGTTTTTATTCAGGATTACATGGTGAATGTGGTGTGTGCCTTGCATCCTTCACAAGGAGCTGATCCCTCCTACCCATAAAACCAGTATATTAAATTAGAGGCAGCCCCTCTAATTTGCATGATGAGGTCACCCCTCCAATTATTCATGCACGGTGGATATTCATGACCTATATTGGCTAAATGGTAAAATATGAAACAGTTTTTATAAGATAAACATAAGACTTTCAAACTATAAAACCAGTTTTATTAAGACTTAACCAGGTTACTCGGGACTTAGTTTCTTCCGTTGTTATTATGTTATATGCTTATCCTATTCATGCTTTATTGTACATCCGTGCACTGAGCGTATTGCTCAGCCGTTTTCCTTTTCTATGTTCCCAAAACGGCAGGTACTCAGGGACGCTCGTAGACACTAAGAGTACGTGCATATGGACTGGAAGCTGTCTAGCCTTCTTTACATTATGCATTTCTTTTCTTTATGATACTTATGCTTTGGACATTGTTTCGTCCTTATTCATTACTATACTATGTTTGTGTGTGATGAGCTTTACTTTTGGACTACCGATGTTTGATTCTGGTATTTTCCTTTATATGGTCAAGTAATGTTTAGACATTTTACCTTGTATGCTTTGATGACACGCCATAATTACTGTGATATTTCCATTTCCAAAATGGGGTGTTAAAATTATGGTATCAGAGCCAAGGCTTCGACCTGTAGGCTCTCAAATATGACCTGTGATTAGTGGGTAGTCACTACGGTCTTCCTAGAACTGACAGTTGTTTTCATGCATTCATCATTTTTTAAGCATACATATACATGTCATGACTAAGTAATGGTTGGTACAGGACTGGCCCTATTTAGTCGCATGTGTTTTATCGAAACTTTTAGATTTGGGACCGACCCATAGGCGTCCCCTCGATATGTCTTTTGCTTTGAGTGAACTGACCAGAGGCATTCACTCTCGAGCATCCAAAGTTTTCATAAAACTGCATCATGCATTCATACAAAAATTTTTCTTGCATAAAAATTTTCTCGTGAAATTTTTAGTAGAAATTTTTTTTCATGTATATATTTTATATTTTATGTTTTGAACTGTTAATCATATGTTTTATTGTTATACTGTCAGATGGTTCTCACACGCGAACAGGAGCAGCTCAATGCTGCAATTCAGGCTGCCATGCAAGCCTTGCTTCCTCAACTGAGGAATGAAATCCGGGCTGAAGTTCAAGCTGCCAACTATCAACAGCAGCACAATCAGCCACCTCCTCCTCCTCCTCCTCCAGTGACATTAGCAGTATGGCTGGAGAGATTCAACAAGCTCCGCCCTCGAGCTTTTGAGAAGACTGATAGCCCCAGCGATGCTGAAAGCTGGTTGGCTCACATTGAGAAGATCTTCAACGCTATGGGCTGTGACCCCGCATACAAGGCGAGGTTGGCATGCTATCGGTTCGAAGGCGATGTACTTAACTGGTGGTTAGCTTTGATGCAATCAGAAGGTGGTGATGAGCGGGTTGCTGGTTTGACTTGGGCTCAGTTCAAGGACAGGGTGATGGAGCAGTTCTTTCCCAAAGCTGAGCTGGACAAACTCAAGAGAGAGTACCATGGGATCCGTCATAGAGCTGGGGAGAATAGCAACGAGTTTATGCAGCGCTTTCTTCGCTTGGCTGGTTTCCTTGGTGCGGCAGTAGGTACTCCAGAAGAGCAGGCACATCACTTCAGATGGGCTCTTCGCACATCGGTTGCAAACAATCTGGTGTGTGCTACGTTCAATACTGTAGCACAAGTGGCCGATGCAGCACGAAAACTGGAGATGCTGCAGGAGAGGGATGAGTTCGGGGAAGCTGAAAGACTCGACAAGAGGTAAACCTTCATATTCAAGCGGTGATCAATCCGTATATCTTCCATATGTCAATTATTCATCTCTTTAAATGTATCTTCCAGGCAGAAAACTGGGGACCGGTCTCAGCTGGCTACTCAGCAGCAGCCTAATCAGCCCAAGGGAAATGGTCAGACTAATGACCGATCTGCTACGGATAGGCGTGGCGGTAATGACAATTACCGTAACAACGCCGGGCAATCCAACAACAGCAGGTCTTAATACTTACGAAATTTCTTATGTTTTATGTTATAACCCATATTCTGACACTCTAGCAAAACTCTACCAGGAACCATGGAAACGGTAGGGACCAGAACCAGAGAGGTTCGCAGCCTAGCCGTCCAGCTATCACTGGTATTCAATCTTACGATTATCCGCTTCGTCCTTTGTACCCAACTATTATGTCTCATGTAAAATGTTTTATCAGGTCCTCAGCCAGCCAGAGCACCTGCTGGAGGATACGCTCATCCTCTTTGCTCTACTTGCCACCGTAGGCACCCAGGACCATGTCGCCGTAATACTGATGCGTGCTTCAAGTGTGGTCTTCCTGGCCATATTATGAAGGATTGCCGTAAGGGCGAGATGGAGGGTACATCAGGACATGCTGATACCAAGCCGCCTCCTACTACCGGGCGTGTCTACACGACATCTCGAGACCAGGCCAACAAGTCTACAGGTACCATCACTGGAATCTTGTATATGTATGGTCGCGCTGCATGTGTTCTTTTTGATACGGGTGCTACTCACTCGGTTATTTCTACTGCTTATGCTAAGAACATTAGGATGCCTCCCTTGCCACTAGAAAATAGGCTTACTATTTCCACGCCTTTGAGGGACTCTGTATTAATCACCCATGTATACAAGAGTCTTCACCTAGAATTTGATGATAAGGTTCGACCTCTCGACGCACTTCCGCTGGACATGAATGACTTCGACATGATTTTGGGCATGGATTGGCTATCCAAGTATCATGCTACCATAGACTGCCATTCATATCGGGTTATCTTCGGTGATGTCAATGCACCAGAGTACATTCATAATTGGTTCATACCCGGACGGTCTGTACAAATCATATCCACCCTGCAAGCGCGTGCACTCATGTCACATGGTTGCGAGGGTTATCTAGCTACGGTTCACGACATAGATGCTGAATCTCCATCGATTCAGGATCAACATATAGTGTCGGAATTCCAAGACGTGTTTCCAGCAGAACTTCCGGGCATACCACATGCACGAGAAGTGGAATTCAGTATCGACCGAGTGCATCTCCATGGGGCGCACCGGTTTTATTTGTTAAGAAGAAGGACGGCAGTATGCGTCTTTGCATAGACTATCGTGAGCTCAACAAGATTATATTCTGAATAGATATCCACTGCCACGTATTGACGATCTGTTTGACCAACTCCAAGGGGCCAAACACTTCTCCAAGATCGATCTTAGGTCAGGCTATCATCAGTTACGAGTCAAGGAGCAGGATATTGCTAAGACTGCCTTTCGTACTCGTTATGGCCACTACGAGTTTGTAGTTATGCCATTTGGCCTGACAAATGCTCCAGCAGTGTTCATGGATCTGATGAACAGAATCTTCCATGAATTTCTGGACAAATTCGTCATTGTTTTCATCGATGACATCCTGATTTTCTCTAAGTCCAAGGAGGAACACGAAGACCATCTTCGTACAATACTACAGATTCTTCGCCAGAAGCAGCTGTATGCTAAATTCTCCAAGTGTGAGTTCTGGTAAGACAAAGTGGCCTTCTTAGGTTATTGTATAAGTAGAAGGAATCACTATGGATCCAGCGAAGGTTGAGGCCATCACTAAGTGGCCAAGGCCGACATCAGCGACGGAAGTCCGCAGTTTCTTAGGCTTAGCTGGCTATTACCGTAGGTTCGTGGAGAACTTTTCCCGCTTAGCACTACCATTGACCAAACTGATGCGGAAAGGGGAGAAATTCGTCTGGACTGAAGATCGAGAGAAGAGCTTTGAAGACCTGAAGCAGAAGCTAGTATCTGCACCTATTCTTACTCTACCATCTGGTACGGGTGGATTTCAAATCTACAACGATGCATCGGGGAAGGGACTTGGCTATGTTCTCATGCAACATGGGAAAGTGATCGCGTACGCTTCACGGCAGCTTAAGCCTTATGAAGAGAATTACCCCACGCACGATCTGGAACTTGCTGCAGTCGTGTTTGCATTGAAGATATGGAGACACTACTTATATGGAGAATCATGTGACATTTTCACGGACCACAAGAGCTTGAAGTATATATTCACTCAACGTGAATTGAACATGAGGCAGAGGAGATGGTTAGAGCTGTTGAAGGATTATGACATTAATCTTTAGTATCATCCCGGAAAGGCAAATGTAGTAGCAGATGCCCTTAGCAGGAAGTCTGGAATGATCAACAACATTAGAATCGAAGAGGAAATCATAAGAGACTTGGAGCGACTAGACATCGAGATCATGGTACGTGGACAGCACGGTTACTGGGCTAATCTTAGAGTAGAACCCGAGTTACTATCTAAGATTAAGGAAGCTCAGAAGGATGACGGAGAATTATGGGCGATAGTTCAGAATTTGGAGAAGCAGACAGAATTCAGAGTAGATGCAGACGGTATCGTATGGCAGGGCACTAGACTTAGTGTTCCTGATGACCAAGAACTCCGGGAAGCTTTGCTAGCAGAAGCTCATAGCTCCACATTCTCGATACATCCTGGTTCAACTAAAATGTACCATGACATCAAGCAGTACTTTTGGTGGAGTGGTATGAAGCAGGATGTGGCCACTTACGTCTCCAAATGTCTTACCTGCGAGCAGGTTAAGATCGAGCATCAGCGATCTGGCGGTCTCCTTCAACCGTTAGACATTCTAGAGTGGAAGTGGGATAAAATCACCATGGATTTTGTTACAGGTCTTCCGCCTACCAAAAGGAAGCACGATGCAATTTGGGTTATCGTTGATCGACTTACCAAATCAGCTCATTTCTTACCGATCCGCAAGGAAGATCCGGTAAGTAAACTCGCAGATACGTACAGACGAGAGATCATGAGACTACATGGTGCACCATCCAGCATCGTCTCAGACAGAGATCCTCGATTCACTTCGCGCTTTTGGAAAAGTCTGCAGAAAGCTTGGGGTACACAACTTAAGCTTAGCACGACCTTTCATCCTCAAACGGACGGACAGTCGGAGCGAACCATTCAGACATTGGAAGACATGTTGAGGTCATGTGCGTTGGAATGGACGGGTGATTGGGACGAATACATATGTTTGGTGGAGTTTGCGTACAACAACAGCTGGCACGCGAGCATCAAGTGTGCTCCATTTGAGATGTTGTATGGCATAAAGTGTCGCGCCCTAATCTGCTGGGATCAGGTTGGCGAGCGAACACTCGAAGGACCAGAGATCATAGAGATGACAAATGAGAAGATCGTAGTAGCTAGACAGAAGACTCAAGAGGCACGGCCACGTCAAAAGAGTTACGCCGACAAGCATCGTAGGGATTTACACTTTAACGTAGGAGATCACGTCTTCCTTAAGGTTTCGCCGGCACGTGGTGTTAGACGCTTCGGGATTAAAGGGAAGCTCAGTCCTCGTTTCATCGGACCGTTTGATATCATTGAACGAGTCGGTGAAGTATCTTACCGATTGGCGTTACCTCCGCAACTTTCGCATGTGCACAATGTGTTTCATATGTCCTTACTCAGAGGTACCAATATCATCCCCTTCACATGGTTCATTATCCACTGGAACAGATTCGTGAAGATCTCACTTTTATAGAAGAACCCGAACGAGTTCTTGACAGGCAAGAACGATTCATGAGAAAGAAGACGATTCCATTCGTCAAAATTCTATGGAGGGATCATACCGAGCGGGAAGCCACTTGGGAAACAGAGGAGTCTATCCGGACTTCTTACCCTCATTTCATATTTTGAATTCGGGTATGCTCTTCTTTTCCAGTTTACTTTATCTATAATTCGGGGACGAATTATTCTTTTTAGGGGGGAAGAGTTGTAAAACCCGCATGCTTTTACCATGCATAGTACCTTAAGTTCGTACGTACTAGTTAAAAACTTTCCTAATATAGCATGATTACGATTACGTATTAGGAGTTTATGTATTACGTACGTGTTAGAACACGATAAGTATTTTATATGAACGATCACGTAATAATTATTTAGCAATAATTAATCACGAACATACGATCACGAGATCACGAGCGTAATTAAAACACGAGATATTATTAATTACGTATATATATTTAATACGAGCGTAATTAAATATATAAGTGTAGGATATTTACGTAACGAGAACATTTAAAACACGAACATAATTAAACGTAAACGTGTATGAAATTACAAGACACGAAACGAGGTACGGGACCCCCACAAGGGAGTCCCTACCCGCGGCCAAAAGAAGGTAATGGGCCAAGCCCATTACGAATTTTACTAAGTGGGGGATAAAAAGAGTTTTTACTACTCAAAATTACTTTTACAGAAGAATTTCAAGAAAACCTAAAATCCCTTTTCCTTCTCTTTGTGTGCCGCCACCATCAAATCACCATCAAGGTGATTTCTTTGATCTTGGATCTTGTCAATTTAGTGTTTGTTCGTGTTTGTTCTTCACCCTCTTGATCCACGAATACGGTAAAACCTTTTTACTTGTTTTTCTTTTTAATTAATCTTTTATTAATTAAGAACACGTGATGTTTTTCATAAAAACACATTAATTAGACCTAGATCTAACATGTTTTGGTCATTAATTAATCAAAGGGATCGATCTAAGGGTTTGTTTGTTTTGGGCCGCAGGTACAACCGACCCCAAAGGGGGCTCGGTTTGTTTTTAGCCGACCACCACCAAGACCTTTTTGGTCTTGGTTGGTGCGTGTGGGTCCCACGACAGCAAGGGGGTACCCCGATTTGGTTCGGGGTACGGTGTTTGTTCATATCCGGTGCATGTTTTTAAGCTTAGATCCGGATCATGATTATGTTAGTTGTTTATGCTATAAACTTATGTTAAGAATTAAATTAATAAGATGTAATTAATTTAATAACATGACTTAGGTTAACTAATTATTAATAAACATGAATTATTTTAACCTAAGTATTTTTATTATTAAGACTTATAATTAATTAATTATTTTTAAAAACCATAGATATAATTAATTAATTAAACATGACTTAGGTTATATTATTAGTATTTAATAATACATATTTTAACCTAAGTATTTAATATATTTAATTAAAAACATGTCATACTTTAATTAAATATTATAACCTATAGTTTAATTAAATTACATGAAATAATTATTAAACTATATAATATATCATATGACTTAGAAAATAATCATGGATATACTTAGGCTTATTTACTTAGCTTATTTAACCAGCTTATTTCTAATTATGGAAATTTCTATTTTTAGAAACTTAATTAAATAAGGCA
Source organism: Glebionis coronaria (assembly GCA_025667525.1). Classification (NCBI taxonomy): domain Eukaryota; kingdom Viridiplantae; phylum Streptophyta; class Magnoliopsida; order Asterales; family Asteraceae; genus Glebionis; species Glebionis coronaria. The sequence continues at coordinate 170,604,123 of CM046877.1, read as the reverse complement.
GCTATTTTATTTATGGAAACCAGCTATTTTTAGAAACTTATTTATTTAAGGCAGCTAATTTATTTATGGAAACTTATTTAATTAAGGCAGCTAATCTATTTAAGGAAACTTTCTATTTTTAGAAACTTTTCTATTTTAAGCAGTAAATCTATTTTTGGAAACTTTCATTTTTTGGAAACTTTCTATTTAAGGAAACCTGCTATTTTTGGAAGTTACTTATTATTACACAGTAAGTATAATAACACATGAAATATCAGAAATACTTAATCAGAATGAACAGAATATAGGATTTAACACAGTTTAAGGCTTTAAACAGTATAAATAGTAAGAACACATAAAATAAGCTAAGACATGATATAAAACTAGTTATGTATGTAGTAAGCAGATACTTATTTTATGTACGTATTTATGTAGCACTAGTGTTTCGGAAGTAGGATTCTCGCAGTTCATCGTTCTCGTTCACTGGACATAAGGTACGGATTCCCGTCCTTTCAGTATGGACATTCTTTCCTTATTAGGATTTCCCCGTATGCAGCCAACTGTTTTCCCGTAGTATAAGTATGAGTTTGATTGCTTATGTTTAAATATGATTACCTATAGCCATATACATGCATGACCAGTTTCACCTAGTTATGGAGGTACCATAACCATAACATTAGAGGCACTGATGTTATGACTTCACCACGGCGGAGTGATTGCTCGTGGCGTCCCTTCAGCTTTTGGCCATTTATTTATATTTATCATGTGGGGCGTATGGGTGCATCCTAGTTACACGTTTTTATTCAGGATTACATGGTGAATGTGGTTTGTGCCTTGCATCCTTCACAAGGAGCTGATCCCTCCTACCCATAAAACCAGTATATTAAATTAGAGGCAGCCCCTCTAATTTGCATGATGAGGTCACCCCTCCAATTATTCATGCACGGTGGATATTCATGACCTATATTGGCTAAATGGTAAAATATGACAAACAGTTTTTATAAGATAAACATAAGACTTTCAAACTATAAAACCAGTTTTATTAAGACTTAACCAGGTTACTCGGGACTTAGTTTGTTCCGCTGTTATTATGTTATATGCTTATCCTATTCATGCTTTATTGTACATCCGTGCACTTAGCGTATTGCTCAGCCGTTTTCCTTTTCTATGTTCCCAAAACGGCAGGTACTCAGGGACGCTCATAGACACTAAGAGTACGTGCATATGGACTGGAAGCTGTCTAGCCTTCTTTACATTATGCATTTCTTTTCTTTATGATACTTATGCTTTGGACATTGTTTCGTCCTTATTCCTTACTATACTATGTTTGTGTGTGATGAGCTTTACTTTTGGACTACCGATGTTTGATTCTGGTATTTTCCTTTATATGGTCAAGTAATGTTTAGACATTTTACCTTGTATGCTTTGATGACACACCATAATTACTGTGATATTTCCATTTCCAAAATGGGGTGTTACAGCTGTTTTCAAACAGCTTATTCTGATAAGATTATTAGAATAAGTTGTTTGATAACAGCTTATCCCGATAAGCTTATCAAAGTAAGCTGTTTGAAAACAGCTTATCCCGATAAGCTTATCAGAATAAGCAGCTTATTCTGATAAGCTTATAAGGATAAGCTGTTTTTAAACAGCGTATTCTGATAAGCTTATCAGGATAAGCTGTTATCAAACAGCTTATCCTGATAAGCTTATTAGGATAAGCTGTTATCAAACAGCTTATTCTGATAAGCCAGGTTAACCTGTTTGAAATCAGCTTATCCAAAAAGATTATTAGAATTTATTCTCATCAAATAGGTAACATAAGGAGTGTTTGGATTTACGTTTAAAAAAATTAACAAGTTTAAACATCCCGGACGACATGTCGCCAGGGAATCTAAAAAAAACTAAAAAAAACAATATGTATTATCAATTACAATTAAAAGTTAAAAAAACATACCGTTAAATAGTGGTCGGGTCTCGGCTGTGGTCGGGGCGCGGGTGTGGTCGGGGCTCGGCTGCGGTCGGGTCTCGGCTGTGGTCGGGCTCGGCTACGGTCGGGACTCGGCTGCGGTGACCGGATATGTAAAAACAAAACCAAATATACTATCAATTATAATATAAGTTATATAAAAAATCAATTACAATATAAATTATAAAAAAAATTATATAAAAAAAACCTTAACAATTACAATATAAATTATATAAAAAACTTTAATATATATTGCGGTGGTGGTGGTGCCGGTGAATGTAGATGGCGTGGTGGTGGTGTTGGCGACTGGAGATGGTGGTGAGTGGTGGTGAGTGCACGTGTGCAGGTGTGGAGGAGAGTGATGGTGAGTGGTGGTGGTGAGTGGTGGTGGTGGTGATATAGCAGCGAAGGGTGTGGAGGAGAGTGGTGGTGGTGGTGATACAGCAGAAACAGCGAAGGAGATGAAGTTTTTTTTTTGATAAGTGTTGTGAGAAAAGATAAGGATATCTGGTCAATAAAGGGTTTTTTTTCCCCGGCGACAATCCCTGGCGACATGTCGCCAGGGATACTTTCGACTTTTGTCGTTTAGCCAAAAGCGCGCGTGATTGAAACATTTTAGAGGGGTGTGACGAAGTTTCCCTGGCGACATGTCGCCAGGGATACCTTTGACTTTTCAACGCATATACACGTACCTATAACTTTTGTCGTATCTCCCAAACCTTCCCTGGCGACATGTCGCCAGGGAAACTTGGCTGACTTTTTAGAAAGTCAAGTGAGCCCAAGTTTCCCTGGCGACATGTCGCCAGGGAAACTTGGCTGACTTTTTAGAAAGTCAAGTGAGCCCAAGTTTCCCTGGCGACATGTCGCCAGGGAAACTTGGCTGACTTTTTAGAAAGTCAAGTGAGCCCAAGTTTCCCTGGCGACATGTCGCCAGGGAAACTATCCCTGGTGACATGTCGCCAGGGATAGCCAAACACGTCGCAAGGGATAATTTTTGTGAAAATAAAATTTCTTGTTACTTATGTATTATTATAATTAGTAATAAAATAATAATAATAATTATTATTATTTATGAAATAATAATAATTATTATTACAATTTATAAAATAATTATTATTATTTATAAAATAACTATATCATCCCGGTCAGTTTAATTTCTAAATTCATTCCGATTTATTCTGTTTAGTTTCTCGATTTATTCTAATTCGGTAACCATTTAACATCTAACGTTTAACAAATGCATACCGACTCATCCATTGAAAATCTAACATGTAACCAAGACATGTCGAGTCATCCATTGAACATCTAACGTGTAACCAAGACATGCCGACTCATTTATTGAACATCTAACGTGTAACCAACACATACCGACTCATCCATTGAACATCTAACGTTTAACAAATGCATACCGACTCATCCATTTAACATCTAACATGTAACTAAGACATGACGACTCATTTATTGAACATCTAACGTGTAACCAACACATGTCGAGTCGTCCATTGAACATCCAACGTATAACCATAACAAACCGGATCATCCATTGAACATCAAACGTATACCATAACAAACCGGGTCATCCATTGAACATCTAACGTGTAACCAAGACATGCCGACTCATCCATTCAACATCTAATGTTTAACAAATGCATACCGACTCATCCAATGAACATCTAACGTGTAACCAAGACATGCCGACTCATCCATTGAACATCTAATGTTTAACAAATGCATACCGACTCATCCAATGAACATCTAACGTGTAACCAAAACATACCGACTCATCCATTGAACATCTAATGTTTAACAAATGCATACCGACTCATCCATTGAACATCTAACGTCTAACCAAGACATGCCGACTCATTTATTGAACATCTAACGTGTAACCAACACATGTCGAGTCGTCCATTGAACATCTAACGTCTAACCAAGCTTGGTTACATGTTCTTCATTCTCACACAACATCCCGTCCGCTATCACTTCACTAAACTGAGAAGCATATGTCATAACGTTCTGAGTGAAAGTTGAGACAACTGGCAACCAACCTGCATCCGCTGCTGATATCAGTTAATATTCTTCATCAATGAACGGACCATTGAACAAGAACGTATTTGATTTAGTTAATGGGGATGACATAGTAGGAACAACAACATTAGGTGGAGATAAATAAGGGATATCAGAAGCTTTCGCGTAAGTTTGAACAAAAGAAAGAAGCTTTTCATTTGATGTAACCTCACCAAAATAGCTTACACAACGAGTATAGTCATTTTCCAGCTCAACATAGCTATGTTGTCAGCTCATCTAACGTGTAACCAAAACATACCGACTCATCCATTGAACATCTAATGTTTAACAAATGCATACCGACTCATCCATTGAACATCTAACGTCTAACCAAGACATGCCGACTCATTTATTGAACATCTAACGTGTAACCAACACATGTCGAGTCGTCCATTAAACATCCAACGTATAACCATAACAAACCGGATCATCCATTGAACATCCAACGTACAACCATAACAAACCGGGTCATCCATTGAACATCCAACGTTTAACTATTGGCGGGAAAACGTTGGCGGGAAAACATTGGCGGGAAAATGTTAACCATTTCCCTCACTTTTTGACCATAAAAGGATTCACACACACTTATCATCAGCAGATCACACACACACACACTTATCATCTCCTACCAAACTCACCACCACCACCACCTGATTTGGTAGCAGATGGATCCCCGTGAAGCTTATAAGTGTACATGTAGAAAGGGATATATTGTGTTGAGACAGTCACATCAACCTCATAGCTTTGGTAAACTCTACTATGCATGTCCTTTTTCGAAGGTAAACAATCAAATGTTTTAGTTATTTAATACGTGTGATTATTAAAATGACATGTCATGTTATTTGTTTACTTTGTAACAGCCAAAAACAAATGATTATGGATGTAAATATTTTAAATGGAAGGATGATTTTGATCTCGAACTCCGTATAAGATCATCCCCTGGATCTTCAACACCTCAAGGTTCACATCCAAGTTCTTCTACAGGTCCTTCTCAATCTGCACCCACTGAGTGCTCAAATTGCAAGATCAAAGATCTAAAGATAAAGATGTTAGAGGCAAGACTAGAAATGAAAAGGCATCCTAAAGACCATGCATGTCAATCGGCTGCAATACTTCATGAGCTTTTAAATGAAATGGAAAATCTTAGCGTTGAGTAGTAATCGGCTGCACTACTTCACGAACTTTAAGTTGATTAGTAATGTCTGTTTTTAAGTTTTCCATTTGATTCCACAAGGGCTATGTATAATATTATGAATAAATAAATGTTTGTTTTATAAATGTCTCATTTTTATTATATAAACGTCGCAAAAATAAAATAACATCGGATCGATAGTTAAAATAATAATTATTTGGAATAAATAAATATTTGTTTTATAAATGTCTCATTTTTATTATATAAACGTCGCAAAAATTAAATAACATCGGATCGATAGTTAAAATAATAATTAACAAGCAAAAACTAAATAAATATATGACAGGGAGTTTCCCTGGCGACATGTCGCCAGGGAAACATTTGGGATTTGGCGGGTAAAAGCCCGCCACACATTTTGTGTTTAATTATGAAACTAATCACAAATGGCAAAGGTTTCCCTGGCGACATGTCGCCAGGGATAATCTTGACAGGTAATTAGCAAACTTATTTTTTGTTAAATACGATGGACGAGTTTTTCCTGGCGACATGTCGCCAGGGATAAGTTGGGACAAAGTATCCCTGGCGACTTGTCGCCAGGGAAACTTTGGAGGGAAAATTTCGCGCTCTTTCACTTGGTATCTGATTTTGGACCGATTATCCCTTGCGACATGTCGCCAGGGAAACCCTAGTCAAACTTTGACCAAAAAGTAAATATACTTTACCGCCACGTCAGCGTTGTCGCCAGGGAAAAGTGGTTATCCCTGGCGACATTGCGTCGCCAGGGAAACCCCCGTCATCTGTTCTCAACTTTCTTGTAGTGTAAGAACATGAAAGATTATATCTTCAGTCCTTCAGAATATCTAGTCAATACAATTTAGTCCTTATACTTTGTACATGTAAAAAATGTAGATTTAAGTTAATAATGTATTTTAAAAAATATTTAATGCACATTACATGATTCATGTATTTAAAGTTAGATTAGATGAAGTGATACTTATAACTTTTATACTTAGATTATTTTCAATGCAAGTTTTATCAAAAAAATTATTTTCTAATAGTAATTATTTTACTGTTTTTTCTTGAAATATATGTCAAGTTTCAATATTTGCATATCATAGAACAATAATCTACCTTATTTGTACATATCACACATATCGTAAATTTTATGTATGTAAACACTTTGCGGGATAGTGGGAGTAGTATATATACCACACTTGATAAACATACAGGTTTTTTATAACCACACTGATTTTGTGTCTCTTCATATTTTAATGCAATTTTATACTACAAAATGAGCTTTCGATTGCCTTTTTTGGTGTAGGAAATTAAAAAATATGGAAAAATAGAATGATCACAACGTTGAATAAAACTAAAAGCACTTGATTCATATGCATCTTATGTTTTTGTAGGTTTCTGACGTACACATTGGTTCCGTGGCTATTCATGTATATATAAGAATTTACGTACAAATTAGGTTATTTTTTGAGCAAGAACCTACAAATTAGGTTAAAAGCTAAAATATCACATTACCGGGAGGTTCTTAATTATGCCAAAAGGTCCAAATTGCATGGCTGCTAGCTACGTCATATAAAATAGACAGAAAAAAACCTACTATTTAGGTTGCTAAGCAACTTTTGTTCCTTCGTTTCGTGCACATAATTAGCATTTATATAAGAAAGTCCAATAACAAAACATTTAAGTTGAAAATACTATTTTAAATACGTCACTCATGTTGCATATAAGAACCACATATGCCTAATTACTTTCCACAAGTTCACTCTTATTTATACAGAAGGTTAAGTGTATGTGAACTTATAGTGTACGTACTATGGGTAGGCCTCCTTGTTGCAGCGAGAGTAGCGATTTGAAGAAGGGGCCATGGACTCCAGAAGAAGACGCGCTTCTTACTAGCTATATTCAGAAACATGGCCACGATAGCTGGCGAGCCCTACCTAAACGTGCTGGTTTGAACAGGTGCGGAAAGAGTTGTAGATTGAGATGGATAAATTATCTTAGACCTGATATCAAGAGAGGAAAATTCACCGAAGAAGAAGAAAATCTCATCATTAAACTCCATTCGACTCTTGGAAACAAGTAATGTTCTCTCCACCTTATTTTGCTCTTCCTTTGTAAGTTGTAACTTGTAAGTCGTAGCATGTTAAATCTAGTCGGTACACTTTAAATAGCCTATTTAACATAAGAAATTTTCTATTTTACGATGGAATAGCTTTGTATGTTATAATTTTGTTGCTCATTGGCTAGAGATAGGTTTAGGAAACCCAAAAGGGGTGCACGGATCGGGGCTCTCTTGACGGTTTAAACCGAGCCTTCTAAGGAAGGTTATGGGTTAACTAAGTTGGGTCTTTACTAGCAAAACTAGGGTCTGAAGAGTTACATTAGCTCATGTGCATCTACATATAAAAAGATCGTAGTTTCAGTAGTCAATTTCATTTCTTAGAACATACAATCCGTAGCAACGTTTAGACGTATTTGCTATAAGTTTATTCTGACTTAATGTCTTCTTACATGCAATTTGCCCTTTTAAAATATGCATGCACATAGATTAATATCAGTTTGAAATTAAAAAACTTGCGTAGGTGGTCGAGAATTGCATCACAGCTTCCAGGAAGGACGGACAACGAAATCAAGAATTACTGGAACACCCATATGAGAAAGAAGTTCTTGAAGGAAGGAATCGACCCCCAAACACATCAACCCGTTCCTACTGTTAATTTATTGCTCAATGCTATCTCTCAGTTAACCACTTCTTCGTCTAACTTTCCTTTTAGGGTTCCAAACCTTATGAGTCCACTAATCAACATCAATGATCATTTGTTGCATAACATATTGCAAATCATAAATATGACTCTCTTACCAAATATCGACAAATTATCAACTTTCTTAAATTCACAGTGTGATTTCAAGAAACCTGATGAGTTACTGACTGATGAGATGATTAATCAGTATCTAACGAATCCATCTGAAGATTGGGTGAAATATGTAAACAATGTTGCATTGGAGCCAAACAGTACTGAATGTAACTCGAGTGGCACAAATTTGATTGGGAGTTACGGAGATGTAATTCAGATTCCTGAAACATTTACAGATTGTAAGGGCTCAAGTGATAATATCTATATGGAACATCAGCTTCCTGGTTTACTTCAAATGTCTCCTGTAGAAACGAAGAATAACGAAGTAATAAACAACACTAATCTGCTACAATCTAGTGCCTTTCAACCTGGTGCGGACGATTATTATGATAATCTCATGAAGATCTAGCACTAGAAGTCGAGCTATAATATCAAGTTTATGGATTATTGTATTTTGATTTAATAATGTTTGAACTGATTCCGGAAGATTGTGTGCTTGACAATTTGTTTTTCTATGTATAAATTTAATACAAATACTCCATGTAACTATATAAGTCAAACAATGTATATATTTAAATTACCTGCATACGTTGAATTTTACAAAGTTTCTTGCTGACAAATATTAAGTTGACTATATAGAGTGACAGAAATTGAGGATTTAGAGTAGATAAAGTTAGATGAAATATGAAAAGATGAGTTGCTTGTAAAACATAACTTAGTTTGTTGAGGATTTTAGCAACTATAAGCATCATGATAATGACCTTCTTAATTTCTTGTCTGAATACGTTTTCAGCTGCAGCCTGTTATTTATGGGGATAATGGTACAAGTTTTTTTGTTAAACTTATTTTTTTTTAACGACAGTTTGGTGCAACGGAGTATCTTGCGTGTCACCGAGGCACCAAGTCACTCAACCCAAGTTCGAATCATGTCACAAAGAGAATATCAATCCCATGCTAGCCATCCAGTTTCCCATTAAGAGGCTTCAACTACTATTTCTTCTCTTATTTCATACACGAAATTTAGTTATCCCTATGGTCCAAACCTGTGGGTGCCCGAGAACCATATGGTATTTTTCAGTTTAGTATTAAAAAGAACATTAAATTTTTTAAATGTATGTTAAACACACTCGGTTAATCAAAATATGTTCCTAACATTATGGCTCACAAAATTTCTATGCACCCTGTAATATTTAGTCTTAATTCCGTCAATGGTCCAAATCATGTTATGTTACACTCAAAAACTAAATCGTGACGTCTAAATCATGTTAATACCAAATCATATAATTGGAAACCACCTATTTGAAGGCTGAATATCATGGTATATCAGTTATAAAATGTAATTAATGATCAACTTTGATGTCACATATTTCTGAATATCTAATAAATCGGCGGTCATGCTAATTTTCCCTTTTTTTTGGCCAACATGATTTCCGACAGATCGATCAACTAATTTACGTAGTGTGAACTTGCCGCCACACCTAATTAAATAAAGTAAAGCTCTCATTTTTTGGGAGGTTGGTATAGCTATTTCAAGATTGTTTACAGGTAGCAGAAGTTAAACTTGACACCCCACATATTTACACTTATAGCCACAAACCCTTTTACCACTAGACCACTCTTGAGTGGGTCTCCAAAATCGCGTAATCATATCAGTTTTAACACCACACATCCAAAATAACACCATAATTTGACATAAGTATATAACTACATAACATGAATTGAAGATATCGTGTACGTTGTTCCGATTCCTTTCATGATTAGTATTATCATTTTGGATAGCTAGCTACGTTACTAAGTTGAAATATTGTGTTGTGCTTTTCAAAAGTTAGACATTGTTACCTACCAGTCATGTCTTTATATAGTTGCTTCCGATGTTATAGGTCTTCTTTCTTGTCATAAATAGTGAGACTTTTGTTTATATCTATTTAGATTTGAACTCATATACTTTTGGTTACTTATAATCATTATCTGACTAGCTAATTAAAGTATTAGACGATACTTATGGCTGGTTTATAATACAATGCGTTTCTGATTGAGAATTGGTTAAAGTTTTGCCCCACGTTGGAAATTAGTTATTAATCACGTGTCTTTAACAATATTGACCAAAACTAAGCTTGGAAAATATATAGAAACATCTACAAATTAGTTTCTAATTATGATATGTGCACTGTGGAGTTGTGGAATCTATGATGGTTGCCGAAATGACGTGGTCGATCACTTCCAGCAGAGCGAGAGTCTCAGGGTGCCGGATCGCATTTGATACGGAAATCAAATTAAATTACAATTACGGGCTTCACGTGTATGAAAATTTGAGCACAATATGCAGCTTGATGATTAAGATATGTGGTATCTGTCTGTAATCTAACTTCGTTTGTAACAAAAAGTCTCTCAAGCGAGTTCGGCTATGGACATATATAACAGGAGTATTCCGATCTTGTGGTTGCATAAATGATGTGTGTTTACAATTACTTCAAGCAACTATTCGTTTACGTTTGTTTGGATCCTTTTTTCAATTAGATACACTGTACCATGATTTCAAAAATTTTACAAACCAGAAATTCACACAAGATAATTTGGGTCAGTTTTGTTCATGTGGATATGTAATGGACATCGCAGAAAACAATAGTACACCCCATTTTTATCTAATTGTAATGCTCCCCCATATAAAATTTCTACTAAATTTTGTTTGCTATCACAATCTTGAAATAATGAGTCAATGAACATGACAATCTAAGATCTCGATTACTAGAGCTAAATGAGATTTTACAAGTCTATATGAGGAAATTAGAAAGAAAACAAAAGGCAAGAGCAAATGAAGAACCAAACAACAAAGATTTTATTAACTATCCATTTGGATTGAAAGAACAAAAGCAATAGCTACATTCTTGATCTAGTACTAATTAAGATCAACATGATACACTTCACTCATATTTGGATAAAATAGCCCAAAGTTTTGCTCAACTCCCAGAGGCTTAAGATCTTCGTTGAAAATGGCAAACACGTAAGTCTCTACGTTCTTTTCCGGTTTTTTAGGTGTACCCGAATTCAAAACATGTTGAACAAGGTTTTGATTGTAGGTTTGAGCTAGTTCGATAGTCGTAAAATCACCATTTCCTTTTGATGGCCACCCACTCTCGCAAATCACAACCTCAACTGATCCTGCCCCAACTTTTTCCAACGCCCAATACATCGCATCAACCATTGCATCAAACATATTGGTGTAATCCAGATTCCCATCTCTCACCACAACATCTGTAGAATTCAACAGCACAAATGATAACGGAATCGCACTTGGGTCATAAACATACGAGAAATATGGGTAAGCCGTGACCAATAGAGGGAAACCATTTCCCGCCAAGAAACCCGTGATCTCTTGCATTGTTGGTTTAACATCACTTGAAAAATCTGCATTTGATGGAGGAGAAGAACTTGCTAGCAAGTAAATCCCAATGGTGGTACTAACCGGAATTTGACCAAGATTAAAGGATTGTAAAGCTGCATTAAGATTCTTGATCGCAGGAAACACGAAAGAAGCTAGATCATTAGCTATTACTTCATTACCAACGGATATGCAACGAAATGTGACCGTTTGTGAAAAAGGGACAATGTTAGTTTGCACCCAATCTTTCGCGAAGTTAACATCAGTTGCTAGACCTTGAATGTCGTTATTAAATGTTCCAACAATTACTTGAACCCCTGAGTTTTGTAGAGAATTGAGAACATTGTGATCAGGGCTAAAGAGTCGAATTCGTGACACATTTCTTGATTTTACGAGTGATATGACTTGGTTTGGAGAAGGGAGATTGTCTCCTAATAATCCATAGTTCAATCCAATAACACTACCATCTGAGAACGAAAACCAAATCAGATTATCGCATGAATTAAAGATAAAAAAAAAAAGTTAAATGATTTCAAATCTAAATGAAGATTCACATACCAACAAGAAAAATGAGACTAATTATGCTTGGCAGAAAGATGTTTATTAAAGAAAAAATTGAACCCATAATTCGATGAGGTAAACTAGTTATTCTTGTTAAATTTTACAAGAAATTTTGTTTGGTTATATGTTGTATCATAATAGCATAAAACTAGCGAAGATGATCAACTTTGTATTCATCGTTATATAATGAAAAAGACAGAATTTATTACAAATTCATTAGACATTATCAAAACCTATACAACATCTATTTACAGTCGCAAATAGGGTAAAAGCTATACAATACCATCCTACTTAACAAAATGTATCGACTTTAAACACTTACAATTTAATCGCTATACATTACTAATGAACTTTCAAATTGATTATTGACTTTACCAATATGGCCCTAAAATGACGAAATTACCCTTTTCTCTTTTTACATAATTACGTTTTCGTCAGTAAATTTACGTTTTCGTCAGTAAATTAACGATTTCGTCAGTAAATTTACGTTTTCGTCAGTAAATTTACATACTCGTCCGAAAAATTACGTTTTCGTCAGTAAATTTATGTTTTCGTCAGTAAATTTACGTTTTCGTCAGTAAATTTACGTTTTCGTCGGTAATTTTACGTTTTCGTCAGTAAATTTACGTATTCGTTAGAAAATTTACGTTTTCGTCAATAAATTTACGTATTCGTCAAAAAATTTACGTTTTCGTCAGTAAATTTACGTTTTCGTCAGTAAATTTACGTTTTCGTCAGTAAATTTACGTTTTCGTCAGAAAATTTACGTTTTCGTCAGAAAATTTACGTTTTCGTCTTACGTATTCTTCAATAAATTTACGTATTCCTCAGAAAATTTACTTTTTCGTCTGTAAATTTACGTTTTCGTCAGTAAATTTACGTTTTCGTCAGTATATTTACGTTTTCGTCAGTAGATTTACGTTTTCGTCAGTAAATTTACGTTTTCGTCAGAAATTTTTCGTTTTCGTCAGTAAATTTACGTTTTCGTCAGTAAATTTACGTTTTCGTCAGAAAATTTACGTTTTCGTCAAAAAATTTACGTATTCGTCAGAGAATTTACGTTTTCGTCAAAAAATTTACGTTTTCGTCAGTAAATTTACGTTTTCGTCAGTAAATTTACGTTTTCGTCTTACGTATTCTTCAATAAATTTACGTATTCCTCAGAAAATTTACTTTTTCGTCTGTAAATTTACGTTTTCGTCAGTATATTTACGTTTTCGTCAGTAGATTTACGTTTTCGTCAGTAAATTTACGTTTTCGTCAGAAATTTTTCGTTTTCGTCAGTAAATTTACGTTTTCGTCAGTAAATTTACGTTTTCGTCAGAAAATTTTAAGTTTTCGTCAGAAAATTTACGTATTCGTCAGAGAATTTACGTTTTCGTCAAAAAATTTACGTTTTCGTCAGTAAATTTACGTTTTCGTCAGTAAATTTACGTTTTCGTCAGTATATTTACGATATCGTCAGTAAATTTACGTTTTCGTCAGTTAATTTTTGTTTTCGTCAGAAAAATTTCGTTTTCGTCAGTAAATTTACGTTTTCGTTAGTAAATTCACTTTTTCATCAGAAAATTTACGTTTTCGTCAGGAAATTTATGTTTTCGTAGTAAATTCACGCTTTCTTCAGTAAATATACTTTTTCGTCAGAAATTTAATTTTTCGTCAGTAAATTTACGTTTTAGTACGAAAACTAAAATTTACTGACGAAAAAGAAAATTTACTGACGAAAACGTAAATTTACTGACAAAACGAAAATTTTCTTACGAATACGTAAATTTTCTGACGAAAACGTAAATTTACTGACTAAAACGTAAATTTTCTGACGAAAACGTAAATTTTCTGACGAAAACGTAAATTTACTGACGAAAACGTTACTGACGAAAACGAAAATTTTCTGACGAAAACGTGAATTTACTGACAACAACTTAAATTTTATGACGAAAACGTAAACTTACTGACGAAAACGTAAATTTACTGACGAAAACAAAAATTTACTGACGAATACATAAATTTACTGACGAAAACGTAAATTTTCTGACAAAAACCTAAATTTACTGACGAAAACGTAAATTTACTGACGAAAACGAAAATTTACTGACGAAAACGCAAATTTACTGACGAAAACGTAAATTTACTGACGAAAACGTAAATTTTCTGACGCAGATGTAAATTTTCTGGCGAAAACGTAAATTTTTTGACGAAAACGTAAATTTTCTGACGAAAACGTAAATTTTCTGACGAAAACGTAAATTTACTGACGAAAATGTAAATTTACTGACGAAAACGAAAAATTTCTGACGAAAACGTAAATTTACTGACGAAAACGTAAATCTACTGACGAAAACCGTAAATATACTGACGAAAACGTAAATTTACTGACGAAAACGTAAATTTACAGACGAAAATTTAAATTTTCTGAGGAATACGTAAATTTATTGAAGAATACGTAAATTTTCTGACGAAAACGTAATTTTACTGAAGAAAACGTAAATTTACTGACGAAAACGTAAATTTACTGACGAAAACGTAAATTTTTTGACGAATACGTAAATTTATTGACGAAAACGTAAATTTTCTGACGAATACGTAAGTTTACTGACGAAAACGTAAAATTACTGACGAAAACGTAAATTTACTGACGAAAACGTAAATTTACTGACGAAAACATAAATTTACTGACGAAAACGTTTTTCTGAGGAAAACGTTAATTTACTGACGAAAACGTAATTTTTCGGACGAGTATGTAAATTTACTGACGAAAACGTAAATTTACTGACGAAAACGTAATTTTACTGACGAAAACGTAATTATGTAAAAAAAGAAAAGGGTAATTTCGTCATTTTAGGGCCATATTGGTAAAGTCAATAATCAATTTGAAAGTTCATTGGTAATGTATAGCGATTAAATTGTAAGTGTTTAAAGTCGATACATTTTGATAAGTACGATGGTATTGTATAGTTTTTACCCTCGCAAATAAGTAGAAGATAGTATGATTTCATTATATTTATACGATATAATAAATTATGTCTCTTAATCACAAAACATGATATTTATATTTTCTAAATCCAAACATATCGAAATATTTAAAAGATATGTAATCATGTTAAGAATAATCAGTTTCATATAGCTTGTAGAATTTATATTTGTGCAACTTGTTGAATTGTTAACGTTTCTCAATTTTAATATTCAATCACGTAGATGAAAGATGTAAATTATAAGGTGTTTATAAATGCAAAGAAAATTCACATGTTAAAAAAACATGTGTATATAACTTTATAAAGCTAAATAAATAATAATATTAAAAAAAAAATATTTAATGTGTTGAGAAAATGAGTACTACTAAAAAACAACTTTTATCCACAAATTTTTTCTACGGATAAAAAGTAGTCAGAAATTTAACATGGAAACACCTTTTTCACAGAAATGACAAAAAAAATATTTATGGGAAATTATGGTAAATTTCTCACTGATTTCGCACTAAATCGTTGATCAAGTTTCGTGGAAAAAGCATGGGAAAATCGTGGCAAAAGTTTCACAGATTTCCCAATAAGTACACACTTTTTGTTATTTTGATATCCGTGGGAAAGTTGAGGAAAATTTCCCACGGATTTCCCACTATTTACACACTATTTGAGTTATTAGAAATGTGTGGGAAAATTATAGCAAATTTCCCACAAAGCCCCCACTATTTACATACTATTTTTGTTACATTGACATTTGTGAAAAAGTCGTGGCAAATTCTCCCACGAATTTCTCACAATTTTTTTATTTAGACATTCATGGGAAATTCGTGATAACCACATGGAAAGTGGCTGCTAAAAATTATGGAAAATCAGTGACATGAGAAATATATAGAAAAAACACTACTAGTTATATGTGAAAAATGGTTGATAGAAAATGTGAGAATCGGTGGGAGAATAGTCAACGCTCCGTGAGAAAATCAGTGAGGAAATATTGACCCACAAGGGTTTTTGGTCGAACCCAACTTGTTTAAAACCAAGTTTCTTGAACCTAAACTTGTTTATTACCAAGTTGTTTAGACCCAACTTGTTTAGAACAATGTTTCTTTAATGCAACCTGTTTCGAACCTCCATGGTTTTGTACACCAAAAGTTGTCACTTTTGCTTCCAAAGTATAAACACATTTCCTTTTCCTAATCCCAATCATCATAACCCGACATCCTTTGATAACCTTGATTCTACCCATCTGCATCTTCACAATATAACCCTCTTTTCCAATAGTACCCAATGAAATCAAACATCTTCTTGACCATGGAACATACCTGACATCTTCTAGTATAAAGTTTGTACCATCATGTTAAGTCTAAAAGAATCACGTATCGGAAGGGAGGGGGTAATGGATACTCAAATAAGATGAAGGTAGCCATTGATGATTCTATAGAGAGAGAGAGAGAGAGAGAGAGAGAGAGAGAGAGAGAGAGAGAGAGAGAGAGAGAGAGAGAGAGAGAACTGGAAGTATGTGTAAGTTAGAGAGAGAAAAGAGGTTTACACAAGCGAGACTTACTCTCCATGGAAGCCACAAAGGGTATTTAAACGCTTACAAGTTTACTAGAATGCCAAGCTAGTCCCTACTTTTGGTAATTATATAAACTATGGCTTCCATAAATGTCGTCACCTAAATGAGAACCTAATAGAGTTTCTGTGTGGGTTCTATATACAGTGTAGGATACTTAATATCTACGCCGTAGATGCTTGCACTATTTCAAAAACTATTTCACCTTTTTACTATCTACGACGTAGATGTTTACATGTCTACGCCGTAGACATTTGCAACTCAACAAAATGACTATCTAAATGATTTAAAGATTTTCACTTAAAACGTGTATTAGTTTTTAAATGAACTCTGTGGGTGTGTCCGCGAGAATTTCTCACGAGACTTCACTCGTCCACTTGGCCCACCAAGTAGTTTAAATGGTTTGTTGCATATTTTAAATGCAATCATTATTCCTACGAACGTGAGTTAGTTTTTATTTATGTAAATGTGTGTTATAGTGCTTTGGTCAAAATATATGCTTTTGTGTTAGTCTTTTTGTAGCAATACATGTTAAGGCACATGATGAAGTGCTAGGTTACTAATCGAGCTGATAAGATAATATTTAAGGAGGGCTAGTCGAACGCCATATAGCTGATGATGTGTTGCTAGGATGATATGCTGAAGTGGTGGATGTTGCTCGTAGATTCAGATTTGGGGCATTGCTTAAATCATGCTCTCTTCATGACGAGCAAATCTAGGTTTCCGTGATAATTATATTACTTCTATTTTATTTAAATTCTTTTATGTGCAATAAGGACATTTACAAACCAAGTGGGATATGGGAGTAGGATTACCACTTATGTAACTTATATTTGATTTTTCTAGTTATTTTTAAGAAATTTATTTCATGTTTTTGTTAAGTTTTAAATTTTTCGGGTTTTATTTGTATATGATTCTGTTGGCGTTTAATCTTTGATTGAGCTACACTAGTGAGTGGGGCTATTATAATAGTACTCGTATGAAATACAATAACTTTTAGGAACTTGGTGTCCCTTAGAATGTCTAAATGTAAAAATGATTTCAACATGCTTTTTATAATTAACTAGAAGAGATATATGGCAGGCACAAAATAAACCCTTGTTACATTGGTGAAGTTAACATATTTAATTTTCAACGATTATACAAAATTTACCAAATATGAGTGTGTCAGTAGTATTGTAAATGTCAGAACTTGTCTTGTATCATCAGTTCTATGTAGAGCAGGGTGATAGGGATGTCAACCACCTTAAGATTACAACCAAATCGCCCATGTGTTACTATGTGTATCTATCGACTTGATACACTCACATGGCGACCCCCGTTCGCAAAACCGATCGTACTCATTTTAAGTGTTTGTCACCAATATAACCAGTAGAGCCTTTTCTTTAGGTTTAAACCTTGTGCCTTTGTTGCAACTTTACACCAAACCTACCCTTCATAGTCGAATCTGCCTAAAAGAGCTATTGGCTTACTTGAAAGCCATAGTATTAGAAGATTGGTTCATGAAGTATGCCTATTTTTATATCCTTATTAATATGAGAAGACCCCCCCCCCCCCCCAAGTATTAGTTTATCCTAAGTGGAGGGATATACGTTTATAAAATTATCATGCTAAAGAAGTAATTGTGAAAAGATGTGTATAAACTGTTGCATGAAACATTAGTTGGTACGTATTATAAAGGTTTAAGTATATTTACTACTACACTTTCATACTTTTACACATCTAGATAATGAACTTCAAATATTACTAGTATAGTCATTGAAACAGGCTACTCTATACTAATATAGGTAGTAGGACTTGTTAATTTTCCATGTAATTAAATATTTTATTTTTCTTTCCAGCGTACGTATTTCCAGCTTTCGTTAATAATTAAAAAACACCAAATTGCCTTGATTGATTCTGATTTTTATCTTTTGTGAAACCATTTCTACTCGTGTTCTTAAACAAACACCATGAAGAACGAAAATCAATCAGATAAACATTTACAATAGTATCTAGTAACTATTATCAAAGTCACTACTTAAAAGTCAGATCACACATTTAAATACTCTCAATTGTCCAAATAACTGGATATGTTTTCTGTGGAAAACTAGAAAGGGGTTGAATATTTTTACCGATTAGTTTTAAATTATTTTAAACTTTCATGTGATTAGCTAGGATTTACATCGAGTATGATTGAGTATATAGTAAAGATAGAGAAAGAATAAATCAAACAAAAATGCACAAGGATTTATAGTAGTTCGGCCTAGCAAGATCTCACTTATGTTTCCCCTACTTCCACTCCTCGAGTATACACTCGAGAGTTCGACTTTCACTAGTCAACAATCTCTTTTACACCGATGGAGAAACCTTTACACTTAGCTTACAATCTTTAACGACACCTAAGCTAGGATATCGTGTTCTTCTACACGGTTAGAGTAAATCCCTTCACATTATGTATTTTGAGGAGTAAAATACTAACGACACTATTACACAAGTAGTATATGAATAGGTACAACAATGGTGATTGTATAGATAACACTTAACATAATCATACAATGTAAACTTTAAAGGATCAAAGCTTGGAGATAGAATTCTTGTAAATGATCTTCAAGTAAACAAATATCTAAATCACAAGAGACAAGAAGTAAAAGAAGAATATAAGTTAGGAGGTTAGAGATAATCAGAGATTTAGATAGATTGGTTAGAAGAGGGGTGAGTATGATGCTTGGAGATAGCTTGATATTTATAGGCAAAACAACCAGCAACTCCCGGACCCCGTAGACGCTTTTACCAAAGGGGTCTGTGTCACACCCCGTCTTGGCGGAAACACGGGGCGAGATGTAGGGATATCGTCATAACACACAGTGTCTATATAAAGAAATCTAAATGCAACATAATAATAAAGGATACACAAAGTGTCATGACAATATCTAGCACACAATAAGAGTCTAAACAAATGAGTGTAATGTCTTACCCAAATGTTCAAGACAAACAACCAAAACAAATAAACATCATAGAGTACGTGCATCAAATCAAAAGAAATAAACTAAAAGGAAGCGGATTCCCCTAAATGCATCCTATTCTAGACTCACGCCACTTCTAACCTCATCCTTCCCAATAACCTCACATGAAAATGATACTAAAATCTGTCAACATAAAGTTGATGAGAACATAGGTTTAGTCTATCGAAAACAACATAAGAAACCATTGACACACCGCTGTAAGTAAGTCATAGAAAACAAGTCAAAACAATGGACCATAATTTGATTATCATGTTAAATGCAACTACAAATAAAACTCAAATTAGTACTAACCACGTCTACAAATCACAAAGTACACTATACGAATCACGTCTACAAATCACAAAGCACACTATTCCAATCACGTCTACAAATCACCAAGCACACTATACCAATCACGTCTACAAATCACAAAGCAAACTATACCAATCACTTCTACAAATCATAACGAACACTATACCCCCTTTAAGAGGTATTGTGACAACCCTGGTTTTGAGGTTCGTCACTTAGTTTTATTTTGTGCTAGTTACGTGTCTTTACGTGTTTATGTGCTTATTGGTGTGTATAGATTGTGGTTTGGATATCGTTTCCGGTACGGGGTACCTTGTTAATGAAACGATGTGTGATGATTTCATGTTCATGAGCTCACATGGTAGTGACTATGAAATGAGATGGTGTTATTTAGTGGTTTTACGTATACGTATATGTATTATAGAAAATCGTATTATTACGATTTACGGTTTAACATTTAGAGGTCTCAGATGAGGTAACTAGTCATATGGATATTTTTCGGGATGGTTTTAAGTCATTTAGGACTTAGTTATAAAGTTTATTTCAAAATTTGAGATTTTTTTTAAAGTGTATATTTTACGTCTTTTACGGTAAAACGCGTAAATTTGACTAGTTTTACGGTTTTGAGGTTTTGGAGGCTTTAGGAGCTGAAATAAATTAAGGAAAATTAAGGTAATATTATTAATACAAATATTAATAATAAAAAGGAAAAAAACAAAATTAAATGGGTATAGGTCAGTTATGTGAAAAAAAGAAAAGAAAAGGGGAAAAAAGAGAAAAAGGGAACCGGGCTTTTTTATATGGGCCAAGGACTTGTTAGGAAACTATATAAATACTTTTTATTAACCAAAACACTTCATAAAAACCCTGGAGATCACCTTCAAGTCGTCATCAATGGTGGTGTTAGGGTTCTTCATTAATTTTTCTTCTTTCAAAAATTCTAAGGTAAAATCTTTAATACCCTTTTTAATTAAAGTGTTTTAATTCTTTCTCAATCATCTTATGATGGATTTAGGTTAGGGTTTAATTTGAAAAACAGTAAAATAATGTTGAATTAACCATTATATGATGATCACATAAATTAGGACTTGTAATTAGAGGGATTAGGGTTAATTAATGAGGTTGATTTTGTTAAACCCGTTTTTAAAAACTGGGCAGAATTTTGAGTCAATTATTTTGATCATATCGGGAGTTCTAGGAACATTCAAGATGCGATCCAAGTATCCCTGAAAAGGTAATTGAAGTGGCTTTCCAATGCAAGAAACGAGAACTAAATTGGAGGTCGGGAAGTGGGTCAAAAACAGGTTACAAAAGTCGGAGGTCAAAACAGTTTTCTAATCAGCCTGTTTTCTTTTTAAGTTTTGGGTTGTTTGGGGTACTTAGGGTTGCATTGGGATCTTCTCACGAACATGAGAGATGGTTTATATATTGTAGTAAGTATCTGCACTTGGGCTAAGATTGTGGTTTAGGGTAAGACCCTCTAATGGTAATGAACTTTTCATACGTTTAAAATCAGTGAATTCTGGATAGGTAGCAATATATACACATATATCTGGGCCTTAACAGTAGCTTTACGGTTAGGGCAAGTGGGAGGTTTTAGCTAACATGTATAAAAGTGTGAATATTCCTTTTACAGAAACCATGGGTATGTTTAAGTGGACGTTTGACTTAAAGTTTTGAGACCTAAAACTGGGACTGTTTTGTGTAAAATTATGAACGGGATAGCTATTAAACTTAACCAAGTTAGGGACTTGTTAAGGAAGGGTAATGGGGTGATTAGAGCTTAACAATGAGGTAATTATACGGGAATAGACTAGATGTCCATCATAGGTTGATGAGCCATCTTAGTGATTGGTTCGTGTATTGATTTCGTGTTTTTGGTTTGTTAGCTTGTTGCTAGTGCGAGGACTTGTGAAGAAGCTATCAGGTGAGTTTCATAGTCCCATGTCTACTAATGATTTTGACTTCCAGATGGGATGGAAGAGACACTGTCTTGTTTTTATAAATTATGCTTTGATTGTTTTGTATTTGTGATGGACTTATGTGTACATTGTGTGATTAACTGCTATGTGATTCTTGATTGTGTATGATTTGGATCGGGGGACACGTGCCGTCTCAGTTATTGTGGTTTGACAAGGTAGTGGCCTTGTGGTTTGACAAGGTAGTGGCCTTTGGATAGGTACATAGTGTGATCATCTATGGTACCATGTTGTTTGGCAAGGTAGGAGCCTTGGATTTTGGTTTGGAATGATTGATCTTGAATGATAGTTGTTATTACATAATTATAGCACATTGTCCATATGTTATTGTGTTGATGGTTGTTATTCACAGCTTGTAATTGATTTAGTGTTGGAGTCTAAACCTATGACTCTCACCAACTTTATGTTGACGTGTTTTAGTGTCTCTTTCAGGTGATATTATGGTTAAGCTTGAGAACATAAGTGGCTAGGATTTGGAGAGCGTAGGATATGCATTTAGAAGGAGATCCCCATTCCTTCTTAGTTTTTATTTGTTCATTTAAATAAGTGATACTGTGGCACACATATGTTTGTTTTGATTATGTTACTTGTTTGTCTTGGGTAAGAGGTAGGACTGTTACCTACTTACCTAGACTCCTGCATTGTTGAGATATTGTCATGACATTTGTGTCACCATTTTTTGACATTTCTTATATCATTTCGTTATCTCTATAGACACGCTATTGTTGTGATGATATCCATACGTCGTGCCCCATATTCCGCCATGGTGGGGTGTGACAGGTATCTTGCCCCAAACCAAAAGGACGATGTACAACACACTATCCGGATCTTTCCCACTGCACCGTGGAAGATGAACCCATATCCTCGTCGAGATATCTTGCCTCCGAAGAGACGATGTACAAAACTAAACAGTTCCAAACCAACCAAGGATACATGCTTTACCAATCATCATTGGTCCCATAGACGCCCATACATCTATGTACGAAAACAAGGCTACCCGCCTTACCAATTACCATTGGTCCCATAGACGCCCATACATCTATGTACCAAAACAAACCATAACATAATAAAGATTCACATAGCAAGTAACACATAATTAAACACACATTGTCCAACATAAAATCACACATATCAGTACACAATAGCACACCGGTCACACAATAGCACATTTATGTCCACACACTTTAAAAACATAATCCCAAAACATTTTAAAGACACAACAAGTATCATCTCCATCTCATATTAGAAAGTAAAAACATTTAAAAATTCAGTGAAAATGGGACTATGAACTCACCTTGCAAAAAGCAATCCAAAGTCTCTTCACGAAAATCAATTATCTAAAGCACACAATACAATAATACACGTCAACATTGACTCTAGAACTTTAATCCTTCATCAATGTAACAATCCCTATGATGGATACATCTAAAATTCTATCTCAAATCATCCTCATGTTAACACTTTAAGTGTTCATTATCCCAAAATACCCGAAACACGAGTTTAAACCATGTTGTCTAAAAATTAACCTTGAACTCGAGACTTGTACAAATAATTCGACCAAGATACTAACCTCCATTGGCTATACATTCTGAATATTTGAAAAGTACGTTCTGAGTACATAATTTTAGGCTTTTTGAATCACCCAAAAAGCTTTAAAAACGAATAAGTTATGCCCAATGATAGTTGAGTTTTTGTATACCCTTTAGGAAAAGAGCAACAAATAGGGTAAGCACGACGATTTAGGAAAACCGTGTGTAAATGACCCTAAAATGAGTTCGTTCTCAAGGAGGCTAGTGTGTTATGTGTATAATGATTTGGATTAGATTTGTGATTATACTTTTGAGAAAGAAAAATAGAAAGGGGATTAGAAGAGAATGACGGTTACGAAGACGGATTAAACTAAGTCTAAAAAGGTGTACACGTAAAACCGTAAAAAGCACTAAAATTAAAATTTTACCCTAAAAATTCCTAAAAATTACCAAAAATCACAATAATATTCTAAGAGTTTACAAAAAATCCAAACTTGCTAAGACCTTTTAATTAATTAGATAATGACTTTTTAATGCTAATTAAAGCCCTAAAAATCAAAATTAATTATTAAAAAGCCCTAAACAAGATTTTAAAGTTTGTAAACCTCAAAAATACTCTAATTAAGCTAAAAAGTATTTTTCAAAATTTTAAAACCAAATAAAACTATTTTTAAACAATTAAAAACTATTAAAATCAATTAAAACTTAAATTAATTCTAGAAAATAATTAAAAGACCTAAAAAATATTTAGAAAGTTGCAAAATTCCTAATTAAGTGTTTAGAACCTAGGAAAAATATAAAAACTTAGAAAATCAGACTTTTAATTTTTAATAATAAAATAATATTAAAATAATATTAAAAATCCAAAAATCCTGAAAAATTCTAAAAACTTGCAAACTAGCTTAATTTAACCTAAATAACTCATAAATGAAAGTGAAATTACCTAAATACCCCTATTGGGCCTAGAAAATGGGCTAAACCCAAAACAGTAGCTTATTGGGCCAAATTTGGGCCCAATAACAAAAAGTGTTCAAAATAAGCCCAAAAAGCACAGGTTGACTCAAAATATGATTTTAAACAACTTTTCCCAAAGGCCCAAAAGCTGAAAATGTGAAATAAGCTAACTTATAACAAGCAGCTTATTCTTAATGGGCTTTTTGGCCCAATAAGCTATAAGCCAATGCCATAAGCCAAAATTTGACACACAAGCTTCTTTTGACCTAATAAAGACTTCTGCAAAAAGAAATTTGAAATAAGCCCAAGGAATAAGCCTGAAAATGCAATAAGCAATCTACAGAAAACGATAAAATAGTCGTTTTTGAGTTCTAGGCCACCCCAAGTGCTGATTCAAGTTCCAAAAGCTTTGAAATGACTTAATTAAGCAAAATCAAAAGAGTTTTCAAATAAGCTGACTCAATAAGTTGGAAAAAGCAAATAAGCACTTATGAAAAAGTCAAATAAGTTGGTTTTCTAGTAAAAAGTCAAAGTCAAAGTCCAATAAGCTCCAGTCTACTTAAATGGGTCAAATAAGGAAGACCTATCACAAAAAATAAGTTGTTGCAAGTCTGGATAAGCTAGAATAGCTTATTGATAAGCTGATGACAAATTAACACTAGCAGGGGCTAGTTTTGGGTGTTGAGCAGTGGAAACTTTTTCCACTGCTTGACTTGTTTGACTTTTTGTCTTTAGTGACTTTTTTGGAGATTTAGATTACACAAAGGCACCCAAATGATCTTTGGATCAAAAGGAGTCAATAACAATCAAAATAACACAATCACTAACACCCAGTTGATACAGTTTAATCAATTAATCACCAGATATTACACAGACATGAACACTTAAGCAGTTGAGCATAAATAAGCAGTTTTAGCAATAATCAGCCAGCCAAATTCAACCAAATGCATACACAAGCTATTATAAACTCCAATAAGCAAGTCTAAACAGGTTTCATGCAATGGTTCAAAGAATTAAGCAAGATTCAAGCCAATGAAAGTTACTGATGAACACTAACACATGCAGTTTTCTACTTTGCTGATGTATTTGACACTTAAGCCAGATTCAACACCTCAAATCTTTCAAACAGGTTATAATGACTTTGTTTAAACCACTTTTATCCCTAAGCTTGCATACACACTAAGTTTTCCCAAAATCCTAGGTCAAAACAGGCAATATCAAAGTCTATATAGCAGATTGTTTGATTCAAGGGTTCAAACCCAAAAACTTGCAGTAA
The DNA here is from genome assembly GCA_025667525.1 of Glebionis coronaria. Taxonomy (NCBI): domain Eukaryota; kingdom Viridiplantae; phylum Streptophyta; class Magnoliopsida; order Asterales; family Asteraceae; genus Glebionis; species Glebionis coronaria. Next base: position 170,578,605 of record CM046877.1, on the reverse strand, counting down.
AATACTCTCAACCAAGCATATATCAGATACCAAGCATAAACAACACAATCCAACAACACAATATCAAGTTGCAAGCTCCAACAGATAGACCCAAACACCCCTTTATCTTTTCCAAATCAAATTTTTCAAAGTAAAAGTAAGATTTAAGGCTACCAAAGCATCAATTAACACTAAAACAGGAAAGATTAACAGATTCAAGCAAGAAAAAGCCACAAAATTCACAAGATCACAAGTCACATACAAATATCACCAAAAATCATGAATTTAAGCAGATGTTAGGATTGAGTATGCAAACCTCATGGATGTACATCCACACCCACGAATTTTGAGCTTATGTGCTAGCAAGAACAAGCACAAGCTTCCACAACAAAGCCTGCTAAGATTGAACAAGGTTAAAGCACAAGTGTATAAAAAAGAAACTTGAAAAATCTTGATTGATGCAACCTTGTTACCCCACACTTGATTATCCCCAAGTTATAAGCCTCACAACACCTTAACTAACTCAGTTAGGATGCTATGATCAGCCCTATAACCCAAGAATTCCAAGATTGGAACAAGTACTTAGCAAAATATCAAGAATGAGGAAAATTGCAAACTTTTGCAACCTCCAAGTGAAAACAGGTTTTTAGCTTCTAAACTAACAATCATATAACCATAATAAGCAGAAAATAAGATTGGCCAATGACTTTTCTTCAATGCTTCAAACACAATTTCATTAAACTGAAATGGGATTTACAGAAGTTGAACAAGGGAAAAATCAAAAGCAAACGTCTATGTGAGACCTAAGGGCTTTATATATAGCCTTACATGTGACTAAGGAAGCTGAAAACTAAAAACCCTAATGCTTGAAGTCCCAAAATTACCCTTGTAGCTTTTTGAAAATCTTGGAATCTTGTGAAGAGTTCTTGGCTGTTTGTGGTGATAGCTGGCATGAAAATGTGATCAAATGGCTCATATGCTGCTTAGAAAGTAAGCACAAATGTGGGACGTTGGATGGCTTGCCCTCCTTGTCTTCTTCCTCAAAAGTGTAGCAGGGGAGGTCCCATGTGGACACGTGAATGATGTGGTGATTAATATTAAGGTTGGGTTATGATTAGGGACTCATTAATCAAGGATCTGGATAATCTTAGGGCCTAATTACAACACAATTAAGAATACCTAATTGTGTTCTTGAGGTGAGTAGTGCCTGGTTTAATCCGTTTTTGGTTTGGATTAAATTTAAATACTTGTTAATGGCGCCAAGATTAGTTTAATATAAACCGGGTTAATTGGGGTGTGACATGGAGGAATGGTGAGTTGTGATTGGAGGAGGGGAGTAAGTGGGGCACGTGGCATGATATCACTGGTCTAGGTTACAATGTTGTCTGGCCAAGTTTCACCCCTCATCTTTCTAAACCCTTTCACTTGCATATAAACCCGTCCAAACTCCATTTCCTTTGTTATCCAACTTTTCATTTTCATACTTTTGCCCCAAAATATTTTGTAAAGTAAATTCAGGGGTATTTCTTGCCATTTTTGAATTCTTCAAGGGCTGATTTGGCATTTTGATGATGGATAATGGTCTTGACTTATATAATTGATGTTTTGGAGGACTGAAATTGCCAAGTCATGTTTGATGAGGGACCATTTTTGCCAATTGTTGAAAGTTGAGGGTCCTTTTTGTAATTTTGGAATTTTCAAAGGACCAAACTTGTAATTTCTTTTACTTTGAAGGACTTCATGATATATTTGACTTTGTGGAGGATATTGGTTGACAATTTAGCTTTGTTGAGGGCTAAACTTGCCAAATCTTCAAAGTGGAGGGCCCTTTTTGTAATTTTGACAAACTTTAGGGACCAAAATTGTAATTATGAGGATACAAGGGTATAAAGTGTCAATTCTTCCATATTGGAGGACCCTTCTTCATAATTCTTCAAATCTTCAAAGGTTGATCTTGGGAAAGTCTTCATTAGGGCTTGGTTCATTGTGCGGCTTCGTTTCCCGTGTTCGTTTTTAATGATTCTTGTAATCTTTTGTCATTTTCTCAATATCCGTACCTAAAATACACAAGCAACAAACACAAGCATATATATGGGTATTTTGATGATATTTAATGCATTTTAAGCCCTATTTGGAAGATGAGACTATGTATAAAAGCAGTCTCATCATTCCCCCAAACTAAACCATTGCCGTGCCCTCACGCAATGCTAGAATAAAGTATCGTAGCATCTCCAAAATTCATTTTTATTCACTTTATTGAACGATAAACTAGCTACACTACTACTATTTCTACTACTACTTGTGTTTTAGACATAATGTATGATTTTCATCGCAAAATGGGACGTTTAGGTTCATAGAATAAGAACACGTGAATGCTTCGTTAGAAATAATTTAATCGTCCTCGATTTTCACCCCAATTCCATGCCAAGCGTGTAACGAGATCATTGTCATTATAAGTTAGTAATGCTAACACTACTCATATGCCCTAATCATGTACTTATCCTCCCATTATTCCTAAGTTGTATCTCTTATATTTTATATTGTCTTGAATGTTTCACGAGGATACATTGTTTGACTTATGCGATAATAGAGATTTAGGTCTAAAATAGAGTCCTAACGGTGTAACTAAGACCATCAAATCAATAACCCCTCCTAATAGACAACGATGTCAAAAAATTAAGTTGACAAGAAGAATCGATAAACACGGTTTTATAACGGTTTTGAACATGAGACTTATTACCAAGACTTTTATACGCCCCCTAACGGAAGGGCCTTATTATCTTTGGTTTACCTCCATCTTTTATTCAACTTCGCCATGAAGCTTTTATTATGACTTCGGTCTTGCCTTGCCTTTTATTACCCGCCTCATCGGTGGTTTTATTAGCCAAAGACGTATATCCTCATGCTAAGGCGAATTTTGGATCTTTAAAGCTTCGAAGATTAAGGCTTGATTCACGTTCAATTTTGCATAAATTTTTCGGCCTTGTGGGGCTTCAAATTGTTTGCTTGATTTAGGTGAGCACTTGAAATCTCATTATTGGGTGAAGCTTTTGATTATTCGGGTGCCAATACTTCAAAACCGTGACGCTGGAGATACCTTAATGTCTTCCCAATTTAATTACACGGAAGCTACTAGAAAAGACTAGAAACCCAACAATCCCAACTAAACCGCTAAGTCAATATTTATTAAGCAAAAAATATTTACATGCGAAGGGAGAATAAGCAAACAACGAGAACACCTGAGTTTTTGAAAGAATACGAATACTCTACGTTTAGCATAGTAACTTATAATTAACCCTATCATTTCGCGTCCTCATTTAAGAGACTTAGCCTAATGTGAAGTTAAGGAATCAAAGCTAAGTGCTCAACACGCACGGTCGAGTAAAAAATTACTCTTATTCTCGCCATCGGAAAATCTACATTCGTGTCTTCAAACACTTATAAAACATGAGAAAATTTTTAAAATTTGGCCATTTTTAGCCTTATTTTGCAACAAAAACGATAAACAAAAAGATAAACTTTGGAAAGCGTGAAGGTTTAGCAAGGCAAGTATTTATTCACCCCCCATACTAAAGTTAAACATTGTCCTCAATGTTTCGAGTCTAGGGGTGCAAACACCCTATACTAGAGACGTAATCGAATGCCTAATCTAGCATGGAAAGGGTGTAACCAATAAATTAATAGCCGTTTATGAAGTGTGCTATAAACCTAAGGTTAGAACATCAAAAGGATATATCATGGATATTGAGAAAGTCTTCAAAGCAAACGATCGAGTGCTCCCATAAACGAATACGAGAGGCTCCAATCGTGAAGATCATGATCATCTAAAGTCCACAATTCACAAACAACCACGGAACAAAGGTTGGAAGGGCACAAATCCCCACACGTTAACTACATTAGAAAGCGATAATATGTACATAGGATAAGCATGGGACTCCCCCACGAGGCACCTCGTTTTTGATTACCGAGTCATGAGCTTGACTCGATCCCCTCAATACTAATTATCATTGGGGAAGGTGACTTGGTCGAGGTAGTTCAAGGATGGAACTTCCCCGCCAAAGTAGTGCTTCAACCTATGTCCATTCACCTTGAAGTTAGGACCATCATCTTGAGCTAGCTCAATGGTCCCATACGGAAACACTTGAGTCACGGTGAATGAACCGGCCAACGGGATTTCAACTTACCGGAAAAGATTTTTAATCTTGAATTAAAAAGCAAAACTTGATCCCCAATGTTAAAAACCCGGTTTTTAATTTTAGAATCATGCAACTTTTTAGTTTTTTCTTTGTAAATCAATGAATTTTCATAAGAAATATCCCTCAATTCATCCAATTCATTTAATTGCATTTTCCGGTGTTTTCCCGCGGTCTCCATATCATCATTATAATGCTTTAGGGCCCAATAAGCCTTGTGTTCTAACTCGATAGGAAAATGACAATTCTTTCCATACACAAGCTTATAGGGAGTGCACCCAATGGGCGTCTTATAAGCGGTCCTAAAGGCCCATAAAGCATCGTCTAACTTATCCGACCACAATTGTCGGTTTTCCCCAACGGATCTCTCCAAGATCCTCTTCAAAGCTCGGTTTGAAACCTTGACTTGCCCACTCGTTTGTGGGTGATAAGCCGTAGAAAGCCGATGTGTAACCCCATATTTACTTAGGACCCTTTCGAATTGGTCGTTACAAAAATGGGTTCCACGATCGCTTATGATAGCACGAGGGGTTCCAAACCGAGAAAACAAGCTTTTCAAAAACTTGACTACCATACGAGCATCATTGGTGAGCAAGGCCTTGGCCTCCACCCACTTAGATAGGTAGTCAACCGCAACGAGAATGTACTTATTACCACGAGATGATGGGAACGGCCCCATAAAGTCTATACCCCAAACGTCAAAGATCTCACACACTTGGATGATATTTTGTGGCATTTCATCTTTTTCTGAGGCTTTTCCTTGTCGTTGGCATGCATCACACGACTTCACAAGATCTTGTGCATCTCGGTAAATAGTAGGCCAAAAGAAGCCGGCATCAAACACCTTCTTAGCCGTGAGATTAGCACCGTGGTGACCACCCGTGGGTCCCTCATGGCAAGCTCTAAGGATGTTAGAAGCTTCGGTGCCAAATACACAACGTTGGATGATTTGATCCGCACAAGTTCGAAACAAGTAAGGGTCGTTCCAAAAGTAGAACTTGACGTCACGAAAGAATTTTCGTTTTTCTTGAGTCGTCATACCCTTAACGATGAAGTTACCCGCATGGTAATTTGCAAAGTCCGCAAACCATGGGGTGGAAGGATCAAGCTTAGAATTCACTACACCAAGTGTCTCGAGCAGAAATGTTTCGGTGATTTCCTTGGGCTCGTAAACACTTTGGTGAGGATCTTCCAAACGAGAAAGATGATCGGCCGCTAGATTCTCGGCTCCTTTTTTGTCAACAATGGTGTGATAAAATTCTTGAAGGAGGAGAATCCAACGAAGTAATCTAGGCTTAGCATCTTGCTTTTCCATGAGATACTTGATAGCCGAATGGTCCGTATACACTATGCATTTGGCTAAGACGAGGTAAGGTCGAAATTTCTCAAATGCATACACCACGGCAAGGAACTCCTTTTCCGTTGTAGTGTATTTTAGTTGAGCCTCGGTCATCGTCTTGCTAGCATAGTGAATAGGCAAGAAGTGCTTATCATGACGTTGCCCTAAAACGGCCCCAATAGCGTAACCACTAGCATCACACATAAGCTCAAAGGGGAGGTTCCAATTGGGAGCAACAAGAATGGGAGCTTCGGTAAGTTTACTCTTAAGGATCTCAAAGGCTCGTACACAATCTTCGTCAAAGACAAAACGTGCCTCTTTTTCAAGAAGATGTGTAATGGGTCGAGAAATCTTTGAAAAATCCTTGATGAATCGACGATAAAAACCCGCGTGGCCTAGGAAACTCCTAACTCCCTTAATGGTTTTGGGATGAGGTAATTTGGCGATGACGTCTACCTTAGCTTGATCTACCTCAATCCCCGCTTTCGAGACCTTGTGCCCTAAGACGATTCCACTCTTAACCATAAAATGACATTTTTCCCAATTGAGCACAAGGTTGGTTTCCTCACAACGTTTTAACATTCTCTCTAGATTTGACAAACACGAAGTGAAAGAATCACCAAACACAGAAAAGTCATCCATGAAGACTTCCATCGTCTTCTCGATCATGTCATGAAAAATAGCCATCATACACCTTTGAAAGGTTCCCGGTGCATTACAAAGTCCGAATGGCATTATACGATAGGCAAACGTTCCATATGGACACGTAAACGTAGTTTTTTCTTGATCACGAGGATCGATGGGAATTTGGAAGTAACCGGAAAAACCATCTAAAAAGCAATAGAAATCGTTTCCCGCAAGACGCTCCAACATTTGGTCCATGAAGGGCAAGGGAAAATTGTCTTTTCGAGTGGCTTCATTCAACTTTCGATAGTCAATGCACACTCTCCATCCGGTCACGAGTCTAGTGGGAATCAACTCGTTGGCATCGTTCGGCACAACGGTCATTCCTCCCTTTTTAGGGACACAATGAATAGGACTCACCCAAGGGCTATCGGAAATAGGGTAAATCATTCCCGCGTCAAGGAGTTTAAGGACCTCCTTTTTGATGAGGTCGTGAATTTTGGGGTTCACCCTCCTTTGACTTTGGATTGCGGGCTTGTAATCCTCCTCCATTAAGATTTTGTGGGTACAAAACTTGGGATCGATTCCCTTAATGTCGGATAACTTCCACGCAATTGCCCTCTTGTGGTCCTTTAGAACATCGACAAGTGCGGTTTTTTCATCATTCAAAAGTTCCTTCGCAATAATAACCGGCAACTTGTCGTCCTCCTCCAAATAGACATATTCGAGGTGAGGAGGTAAATCTTTCAATTCGAGGATAGGTGGTTCCTCAAGTGAAGATTTGGGCTCGATACTCATAACCTCCTCGGGTGGAGGTAATGGGAAATCGTTAAGAAAATCCTTGATAATCGAGAAGTCCTCATCGTTGTCGAGGTCTTCGTCACAAGTACGTGGAACATCGAATTCTTCCAACGTAAAACCACCACCTTCAAATGGAGTGAAGGTTGGTGTCGAATTATCAAGAATTGGATCTAACATAGTGGGATTGCCACTAGTTTCTTCATCACCAAAACCTAGAACTTCTTGTGAGAATTCCTCGCAAACCACGTCAATCATATCAACGAGGTTTATGGTTGCAACGGAATAAACATGAGAAATTTGAGAGTTTTGAGTTGCGTTTATAACAAGTTCCTCGTCGTTGAAACGTAAGGTGATCTTTCTAGCATGAACATCGATCAAAGCCATAGACGTATCTAAAAACGAACGACCTAAAATGAGAGGAACTTGAGGATCCGTGGGGATATCAACAACGATAAAGTCTACGGGATAGTAGAACTTCCCCACTTTCACAAAAACGTCTTCCGCCAAACCACATGCGGGAATCGTGGAATGGTCGGCCAACTCGATAGACATTAGTGAAAGAGTAAGATTAGGAAGATTGAGCGACTTGAAGATTGCAAGTGGCATCAAGTTAATGCTAGCACCAAGATCGGCCAAGGCGAAGCATTCCTCTACATCTTGGATTGTACAAGGAATTAAGAATTTACCGGGATCACCGACTTTTTGAGGTATGCGATTAAGATAAACCGACGAACAACTAGACAATTGGTGCAATTTCTCCTTGTTGTTCAACATACTCTTAAAGTTAGCGGCAAATCGAGGCATCATGACCAAAGCATCGGCGAAACTCACATTAAGGTGCAAATCACGAAACATTTTCATAAAAATCTCAAATTGATAATTGTCGCGCTCTTGACGTTTCTCCTTCCTCAGTCTTGATGGATAGGGCAAAGGTGGTGTGGGTTGAGGCATAGTAGGCATAGCCTTTGGAATCTCGGGTTCCAATGATGGTAATGGGTCAACCGTAGGTGTGGCATGAGTGGTACTTCGTGGGATTGGGACATGCTCCTTTTGGACCATCACCTCGGGTTCTTCCTCAATTGCTTCCTCCGTAGGAGAAATTGGTTGAGGAGTCGGTTCCTTAAGTGTCTTACCACTACGTGTGGTAATCACTTTCATCTCACCCTTAGGGTTGGATACGGTGTTGCTAGGAAGACGGTTTACACATTATTACCTCAAACATAGACGAGATTTTATCTTCAAACACGGATTGCCTCTTCTCGGCTTTTATCATTTCTTGTTTAATCTCGTGTTTCCCTTGTTCCATTTTTTGTTGGTTTTGTTGCAACCTAGTGACATTTCCTTCCATCTTGTTGGTGTGGATTTTAAGTTCATTAGCTAACTCATTTTTCAACTCTTTCTTCAAGTCGTTCTTAAACTCGGATCTTAGGCTAATGATTTCTCTTTGAATATTGTCAAACCTAGCATCATTCCCACTAGCGTATTCAACAAACTCACTTGGAAGATCTTTCAATGTTTGCAAACTTTTGTTGTTGTTTTGAAAATCATTTTGATTCTTGTTTGAAACTTGATTATTAGCCCCTTGATTCCCATAGTTTCCCTTGTTGTAATTGTTTTCGAAACCAACTTGATTGTTGCGATAGTTGTTGTTAGCATTTTGATTTGAACCAAAACCCGGTGGAGTCATTTGATTGGAGCGGGAAACTTGACCGTTTTGGTTGTAATTTCCCGTGGCCGCGAAGGCACTCGAAGTGTTACCACCGTTGGTAATGCACTCGGAGAAATCATGACATCCACCACAATACATGCAAGAAACCTCAACCGCTTTAGCCGTAGCGGGAGCACTTTGTTCACCAACTTTAAACTCAATCAAAAGTCCTTTAAGCTTATCAAAAATCTTGTTTTCCAAGTTCGCCTCAATTTGGCAAGCATCGATGGTAGTAGACAAAGAAGGTGAAGCCGAAGACGAAGCCTTACGAACACTAGACGTGCTACGAGGACTATACACCTTAGATCTATTTTCAATTATCACCAAAGCTTCCTCAACCGTTTTACACAAAAAATTACCAACCACGGCAGCATTCAAATAATTCCTTTCATGATCATTAAGTCCATTGTAAAACGTGTCAATTTGATGCAAGTCGGAAAAACCGTGATGAGGACATGCATGTAACATTTCCTTAAACCTATTCCAAGCCGTTGAAAAACTTTCATCAAACTCTTGTGAAAACTTTGAAATCTCGTTTTTCCAGTGCGTAGTCTTAGAGGGCGGAAAAAATTGGTTCACAAACTTTGAAACGAGATCCTTCCACGTCAATATAGAATTGGGTGGCTCTTTCTCTAACCAAATTTTAGCGGGCCCCGCTAAGGAATACGGAAAAATCATCATCTTAATCGAGTCATTCGAGACATCCTTAAACTTGCAAGTAGCGGCAAGACGATTGAATTGGCGGATATGGTTGTGTGGATTGTCCTTCTCATCACCACGGAATTTGTTGTTTTGGATCATCGACAACAAACCCGTTTTCACCTCAAAATTATCCGCAAGGATAGCGGGAATCACAATAGCCTCTCCATAACCCTCGGTGGGTGCTTGAAGTAACTCTATCATAGTTCGATTCGCCATGGTTGGTGCTTCTCTTACAATGGGTTCGTCAATAGGAGACTCCTCACTAGAAAGATTGGGAGTGGGAGTTTTGTTCTTTCGTTTACGTGCACGTCATGCTTGATTACGAGTTAGCATAAACGTCACGTACAACGAGGGGACGAGCAAAGAAGATTCTTTTTGGTGTTTTGTATTTTAATTTTTTTGTGGTTTTTGAATGTATTAACCTTTTTGGATTTTGTGGAATGTATTAAGTAGACACAAATCTACAAATCTCCTCCTTAATCAAATCTCTTGATTAAAGAAGCCTCAAGGAATGAAAACGATCACATGAAGTGAACGCCTTCGATGACTTTAGAACGTTGGTGGAACACCAAAACGTTCAAGAGGGTTTAATCAATGGAAACCAAGAAAATATATATGATACTTAGTAATACTTTGGGCGGCAAAACCCTCGATTAGCTCTCAAAATCAAATACTCACAAGCAAGCGGGGAAACGAGGCGGCGCGAAGCACTTAAGAGCCTTTTTCCTTAGGATATATTTTATAATATATCCGCCTTATACCCACCTTATAGTTTGTATTTTTCAAGATTGAGCTTCACGAAAGTATTTATCTATTTTTGCCTTTTTTCTTTGGTTTGAGATTCGAATACAATGATTGGGTAATGACCTCCCAAGTCAAGGTTGTGATTTCTCACGTATTTGGAGTACTTGTGAATTTATTGTTCTACGTATACAATATAGTAATAGTATTCACACAAAACTGAAAACCGATAATACGTATTAGTAGAGTGCTACTAATACAAATACTAATTATGGTTAGTATATAAAAAAACAATTCCAATCAAAACACAACACGCCTCCTCGGCAGCGGCGCCAAAATGATAGTTGAGTTTTTGTATACCCTTTAGGAAAAGAGCAACAAATAGGGTAAGCACGACGATTTAGGAAAACCGTGTGTAAATGACCCTAAAATGAGTTCGTTCTCAAGGAGGCTAGTGTGTTATGTGTGTAATGATTTGGATTAGATTTGTGATTATACTTTTGAGAAAGAAAAATAGAAAGGGGATTAGAAGAGAATGACGGTTACGAAGACGGATTAAACTAAGTCTAAAAAGGTGTACACGTAAAACCGTAAAAAGCACTAAAATTAAAATTTTACCCTAAAAATTCCTAAAAATTACCAAAAATCCACAATAATATTCTAAGAGTTTACAAAAAATCCAAACTTGCTAAAACCTTTTAATTAATTAGATAATGACTTTTTAATGCTAATTAAAGCCCTAAAAATCAAAATTAATTATTAAAAAGCCCTAAACAAAATTTTAAAGTTGGTAAACCTCAAAAATACTCTAATTAAGCTAAAAACTATTTTTCAAAATTTTAAGTCCAAATAAAACTATTTTTAAACAATTAAAAACTATTAAAATCAATTAAAACTTAAATTAATTCTAGAAAATAATTAAAAGACCTAAAAAATATTTAGAAAGTTGCAAAATTCCTAATTAAGTGTTTAGAACCTAGGAAAAATATAAAAACTTAGAAAATCAGACTTTTAATTTTTAATAATAAAATAATATTAAAATAATATTAAAAATCCAAAAATCATGAAAAATTCTAAAAACTTGCAAACTAGCTTAATTTAACCTAAATAACTCAGAAATGAAAGTGAAATTACCTAAATACCCCTATTGGGCCTAGAAAATGGGCTAAACCCAAAACAGTAGCTTATTGGGCCAAATTTGGGCCCAATAACAAAAAGTGCTCAAAATAAGCCCAAAAAGCACAGGTTGACTCAAAATATGATTTTAAACAACTTTTTCCAAAGGCCCAAAAGCTGAAAATGTGAAATAAGCTAACTTATAACAAGCAGCTTATTCTTAATGGGCTTTTTGGCCCATTAAGCTATAAGCCAATGCCATAAGCCAAAATTTGACACACAAGCTTCTTTTGACCTAATAAAGACTTCTGCAAAAAGAAATTTGAAATAAGCCCAAGGAATAAGCTTGAAAATGCAATAAGCAATCTACAGAAAACGACAAAATAGTCGTTTTTGAGTTCTAGGCCACCCCAAGTGCTGATTCAAGTTCCAAAAGCTTTGAAATGACTTAATTAAGCAAAATCAACAAAGAATTTTCAAATAAGCTGACTCAATAAGCTGGAAAAAGCAAATAAGCACTTATGAAAAAGTCAAATAAGTTGGTTTTCTAGTAAAAAGTCAAAGTCAAAGTCTAATAAGCTCCAGTCTACTTAAATGGGTCAAATAAGGAAGACCTATCACAAAAAATAAGTTGTTGCAAGTCTGGATAAGCTAGAATAGCTTATTGATAAGCTGATGACAAATTAACACTAGCAGGGGCTAGTTTTGGGTGTTGAGCAGTGGAAACTTTTTCCACTGCTTGACTTGTTTGACTTTTTGTCTTTAGTGACTTTTTTGGAGATTTAGATTACACAAAGGCACCCAAATGATCTTTGGATCAAAAGGAGTCAATAACAATCAAAATAACACAATCACTAACACCCAAATGATACAGTTTAATCAATTAATCACCAGATATTGCACAGACATGAACACTTAAGCAGTTGAGCATAAATAAGCAGTTTTAGCAACAATCAGCCAACCAAATTCAACCAAATGCATACACAAGCTATTATAAACTCTAATAAGCAAGTCTAAACAGGTTTCATGCAATGGTTCAAAGAATTAAGCAAGATTCTAGCCAATGAAAGATACTGATGAATACTAACACATGTAGTTTTCTACTTTGCTGATGTATTTGACACTTAAGCCAGATTCAACACCTCAAATCTTTCAAACAGGTTATAATGACTTTGTTTAAACCACTTTTATCCCTAAGCATGCATACACACTAAGTGTTCCCAAAATCCTAGGTCAAAACAGGCAATATCAAAGTCTATATAGCAGATTGTTTGATTCAAGGGTTCAAACCCAAAAACTTGCACTAAAATACTCTCAACTAAGCATATATCAGATACCAAGCATAAACAACACAATCCAACAACACAATATCAAGTTGCAAGCTCAAGCAGATAGACCCAAACACCCCTTTATCTTTTCCAAATCAAAATTTTCAAAGTAAAAGTGAGATTTAAGGCTACCAAAGCATCAATTAACACTAAAACAGGTAAGATTAACATATTCAAGCAAGAACAAGCCACAAAATTCACAAGATCACAAGTCACATACAAATATCACCAAAAATCATGAATTTAAGCAGATTTTAGGATTGAGTATGCAAACCTCATGGATGTACATCCACACCCACGAATTTTGAGCTTATGTGCTAGCAAGAACAAGCACAAGCTTCCACAACAAAGCCTGCTAAGATTGAACAAGGTTAAAGCACAAGTGTATAAAAACTGAAACTTAAAAAATCTTGATTGATGCAACCTTGTTACCTCACACTTGATTATCCCCAAGTTATAAGCCTCACAACACCTTAACTAACTCAGTTAGGATGCTATGATCAACCCTATTACCCAAGAATTCCAAGATTGGAACAAGTACTTAGCAAAATATCAAGAATGAGGAAAATTGCAAACTTTTGCAACCTCCAAGTGAAAACAGGTTTTTAGCTTCTAAACTAACAATCATGTAACAATAATAAGCAGTAAATAAGATTGGCCAATGACTTTTCTTCAATGCTTCAAACACAATTTCATTAAACTGAAATGGGATTTACAGAAGTTGAACAAGGGAAAAATCAAAAGCAAACGTCTATGTGAGACCTAAGGGCTTTATATATAGCCTTACATGTGACTAAGGAAGCTGAAAACTAAAAACCCTAATGCTTGAAGTCCCAAAATTGCCCTTGTAGCTTTTTGAAAATCTTGGAATCTTGTGAAGAGTTCTTGGCTGTTTGTGGTGATAGCTGGCATGAAAATGTGATCAAATGGCTCATATGATGCTTAGAAAGTAAGCACAAATGTGGGATGTTGGATGGCTTGCCCTCCTTGTCTTCTTCCTCAAAAGTGTAGCAAGGGAGGTCCCATGTGGACACGTGAATGATGTGGTGATTAATATTAAGGTTGGGTTATGATTAGGGACTCATTAATCAAGGATCTAGATAATCTTAACGCCTAATTACAACACAATTAAGAATACCTAATTGTGTTCTTGAGGTGAATAGTGCCTGGTTTAATCCGTTTTTGGTTTGGATTAAATTTAAATACTTGTTAAAATGGCGCCAAGATTAGTTTAATATAAACCGGGTTAAGTAGGGTGTGACATGGAGGAATGGTGAGTTGTGATTGGAGGAGTGGAGTAAGTGGGGCACGTGGCATGATATCACTGGTCTAGGTTACAATGTTGTCTGGCCAAGTTTCACCCCTCATCTTTCTAAACCCTTTCACTTGCATATAAACCCGTCCAAACTCCATTTCCTTTGTTATCCAACTTTTCATTTTCATACTTTTGCCCCAAAATATTTTGTAAAGTAAATTCAGGGGTATTTCTTGCCATTTTTGAATTCTTCAAGGGCTGATTTGGCATTTTGATGATGGATAATGGTCTTGACTTGTATAATTGATGTTTTGGAGGACTGAAATTGCCAATTCATGTTTGATGAGGGACCATTTTTGCCAAATGTTGAAAGTTGAGGGTCCTTTTTGTAATTTCTTGTACTTTGAAGGACTTCATGATATATTTGACTTTGTGGAGGATATTGATTGACAATTTAGCTTTGTTGAGGGCTAAACTTGCCAAATCTTCAAAGTGGAGGGCCCTTTTTGTAATTTTGACAAACTTTAGGGACCAAAATTGTAATTATTAGGATACAAGGGTATAAAGTGTCAATTCTTCCATATTGGAGGACCCTTCTTCATAATTCTTCAAATCTTCAAGGGTTGATCTTGGGAAAGTCTTCATTAGGGCTTGGTTCATTGTGCGACTTCGTTTCTCGTGTTCGTTTTTGAATGATTCTTGTGATCTTTTGTCATTTTCTCAATATCCGTACCTAAAATACACAAGCAAGAAACACAAGCATATATATGGGTATTTTGATGATATTTAATGCATTTTAAAAGAAAGTTTACATTTTAATTTTTATTATAAAACTAAATCAATATAAAATTTTATTCTATAAAATTTTACTACAGATGTTCCCTATTTAACATCAATGGAAATTTTTAAACTAACTCGAAACTACTAACCAATTCCACTAATTGCTTACATATATAATTACGTAATAACACTACGTACATAATATTAAATACTTACACTCGAAAAGTAAAATAAACTATAATACGCATAGTTATTTACATACACATAAAATGACCTCAAAAATGCCATATCACTTCATAGCCACATCCATGTGAACTCATGGGCACGAACTATTCCCATCGTATCATCATATAACGTACCACGTACTACATAAACGATGACTGAAGCCAAGTCAAAGTCTCAAACACAAACATATAACACATAAACGCACACTCAGCACATAATCAAGGTCAAACAGTCACAAGTGACAATCTTTAAAATTTAGGGTTGTCACATCACTCTCTCCTAATAAAAATCTCGTCCCGAGATTTACTTTCAAATTCGAATTCATTCCCAACAATAAATGGGAATACAAATCTTACACCACCTATTCACACCCAAACGCGAACTCAGTCTACATTAAACCAATTTCAACAAACTACACATCATCCTCTCCAATAATAACACGGCGCTTCCCACAACGAATAACTAAGTCGAACACATATTTCCCTCGTTAAATACGAATCCAAAGCTAGATTTAGAATCACCAAATACGGATAACGAATCGAACACACAGATAACCAACGGAATTTCACGTACACAAGTTAAAATCAATAGAAACCACGATACCCCAAAAAGACCCAAACATAAAATATGTATCAATTTCAGACGACCCATGACAATGAACACCGACACAAAAAACACCCAGCGACAACCGAAATGTATTACGACCCACGTTATATCATTAAAACCTAATACAATAATCGACTTTTACCCAAAAGGATTTTTCTACTGTACTTGTATTTTAGTTGTTTTAAAACTTTGAAATCACATTAATAATCTATATAATCATCCTAAATGTAAAATTAAAGTATACCAAATTTTCCTTTAAATAAAAATCATCTTAAGCATTGTATTCATAAATGATAATAAATGACGTAAATCAGTTAACCTTACACGTCTACAATATTTAAATAGAAGTTTTTATTTTTATTTTTAATTTTACCTTATTTTAAGATGGTCTCTCAAAACTGTAATAAACCAATGTTGATCATATATATATAAAAAATTATATTATATCTTATTTTAAGACAGAATTTCGTTACTTAACCCTTATTTCATCAAGTACCCATAAAAATCATTTTATCTCTATTATTGTTATCAAGTATGTTTTCCATAAATTATCATTTAGAAGAGTCGTGAGACTCAAAACGCCGACAAAATTATCTCAAAAGTACTTCAAAATACCCTAAGGATTCTAATACCAAAATACAATCTGAAAATAAACACGTGATATATAGACTCGACAAAACGTTATGAATTGATAAATTATAAGGACTCATCCATATTACCGCTCAAAGAACCGAAACCACAAAGTATTAATACACCTCTCAAAATAAGCCAAATCAACACATGATGGGTAACACAGGACTTCAAATTATCATGATATAAATAAGGAACTCTAACACGAGAGTTGAGTATCTCAACGAACAACGAATTAATGAATCAACTTGAAAATCTCCATAACAGCCACGCTAGGCATTCGCGATATCCTCTAGGATATTTATATAAGGTAGAAACTTAATATTTACACAACAACCCATAGCACCTCCCCACGAAATCCAACATACATATACGTATACGTACCACATGAAGTGAACTTAAAACCACACTTGACTCCCACCCTACAAGAGTTATGTTTTCCCATGATGTAAGAACTTTAAAAACCACATTCTCTTTCTACTTACACGTTTAACCCCTCAGTTTGGTCTGCATGTCAAAAGTCATTTTCACAAAAACTGATTTTCTGAACACGTTACCTGTTCGACGCCAAAAGCCCGACCTAAACACAATAACTTTTATTGAAAATTTCCAGCACTTTCATATACATTATAAAGAGTTCCCAAATCAAAAACTCTGAATAACTCATTCATTTGGTTAGGTTTTGACTCAAATTTCCGAAATCAAAATTTATTCCAGAACAACGCATTGTTTTTATAACGACCCATAGTCGACCTTCCCGAACACCGTTTTCGACGAAATTTACTTTTCTGAAAAGTAGACTCTTTGAGCTATTTTAAAAAAAAAGTTACTCGACCAAAGGTGTTACCTACTGCCCAGAACAATCGACACAAGAAAACCAAAACAAATTATATGTTTTTACGCCTTAATGCATTAACCCTCAAAACGTCATTAATCACCCCTTCAAGACACAAGTGGATCTTAATACATTAACCCTTACACCCCTAATTCCTTAAACCAACCCGTAAGATCATAAGTGGATCTTAATTACTATATATATTTTTACTACGCTTCTGACACTTTACCCCTATTTCTCACTGACTACCAACAACTATTTTAACTCTTTGTAGATTCCAATTTTTTTTCAATCTACCACGTAAGACTCGAAACAAGAGATATCGTCATCCGAAACAAACAAGAACAAAGAAAATCTTAAACTATCTCAATAGCCTCTACACCAAAAGTCCCGTTTTGCAAAAGAACACGTGTAATGGGGACTCGAGAAATGCACTACTATGAAAGTTGAACATCTCAAGGAGAAACGAACTAGCAAACCATCCTAAGAATATAATCGATAAATAGAAGGTAATTATACTTATATAGGCATAGACATACATACACTCAAATCCATCAAACATGCAATCAATCCACTGCTTAGAATAGTCTATATAGTATACATACTACTACATATTACTATGTCCAATATACTATAAAAAAGCATGTATTAACTCTCTTTCATGCAATCATACTTAAAAGTCCATTGATGTTGTGGCACATATATAATTACGTAGGCCTCCATAATTATACGTGTTCCCTTTCACCAATGTACTCCCTCCTATGATGACACTTATAAGAAATTAATACTACACATAACGCATTATTCTATCAACTCAAATAAGCACATAATCACAACATAGAATAAGGTCCAAAACTTCATTTATTAATATAAAATAATCAATACATGAAACGCATAAGTCCGTAGTCTAGCTAACCCAACATAGACATAATTAAAAATGCATAAAGAAACATATGACTAAGTATGGAAGACTATGGTTCAATCCATACTAGTCTAAAATTCGAAAAGAAAGAAAACTATGACGAAGAATAGATGACTATAGTTTAATCCATACTAGTCTAAAATTCGAAAAGAAAGAAACCTATGACTAAGTATGGACGACTATGGTTCAATCCATACTAGTCTAAAATTTGAAACAAACATATAATATCAAAAAATGCGCACAAGATAGACGAGCAATTAACCCGAAACAAGTCATCATAGATAAAAATCAACAATATTTAAAAGAACATCAATCGCAAATATCATAAGTTTAGTTCATACACAAAAGACGGAAACTAATATTTAACCACGTCATATACCATAATGCACATATACTCCTATGACACCTATATGCAGGGACCCTTAAGCTATAGACTAGGCTAGGCAACCTAATTCTCTATAACCATTGTCTCTAATATAATTCTGTCACACCCCGTCTTGGCGAAAACACGGGGCGAGACGTATGAATATCATCGTAACACACGGTGTCTATATAGAGAAATCCAAATGCAACATCATAATAAAGGAGACACAAAGTGTCATGACAACATCTAGCACAACAAGAGTCTAAAAAGATGAGTGTAATGTCTTACTCAAATGATCAAGACAAACAACCAAAACAAATAAACATCATAGAGTACATGCATCAAATTAAAAGAAAATAAACTAAAGGGAAGTGGATTCCCCTAAATGCATCCTAGCAGCTTCTAGACTCAAGTCACTTCTATCCTCATCCTTCCCAATAACCTAACCTGAAAATGATGCTAAAATCTGTCAACATAAAGTTGGTGAGAACATAGGTTTAGTCTATCGAAAACAATATAAGAGAACCTTGACACACCGCTGTAAGTAAGTCATAGAAAACAAGTCAAAACAATGGACCATAATGTGATTATCATATTAAATGCAACTACAAATAAAACTCAATTTAGTACAAACCACGTCTACAAATCACAAAGCACACTATATCAATCACGTCTACAAATCACAAAGCACACTATACCAATCACGTCTACAAATCACAAAGCACACTATACCAATCACGTCTACAAATCACAAAGCACACTATACCAATCACGTCTACAAATCACAATGCATACTATACTAATCACGTCTATAAATCACAAAGCACACTATACCAATTACGTCTATAAATCACAAAGCACACTATACCTCCTTCAAGAGTTATCTTGCCCCAAACTAAAAGGACGATGTACAACACACTATCCGGATCTTTCCCATTGCACCGTGGAAGATGAACCCATATCCCCGTCGAGATATCTTGCCTCCAAAGAGATGATGTACAAAACCATACAGTTCCAAACCAACCAAGGCTACAAGCCTTACCAATCACCATTGGTCCCATAGACGCCCATACATCTATGTACCAAAGCACGGCTACCCGCTTTACCAATCACCATTGGTCCCATAGACGCCCATACATGTATGTACCAAAACAAACCATAACATAATCAAGATTCACATAGCAAGTAACACATAAGTAAACACACATTATGTAACACAAAAGCATACATATCAGTATACAATAGAACACCAGTCATACAATTGCACATTTATGTCCACACACTTTAAAAACATAATCCCAAAACATTTTATAGACACCAAAAGTATCATCTCCATCCCATACTGGAAAGTAAAAACATTTAAAAAATTCAATGAAAATGGGAATATGAACTCACCTTGCAAAAAGAAATCCAAAGTCTCTTCACGAACAATCAATTATCTAAAGCACACAATACAATTATACACGTCAATATTGACTCTGGAACTCCAATCCTTCATCAAGTTAACAATCCCTATGATGGATACGTCTCAAATTTTATCCCAAATCAGCCCCATGTTAACCCTCTAACTGTTTATTATCCCAAAATACCCAAAACATGAGTTAAAACCATGTTGTCTGAAAATTAACCTTGAACTTGACACTTATGCAAATAATTCG